>CP141158.1:20000-1295416 GCA_035233585.1 Antiaris toxicaria
CCCGTTTTGATCGTACCTTAAGCGCGCTGTAAGAGAGGCCTGGGAGCGACCCTGACTCTCTCTCATCTATAGTATGTCTTTTGCTTCAACGTAAAGTAACCTCCCCTTGTGAGAGGCCGGTACGCCAAAACATTAGGTTTTCATTATCCTGTTATTTAGGGTACAATGCTACTTACTATGACATCTTAACTATTCCAGTGTACATATGTATAATTCATGTACCCACTGTTTTACCCATTTAGTCCAAAAATACTGCTTAAAACTCATCATCCATGCATTCCAACATCGGGGCGTGATTGGGACTAGAAATGAGGCACAAAACTTTAATTATACATTTTTCGAACAGTTGAAGCACCTGGCACTCATACCCGAGCGCCTGGCCCTTCCTTATATTTTTTTGTAAAATTTTGGACAGAATCCTCAGGGGCCCGGCGCTCCCCTTGCAGCGCCTGGCGCTTTTGAAAATCCGGTGCAAGCACCTGGCGCTCATACCCTAGCGCCTGGCGCTTCCGCTAATTTTTACACTAGTGCCTAGCGCTTTTACCCTAGCGCCTGGCACTCCTACTGGATTTTTTACACCAAATTTTGGCCGAGAGCTCAGCACTGGGGCGCTCCTTGGCCAGCGCCTAGCGCTTGGCTCTAACTAAAATGGGTTTTTAAACACATTTTGACACAAAGACCATTTCATACACATACAAGTAACCTTAAGATATGTTTATTGCATTCTAGGTCAAAAATTCATAAAACATCATCATGTACACATAACACATCAATACACACTCGTATACTCGCCAATTTAGGCATTTTAACGAGTTTGCAATAACATATAACTTCTCTAACCAAAGAATATAGGCTAAATCATAAATTGAAGGATTTAACTCAACATAAAATTCCAATTGTTCATGTCCAGACATTTAAATGCCAGAACTTACCAAAAATCTTCTAATGTTTCCTGAAATCGATCTCTGAGTTTTCTTTTCTTGTTTTCCAGTCGTTGCCCTATAACGAAACAATTCGACATTAAGTGAAATGTTTATAGGTCAACACTAGAGCATTTAAACATTTTCTTATATACATTATCACCCTTAAACCCTTAACCTTAGTTATAAGTCCGAAAATTTCAGCATTATAACGGCTTAAATTCTTATTTTTCCACTGTGCCAAAACGACTTAAAATGCGTTATTGGACATAGTTTTCCTTATAAATCTGTTCAAAATCCCAATGCACAATAACAAATTCATTCTCATGCATTCCATATAACATAATTTTCACATTTTCCAAACTTAGGATTTTTGCTTACAACCCTAGTTTTTTTCCCTTATCTTTCTTTCTTTCAACACCTATATACAACATCATTTCCTTTTCTAACTCACAATACAAGTTTATCACCATTCCTTTTCAACCTTTCCTCCACGTCAATTTCCCTCCCCCATGCAACACATTTATTTTCAAAAACTAATCTCATAAATACTTCAAAAACAAGTCTAAAACAAGTTTTTCCACATGAATTTCATCAAAGCAACCAAAAGCATTCAAACATCATTTTGTTCCACTATTCCCATAAGCATAAAAACACTTAAAAACAAGCATTAAAACAGGGTTTTGAAGAACTTACTTGAACTTTAAGGTGAAGACTCCTTAAGATGAAGTTTTCTCACACTTTTTCTTCAAAATTTACAACTTTTGAAAATTTAGAAATTTTGGTGGCTTTGGGAATGTGGGAGAAGATGAATGAATAGGGGAATGGAGTTTTTCTACTGTGGGGGACGTGGGAAATCAGAGAAAAAGCTTATAAAAATCCTTAGGGGCCTTTTTATAATTTTTGAAAATTTTAGGGTCAAAATAAAAATTTCTTAGGGGTATTTTTGCAAAATTTTTGGGACGTTTTCAGCTGAAATCTAGCTGTTTCTTCCCCCTCTTCCACGTGCATGGTCAGCCATGCTTTCCATTAAATGCAAAATTCTTTAAGGAAAATGATAGAAATTCCCTTAATTTTGTTAACCCTTGGATCAAAATAAAACTTTGATATCATCCATTGATTCTCATATTAATAAGAAAATATTATTTGTTTATACAGTATAGGTTTTTCTTTAATTATAGTATAATTTTCATCTTTCGAAAATTTAACCGAAAAGCTATACTGGCCAAATTTTGCAATTTACCTCCTGAAATGCTATCAAAGTCTTTCGATGCATTTATATCATTTAAAACACTCCATAAACCCTAGATATTTCATTATTTTCTATCTTGAGTCTATGGTTACAACATTTTAAGTCTCAGTAAAATTCTGTTTTTCGATACCGAAAATGCATTATCTGAGGTATTTTGATTCGAAAATCATTACATTCATAACCATAAAACATTTATAAACTCTAAAAAATCATCATTAGAGTAAAATTTATATATTTACTTCACACTAATACATATCGATTTCTATTGCATAGTAATCCTGATAACAGTAAAAGAATCTCGGTTGTCACAGATATGCAGATATGCACAAAAACCATTAGGACACCTTTGGTTTCTATCTTTTGTCTCAAAACTTTACGAAAATAGTGGAGTGATCTTCCACGACAATGACAAGAAACTGAAGGTGTCCAAGATCATTACCCTAACTGTAGTGGCTCAGATTACACAAGAGACCTTGAAGCAAGCAAAGGATACCACAGCAGAGGAGGATGTGGAAGAGGCTGGTCCATCTGACTATCCCTCAGGCAATGGCAGTACTACAGCAGCAAGCAGTGGAAGGGGAATCCCTGTGAAAATTGCCCAAAGCTTAAGGATGTTGGAGTAAAGAATGAGTCTGTAGGAAGTCCAGCAGTATGAAATGATGTTATTGCCACAGTAAATGCAGAAGCAGCAAAAGGACTACTGGCAATATTTATGACAGAGAGATGTAGCTCTTCAGCAACCATTCGGCTGATCATCCTACTCATTCCCTGCCTTCCCCAATAGCATACTAGAGGATGAAGGCTCCCAAGAAGCTGAGAAAGATTAAATGACTAGGCAACTTGCCTATGGCCTCAAGGAGTTCTAACCCTGTCTTTCAATTTTTATTTTTTGGCTATTTCTAGACTTTTCTGAGTAGTGAGGACACTACTTATCTATAAGTTTAGGGGTGGAAATGCCTCTGGTTTTCTGTTCTATTTTGTTCATTTTGTTTTGTTGCATGTTTTTGCTTTGTTTTACTTAAATGTTTTAGAGTTAGTTTATGTTTGATGTGTTTGTTAGTTTATGTTTCTCTTTATTAATAATTCTAATTTTGCTATAGCAGTGCTGTGTCAATTTTTATGAAGATCAAATGATTGCTCTAAAATTTTAGCTCATAGGATAGATTGACTTGAATTGAAAATTTGTGATGTTCATCATAAGCATGCTTTGTAAATAAGAATTCTCCAGTTTTGCGCAAGCAATTATGGTTAGAATCCCTTTGAAAAATCTTGAAAAGTTTAAATCATTGTGAGAACCTAAGATCTTAGAACTGGTTTTGTGAATCCCTCAAGGTGAAATTTTAGGAAACCAAGCATAAGAGGAATATCTAGGCATCTTGTTGTAAAGGGAACTAAGTTTGGCAAAAGTTTAGGGGTTATGCAATTTATTCAAAATAATAATAATAATAATAATAGTTTTGTACTTACTCCAATATTTTGAGCCACCTAGTAGCCAGGAGTAATATAAACCTCATATATACTTTTGCGTCAAACAGGTTCGAAATATGAGTATGCTATAGCATCTCTTACTAGTGAACCCGTTGAGTAACCAGGTGTCTTCATCTCAAATGTTGACATTTGCGTAAAAAGGTAATGGTGATATTAGAACGTGATCCAAATAAAAAAAAAAAGAGAAAGAAAAAGATAAAAATAAAAATAGGCTCATTTTGATCATAGAAAAGTTCTTGTTTCATACCTCAAAAGCCTATCTGACCTTAAGTGTTTGGTTGACTTACACTAGTGGAAAGGGATTTAAAGAGCCAACTTATGAAACTATAGATTAGGTTTGATGATCACAGCTTAACCGGACTTGGATGATTCAGGAATACTAACTGTAGCTATCATATACACATTTAGGGAGAATTCGAAATTGGGAGCAGGTTTGTGATGAACTGAGCGAATCTTTGATAAGTGTTGATCTTGAAACATGAGCTGGATGTTGAAAAAGCAATTTGGAAAACTTAGCTTCAACATTGTATTGTAGTGAAATCAGAAATTTGTGTGTTTCTTTGTTACTTTTCAGTTTTTGTCTTGTTTAATTTATGTGTCGTTGTGTCATTACTCGAAAACGAGCAATGGTTCAAGTTTGGGGGTATGATAACTCGACAGAGTTATCATAGCTGTTTTTGAGACTAAAAGTATGCTTTGTCCAATGAATTTTTGGTGATTTGTTAGTATTCTATAACATTTCTAGTGTCATATGCAAAATTTTGTTTTAGAATGTTGAATTTAGATTTTCAAGTAACTTTTTAATGTTTTGAAGTATTTTATAGATTTGAAATGTTAAAGGCTTTTAGGAATGAAAAGTCATGCTTTGAGTAAGAAGGAAATGCAAGATTAGAGCAAAATGGCAAGAATGCTTGATTTCAGGTGATGCTGCAGCATTGCTGAAGCAACTGGGCAAAGTTCGGTAAACCAAGTTAACAAGTCAAAACACAGCTGATAGTATATTTAATTACTGACCTGGGTAGAAAAGGACAAGCTTGTGAGCTGTCTTACTTTAAAGATACCAAACAAAATTTCAGCCATTAGATTGAGCACACCTGTCTATTCCTCTTTTACCTTAGCATTTAAAAGGAAACATCGGCCTTGAGCTAAAGGGAGTGATGGCAGGAAGAGGAACTCATGGACAATCAGAAAAAGAAAGGGAAGGAAGAACCTAAAAGAGGAAAGGTAGTGTACAGTGGTTGGAGGTAGATTTCGGCAACTTCCGAAAGGAGAAGCTGGAAATTTCATAGCTAAACACCGTGTGCTTCATTTTTTTCATCAATTTCTCTTCCTATTTTCAGTTGTATTTTTCTCTCTCTCTCTCACTGAACAATATTTTCTGTTTTTGTACTGTTTGAACAATCAGCCATGAGCTAAATTTCTATTAGACTGGGATGATAAAGTATCTAAACCTGCGACAAAAAACTTGTATGCTGAGCCTGCAACTTGAATATTACTCAGTTTATTCAACATTGTTTTTATTGTTTATTCGTGTTCATTGACTGGCTATCTTGAGCATAGTACTATGATTTTAATTAGTTGGAAAACTGATTAGAGTTAGATTTGTGTTGAATAATATGTGTTGGTTGGTTTTATAAATCAGACTAGCTAAATTTGTAAGTTAAACAGGAATGTTTACTCGCCTCACATAACCCATTTGGAACCTGACCTTGATCTGGTCCTATATTTTATTTTTACATAGGAATATGTTAAAAATAAAGTATGAAGGTAGTAGCATAAGTAATTCGGAAGAATCTTATGAATTTTGAATTCTGGGTTGACTAAACAGTATTGCTGTAGCATTGCTATAGCATACATAGTCAGGTTGCAGGGAAGGGGAAATTGAATCTCGGCCATTTCATTTCTGATTGTTAGTCACTTTGATTTATAAAGTTGGTATTTGATTTGTGCTTTTTATTGCAGCTCATTACAACAAGTTTAATTTAGTTTACTTTTGATCAATTTTTGCAATTACTTGATTTAGTTTTTAGTGAGATTCGCAGTGATAACTTTCTCTGTGGGACGATACTCGACTCAATCACTTTATTACTTGATTGCGACACGTGCACTTGCGTAACTAAATTTTGTGTAGGCAACATAGCTCCACTCTCTTAACTTAACCTACAATAGTCTTTCTAATCAACTTGTATAAATCCTCCACTTTTTCACTATTCATAGCCACTAAAACACCTTTCTTAACTTTCATAATACTGTATTTTGTAGAATATTCACAGCCTAAAGTATTCAAAGTACCCAAAGAAATTAAACTCCTCCATAGTTGAGAAACATGCCTAACATTCACTAAGTCCTCATAACTCCATCAAATATCTCCACCTTCACAGTACCTATTGCAATGGTTTTAGCACTCGAATCATATACCATCTGAAAAGTACTAGCTTCATAGGACTCATAAGGATCAAACCACTCCTTATGTGAACATATGTGGAACAAACATCCAGAATCCAAAATCCAAGAGTCAGAAACATCTTTATCAGTAGTAGTAACTGAATAAACATCATCTTCGCTATCATATCTATCACCAACAATGTTTACAGATTTTGTCTCTTAAGCATTTTGCTTCTTTTTCTCTTTAAGTAGCCTTTTCAATCATAATTTCTTCTGTTATACCCCTTTTCATGACAATAAAAATACTCAATTTTCTTCGATGAATGTGACTAGGAACAGTCATCTCTCTTATCATAGTATCTCCCTTGTGTCTTACACCTACACTTACTCGAAACTGAAGTTACCACAAGAGCTTGTTTAGTATGAGATGAACTACTAGGTTGTTTCATGTTTGCAATCTCCAACAAAGAAGTTGATTCCTTATCCGTGATTAATGTACTTTTTCAAACTAATAATGTAGTTAGCTAGTCAACAAAATTACTGCTTTATCTTCTTCATCAATTTTGACCCATGCACTTAACAATTGAGTTATACACCTATTGAAATTATTTATCTTGTCCCTAAAATCTATTTTTTCTCCATCTTTAACGCATGCAACTATTTTTGCAAATGAAATCTATTTGTTAAGGATTACAACTAGATAAACTTTTTCTAATTTTTCCCATAACTTAGGAGGGGATTTTTTTATTCATAATACTATATTTCGATTCAGGAGCTAAACTTAAATAAATAGTGCTTATCACTCTCACTTGTAATTCTTCCCAATCTTCATTACTCACCGTTCCTAGCTTCTTCCCTTTCAGTGCTTTCAAAAGTCCCTACTATACCAATGCATATTTCATGCTGAAATTTTGATGTTTTCACTGAACCACATATGCCCACATCATTATTGTCCACTATCATTTGGTATTAAATCAAGTTCGAAACTAACCCTAGTGTGTTTAATCTTGCATAACATTCTTTATCATGACAAGGCATAGTTGTTTCTTTGCTCAATAATTCCTAGCTGGTGATGATTAGGATTAGGAGATTGAGATCGAGGAAATGAGAAGAACCATTGAGAAGTTGCAGCGACTCTTGGAGTAATATAAAGGTCAAACTCCATGCATACGTGAAGAATTTTATTCTTGTCTAGTTTTTGATAAAAATGATGATGAAGTAGAAAATGAATTGTTTAACGTTGGTCTGATCTTTGATGAAAGTGATGGAAAAGATGAAGATGATGATATTCCTGATTTATTTTCAACAACAAATTTTAGAGATGATCAAGTTGGCGAGTGCAAGTCAAATGAAAAACTTATTTAAGAATATTTGCCTAACAATGATAAAGAATTATTGGTAATTGAACATTCATTTCATGATCCATACTTTCTTGAATATAGTTGTTTGAATTAGACAAATATTAAGGAAGGCATACCTCTTCTAGAATATCAAAAGCAAAATTTTATCCCCAAAAAATAGTTTATCAAAAGCTTATCATTAAGTTTTGAAAATTTTAAAGTTTAAATGTTTGTATTTATTTATGGTTTTTTTTTTGTAGTTATTAAGTATTTTTGTATTAATTTTTGGAAGTTTTTAAAGTTTAAAAGTTAGGTGTTATATGTGTATTTATTTAGAGGTTTTGGAATTTTAGAGGTTTTTTGGTTTAATGTCGACACATGAATATGGTTTGATTTAGAGACCTATAAATAAGTTTGTAATCTTTTAACCAAAATATTGAAGAAAGTTGAACAATCAAGAGTAAACTTGAAGTGTTTTCAGTTTTATTTAAAATTTTTACCTCTTCGATGGATTTCTAAATATGAAAAACTTACTCTTAATTCTATATCTTAAAATGGTGTTTTTTATATCTCTAAATAATAAATTAATTTAAATTTATTTGTTTCCTTTTCGTACTACTTTAATATCAATTTATTTGTTAACATTTCCTACCACTCTTGACATGTTATTATTATCCTAATCCTGTTCCTAATCCAAACATATATAATAGAGCGAAGTTCCATTCCCATGAATCTCCCATAGACCTCCACGTTTCGTTCTCTCCCTTCTCCACGTGTCGATAAGTAGATTTCTCAGTTGGATCGCATGAGATTCACAAATCTACACTATTCCGGCAGCGACAGTGAAGAGAGAGGAAAGAGGACCTGAAGTTGAGGACTGTGGCCATCCTCTGATGATATCTACACTCCTTCGGCAACCTTGCGACGGTGAAAGTAGAGCAAGAGTGAGCGGAGGAGAGAGAGTGAAGGGAGAAATAAATTATAATAAAAAAAAATCTGATAAAATATAAACCTAACACACCAAGGGTAAAAGAGACAACTTACATATAAAAAATAAAAACTAATTAAAACCAACTTAATAAAAACTATTTTTGTGTCATATTCGTACAGAGGGAAAAATTCGTGTCATATTAGTGAATGGATAAAAAAGGGCGGTTGATAAGGTAACTTTCTCTAAAAATGTAATGAAACTAAACATCTATTTATTTACGTCGCAATAAAGTTATAGCATCATAGGTAAAATACCGTCCGGAGATGACAAGCCCTTAGTTTTGCAATGAATATCACATGCATTGGTTACGTATGTGAGCACCACCTTCGTCAAAAAGAGAAAGATGGTGAAAGATCGGCGCCGTCACGAGCTCGCCCCTCCCTTGTGATTTCCAGAGGACAACAAAACCCCTTTGTTATGAAACGCCCATCGCTCACAAATTTCAGCCGGCAATCAAATCGACCGTCACGAGCTCATCTTTCGCCCCCTTGACGAGCCCACCTTTCGCCCCCTTCGCGAGCCGAGTCTCTCCTCTTCGAACTACGCTACGACTTAAGCCCCAACGACTTCTTTACGTGTTGGCGTGATGGTCATGCGATCTGGACTCTAGAGCTCGCGACGGCTTGAAGAATGGTCTTAGATGGTGCCTAGGCTAGCAGCTCCGATGATAGACGACAACGCTTCCCTCTCCCTCTTCATTGGAAACTCACCTCTCTTTTTCTCTTATTATTATCATTATGTTTTTAGTTATTTTAAGGCAAATTATGTCTTTAGTTTTTCAATTATTTCTCTTTACTTTTTAATTATTTTTTCAGTTATTTCCTTTTATTTTTATTTTTAGTTATTTTAAGGATATTGTAGTAATTTTGACAAAAAACTGGTGGCCAACATCTTTTTCCGTCCAAAATTAGACTGCTATTAATTAAAAAAATTTTTGTGTTCCATTCAGAAGTTCAGGTACCAATCAATCGAGAAAAAAAGTTTGAGTAATAGGTACCTTCATTAAAATTTAGGCACCACTATAGCAATTTATCCCTTTATTTTAAGTAATTTTCTCTTTGGATGTTATAATTGTCACATGAAAGGATGTTGCCATTGAAGTGCTAAATAGACGTGTAGATGATAAATTTCACCATATAAATTAAAAAGTAAATAAATGGATAAAACACTTGACTCAAATTTAAAGACCATTACATGATTATGATACAAAAATTTGATACTATATCAACATGTAATAAATCAAACACTAATAACAATAAAGTTTGTATCATATTAATCAAAACGAAGGAATTTGTATTACATTAGTCAATGATCTAAATAAAAAGTGACTATTTAAATAATTTTTATTAAAAAAATAAAATATTCTTCAACAAAGTGTTATTTTCATATGAATATGCATTTTATTATATAAATCACTATATAGCCCCACTAAACATCATAATATTAATTTATATTCTTATTAAATTTATGTTTTAATTGTAGCTCAACTGATAAAAATTTCTGAAAATATACAATATAACATATTTTAGATGTCAATGATTAATATATAACAAGTTTGACTTTTATGAAAAAAAAAACACATTGACTATTTTTTGGGGATAAAATTCCTTTTTTTTATCCTAAGTAAACTAATATTCTCCTTTTTATTTTTTTTGCCTTTAAAGCAAAATTCACATTAAAAAAGGCGTACCTCCTTTACAGCATCTAAAAGATCGTCTTTTACCAATTTTTGAATCTCTTCCTTATTATTATGACCAAATCTCAAATGCCAAAGACATGTCTTATTAAAGTGAGAAGTTTTTAATCATTTAGAATTATCAATTAGTTCATAAATATGATTAGTAGCTCCCGAATAAATGACCTATGTGCCTTTTGACTCTTCTACCAAACAAACTTATAAATAAAGAAGATCCTTACCTTTATTATCCCTGGCGACTAGAAATTTCTTGCAAGTTTTCTTAGAGTGATCAACCTTGCCATAGTAAAAGCACTTAGACTTTTTAGGGTCCTTAAGTTTCTTGTTTTTTTCTTTTTCTTCCCATCTAAAATAGAAGGAATAGAAAAACTAGAGACCCCTTGCTTCTTATGTTTGTACTTCTTATTCTTTTTCTCCAAGGGATTAGAAGATGTAGCCACAACTAAATTAGCCTCTCCCTTTGCTTGGACCGGTACCGATCATTGATCATTAGCTCATAAGTTTGCAATTGCTTCATGAGCTCGGTTAGTCCTAAGTCTTTACTTCCAAGGTTATTTGCAACTTTAAAGCCTACAAAATCTTTTGAAAGAATTTTAAATACTATTTTAATTTAGGTGTTGTAGTCTAATTCTGTACTATTCTCAATAGCCTCATCAAAGAAACCTATAGATAGAAGCATATGATTCTTCACTGGAGTACCAGCTTTTTACTTAGAGTTCATAATACTTGTAATTGTATACTATTAAGCCATTTTTTCTTGGCCTTAAAACATGTCTTCCAAGTTATTCATGATCTGTCTAGCAACTTGATAGGTCTCGTATTACTTTTGTAAAGCACTTATCATGCTATCCAAAGTGTAGAAAAAAGCCAACACTCTATGAGAGGTGATCCAGATTTTATTTTGACTAAGTCCAAGAATTAAAACCATAATAAATATTCCAATTAGTTACTATCCATTAAGGAATTATATTGAGCTAGTAAAAGAAAAATTTGGACATATATAATGTAGGCTCCAATAATATATATATAATTAATTATTATATACCAAATAAATTAATAACATAATTATTAGTTTTAAAGTCACAACACTAACAACTTGAAACTACACCCCCAATTGTATACCGTATTACGTAAGCAAATATATAACCGCAATCTAATGACCTTATCATATATGGATACCCCCATATGATATTCACGATGAACTTAAGGTCAAAATCTGTTTAATCTTTTGATCACACTATCTCAAAATCTCAAAGATCCATTACAATGGGAAAATGATTATTCACTACATGTGAATAATAAATCATTTGCCAAGGAAATAACTCAGGACCTTGTCCACTTTTACATCCTATATATTGTCATTAAAAGGATAATATTTACTCTTTTTTAGAGTTATAATTCTATATCTATAAGGAAAGCTCACATCATATACAAATCATGTATCCACCAAACCAATCTAATAGATTACTACTCCTAGACACTTTAGCTTTTAAAGCATTAAAATACACAAATCACATATATGAAGTCGTTCACTTACTCAGAATAAAGGTTATTACATAATGAACATCAAAAGTGAATTAATCCATTCAAGCAGACTACATAAATTAATTACGTTTTAGTCCAAATCCAATATATCACTACCACTAGGTAATATATCTATATCTCTATTTACGAGTCAGCTCACTCCTAACATTCAAAACAAACTGTGGCGACCCCCCACGTACGTTACCATACCAACCAGCCAAACTCTGACGCCGACCGCGATGGTTGGCAATCTCGTGGGTCGTCATCCTCTTACTTAACATACTTAACTTTTCATTCTTAACGTTCTGATCTTATAGCGGAAGCAATTTCTATAGCCAATTTTTTTTTTCTTTTAACTTACATATTATACCTATTTCTATCATACTCTTATAACACATATATCATAACTTTCTTTCTTTCATCTTCCTTTTTGAACGCTCAGCGAAAGACTCATGGTAGTACCATACCCTCGCCCAGTCCCTTGACACGTGCAAATCCGTCTGTTGTCCATCATACTACTTTAAGCTAATAGGTTGCTTACCTGCAACATATAAACAACTAATGAGCTAGATGCTCAGTAAGTTCAAACATACATTCATCAACTTATAAATACTAGTAATATATGTTATTACTAGAATATATGACATCACATATATACACATCATATACATCATTTATACATATCCTCAAAACATAACATAGAATATGAGCTTCATCATGCTCGTTTATCTCTTCGTTCATCGTTCTTATCATTCTATCGATCATCTCTTATCATTCTAATCCAATCTTTTCATTTCTTTGCTTTTCATTCCTATTATTTCTTAATTTTCTGTTCTAAACCTTTATAACTTTTCTATCGCTTCATCATCATCTCTTAACATTTCATATCTTAAAGCTAGTAACATATACACTAGCACAACATCACGTAAAAACGTGTCATTCCATACATATAACATCAAACACATCACATCACATATATAATTCTATCATGTTCTTTAAACTTCGTTTTATTATTTTTCATTGATTTCATTGTGTTGTTCTTTCATATCGTTCGTTTCTTTTCTTTTCTTTTCGTATCATTTTTTTTTCTTTTCTTTCCACTCTCTTTTTCCTTTTTTTTTTTTCCACGCACTCTCTTTTCTTTTCTTTTCACGCTCTTTTCTTTTCTTTTCTTTTCTTTTCACTCTTCTTTCGTTTGTTTTCTTTCCACTTTCCTTTGGTTGGGCCCGTTGTTGGACGTACCTAGTTGCTCGCGGACAGTGGGAGGAGGGGGAGCGACCCACCAACCTACCTCACAGTCACATAAAAACCGCACCTTCGGGGTTGGTCCATCCTATAATCTACCGCACCTTCGGGTAGCGCCACATCTACGCGGAGGATATAGACCGGAAGTCTCGACCTTGTAGGGAGACCGGTACGCCAACAACTTAAGTTTTCAGTCTTATTATCTTGTAGGCTTTTATTTTTTTCTTATATTGATTTTTCGTTGAACATCTTTTTCTTTCAAAAACATAGCACATATAGAACATATTACTTATATAACATCACATCACATCACATCACATCATAACAAACAAAAACATGTTTTGTTACGTGTAGACAATTATTCTTTGTTCGTCCTATCATTTGCATCATTCCATCAATCATAGCCTATCGATCATAACCTATCGTTCTATTCCATCAATCACATCTTATCGTTATGTTCTAATCCTTTCATCATACCTTTTATCATAACCTATCATTGTTTTTCTTTCTTGTCTAACTCTTTGCTTTCATATCATTTTTTCATAAAACATCTATCCTTTCGTCCTCATAAAACATCCATTTCTTAATTCTTTTCATCACCGATCATCATTGCTCTATCAATCATAACTTAATTTCCATAAAACTTTTCATAAACACCTATTCTTTCCTTTCATATCTCATCTCTTTCTTATGCATTCTATCATAATATTCTCATTCTTACTCTTTCCATTCCTTTACCCCTCTTTATCACATCGTTACTCTCATAAAGCTTTTATAATACCTTTCCTTCGTAAATTCAATATATACATATATTTATATATATATTTTTATAAATTAATTATTAAAATATATCTTTTAATATCATCATAGCATTGCTATAGCATTTACTATAGCATCATCATAAATCACATCATGACATATACATACAAAACATATAATACTATAAGCTTGTTCATAGTTGCAGACGGGTAAATGTCTGAACTTACTCATAGCGTGCTTATCCTCTTCTTGGGATCCATCGACGTCCTTTGTCGCGTCTAGATCAGGTTCCTACAGACAAACTTTGTCCGTTAATCACATTTTCATTTATAGCTTTTATTTTATTAAAAAGCTAAATTCTGATCTGATAATCCTTAATTATAGCCTTAGGACAGTTTTCTAAACCTTAATGGCCATTTTTGAATTTTTCTCCAACTTTTTTGAAAAATTACGATTTTACCCCTAACTTTTGATAAAATTACAATTTTGCCCTTGACATGATTTTTCATGACTTAAACCTCAATTTTGACTTTTACAAACTTCATTCACCTATTCCGGGGTCATTGGGGCTCTTTTCCCATAATTTGAGAATCTTTGGGCAAAATGACCATTTTGCCCCTGATGGGTCGTTTAATCATAACATTTTCATTTTCGTGCTTAGGCTGGATTTTCTAAACCCAAAATCATCAAATTAACTTTCTAAATCTTATCAGACCTTTTCTTGATCAATTCTTATCATTTTACCAATTTTCACATTCCCGGCCCTCGGGAAGTACTATTCCGACCTAAGAATCGGTTTCATGTTTTCCTTACGTTCTAGGGTTTCGAAGGGTCGGTTTACTAATTATAACTTGCCCTTTTCCTTTTTCCATGCCCTAATTCCTCGAGGGGGCTCGGGTTCCCTTCCCGATCATATTTTTACCCCTCGTTTCCCATATTACCCCTGGTGCCATTTTTAGAAATTTCGACAGAGTTTCCCCTTAATTTTTGAGGTTCCAGCGTTTAGGAAACGCCTGAAAACCATCTATCCTAATCTAATTCTATCACGTACTATACCAGAGGCCTAGATTTTACGTAAAACTCATACTGTTTACGTAAAATCGTTACATCATCACATTTTTTTCTTTTACTCCATTACAGCCATTTTCTTCTTTTTACATACATTTTTTTTCCATAATTTTCATACCAAAAATCATAAAATCATATAACAGTCTCAAACAATTAAATTACGGAACGAAAAGAAGTCGGAATTTATACCGAATTGCAGTCCGGTCTCGACGGCATAAACCCTAATTCTCCGTTCTTCATATTTGAGGTCCCGTCTTGCAAATCCGACTCCGCGGATGCGTCCGGAACGTCGAAAATAGGCTAACGGGCCAAACTTGCATTTTCGGTCAACGGTCGCCGTTGACCAGCGTTGACCGCCGTTGACCGGTCGTTGACCGGCGTTGACCGGCGACGACAGCGGCGACGGTGGCAAGTGAGTAGTCCATCTTGAAGATCTCGACGAGAGGAATCCATTGGTAGCCTCAATTTCACATTTGAAGGCCCCAATCACTGGAAAATGCCCTCGAAAGTCTCGGCCACGGCGGCGACGGTGGAGCTCCGCCGTGCCGGACTTTTTCCCCGAAATTGATTGAGGGCTTTTGCTCCCCTCTTCACGGCGACCATTTCTGCACCGCTGGTGCAGCTCAACATCACCGGAAACGGCGAGTTTCACGGCGGCGACGGCGACGGCGACGTCGCGGCTTCGGGCGGCGCGATTCCGCCGGTGTTGAGGCGATCCACCACATGGGTTTTGTAGTATTCTTCACCACGAATCTTTTGGGACCGGTTTCGTGGCAAATGGTGGCCGGACGGCGGAGAAATCTCACCGGGAAGATTTCGGCTCCGGCGACCTTCAGGCGGCGCGTGCGGCTTGCTCCAGCGGCTGCTCCGTCGCGTCGACCCACCATCGGACTCAGCTCGGCGAGAGCTTTCCAATGACACCGGCGGTGTCGAAAACGGACACCGTTTCCGATGGTCGGTTACTGTACATATTCGGCTAGAGAGAGAAACAGAAGGAGGAGAGAGAGTGTGTGTAGATAAATGAGAAAATTCCACTTTTTCCCGCTCTTTATATACTTTTTCGCCCAAAATTTCAATATGGGCTATCCTGATTAATTTGGGCGTCCTGAATCCAAATATATCAGTTTTATTTTCATCTGAGGTCATTTCGACCAATTTTCGATACTGCGAATTTTCGGTCAAAAATTACCTTTGTGCTCAATTATCAAATTTGAGCGTGCTGATAGGCTATCCTGACTAATTTGGGTGTGCTGAACCCAAATTTATCAGTTTTATGTCAAGATAATATCATCTTGACCTACTTTTTGATATTGTGAGTGGTATACACGTGCACACACATAATATCACTATTACTCATTTTTCATTCTTTAACATTGTTAGAACATTTTATTTTAGTTCTAAACAATATTAAATCACTTAATTTCACATTTTAATGCTTAAATTCATTGTGTATTTATTTTCCGAAAAATGTGAATTTTCCCGGTTGTTACACAAACTATTTCTCCAATCTGATTTAAACAACATAATAATCGTAACATGAGTTAGATGTTCAGTCTAATCTCATAGATTATGGATTATAAATTTAAACTACTTACTTTAGAATGTTGTCTCTCCGTATATAAAATCCATCATATACAATATTCTAACAGTTTAAACTCCAAATAGTCAGTGAGCCATATTTGCTTAAATTTTCTTTAACATTTAAATAAGGATGATGATAGTATAACAAAGATATAATGAAAAATCTCAAATATATTATTAATAATTTCAAAATAAATGAAATACATCTTAATTTCTTTTTTTTTCTCTCTCTTTCTCTCTTAGGACGTTCCCAACACCCGCAACTTAAAAGCTTCTAATGGATTCAGCCTTCAAAATTGGATGATCAAGCAGATTTATAGTTTGTAGATCTTAGTGTCATCTATAGTATTTAATTGATTTGGAAAATTTGACGTGCCGTGATATCTGAAAGAAAAATTCCTTTAATGCGTCAACCTTTAGTTTTACACTGTACAATTATATCCAAGAACGGATTTTGGTGCTAAGAATAATTATTTGATGGATCTCATGATTCTGAAGAATTATGGGATCCGTAGTAGATTCTTAAACAATTCAAGATAAATAATAGTCTTGGACAATGCTTTGTTTGCTTACATAAAATTATCATATAAATATAATTAGGACACACAAATTGACAACCATGAAATAAAACCTTAATTTCATAAATTAAAATGCAATTAATACAACGAATGTGTTGTCTCTTATGGCACAAATCCTGATTTGATCGTGGTTGATAGAAATCTATGCAAAGCATAACCCACTCTTTGAATTAGTGGGGTTGAACCCACTTTTCTAAATGTATGGGAGTTTAACTTCGATTTTAATAATGGGTAGTTTCCATATGATCTCCCAATTATGTGATAATTGTTACGTGGAGTACTAAAATCGAAGGATGAAGACAAACTCCTGGAGTTGTAAGCCATGACCCTTGCTTCTTTTAAACTATTCAAAGTTTTCAGACGGTTCTCCTCAATAATCAACTTTGATATCTCTTTGTCCGTCGCTGTCATGCTGCGGGTTACTGTAGCGATTACAGGAGGGGCTTCAAATAATCTTTTGTCCTTACATCTGCATATGTATCTACATATATATATATATATATGAAAATATACATCAGATTAATCGAGTCAAAATGGCCAAATCGTCGTCGTGTGTAATTAATGGTAAATGCTTAACCTGGATTTAAATTTGGTAACACCCACCTATACGAGTAATTGACATGGAGAACATCCGGGCTCTTCTCACCATCGGCTTCAAGGAGAAGAAGGTTCAGCAGCACCTTGCGTACCTCGTTGTAGTAGAGTTCCCCAAGCAAAATACTAACGGAGCCGTTGTTCTGAATTTTTGGATAGCTTCCGGTAGTCACATTGTCGATGTCGATATTGGATTCGTTATCGATCTGTGTAAGAGTCAGTTTCAGGTCCTGAACAACAACATCCAGAAGTCCACCCAAACACTGAGAAAATGCTTTACTCAAGTCGTTTTGGTTTCCAATCTCTGAGAACATTCCTCCCATACTCTTCTTTGCGATATCTTCTAGCACCTGTATACATATGCATATACATATATTTAGACGTATATATATATATATAAATCTAGCCAATTAATCCACATTATAAATTAATTATTTTAATTATACCTCTTGTTTGGTGTCTAAGCCAAAACCGAATGTGTATACTGCAAAGTTAACATCCGGAACCTGGCGAGCATCTTGGTATCGGATGGATTGGTCACCGTCAGACATAAGCATGATGGCACCCACACGCCTGTTATTAAGACGGCGGTCGTTGAGTATTTGTAAACCCATTTTAAGGCCAGCAGCCATGTTTGTTGCACCGTGGGCTTCTAAAGCATTGACCTTTTCTATAATCTCTAGTTGAGATTCACTAGTTATCTGGCGTAATGGGAATAACCTCGTGGAGTCCTTGGAGAATGTGACAACCGACAAACGATCATTTGGGCAAAGTTTTTGAATGAGGAATTGCACGGCAATCTTCAATCTTTCTATCCTGTCTTCGTTATTCATGCTCTCGCTCACATCTAAGACCATCACAAGATCCACTGGATTTCTATCTTCGATGTCACCTGATCCAGTCAGCTCCAGCAACACCTTCAATTCTGTTTCTTTAAGTGGTGCCTCTGGCCTATTGGTGATTGTCACCTGTATTTTTCCCGTTTCAAATGGCTCAGGTTTATCCCCTGAAATTCATATTTACATATTACATATACAAATATAAAAGAAGATAGAATTGGATAAGTATAATTCGTAAATATTAGATACCAAAGAATAAGCTTAAAAATCACGCTTATAAAAGTGTATTATATGGACTATATCAGTGTAACACACACACACACACACATATATATGTACCTGAGTCATCTAGGATTGCAACAATTGGCTCATCATCCTCGTAGGTCATTTTGCCAACAAATTTCTGAGATATAGTACTGCTTCCTTGTGTCTCATCACTTTCTAATCATTTCCAATATATAGGAAGCAGGAAAAAATTGAATTATAAATATTTAATTTTGAATTTTTTCTTAAATAAAAACAAGTATTTGGTTGGCATACCTAACTTTCTTGTCGGTTCATGTCGAATTACTGCATGCCATTAACCCAGCTGAGATTAATTCCGCGTACTCAAGCCGAAACTTGGAATTGTTTCAGTATATTTTATTTTAGTTGACCATTTCGTAGTGGCCATGTGCAAGTATATTTCGAAACTTGGAATTGTTTCAGTATATTTATTTTAGTTGACCATTTCGTAGTGACCACGTGCAAGTACCATGTGCAAGTATATTTCGAAACTTGGAATTGTTTCTGTATATTTTATTTTAGTTGACCATTTCGTAGTGACCATGTGCAAGTGCACAAACGTCATGGCTTGGTTTAATTGATTTTATTAAAGTCGGACGGTAAACAATGACCATCTGGTCAAAATGCTAAAGATTTTATGTCTCCATTATAATAAAAGAAATTTTCCTTTGTCTAGCAACTAGAAAAGTCCGATAGGCTTATCTAATTGTTATTTTTTATTTAAAATTTTTGTAATAATTAATTAATTCATGTGTAAATTTATGTATAAATATATAATGATACTATATATTTAAAATTATAATGCAGAAAATATATGTCATTATAAAATATTATATTAAAATCAATTGATTATTATAATAACGCAAAACAAATTATAAGTGTCCTTTTAAAAAGTTAGAAATATGAGATTATAAATATAATCTCACTATGAATTTGGAGATTTTGTTTCGTCTTGTGTTGAAATAAAATTAAATTAGAAATCTCCCTTGATAAATCCATACAACCAGCAGCCCGACTAACTAGAAAAATTCATTGAATTATTATAGCAACCCTTTACTTTCATATAGTTGCTTCAACATAAAAATTGTTATTTGAAATTAAGAATATTTTAAAAGTGGTCTGTACCATATATGTTTTTTTTTTTTTAAATGAAATCTATACTGCATATATTGATCTGGCACATACGGGCTTTCCTATTTGGATTCTTTTTCAAATATCCTTTTAATTATAATATTTTCATTTGAACGTTTCACATATTATTAAAGGATTTATAGTTATGATATTTTATGACGTTTTGCACAGTAAATAAAAAAGTGAAACTTACCGTTGAAAATTTGGTGTAAAGAGATTTAAATATGTTTGTGGAAAATTGTTTCTGTTCATATTCGCCTACCAAACTCACTTGTCGGTTCTTGGGCAAGTTGACAATCAATATAACAACAAACTAATTTTATTTATTAACAAAGACTTTGCAAAGTCTTTATTATTATTATTATTATTATTATTATGAAAATAAGAAAACTTCTGAGAAATTATTATTAATTTGTGAACATTTAACGATACGGTGTTTCCAGGGAAAAGAAGATAATATATAGGAAATGTCTCCCTATGCAACACCGGACACCATCCAGTACTTTGTAATTATTTATTTAAAAACTTATAATTAGTTAATTTATATATAATTTTTTAAATGATATATCATTTAGAAATATTGTATTTAAATCAGGTGACCTATATAATATCACACAAATCATGATACAAGTTACATATGGGATAGGTGGTATATATAAGCATCTGCCATATGATATATATATATATGTATGTTATATAAAGTATTGCACGAATTATACAGTCCTCATGAATAATGGTGAATGAAAAACTAGTGGAGAACCAAGAGGAAGATTTAAGGATGAGAGGATTGGTGTCAGGAGACTTCGAAACTTGAGTTGTCCAGCTCAGGTAGTGGCCATTAGGACATATAATTATCTTCAGTACGTGAGTTATAGTGCTCTCTTTGTTTCTGGCATCAGCCTCGTTATTTTAGAATTATCTTTATAGATAACTTTTGAATTATGCACTATATCTTATGCTGATCTTTGATTTTTTATTTGTGTACATCACACTTTTCAAGTTTTTTACCATTAAACCAGTGGCCTTTCTGTTAACATTTCATAGAAAAATTGGACATAATTCGAGCATGTGTTGATCACAAAAATTGGTAAAAATATTTTATTTTGACACTTGTTTGACACCTCCAAATTTGAAAAATGAAAAATATTTCATTTCAAGAAAAATGAACATTCCTAAATTTCCGTATCTGAACATCCAAAATTTTTCATTTTTGAAAAATAAAAAAAGAACTCTCTAGAAATAAAAAGTTTTCACCCACCCAAACAACTTTTTATTTTTTTAAAAAATTTCAAACAACTTTTTATTTTTCATATTTAAAAATTTTTTATTTTTCAAAAACAGATCTCTCATTCAAACGGATCCAAATTTTTCAACAATGCCACAAAAACAATTACTATTCAAAAAATTTTTAAAATAATCATATCAACTTTTCAACTCCACTATTTATCTCTACTTTTACTAATCACATCAACTTTTTAATTCTAAAATACTTTTTATCAAAACACACATTTCATTCAAATACAAAACAAATACCTTTCAATCAAATATAACATTCAAAAAATAAATTTCATTCAAATACAATCAAAATGTAATGCGTTTACCAAATACTCCTTATCTTGTAAGTACCAGCTTAAAGCTGGTAAAAAAAAAAAAAGAATAACACAAGTTTAAAGCACAAACTATGCACGCGCCTAGTTAATTTGTTGAACCTTTTAGATTCTTAGATGTGCATTTTATAATAAAATAATATATATATATATATCTGTGTACATAGAAAGAGATTTTAGTGTATGGTTGCATGGTAGGTTATTTTTAAGTTTGAAAACTAAAAAATTATTTGGAATTTTTTTGTAAAAATGAAAAATTATTTGGATAGGTAAAAAATTTTCTTTTTCTAGTGATAACTATTTTTCTATTTTCAAAAATGAAAAATTTTTGATGTTCAAGTACGAAAATTTAAGAAGATCTATTTTTTTAAAAATTCTAAAATACTTTTTATCCAAACACACATTTCATTTAAATACAAAACAAATACTTTTCAACCAAATATAACATTTAAAAAATAAATTTCATTCAAAATACAATCAAAATATAATGCGTTTACCAAACACCCCTTATCTGGTAAATAAAAAAAAAAAAGAATAACACAAGTTTAAAGCACAAACTATGCACGCGCCAAGTTAATTTGTTGAACCTTTAGATTCTTAAATGTGTATTTTATAATAAAATAATATATATATATCTGTGTATATAGAAAGAGATTTCAGTGTACGGTTGGATAGAAGGTTATTTTTTGAAAAATAGAAAAATTTTAGGTTTGAAAGCTAAAAAATTATTTGGGATTTTTTGTAAATGTGAAAAATTGTTTGGATGGATAAAAAATTTTCTTTTTCTAGCAATAACTCTTTTTCTAGCAATAAATTTTCTTTTTCCAGATAACTCTTTTTTGATTTTTAAAAATGAAAAATTTTAAATGTTCTAAGTACGAAAATTTAAGAAAATCCGTTTTCTTAAAATGAAAATTTTTTTATTTTTCAAAAATGGAACTCTCAAACAAACATATGATGGGAAATTAGACCATAAAAGATTTATCATACCTTTGGTGGACGTATTTAATTTGCATTATATTTAAATGTAATGTAATTTTCACCCAAATTTAAAAGTATTTTATTCAAATATCAATTATATTACATTTTAAATATAATACAATCACTATTTATTATTTCATATTTTCTATTACTTTTATTAATCATATCATATATTCTCTTTCTCTTTCCTTTTTTCCTTTTTACTTTTATCTATCACATCACATATTTATTATTAAAATACAATTCAAATACTTTTCATTCAAATACATATCGTATTTAAATATAATGCTAATACTTTTCCTTCAAACATAAATTATATTTAATATATTACATTCAAACGTAATATAAATATAATATGTTTACCAAACAAACCTTCTGTCTACTATGCGAGAAAATAGCGTTGGAGGAGAAAACAGCGGCAAAGGATGTTTAAATATGTACATGATTAAAAAAGTTTATTTTAACTAGACAATTACGAAAAAAGAACTAGTTACAAAGCTACATTAAAGAATATATTATTTTTAAGGATCATAAGAGAAATATTGACTAGACAAATTTTAAAATATAAGATTTCAAAATAAAAATAAAATAAAAAGATAAAATGACATGGACGTTTAAATCAAAGCGTGTATTTCATTGAATGTGAATATATATAAATATAAATATATATATATATGCACATATGTATATATAAGGGTAACAAATGGTGCATTTCCCTAAAATCTAAAAATATGAGATTTTAAAAAATTATACCATTAACTTCGAAGATTTTAAAATTACAGTATTTATCATAAATCAAATAACAAAATGACCATACTAACACTAGCTTTTGTCCTTATTCGCATACCGAACTCTCTTGTCGGTTTCTGGGCGGTTTAACAACCAATAAAACAAGAAACACATGTTATTTATTGACCAAGAGTTTGTAAAGTCTTCTTCTTTTATTATTATTTTTATTTTTATTATTTTGAGAACGTTAATTATTAGACATCATCACTTCAAAGTCAATAATTAAGGTGTCATTTATCATTAATATTTCATTTTAATTTCATTCAAATATAATACAATTTTATACCAAACATAAATTTTACAACAGTGTTATAAAAATAATTACTATTTAAAACATTTTTAAAACAATCACATCAATTTTTTAACTCCACTATTTATCTCTACTTTTACCAATCACATCAACTTTTCAACTCTAAAATACTTTTCATCCAAACACACATTTCATTCAAATACAAAACAAATACTTTTCAACCAAATACCACATTCAAAAAATAAATTTCATTCAAATACAATCAAAATGTAATACGTTTACCAAACGTCCCCTAAATGTTATGTCAAAATGGTTGCACGTTTTAGTCTTCTTGAATAATTGCGAATGAAAGACTCGTGGAGAGCCACGAGGAAGAATTGAGGATGAGATAAGTGGTGTTAGAAGACTTTGGGCCTGTTTGGACTTACACTCCATTTGAAGTTTTTTATAAATATTTTTATGAACCTTTTTTCTCTTTATATAATCTAATTTTTTTATTTACATATTTAAATCTCTCTTAAACACTTAAAATTTAAAAATTCATAATTTTTTTATTTTAAATTAAAATAAGATATGTACCTTTTTAAATTAATAGGATGATGAAACAACAAAAAAATATATATATTATTTTTTTATTTTCACACATGTTTAATTTTTACACTTTTTAAATATTATATTTTATTTTTAACCAAACGTACAATCTCAAACATTCACTCATTTTCAATCCATACAATTTCAAAACTCCAATTGAAATGTATGCTACAAATGCTTGGAAATTTGAGTGTCCGGTTGAGGTAGTGGTCAACGGGACAATTAAATATCACTTCTCAATTAATTTTAAAACCTCTTTCAATATAATACTTGCTTTTGTTCCTATTCGCATGCTGAACTCCCAAGTCGATTCTTGGGCAATTTGACAATCAATATAACAAGAAACTAATCTTATTTATTTTGAGAATGTTAATTGATAGACGTCATCATATGTAACAATTCCTTAACGAGATATTACAGTTTATTATCTTTAACATAATATTTAAATAGAAAATAATAATAATACAACACTAACTCACAAACAATTACAACTAAATCATTAACGAAAAGAAAATAAGAAAAAAAAATTTTTAGACATAAAACTTAACTTCTACTATAGACTTCAAATTAAATCATCTAAATCTTATAAATTTTGTGATGACAAAAAACATAATCTTAATATGAACTTACACAATCTAAGAAAACAATTGAAGTAACTTCGAAACATAAATGATATCATCAATCCAAAACTAAATTTAGCAAATTCTTAAAATAAACAAGGCCTTCATACACAAGTCCACTCCAAATATCCTTTGATTCTAACTCTTAACTTTACCTTTATTTATGACGTATAAAAATTTATAATAAATAATTGTTTGATAATTTTATTTATGTTCTCATTGAAAAACCTTTTAGTTCATAACTTGATGCAAATAATTTGTAGCATATATCATATCATGTAAGATAGAAGAAAAAGATAGTCATGTAAGACAAAAAGTCAAAATATATAATCACATATACTTTAAAAGAACTTATAAATGACTCTTATTACATACTAATTTCTTCTATGATGTTGAGCCTAGACAATGTTAATATTAATGAGACAAATTTTAAAATATAAGATTTCAAAATAAAAATAAAAAAAAAAGATAAAATGACGTGTACGTTTAAATCAAAGCGTATGTTTTGTTGAATGTGTATATATATATTTATGTATATACATATACATATATAAAAAGGTAATAAATGGTCTATAATGTGCATATCCCTAAAATCCAAAAATATGAGATTTTCAAAATATAAGCTAATAATTTCTAAGATTTTAAAATTATACTATTTATCATAAATCAGATAAATGGCTATAATAACATTTGCTTTTGTCTTATTCGCATACCTACTCTCTTGTCGGTTTTTGGGCAGTTCGACAATCGATATAACATGAAACTAATGTTATTTATTGACAAAGAGTTTGTAAAGTCTTTTTTCATTATTATTATTATTATTATTTTGAGAATATTAATTATTAGACGTCATCACTTTAACGTCAATTAATGTCTTGTTAGAGTGGTTAAACTTTTTAGTCTTCTTAAACAATGGTGAACGAAAAACTAGTGGAGAACCAAGAAGAAGAATTAAAGATGAGATGTACTAGTAGACTTTGGGCCTATTTGGACATACACTCCAGTTGGAGTTCTTTAATACACTTTTTTTTAAAAATCTTTTTCTCCATTAATAATCCGATTATCCTATTTATATATTTAATTTTTTTAAAATTTAAATTTTAGAAATACATAATTTTTTTATTTTAAATCAAAAATGAGATATATATTTTAAATTATTAGGATGATAAAAAAATAAAAAAATTCATATTTTTTTTATACACATTTAAATTTTTATACTTTTTAATTATTACATTTCATTTTTAATCAAATGCACAACTTCAAACATTCACTCATTTTCAATCCATATAATTTCAAAACTCCAATTGAAATGTATGTTCCAAATGCTTAGAAATTTGAGTGTCCAGTTGAGGTAGTGGTCATGGAGACAATTAAATATCACTACTTAATTAATTTTAAAACCTCTTTGAAAATAATACTTGCTCTTGTTCTTATTTGCATACCGAACTCCCTAGTCGGTTCTTGGGCAATTTGACAATCAATATAACAAGAAACTAATGTTATTTATTTTGAGAATGTTAATTATTAAACGTCATCAGATGTAACACTCGCTTAGCAGATGTTACAGTTTACTATCTTTAACATAATATTTAAGCAAAAAATAATAATGATACAACGCTAACTCGCAAACAAGTAAAACTAAATCATTAATGAGAAGAAAATCAGAAAAAAAATATTAAATATAAAACTTAACTTAACTTCTACCATAGACTTAAAATTAAATCATCCAAAAACCTTGTAAATCTTGTGACGAAAGAAAACATAATCTTAATATGAACTTACATAACCTAAGAAAACAACCAAAGTAACTTCGAAACATAAGTGATACCATCAATCCAAAACTAAATTTAGCAAATTCTTAAAATAAACAAGGCCATCATGCACACGTCCACTCCGAGTATCCTTTGAGCCTAAGCCTTAGCTTTACCTTTATCTACAACATACAAAAAACTATGATAAGCTAATGCTTGGTAAGTTCATTTATGTTCTCACAAAACCTTTTAATTCATAACTAACTTGTAGCATATATCACGCCATGTAAGACAGAAAGAAAAAAAGATAGTCATACCATGTAAGACGAAAAGACAAAATATAGTCATAGATACTTTAAAAGAACACAAAAAAAGACTCATATCACATACTATTAATCTTTTCTACGATGTTGAGCCTTACACAATGTACTATAGTGCACAATCACAATAAATGTGAGTTAGCTAGACTCAACATCCATCGAAGCAACTATTAACTAATATAATAACGTGTGTTAACTGTACACCTACTACGTATTGCATGCAACTCAGGTGTAAGCTATCATAAGGGATGAATCCCTATTAATGCCTTATAGCTAACTTTTAATTCTTTAATTGTTTACATGAACTTTCATAATAAACGCGATACATATACTTTTATATAAATAAAACTTTCAAGATAAATCTCATTGAAGTTTTAGTAGAAATAAGAAACATTGACAAGCGACATGCTTTAAAAAATATGTATATACATCAATTATGAACCTCATTTATTTTCAACAAATATATTATAGGTGAGAGATATACTTACCTTACTTGAAGTACTTATTGAAATTATTAGTTCAGTGATGTAACGTCTTGGTACCTTGATAAGCTTACTCGTTATCGAATTTATATTACAAAATAAATCATTAATATTTATAATTAAAAAAAATCTTGAAAATCCTAATAGGCCCAATTTTTCTAATTTTCGCAAAACCTAGAATTAGAAATTCTTAGAACTAACATCTACAAATCAAAATTCTATCATCTAATCATTTAATTCATCTCTCTACATCGTAAATTTCATCATTCAATATATTAATTTTCCACAAATTCCAAATTCACAAAACCTTGAAATTTCAAATCCCAAAATCAAAACACAAGAGAAAATTACTTTAAACCTCCAGTGAAATCAAGGCTAAAGGCTCACACAAGAAGCAAATTACTGAGGTTTAGATGGTGGAAACTCACACAAATCACTTTTTCTAAGGGAAAAGGAAGAAGGAAATGGTTTAGGATAGAAAGAGCAAAGTTTTTGAAATCATACATTGAATGGTGTTTGGCTTAGAATTTAAGTTTTTAATAACTAATTCTAAACATATCCAAGAGCTATTATTGAAAGTTAGTTGCTTAGCAAAAAAATTACATTTTAATTTTACTCAAATGCAATACAATTTTACACCAAACAAAATTTTGCAATAGTACTACGAAAACAATTACTATTCAAAACATTTTTAAAACAATCACATCAACTTTTCAACTTCACTATTTAACTCTACTTTTACCAATCGCATCAACTTTTCAATTCTAAAATACTTTTCAACTAAATACAATATTCAAAAAATAAATTTCATTTAAATACAATCAAAATGTAATGCGTTTACCAAACACCCCCTAAATGGTGATCTATAGGTCCAAAATATGCCCAAGGAGATTACCAAGTCTACTTCTTTAAAATCTTTTTTTTTAATATATTTAAGGCAGCATAGCTGAGACTTAGATTTTGTGCCTTAACTTCTTCCACACAAAACTAATTTTATTTATGTAATCTATCACAGTTAAATCACTATAATATAAGGTAAACCTTTGTAATTCACTTCCATATATAAACTTTACCTTTCTTTCCATGATTCCTAAATTCTTAGTGTATCAAAGTATTTAATGTCGTCACCTATAAAATCACTTAATCAAATATTAACATTTTAAGTTTATATTATTTTCAAAGGTCCATTTATGACATCTATGCTTATTAAATTACTAGATGTAACATCACACCATTGTCAATATGTGTCATGTCAGAGGGGTTGAATTTTTGAGTCTTCTTGAATAATATTGAAAGAAAAATTAGTGGAGAACCAAGATGAACTATTAAGGATGAGAAAAGTGTTAGAAGTTGTGTCAGTTTCTTGCAAAAATATTAAAATACTGATATAGATGATAAGTATCATTAAAAAATATTATATTTAAATTAACTGATTGGTATAATATAACATAAGTCATGCTACAAGTTGTCTATGGGAGGGGGAGGCATAAAGTAACCCCTTCCATAATATATATTATGCAAAATATAGTATTTTAGAGAGTGGAATCTACAATTACAAGAAAACTTTTAAAGTATAATCAGCATTGTCATTGTTGTTGTCGTCATCATCATTGTTATTATCATTATTATTTTTAGAATGTTAATTATTAAACATCATCACACCAAAGTCAATAGATGCCATGTCGTAGTGGTTGAACTGTTGAGTCTTCCCAAATAACGGTGAAAGAAAAGCTAGTGGAGAACCAAGACGAAGAATTAAAATGAGAGAATTGGTGTCCGGAGAGTTAGAAATTTGAGTTGTCTAGCTGAGGTAGTGGCCATTAGAACAAATAAGTATCTTCAGTTCATGAATTGTAGTGCTTTCTTTGTGTCTGGCATCAGCCATGCTATTTTAGGGTTATCTTTATAAATAACTTTTGATTTTTTATTTTGTACATCACACTCTCCCAAGTTTTTTACTGTTGAACCAATGGCCTTTTTGTTAACATTTCATAGAAAAATTAGACATAATTTGAGCATGTGTTGATCACAAAAAATTTTAGTTACAGGTAAAGTCGTAAGTAAATATTTTTTGAAAGGAAATTGTACTTTTCTAGAGATAATTTGAAAGTAAAATATACTTTCATCAAAGATATATAATATCATCAAAAATATTATGAGGGTATAGTTTCCCTTCAAAAAATATTTAATTATAACTTTACCCTTAAAGCTCTATTCAATTTATTTATTTTTATCTAATCATCATAGTATCGTCATTTTTATTTTATTTTTTTATCAAACATAATTCAAATTTTTTTAAATTTTAAAACTTTAGTGATGATTAACAAGTAAATACAACATTGTAAATATTATGCATTGGAGCAGCACAACACAAATTTAGCTATTAAATTTTAAAGTAAAATTTGGTACACCCAACCAATCAAAGTATGATATTTGATAAGAATCGATCTAAGCTGTTAATTTATATAGAGAAATATTTATTTAACACTTTTAATGAAAGGAACATTAATATTATACCATGTTGTAATTACAAGCCCTTACAAAATAAAAAAAAAAAAAAACTGTTTAAAATCTGGAAAAGGGCCAAATCTAATGAAAAAGATTAAAAATCACACACACAAAGAATTTGCCTTTGAATAGATGTTGGTTGTATGACACTTAAGTGCAAGAAGTGCAGTTTGTGAACATTTTAGAAGGGAAATTTTTATTTATGTTTTTTGAGGATAATTTATGCATTTTAAGAAATTTTGATCTTTAAAAAAGAAAGTAATCAGTTAACTTATATTAGGTTGTCATTATAATGAAGTCAAAATTAAAGAGGTACCAAATTGAAATTTAGTACAGGAGTGTCTGTATATTATTAATATATTTTAGTAGTGTCATTTATTGCAAGTCTTTTTTTTATAATTACGATTAATAGTTTTCCGTATTCTATCAATCATAATATTGAGTTGTAGAGGATAAATACTAAGACATACCTTTTGCTCAATAAGTATAAGAGGATAACTATTTTCTGATAGAAATTTTGTATTTTAATTAATGAATATATATCACTAGTTAGACGCGAAATGCACGTGCCGCTTCTTTCCTAGTTATTATATATACATCTCATATCTCAAAGGTGGATAACATAGCCATCAATAATCCAACTAAACACGTCTATTATCTTTTCCGATCATCACTTACTAGTTCTCTGAAAGGAAAAAAAAAAAAAAAAACAAAAATAAGAAATAAAGAAAGAAAATGGCGTCAGAGAAAAGAGGTAGCATTGCGTTCTTCGCAACGTATCGACCACCGGTACCGCTGGACATATACTCGTGCCCAACGGACCCTACACCAACGTCAAAAGAAGATGAGCTTCACATGACTGACGTTGGACACTCGTACAATTACAACTCCCGGGGCATTCCACCGGCAGCTCTCAAGAAACTTCTCGAACGCCCTCTGTTTAACACATACAAAGACGATGATGTCGATTCAGGTTATCTCTCCGGCATTGTTTTCGTGTCCGAAAGAGGCGATGTCCAGCTCGAAACGCTTCATATAGCTCTCCGCTTCAACGACAGCACTACCGAAGAAGAACCCGAAGTCAAAGTGTTCAGTTTAGCTGAAGTTTTCGGACCAACCGAATTCAACGGTGTTCGAATGGAAGACAGTGGTTGCTTTGCCGGGGATTATCTCATCTATGTCACCACCAGGGACCGCGCTCCTAAAGGTCGTCAACCCTGGACTGCCGTTTACGAAACCCATCTTATCACCGGACAAACCGCACGTCTCACCCCACCAGGTTTCTATTACCTTATTCCTTCCTGATTACTAATTTACATTTATTTATTTCTGTAAAAGTATCAGTTACAACTGCATATATCATCACTAAGTGTTCGTGTCTTACTGACAGCATAAGCTCCATACATAGTACATGCTTTACAGTCGTAAAATGATGAGATTTGTTTAGGAGAAAAAAGGCATATTTAAGATTGTTCAAAAAAAAAAAAAAGGAAAGAAAAGTTCGACTAATTAGATAGGTATTCCTAGCTAGAAATTTGTACTTCAATAACTTCTAATTAATAGGAGACTGACGACGTACGATTATTGATGATCAGCAATATGACAATATTTAATGCTCAACATGGCCAGGAAGGCTCGAAAAAGAAAAGAAAGAATTAAACAGAGATGAGAAAGAAATAAGAGAGGGGTGAGAGAGGATTTACAAAAATTACTTACCTATTAAATCAACCTTCGAGGCAAATTAAATATATATCATTTTGCAGAGGTTTTCATTAAAAAAAAACAAACCATATAATCAATTAGAAAGTAAAACAAGCTAGTAAAATTTTTTGTACAGAAATATTTTTCTGACTGTAATTGCATTATTGGTCGCAAGGTTTGACTAAATGATAAATGATATAGATTAATGAGAATTAATTAATAAAGCTGATGTAGTCCTCCTCACGAACATTCTAATCCTGCATCAAACAGGGGTAGCTGATTTAAGCCCCTCCGTGTCACCCTCCGGAAAGATGATAGCGGTTGCGTCGTTTGAGAAAAAGGAAGGTGGTTGGGATGGCGAGATTGAAAATCTAAAGACTGATATTCTTGTGATGAACGTAGAGGAGCCCTTGAACCGCAAGTTGGTTGTAAAGGAAGGCGGGTGGCCGACGTGGTGAAGTGACAATGTCATATTTTTTCACCGCAAGGTCGATAGATTATGGCGTGTGTTCAGAGCTGACAATATTAGCGAAAGTCTCGCATCATCAAACAGCGTCAACATCGTCAAAATAGATTGTGTGGTCCCGGACGATCCCAAGAAGGTGGAAATTGATGCGCGAACTCCGGCAGCCATCAGCGGCACCGAAGTGGCAGTGGCAACTATTCGTACGAAATATGACATAAATGACATAGAAAAGTATGGAAAAACGTGAAGAAGACCAGTATCGACACATTGAGATATTTCAGTATTCAACTAGTGGAAGAAAAGTAAAACCCATACAACACAAAAAACACCAGATCAAAGGCTGACCACTACAACCCCTTTGTCATACATCATGGTTTTGGTGTGAAGAAACGCATCGGTTACCATTGTTGCAAGAGCGACACTATCAAGGTAATACCCAGTTTTTATTTGTATGATATTTATAATTTTTGACAATATATGAATATATAAAAGCGAGATTTTTATATATATATATAAATAATAAAATAAATAGATGTTGATTACGTACTGTGGCAGAGTGGAAAGGATGTCCCAAGGCAGTTTCAAAAGCTGGGGTCCCCGTATCTGGATGTTGGAGCATTTAGGGTGTCAGGAGTGTTTCCAACATTTTCAGCAGACGGCTCAAAGCTTGCATTCGTTGACAATGAGTTCAAGGCCGTTCGGGTCGCCGATAGCAAAGGCTTGCGTGTCGTTTACACGGTGTGTATATATATATACATATATACATATATAATCAGGATATTAAATATTGTCAACATATATATTTATATATTTAGCTGATCGTGAGAATTAAAATTGCTTATTATATATGTAGACGATGGTGAACAACATCTTCTCGCCAGTTTGGAACCAAAAACCAGAAAAGGATACATTGTATGTATGCGTCGGACCTGCTTTCAGCGCTAACAACCCACTGCATATCTGCGCCATCAAAGACGTGTCCAGTGGTCGACAGCAACGTCAAACGCTCACAAGAGAAGCGAATAATGCCTTCCCATCATCCAATAAACACGGTATCTAACTTCATTCCTACGTCTTGTTCCTTCTGCTTTCTTTCCAAATACCAAATTAATATTCTTATATATATGCGTGTGTGTGTGTGTGTGTGGTTCAACAATTTTGTTGGAGCTAGCAACTACTTAAAATGTTTTTTCTACCAAAAAAAAAAAAAAAACGTACTTAAAATGTTTTATTATCTTAATGATTTCCATAAAAAAGAATCCTTACATATTTTTTAATCAAATATTAGCAAGTATTTAGCAACTAAGAATTGTGCATTTAAATTTTGTTCCAGCTTTTGAATGACAGGTTAAAGACACTTTATTACAAAATATGCAATATTCATTCCAATATTAATATATATGACAGGGACGAAATTAGTTTTTCGATCTACAAGACATTATCATGGGCATGAAAAAAGACACAAGAATCTGTACATAATGGATGCAGACCTAGGAGAATATGGAGCAAATGACGAAGAAAACGACACAACAATAACAAGGCTAACAGAGGGAGAGTGGACAGATACACATTGCCACTGGTCCCCAGAAGGAGATTGGATAGTATTCTCCTCAACCCGCGACAAGCCCAACGACAGCCCACCTGATGACAATGGTCTTGACCCAGGATACTTTGCAGTGTTCCTAGTGAAGTCGGACGATCGCAGTGTGGTGGTAAGAGTGCTGGCAAGTGGAGATAACGTTGCAGGGCATGTCAACCATCCATTCTTCAGTCCAGATGGAAAGAGCATCATTGTGACTGCGGATCTTGCTGCTGTTTCTGTCGATCCCGTCTCTTTGCCCCTCTTTGTGCACTCTGTGAGGCCTTATGGAGATATCTTCATTATTGACATCGACCCGGATCACATATATAAGAACAAAGATGTGAAGATGTTCAATCGCATAACGCATGGTAGATATGAGTATTCAACTGCGAGTTGGACCAAGTTCTCAACTCAGGACCCGAAAGCAAAATGGAACCTGCAGTTTTCAGAGCTTTCAGACAAAAGCTACATACCGACATGCCCGTATGCATATCCTGATGGAGGCGAAGGTTGGTACATGACTGGCCACCTTTGCCTCGGATCAAAAAGAGCATGTTGCTGATTGCAATCACTTGATATCCTTTTGTAAAATATATACGTGTTGTTCCTATGTGATCTAGCACCATGTCTTCTTTTCGTTATCCCATTTGCATCTTTTCATTTTAATTGATGCTCCGACAAATAATTATCTTTAATTATGTGTACTGCAATTTCAGTTATGTAAGAGCCATGGCTCCAGTATTGTTTTCAGATTCGTGTAATACCAAAAACCAAATATTGGTTGTTATTTTCAAAATGTATTGCTGCTTCTAAATTCAATAAATGCCACCTACATATGTTTTTTTTTTCTTTTTATATGATTGCATCATATGTTAATCTCTAGCTCTTTTTGGAATAATATCATGAAGAGAAAATATCAATTCGGAATAATATAAAGATATTCCAAACATTATGGCTGATTGAGTACATCAGAATATTTATTCTGTGTCAACTAATGTGGGTGATATTTTCCATTTAATATTCCAAATATTATGACCAATTATATTTTATTTTAGGCCCACCAACCCGTTGATAGCATCGAATTATCAACATGACTATAATAGATAGCACAATAATTGGCCCAAGTCTCCGAAGTTACTTTAAATGTTTATATATGTGTGTGTGTGTGTGTGTGTGAGGAATGGTCTCATATCAGGATTTATGTGATATCTAGCAATTTTGTGAATGTGAATTTCAGTTATTAGAAATCTGAATTTATGAAGAAGGAAATATAAATATGAGGATGTTGAAAAATACGAAGCGAATGTGAGTTCTCTATATTTATATTTTCTTATACATAAATTCACATTTTTAGTAACTAAAATTCATATTCACATTAATGTGTCGTATACTATATAAAATCAGATATGAGACTATTGATGGGCTATGAAAATCCCTGCTATTTTGGCTGTCATGACATGGCCATTTTACTGAGCTGTAACGACGGTATTCGAGAGTCTTGGAACGGGCATGTTGCTCAATCGAATTTCAAATAGTCTATGTTTATAAATTTAATATCTACGATAGAATTTACGGTATAGAAGATTATCTTCAATATAATATTATAATTTTTGTATTTTTTCATATAATTTTTTTATTATTGAAATTTTTGTGTTATTTATTAAAACTAATATTGTGATTGTTTTGTGCTTAAAATGAGAAAATAATATTTGAAATAATTATTTAAAAAATATTTGAATTTGTTAGATAAAAAAAATATAACAATATTCCGACGGATTACCATAAGTTATTTAGGTAGATTACCAAACAATATTCTAATGGTTTATGAAATGGTATTTTGATGGATTACTAAAAGGTATTCTAGCAAGTTATCAAAATATATTTGGGTGGATTACCAAACAATATTACAATGTATTACCAAAATACATGAATTATCAAAAAGTATTCGGGCGGATTATCTAAAGGTATTTTAGCGGATTACCAAAAGGTATTCCGGTGGATTACCAAACCATATTCCAGTGAATTACCTTTTTGGTTGGTTGGTGTAATTTTGGAAAGATATATCAGATTAACCTTTGACTTGTCTTTAAAAATGACAAAAATCTTGAAGCTACTATAAAGGGGCCAAAATTCCAAAGATGTGTCTTTTTTTGGGACATTCCTCCAAATTCCCCAATAAACTATGAAACCAATTTTTTTTAATCAAATTTTTACTGACACTTAATTTTTGATATCTCCACTATTTGAAGTCTAATAAAATAAATCATCCCAAAAATAATTTATAACTAACCCAACTCAAATACTTATTTAATCTAAAATTAAATCCATAGGGGATTTCAATTTGGATATTTTCTAATCTTTGGGGTCAGATTATAATTTCTCATACTCTATGGCTAAACTATAAAATCCAGGAGTTTATATAATTCCCAAAATAATTATGCTATTCAACTCCAAATTAATTTAAGATTATCCCAATAACCTTTAATTAATTTAACTAATCTCATAATTAATCTTTCGGGTTGTTACAAGTAGAGCTAACATCCCATGTCCCTATTAGTTTGTTACTGTAGATGCAAAACAAATGGTTAAATTTGAATTTACATCACACGTCTCAAGGTCTAGTGTAGTGTTTTTTAGTTTGTTGTCTTTACTCTAGAAGAAATTTTCCAAGATCATCTTACTAATGTGTGAGTGTTTGTTGACTTAATTACTAATTTTAATTTACATCACACGTCACAAAACATATTCTTATGTCCGATTCCAACCATATCAAAGGGGATGAGCTTCCCATGACAGATCAAGTATCCTACATGTGATAACCGAGAAATTTATCGTTATCGGAAAATTATGTATAATATATGTAAATGTATATTCATGATGAAACATGCTACAGAATATAGAGCAGATGAAAATTTTGATTTATTGGATTTTAGTTAAAATTTGACAATGAATTAATGAACATAGTGTAAAAGCTAAACATTAATTCAAATTATGATGTTTTAAAGTTGTTAGAAAAGTGTGTGAAAAATACATATTAAGAGATCAATGGCTCACATGTAAGCCACTATGATCAATGGCTTACATGTAAGCCACTATGATCAATGGCTCACATGTAAGCTACCATGATCAATGGCTAAGATTAGCCAAGTAATCTCCAATTTCTTTAAAAGAAATTAAAGAAAATGGTGAGAGAGGAAAGAGGGCACGTGAGGGGCAGCTTGTGGTAGCCCAAGTGAAATTATTTCACTTCATTTGTACTGCAAAGAAGTGGTCAAGAGAGAGAAAGAAAGAAAGAGAAAGAGAGAGAGAGAGCAGAAGAGGAAAACGTCCTTTGTGTTTTCCTTTCCACCAGTTCGGATTCTCTCTTCAAGCACGAAAATCATTCAAGTTTTCAGCTCAAGATTCCACAGCAAGAAGTTCTTAAGTTTCAAGCAAGGTAAACCCTTTTTCTCTCACATTTTTGGGTGAAAATCTGGGTTATTTTGAGGAAGAAAAAGAGAATGTGAGTTTAGCATGTTGAGATTTTTGGCTAAATCAAAACATGGTTTAAGTCTAGTTGTTTTTAAACACGAATTTGTGAGTTGATGATTTAGAAAACCAAGCTTTAGTTGAGTTTTCTTCAAGAAAGTTTTGATTTTTAAGTTTTGAGTCAAGGTTTTGGTGGAAGCAAAATGTGAAATTTTGCTTATGAAATCATGGATTGATGATTGTAGAAATGCAGTTTATACCTTAAAATGGTCTTATAGAGATCGATTTTAAGTGTAAGAAGTAGAATAAAGGCCATGAAAGCCTTAGAAAAATAGACCAGAGGATTTCGGACTCAGAATTAGGATTCTAGGATGAACACGGGCGTGTACAAGGGCGTGTTGAGAACACGGCCCCGAACATATCCACATACACGATCGTGTTTCGAGAGAATTTGAGACCCGAGCGTTACACAGCCAAGAGCATGGTCGTGTATCGGGCTGTGTAGAATGGCACACTGTTGAGAAAGGATGTGTAACAGACCATGTTCGACAGCAGGAAACACGGCTAGAAACACGGCCATGTAGGTACCCGTGTATGCATGCACGAGTTACACGGCCATGTTGCACGAATTACATGGCCATGCACGTAAGTCTAGAGGATTACACGGCCACGAACACGCCCGTGTAGGAGGATGTGTTCAAAGTCTAAAAAAAAAAGTCTAGAAATATGATTTTATTCATATTTTGCTATGTTTCAAGTACAAGATAAATGTTAGAAATAATCAATGATTATTTTTTTATAGGAGTTCAAGCTAGACACCCCGAGACAGTAGTTCCAGATCAGCAGAGGCTCACGTTAGCAGATTTTCTGTAAGTTCAAGCATTATCCTGACTGCAACGTAGACAATCATGTTATGTTTTATAATATTATGTATGTTGTTTAGCGTGTATGTCAGACGTTGACCGTCTGCATCACGATATATATGTCAATTTCATGTCATGCATGTAGAAATTCATGTTTCAGTAGATAATTCAGGTACGCATGACAGACAAGTATCAAGTACACGAAAGCATGTAGATGCACAAGGCACTATGGTGAGGTTAATAAAACTCACACTCCAAGTAAAACATGTAATAGGTTCCTACTGTGGGGTAATCAGCATGCTACCCAGTTGAAATTTCAGAAAAGATGGTAATTAAACCAGTTATTGGCGTACTGGCCTTTCGACCCACGGGGAGGTTTTCATGGTCAGCCTCAGTTAGAGCTGTGGAGGTCAGCACTAAATTACCGCTCTCAGTCAGGCGAGCATTTCGGTACAACCAATCATGAGCCCAAAACCAGAATCTAATTTCAAATAATGACCTAAGATTTAACATACAGCCATGAACATGTTTTTCAGAGTCAAGTTTCTTTTATGAGCACAGCATTGCATGTTATGATTTCATGTTTTTATGTTTGAACTTACTGAGCCCATAGCTCACAAGATTGTTCACATATTGCAGGTAAGAGACCTATTCACCAGTAGTACATAGTGGACGATGGACAGGGTATGTACATGCCAGGGGGACTGGGCGACCGAAGATGGTCCTACCATAAATTTTTCACTGTACAGTTTTGAAAATTTAAACATGTAATTTCAAGAACATGATTTTAAGCCTAGACTATGTGATAAGGGAATCATGATCCATGTATAAGTTATTTTGTCAGCATGATTTTCTTATCACATTCTCAAACAAGTTATTATATTAAGGAAAAAAAATTTATTCCGCATAATTTTCAAGTAGTTTTCAAGTTAAGTATGATGCCGGCGACCCTAGAAGCCTACATATTATTGCTGTTAACTACAGAGTTGACTGTAATAGCACTGTAGAACCTCTACAATAAGGGCAGGCCGCCACAGTTGGTATCAAAGCACAAGTTTACGGCAGGTCTTGTTTAAAGTACCAACTGTTGCCATAGTTGGTATTAGAGCGAGTTTACAATGGGTCTAGTTTAGAGTACCAACTGTTGCTACAGTTGGTAGACCATATCCTGCCTGACTCCGTGCATGTCTTGTTCGTCAATTCAAGTAAGTTAAGTTTATAGTAAGATAAGTAGCTAGTATGCATGAAAGTAAAGGTCTGTAGAGACCCATATGTTTGTAGTAAGTATATGATGATGTATTAATACAAGAAATGATGTGGATCCTCTTATAAAGGATCTAATATAAATTCATCGTATGATTTTAGGATATAAAGTAGCACGATGGAAAACCAAGGCCAAGGCCAATGATGGAGAAGAGGACGCCTAACTCTGTCTCAGAGAATGAAAGAGTTGTAGGCTCTTCTAGAAAATCAGATGAAAGAAAATGCAGAATTAAGACAGAGGATAGAACAGATAGAACAGGGACAGGGATCAGTGGGGACTCCTGCGCAACAAGCAGCTGAAGCAGAACAAGTAGTGCCACCAGCTACACTAGTAGTGGTTCAAGAACCCCCAGTTAGGGTGAACCAAGAGCCACTATACGAGTGATTCCAGAAAATGAGGCCTTTGGAATTTGAGGGTTCAACCAATCCCCTAGAAGCAGAAGATTGGCTTTCTTTGATCCAGATGATTATGGATTTCGTACAACTAAACGAGGAAGAGAAAGTCTTGTGTGCATCCTATATTCTTAGGAAGGACACAAGATTCTGGTGGGACATGGTCCGTATGAGGAGAGACGTGACTACGATGTCATGGGCGGAGTTCTTAAAGGAGTTTAACCAGAAATACTATGATCCTGCATCACTCCGACTACAATAGAAAGAGTTTTCAGAGTTACAGTAGGGTGACATGTTCGTCAGTGAGGTTTACAAGATTTGATCAGCTCTCCCACCTGTGCCCGTATGTAGTGCCGACGAAAAGAGAGAAGATACAGAAGATGATAGGCATGTTCAGACCCGAGATTTTAACCTTAATTGACATTGGCCCAATCTCGCTAATCTCAGTAGCCGACTGTGTTAGTCGTGCTTTGAGGGCAGAATACCATCTTACTCGATAAAGAAAAGAGAGGGAAAAGGTTTGGGAAGCCAGGAAAAAAGAAAAGATCTTGGCTAAGGCCTCTCAACCTGGATAACACAGTAAAGGCAATTCGAGTACAAGACCAGATCAGTCTAGTAATCTAGGCCCTCAGTCCCAACAGAAGAGAAATAGCGATTTTCAGGGAACTCAAAGGTAAGACAACAGAAGTCAGACACGGAGGACTAACACCACTACAGTACCAAGTAACCCCACCTGTCCTATTTGTGGGAAAAAACATGTGGTTCAGTGCAAAGCTAGCACGACTGCATGTTTTCAGTGCAGAAAAGAAGGTCATTTCATCAAGAGTTGCCCTATGAACTGCCAGTCTGTGTCAGGATCAAATTTTTCACGTCCACAGCAGTAGTCATAGGTTCATACACTTAGATTAAGTTATGAGAGCCCTTCAGAAGTGCCTCCAGCAGTGCAAGAAAGACAGGAAAGAGCTCCTCAGGCAGATGCCAGGGTAATGGCCTACACCAGAGAAGAGGCAAAGGCAGGGATGTCCAACATAGTGACAGATCAGATTTCTGTCAATAACTGCTTGGCATCTGTTCTTTTTGACTCTGAGGCCACTCATTCTTTCATATCATATGCATTTGCTGATAAGTTAGAATACCCTAGAGATCACATGAGAAGAACTTTTACAACTGCTCTCCCTTCAGGAGAAGTCATGATGTCCAAGTACTGGTTACCTCATATGCCAGTAATCGTGGCAAATAGGGAACTTTATGCAGAATTGATCATGATGAAGATAGTAGACTACAATGTAATCCTGGGAATATATTTCTTAGGAAAATACCAAGTCACGATCGATTGCAGAAACAAAAGAATATTGTTCAAGCCAGAAGGTGAAGAAAGTTTTAAATATGTCGATTCCTCAAGAAGGTCAAGCAAGATGATGATCAATTCATTGAAAGCCAAGAGGCTAATAGCCAGTGGTTGTACTGGATATTTAGCTTATGTGACAGATACAACAGAAGAGAAGAAGTTACAACTGGAAGATGTTCCAATTGTCAGAGAATTTCTCGAAATCTTTCCCGAGGAACTACCAGGAGTATCTCTAGAATGAAAAATCTCATTTAAGATAGAGCTTCTACCTGGAACAGCACCGATCTCCAAGACACCGTATCGCATGGCACCAATGAAGTTAAAAGAATTACAAATGCAGTTGAAAGATCTACTTGACAAAGGATTTATCAGACCAAGCAATTTCCCATGGGGCACTCCCGTACTGTTTGTCATGAAGAAAGATGGGATGTTCTGCATGTGCATAGATTATAGAGAATTGAATAAGGTTACAGTCAAGAATAGGTATCTCTTACCTAGGATTGATGACCTGTTCAATCAACTCAAGGGTGCAGTAGTGTTCTCGAAGATTGATTTGAGATCAGGATACCATCAGCTAAGAATCAAGGAAGGTGATGTTTTCAAGACAGCTTTTAGAACCCGTTATGGGCATTATGAATTCCTAGTAATGCCGTTTAGGTTAACAAATGCTCCAGCCGCTTTTATGGACCTGATGAACAGAGTTTTCAAGGAGTATCTTGACAAGTTTGTCATTGTATTCATCGATGACATTCTTGTATATTCAAAGACTCACACGGAGCATGAAGCACAGTTAAGAATTGTTTTTCAGAAGCTGAGAGCATCAACTCGATGCCAAGTTCTCAAAATGTGAGTTTTGGCTAGATAGAGTACATTTTCTCGGACACTTAGTGTCCAAGGAGGGAATTACAGTGGATCCAATCAAGGTGGAAGCGATAAACAAATGGTCAGCACCTAAGAGTGTGACAGAGATACACAGTTTCTTAGGGTTAGCTGGCTATTATAGGAGATTTGTGGAAGGGTTTGCACGATTGGCAGTACCTCTCGCAACCCTCACGCATAAGGAAAGGAAGTATGTATGGACAGAAGAATACGAAAGAAGCTTCCAAGAGTTGAAGAGACGGTTGACAAGTGTGCTGATCCTCACACTCTCTACTGAAGGGGAGAAGTATGAAATCTACAGTGATGCTTCAAGAGTGGGTTTGGGAGCAGTATTGATACAAGATGGTAGAGTGATTGCCTATGTTTCGTGCCAACTGAAAAAGCACGAGAAGAATTATCCCACCCATGACCTAGAACTTGCTGCAGTAGTGTTTGCACTCAAAATTTGGCGACACTATCTGTATGGAGCACAGTACCAGATTTACACGGATCATCAAAGCCAAAAATACTTCTTCACACAGAAGGAGTTAAACATGAGGCAAAAAAGATGGTTGGAGTTGGTGAAGGCCTATGACTGTGAGATCCTCTACCATTCAGGAAAAGCCAACCGAATAGCAGATGCATTGAGTAAAAAGACAACCACTCTACAGAAGTTGCCCATAGAAGAGTTACCAAGAGCCTTGCAGCAAGAAATTAACTCCCATCAACTGGAGTTAATAACCAGAAGGTTATCAGCCTTGAGATTAGAATATTCTCTGTATAAAGATATTAAAGAAGCTCAGAAGTAAGATTCAAGTCTAACAGACTCCCAGGGAGAGATTTCCAAAGATGGATTAATCATGTATCAGGGAATAATTCAAGTTCCAGCAGAGGAAGAACTTCGAAGCCGAATCATGTCAGAAGCTCATGAAACGCCATACTTAGTTCATCCTAGAGCCACCAAGATGTACCAAGACTTAAAACTATAGTTTTGGTAGAAAGGGATGAAAGGAGATATTGTGAAGTTTGTGAGTAAATGCCTGACTTGCCAGAAAGTCAAGGCTGAACATCAGCATCCTAGAGGAAAGTTAGAACTTCTGGAGATTCCAAAATGGAAATAGGAGCATATTACCATGGATTTTGTGGTAGGACTACCCAAAACAAGAAAAGGACATGATGCTATCTGAGTAATCGTGGACAGGCTAACGAAGACAGCCAGGTTCATAGCAATGAAGATTACTTACTCATTGGAGAAGTTGGCACACCTTTATGTAGCTCATGTTATCAGGTTATATGGAGTTCCAAAGTCCATCGTATCTGACAGAGATGCACGGTTCACTTCAGCATTTTGGGAGTGTGTACAAAAAGCTATGGGGATAGAATTACACTTTAGTACAGCTTTCCATCCCCAAATAGATGGACAATCAGAACGGACTATGCAAACTTTAGAGGATATGCTCCGAGCATGTGTAATGGATTTTCTAGGAGCTTGGAACGAGAAGTTACCACTAGTGGAATTCTCATATAACAACAGTTATCAAGCTTCCATCAAGATGGCACCGTATGAGGCCCTGTATGGACGAAAGTGCAAATCACCCATCCACTGGTATGATCTGAAGGAAAAACAACTGCATAAAACAGATTTCATACAGGAAATTTCTGATGCAGTTGCCAAGATCCAGCAAAGGATGAAGAGTGCTCAAAGTAGATAGAAGATCTATGCAGATAGAAGACGGAGATCCCTAGAATTTAAGAAAGGGGACTTCGTATTTCTGAAAGTGTCGCCCATGAAAGGGATTATGCGTTTTGGTAAAAAGGGAAAACTGAGTCCAAGGTATATTAGACCTTATGGGATTATCAAACACATTAGGAAGGTTGCTTATAAGTTGGCACTACTTCCTGATGTCAGCAGTGTACAATGTATTTCACGTCTCAATACTAAGAAAGTACATGTCAAATCCATCTCATGTGTTGCAACATGAACTAGTCCAAGTCCAAAAGGATCTAACCTATGAAAAACAGCTTGTTCAGATACTGGTTAGAGAAGAAAAAGTACTGAGAAACAAGACCATCCCACTAATCAAGGTATTGTGGAGGAATCACAACATTAAAGAAGTTATGTAGGAAAGAGAAGATGAGATGAGACTTTCATACTCTCACTTATTTTAAATTTTCGAGGACAAAAATCTTATAAGGAGTGGTGAATGTGATAACCGAGAAATTTATCGTTCTCAGAAAATTATGTACAATATATGTAAATGTATATTCATAATGAAACATGTTACAGAATATAGAACAGATGAAAATTTTGATTTATTGGATTTTAATCAAAATTTGACAATGAACATAGTATAAAAGCTAAATATTAATTCAAATTATGATGTTTTAAAGTTGTTAGAAAAGTATGGAAAATACATATTAAGGGATTAATGGCTCACATGTAAGCCACCATAATCAATGGCCAAGATTAGCCAAGTAATTTCCAATTTCTTTAAAAGAAATTAAAGAAAATGGTGAGAGAGGAAAGAGGGCACATGAGGGGCAGCTTGTAGCAGCCCAAGTGAAATTATTTCACTTCATTTGAACTGCAAAGAAGTCGTCGAGAGAGGGAAAGAAAGAAAGAGAAAGAGAGAGAGAGAGAGAGCAAAAGAGGAAAACATCCTCTATGTTTTCCTTTCCACCAGTTCGGATTTTCTCTTCAAGCACGAAAATTATTCAAGTTTTCAGCCCAAGATTCCACAGCAAGAAGTTCTCAAGTTTCAAGCAAGGTAAACCCTTTTTCTCTCACGTTTTCGGGTGAAAATCTGGGTTATTTTGAAGAAGAAAAAGAGAATGTGAGTTTAGCATGTTGAGATTTTTGGATAAATCGAAACATGGTTTAAGTCTAGTTGTTTTTAAACACGAATTTGTGAGTTGATAGTTTAGAAAACCAAGTTTCAGTTGAGTTTTCTTCAAGAAAGTTTTGATTTTTAAGTTTTGAGTCAAGGTTTTGGTAGAAGCAAAATATGAAATTTTGCTTATGAAACCATGGATTGATGATTGTAGAAATGTAGTTTATATCTTGAAATGGTTTTATAGAGATCGATTTTGAGTGTAAGAAGTAGAATAAAGGCCATGAAAGCCTTAGAAAAACAGAGCAGAGGATTTCAGACTCAGAATCAGGATTCTGGGATGAACACGGGCGTGTACAAGGGCGTGTTGAGAACACGGCCTTGAACATGCCCACATACGCCACCGTATTTTGAGAGAATTTGAGACTTGAGCGTTACATGGCCAAGAACGCGGCCGTGTATCGGGCCGTGTAGAATGGCACACGGTCGAGAAAAGGCGTGTAATAGGCCATGTTCGACAGCAGGAAACACGGCTAGAAACACGGACGTGTAGGTACCCGTGTACGCATGCACGAGTTACAAGGCCATGTTGCACGAATTACACGACTATGTATGTAAGTCCAGAGGATTACACGGTCACGAACACGCTCGTGTAGGAGGACGTGTTCGAAGTATAAAAAAAAAAAAAGAGTTTGGAAATATGATTTTTTTCATATTTTGCCATGTTTCAAATACAAGATAAATGTTAGAAATAATCAATGATTATTTCTTTTATAGGAGTTCAAGCCAGACACCCCGAGACAGTAGTTCCAGATCAGTAAAGGATCACGTTAGCAGATTTTCTATAGGTTCAAGTATTATCTTGACTGCAATGTGAACAATCATGTTATGTTTTATGATGTTATGTATGTTGTTTAGTGTGTATGTTAGATGTTGACCGTTTGTATCACAATACATATGTCAATTTCATGTCATGCATGTAGAAATTCATGTTTCAGTAGATAATTCAGGTACACATGATAGGCAAGTATCAAGTACACGAAAGCATGTAGATGCACAAGACACTATGGTGAGGTTAATAAAACTCACACCCTAAGTAAAACATGTAATAGGTTCCTACTGTGGGGCAATCAGCATGCTACCTAATTGGAACTTTAGAAAAGATGGTAATTAAACCAGTTATTGGCGTATCGGCTTCTCGACCCACGGGGAGGTTTTCATGCTCAGCCTCAGTTACAACTGTGGAGGTCAGCACTAAAATATCGCTCCCAGTCAGGTGAGTATTTCAGTACGACCAATCAGGGACCCAAAACCAGAACCTAATTTCAGATAATAACCTAAGATTTAACATATAGCCATGAACATGTTTTTTAGAGTCAAGTTTTTTTTATGAGCACAGCATTGCATGTTATGAATTCATGTTTTTACGTTTGAACTTACTGAGCTCATAGCTCCCAAGATTGTTCACATGTTGCAGGTAAGAGACCTATTCACTAGTAGTACATAGTGGACGATGGACAGGGTATGTACATGCTAGGGGGACTGGGCGAGGGAAGATGGTCCTACCATAAGTTTTCCGCTGTACAGTTTTGAAAATTTAAATATATAATTTCAAGAACATGATTTTAAGCCTGGACTATCTGATAAGGGAATCATGATCCATGTATATGTTATTTTGCCAACATGATTTCCTTATCACATTCTCAAACAAGTTATTGTATTAAGAAAAAAAAAATTTATTCCGCATAATTTTCAAGTAGTTTTCAAGTTAAGTATAATGCCAGCGATCCTAGAGGCCTACATACTATTGCAGTTAACTACAGAGTTGACTGTAATAGCACTGTAGAGCCTCTACAGCAAGGGCGAGCCGCCACACTACAATTACATTAATGGCCATTTCGTTCCATTGCCGACTCTCAAGACAATGCTTAAATGCCCAAAATTGGCTTCATAAGGCATATGCAGAGACAATGATGTCAATTCAGGTCATCAATAGAATCAAGCCTTCCGCTACTTGAGATTTCTTCACGTCTCTCGTCCAATCAGCCTCAGAAATCAACAAAAAATGCTTCGCCCAATCAGCCTCATTAAGCTACCTCAGAACACCTAAAATGCTCCAATAAAATCTTTCATAGTCTTTGAATCTACTTGCTTCTAGGGTTACATGACATCCAAGATATCCCAACAATGTTGTCCTTTCAAAAAGTTTCAAAAGTAGAAAAGTGATTCTATCAAGACCACGTTTTTGGAAATCACATCTTTTGAATACTTGTGCAGATCAAACACCAGTACCTCTCACATTTGAGAGAGAAAATTTATTGATAATGACTTGTCTCACATTTGAGAAGGGAAATTGATTGAGAGAAAATTTATTGATAATGACTTGTATTTTTGACCTTATGTTTTCTATGTATATTACTGATAATGACTTGTATTTTTGACCTTATGTTTTCTATGTATATTACTGATAATGACTTGTATTTTTGACCTTTATCACTATGCCACGTGGGACAAGGGGTTTTTCCTTGTATTTTTCCAACTTCATAGACACTTTAGGGGATGATTTCTCATTCATCCATGCATCGTTTTTAGCATATAGATATATCCATGCATTGTTTTTAGCCCTGTTACAAATACGTAGTCGGTCACACTCGAATCAAACCACAAAATGGTTATCCAACAATATCTACTTTATGGAAATCTTAGAATTGAATATTTAGTATTTAGGTAATGTAAAAATAAAATTATAATTTACATGTAAAAGTGAAAACACAACCAATAAAAAAATCAAATATTAAAATTTTTGATATTAAAACACCAATGAACAATCCTAGTTTTATATTCCAAATTTTTTTCGACCTTACACCATCTATCTTCTAAGCGTAGAACTTTGTTTATTACTAGCAATTTGATTATTTACGTAAACTTTTGAGAAAAATAAAACAAAAGAGGCGTTGGATGGATGTGGTTTCTTTTCTTTTCTCTCTCTTTTTTTTTTTTTGAAAAAGGGACGGTCGGGTACGTTTTTGTTTGAGGGATTATTCACAAAATATTTTTACCTATTAATATTAAATACAACGCTCTTCCTCGTAAAATTATAAAAAAATGTAATTTATGTACATAATTTGGTATACATTATGATAGTACATAAAGAAAATAAAAATCAATACAAGGACACGTGTCTTATGCTAGTATTTATATACAAGAAGCATGAATACAATTGAAAGAAGCAATTCAAAAGAACACACTATTCAAATGGAATATATATATATTTTAATGGAATACTTTAAATTGAGAGAGAGCAATCTTCTACCATTCAAAAACAACACTAACACCACCACATAACCCATAATCCCTACCCCTCTCACATAATTCCCTACTCACCACCCTCCACCCTTCTCCATCTCAAGTACATCATTCACAAAAAAATAAAAACAAAAAAAAAGGAAAAAACAAAAAAAATAGTCCCCCTAATGTCTGTCCTTAAATATATATATATAAACCTAATTATCATCTTCTTTTCTTTAATTTAATTTAATATTATATCATTGTAATTATACTCTAACGAGTTACTAATCTTTTGATCCTCCCTACACATTATGCCATTTTATTATTATTATTTTTTTTTACAATTGCCGTCCTTACACTGTTTCATCTTGTTTTGACGATATGTCCTAGTGCCCATGCACCTTGTTCTTTCTCCCTCTATTTCTAATGTTTGCCGCCCCAACAACCATGAGCCCTTTCTCCTTGACAATTGCCATCCCTGCACTCAAGTGCCTTCTGCCTTCTCCCTCCTTTTCTGACAATTTCGTCCATATTTTATTATTTTATTTTTCTATAGATTCAAAAAAGAAAGGAAAAAAAAAAAGAAAAAGAAATTTATTTATTCAAGTTTCTTGTATAACAATCTAAGATTGGATCTCCTATGGAAGCTCAATCTTACAGGGCATATTAGAAAGGGTATTATTGTATATTTAGGAAAAATTACTATTTTGTATATAATTATCTTTATTAATGATTTTGTATTTATTGTAATTTAGAATATTCTTGATTTTAAGTGATTTGTAAATATTAAGAAACATATCCAACTTTGTATATTGTAACTTATGCTCATATGAGAGCCCATCTATATTGCTTCTTAACAGTGAATCCTTCTCTTATTTCTAGTCCATGGACATAGATACATTTATGTTAAAAATTATTGTGCTCTCTTCTCTCTTTTCTCTCCTTTTATTTTAATTATTTTCTTATTTAATTCTTTTAGTAAGATGTAAAGTTGTAGTTCTAATTGTTTGCTTTTTATATTAATAATTTTCTTTTTGGTGCTATTTGTCACGTGAGAGTACATTTCCATTGAAGAACTAATTTAATGCGTTAATGATAAATTTTATCATTTAAAAAAAAGACTCATTACCGAAATGTTATATTTAAAGTCAAAATTTGTTATATATAGTAAATTTTGTTGTCAATTCAATTTAATATTTGATATTTAATGATTGGTATCTTGGAAATTTTTTTGTATCTAATCATTAAAGTACTTTGGTTTTTAAATTATTTAAGCATTAAAGTTTAATTTCAAAGCTTAATATAATGACCATAAAAAGAAAAAAAATGAAAATTATAAATTATATTAGACATTTAAGTATAAAATAAGATTATGTTATTGTTCATATTTTTGATGATAAATACAGTGTTTGTTATTGTTCATGTTTTCTATGATAAATGATGATGAAGAAAAGTGACTCTCATTCCTTGCAAAGGATCTTGTTAGAGGATGCAGATGTGCCAGAATTTGTTAGGTTGGGTTATGAATACCTGCCATACTTTCTCATGCCATGAATCATTTATTGTGGTCTATTTCCCAATGATTATGAAATATATGTGCAAACGCTTGTAATTTTGTGGATCTCCTAGGGGTATTTAAGGACGAGTTCGGATTCAAATCTCGACGATGTTGGTTATCGTTTTTGTGAAGACTTATTTCGAAGATCATTCTTTAAAAAATTAAAAAAAAAAAAAATCTGTGTAAGACGATCTTGGCCGTAAAACAAAATGCAAAATGCAAAACTCGTTTGCGAACTTACTAAATCAAAAGCTCGAAAGCCTGAGCAACTTTAGGTATGAACGAGGAAATGAATGGAAAAGAACCTTGTCACGTATCATGTAATTTTCATGTAGATTCATTTTGGCATGTTCATCCGTTAGCTCAATCAAAATAGAATATTCAAACTTTAATTTTGCCTACACAATCACGATGGGAAGTTGAAGGGCGATCAAGAGTGAGGCAGTTTGCAAGGAAGTTACTAAATTGAAGTACTTACGCATGTTGGATTTGCATAATTCAGGAATCAAGGATGTTTCTGATTCTATTGGTTATTTGAGGGATTTGAGGGATCTGAGGTATCTCGATCTTTCTCATAACGTGAACATCAGGGAATTGCTGAAATCTATTGGCAAGTTGTGAAATTTACAAACTTTGAAACTCAATTATTGCAGTAATCTTCAGAAGTTGCCTGGATCCATTAAGAATTTAGCCAACTTGAGAAATCTCGAAAACAAGTCCTGTTACGGTCTGACCAAAATCCCACGAGGGTTTGGTCAACTCATTAGAGTCCAGACATTATCAGAATCCGTATCATGCAAGGATTAAAAAAGTGGTAAGCTCCAGGAGCTAGAGAAGCTCGATGAGATAAGAGGCAAGCTCAAAATTAAGAATTTGGGTTGCTTGGGAAATGACGATGCAACGAAAGCAAAGTTGATGGTAAAGAAGCATCTTGTATCCTTAGTGCTGATTTGGGATATTGAGGCTACTATTAATGCTATTAAGTGTAAAAAGCTACTGGAAGATCTCCAGCCTCATGAGGATCTCAGAGAATTGTCTTTATTTGCGTATGGAGCGGACAAGTTCTCAAGTTGGCTACTGCACCATGCAAAGCTCGTGAAGTTTTCGTTAGCCAGATGCATGACTTGTCGACGCCTACCGCCGCTGGACCAATTACCTCGTCTTGAAGTACTGCTGGTGGATGACTTGCCGAATCCGGAGTATGTAATTTCAAAAGGAACATCTGGGGATGAATCATATTCAACAGAAGCAGGATTCTTTGAGTCAGTGAAAGAGCTTCAGCTTACGAATTTGCCAAAACTATTGCTGTGGCGAGAAGATGAAGTAAATGGGTTAATATTTCCTCATCTTTCTAAGCTGATCATCGAGGATTGCCCCAAGCTAACTTCCATGCCCGTGTTCCCATTTCTAGAAGAAGTATTAGTGTTGAAAATACCAAGTGGAAGCCATTCCAAGAGACTATAGCAGCAGCTAGTCAAATTCCAAGCACATCATCAACTAATTCATCAACAGTCAGGCCTCTCTCCAAATTGAGGACTCTATGCATCATCAACGTGTCCAATGCCAATGGTGGTCCGAACAACATGTTTCTGTCCCTTCCCAGCCTCCGTTCTCTAACAATCGATCATGTTCCAGACATCAAGCCTTTCATTGAAGGGCTTAAGCTACTAACCGATCTGCAGGAACTCCATATTTGGCGTTGTGCTAGTTTAAAGAAGATAAGTTGGATCAAAGACATTGAATCGTGTTGGAAATTGTTGCTTTGGTACCGCTTGATGGAAACTATTATTTATAAAAGATGAAGGTTTGTAGTCGGATTGATGTGGAAAGGTTGGGTAAAGTTCATGTGGAAACTTGTGTGATGGAATGAGTGTTTTCTATATTGGTATAATGTTGCGGGTCATATTCGGTGGATGCAGGAAATGTGTGTATTGTAGTGAATTGTAGATTTATAGGGGTAGTATTAGGCTTTGAATTAGGATGATAAGAGATTATGGGACTAGACAAAATGGTTAGAAAGAAAATGGAAGCTTGAGTATTTGGAGAAAACTTTTTATTTAAGCTTGTTTTCAGCTATGTTATTTTATAGTCAGCTACTAGTCTTTTATAGGCATAAAATGTTGGTGGTATAAGTCCTTAACTGACTTAATGTATACAATTTGTTAGTCTATAAATTTTTTCATAGTCGGCACATTATTTGTTAATAATAGTAATTCTAGATTTGTCTAAGTATGGAACCTTCTACTTTAGACTAGATTTTTACTTTTTATTTTATTATTACAACTACTAGTAGATACTCTAGAAAAGTGGAGAAATAAGCATCAAATTTTATCACTCCTCCTTAATGCACATTTCAATAATTCTAATCATGTTGCGTAGTAGCTCGAACTTTCCTTTTCAAAGTGCTTTTGTGAATATATCTGCTAGTTGTTCTTCAGTTTTGTAGTGCTTGAGCTCGATCTCTTTGTTGGTCTCGACTTCTTCGATGAAGTGATACTTGATATGTATGTGTTTGGTTCTGCCGTATAACACTAGATGTTTCACCATTACTATAGCTGATTTGTTGTCACAATAGATCTCTGTAGCTTCTTCTTGTGTTTTTCCTATGTCTTCAAATATGTGTTTAAACCATATAGCTTGGCTTGTAGTCATAGTTGTTGTAATATACTTTGCTTCAGTTGATGGTTACGCAACTGTTTCTTGCTTCGTTGATGCCCAAGAGAAAATTCTTGAGCCTAATGTAAATGCATAGCTTGAGGTGCTCTTCATGTCGTCTACTGATCCCGCCTGATCACTATCAGTATATCCAAATAGTCTTGAGTTAGGTGTATATCCATACCAAATGCTTTAGTCCTTAATTTCTTGCAGATATTTGAGTATTCTCTTAGCTACACCATGATGTACTTGACTTGGACTCTGCATGAATCTTGATAGTAGGCTTGTTGCATGCATGCTTTCTGGTCTTGTATTCATTAGATAAAGTAAACTTCCAACAAGACTTTGATAGATTGTGTTGTCTATCTTTGGTGCACTGTCTTCCTTCATGAATGCCTTGTTGTTGTCTAGTGGTGTTGTAACTATCTTACAATCATTCATCTTGAACTTCTTTAGAAGACTTTCTGTGTACTTCTTTTGTGAGATAAAGATCACATCTTTTTTCAGACTTATTTCTGTCCCAAGGAAGTAATGCATCATACCCAAGTTGGTCATCTCAAATGTCTTCATCATGTCTTCCTTGAAATCTTCAATCATCTTCTCATTGTTTCTTGTATAGATAAGAACATCTACATACAGGGAGATAATGAGTGTGTTGGTCGTACCTAGAGTCTTGATGTACAATGTTGGCTCACTTTTGCTTCTCCTAAAGCCTTGCTCCATGAAGTAGTTTTGAATTCAGCTGTACCAATCTCACAGAGCTTGCTTTAACCCATACAAAGGCTTATTTAGCTTGAGAACTTTGTCTTTTTGCCCTTGTACCACAAAACCTTGAGGTTGTTCCACATAGATTTCCTCTTCTAGGTAGCCATTTAAGAATGCTGACTTCACATATAGCTAGTAGATCTTCCACTTCTTTTGTGCAGCAAGTGCTATTAATGCCTTTATTGTGTCGAGTCATGTAACTGGAGTGAATGGCTCATTCTAGTCAACTTCGAACTACTGAGAATATCCTTTAGCAACTAGCTTTGCCTTGTGTTTTTGAATTGAGCCATCAGGGTTGTCTCATAGACCTACTTTACTTCAACGACTTCTTTTGCCTGTGAAGAGTCTACTAGAGCCCATGTCTTATTCTTCTTGATCATCTTCATTTCTTCTTCCATTACTTTTCTCCATACTTCTTGCTTTGAGGCTTTTTCAAAGCTTTCTGTCTCCATGATGGTCAAGTTACATGTCTTATAAATCTTCGTTAGAGATTTTGTTCTTTTAGGTGGTCATTCGGGAGATGAATCCATAGCTTGAACTGGCTTTTGTGTTGGTGCTTAAGTTGGCAATCTAGGTTAATTAATGACTTTTTCAATTTGTTGGCGTGTTTGTGGTGGCATGTTGACACTCATTTTGACTTCCTCCATCTTCCAGTTGTATACAGCATTTTCGTCAAATTCCACATTTCAGCTGATGATAAGTTTCTTTATTTTTAAGCTATAGACTTGGTATCCTTTAGATTGAGTACTATAACCTAAGAAAAATCTTTTCTCCACCTTTTTATCTAGGTTACTCTTTTTTTCTTGTGGGATATGGGCATAGCAAAGGCAACTGAAAACTCTAAGATGCTTTGCAGATGGTTTTCTTCTACTCCAAGCTTCAATTGGTGTATTGTCTTTCACTACTTTAGTTGGACATCTGTTTAGCAGGTAGACTATAGTGTATATAGCCTTTGTCTAGAAGCTTTTTGGAAGTCCCTTTTCCATCAGCATAGCTTTTGCCATCTCCATCATAGTTATGTTCTTTTGTACAGATACTCTATTTTGCTCTAGTGCGTATCTGACTATGAGTTGACACTCCAAGCGTTCTTCTTCACAAAACTTGTTGAACCTATTGGAGGTGTATTCTTTATCTCTGTTGCTTCTTAGTGTCTTGAGGTAGTGGCCACTTTGTTTTTTGACATAGGTTTTGAATTTTTTGAAAATCTCAAATACTTGTGATCTTTCACATATGTAGTAGACCCATGTCATTCTTGTGTAGTCATTGATGAAGAGAATAAAGTAACTGTTTTGCTCAAATGATGGAGTACGCATTGGCCCACAAATGTCTTTGTGGATAAGTTCTAGTGGATTTTTGGCTCTCTATGTATTGCCAGATGGAAATGGTTGCCGATGTTATTTATTGAGCAGGCATCCTTCGTAGACATCATCAATCTCTTTTATTGTTGGGAGATCTCTCATCATGCACTTTTAGTGGAGTATTTTCATCCTGTGAAAGTCGACGTGCCTGAGCTGTTTATGCCGTAGCCATGACTTATCCACTTGCGTCTTCATTGCCACATCACTTGTGTATCTCCACTAAATGGGGAAGCACCTATTCTCCCTCATTTTGATTTTTGCAATTTCAAGGTATTTGTCTTGCTTGTCATAAATCATGCAAGCATCTCCCTTAAAATGTAGAGAGTACCCTTTGTTTATCATTTGGCCCACACTTAGTAGGTTTTGATCAATGTTAAGGACCAAGAGTGCACCATTTATGTATCTTTTCCCTTTTCTTGAATCAATGGAAATGATGTCTCTGCCTATTGCCTCCACAAAGTCCCCATTTCCTATTTTGACTTTTGTCTTGATTTTATTAAGACTGTAAAAAATATATATTTTTTTCATTTTTTGTCATGTGGTAACTGCAACCTGATAAGTGAGTTTTATACTCACTCATTACATGCCATTCAAGCTTAATATTTGTTAGTTTTCGAGGTGTTTTGTTGGTTTGATATGTATTTCGTGTGTTTTGTGTTTTGGTGTTTTTGTAGGTTTCATGGTGAATCTTGATGCTAAAATGGATGCTCGATGGTGTAAAAGAAGAAAGGAAGCAATCGGGCTTGGTTGGAGTTGAAAATCAAGGCAAAAAGACACACATGGAATTTTTTGGTGCGCACAAGCGCCAGGCTCTTGAAAACCAGCGCTTGGCGCTCATGCAAGTTACACAATGCGCAGGAGAGGCCAAGAGTGCAGTGTCGTAGCGCTTAGCAGGAAGCGCTTGGTGCTTCATCAAGCACATGGCGCTCAGTCAGAAAAAAAAAAATCTAGCGCTCAGCGCTCCAAGGGCAGCGCATGGCGTTGCGAGTCAGTGAAATTGCAATTCAGTGAAATTGCGATTTTAAGGTCCAAAACAACACAAAATTGATCCATTCGACCTCAAATCACCCAAGGCTATAAATAAGACATTCTAGGTCAAATTGAGGCATTTTTTTTGGTGGCTCTGAACCTAGAAGGAGAGAGAACAAATGTGAAGAAGAAGACGGCTACCGGCAACGACATTCTGATTCAATAATCCAGTTTTCCTCTTTCTTCTTCTTTGATTATGTTTAGATCAATCATGATTATTTTTATTTTGTTTAGGATGAACTAAATTTTCTTTTCCTAGGTTTGGGATGGAACCCTAACATGAATTTTAGATGTTAAAATTTCTTTATTCTTTATTAATGCTTATTCATGATTATTCATTCTATCTTGTGTTTAATGCTTTTTCTTAGATTGGCCACCTTTGAGAATGATATGGGAATACTTATAATATCGACAGAGTTATTTGTGTTCATGCAATAGATAGGATGACATATGTAATTATAGGATAGATACATACTTATGTTCATGTGCAATCATATGAGAACTTGATCTTAATGAATTTCTTGAATTCAATTCACATAGATATATAGTGAGTTGGGTAAAAGAGGTATTTTTGCATGACCATCGACAGAGGCTGTAAAGACATGTGTGTTTTTGATTGGTAATCATTTAGGAATATTAAATAGGAAAAAGAAGGGATTTGCATCTAAAGGGATTGTTAGGGGGAAGTCACAAATCTAGGTTGTTCAATCTTTAATAGTTCTTCCATATTAATTCAGTTTAATTTCAATTTTGCTTTAATTGAATTTATTTTTATTTTCATTCGTATTTTTATTTAAGTATTGAAAAATCATCTTTTGTTTGTTTGGATAGAATTAGGATAAATTAGATTGGTAATTAGCAATTGAGGGTAATTTAGTCTCCGTGGGAACGATACTTACTCACATCTTTATTATTTGTGCGATACGTGCACTTGCTTATGTAAAATTTATCAACACAATCGTTATCTATATATTAAGTATCTTTCTTCTCTTCTGATGTAGCTTGGCAAACATAAAAGAGATTATTTTCACCATTTTTATCTTCTAAGAACTTAGCTTGATGATTTTTCTTTAAACAGCAAATATTTTCTTTTAAACCAACAATCTTTCTCCGAGTGGCTTTTTCTTTTACAAATGCTGCATGGAGGATACTTGCCATTTTTTTATTTCATTGTTTTTTATTTTTAACATTTTCTTGTGAATTTATCCCACCTTCTTTTGGTTTATGAGACCTGGATTCATCTTAGCCTGAAAGGCATTTTATGTAGAGTTCTCACTCCACCTATTAAATCTTTTGTTCATGTGCTTCAAGATGGCCCATTAATTTTGTTGGCAACAAGGTTCTATATCTTTTGATTCTTCAATTGCATAAATTATTGTATCATATTTTTCTGTACAAAAAATTATAATCTTTTCAACTATTTACTTGTCAAAAATTTTTCTCCATAGGCTCTCATTTGATTACTATCTCTTTTATTCTAGAATAATAATCCTTTGCGGTCTCATTATCTTTCATTTCAATATTTTTAAAAACTCGTTTGAGATTCAGCAACTTGATAACATGTACCTTTTTAGTTCCCTTGAACTCCTCCTACAATGTATCCCATGCTTGTTTTGTAGTTGTTGTGCCCATGATTCATGGAAAGATATCATCTACCGTTGCTTGATGCTAAGCAAATAATGCTTGAGAGTCCTTTTGTTGATTCTCTTCAAGTGCCTTCTTTTGATTAGCTGAGAAAGTTAATGTGTCTTCTAGAACACTGAATCCATTTTTAACGATCTTCGATAAATTTTGAGAGCGAAAATAGGTCCTCATTTTGATGGACTAGAAATCACAGTTTTCTCCATCGAAGATCAGAATTGGAATGGAAGAGTGGTTGGAGTCGGCCATTGAAAGTTGGTTTAATTTTAGACAAGATTTCGACTACGCCTAATAAATGATCAAACATAGTTCTAATACCAATTTCTAAGCTCTAATACCAATTGTTAGAAATTGTTGCTCCGGTACCACTTGATGGAAATTGTTATTTATAAAAGATGAAGGTTTGTAGTTGGATGGATGTGGAAAGGTTGGGTAAAGTTCACGTTGAAACTTGTGTGATAGAATGAGTGTTTGTATGTTTGTATGATGTTGGGGGTCATATTTGGTGGTTGTAGGAAATGTGTGTATTGTAGTGAATTGTGGATTTATAGGGTTAGTATTAGGTTTTGACTTAGGCTAGGTGATGATAAGAGATGACAGGACTAGACAAAATAGTTAGAAAGAAAGTTAAAGCTTGAGTATTTGGAGAAAACTTTATATTTAAACTTGTTTTTAGCTATGTAATTTTACAATCAGTTACTAGCTTTTTATAGGCACAAAATGTCTATAGTACAAGTCCTTAACCTTAACCGACGTAATGTTTATAATTTGTTAGTCTAGAAATTTTTTTATAGTTGGCACATTATTTGTTGATAATAGTGCTTCTAGATTTGTCTAATTCTAGAGCCTTCTACCTTAGACTAGAATTTACTTTTTATTTTATTATTACAGCTATTAATAGAATTCTCTTGAAAAATGGAGAAATAAGCGTAAAATTTTATCAAATCGCTTAGGATACTTTCAATCAAGCTATGCCCTGAATTGAATATTCCGCGTAAAGAGATTCACCTCATCCATTCTTTACAAGATGTAGTGATTCGGGAATGTCCTAAGGTTTCTCACATAGAACGCATGCTTGAGGATCGCTTGTATAAGACATCATAATTTAAACATTCTGTGGCTGTTTCTTCAGGTATTCATTTCAAACACATTCAACATTTTTTTTTCCATTTTTTTTCCTTTTACATCTTTGAATAATTTGTCTGCTTTGCAACTTTGTATTCCGGCCCGAGTAAAATAAATCTAAGAAGCGAGATCATATATATATATATATGTGCCAAGAATATATGTACATTTATACATATATATACATTTATTCTTCTCTCTGTATAATCAGTTTGATTGTCAGCCAAAATATTAGCTTTTTGCTTATTTTGCTGTTCCATCATAAAATCTTATTTAGCTAAAGTACAATTTGATCCAATTCACTATCAGAAATAAGAGCTAAGACATAAATATAAGTATTCTCCTTTCTTTTTTCTTTTTTTAGTAATTTTTTTGTCTGATGAGTTGCATCTTTGATACAATATGTGTTTGATAAATTTGATATCAAATTAACCAGGATGATGAGCTTCGGCAATTTGTCATGTTCTGCATTAAAGGGATTTTAGACAAGATTTGCAACTATGAACACGTTGCAAATTCCAGGAGTTGTCTTTACTCCCCTTTCCTTCACCAATTTTCTCACATTTTCCACATCCTCCCATTTTCCTGCCTTTGCATAGATGTTTGATAAAAACATGCAACGACCGTAGTTCTCCGATTCTAGTTTAAGCAAAATCTTCCTCACTGTCTCACCCAATTCAATATTGCCATGTTTCCTGCAAGCACCCGAAAATTTACCCCAAAAACAACTACAATTCGATCTCACCGGTACTGATCCTATAAAATCCTCTGCCTGATTAAGCAATCCTGCCCTTCCCAAGCGACCCAAGAGATCAACAACACACCTATATACAGGTGCGTTATCACTAAATTAGGTCAGTTTTTGGAGGATGAGGTGTTGGTGCTAGAGGATTCTTGGGAGTCTTAATCTAGCAGGCATGTTGACAAAAATTGTTCCGATTGAGAAACTAAAGTTTTGTGTGACTTCAGTTGGACTTCTCCACAAGGCATGACAAGTTGCTGTCGCTATAGTACAGACGTGGTGATTGATAAGTCTCCAAGTGAGAGATTATGAAGACGAATCAATCAAGCCGGGAAAGAAAGAAAAAATTTGTTAGGATTTTGGCTTAATAGAAGGGGGAGTTTAGTCCCACATCAAAAGGGGAGTAAGCGTTGAGGGATGCTAACGGATATATAAGGACCCCTAAGTGTTTGTGTCTAATTGCCTGGTTAAAATCACTTCAAGTATTGTATTTTTAACGCTTGTTAAATTTCTTTCTTTGTTTCTTGTATTTTTTTTTTTTTTTTTGTGTAGAAGGGTGTGAGTTAATATATGCTTGGGTAGATTGTGGGTGTATTAGGATTGAGAGAACTCAATATTGAGGGTTGAAAATACTAAAAGATTGTGAGAGAGAGCAAAAAACAGTGACGTAGTCACGAATTTAGATAGATGAACTTGTATAAAAATTTAATGTCTCACTTGCTTTTAATTTATTCAGCAATTTATTTATTCTCAATGGTTTTAGAATTAGGGTGTGCCTATTTCCTTTACATGAAAGACATAACTCTCCAAGAAAACTTGCTCAATTTCGCTTATTTCATTGAACACCACACCCCTTTGTTGTCTTTTGTTTCCATTGTCTATCTAATGTATTCAAAACCCAAGTCAAATAATTTTTCCTTGATGCAAGCAGTCAGATATTCGGAAAGATAGTTTCCTTTGGCATAAACCTTAGCCACGAGCTCACAACATCCTGCGAAAGAGAAACGATCTGTAGCTCTTTTGAGCTCAGAGTTGCCAACCTTTACGAAATAAAGTTTACCTGAAGAAATAATAATGATAATAACGACAATAAAAATCACGGTGACTTGGAAGCATGCAAATTGTAGAGCTACAGTGAGATCATATTAAAACCAAGGCATACCTATCATTTCAAAGCACATTGTGACCATCTCATAATCATTCTTACAGTACAACTCTTTGAGAAAGAAAAAAATAATACGAAGAAAGAGAAGGTTCCACAAAATAATACGAAAAAGCTTCTAAACTACTAAAGTTGTATTAAAAGAGTAAAACAATAGAAAGAATGTTCTAATAATACCATCCATCCTCCTGACTGCATTCCACTTGCATTTCATGATCAGTGAATCATGATACTTCTACTTCCAATAGTTAACCATGGGTTCGGCTAAATCTTCTTCCATTGTCCTTTATCCTCTATTCCACCTATAATTATCATTCACATTCACAAAAGAATAAGGAAAAAAATTAATCTTGTAAGATCCTATATATAAAAAATATATAAATAAAACATTAATATATATATATAGATAAAATATTAGGATATTGCTTTTCATCCTTCTTCATTGATCCAGAATCTGGTTGGGACATAAGGAAATATGTCATCGTTCTCAAGACTCAAGTTAGTATCTTGAAGCAAATTTTTTCTTTGAAGGCATAGAGAGAAATGTTGAAACAAGCTAATTACTTACATACCAAGTTATAATTGCCCCTTCTCCTATAATGTGGAATTATATGCAAATATTTAGGTAAATTAATTCCCGGTCGTTAAATCTTTTAAACGATTAAATTGAAGTGGAATGCCACCCTGCTTCAACATATGGCTCGTATTATTCTTTCAAATGAAATTAAATAAAAACATGTAATACTTAGTATTAGCCTTGTATTTTTTTTGGTAATTCCATCATATTTAAAAGGGAAAAATATTTCGGTAAGGGAATTTAGATAGTAAATTGTAGAGGGGTATATATCAGAAAATGGTATTTTAGTGGATTTTTGATGTCTAGAAAATTTGTAACATTAATTCTGCGATTGAATTAATTGAATAATAAAGTACGAATTTTCTTGTGAGAGACAACATTTGAAAAAAGTATTTTCAAAATTGTGATCGATACACTATGAATGATCAATTGCATACTACAATTTGTTTTGTGTAGGCCTTGGTTGAAAAGTTCCAATTTTATAACTTATTGAAATTTTGGAAACTCTTCTCTTAAAAAAGAGGGAAAAAAAAATTAAAAACTATCATAAGTTACATGATCACAAAATAAAGAACTTAGTGATTGTAGACATAATTGGTCATAAATATACATCTATTTTTGACATAAGTTGAAGAGTTCAAATCTTCGTAAATCTAAATTCGAGAGAAAAATAAATATATCATGAAAAGTTCATAAATGCCAATAAAATTCCAAATTAAATCCAAAATCCAATATGTGCATCAAAGCACCAATTCTGTGTCACAAGAATTTTAAAGGAAAAAAATATTGAGCAGAGTCACTGATCAAATTTACACAAACATCAGAAGTCAACAAAATTAAGCAGCAGAGTTATTTGTGTCATCAACATTAGTCATTTTACCGAGCACATGTACTGTGGAGGCAGGCAGTTGTCACAGCCATGTGATGACGATGATGATGAAGTTGATATTGGAACTTGGACGATAGGAAGTCTAAATGTAAATGTAAACGTAAATGTAATTTAAAAAGGCATCATAGGAGATCAGCCGTCACTTTTTTTTTTAAATGGAGATTTTCAATTGTAGAAGTTGTTTTTTATTTTCAAATTTTATTTTTTTGTAGTATGGTTTTTTATATCTTGATAATTAATCAAGTAGAATGTAAAATACAACCCAATAAAATAGAAAAATACGGAATATAAAAACTAGTTAATGAGTGGTTGTAGGCATAATCTACTACAACCAAAAGTGTAAAGTTGAATCCCCACTTTCAAGCTCAAAAAAAAAAAAAAAAAAATTAGTCAAAAAATAAAATCTAGTCAATGGAATAAAATGATAGAATACTTGATAGAGTACCAAAAGTATTCTTCTATAATATTCTCTAGTGATTGTAAACCGATGCCAACTGGTGGAGTCCTTGTTAATCACCAAAAAAATAGTCTAGCAGCATATTAAGAGTATTCTATGAGAATATATTTTTGGCTAGCATGGGTAATTTTGAAAAGTTATATTATGTTAGCCTTTGACTGATCATATAAGAGATAAAAATTATGAAACCACTATAAATGGGAGCAATATTTTATAGATATGCTCTTTAAGGTGCAATCCTCAAGTTTGAGAGATTCTTAGGAAATATTTATAGAAAATGACAATTATCTTACTAGTAATTTTTTTTAATGCACATGTGAAGGATTTTTGTACTTAATCTGTTTTTTTTATTTAAAATTATAAAAAAACAAAAATATTAAAATCAATATAGATGCAATAATATTTTAAAGATTTTCTTTTTCGAAGTCATTTCTTGAAAAAACCTCATACAAATATGTGATGTGAATGAAATACTATTTTCCCAAAAACAATTAGGCTACGTGCCATAATTTATAAATGTGATTGATTTTTGTCAAAATGTAAAAACATTTACAAAAATTCCATTAAATGATTTACGTAAATTAAAAATTTTTCATTATTGTTTTTTACTCTCTCTCACATCCCCAATCCCCACGTCCACTCCCTCTTTCTTTCTGGCTAGATCGTGATCGCTGCCTTCTACCCGTGGTGACGACTTTGTCTCCGGAGTCTCCAACGACGGCGTGGAGATCGGAGTTCATGCTGGGTCGTCACTACCGTCAGTGATCATCGCCACTCTCCCTTGTCGGAGAAGTCATTGTTGCTATCCCAAGGACTTTCATTCTAGATCTCAGCAGATCGCATGAAGAAGAGCCACAGATGGAGATCCACCTGCGACCATAGAGAAGAGATGGAGTTCGCCGCGATGACGTGCGCTCTCCGGTAGGACAATCATGAATGTCGGATAAAGCAAAGAAATCACCACAAATCGTGGGGAAACTCAAATTGTGGTCGTCTCGACGGTTGTGGAGACCCCATGATGGCAGAAATTTTTGCACCGTGTCGAGACGAAATAAAGCACAAGCTCCTGCTACAACCAACGCTGTCGTGTGATCCATTCTCTGGGACTCGATCTGGCACATGCGGAAGTCAGATTTAGATAATCTCATTGGGCTCGGCTTCAACAACCTTGGGTTCAGCGAGTTCCCTCCTCTTTTTGGTGTAAGGCTAGGCTGCTAGGGCCCATTTCTTCCAGGCGGAAGCAGTTACCTCGGCTGGGCGCTAACTATGCCCAATTGCCCATCTTACCATGCCTGTGACCTATGTAACCCAACTACGGTTGATGTCTTGAAATCTTCAAACCCAAGTAATTCTAAAAAATAATTAGTAAAAATAGAAAATTTTAAATCGGGTTTTTTTTTTAATTTTTAAATGGAGAAATACTAATTGGGAAACTGAAAAAAAAAAATGATACCATTTTTTAATGGTTTTATTCTGTATCTTAAAATATAAACAAGGGTATTTTCATCCACATCAATCAGTTTCTTTTTTTTTTTTAATTCAATTTTGTTAATAAAGTTATGTTAAAGATAGTTTTTGTTTAAGTAGAAATTATGGGAATAGCCCCTTTTCCCCGTGATTACGATTTTTGCTCAAAAATCACTTCTTATTTTACATTATAAAAGCATAGGATTTTAGCTTCGAAATCACTTTTTATTTCATATTGTAAAATAATAAAAATTTTAAAATCATTGTAAATATGATAATACTCCATATATATACTCTTTTTGAGTCATTCCTCAAAAACCACTTTTTTTTTTTTCAACCATTTTGTGAAATGGGCTATATTCCTTTTAAATGGCCCATGTACATATGTGTTTACTTCTTAGTCATCTCAAATGCTTTATTTAGATTGCTCATTTTCAAATGGGCCTAAATGGACAAAAATCTCATTTCAAAAGCTAGTCAAATCCAAATTTTTAAATTTTTTCCATCTTCAAATGACAATTTTTAATAACTATCTAAACATAAATTCAAATACTTATATTCAAATGTTTTTTTAATATTATATCCAAATATTTATTCAAATAATAATAAAAGTGTTCAAATTCCAAATGTTTTTATTTAAATGTTTTCATTGATTCCCCAAATGAACTATGTCTTTTTTGACACCGTGACAATAATTTGATCGTCAAAAAGCCTCAGGACCAAAAGCAAATGCGTATACCACTACACCCGATTCTCGTAGAAACGTCCTAAAATGATTTTGTGTATATATATATATATATATTTATATGTGTGTGTGTCACTTGTATACACAATAGGCCACCGGTGGAGAGGCAGTGGACGAGGAGGAGGAGGAAAGGAAGGAGCATGAGGAAGAGCTTGACCTGGCTCATCATTTCCTCAAACATGGACTCGTAGTTTATGTACCATGACAATCCTAGCGTCAACAACACGATCACAATTAATGTTTGAAAACCAAGTAATTTGTCCAAATTTTAAAACCAATTAGTGTTTGAAAACGTGTAAGATTTTGAAATATATTAATGCTTTGTTTGTTTTATATATCCATTTTTGGAAATGAAAAATTTTTCACTTTTAAAAAATAAAAAAGAGTTTCTCTTTAAAAAATAGAATTTTTTTTTTACCTATCTAAATAATTTTTCACTTTTTGAAAAAAAAAAATTTCTAAATAATCTTTTATTTTTCAAAACCGAAAATTTTCTGTTTATTAAAAGTGGACATCATATCTAAACAAAAGCCAGAAATTAAAAACAAATTAAAAATTTGAGAGGTAAAAATTTCAAACTCTGTATAGTGCATTGTAATCATGGTTGAATTTGAGAGGTTCCAAAATATTTTTTAAGCATAATATCTTTTTTATAAGAATATTAAGGATATTGAGAAAATATCGGTAAAAATATCAATATTAGGAAAATGTAATGCAAGTTGTATAAATTATTGGAAAATTTGAGGAAATATTAGAAATTTTGATGGAAATTTTGGTTGGAAAATTTCTAAAATTTCATATTACTATCATTTATAATCTTTTCGAGCATGCTATAGCTATATTTTATGTTAAAAATAAATAGTGAATGAGAGCAACTGACAACTAGCATACTATAATTATATTCAAAAACAAAGGAGATAAAATAAAATAAAATAAAGGGCAACACATAAAAGCTGAGAGAAATTCCTATTTAAGTACAATGGAAAGAGATTAACAAACTTACATATGTTGTATGTTCATAACTATATTTAATTCTCTCCAAATAACATGTCATAACACCAATATTACTTTAATCAGAATGACATCTCAATTATATTTGAATCTCATGTACTTTCTTTTAGTATTAGGATATATAAGATATAAGATATTTGTTATGTATATTTTGTATGTATCTTTTTAATGTTTGTGCTTTGGATTGTGCAACAAACCCGCTAAACCGTCCCAAATGACCCGGCCCTGTCTTGCCCGTTTGGATGGATCGACGTCATCACCCTCTTGTTTTGGGTGGATTTTACCATCTTTTACGGATGGGGCGAGTTTAGGCTTTGGGCTGGCGAGTTCAACCCGCCCGGCTGCTAATTTTTTGATTAATAAAAAATACATTTAATGTCTATCATATTTATTTACCTTTAATAAGTCTCTTTGACTTCCTTTGATTTTTTTTTTCTCCTTTTTTATTTGTATGGAATTAAAAGCGTCAAAAAATTATAGCTTTTCAAATTTCGATATTTAAAATTCTTTTCTTACATTCTCTAATCAGTATCAACATTCAATGTATATTAATATATATATATATATTTTTACGAAAATAAAATACACATTGAGATCTTTCATTCTCTCTCTTTCTCACACTCGTACCTCGACCCTCTGGGTTTTCTTAACTCTCAGAAACCACACTCGTCGGTCATCATATTCATTCTTGCTTGCTCACAAACAACTCCAGGTAATTTTTTTTTTTTTTTATTGAATCAAATAATCTTATGAGGTGATGATAATGATTTTGCTTATTGGAGTGATATGGTTAATTCTTTAATTGCATGCATTGTAGCTATTGAGTTTGGTAGTGGCTAATATCATTCATGCGCTAACTCTTTAGTATGTTTTTATTATCATGCATGCCAATATCGTGCATAGTATCTTTCGATTTTGCTTATACTATCTCATTAGAGCAAGGGAGTTTAGCGAGTTTGAGAATTTGAGTTTTATTTATTGTTAACTCTTCAGTATATTTTTATTATATAAAACTATGGGCTATAATGAACTTACTAGTAGTCTAACTGTTTTTTTTGGATAATTATTATTATTATTTTTTAAGTTGATGGACTTACTAGTAGTCTAATGTAACGCCCATCCCAAGCAGGCAACTCGAAATGAATTTTAACTAATTAAAAATTCAAAATCAATGGAAATAATACCATGCCGTAAAAAATATATTTTTTTATTATTAAAACAAATATTGCCTACAAATTACAAAATCCCAAATTTCAAAATCTCTAATCCTGTTATGGGGTTCTAGAACCTTTAACTCAGCCAACCTCTTGAAAATCCTAAAATCCATACAAATTGCACAATAAGAATTATATGAGCAAAAACTCACCGAGTATACTATATAACTTTTCCACATTATCATACTACTTCTTAACTTTAGCTTTAGCATCCCTTGGTATGACGTTGATCGCATGCCATTAGAACCCATTTTTTCCATTTGGCCCATTCTTGGAACTCTTTTTAATAGGATTTGATCCTTTAAAAAGAGTTCCAATAAACATTAGAACCAATAAACATTAAATTGGTTCTAATAAACATTAGACTTCACGATATACAAAATTATTTCTTTTATGTTTATCAAAGCATTGCAACAATAATAATATAATAACTAAAAATGCGTTTCAAATCATAATATTGTTCAAATTATCAGTGGAAGGTGTACTTACATTACCCAGCTGCTCGCCAAATGATAGAAATAATTCTCTCTATATATATTTTTTATTTTATTTTCTCTCTTTATTGCTAATTTTTCCTGCCTAATGTCTTTGGTTGTATTAGAATGGTTGCATGGCAACCTGTACACGGGAGACAAAGCGTTGTTACCAAGTGATTTACTTGGTCAAAAAGCCTAAAAGGTCCTAACGTGAGCCATAGCTAATATATTGCCACCTAGCTTTATGGTAGCCGTGCGGAAGACTATGGATTACATTTAATTATCCTTGTCATGCTTAAAAGGATAGGATGAATTCTCTCTTCATCACCTAGTCCTATTTAGTGTCTCTTTATATGAATCTTAAGTTAGTTTTTGATAATATAAGGACACCACAAGCTCATCGATAATACATCATGCTTACTTATACTAACTAGTATTATATGGGTCTTCTTCTTTAACTTATCCTACTTAATCCCACGCTTCCACTTGGCGAAGCTAATACCTCAAACTAACTTAAGATTCATATAAAGAGAAAAGGTTGGTGTACAAGTTCCTTGTTCAACAAGTTGGTCTGTGACACTAGGGACTAGAATTACTAAGTTGTAAGGCTGCGCTAGACTGTTGTGGAACAAGGGACAAAATGAACTAGAGTTAATAGGTGACTGATCAGACTTGGAGAAAATTAGAGTCAAGGGCTAAAACGAAAGGTTCAGATTAAATGGAGGACATATGTATGAAGTGGAGTGCTATAGCCCGTAAAATAGACATGAAGCTTTATTAGACTCAATGGGACTAAAATATCCTTTTTGTTAAAATTTACAAACGAACTATAATTAACTTCATTTATTAAAATGCCTATGAACAAGGTTGTCCGCTTTTGGGCAACTTGGCACGTGCATTTTTTCGCCAATAGAAAAGAAAGAAAAACTCTGCTCCTGCTGTTTAACTAAAACATCGAGTCTTGAAAACAATGGACACCTTCCAACCAAACTATATTTTATTTCTCGCCCAATCACCCATTGATTATGCGGACAAAATGCCTAATATTTTGTAATTATTAAAAATATATATATATATATGATCACATGATTACACGATAATCTCCGGATCTAGCTCACATGTGATTTTGGTTCCAAATTTTGGGTTTTTCTTACTTTCTTTCCTTTTTAACACAATTTGTCTAATTTCTAATATTTCAAGTTATTTTAATTAGGGTTGAGTTAAATTTTTAAGTTAAATTTGGTTAAAAATGAATTAATTGGAAAAATATATATAACAACTTGAAATCTTTCAGATAAAAGCAATCTAAAAGCTTTTTTTTTTTAATTATTTTAGAAAAATCTAAAAGCCTTTTAAGTTAAAAATGTGGTGTAATTATCATTTTTTACATTAACTTTATTACTCTATAGGAAAAAAAATTCCATACATCTAAGTCTGTACTTTTTATTTTCCCCACAAACTAACCAACTGTTCTACAAATTTTTTATCTTTTTCTAATTTTTTTTTTCACTCACATTGTAAGATGTAAAGTTGTAGTCACATTAGTTATTGTTTGCTTTTTATTTTGGGACTAATTTAAAAAATACTAATATAAAAAATAATCTATCTTAGACTGGTTTCCGAAACTAATTTTTATCATCTTATAATATCAAATAAAAAGTAATTTTATGACGAAAATACTAATCATTAGACGAATTGGGTTGGCTTGTTTAATATCTATAAACTAGTGAAAACAACGGTTTGATCAAGATATATTAAGAACTCATCTGTGGTAAATTTTGATTCACTAAATACGAGTTGTGTTTTGTCTTTTTTTCTTAAATTTTAACTAATTCAACTCTCTCTATCCTTTAAAATAAATTTTCTAGTTTATCCCATACAAGCCAAATATCATTTATATGAAAATTTACAAAAGAATGATTATTGACTTCAATTATTATAATGTCTACCGAACATCTATTGTGAGCTCTTTGGCAACTTGGCACGTGGATTTGTCACCCTACAGGTTAACAAGAAATAAGAACTCTACTATTTACCTAAAACATCGAGTCGTAAAGACATTGGATTCCTTCCGACCAATTATAATAACAGTAACTTTAAATTACCAAAACCACCGTAATAGATATTTTCGTAGCACAGTAATTGGCCTAAGTCTTAAGTAGCATATGATAATGTAAATTTTAATTATTTTAAATATTAATTTTAGTTATTAAGAGTCTAAATTCATTAATAAGAAAATATAGTCAAACTAAGTATGAATCTCTCTTATTTTTATATTTTCTTTTATATGAATTTAAATTTTTTAATAATTAAAATTCACATATACCTATTTAAGATCTATCATTTATATATGTATATATATTATATATAAGAAATGATCTCGTATTCAGTATTGTGTAATACTTAACATATCTATAGATTTCAATTATTAGATATGTGAATTCATATAAAAAGAAAAAGAATGATAAGTCTATAAATATTGAAAAATATTCTATATGTGAACTTTCATATTTATATTTTATATATATAATAATTGAAATTCACATAAACGTAAATACCATATACAAGACTTGGTGTGTATGTATAAATTAGTTACTTTAAAATGTAGAATGGAGTTTTAAAGGGAAAACTTAAATAATATAAAAAAATGAGTAAACTACGTTTTGTCATTCATTGTAAATTTTATTTTGTTTATACAATCACAAATATGTCAAGTCATGACCGAAGGTTTCTAGGATTTTTCTACTGAAGAAAATTTGTTAATTACAGAAATATAAACGGATGGAAAAGTGACCGTGGGGTTAAATCTGAACAATCCAATCCTGGAAACCGAAGAAATGAATAAACAAATGGGCAAGTGGGTAAGGCGCTTAAAAGGAATAAAATATTTTACCATCTAACGTGGTTATGTTATTTCAACTTTGAACCTTCCATGATATTTCCTGGGATAAGGAAGGTATTGGGCTTCAGCAATTCCAAAAAATTACTACAATTCTACCCGTGCTTTACTAAAAATTAAAGAAACTCAAGGACTCTTGGGGAAGGTGTTGTGTAGTTTCTTCTTTTTTTCGTCTCCTTCTTTGTGCTTGGAAGTCAAAATATACAAAAAGGCCCGGCGAATTTTTATTCTTAGTTCTTTTACACTTCCATCCTCTGTTTTGTACTTCAATTTCAGAGTTGAATCTCTTTCCTAGATTTGCTGGCTCTGAATATGGCTGTTGCTTCTTGTCTTCTTCCTCCTCAACGTTTACTTGGGCAAAATATAATATGTTTCTCAGCTTTAATGGTTAGGATTAGAGCCGGTAATTTATGTTATCATGTTATATTCATATCATATTATGTTTCTTGATTAAACTTATTATATTAAATCTAAACCTGACCCATTTAATATTTGTATTAAAATCTCAAACCAACCCAACACATTCTTTGATTATATTAATCGTATCAATTCAAATTATTCTGTTTAAATTAAATATGAATAAAATAATTACTTATTCAATATGATTGTGATATTTTAATATGTTTATTAGACAACATATATTTTCTTTTATAAAAAAACAAATGAAATTTACTTATAACGTTTCAAAATTCATATTATTTGTACTTTATTAGTTATAAAAAATTTTGTTTTATATCATACATAATTAAGTAAAAAGTAATATATAGTATTGTAGTGAGAGGGAGGAGAGGGCAACAAGGTGAGGTGAAGGGGAAGAGAAAGTGACGGGATGAGGGGGGTGACGGCGATGGAGTGAGAGATGACTGGCTGTGTTATCGCGAAGGTCTATGGGGTAAGGGGAAAGAAGAGTAACAGGGTGAAGTGAGGGAAGGGGAGGAGAGAAGAGGGTGACAGGGAGGCAGAGAGCAAAGCTGTAGAAGTAATAAAAGATAAAAGAAACAAAAGGGAAACCTTAGTTTTCTTTTCTAGGTTAAAAAATTTGAAAACATACATATTAAATAAAATATATATTTTATACTTGAATTTTGAATTTTGAAAACTCAAAATCAAAATTATAAAATATTATATAATATATATAACAATATAAATATATTAGAGATTATAAACATGTAATTTATAGATCGTATTCATGTCAATGCATATATGACTCATTTATTAAATAAGTTATTCTGTATTAATTACATGTTATCAGGTTCGTGTGAGTTCGACATTTTATTTAATCGTGTTTGATGGATTCAACTTTTTGACCCAAACCTATTTAAGAAAAATTTAAATCCTCTAATTTTGTATAGGTTTTATGTCATATTATTATATCGTGACTCAAATTACTATCAAAATATTCATACCACATTTGATTCGAAAGAATATCAAAACCCCCTTTGACTATGCACTTGAACTGGGTGGTAAAATTTCAACGGCACTATTCGAAATGATATAGGGATGTCGTATTTCAGTAGTAATATTATCTCAAAATTAAGTTTCTTCATCGTGCTATTTGCGTGGAATGTCGTATATTCTTAATTGCTGGGAGTGTGGACAGATTGTCGTTCCTGTTTATTACAAAATAGATCTATTTTGATGGTTTGGAAAATAGGATTTTTTTTTTTTTGGTGCAGAAGCTTGATAGGATCGAATAATATATTTTAAAAGTTTTTCTTAAAAATTCATTTGGCGATCATTATTTATATTAATTTAATGAATCACATAAGAAAATGCTTTAAAATTGTGCCATCGTATAATTAAGTTGAAAAACTTGAACGTTTTTAAAAATCTCTTGACACTTTAGATCTTTCACGGCTAATCTTCCATATTTGATGGACAGATATGTGGGCATCTTTATAAAATAAAATATCACTCATTAACTTTTGATAAATCTCATTCTATTCTTACGAGAGAAAGAGATTTTCTTTTTCATTTTTGTGAGAAATTTTTTCTCTTTATTTTTCTTATAAAAAAAAACGTATCCAAAAGACTTCAATCACATATTTATAACTCTTAATAGATATTTTTTAATTAATTATATATAAATATATATAAACTAACTAATAAAGTTAACCACGTCCTTGTGTGAAATAGTAAACGTCCACTTTTGTGGACTTTCCACAAAACCAATCCTTCCCCTTTCTTTTTTTTTTTTAAATTATTTTAATTTCAAAATTTTATCTAATAAATATTTAAATAATAAATTAAAAAAGAATTAGCATACTCTTAAGTCAAATTCATAGGGTGTGTACATATACAATGTGATCTTTACCACTCAAAAATATTCAATTATAATGTATACTTAGATAATCATATTATCTAAATAATTTAATTAATTTGAAATCAGATGAAATTAATTGATTTAATTATAATAAAATATTGTCACTAAAATAATAAAAAAAGACACTTTCTTTTATCATTTTATATTACAAAATTTAAATATGTGTAACAACTTAGAATTTGATATATCAAAGTTAATAAATCCAATCCTTTTCATTATAAGTGTCCAAAAATAATTTGAAGATGGCTTGAGAACTATGAACCTATAAATTCAAGCTCTAATAAAATTGATAACCAATTCAACTCTTTAATTATCATATCAGTTTTAATAATTCCAAAATTACTCCATTAAAAACTTAGAATTATACTCTTAGAATTATAGATATAAAATTACTCAAAAAAATGAATAGTCAATTGATGTAGTCACTACATATAAATCAATCCTCTATAAATAGTGCATAATTAAAACTAGGTATTTTCCATTAACCTCTTTAATAATATCTTTCTGGTTAAGTGTCATTGATTTTCTAATGAATAATATATTTATGATCAAATCATAAATTTAGCGCTCTTATTATTCAAGTCTCGAATCAATACTTGTAAGAACCATCCATCTAACTTCTTTACAAAGGAATGGATTTCATCTTGTACACTAATGTTCTCGGCTATATATTTTGTTAGCTTTTTCAGTGTTGACATTTATAGTAATTTAGCAAAAGCCAGAAATTTTAGAAAATTTGAACACAGGTTTAGTAGTTCAGTGCAGAGTGCAGATTGTGCTATAAGATGTTATAACACCTGCTGTAACATGCAGGTTTAGAAGTTCAGTACAGATTGTGCTACAAGATGTTTAACACCTACTGCAATATTATGAAGATCTTTTTGAATTTTGACTTGGATTGAGAATATTATGGCAAATCAAGTTCAAATAGGATTTGGAGAGATATTTAAGGAGTGGATAAGTATGAAGAAGGAAAAACGAATCTAAATTAGATTTTCTAATCCTATTTAAATTAGGATTTCAAAAAAACCTAAGATTTGCCTAAATCAGTTACGATTTTGATTTAGAAAAATGTGTAGATATATTTGGAAATAGATTTAGATAAAGTCTGCATTTTAAAATTCAGCAGATTTAAATTTTGAATTTTAAGGTTATTACGGAAGATGTTGTAACATTATTTGTAACATGTTCAAAATTTAAAATAAATCCGAGATTCTAAAAGAGACCTTTGGAGTTCTATATAAAGACTCAAAATATTCGTCTTTGGCACAGATAGCAAAAGTTGTGATTGTGAGATTTTGAATCCTTGGTGATTTTGAAGCTTTCGGCATTCTTTGCATCTTTCGAGAGAAAGATTTAGCGTATTCGGGAGGAGATAATAGCAGTTGAAGGAATTTCAATATATGCTTGTAAGGGTATCTTGCTGAAAGTGTTCATTAACTGGATTCAAGATAACCGGCGGCAATAAAGGGAGTCTTTAAATTGCATAAGTCCAGTAGTGCTTGTAATCTTTTGATAGTTAGTGAAGTGTTCAAGGTCTAGGCGTGGCCTCGAGGAGTAAGGAAACCAAACATCGTTAAAATTGCTTGTTTTACTTATTTACTTGCTTTTAATAATTAATAAATTACATTAATTAATTAAATTTGGTAAATAATATAAAAACGGATCTTACAATTGGTATCAAAGCGGGTTACTAATATATTTGGTTAGATTTTGGGATTTGATCTATTTTGCAGGCATGGATCTTCTACATGAAAGAGGATCAATTTCATGTCCACCGCTATTGGATGGAACTAATTACCCTTATTGGAAGGCACGTATGATGGCATTTATCAAGGCTCTTGATGAGAAAGCTTTGCCTGCAGTTTTAACTGGTTGGAGCCACCCCACAACAAAGGATGATGAGGGTAAGACTGTTCTTAAGCCCGAAGAAACCTGGTCAAGAGATGAGGATAGATTGGTGAACAACAATTTAAAGGCTTTGAATACAATCTTTAATGCTGTAAATGTCAATCAATTCAAGCTTATTTCCACTTGTGAGACTGCTAAGAATGCTTAGACAATTCTAGAGGTCGCCTATGAAGGAATAACTATTGTGAAGATATCAAAGCTCTAAATTTTGGCAACACAATTTGAAAATCTCTGAATGCTTGAAAGTGAGGTTATAGCCAATTTTAATGCCAAATTGTGTAATATTGCTAATGAAGCTTTTGCTCTAAGTGAAAATATTTTGATAAAACTGGTGGGGAAAACCTTGAAATATTTAACAGAGAGATTTGCTTATAAAGTCACGGCCATGAAGGAAGCTAGAGATGTCCAGAACTTATGGGATCCTTGCAAACGTTTGAGATGAACTTGAAACAAAACAAAAAGGATAAAAGTATTACATTGCAAGCCGAAGTTCAAAACTCTAGTGATGAAGATGAAATCGATACTGATTAGGCTAACTTGAAAGAATCCCTTACACTACTTACGAAGAATTTCAATAAGATGTGGAAGAAGATGAGAAACCATAACAAAGGACAAAAACCAAGAAAATTCATTCCTAAAAAGGAGAAAACCGTGACAAATACTTCAGATCAGAAGAACAAAAATAAGAGCATTCAATGTCGTGAATGTGAAAGCTTTGGTCAAATCCAAGCAGAGTGTACTAGCACGCTTAAGAAAAAGGAAAAGTCTCTAAAAACTACTTGGAGTGATGATGAATTAAAAGGCAATCAAGAGGAGAGTAAAGATAATGTAATTAATCATGTAGCCCTCACTATATGCTCAGAAACAAGATCTACAGACTACTTGACTACTGTGCTTCAACATCTGGTGGCACATTAAGCAGTGTTGCAACATCTCGTAGCACACTGAATGAAACATCTGTCGAGACTGATGGTATGTACTATTCTAATTCTGAATGCAATAGTGGAGATGAAGAACTCAGTGATAATGAAATTGAAAAGGCCTACAAGAATATGTATTTCAAGTGGATTCAATTATGCAAATTAAACAAGAAATTGAAAGATCGAGTGACCGAATTAATGAAGGAGAGGGATTCTCTGAAGAAAGCTATGACTAGTTATGAAATTTAAGTTACTAAGAAAGATAAGAAGATTCAGGAAACTTGAATCAAATTGGAGGAAACTCATAAGTCTTTAAAGATGCTCAATTCAGGAACAATCAAACTCAATCACATCTTGTTAATTGGTAAATCTTGTGAAGATCATTATGGCCTAGGTTATGCAGGAAAAGTCTCTTCATCCAAGACTGTGTTTATGAAAGCAACATTATCGTCTATTCAAGAATCAGATCTAAGTAAGAAATCTAAACCTGCACCTCTAAGGCTTAAACCTAAGAGGTTTATTCTTACTTGTCATTATTGCAATATACCTGGACATATAAGACCTAGATGTTATAAGTATCAAAATGCTTTACAAAGAGATATGATTATTAGATCACCAAATTTTTCACATCCTAAAAGAACACCGAAACTTAAGATTGACTTAAAAAGTAATTCCTCTAGGAAAATTTGGATAAGAAAATCTGATTTAAGGTGTTATGTCACTTATACTTCCTTTAAAGCAAGTACTGCTAAATTTTGGTACTTTGATAATGGTTGTTCCAGGCATATGACTGGTAACAAAGCATTTTTGAAGAATTTTCAGAAGTGTGCTCTTGGTCATGTCACCTATGGAGATGGAATTAAAGACTGCATTCTTGGTAAGAGAACTCTTAATGTAGAGGGACTATCTAAACTAAAGAATGTGCTATTAGTGGAAGGGCTCCAGGCAAATCTGATAAGTATCAGCCAACTTTGTGATAAAAATTTATTTTTAAATTTCACAAAGGATGAATGTCGTGACTATGACAAATCTAACAACTGTGTTTTGACAAGTTCCAGATCTTTAGGCAATTACTACATGTTACAACATCTACTCACATGTTAGAATACTGTTATAAATGACATTGATCTTTGGCATCAAAAACTAGGTCATTTGAATTATAGAAATTTGACAAAAATTATGAATATAGGTGTTGGATGTGAAGTTCCAAAGCTCAAAAAAAGGAAACTTGGAATTTGTGGACCCTGCCAAATTGGAAAACAGGTTAAAGTGATTCATAAAGTGTTACAACATATTAATACAACTCATGTCCTAGAACTTCTTCATATGGATCTAATAGGAGCAATGCAAGTAGAGAGTATTGCAGGTAAAAGGTATGTTTTTGTATGTATGGATGATTACTCTAGGTTTACTTGGGTAAGTCTCATTAGAGACAAATATAATATTTTTAATGTTTTTAAGGCTTTATGCATAAAATTAAAAAATGAAAAAGACTGCAATATTCGAAAAATAGTAAAATTTAGTAATGATCATGGTAGAAAATTTGAGAATGCTGTCTTTGCTAATTTTTGCAATGAGTATGATATTACACATTAATTTTTTGCACCCAAAACACCACAACAAAATGGTATGGTTGAGAGGAAACACAAGACCCTTCAAGAGATGGCACGAGTTATGTTGAATTCCAAGAAACTTACTTTCCGACTATGGGTAGAGGTTATCAATACTTCATGTTACACAATCAACTGTGTTTACATAAGACCAGGTACAACCAAAACTCCCTATGAAATTTGGAAAGGTAAGAAATCTAATCTCAGTTACTTTATGTATTTGGTTGTGTTTATTACATTTTAAATGATCGTGAACATCTAAGTAAGTTTGATGCTAAGAGTGATGAAGGTAATTTTCTCGGATATTTAACCAATAGTCGAGCATATCGTATGTATAACTTAAGAACATAGACAATTATGGAATCTACTAATGTTATGTTTGATGATTTTAAGGGTTTTATAGAATTTTCTAAGGAATAAGGGATTCTCAGCCTTATTGAAAAAGCTAAAGATCAGATATCAAAAGAGACAGGTTCTAATGATATTGCTTTGCCACCTTAGAACTTAGTTCCAGACAATGTTACAACATCTCTTGACACATCGGCTGGTATTATAACATCTCTTGACACATCAACCAGTGATGCAACATCCTCTACAACAAAACCTAACACACCAGATATGTTTAATTAAGGTGTAAACAATCCAACAACTAAGAGCCATCTACCAAAGTGCAGCAAAATCATCCTCTTAATGAGTAATAGGTGGACTCTATGAAGGAAGACATACAAAAGATAAACAAAGGATAAATTATCATGAGATGCTCAGGTGTGTATGTTGTACCTCCCAAATTGAACTCCAAAATGTCAAAGAGGCATTATTAGATGAATATTGGGTTAGAGCCATGTAGGAAGAGCTAGAGTAGTTTGTAAAGAATGATATGTGGACCTTAGTACCTAGGCCTAAAGATTTTAATATGATTGGAACCAAATGGATATTCAAGAATAAAACTGATGAGTTTGGAAACGTCACTAAGAATAAGGCTAGATTAGTTACTTAAAGATATACTCAAGTGGAAGGTATAGACTTTGATGAAACCTTTGCACCCGTAGTTCAGCTTGAATTAATTAGGTTGATTTTGGGTATAACTTGCTTGCTAGGTTTTAAATTATATCAAATGGATGTTAAGAGTGCCTTTTTGAATGGTATTTTAAATGAGGAAGCAAATGTCAAGCAGTTTAAAGGTTTTGAGGATCCACATCACTTTGATTATGTCTACAAATTAAAAAAGGTTTTATATAGATTAAAACAAGCTCCTACAGCATGGTATGAGAGATTGACAAAATTTCTATTAGAGAAGGGCTATAAGAAAGGGGGAGTTGATAAGACCTTGTTCATTAAGACTTTTAAATCTGAGATTATTATAGCGCAAATATATGTTGATGACCTAGTCTTTGGATCTTCCTCTAAATCAAAAATAAAAGAATTTATTGATTAGATGAAGAAGGAGTTTAAAATGAGTATGTTTGGAGAACTAAATTATTTCTAAGGACTACAAGTTAAGTAAATTAAGGATGGGATCTTTATCTCACAAAGTAAGTATGCCAAAAACTTAGTTAAGAAATTCGGTGTAGAAAAGGCTAAGTATATGAGTACACCCATAGGATCCGATGTTAAATTAACTAAGGATGAAAATGGAGTGTTAGTTGACCCTAGCCTCTATAGAATTATGACTAGAAGCCTTCTTTACTTAATTGCAAATAAACCTGATATCTGTTTTAGCATAGGAATTTGTGCTAGGTATCATTCTTATCCTAAAGAGTCCCATTTAACTATAATTAAAAGAATCATAAGATATGTGAGTAGGATAGTGGACTATGGTATTGGGTACACTAACGACACAAATTCAAGTCTTGTAGGTTACAGTGATGTTGATTGGACAAGTAATGTTGATGATCGAAAAAGTACCTCTAGAGGTTGTTTCTACTTGGAGAACAATCTTATTTCATGGTACAGTAAGAAACAAAATTTAATCTCTTTGTCAACTGTAGAGGTTGAGTACATAGCTGCAAGTAGTTGTTTTACATAATCACTTTAGATAAAGCAAATGCTTGAGCACTATGGTATTTTACATGATATTTTGGTTATTTATTGTGATAATTCTAGTGATATAAATATCTCTAAAAATCCTGTTTAACACTCTAAGATCAACCATATTGATAGCGGGCATCACTTCATTAGATAATTGGTTAAAAATAAGACAGTTGTGTTAAAGCATGTTGCAACATCTATACAATTAGCAAATATTTTTATAAAAGCTCTTGATTCAACACAATTTGTGTTTTTAAGAAAATTTATAGGGATTTGCATGATGTGAGTGCTTGCTTTTACATTACACTTCATTTAGGTTTCTATTTAGTTTTTATTTTGTTTTGCATTACATTACATAATTTTCTTGTGTTCATATTTGCATTAGATTGAACTAACTATAACTTTTGAAAATTGATAAGAGTTGTGTTATTGTGTATGCTTGACTCTTGTGTTGGAATAATCATTTCTGTAGTCTTTGTTTTTCCAGCACATAAAATTAGATGTCTTGATTTTTTGCATTCATAGAAAACTTTTATGTAAACTTAGTGACCTCATAGAATTCTAAAACTTATTTTTGATTATCATTCAAGGCGAAATCCCAAGTCACATAGTATTTAGGATATGATTAGGCCATCTTTAAATCATTTGAGCCTTTTAAGCCTACCTATATATCTTTTAGCCTAATATTTATCTTTCCTTTGTCACCCACGTTTAACCAAGCCATACATATCTTTTTCTAATCCTAATTATTAACCTTCAATAAGTAGATATCTCTTAGATTATAATGTTCAAAGATATGGTGTTTTGAAGGTGAAAAAGTGAAAGTGTGAAAATTGAAAAAAAAAAAAAAATTTAATACATCCCTTGTTAAATTAAAACAAAAATGTCATATAAAAAAAAAAAAAAAGGTGGGATGGCGTATATAAAAAACACTTGAATGAAAAATAAAAGGGGAAAATAAAAGTTGATTTCAAAGATTAGGAAGAAAGTGTGATTTATAACAATCCAAGAGTAGTTTTAGAATTTATGGAAGTTTTACCCACATTAATATCCTAATCCGACCTGAAACATAACCTTACATCATACAGCGATAAAGTCCTAATAATGTGAGATGCTATATGGCCGACATTAGTAGAGAGTGGTGGTAAGAACGAGTCTATGGAGTTTTCACATTCTATTCACAAGTATGTATAAACTTATCCATGTGGTGATTATTTGAGAGTGACAATTTATATACACACATATGCAAGGACTGAGATGTTCATTGTTGTAACATTTAAGATGTTGAAATCCTTCTCTATCTCTGTGTTTGGTTTATTTCTCTTTATAGGTTCGAAAATGGTTAGAACAATAAGAGGTTCGAGTTCTATTAATCTAATGTTGAAAAAAAGGAAGGAAAGATCGTCAGTGATAGAGGTAGAGCCATTAATAGATCCTATACTGATTGCTATTTTTCCACCTGCATCTAGTGATTTGGTGATTTATAAACCCAAATCTGGGTTTGAGGAAACTTTTGAGCCTTTGGCCCTAAACACAAATGAACTAAAGGGAAGTGTTGCTGCCACAGCACCAATGGAGACCCCTCTATCTTTAAGAGTACCTTCAATGTCAACAAAGAGTCAATCCACAAGTGCAAACCCTAAAGCTGTGGAAGAAGAGGAAGAAAGAATTGTGGACTTCAACAATAAGTCTGTAGATACTACTCTAGGTGAAAATCAAGACGAAGTTGTACAAGGAGAATTGTCAGAGGAAAATTCCAATCCTCCAGTTAAAAAGTATGAGAGTACTTATTCCTACACTACTGGCTTTTCAGTAGATAAAATTTTTTGAGCTCAATTTGATGCTTAAGCAAGTCCTTCTTTTTTCTCCAAGGACAAAAACAAGAAGAAAGATGTGAAGGATTTTGATCCACTGTATTAACCAATCATCAACATTTCTAATAAAGATTCAAATGATGAAAGTCGACCTCAGAAAACGAATCTTAGAAAGACTAAGCCTGATACTGCAAAGAAAACACAAAAAAAAAAAAAAAAAGTAAGAGCCAATCCAGTTTGATGGGTATGTTCTGTCAAAAGACTATTCTCCTAAGTTTTACACTAAACAGAATCAAGAAATCTAGAAATTGATGTCAGCAAGGAAATTCATGTGTGATAGATTGATTGATGATAAAAGTCATGAGGAAGTAGGTATTACTCAGTTTTTAAAAGAACAAGGCCTAATTGTAACTGTGTTTAGTGCTAAAAACTTTGCTAGTGGACTTGTTCATGAGGTTTATGCTAATTTATCATCTGACATTAGTAACTCATCCTCAGCTAAGTTTATGAAGGTTTATGTTAGAGGGCATGTTTTTAATTTCTCTCCAGAAGTGACAAGAGAGTTTTATGATCTACCTGAGAGTGTGTCTGACAAGGCCAGAGAATTAGATCAAGATGTTGATATGAACTCTATTGTGTCTTTACAGACAAGAGGAAAGAAGAATAATTAGACAGGACCTCATTGTGTGTCTGCTTTTAAATTAACTATGAAGTACTCTATCTTACACAAGATTATTGTAACAAACTGGATGCCAACTAAGCACACAATCACAATCACTAGAGACATATGTGTTCTACTTTATGCAGTGGGAACTTGAATGCAGTTTGATATGGCAAAGCACATTTTTGAGACCATTGTTGCCTATGCCAAGAACAAGAAGAAACATGGACAGTTGCCTTTTCCTTCACTCATTTGTGAAGTGTTAATGTCACAAAAAAATATTAAACAACCTATTGATGCTTTGTAATCTATTACTGGGCCATTGAAAGTGCCAACAGGTTGCTATCTGATAAACATGTGATGGACATTCATGGAAGGTAATCTAACAAAGATCAAGCAAAAGCATCAAGATAGGGGGAGGAATCAGTTCCTACAACAACCAGAGTACAACACAAGATGGTGATATAACTACTGAAAGTAGAATTACAGTTTCTTCAAGAACAAAAGAAGTCTATTGCTCAAAGAGAGAAGAAGATAGAAAAGGTTCTTCAAGTTTGTGGTGATGAAGTCCAAGAATCTGATCATGAAGACTCATCTAATAATTACTAGTTCTTATGTCTATTACTGTTTGTTTTTGTGCAAGTCTTTGGCATTTCTTGATTCAAAAAGAGAAGTAGGAATTAGGGGGAGTAATTTGAGTAGTTTAGTTTTCTGGTTACTGGTTAATTTGATTTCTGGTTTTGGTTGACTTTCTTTTTGATGTAATTATTTGATTTTGAATCACTGAATTATGTTACGTTTTTGTTTTGAGCCAAAAATGCCAAATAGAAAGATTATTAGGTTTTTTAGTCTTGGCATTTATGGCAATTTAGGAAAAACCAGAAATTTTAGGAAGTTTGAATGTAGGTTTAGCAGTTCAATACAGAGTACAAGTTGTGCTATAAGATATTATAATTCCTGCTATAACAATCAGGTTTAGAAGTTTAGTGTAGGTTTTGCTACAAGATGTTATAACGCCTATTACAACATCGTAAAGATCTTTTTGAATTTCAACTGAGACTGAGAATATCATGGAAACTTGGACTGAGAATATCTTTTTGAATGTAGGTTTAGTATTTCAATGCAGACTGCAAGTTGTGCTATAAGATGTTATAACACCTACTGTAACATGTAGGTTTAGAAGTTCAGTGCAGGTTGTGCTACAAGATATTATAACACCAATTGCAATATCGTAAAGATCCTTTTGAATTTTAACTTGGACTAAGAACATCATGGCAAATAAGTTCAAATAGGATTTAAAGAGATATTTAAAGAGTGGATAACCTAAGATTTGCCTATATAAGTTGTGATTTTGATTTGGAAAAATGTACGGATATATTTGGAAATGGATTGAAATAAAATTTACGTTCTAAAATTCAGCAGATTTGAAATTTAAAAGAGATCTTTGGAGTTCTTTGTAACAACATCAAAATTCAAAATAAATTCGAGATTCTAAAAAAGATCTTTGGAGTTCTAGATAAAGGCTCAAAATATTCATCTTTGGCATAGAGAGCAAGAGTTGTAATTGTGAGATTTTGAGTCCTTGGTGATTTTGAAACTTTTTGCATTCTTTGCATCTTTCAGGAAAAAGATTTAGCGTCTTCAGGAGGAGACAATAGTAGTTGAAGGGATTTCAATATATGTTTGCAATGAGATCTTGTTGAATAAAGAGGGAGTCTTCAAATTACATAAATCTATTAGTGCTTGTAATTTTTTGATAGTTAGTAAAGTGTTCAACATCTGAGCGTGGCCTTAAGGAGTAGGGAAACCAAAACTCGTTAAAATTGCCTGTCTTATTTATTTACTTGTTTTTGGTAATTAATTCATTGAATTAATTAATTAAAATGGGTAAATAATATAAGAATTGATCTTGCATATTTTATTATATTTCCAATATACCAAAAATTTGACATTATCCATTTGTGTCATTACCCAATATGTCAAAAAATACAATACAATAAATAAGAGTCCATTAATTACTCAGAATTAAGATCAATTCATATATGACCATCAGTTAATGTGATTAGAATCCACTGTACTTAACATAAATTATCAGTGATTCATATCTCATCATATCTCAATCCTATATAGTCATATTATATATAGTGTATTCATTAAATATTTTACTACATTAACGGCTTAAATAAGACCATTCCATTCTTAATGGTAATGACATACACTAGTAATATTCAGTTAAAGATACTACACTTTAATTGTTTGATCAATTAAATAATTGATTAATTATTACGAATAATTTTAGATTATTATCCTTAAATATTATCCTCTTGTATATAATACTTATATACAATATTTAAGGTTACATAAATAATCATGGAATTTTTATGATATTTATTAAATATCAAATATACATGCATATAAAATTATGGGGAAAACACTAAAATGACACAAACTTATGCATTTCTTCACTAACATGGTACAAAATATAGTCACTTTACTAATATGACACAAACTAAACACTATATTTTAAAAACAAACTAAAAATTGAAATGAAATTATCAATAAACCCCCACTACACTAAAACATTTTCTAACTTCACCACACTCACTAAATCTAGATAAACTTTCTCTCTCTCACACTCTCATATGAGAAAATTCCATCTCACCTACCCATTTTCTATATTCCCAAACAATTCTCGCTCTTCCCAAACAATTCTCTCTTTCTTCCTCTCTTTCTCCTACATTGTCGACTCGAGAAAATCCTCCCTACCAATTTTCTCTCTCCCTAAATAACTTCGTCTTCGTGGCTGTCATCAAAGACGGAGTTCACTGATCCTTATTCTCAGCTCGAGAAAATCTAACCTAACAAATTTTTCTTCGTGGGGGTTATCGACTCTACATCCAACTCTAATCAGGTCCATTTTCTCATTATTAATTCCAATATGTTCATCAAATAAGTTGAGTTTGCCATTGTGGAGACATATCCAAATTAAAATTCCATTAAAATTTTTTACACCACAAACTTAATCTTACAATTTATTTATTTATTTTTAATATATAAAATTTAAAAAAGAAAACAGAAAACGTAAAAGTAAACTCATATTCATTATCTTCTATGGTTGGAGTCGCCGCTAGATGAGATGGAGAGGCTAGATACGATGGAAAGAGAGAGCGCTGGGAACCTGTGGCCAACGGTGGACTTCGACAATCTCACAGGTCACTCAGTCACTGACACTATGATATTGAGATCCACATGGAGAGCGAGACCTTGTCCATGAGCTGAGAAAACGAAGAGAGAAACAATTGGTAGATCTCTCAATTGAATCATGTGAGATTCAAGAATGTGTACCCCTCTAATGGCAACCATGAAGAGAGAGGGGAAAGAGGACTTAAAGTCAGCAACTATGGCCAACCTCTGGCGATATCTATAGTCCTTCAGCAATGCGGTGATAGTGAAAGTAGAGCAAGAGTAAACCAAAGAGAAAGAGTGGAGAGAGAAATGAATTATAACAAAAAAAATCTGATAAAATATAAACCCACTACACAAGGGGTAAAAAAGACAATTTACATATCAGAAAATAAAAAAAAATTAAAACTAACTTAATAAAAAAATATGTTTGCATCATATTCGTATAAATGGGAAAATTCATGTCCTATTAGTGAATGGATGAAAAAAAAAAGATGGCTAATTAGATAATTTTCACTAAAATTATAATGAAATAAAAAATTTATTTATTTAAATCGTAATAAAGTTATAGCTGTTAGGAAATGCCCTAAGCATGAAAGACATTTTGATGTATTTCATTTATTTTGAACTGGATAATAAAATTATATTTAGAGCTTATTTATTACATTATTGTTTGTCCTTATTTTACTTACATGTTAAAGTAAATGTAAGCAAATATGGCTCATTGATTGCTTATATTAAACTGTTAGAACGTTGCATGTAATAGACTTTTGTATACGAGAAGACAATGCTCTAAAATAAGCAATCTAAATTATGGTCTGTAGTCTATGGGGTTAGACCAGGCATCTAACTCATGTCAAGACTATTATGTTGTCTAAAGTCATAATAGGGATAGTTTGTCTTGACTGTCTAGAGCATAGACTCCTAAGTAGAGACATAGATATGTTGTTTGGTGGTGACATATTGGACCGAGACTAAAGCGTGATTGATCTACGTAGTCCGCTATGAGTGGATCAATCTACTTTTGACATTCATTATGCAATAACCTTAATCCTGAGTAAATAAACTACTTCATGTATATGACTTGTGTACTTTGATGTTCCAATAGCTAAAGCATCTCAGAGGTAGTAAGCTTATAGATCAGTTCGTTAGGTGCATGACTTGTATATAATTGAGGGTTTGTTTACATATATTGGTATCATAGCTCTAATAAGAAGTTAAGGGTATCCTCTGAAAGGTATTATACTGGATGTGAAAATGGACAAGGCCTTGGGTCGTCTACTAGGCGGATGACTTCTTATTCACATACGGTGAATAATCATTTTCTTATTCGGTAGTATAATGAAACTTTAAGATAGCTTGATCAGTAGGTTGAATGGACTTTGACCTAAGACTGAGTATGGATATCATATGAGGGTTTTGCATACATGACAAGATCATTGGACAATAGCTTGTTACAGGCTTTCGTAATATGACATATAATTGGGAGTTAATTTCAGGTTTATAGTGGTGTGACTCCGAAATTTAGTGATCATATGATTGAGTTATTTGGTACAAAATGATGATCATATGGATTCACAGGAGCTCGATTATATATGTCCAATTGGTCCCTCTACTAGCTCCACATAATTCCTTAATGGATGGCAAATTGATCAGTATATACTTATTGGCTAGTTATCTTTGCATGGATATAGATAGTGTACACATAGGATAAGAATGGAAGACGAGATTCTCTCCAGTTGAATTCAAATTTTGTTTTGGATAAGAGATTACATAATTATTCAAATTCCAAATAAAGTTGCCATGATTTTATTTAAGTTTGAATTGGAGTTGTGGAAAATTATCCATGAGAAAAAAATTTGAAATATAACTTTTTTTATGGAATTTGAAATTTAAATTTAAATTTTGAATTTGAAATTTGAAATTTGAAACTTAAAATCGAAATTTAAATTTGAAATTTGAATTTGAAGTTTTAATTTTGAAATTTGAACTTTGAAAATTTGAATTCAAATTTTGATTACAAATCCATGGTGTAATCGAATTTGTTGTGGATAATTCCATATGATAAAATTTAGATTTTTATGGATAAGGAAGAGAAAGATCTTGTTTGAATCCTACTTGAATTTTGATTTGTAATCCCTATCAAAATGGCCGAATTTGTTGAAGAGATTCTACCCTTGATAAGTTCAGATTTTTTGTGGATAAGGATGAGTGAAAAATTCAAGTTTCAATCCTATTTGAATTTTGATTATCTCTCTCACATTAAGTGGCTGAAAATCTTTATGGATAAGCCTAAGGAGTTCGGATTTTTTGTGGATAACGGTGAGATAAAATTCAATTTAGAAAATCCTACTTGAATTTTGATTCTCCTCATACTTGGATGGCCGAATTTAGATATACCTCTTGGCATAAGGGAGAATAAGTTTTAGTGGATAAATAAGGTGATAAATTTCAAGTTAAAATCCTATTTGAATTTTGAATGTGAAATCCCCTAGGGTGGCCGAATCTTCCCTTAATTTTGGCCTATTGAGAATTCAGATTTTGTGTGGAAGGAAAGGAGAAAACTTCTCTTGGCCTAATTCAAATTTCAGGGATCACCTCATGCAAGTCTATAAATAGGGGTCCTGTCACTCCAGTTCTCTTAGACCACAGACTCTCAGGTGAGCAGGCTTATTGTTGTACAACTCACCGTGACAATAAGTCCTTTAGAGATCTGGGTAGTCGAAAGGAGATTAGCAAGCTAACATACTGATCGAGGATCGAGTGTCCACACACTCTGCTATCTAGGAATTGGAGAATAGTAAAGAAAACTAGTTGGTTGAAGCCCTCCAGTCATTCTCTTCCTGCAGCTTTGGCGTCCTCTGAAGGTATAAAGTTATTGTTGTTGATTTATTGTACATGACATCACGAGATATTTAAAGATCTTAAAAAATTTTTGTAATTCCGTTGTGCCACTCTGATGCATTTTTATCGATTTTTTCCTACAATTGGTATCAGAGCCATCTCATGATTATGTTATGTACATAAATTAGACAATAAGTTAGTCTTTTTTTTATGTATGGATTTGATATTTAGAGAGTGGCATTCTAGGATTCCTTTATGTTATTATCATGAATTATGTATGTAGTATGTGGTTATTTTAATTTTTTGAATTATTATAAGCATGCTTATTTTATGCCGGTTATGGTTCCTTAGAATTTAGAAAAATTACATCTAGGAAATTTTTATGTAATCATGAGAGTGGCTTATTATCACTGTAATTTTCCACTGTATTTTAATTTTTAGTCTCTTAGAATTTTTATGATTAGAATTTTTTACACCCGAAATGGTTTAGGAAATTTTTTGTAATTATTCTTGGAGGAGATTAAAGTTTGAAGACCATAATTTATTTTTCCCAAAAGTTAAATTTAATTTAAAGATTAAAATTTTGTTTGTGTGGAAAATTTCAATTTAATTAAGAGTCAAATTAATTTTTAGAGACCCTAATGGGTAAATTGGAATATGAAACGAAAATCGAGGACCGACTACTCGGGACAGACCACCTCCCTTGGTGTGGCGTAGCCCCTACCCTTGAGTAGAATAAGGCTGCGGCAGCCCCTGTCCAAGACTGGACCACCCACGGCCATAGGCTATGCCTGCAGCCAAGGGTGGTCGTGGCCTCCCCAGGGGCTGCCAAGGCCCCAAGGGTTGCAGCCTGGCAGGTTGCTATGGCCTTCCCTGGGTGTATAGCCCATTGCTACAGGTACTGCTTGTAGCTTGGCAGGCTGCTACAGCACCCACCCCGGGTGTGCAGCCTGTCAGGCTGCAGGCATTACCTATAACCTGACGAGCTACTGCAACCCCCCCAGGGGGTGCAACTTGTGAGCCTATAGCCCGGCAGGACTACACCCAGCTTGGGCATGCGCTGCCAGCCCCCCCGGGGCTGGGAACTACCCACAGCGGCTATAGGCTTCCGGGCTGGTGGGCTGATGAGCCAAAAAATAAAACAAATTTAAATTTTAAATCATGTTTAAAAATATGTAATTGAAAATTCGAAATTTTTGAAATTACATATTATTACACATGAAATTTAAATTGTTTAAAAATTTGAATTTGAAATTTAAATTTGAAATTCGAATTTGAAATTTGAATTTGAAATTTAAATTTTTGAAATTTGAAATTTAAATGATTCTTGAGATGAGAAATAAATGGAAAGGCTATATGAAGATGGATATAAGAATATGGAGCAAAATTCAAGACCCAAAGAATGCTTTGTGTAGAGTTTTGTAATCTTTATATTTTCTTTATTCTAGGATGGGACCATGGCTTGGTTATTTAATTTTTTTCATCATTTATTTTTTCTGTGATATATCATGGATGGATATGTATTGATGGATGTTTTGGATGCATATTAGATAATATGTCATATAGGATAGGTGAATGCCGTTCAGATTATATTGATCATATATATTTATCAAAACTTGCATGTTTTTCAAAACATTGAGTGGGAGAGGGTTTCAAACAAAACCTACGGCCTCCATTGTTGATCCATATATGAAAGCATAGTAATGCCTCGTGTCAGTTCTACCCTGACCACACCCGTCAGTAGGTGTTTACTGCCGCTGGTATACTAGATGGGATCTCCTATGTAGAAAACGTGTTCGGACATGATTTTATTCATGACCACCCCTCAGTGGCTTGGTTGGACATGGATCGGACTATGTAAACAATGGTTATACATTTAAGACTCACTTAGTTATTAACCTTCCCTAGAAGTTCTGTTAACTAAACTGGTGGCCAAAATAAGCAGTTATTAATATATATCTTAACCTTAGAGGATTTAAGGCAACATATATCGATTGAACGGGGTCCATATTCTGGCTATTTGTCCCATGACCACCCCTCGGCGGCTTGGGGCAATAAGTGCTGAGAATTGTCATAGCAATGCTACATGTTTTTTTCAAGTTTCATGTAGGAACATACTTGTATGTTTTATTTGCTAAATTTTTCCTATATTTGCTTGGGCTTTGTAATGATATTCTTGTATAATTTTATTTCAGTTCAAAATATCACCAACACCCTCATTTCAATACTTACTGAAAATAAATTAAATGGCGATAATTATAAAGACTGGAAAAGGAATGTACCCATAGTTCTCAGCTATAAAAGACATAAGTTCTTACTGGACGAACCATGCTTACTTGGGCCCAAACTTGACATATCGCTTGAAGAGGTATTGGTTGCCTATACTCGTTGGAGATAATCCAATGAGATAGATCGGTGTTACATTTTTGCTAGCATGACGAGTGCTTTACAAAAGGAGTATGAAACTTATCAAGTTGCTAAAGAGATCATGGAGAACTTGGAGGACATGTTCGGAGGCCAAGAAAAATTAGCTCGGCAGTTCACCATTACTAGTATCATGAACTCTAAGCAGAAGGTAGGTATTCCGATGAAGGACCATATGATCACTCTTATGGGATTCTTTGCTGAGGCTGCTGAAAATGGTATTGCACTGGACTACAACATCCAGATCGAGATGGTGTTTAAAATTCTGTCAAAGGATTTTGTGGGGTTTAAGGCAGCATATAATCTGTTGACAAGGGAGTTAGGACTCACCAACCTCATGAAGCAACTCCAAGCTTATGATGAATAATCAAGAATGGGGATGCAGTCCAACCTAAAGGAGAGGCCAATTTGGTAGAATCTTCCAAACCCTCTCAGAAAAGGAAGAAGCCAAATAAGAAGCAAGCGGCTTCTAATTCTTCTATTCCTCTTGTCTCGGATGGGAAGAAGAAGAACAAGAATAAAAAGCTTAAGGACTCTAAAAAGTCTAAGTGCTTCCACTGTGGGAAGGTAGGTCACTTTAAGAAGGCTTGCTGGGAATTCCTACCCGCCAAGGGCAAGGAAGGTAAGGAACTTCATTATTTAGAAACGTGTTTGGTGGAAGAATCGAAAGACACTTTAGTCATTGATTCGGTCACCACTAATCATGTTTGTGTTTTTTTGCAGGGGTTCGTGGAAACGAGAAGTCTACTTGATAGGAGCCTCTCATTGCAAACTGGAAATGATAGCTTAGTAGTGGCTAAAGCAGTGGGAGATATTTATATTTAATTTGATGAATTTAGGTTTTTATTATTGAAAGACTGTTTTTATGTTCCTAATTTTAGGAAGAACCTTATATCGGTAGCTTGTTTAATAAAAAATTCTTATTCAATTTCTTTTACTTAAAGAGTTGATATTAATAAGTCTTTTATCTATTCCGGATGGATGGATGGAAACCTATATTTGATCAAACCAAATATGTACTTACTACTTGACACCAAATTAACTAATAACTCTAAAAGGTTGAATGTTTCTTACTCTAATAAGGCGTATCTTTGACATTTAAGACTTGGTCATATTAATCAGGATAGGATTCAAAAGTTAGTGAAGGACGATCCTTTAGACTCTCTGAAGGAGGTACGTTTTCCTCAATGTGAATCTTATCTTGAGGGTAAGATGACTAAGAGGTCTTTTGGAGCTAAGGGTATTAGGGCTTAGGAACTCTTAGAAATTATGCACACCAACGTGTGTGGCCCCATGAACATCATAGTACGAGGAGGAATGGATATGTGTACCTGATGTACTGCAAGAGTAAAACCTTTGATAAGTTCAAAGAGTATCATGCGGAAGTGGAAACGCAATTGGGTAAATCCATAAAGACACTTTGATCTGATAAAGGTAGTGAATACCTCTCCGATGAATTTCTAGGATATCTTGTAGAGAATGGCAATTGACTGCACCTAGTACTCCACAATAGAATGGTGTAGGTGAAAGGAGAAACAGGACCTTATTGGATATGGTACAGTCCATGATGAGTTATTCAATGCTGTCGTTATCATTCTGGGGATATGAATTACAAATGGCATGCTATATTCTGAAGCAAGTTCCAAGTAAGTCAATTCCCAAAACTCTGTATGAATTGTGGCATGGCAGGAAGCCCTCACTTGGACATATGAGCATATGGGGTTGTTCGACACATGTACTAGATGGGGATGTGAAGAAACCAAGATTAGAATTGTGCATGTTTGCAGGGTATCCTAAAGGAACGAAGGAAGGTCTGTTCTACAACCTAAAGGAACAAAAAGTCATTGTATCAACCTATGCGACATTTTTGGAGGAAAGTCATATGAATGATTTTAAGCCTCGAAGCAAAGTGGTGCTAGAGGAGTTATCGGGTAATAAAACTACTCCACAGATTTCGATCTTGGACACAAGTTCAAGTTCTAGTGAAAGACCTGCAGACAATTAACAGTTTAGGGTACTTCATCATAGTAGAAGGGTTTCAAGGAAACCTAATTTCTTCATGTATGATGCTGAGGTATACCAAGTCAAGACTCATGTGCATGAAGATTGTGACGTCCCCTGATTCCAACCACCCGCAACCGTCATGAATTGACTCTACGGCCGACCAAGACCGTTCGTGTGCTGAATCCGAGTTGTCAGTTTTAAACTCTTTTGCTCATAATTCTTAAATATCAGGGCCTAAAATTTCACCCATAAAATTTTTTTTCTTTAATACATACTTTTTCTTACGAAAACCAAGTAAGAAAGCGATGTAAAATACAATACTGGCTTTTCTATGTCTTAAATAAGTACAACATATTATACAACATATATAATATATATCTGTACTGTATATTTTGTTTCCAATATATTTTCTTCGACTCAAAAAGCTCAGCGGAAAACTTATGACAGAACCAAGTCCACGGTGAGTTCCCTATCCCCTTGACACGCTCGCATCATGCCACCATCCAAAAATTTACTGGACAGGTTTCTTACCTGCAACATGAACAAACTGATGAGCTAACAGGCTCAGTAAGTTCAAACATACATAGTAAGAATCATATCGATTCAAAAACACTAAAAACTCAATCTCCTATGAATAATACTATTCACTATTCACCATGAATAGTACTATTCACTATAGTACTATTCATGATGAATAGTGAATAGTACTATTCACCATGAATCTATTTACCATGAATAGTAACTTTGACATTTGATTGATGAATAGTACCAGTTGCCCTAACTGGTTACTATTCACTTTGCCCTAACTAGGTATTATTTACATATCCTAACCAAATTTACATTACTCTAACGTAAATTTCGGTTATGCTTAATTATGATTTTTATCATTTTGTTGATTGTTTATTCTCTATTTGATTTCTAGTTTAGAGCTCTGTTTATGACAGTGTCGATGATTATTAGCACGCTGACTGGGACGGTCTAAGGAGCGACCTTAGAACATTGGCCTCCACAACCCTGATAACCCCGTAGGATTTAAACAAACCTCCACCACTATATTGGAAGGGCGGTACACCTTAATGGTTTCATTACCATCTTTCAATTTATAGTTTTGATCAAGTGATCTTATATGTCATCTCAAGGTCACTATCCTCCATTACTCGTAGGTCTTACTTATTTTCGTTATTTGAAATATGTTATTCTAACTAATCCCCAAATGCTTATAGGATTTTATATCTAGTGCACACCTAGTACAGAATAGATCAACACAGTATTTCATGTTATAGACACGAAAATGCTTGAACTTACCAATACTGCACTAGTGTCCATTTCTGAAACTCCTCCGCAGTTCTATCTCTATTTTGGGTTCCTACAGACATAATATTGTCTGTTAATACCCTATTTTAATTATCACTTTAAATGTACATTTATTTCATTTAACAATTCAATACTTTTTAAATTTTGTTTGTGGTACATGGCCTGAAACACGCCTGTGTCCCAGCCCGTGTACTTCTCGGGTTTACCCTACACGGCCATGTTATTTTCTATCTTAGCCGTGTAACTGTACACGGCTTGATACACGCCCGTGTTCAAGCCTGGGTACCTCTCGGGTTGAAAAATTCTTTATGTACACGACCGTGTATTTTTTTTCTACACACCCGTGTTCTTCGAAATTTTTAGATTTTTATTCTAAAACCTTCATTTTGAGTCTTAGAATTTTATGTAAGTTATTCTAGATCTTTTAAGGTTCTTTTCGAGCCTTTTCAGAAATTTTTGATCAAAATGACCATTTTACCCCAAACGAGTCTCGGAATTGTAACTGTTTCGTTCTATCATTTTTTTCAAATTTCTGAGTCTAATTATTTTAAAATAATATTCCCTAGGTTTCTGTATCATTTTACTGCTTAAATTACTGTAAAATCTCAATCTCATTTTTCCCGACCCTCGATTACTATTCATCCATCACATAGGATCGTTTTTTCATTTTTCGAGCGTTTCGGAGTCTCAAATGACCCTTTCACTGTTTATTAAACGTTATTTATCCCGTCCCCTGCCCTCAGTCCTCGAGAGGCTCGGGTTTCCTATCCCGACTTAAATTTTTCCCTCGTTTTCTAAAATACCCCTAACATGAATTTTTTTCCTGTTTTAGGCATTTTAGTGTTTTAGGGTCGGTTTACTATTCTTTTTGGGTTGGTTTTCCATTTCTAATCCTAACTTACTAAGGGGTCTCGGTTTCCTTCCCGAGTTCAATATTTTTACCCCTCGTTTCCCGAAATACCCTTAAGCCGATTTTAGAAATTTCAGCAGCATTTCTGCTTATATTTTAAGGTTTCCCAACGTTAAGTATACCTCAGAACCTTTGTACCTGTCACGTACTATACCAAAGGCCTATTTTATATAAAGTTTCCAAACTTTGTATAAAAGTTTTCCACATTATTCAATATTCAGAAACCAACACAAACAACAATATTTTTCTTTCAAACTAACCTCGGTTTATTAGTTAATCGCATCTAAATAATTTTTCATCACATCACATCATTCTTAGGTTTTCCAATGTATAAACAACATCAAAAACCTAACAAACATGTATTCTAACCCTAGTATAGCCACGGATTTTTATGCATAAACACATAGAAAATTTCATTTTTCTTTCCTAAGGTTTTTACCAACATTCTTCAACATTAAAAATTTTTCATTTCTTAATGTTCATGCCCACGGTTTTAGCAAGAATATTACATCAAAATTGTCTTGTTTCCTTATTCCAATTCATGCTTAATTCAACACATAATTGAATGAACATAAATACTAAATCAAAACATCAAAATTCATGCATTTTTCACACCTTGAAGCCACGGTTTTTCAAGGGAAACATGCAAAATTTTTGCTTGTTTCTAATCCCTAATTCATGCTTTAAATACTTCTACATCAAAGCAATCATAGAATCAACAAATCAACAAATTTTTTCATTGTTTTTCAACACTCCAAACCCACGGATTTTCTAAGGAAAATCAAGGGAAAAAGCTTCAATTTTGAAGCTTACCTTGATTAGTTGATGCCTTGAGATTGGAAATGCAATCCAACCTAGTTTTGATGTGAAATTGAAAACAAAATTTTTAATTTAAGGGAGGAGAAGCTCAAGGTTTTTGGGCTGAAGAAAAGGCAAGAGTTTGGTGGGTTTTTTTTCATTTTTTTGATTAAATTTTGATGCCTATTTGTAGGCAAAAACCAAGGGCTTATTTGCAATTTCTTCCCAACAATTTCCTAATTATTCAAGGACTAAAAAGTGAAGATTTTGGGGTAAAAATCAAAATTTTTTTCTTCTCCCTTTCCAAGTGGCCGAATGGCCTTTTAAAATTTTTACAAAATTTTTTTCAATGGCTTTTTGGCATGATCTTAGCCATTGATCATAAAGTAGGCTAATATACACCATACACCTTTCAAAATTACTTTCTAATTTAAAGAAAATAATTTGTATTATGACATAATCAAGGTGATGTCATCCAACTATTCATATTAATTTATTAATTAATTTGTGGTCAATTTTTGACTGTAATCCGATCCGAACGGAACTTCACCGAAATCACGTAGGCGGGTTCTCGGCGCCTCTAGTGCGATCGGTTTGTCTTATTTTGCTTCCGTTTGATTAGAATTCTTTACCGTAAATTTCTATTGTTTTAGTACATTTCAATGCACTCTCTAGGGTTTTCGGCTCTGATTTCAAACCGTCTCATCCAATTATGTCCGGTAAGATTTTCCATCCCCGAACTCACACACTTTAACACTTCCAGAATATATTTATACTATTCACAACAGTATTGAAATATAATTTTTTTCCCACATTTTATTTATTAAAATTATTGTATACATACAATTTTAACATATTTCGAGAATCTAAAATTCCCGGTTATCACAAAGATGATCCGATCACTTATGATGAAGTCATAAATGATATTAATTCTAAATCTTGGAGACAGGCCATGAACAATGAGATGGATTCTATGAAATCTAACTCTGTTTGGGAACTTGTGGATCTACCGGATGGGATAAACCCATTAGATGCAAGTGGGTCTACAAAAGAAAGAAGGATGCAGAAGGGAGAGTTGAAACTTTCAAGGCTAGACCAGTGGCATAGGGGTGCATGCAAAAGGCTAGAATCGACTATAATAAAACCTTTTCGCCCATTGCTATGCTGAAGTCTATCCGTATCCTTCTGTCCATTGCTGCGGCTCTCTATTAATAGATCTGGCAAATGGACGTCAAGACAACATTCTTAAATGGCCATCTTGAGGAAAGTAACCATATGATACAGCCCGAAGGGTTCATGGTGAAAGGCCAAGAAAGAAAAGTCTGCAAGTTGCTTAGATCCATTTATGGATTAAAGCAAGCATCCCGCTCATGGAACCAAAGGTTTGATCAAGCGATTAAAATATATGGTTTTGAGCAGAACGTTGATGAACATTGTGTTTAAAAACATATTAAGGATGGAAAAGTGATCTTTCTGGTACTCTATGTCGATGATATACTACTTATTAAGAATGATGTAGGGAATTTATCATCGATCAAACTTTGGCTACACCAACAGTTTGATATAAAGGACTTGGGAGAAGCTAATTATATTCTAGGCATTCGTCTCTTTAGAGATCAAAAGAACAAAATGATAGTATTATCCCAAGCATTATACATAGATAAGATAATTGATAAATATACAATACAAGACGCATAGAAAGGTTCAAAACCTTCCATTGCCAATCTAACTCTTTCAGTTGATGACTATCCCAAGACATTGGAAGAAAGAGAGCGTATGAGTAAGGTCCCTTATGTATCCGCTGTGGATAGCCTTATGTACGCTATGCTTCGCACTTGCCTAGATATTTGCTTTACGGTAGGTATGGTGAGTCGATATCAAGCGAATCCTGGAATCAAACACTAGCAAGCAGTAAAGCATATACTCAAGTATCTTAAGAGAATGAGGGACTATATGCTGGTGTATTCTTGAAGGGATCTAACACTTGTAGGATACATAGACTCAGACTTCCAGACTTATAAGGATTCGAGGAAGTTGACATCAGGATCATTGTTCTTGCTCGGAGGAGGAGTCATTGTGTAGAGGACCATGAAACAAGGTTGCACGACTGACTCTACGATGGATGCTGAGTATGTGGTTACGGCTGAGGCATCTAAAGAAGCGGTTTAGCTCCGTAAGTTCTTTAGAGACCTTGAGGTCAATCCAGATGTTGACAAGCCTATCACACTTTATTGTGATAATAGCGGAGCTATTGCCAACATGAAGGAATCTCGGCACCATAAGAGGACTAAGCACATAGATCAGATGTAATGACCCCCATGTTCATGGAACCTAATTACTATGTAATAAGTAATTAAGTTAATGAATACAGTATATTTTTTAGTTTGAACGAATTAAATGGATACAGAAACGTTTAATTACTATTCATGTAGTGAAAGGGGTAACCGAAAGTGAGATCGGTTCACCTTTGTACATGTGAGTGTGCGTGTGAGACACGCAATATCAAGAAACAGGTCGAAATGACCATTTCTTGACACAAAACTGATGAGTTAGTCATCAGTATGCTCAAACTAGTTATCTGAGCACAACAGTGAAATTTGGCTTGATAAATATACAATATCAAGAAAATGGTCGAGATAATGTTTTCTTGACATAAAACTGATATATTTATAGTCAGCATGCTCAATTTAGTCAATTGAGCACAAAACATGAAATTTTGTTTGAGAGATACACAGTATCGGGAAAGGGGTCAAGACGACCTTTTCTCAACCTGAAACTGATATATTCAGACTCAGTATGCTTAAATTAGATAATTGAGTGCAAAACACGTTTTTCGAGGTGGGAACATACAATACCCAAAAAATGGTCCATATGACCTTAGATGGATGTAAAACTGATAAATTTGAAATTAGAACGTCCAAATTAGTCAGGATAGACTGAGTTTGAAATTTAACACGAAAAAGTTTCGTTATGCGTGCATAGTGTCAGCACAGTGTAGACACAACCACAGTACCATAAATGAACAGTAAATAGGCACAGAATGGACTTATAGGTACTACAACCCAACCCGAAATAATCAGAATAAGAATCGGATTAAGAATATCTAATTGTCAGCCAAGGTTTAGAACACTGTCGAAAAATGACCCGGTACCGAAAGAGGAAAATTGAACTGTGAAGAAAAGACAACACAGATGAATTTTCCCCCTCAAAATTTGTGTGTTGCAGCTGGAAAATCAGAAAAGCAAGCTGAAAAGTTCCCTTGAAATAAGAAAATAGTCTTGTAAGCTTTTGATTAAAAAATAAAAAAGGTAAATGACAAGTCAAGTGACTTTACCCAAGGCATTTAATGCAATTTTGCCCTTTTTGTACAGCAGCCCCCATTGGTTTTTAGAGGGCAACCACAGCAGAAAATTGTCCCCTAGATTAGCTAAGATTTGGCTTAATTAAGGTTGCTTAGAGTTAATTAATTTTGCTTAGGGTTTGTCTATAAATAGGTGTGTATGGCCTTAGAACCCATTTTTCTTCTTTTGGCTTACCAAAAAGCTCCTTCTCTCTCTCTTCTCTTCAGTCAAAACCAACCCTTCCTCAGCCAAAAATACACCAAAAACTCAGCTAAAAAGTTACCAAAAATCAGCCCAAAGGTGCTTTGGTTGTTGTTTGGATTGAGCCACTCTTCAAGACCACTTTGAGGTAAATTGCTAGGACACTTTCCTTGGTGATTTTAATTGTTCATTAGCTTGATAGTAAGAGAAAATTTTTGTGTTTCTTTCTAACTCAAGTCAACCCCTTTGCTCACCTTGTTCTACATGAAAAATCTAGTTACCTCTTGTTCGGTTGTGCTAGTTCAAGCACTCTAAGGTAAAACTCTGAAAAAACCCTCCTTTTTGTGGTTTAGGTTCTTTTTAAGTTTTGAAATCAAAAGGATTTATTGTGCATTTTAAGCAATGGGTTGTAATAAGTTTATTTTAAGCCCTTAGCATGTTTTATTTATGTTTTTGTGCTTGTGTGATTGTAATTTAAGTTTTTATGGATGGTTGGATATATGGACATTTTAGGGTTTGGCTGAAAACCAAATCTATCCCAGATTTTAGCCACGGTTTTTCAGATTTTTGAGCCTGTTATAGATCGATTTTGACATTTGGTAAAACATGAAAGTTTTAGGAACTTTGAGATTTTGAGATTTTGAGCCTTTGGTCAAAAATGACAACAAGATAGGTTTTCGGAGCAGTTTATGATCGGAGTTCAAAAATTGAGACTAAAACCTGGGGAAAGGGGACAGTCTCAGGTTTCTATAAAAATTAGCAACTTAGAGTCCGAACCGGATCTCGGACTCAATATGAAAGTTTTGGATCTCATTAAAACCTAAAAGATGGCTTGCATGAATTTTAAAAATTCAGCTATTTAGGGCCCCAAACACAGCAGTATTTAAATAAGCATAAAATCGGTAATTTTCTAAAACTGGGTACAATTTTAGCCATGGGTTTGCTAGGTTAACACTAAAATGTGTTCTTTTTAAACAAGAAAATGTTTTTAAGAAAAACACCCTTACCTTCCAATGGGGTGCAAGGAAATCGAGTTCAAAACCTAAGAAAAGGATTTTTACAAAAATAAGGGACATTTTTCAGTAACAATTTTCAAGTCGGAAAAGGGTAACCCGATAGATTACACGATCATCATACGAGGTAACCAAGTAGATAACTAGCCCGATTCGATATATAGCCCGCACGTGAGGTAACCGGTTAGTTGACTAATCGGTTAACCAACCAAAATCGAGATAAAAGAGAGAGGAAAACGTTAATTAATTTATTAAGGAGATAAATTAATTAACCATGATTAGAAATTAGAAAATCAAACTCTCAAGAGGAGAATAGTTAGTATCGATAAAGATCGGCACCACTTAACAGTAGAATTTTTATTAGTCACTAACAACCATAGTGACCTAAGAGTGAGTTTTAATAGAAATATGTTATGATTACAGGAAAATACCTGTACTGTGACAAGGGCGAGAGTACAAATAGTCCGCAGATAGGTAAGTACAACTTCGCCTATAACATGAATAAAATGAGTTTAAATTGTGGTTTTCACTTTATGTTAAGTATGCAAATTGTGTATGATGGTTGCATAACATAGCATGTTTCATAATCGCATTAGATTAATGAACAGTATAAGTTAGATACCATTACATCTCTATCACGTAAGATTAGTGGATAGCCTAGTAGAGCATATGGCATGATCAGACATGATTTTAGAATTAGGTAATGAAATTAAGGTGTCGGTATAACGGGCCAAGGCCCACAGTTTATATTGGGCATAAGGCCCACAGTTTATATCGAGTGTAAGGCTTACTATGATCATAGGTGAATCCGATGATCCGCGCGTAGTGATATTGACACTAAGGCCCTTCAGATAAGAAAAGATAACAAATAATGAAGTATCAATGGAGCATAAATGGTTCATGCATTGTTCACGTTTTGCCCTACATACAGTTACAGCATGCTTCTCAATTACATGACATGATATGTCCACATGATATGCATTCTGAGTTATGCTACATGATATGTTTCCATGTTTTGTGTGAATATGTGACATGATAGATGGTTTTATATATGCCTTATAGTATGGCTTATGTTTTAACTATGTTTTGAAGATGATATGTTGTACTTACTGAGCGTAAAGCTTACAGTGTGTGTTCATGCTGTAGGTAAGCAACCTATGGCCTAAACATTGATGGACGATGACGGCAGCAGAGGTGGATGTGAGGGTGAGGTTGTGGATACCACCACCAGTGTTAACTTCTGCATGATATTGAAAAATCAATCTCATGTTTTGAGTAATCTAATAGTTTTAAGTATATACGTATATTGACCCCAGTGGTATTCAGACTTTCATATGTTTGTAAATATGTGTGTGTACGTAAATAGTAAAATGTACGTATTCAAAAAAAAAATTCCTAAAATTATAGTATTAAAGTAAGCAAGTTTAAGCAATAGTTTTCAAGTAAGTTAAGTAACAGTAGTTTTAAAGTGACATTCTGGGGCTGCCAAGGCTACAGAGTGCCACATCAGAGGTACCATATAATTAGAGGGCACGTGGAGGTAGGACAAGTGGATATATATATAAGGTCGTATCTGAGAACAATATTGCCGACCCATTTACTAAAACTTTGGTGGCTAGAAGCTTTGAAAGGCATGTTGAGGCGATGAGATGCTTAACATAGCACATTTACTGGCTTAGGGCAAGTGGGAGATTGTTAGGAAATACCCTAAGCATGAAATATGTTTTGATGTATTTTATTTATTTTGAACTTGATAATAAAATTATATATAGAGATTATTCATTACATTACTATTTGTCCTTATTCTATTTACATGTTAAAGTAAATGTAAGCAAATATGGCTCACTGACTGCTTGTGTTAAACTATTAGAACATTGCATGCAATGGACTTTTGTATGCGAGAAGATAATGTTCTAAAGTAAGCAGTCTAAATTATGGTCCGTAGTCTATAAGGTTAGACCGAGTATCTAATTCATGTTAAGACTATTATGTTGTCTAAAGCCATGGTGGGGATAGTTTGTCTTAACTGTCTAGAGCATAGACTCTCAAGTAGAGACATAGATATATTATTTGGTGCTAACATGTTGGATCGAGACTAAAGCATGATTGATCTACGTAGTCCGCTATTAGTCGATCAATTTGCTTTTGACGTTTATTATGCAATAACCTTAATCCTAAGTAGATGAACTACTTCATGTATATGACTTGTGTACTTTGATGTTTCAATGGCAAAAGCGTCTCAGAGGTAGTAAGCTTATAGACCGGTTCGTTGGGTGCATGACTTATATACGATGGAGGGTTTGTTTACAGATATTGGAATCATAACTTTAATGTAAGGACCACCCCGATCATGTACTTTAATTTCCAGTTAATAAGGAATTGAGAAATATTTTGATGTCTTTTATACAAATTTGATGAACATGGTCAGGTACACGGCTGTGTAAGGAGTCGTGTACCATTCAGACTGTTTACGTGAGAAAGGCCGTGTGAATAAACATTGCTATATGGAGTGATACGGTTAGATACACGGCCGTGTAAGAGGCTGTGTACTGCTCGGGTTAACAAACGTGTAGAAGGCCGCGTTTCGGAACAGGGCCATGTTGAAAAATTTCAACTAGTACATGCTTGTGTTACCTTATACACGCCCGTGTAAGAGGCCGTGAAATAGGCAAAAAGTCGTTACACAGACTTTCAAAATGCATGAAACCTAATTACTATATAATGAGTAATTAAGTTGAAAAAAATACAATATAAATTCTAGTTGAATAGACTAAACAAATGCATTACTGTTTAGGTGCTATTCATGTAGTGAAAGAGGGGGTGACTGACAGTGAACCTGGTCCACCTTAATATGTGTATAAGTGCATGAGATACGTAGTATCAGGAAACTGGTCCAGATGATCATTTCTTGACACAAGATTGGTGCACAGATCACTAGAATGCTTGGGCCGAACAACTGAGCACAATAGCGATGAATAACCCTAGTAAGGGTATGGTATTGAGAAATTGGTATGGATGATCTCTTATCACTTAGAGACTGACAAAATCGGAGTCAAAACACTCAGACTAGGTAGTTAGACAAAAGACAGTGAATAGTAAACGATGAAAAACGTAGTGTCAAGTTACTGATCAAAATGGCCTTAATTTGACTTGAAACTGATATACTAACGGTCAGTAGGCTCAACCGGGTCAATTGAGTACAAAATGAGAATTGTAGTTTGAGAGATACGCAGTATCGGGAAGAGGGTCAAGACAACCTTTACTCACCCCGAAACTGATATATTTAGACTCAGGACGCCCAAATTAGTCAATCGGGCACTTGACATGTTTTCCGAGGTGGGATCACACAGATCTCGAAAAGTGGTCTAGACGACCTCGACGGACATAAGACTAATAAAAATGGAATCAGCATGTCCAAATCAGTCAAGAGAGACTGTGTTTGAAATTTCGTCCGGGAACGCTTCGGTTTACGTGTAAAGGGCAAAACAGTGTAGATACAACTATAGTATAGAAAATAAATAGTAAATTAGTGTAGAATGGGCTCTTAGATAGTGTAAACCAACTAGAAATTATCAGTATAAAAATCAGATTCAGAAAATCCGATTTTCAGATGAAAATTAGAACACTGCCGAAATAGGACCGAAAATCGTAGTAGAAAATTGGACTGCAAAGAGAGCAATGCAGATGAAATTTTTTAGCCCCAAAAACCATGGAAGCTAGCTGGAAAACTAGCTAGTTTTGGGCTGATGAAAACCCCAAAAAGCATGAATAAAAAATAGGGAAAGAGGACACAAAAACCCATTAAATTACAATTCCTTTTCCATCACCATTCCATCACCTTACATCAAACAAATTTTTTATCTTTTCCCTTATATTGTAGCAACACATTCGGTGGGAATGGCTGAAAAGGGACAGAAATTTGTCTCCAAATTTACTTAAAAAAGGCTTGAATTAATCAAGTTTAAAGTAGTTAAGTTTGGTTAGGAATTGTCTATAAAAGGGGTGAACCTAACCTTAGTGTGTTTCCTTTCTTTTCACACCTCCAAAAAACAAACATTCATTCTCTCTTTCTCTCTAGCTGCTGCCGAAAATTCCAAGCCCCAAAACCATCATTTTTGTAAGCCAAAACCAAGTCAAAAATTTACCAAAAGCCAACCTCTTCAAGCTTACATTAGGAGGATTCGAATCCAAGTTATTTTAAGGCACCAAGGGTAAGTTTTCAAAATCCAATCCTTGTAGTTTTTAGTTTTTGTTTTGGTTTGATTTTTAAGAGAAAAATTTTGATACTGTTTCTAGTAAAAACTGACCTCATTCCCCTTGGTTTCCCATGACCATTTGGTTCCTCAAGCCCAAGCTCAGATTTGTGCTTGAACTATAACACAAGAGGTAAAAACCAAAACCTTCCCTTTTGGTGGTTTAGTGATTTTAAGATCTTGATCAAGACCATTTATGTGTATTTATTCATGCAAATAGTTTGTAATAATTTTATTTTGAGCCCATAGTTTTCTATTTTTAAGTTTATATGGTTATGGTTGTGCTTACAATTTTTACGTAAGGTTATGAGTATGTGAGATGCATGAACGTCTAATAATGTGGCTGGACACAAATCTGTCCTCAGGAAAGGCCACGGATTTTGGCCATTTTGACCCCCTTAGGGTCTAATTTTGGGATTTGATAAAACACGATATTTTAAGAAAATTTCCTTACGGTCATTTTTGTGTCGAATAGCCTTTAGCCAAAAATAACATTAATATAGGTTTTCTGGTGGTTTTCACTCGGTGTCCAAACTGAGAACAAAACTTGGAACAAGATTTGAACCCAGACAGTAGTCTCGGATTTTATTAAAAACGGAACCCTTAGAATCCGAACCGGACTTCGGGCTCAACATAAAAGTTGTAGATCTCGTCGAGATCTTAAAAATAACGATGCATGTTTTAAAAATTTGACCATTTCAAGCCTTAAACAGAGCCGTATTCAAAACAATGCAAAACTGGAAGTTTTTGTAAAAACTATGCACATAGGCCACAGGTTTAGTAAAATTAGGGCCGGTTAGAGTTAGAATTGAGCTCCAAGGCGAACATGAAATTTTTTCATCTCGTTGAGAATGAAAACTTTCATGTTCACCGAAATTGCAAACAAAGTTCGTTTCGGTCAAGTTTCAAAACAGTTTTTAAAAGTGGTTTAAAACCATCTTTAAAATGCAAGCATTAAAAATGTGTTTTATATACTTCAAATAAGAAATGTATTTTTTACACTTTATAAATATGAACATGATTTTCATAAAAACATCCCCCACTTTCTAACGGGGTGATAAGAAGACGGGTTCCAAACACGTAATTCTACCATGAATTCTTATAAGTAAACTAAAACAATTTTCTTAAATAAACGAAACAGTGTCTGTAGCCTGATAGGCTACTACACCAAACAAGCCATAGTGGCCCGGTAAAGCACTACACCAAGTTTACGCATAATAGCCCGGTAGGCTACCACACCCGAACAGGCAAAGTAACCCGACCGGTTACTACACCAAGATTACGCATAGTAACCTGATAGGCTACCTAGTTACCAACGTGCAAGGTAACTGGCCAGTTGACTGGTCGGTAACCAGTCAAGGACCATATTCTGAACAACACTATGAGGAACAATGATTAGTCTGTCAAGAAGACAGTTAACTAAACGACGATAGGAGTAAGATGTCAAATACCCAAAGCAAGCCAATAGGGTACCAATGGGCCTCGGTACCACATAGAAGCACAAGTAATAGTCGTTAACAATATTAGCAACTCAGCGAAAGAGCTGATAAGATATGCTATTGTTGACAGGTGGTAGCCTGTAAGCTGACAGAGGCATGACTATAAGTACGCATTTGCTTGCAATTTAAGTAAGTACAACTCCACCTATGACATGAATAAAATGATGTTAAAAATGATGTTTTACTGTATGTTAAGTATTTATGCTATGCACATGTTGATGCACTGCATATTTAAGAGTATATAGTTTCACAATCAAGTAGATTGATGAAAGAATAAGTTAGAGGCCATATATCCCTACCGCGTAGGATTAGGGACAGTTTAGAGAAGCATGTGGCTAGAAACGATAAACAAGACGGAATTTAATAGGTGTGTCGTACCAGCTCTTTCAGTTAAAAGGGTTTTCAAGTTAAAGTAATCTAAAGTAGAAAGTTGAGCATCTGTTGATGACTCTAATGACCTCAGGCGTTAGCGTTGGTCTGCACGTACACGGTATTGACACATGGGCCCTAAGTAGACAAGAGAAAAAAAAGAATATACCGAAGTATAAATGAACATAACCGGATCATGCATTGATCACAGTATGCATTAGCTCGCTATGCTTCTAGCTATCGTAAAATGTATCCAGTATAAGATATACTCTGCTATGCACAAAGTATGTGGTGTTTGTATTCAATGATATGTTATGTGGTGATATGTGATTCATAGTATGGTATATGACATGTTGATGTGATTTTAAGTATTTATTATGTTTAAACATGTTTTGTGATAAACATGTTGTACTTACTAGGCGTAAAGCTCACGGAGTGTGTTCATGCTATAGGTAAGCGTCCTATAGCTTAATCATCTATGGGAGATGATGGCTGCGGAGGCGGATGTAAAGGGAGGTTGTGGACACACCGTGAGTATTCTTCCGCATAACTTTTGAGTAAACAGTATTTATGAATAGTAATGTTAAATAGTATATTTTCAATAGTGATGGTTAAACAATATTTTCAAACAGTAACTGATAATTAGTATTTTTGAACAGTATCGTTAAATAGTATTTATGAATAGCAACCATTAAACAATTTTTTTGAATAGGAACCGTTAAACAATATTTTTGGAATAGTAGTCATTAATAGTACCGTACATAAATAGTAAATAAGTACGTAGTAAACAAAAATCCCTATAATTATGATATCAAAATTAGGTATCGATTGCAAGAAAGAATAAGTATCAGTTAAAGAAGAAGGTTTTTAGTGACGGTCCAGGCCACTGAGGGCTCAGGGCATTACATCTAATAAGGAGTTAAGGGTATCCTCTTAAAGGCATTATACTGGATGTGAAAATGGACAAGGTCTTGAGTCGTCTACTAGGTGGATGACTTTTTATTCACATATGGTGAATAATCATTTTCTTATTTGGTAGTATAATGGAACTTTAAGATAGCTTGATCAGTAAGTTAAACAGACTTTGACCTAAGGCTGATCGTGGATATCATATGAGGGTTTTGCATACACGACAAGGTCATTGGACAATAGCTTGTCACAGGCTTTCATAATATAGTATATAATCAGGAGTTCAGTTTCAGGTTTATAGTGATGTGACTCTAAAATTAGTGATTATATGATTGAATTGATCGATACAGAATGATGATCATATGGATTCACAGGAACTCAATTATATATATCCACATAATTCCTTAATGGATGGCAAATTGATCAGGGTATACTTAATGGCTAGTTGTCTTTGCATGAATATGGATGGTGTACACATAAGATAAGAATGGAAGACAAGATTTTCTGCGGTTGAATTCGAATTTTGTTTTGGATAAGAGATTAAACAATTATTCAAATTCCAAATAAAGTTACCATGATTTTATTTGAGTTTAAATTGGAGTTGTGGAAAATTATCCATGAGCACAAAATTTGAAATTTGAAATTCAAATTTTGAATTTGAAATTTGAATTTCAAATTTAAATTTGAAATTTGAATCCAAAATTTAAATTTGAAATTTAAATTTGAAGTTTGAAGTTTGAAATTTGAAATTTGAACTTTGAAATTTGAATTCAAATTTTGAATAACAAATCCATGGTATAACCAAATTTGTTGTAGATAATTTCACATGATAAAATTCATATTTTTATGGATAAGAGAGAGAAAGATCTTGTTTAAATCCTACTTCAATTTTGAATCCTAATCCCTATCAAAATTGTTGAATTTGTTGAAGAGATTCTCCCCTTGATAAGTTCAGATTTTTTGTGAATAAGAATGAGTGAAAAATTCAAGTTTCAATCCTATTTGAATTTTGATTCTCTCTCTCACATTAAGTGGCCGAAAATCTTTATGGAAAAGTCTAAGGAGTTTAGATTTTTTGTGGATAACAGTGAGATAAAATTCAAGTTAGAAAATCCTATTTGAATTTTGATTCTCCTCATACTTGGATAGCCAAATCTAGACATGCCTCTTGGCATAAAGGAGAATCAATTTTAGTAGATAAATAAGGAGATAAAATTCAAGTTAAAATCCTATTTAAATTTTGAATGCAAAATCCCCTAAGGTGGCCGAATATTCCCTTGATTTTGGCCTACGGAGAATTCAGATTTTGTGTGGAAGGAAGGGAAAAAATCTTCTTTTGATCCAATTCAAATTCAAGGGATCACCTCATGGAAGTCTACAAATAGGGGTCCTGCCACTCCAATTCTCTTACAGACTCTCAGATAAGCAGGTTTATTGTCACACAACTCACCATGACAATAAGTTCTTTAGAGATCTGGGTGGTCAGAAGGAGACTAACAATGCTAGCATACCAATCGAGGATCCAAGTGCCCACACACTCTGCCATCTAGAAATTGAAAAGTAGTAGAGAAGGCTAGTTGGTTGAATTCCAGTCATTCTCTTCTTGCAGCTTTGGTGTCCTTTGAAGGTATAAAGTTATTGTTGTTGATTTATTGTATATGCCATCACGAGATATTTAATGATCTTAAAATTTTTTTGTTATTTTGGTGTGTCACTCTGATGCATTTTTACCAATTTTTTCCTACAATAGCATCCTATGGCAAAATAACACCCGGATGCAACAAGCACATAGTTTTGCAATGAATATCACATGTATTGGTTACGTATGTGAGCACCACCTTTGTCAAAAAGAGAAAGATGGCAAAAGAATAGTGCCATTGCAAGCTTGACCCTCCCTCGTGATTTACAGAAGAAAACAAAACCCATTTGTTATGAAATGTCCATCCTTCACTAAATTCAGGCGGCAATTGAATCCACTATCATAAGCTCACCTTTCACCCCCTTCACAAGCTAAGTCTCTCTTCTACGAACTGGTCGAAAAGTTGAGCCCTGACATCTTCTTTATGTGTTGGTGCGATAGTCATGTGACTTGGACTCCGAGCTCACAACGACTTGAACAATGGTCTAGATGGTGCTTGGGCTAGCAATTCTTGCTAGAAAAACCAAAAAATATGCACAGCGGAATTTTAAAAATATTTCAAATTTTGTTAGAACTTATGTTGCCATATACAATAAATTATCAACAATCTTTTATACCTTTTGGAGAAAACACTAGGATGTCGGGAAGAAACGTCAGAAACACTGGAGGACAACACCAAGATAGGCTTCAACCAACTAGCATTTTTTACTATTCTCTAATTCCTAGATGGCTAAGTGTATGGGCACCCGTTTCCTTAATCGGTATTTTGCGTGGCTTGTCTCCTTTTGACTACTGAGATCTCTTTAAAAACTTTTGCTACGATGGTTTATGTAATAATAAGCCTACTCACTTGAGAGTCTGTGGTCTAAAGAGAACAGAAGTAGAAAGACTCTTATATATAATATTGCATGAGGTGACCTTTTAAATTTTGAATTGGACCAAGAAAAGATTTTCTCTCACCAAAATTTTCTCCACCAAATCCGACTCAAACAAAAGGGGAAAACCCCTAAAAAATTTGGCCATCCTGAGGTGAAGAAGATTTAAAATTCAAACAGAATTCAAACTTGAATTTTCTCTACTCCAAAAACCCAAAAAAAAAAAAAAAAACAATTCTTCCCTATGCCAATTCCTTGGTTAGAGTCGGCTATACCAAGAGAAAGGAGGATTCAAAATTCAAGTAGAATTCAAACAAGAGTTTTCCTTCTCCCTTATCCACAAAAACTGACTCCTCATTGTGAGAATATCCATAAAAAAATTCAACCTTGTGTGGGATTTGTGATTCAAAATTTGATTCAAATTTCAAACTCCACGAATCTTTGAATTTTATCCACATGGATAATTTTTGATAACTCTAATTTAAATATAAATAAAATCATGGCAATTTTATTTAAAATTCAATTAATTATGTAATCTCATATCCAAAACAAAATTCAAATTCAAATAGGAGAAAATCTTGTCTTCCACCCTTATCTAAAGTAGACGCCACCTTTGTTTGTGCAAAGATAAGACATTGTTCAATTCAAATTCAAATAGGATAATATTTTAACTTTCAATTATTTATTTTAAGACAAGATTTCAAAATTTAAATTAATCACATATTTGCATTTTAAATTCAAATACAATTAATTTAAATTTCAAATCTTATCATCCAAAAATAAATATTAATTAAATATTTATCCCATTTATTGAATAATACAAAATTACAATTTTACTCCTCCAGCACACAGAGAAAAAAATGCATACACCTTTATGGAGGGTGATCTGGATTTTTTTCATTACTAAATGCAAAACAACAAGCCATGTAAGAATACCCTGATCAACTATCATCTTTAAGAGACTATAGGAACTAGTAGAGGGACTGATTGGACATATATAATCAGGCCCCCGTGAATCCATGTAATCATTGTCCTATACTAAACAACTCAATCACATGATCACTAATTTCAAGATCATTCTACTATAGACCTGAAAATAAACTCTCAATTATACTGAAAATTATGCAAGCCTCAGAAAAGACACTGTCCAATGACCTTGTCATTAATATAACTTATATGATATCCATGATTAACCTAGGTCAAAGTCCGTTCAACTTTTTGATCATGCCATTTCAAAGATCCATTATGCACCTGATAAGAGAATGATTATTCACCATATGTAGATAATAAGTAGTTTGTCAAGCAAACGACCCAAGACCTTGTCCATTCTCACCAATCTAGTATAATGCCTTTAAGAGAATGACTTTAACTCTACATAAGAGCTATGATTCCTTATTTGTGAGCAATCCCTCCATCATATGTGTACTATATACCCAATGAATCGGTCCATTAGCTTACTACCTCTAAGACACCCTGGTTTTTGGAACATCAAAGAATACTAGCCACATACACGGAGCTGTTCAATTACTCAGAATTAAGGTTGTTGCATAATGAACATCAAAAGTAGATCGATCCATTTATAATGGACTATGTAAATCAATCACACTATAGTCCCGATTCAATATATCATCATCAAGCAATATATCTATGTCTCTACTTGGAAGTTAAAGCTCCGGATAGTCAAGACAAACCGTCCCCCCAATTGGCTTTAGACAACATAATAGTCATAACATAAATTAATTGTTCACTCTAACCTATAGACTACAGACCATAGATTTATATCGCTTACTCTAGAAAGTTGTTTTCTTGCTTGTACAAGATCATTATATATAACTTTCTAGTAGTTTAACATAAGCAGTCAATGAGTCATATTTGCTTACATTTACTTTAATATGTAAATATGTTGAGGACTAATAGCAATGTAATAAATAATCTCTAAATTATTTTATTAATCAATTCAAAAATTCAATGAAAAATATATTATCGCTTAAAGCACACCTAATAGCTCTGACGAGAGACGATAGTGCTTCCCTCTCCCTCTTCAATGGATACTCATCTCTCTTTTCTCTTAGGTTTGTTTGGATTACGAGTTCGAGCTAAAAAATTTAGGTTAAGTTTAAAATAAGTTGAACCATAAAATAAATCTTGTGTTTGATGCTCAAGTTTGAGTTAGAAAATTTCATATTAAACTAAAAGTATTTATATGATAAAAATTAAATTTGAACTTGCATTGAAAATTATACTTCTTTTAATATTTTCATGTGATTAGTATATATATATTTTTCGTATAAGAGAAGATTTGCTAATGATATTTTTGAATTCAAAACGCTATATAACTTATGGATTAAAAAACTTGAAACAAACTAACATACTAAATATAAAACTAAGTTTAAACTCAATTTTTTAGATTCAAACCGTGATCCGAGTAACGTCTTATTATTATCATTATTATGTTTTTAGTTTTTTTAAGGTAAATTATGCAATTAGTTTTTCAATTATTTCCTTTTACTTTTTAATTATGCTTTCAGTTATTTTCTTTTATTTTTATTTTTAGTTACTTTAAGGATATTGTAGTGATTTTGACCCAAAAAAAAAAAAAAATGATGGCCAACATCTTTTTCCGTCCAAAATCAGACTGTCATTAATTAAAAAGATTTTTTGTTTCCTTAACGGTACCCTCATTAAAAATTAAAAAAAAAATACTACTGTAGTAATTTACTTGTTTATTTTAAGTAATATTCTCTTTGGGTGCTATAATTGTCACATGAAAGAATGTGTGCATTGAAGTGCTGAATAGATGTGTAGTTGATAAATTTTGTCATTTAAATTACAAAAAATAAAAGGGGAAACACTTAAAAGACTCAAGATCAGTTTAAAGGGAGATTTGGAGACTTTTTTTTTTTTTTTGGAAAAACGTTAGTTTGAGAAAATGTTTTAGGGAAAAAAATTTGTTTAGAGAGAAAATGTGTAAAATCATAAAAATTTATTCATAAAAAAATTATCAATATAGATCTTGTTTCGTTTCTCTTAAAATTATATATAACTTTTCAAAAAAATTTTATTTGCACTTGTATATATAAGGTTATAAATTTTTAAGGATTGAAATTTATTGTAGAGATTTGGAGATATAAATAGTAAAAAAAAATGATAATATGGAAAAAAGTATAAAAAAAAGTGAAAATTTAGGTCTCAATAACTCCTCCCACACAACCCTTTAAATTTAAAGACAATTGCATTAACATGACACAAAAATTTAATACTATATCAATATGGCATAAATCAAATACTAATAATATTAAAGGTTGTATTATGTTAGTTAAAATGAAGAAATTTGTATTAAGTTGATCAATGAAAAAATGAAAGTGTCTATTTGAATAATTTTTATTAAAAAATAAAATACTCTTCAACGAAGTGTTATTTTCATATGAATATGCATTTTATTATATAAATCTCTACATAGCCCCACTAAACATCAAAATATTGATTTATACTCTTATTAAATTTATGTTTAAATTGTAGCTCAATTCAAAAAAAAAATTCCTGAAAATACACAACATGACATATTTTGGATATCGATAATAAATATGTAGTAAGGGTTCGTTTGGTGAACGCATTGCATTTGCATTGCGTTTGAATGCAATGCATTGAATGTAATTTGTATTTGGAAGAAAAGCATTAGCATTGCATTTGAATGCAATGTGTGTTTGGATGAAAAGTATTTGAATTGTATTTTAATAATAAATATGTGATGTGATGGGTAAAAGTAGAGAGAAAAAAAGGAGAGAGAGAGAATATATGATGTAATTAATAAAAGTAATAGAAAAAGTGAAATAATAAATAGTGATTGTGTTAGATTTAAAATGTGATGTGATTGACATTTGAATGAAATACTTTTGTATTTGGGAGAAAATTGCATTGCATTTAAATGCAATGCACTCTAAATGTGTGTACCAAACACACACTAAGTTTGACTTTTAAAGAAGAAAAAACTTTTTTCTAGGGGATAAAATTCCTTTCTATATCCCAAGCAAACCAATGTTCTCCATTTTTATTCATTTCTCTCTCCTCTATCTGTCTCTCTTTTCCTCTATGTACTTTGATTGATGAGGTGTGACGCTAGTGACAGGAAAGACATTGCAGGCATGATGAGATCGTGACACTAAGGAGATTGTGACAAGAGCCTGACACCAAGGGGATCGCGACATACATGTGGCCATCACAGTTGTGGTTGCTTGGCCATCGCCTTGTCTTCACATACTCATCGCCTTATCGTCAATGGCAGTCACAGTCGTTTTCTCTGGTAATAGCTTTATTTGTGATGGCGAGACTCACGATGGCCATAGTCGTGAAGACAAGATCTCGCGATGTTTGGAATCATGAGTGTTGCACTCTCCTATGTAACATTATCACCTTCTTTTGGTGAAGACAATTGCTCTACGTGATGATGTCGCATTCTTCGGTGCTTATCTCTGATCTTATCTCCGATATCTGTGTTGAAAATGATTTGGGGATTAGGTTTTTTGAACTTTTTGTTTTATAAATTTCATAAAGAGACTCGTGGGAAAGAGAAAGGGGTATTTTAGGTTTTTTGGTTGTTAATTATCCTAATTATGTTATTTAATAATGATAGTTTAGATCGTGCTATTATTTTAAAATCATAAATTATGCTATTTCCATCATTCTCTCCAGGAACTCTTGACTCCATCACTAATAAAATTACCTCAATGATAACTTTGCCATGCAGATTTAGAAAAAAAAAACACTATCCAGCAAATTACTATCTTTAATGTCAACTTTATGGTGTAGTGAACTTTGTGTTAATTTACCATCAAATATAATTAATACCAAATTTAATATATTTGATAGCTATTAATTTGTGTCTTTAACATTTTTTTAATCTAATCACTAAACTATTTTTATTTTTAAACTGTTTAAAGTATTATTTTTAATGTCAACTTTATGATATAGTGAATTATGTGTTAAATTTACCACCAAATATAATTAATGTTAAATTTAATATTTGGTATCCAGTGATTGGTGTATTTGATTTTTTTTTTTCTTCCAATCATTAAAGTATTTTGGTTTTTAAATTGTTTAAGTATTAAATGTTTGCTTTTTAGTGTCGCAAAACTTAATAATGATAATAAAAATTTAAAAATAAAACCATCCTAAATAATAATAAATAGTGGATTGTATTATAAGATGATGTTATTTTTCGTATAATTTTGTTACCATAAATATAGCATTTTTATTGGTATATCCATCAGAGATGGTCTCCATCCTCAATAACGTTAACACATGTATATTTTTTTTTCTTTTTGGTAAATAAACTATAATTTCTCGAATCATTCTTTGGTACGTACCGCAACTTGGGTTAAAATAATGTATATATTGTATATATTTACGAGATATATAATAATAATAATAATAATAATAATAATAAACCTTCGGCTTAATGAAATAATTGACTAAGAATGGTAGCAGCTCCCAATTAAGAGCAACATCGTGTTGGGCAGTTTCGGTTGATAATTGATTTGTCATTTTGGTGAGTGTTTGTGTGAGGCTGAGGCTTTTTGACTTTTGAGCAATCAAAGTTATTCAATGGCGGAGGTAAATATGTCATTCGTTGTAGATCGGATCCTTGAAACATTGGGTTCTGCAGAGGTCAAGGAAAGTGCAAAGATCTGGAATGTTGCAGACAAGTTTAAAGATCTGGAATTGAAGATTTCAACTCTCAGAAGTTTCCTCTTAGACGAAAATCAACTGCAGCAACTGCAGCAGGAGGTCAAACAACAGCTTAAAAAGGCAGTTTATGAAACTGATGAATTCGTGGACGCCTGCTTAGCGTTGGCTTTGGGAAGTAAAGAATTTCTTCACTACCTCTTCAGACCATTTTGCTGTTCGGTTCAAAATGATTAAAAAGATGAGGCACGTTATGAAACTGCTAGCTGAAGCTCCTTTGTCTAAGGTTATTTCCAACTATATGAAGAACAAGTTAAATACTACTCTTGGGGGGAGCGAGAGGGACAGCAGCTGTCTACTCGATGTGAAGAATTCGGAAGACAACGTTATTGGGAGAGATTTCGACATATGGAGAATCATGGATCTTGTGTTGGAACAACATTATCATCATCATGCAGACATTGCTGAAGCTGCAACTGCTGCTGCAACATCTGCACTGCAGAAACAACTTATTATTAGGGTCGTTCCTGTTGCTGGAGCTCAAGGAATAGGAAAAACAACCCTTGCTAAGCTTGTTTACAATGAAGCCAAGATCAAACAACGCTTTGATCTAAGCATGTGGGTTTCCATCTCTGATCTCGTCGATGAGACGTTCATTGTTCAGAATCTTATTCGTTTTGCACAATCTGGAAACGAGACCAGTGTTGACCCCAAACAGAGGTAACAATTTATCTACAATTGTGAGTTGTGAAAGAGTATCCAGCTAGCGATAAATGGAAAGAGATTCTTGCTTGTGCAAGATGGTGTGCGCGATAAAGATCAACCACTTAGGCTGGGCTTTAGAAACTTGTTAACGGTCGGTGCAACTGCAAAGGAAGGTAGCACTGTGTTAGTAACTACCCGCAGTGAAACAGTTGGTCTGATCACGGAAATGGCTGCTGGATCACACCACTTGGGTCCTATGGATGATGAAGACTCTTGGCCTTTATTAAAAAGAGAAGCTTTCCGTGGGAAGGATCAAGAGCAGCTTGTGGCAGGCGCAGGGGTCCAAAAATTAGAAGAAACAGCAAGACAAATTGCAGACGAGTGCCTAGGAGTTCCTCTTGTCATACTTGAAGTCGGGAGATTGCTGCATGCACAATCGCAAACTAGTCAGTGGGAATTGTCCATTGCAAAGGATATTAATAATAATAGAACAGTTGTTGGAACAAAATTCCGAACAACATATTTCTGTTATACATGGCACAAAAGGAGTAGCGAAAACAGCACTTGCACGGCTCATTTTCAATGACACGCAGGTTCAAAACCATTTTGATCCAAGAATCTGGATTTCTGTCTCCAATGAATTTGACTTGAAAGTCGTCATGGAGAAAATTCTTGTGTCCGTGACAAGTACTACCAACCCATCAGGAGAACGCCTTCAAGCTGATGAATTGAAAAATTATATTCGTCAAGAAACACTCCGAAAGAGGTATCTACACATACTTGATGATGTGTGGAATCTACATATTGCAAACTGGTCGGCTCTAGAAGGCTTGTTAGATGTTGGTGCAAAAAGAAGCAGAGTAGTTGTATCTACAAGTACCAAAGAGGTTGCGACAAGTACGAAAGCCAGACAACGTACTTACTTGTTGGAACGCCAAGACAAGACCAGTTCCTGGTCTTTGTTTGTGAAGGTGGCCTTGGAGAATGGACTAGAGCCCACTAACTCCAAGATTTTAGAGATTGCATAGGAGATTGAATCCAAATGTGGAGGAATTCCTCTTCACATTAGAAGAATACGAGGGATATTGTATCTTAAAGATAAAGAAGCACAGTGTCGGTCGTTCCTTGAAAAGGATCTCAAAAAGATGTTAGAAGATGCAGACGTGCCAGAATCTGTTAGGTTGGCTTATGATCACTTGCCATACTCTCTGAGGCCATTCATCATTTATTGTGGTCTATTTCCTAATGATTATGAAATAGACGTGCAAACTCTTGTAGATCCCTGGATCTTCCAGGGGTTGTTAAGGACAAGTTCAGATTCAAATCTCGAGGATGTTGGCTATCGTTTTTGTGAAGACTTGGTTCAAAGATCATTCTTTAAAGAAACTGTGCAAGACGATCTGGGCCGTATAACAAAATGCAAAATGCAAAACTTCATTTGCGAACTCACTAAATCAAAACTCTAAATGCCTATGCAACTTTAGGTATGAACGGGGTAATGAATGGAAAAGAACCTCGTCATGTATCATGTGATTTTCATCTAGATTCATCCTGGCATGTTCGTCCGTTGGCTCAATCAAAAAAGAATATTCAAACTTTGATTTTGCCTACACAATCACGATGGGAAGTTGAAGAGCGATCAAGTGAAGCGGTTTGCAAGGAAGTTACTAAATTTAAGTACTTACGCACGTTAAATTTGCATAATTTAGGAATCAAGGATGTTTCTTATTCTATTGGTGATTTGAGGCATCTGAGGTATCTCGATCTTTCTCATAATGTGAACATCGGGGCATTGCTAAAATTTATTGGTAAGTTGCGAAATTTACAAACTTTGAAACTCAATCATTGCATTAATCTTCAGAAGTTGCCTAGATCCATTAAGAATTCAGCCAACTTGAGAAATATCGAAAACAAGTCTTGTTACGGTCTGACCAAAATCCCACGAGGTTTTGGTCAACTCATTAAACTCCGGACATTATCAGAATTTGTATTGTGCAAGGATAAAAAAAGTGGTAAGCTCCAGGAGCTAGAGAAGGTCGATGAGTTAAGAGGCAAGCTCAAAATTAAGAATTCGGGCTGCTTGGGAAATTAAGATTCAACGAGAGCAAAGTTGACTTCAAAGAAGCATCTTGTATCCTTGGAGCTGATTTGGGATGTTGAGGCTAGTGTCAATGCTATTGATTGTAAAATGTTACTGGAAGATCTCCAGCCTCATGAGGATCTCAGAGAATTGCCTTTATTTGCGTACGGAGGGGACAAGTTCTCAAGTTGGCTTCGGCACCATTCAAAGCTCGTGAAGTTTTCGTTATCCGGATGCATGAAATGTCGATGCCTACCGCCACTGGACCACTTGCCTTGTCTTGAAGTACTGCCGGTGGATGACTTGCGGAATTTGAAGTACGTAATTTCTGAGGGACCATCTGGGGACAAATCATATTCATCAGAAGCAGGATTCTATGAGTCATTGAACGAACTTCAGCTTACGAATTTGCCACAACTAATGCGGTGGCGGCAAGATGCAGGAAATGGAATAACATTTCCTCATCTTTTTAAGTTGATCATCGAGGATTGCCCCAAGCTGACTTCCATGCCTGCTTTCCCATTTCTAGAAGAAGTATTAGTGCTGAAAAATACCAAGTGGAAGTCATTCCAAGAGACTATAGCAGCAGCAAGTCGAATTCCAAGCACATCGTCGGCTACTTCTTCAACAGTCGGGCCTCTCTCGGAATTGAGGACTGTGCATCATCAACATGTCCAATGCTATTGGCGGTCCGAACAACATGTTTCAGTCCCTTTCCAGCCTCCGCTATCTTACAATCGATCACGTTCCAGACATCAAGCCTTTCATTGAAGGGCTTAGGCTACTAACCTAGCTGCAGGAACTCCATCTTTGTCGTTATGGTAGTTTGAAGGAGACAAGTTGGATCAAAGACATTAAATCGCTTAGGATACTTTCAATCAAGCTATGCCCTGAATTGAATATTCCGCGTAAAGAGATTCACCTCATCCATTCTTTACAAGACGCAGTGATTCAGGAATGTCCTAAGGCTTCTCACATAGAACGCATGCTTGAGGATGGCTTATACAAAGACATCATAATATCCTGTAGCTCTTTCTTCAGGTATTCATTTGAAACATGTTCAACTAATTTTTTTTCCTTTTTTTTTTTTTTCCTTTTACATCTTTGAATAATTTGTCTGCTTTGCAACGTTGTATGCAGGCCCGAGTAAAATAAATCTAAGAAGCGAGATCATATATATATGTGCCAAAAGGGAAGGTCCTGACGGTAAGCATAATTAGTTTATCAAGAATATACATACATATATATATATATATATGTGTGTGCGTGTAAAATGAGTTTTCATATTACTTACCAGATTTAATTAATTAATTAATTACCAAAAACAAGTAAATAAATAAGACAAACAATTTTAACGAGATTCAATTTTCCTACTTTTCGAGGTCACGTCTGAATGTTGAATATTTCACTAACTATCAAAAGATTACAAGCACTAATGAGCTTATGCAATTTAAACACTCCCTCTCTATTATTGCCACCAGTCATCTTAAATCTTGTCAATGAACACATTCAGTAAGATCTTCTTACAAGCATATGTTGAAATCCCTTCAACTGCTATTGTCTTCTTCTGAATACGCCAAATCTCTTTCCTGAAAGATGCAGAAAATGCAGAATACTTCAAAATCTTCAAAGACTTAAAATCTCGCTATCTCAACTCTGGCTATCTGCTCTAAAGATATTTTGAACCTTTATATAGAACTCTAAAGATATCTTTCAGAATCCTTTATTTTGCTAATTTTTTATTTGCATTTTCTAACATAAAATCCAAATTTATTTTTGTATTAAGTTCAAAATATCAACCGATTAAGCTATAAACATTCTGGGCAATAATGCATGTTTAAGGGGCATATTTGGATATGATAGGAAGATGAATGATTGTAATCTAAGGGCATAATTATCACTAATCTCGGATTTAATCCACATAATTCAGATTTTGTAACAACCTCTTTCTACAGCTTATATAAGGAGGCCTTCACAGCAAGTCACAATACACAAAATTAGTATTTCAATTTTAGGTGTTCTTGATGTTAGAGAGAAGACAAAAGTTCAAGTTTATTAAAAGCGGTATTCTATTATGCTAAGTTTACCATTATTAGTTATTTTATCTTGAGAGACAATCATCGGTTGAAGCCTCAAGCCCCAATTAGAGGGGATGAATCTGTTTTAAGAAAAGCATGTACTACATGTGCCTCAATGTTCATCATCTTTATGCAAATTATATTTAGGTTAAGGTTAAATTTCTTATTACATTAATTTTTACTTTTTATCTCTTTGTAATTTTTCTATTTATATAATATTGAACTTGTTCATTTTTTGTATATTGTATGTTTCTAACAGTTACTCCAGTACTATATTCTTATGCATTGTGAAAGTCAAAATTATGATCTAGATAGATTGACATCTGACCATCAGAAGGAAATTTTATGCTTATTTATTAGTTGACAGCTCTTGTTAACTTGGTGTGAATTAAAAATTATGTGTTTGGATCCACAATCTAAACCCAAAAATCACAACTTAGTTTTTATCTTTTTCTAAAAAGTCAATAAGTTTTACTATTTAATAGTTTGGATTACAACTTAAATAATTTTGCATATATAAGCCAAATGAGATGCTTTTTTTTAATTGAATAAAATTTCAAGATGAATAAAATATGATCTATATTGATATTTTTTATTCTCAATATATTTTAAGTTTTCAAACTTTTTAACTTCAACAATTTAAACATACTCCAAATTTAGAACTCAACTTAAGCCACAATCTAAATCCAAAATTTTCAAGCAAAACCTTTGCACTGGTTTGATAAACTTAAATGTAAGAAGGAGGGTGCTAAGAAGAATGATTAGTTGCATCAAATCAAATAGACAGACTTCTAGGTGAGGTGGCTAATTAATTAGTCATTAAGATCCTTTCTTATAGTTTTTTTTTTATTTATTAATTGAGTTAATTACATTGACACTCTCTGTGTTTTGTTAAAATTATAGACACATACCCTTGACTGAAAATAATAACATCAACACTCCTTAAGCCAAACTCTGTTAATTATAAATACAAAATGACAAAATTACCCCCAATTAGCCCTTCATCTAATTAGACTCAATCCTAGCCCTAATTACTTTTATGTTGGACTTAAAAAGAGGAAAAGAAAACTCTAGTTTAAAAAGCAGCCCCATCCTTATCTATACAATCCCACCAGGCATTGTTGTCTCACCTTTGGCGACCAACACCTGGCAATCCAATCACTGATCTCTCTCTCTGACGACTTGACCCGTGTCGCCCCACCCCAAACTTCCCGATTATGGCTCCCTTCCTTCGCGTGAGCCCACCCTTAGCCCCAACCTCACTCCTTTCGCATGCTCATGAGCTCAGAAGAAATCCCTGCCCTACCCCATGCTAGTGCATGCTACCCTAATCACCTCATTGTGAAGCCACGACGACGAGACACTCCACTTTCTGACAACGATGCTATGGGAACAACATTTTTTTTTTGGTCCACAAAGTTTAATGACAATCTGGTGATAAGTCAAAAAAAAAAAAAAAAAAAACTAGTGAGCTTTCAAAATGATTGTTTTATAAAAATTATTGTTGAATCTAGGCAAATAGATACATTAATAAATATTTGTTTGATGTCTGTTGTAAATATGTTCGCTCCATTTGTTATTGAAAAATGACATTGGTAAGTTTTTTGTGTGATTTGTTTGTTAAAAAATGTACTTGTGTGATTTGTTTGTTATTAAAAACCGATATTGGTGGAATTGAAAAAAATAAAATAAAAGCCGATGTTGGTTAATTAATTTAATTTTGTTGGAAATATATTTTTTTTAGTAATATATTGTTAGTAATATATTAAAGTAATACTAACAAAACCCATGTAAACTCTGTTAGCTTGATTGAAGAGTAACGTTGGGGACATCACTAATTAATAAAATAGGGAATTTACACCAAATAGTATATTTCTAATACCTGTATCATTTTATTTTTTGGATTCTTTCCTAAAGTTTTTTTGATAATGACTATATTGTCTTTTGTTTTCATTTTTATTTTTTATTTTTTATTTTGTTGATGTTGTTGTTGTTATTTTTTACTTTTCTTATGATTTTGGATTATGTCAATTTCTGTGTTTTAATTTGTGTTTAATTTCTTCTTTTATTAGTTTATGTTTATATCATTTGTGCTTGATTTTGTACTATCAAGCCGTGTATATATATATTGTAACAACCAAGAATTTTCATTTATCTAAGAATCATTTTTTTAATTAATGTAATGATATTTTTATACATATGTATATATATATGAATGATTTAATACTGCTAGAATGAAATAAAAATATTCTAACAATGTTAAAAAAAAAAAGAGAGAAGAGAGGATAATAATAAAAATAATTTTTGAAAACTAGGGCCTTAAGACAAATTTAAAAAGTTTGGGGCAAGAAAAAAAAAAGGGAAGGGGGGATGTTTTTCGGATAAAAGGGAGAGAGAGGGGGGTAAGTTAATAAAACTCACCACAGCCCTCCCCTTTTATTTCCTTTCCCCTGTATACGCAAAGAGAGAGAGCGAGAGAGGGAGAACGAGCGAGAGAGGGAGGGAGATCCGACGAGAAAAAAGGGAGCTCCGGCGAGAGGGAAAGAAGTCCGGCGAGAGAGAGAGGGAGAAGATCTTCTTCTTCTTCTTTTCTTCTTCTTCTCCGATCGGCTGTTGGTGTGAGTTCCGGCGGTAAGCCGAAACTTCGGCGGCGAAAAACAAGAGAGAGGGAGCGTGAGAAAAGGGTGAAAATGCCGACTGAAAAAACGCGAGCTCCTCTCCCCCTTCCTCCTTCCATGCGAACCGGCACTGTGCAGCCGTGAGGGAGCCGCGATTTTCGACGTCTCCAAGCTCGGTTTTTCTTCGAGTTTCCTTCCAAAAACCGCAACTTTAGTTCCTCTAGAAGCAAAGGAACGTTTTTGAACATAGGTAACATTTTTCCCTTGCATTTTGATGATTTTCGGATTTTAAATAGAGTAGTGTAAAAAATTGTTTAAATGGAAATGTTAGGGTCCGAAAATGGTTAGAATTGATTGAGGATGGTTTAGGAAAGAATATATGTGAGTTTGGGAACTTGAATGCAAAAGTTTGAATAGGTTTTCTTGAGGAAACCGAAAATGTACAAAGTTAGGGTTTGAAAATTTGATGATTTTTCATGATGAATTTGTGGCTCTTTTCGGTGAATTAATTGAACTTTATGATTGTTAACTTGATGATTTAAGTGAAAAAAATGGTTATAAGGGTTATATTAACCATAAATGTATTTGGGTTCAATTTTGAATAAATGATGGTTAAGTTTCTTGAAATGGGATTATGAGATCTTAAAGTTGGTTTTGTTGAGTTTAGAGTTAAGAAAAGAGATTGAAAATGGTTATGTAATTGTTTGGAAGAGATTAGTTAAGTTGAAAGTTGAGTTGGAAGTTTGGTTATTAAAATTGAATGTATTATGTTGTTAGTGATTTTGAATGAATGAATGGATATGGAAAATGAAAAAAAATGGAAAAAAATGATGAAAGTGATGGTTGATTTATGGATATGATTTGGAATATGTTAATGAGTAATGTGTGGGATTGATAAGCATTTTTCATAGAACGTTTTGAATGTTCTATGAAAAATTAGGCCTCTGGTATAGTAATTGGCAGGTCCCTAAGTTTTGAGGCGTTACTTAAACGCCGAGACCCCAGTTTTTAAGCGGAAATGCTGCCGAAATTTCGGCAACGATAATAAGGAGAAGTAGTTTTAGGAAACTAAGAGTGTGGGCATTATGGAGATTAGAATGTTAAGAAAAAAAAAATTGGAATGTTAAGGAAAAGGGTGAAAACAAAATACCAAAGAGAGTAACAATATTTTAAGAGTTGAATTGGAGAAAAAGAGAAGAATAAGGAAAATGTAGAAATTAATATAAATCTTACTATTATAAAAAAAAAAAAAGAAAAATGAAAGAAATGAATATGAGAAATAATCTATGATTATTTCTATTATAGGAAACCCAAGAAGTGAAGGGGAAAGCAGTAGTAAGGATCCAAAAGGAATCACTCTTGCACAGATACTATAAGTACAAACATTTATTTGTCTACCCACGAACTGACTAACTTTGATGTGTTCTGTGACATGAATTAGATGAAAAATCATGTTAGAGATGTTTTAGGAATGGTATGTATGCATGATAAGTTATGATCAAAAAGCTAAAAGAATGCAAGATAATAAGACTGAAAACTTAAGTTGTTGGCGTACCGGTCTCCCTACAAGGTCAAGACTTCCGGTCTATATCCTCCGCGTAGATGTGGCGCTACCCCAAAGGTGCAGTAGATTATAGGATGGACCAACCCCGAAGGTGCGGTTTTTATATGACTTTGAGGTAGGTTGGTGGGTCGCTCCCCCTCCTCCCACTGTCAGCGCACAAATAAGTACGTCCAACAACGGGCCCACCAAAGAAAAGTGAAAAGAAAAGAAAAGAAAAGAAAGGAAAGGAAAGGAAAAGAAAGGAAAGGAAAAGAAAGGATAAGAAAAGAAAAGAAAAGGAAAAAAAAGAAAGGAAAGGAAAGGAAAGGAAAGGAAAAGAAAGGATAGGAAAAGAAAAGAAAAGAAAAGCAAAGAGAAAGAAAAGTGATGATAGAGAAGAAAGGAAGACATGAAATGAAATTATGAGAATGTTGCGATAAGTTATGATAAAGAACCTTAAATACTAACTTATGAGGAATTAGAATTGCATTATGTGACTAACCTTAGAGGTTATGTATGTTAGTTCTTTGTTTGAATGTTTGTGCTTACTGAGTCTAGCTCACAAGTCTGTTTGTGGTGTAAGTAATAAAGGTAAGCAGCCCAAGACAGGATAGAAGGATGAAGGAACTGGCAAACAGATTCAAGAGGTGTCATGGACAAGGGGACGGACCCGCTATGCTTTCAGCTGCCAAAGTATTTTTGTATAAACATATGTTCAGATATATATATATTTATATATGCAGACCATATGTAGATGAAATGGAACAAAAATGAAAAAATATATATATATAAGTTAGTATGTTTTGAGGAAAACAGAAGTTATGTAAATATGTTTCAAAAAAAAAAAAGTTCCTAAAATTTTCACTCTATTTTGAAAGCAAAGTTTTTAAACTACACTTCCGCAAATGAAAAGAAGTGTTTATGTATGCAAGGTTAATAAGAAAAGAGATGGCGAACGTCGACTCGGGCGAGCTGGATCAGCGTCGCGACAGTTGGTGTCAGAGCCCGGCGGTTGTCCATTGACACTCCATAACATTTCAAGTATCTGCTTCTGCACAGTTCAAGTAAGATTGTTTTTAAATTAAGAGTTATTGTTGTTATGTAAACACTAAACTATGTTATTGTTTACAATAGGTAGTACAGTACACGACAATATGGTCAGACCCCGATCTAAAGCGTCAAGAGTAGATCGAGATACCGAGATAACCAACCTCTTAGCCAATATACAAGCGCGATTGGAGGCTCAAGAACAGGAAAACCAAAGGCTAAGGGAGTTGTTAGCTGAGAGAAATGCAGAGCAAACTGATAGGGGTGGACCTTCCCAATCTCAAATGACCCCGTCCCAAACATCCATGCCAGAACCCCAATCGACTCCAAGGTCAACCGCTCCAACAATACCAATTCTATCAGAAGGGGATATGGGTACTCCTACTCAGATGGTAATCAATCAGGAGTCCTTATATGAGCGGTTTAGGAAAACGAAACCGCCAGGGTTTGAGGGGTCTACTGATCCACTTGAGGCTGAAGAATGGTTGGCCTCTATACAGATGATTTTCGAGTTCATGAATCTCACGGATCAAGAACGAATTCTCTGTGCCTCCTACTTACTTAAGAAAGATGCCAGATATTGGTGGGAGATGGTGAAGATGAGAAGGGATGTGAAAAGTATGACATGGGATGACTTCCTGGAAGAATTCAATCGGAAATTTTTCAATTTAGACGCTTTGTGAGCTCAACAGCGAGAATTTGATGGGTTAAAGCAAGGAGAAATGTCGGTGACTGAAGCTTGTCGTAAGTTTGATTGGCTAGCCCGCCTATGTCTGCAGATGGTACCAACAGAAGGGGAACGGGTCCGTCGAATGATTGACATGTTTAGGCCCAATATTGCCACATTGGTAGAGAGTGGTGAGACTCCACCCACCACCGTCGCAGACTGCATTAGCAGGACAATGAGAGCTGAGCACAGGTTGGCCTGAGCAAAGGAAGAGAAAGCTAAGGCTTGGGAGGACAAGGAGAGAGAAAGGGATTTGGCAAAGTTGACACAGAAAAGCAATCAACCAAGCTAAAGTAGCAAGCCTTTCTCATGTCTAAGGCCTAGTCAGAGCGGCAACCAAAGCCAATCGAGCACGAACAAGCAGAAGACTAATACTAGTGATTCTGGAGATCAGAATGTAAGAAATGTCCAAAGAAAGCTGAATCAGAACATCGACCAGACTAGACTCCCATGTCAACAATGTGGGAAGATGCATCCAGGGGAATGTAAAGTGGGGACATATGCATGTTATTTATGTGGCAAGGAAGGCCATTTTGCCAGGAATTGCCCCACCAATCCCCAATACCAGCCAAGATCCTTCCAACCGCGACCGACTGCTAATCAAGCACATGCCATGCAGACAAGGTGCCAAGGACCGCAGACTCACATGAATTGATCAGAAGACGCACCTCGAGCTGATGCACATATCCTGGCCTACTCCAAGGAAGATGTTGAGGCGGGAGCCTCAAATGTGGTGACAGGTCAGCTTCCTGTTACCCAAAGTATTGCCTATGTATTATTTGACTCAGGTGCATCACATTCTTTTGTTTCACATATTTTTGCTGCAAAAATTAAGCATGTTAAGGAGAGGATTGGTCAAGTGTTCAAGACCATCCTACCATCTGGGGAGGTAATGTTGTCGGATCACTGGCTACGTAATGTTCCAGTGATTATTGTTGATCGAGAATTATACATCAATTTAGTCATACTAGAGATAGTTGACTATGATGTTATTTTCGGAATGGATTTCCTTAGCAAGTATCGAGCGACAATTGATTGTCAACAGCGGAAAGTAGTGTTTCGATTAGGAGGAGATGACCAGTTCGAATATGTGAGTCATACTCCAAGATCGTCCGGTATGCTGATAAGTTCAATGAAGGCACAGAAACTGATAAATAGTGGGTGCACTGGCTACTTAGCCTACATCACAGATACAAGCATTGAAGCGAAACTCTAACCAAGTGAAGTGCCGGTGATTAGGGACTTCTTAGAAGTGTTTCCAGAAGAATTGCCAGGACTCCTTCCAGATCGGGATATCACTTTTGAGATTCAGTTGCTACCAGGCACAACCCCTATTTCAAAAGCACCTTACAAAATGGCCCCTGCAGAACTGAAGGAATTACAGGTGCAGTTGAAAGAATTGTTAGAAAAAGGATTCATCCGCCCCAGCTGTTTGCCATGGGGAGCACCCGTTTTGTTTGTGAAGAAGAAAGACGGAAGCTTGAGAATGTGCATTGATTACCGCGAACTCAACAAGGCTACAATCAAAAACAGGTATCCACTGCCGAGGATCGATGATTTGTTTGATCAACTCAAGGGAGCTGCAATGTTTTCCAAGATCGATCTTCGATCCGGTTATTATCAGTTGAAGATCAAGGAGGGAGATGTTCCTAAGACCGCCTTTCGTACGAGATATGGGCATTTTGAATTTCTTGTTATGCCCTTTGGATTGACAAATGCTCCAGCTGCCTTCATGGATCTTATGAATCGAGTATTTAAGGAATACTTGGACAAATTTGTCATCGTATTCATTGACGATATCCTCATCTACTCGAAGAACCAAGAAGAGCATGAGGAACATCTTCGGACCGCACTACAGACACTAAGGGAGCATCGGTTGTACGCCAAGTTCTCAAAATGCGAATTTTGGTTAGACAAAGTCCATTTCCTCGGACACGTCGTCTCAAAAGACGGGATTGCAGTCGATCCTGCAAAACTTGAAGCTGTTAGCAAATGGGTACCTCCAAAGAACGTTACCGAAATACGGAGTTTCTTAGGATTGGCAGGTTACTACTGTAGATTTGTGGAGGGATTTGCAAAGTTAGCTGCCCCTCTCACAGCTCTCACTTGCAAGGAGAAGAAATTTGATTGGACAAACAGATGCGAGGAAAGCTTTCAGGAATTAAAAAGACGGTTGACGAGTGCCCCAGTGCTCACATTGCCTAAGGATGAAGGAGAATTTGACATCTACAGTGACGCATCCAAGATGGGATTAGGAGCTGTATTGATGCAGGATGGAAAGGTGATAGCCTATGCTTCCAGACAGCTGAAAGAACATGAGAAGAACTACCCGACTCACTATTTAGAATTGGCTGCTGTAGTATTTGCTCTTAAGATATGGCGGCATTATTTATATGGAGTTCGGTGTAGGATCTTTACCGACCACCAGAGCTTGAAGTATTTCTTCACCTAGAAGGAACTCAACATGAGACAAAGAAGATGGCTCGAGTTGATTAAAGATTATGACTGCGAGATCTTGTATCATCCCGGCAAGGCAAATAAGGTAGCGGATGCATTGAGTCGTAAGTCGACGATGCCAGAACGAATAGCCATCGATAAGCTGCCCAAACCGCTACAACAAGAAATTTCTACGCTAAGAATGGAGCTAATTTCAGGAAAGTTGGCGGCAATGCAAATCCAGCCGACACTTTTTGAGGAGATTAAAGAAGCTCAAGAGGTTGATGCTGTTCTGAGAAAATTGAAAGAAGAAGTTTCTAAGGGTGAAAAGACAGAGTTCCACATTGCTGACGATGGGGTACTACGTTTTCAAGGGAGGATTTGTGTGCCCGACAAAGAAGAATTAAGGAAGAGAATCCTAACGGAAGCTCACGACACCCCTTACTCAGTACATCCGGGTAGTACAAAGATGTATCAAGACCTAAAGCAGCAATTTTGGTGGAGAAACATGAAAAATGACATAGTCCAACACGTCAATCGTTGTTTAACATGCCAAAGGGTCAAGGCAGAACATCAAAAACCAGCAGGTGAACTACAACCACTGGACATCCCAGAATGGAAATGGGAAAAAGTAACTATGGATTTTGTTGTGGGACTACCAAGGACGATTGAAGGATTTGATGCTATATGGGTAGTAGTAGATCGATTTACCAAGTCTGCTCACTTTATACCCGTGAAGATGACGTATACGTTGGAAAAGTTGGCAGAGCTGTACATCTCAAACATAGTGAGACTGCATGGAATACCAACAGAGATAGTGTCTGATCGCGACAGACGGTTTACATCAAACTTTTGAAAGAGTGTTTAAGCTGCAATGGGCTCAGAACTGAGATTTAGTACAACATTTCACCCTTAGACAGATGGGCAATCTGAGCGCACAATCTAAACACTGGAGGATATGCTTCGCGCATGTACACTAGACTTCAAAGGAGTGTGGAATAAGAAGCTACCACTGATCAAGTTTGCATGCAACAACAGTTTCCAGGCTTCTATTGGAATGGCACCATATGAAGCATTGTATGGGCGGAAATGTAGATCACCAATTCATTGGTATGACTTAAGAGAAAAGGAGCTACACAAGACTGAGTTTATCCAAGGGACAATTGATGCGGTCAAGAAAATCTAACAGAGGATGAAGACTGCACAGAGTCGCCAAAAGAGCTACACAGACCAGAGACAAAGACCCTTAGAATTCGAAGAGGGAGACTTCGTATTCTTGAAGGTTGCGCCAATGAAGGGTGTAATGCGATTTGGGAAGAAAGGGAAGCTGAGTCCCAGATACATAGGACCTTTTCCCATTATCAGTCGAGTGGGAAAAATGGCCTATAAGTTAGCGCTGCCACTCGAATTGTCTACCGTACATAATGTCTTCCACATGTCGATATTGAGGAAGTACATTTTAGACCTTTCACATGTTCTTGAGTACGAACCAATCCAAGTCCAAGAAGACTTGTCGTATGAGGAGCAACCAGTTCAAATACTTGCTCGAGAGGAGAAGACGCTAAGAAATAAAAGCATCCCGCTAGTCAAAGTGTTGTGGAGAAATCACGATGTGGAAGAAGCTACGTGGGAGCGTGAAGAAGAGATGAGAGAAAAATACCTCCACTTGTTCTGAATTTTTGAGGATGAAAATTTTATAAGGAGGGGTAAATGTAACAACCAAGAATTTTCATTTTTCTAAGAATCATTTTTTTAATTAATGTAATGATATTTTTACACATATGTATATATATATGAATGATTTAATACTGCTAGAATGAAATAAAAATATTATAACAGTGTTAAAAAAAAAAAAGAGAAGAGATGATAATAATAAAAATAATTTTTGAAAACTAGGGCCTTAAGACAAATTTAAAAAGTTTGGGGCAAGAAAAAAAAAAGGGAAGGGGGGGATGTTTTTCGGATAAAAGGGAGAAAGAGGGGGGTGAGTTAATAAAACTCACCACAGCCCTCCCCTTTTATTTCCTTTCCCCTATATACGCGAAGCGAGAGAGGGAGAACCAGCGAGAGAGGGAGAACCGGCGAGAGAGGGAGGGAGATCCGACGAGAGAAAAGGGAGCTCCAGCGAGAGGGAAAGAAGTCCGGCGCGAGAGAGAGGGATAAGATCTTCTTCTTCTTCTTTTCTTCTTCTTCTCTGATCGGCTGCTGGCGTGAGTTCCGGCGGTAAGCCGAAACATCGGCGGCGAAAAACAAGAGAGAGGGAGCATGAGAAAAGGGTGAAAACGCCGACTGAAAACGCGAGCTCCTCTCCCCTTTCCTCCTTCCACACGAACCGGCACTGTGCAGCTGTGAGGGAGCCGCGATTTTCGACGTCTCCAAACTCGGTTTTTCTTCGAGTTTCCTTCCGAAAATCGCAACTTTAGTTCCTCTAGAAGCAAAGGAACGTTTTTGAACAAAGGTAACATTTTTCCCTTGCATTTTGATGATTTTCGGATTTTAAATAGAGTAGTGTAAAAAATTGTTTAAATGGAAATGTTAAGGTCCGAAAATGGTTAGAATTGATTGAGGATGGTTTAGGAAAGAATATATGTGAGTTTGGGAACTTGAATGCAAAAGTTTGAATAGGTTTTCTTGAGGAAACCGAAAATGTACAAAGTTAGGGTTTGAAAATTTGATGATTTTTCATGATGAATTTGTGGCTCTTTTCGGTGAAATAATTGAACTTTATGATTATTAACTTGATGATTTAAGTGAAAAAAAATGGTTATAAGGGTTATATTAACCATAAATGTATTTGGGTTCAATTTTGAATAAATGATAGTTAAGTTTCTTGAAATGGGATTGTGAGATCTTAAAGTTGGTTTTGTTGAGTTTAGAGTTAAGAAAAGAGATTGAAAATGGTTATGTAATTGTTTGGAAGAGATTCATTAAGTTGAAAGTTGAGTTGGAAGTTTGGTTATTAAAATTGAATGTATTATGTTGTTAGTGATTTTGAATGAATGAATGGATATGGAAAATGAAAAAAAATGGAAAAAAATGATGAAAGTGATGGTTGATTTATGGATATGATTTGGAATATGTTAATGAGTAATGTGTGGGATTGATAAGCATTTTTCATAGAACGTTTTGAATGTTTTATGAAAAATTAGGCCTCTGGAATAGTAATTGGCAGGTACCTAAGTTTTGAGGCGTTACTTAAACACCGGGACCCCAGTTTTTAAGCGGAAATGCTGCCGAAATTTCGGCAACGATAATGAGAAGAAGTAGTTATAGGAAACTAAGAGTGTGGGCATTATGGAGATTAGAATGTTAAGAAAAAAAAATTTTGGAATGTTAAGGAAAAGGGTGAAAACAAAATACCAAAGACAGTAACAATATTTTAAGAGTTGAATTGGAGAAAAAGAGAAGAATAAGGAAAATGTAGAAATTAATATAAATCTTACTATTATAAAAAAAAATGAAAAAAATGAATATGAGAAATAATCTATGATTATTTCTATTATAGGAAACCCAAGAAGTGAAGGGGAAAGCAGTAGTAAGGATCCAAAAGGAATCACTCTTGCACAGATACTGTAAGTACAAACATTTATTTGTCTACCCACGAACTGACTAACTTTGATGTGTTCTGTGACATGAATTAGATGAAAAATCATGTTAGAGATGTTTTAGGAATGGTATGTATGCATGATAAGTTATGATCAAAAAGCTAAAAGAATGCAAGATAATAAGACTGAAAACTTAAGTTGTTGGCGTACCGGTCTCCCTACAAGGTCAAGACTTCCGGTCTATATCCTCCGCGTAGATGTGGCGCTACCCCAAAGGTGCAGTAGATTATAGGATGGACCAACCCCGAAGGTGCGGTTTTTATATGACTTTGAGGTAGGTTGGTGGGTCGCTCCCCCTCCTCCCACTGTCAGCGCGCAAATAAGTACGTCCAACAACGGGCCCACCAAAGAAAAGTGAAAAGAAAAGAAAAGAAAAGAAAGGAAAAGAAAGGAAAGGAAAGGAAAAGAAAGGAAAGGAAAAGAAAAGAAAAGAAAAGGAAAAAAAAGAAAGGAAAGGAAAGGAAAGGAAAGGAAAAGAAAGGATAGGAAAAGAAAAGAAAAGAAAAGCAAAGAGAAAGAAAAGTGATGATAGAGAAGAAAGGAAGACATGAAATGAAATTATGAGAATGTTGCGATAAGTTATGATAAAGAACCTTAAATACTAACTTATGAGGAATTAGAATTGCATTATGTGACTAACCTTAGAGGTTATGCATGTTAGTTCTTTGTTTGTATGTTTGTGCTTACTGAGTCTAGCTCACAAGTCTGTTTGTGGTGTAAGTAATAAAGGTAAGCAGCCCAAGACAGGATAGAAGGATGAAGGAACTGGCAAACAGATTCAAGAGGTGTCATGGACAAGGGGACGGACCCGCTATGCTTTCAGCTGCCAAAGTATTTTTTTATAAACATATATTCAGATATATATATTTATATATGCAGACCATATGTAGATGAAATGGAACAAAAATGAAAAAATATATATATATATAAGTTAGTATGTTTTGAGGAAAACAGAAATTATGTAAATATGTTTCAAAAAAAAAAAGTTCCTAAAATTTTCACTCTATTTTAAAAGCAAAGCTTTTAAACTACACTTCCGCAAATGAAAAGAAATGCTTATGCATACAAGGTTAATAAGAAAAGAGATGGCGAACGTCGACTCGAACGAGTTGGGTCGGCGGTCGCGACATATATATATTTTGGTTGTTTGTGTTTTTATCCTTTTTTCTATTTTTCTTTATTTTTGTGTTTTTTATTATGGAGTTTTACTATAGGAGTTTTGATTTTGACAAAAATTCCGTATTGTATTGCAATTTTTTTTTTTTTAATTTGTATGTTAGTTTTCTCTTTTGTTGGTGGTTACCATGTGTTTAATAATCTTTCCATATTTGTTGGTGGTTATCTTGAGCTTGTTTGTTTTATGATTTTTATTGATGTTTTGGAGGGGGGACCCCCCTCCCTAAAGTTCTGTATAGATTTTGTTGACTTTTTAATGTAAATATATATATGTTCTATTGATAAATTTTGTATTTATTGAGATGCCTCAACTTTCTTTTATGGTTGTCAGTTGGGGGAAATGGGATTCCAGTAATTTTTTTTTCCAATTTTTCTTTTCAAGCAGTTGAAGTTGATGATAGTGTTGACTTTAAGGCTTTTGAAGAGTTTTTGGTTTGAGAATTGCATTTAAAGTTAGTTAGTTTTGTGAGTAATATTCATTCTTTAAAATTAGTTGTGGGCTCTGACTTTAGAATAACAACTAGTAGGGTTGTAGATGTGACTATAGAAAAGCAATTGAAATAGTTTTTTGAGCTTGTTAGATTTGATAAGGGAGTAGAAAACTTTCCTTTAATTGTTTATTTTTTGGATGGTGTTGACAAGGTGTTGGATTATTTGGGTAATGTGTTAAAAAGGCTTGCAAGAGGATTGTCTGGATGTTTGAGGTCCCTCTTGGTCTTGCGATGTTAACATTAATGCTTCAACAGATTTGTTTTTTCTGTTGAAATTGCGATGTTGGGAAGCTTTTGTTGTCTTTTGATATTAAGGAAGGAAATCAATTTCAAAGTAAATCCGTGTTAAAAAAGCTTTTGCATTTGATTGTTGTTAAAAGAAATTTTGAGTTTAAGGTTGATAGATCTAATGCAGATTTCTACATTTTGAGTTGCATTGTTAATGGGTGTAGTTGGATGATGCATGCATCAAGAATTTCTGGGATGGATATTTAGGTTGTGTGGAAGTATTTTTCTCAACATACTTGTTCACTTAATGTTATAAGCAATGAGCATCATCAAGCCAGAAGTTAATTTGTGGTTAAACTATTGAATAGGGATTTCAGTAAGGGTACATATGATAGAGCTCATCTGAGAGATTTGGTGGCTTTAATGCGTGGCAAACATGGGGTTGAAATTAGCTGTCATGTAGTTCAAAAAGCTCGGTCTTTTGCTTTAAGTTGTGGCGGCCCGCCCTACTGTAGAGGCTCTATAGTGCTATTACAGTCAACTTTGTAGTTAACCGCAATAGTCTGCAGGCATCTAGGATCGTCGACAATCATGCTGAACTGAAAACTTGCTTGCTAATTTGTGAAATAAATTTTTTTTCTTTAAATTCATAAACTGTTCGAGAATGTAATAAGGAAATCATGTTAACAAAATAACATGCACCTGAATCATGATTCCTCTATCACATAATCTTAACTTGAAATCTTGTTCTTGAAACTACATGGTTTAAATTTCAAAATCTGTACAACGGAAGACTTAAGGGTGACCAAATCCCTCACCCAGTCCTCCCCGACATGTATCTTCCCTGTTCGTCGTCTACCGTATACTACTGGTGAACAGGTCTCTTACCTACAATATGTGAACAAACTGATGAGCTATGAGTTCAGTAAGTTCAAACATAAAAACATGAAACATGACATGCTATACTGCTGTGCTCATGCATGAAACTGAACTCTGTAAACATACTCGTGGCTAAAGGATTAATCTTAGGATATTATCTGTTATTAAGTTCTGGTTTTGGGCCCCTGATTGGTCGTATCGACATGTTAGCGCAATTGGGAGCGGTACTTTAGTGCTGACCTCCTCAGTCTTAACTGATGCTAAACATGAAGACCTCCTCGTGGGTCGAGAGGCCGATACGCCAATAACTGGTTTAATTACCATCTTGTTGGTGTTCCAACTGGGTAGCATACTGATTGCCCCCACAGTCGGAACCTGTTACATGATTTACTGGGGTGTGAGTTATATTAACATACTAGGGTGCCTTGTGCACCTACCTATTTTTGTGTTCTGGTACCTGTCTGACATGTGTACTGAAACATGCAACTCTACATGCATGACATGAACTGACATGAACTGACATAGATATCGTGATGCAGACAATCAATGTCTAATATACACGTCATACAACCTACATAACATCATAATATAATAAGCTTGTCCACGTTGTAGTCAGGACAATGCTTGAACTTACAGAAAATCCGCTAGCGTGAGCCTCTGCTGCTCTGGGACTGCTGATTCGGGGTCTCTAGCTTGAACTCCTATAAAAAGAATAATCACTGGTTATTTCCAATACTCATCTTATACTAGAAATATGGCAAAACATGAAAATTTTCATTTCCAGACTTTTTTTTTTACTCTCTGACTTCGAACACGCCCTCCTACACGGGCGTGTCTCTGGCCGTGTACCTCTCTGGACTTACATGCCTGACTGTGTAATTCGTAGAACATGGCCGTGTATACTTACACGGGTGGATACACAGCCGTGTACTCCTCTGGACTCTTACACGGTTACTTACACGGCCGTGTTTCTGGTCGTGTTTTCCTGCTGTCTAACATGGTCTGCTACACGCCTTCCCTTGACCGTGTGCCCCTTGACACAGCCCGATACACGGCCGTGTTCTTGGCCGTGTACCTCTCGGGTCTAATTTTTTTCTTGCAACACGGTCGTGCATATGGGCATGTTCGGGGCGGTGTACTGAACACGCCCTTGTACACCCCCGTGTTCATACCAGAATCAAGATTCTGGGTCCGAACTACTCTGCTCTGATTTTCTAAGGCTTTTATGGCCTTTGTTCTACTTCTTACACTCAAAATTGATCTCCATAAGATCATTTCAAGGTATCTACTACATTTCTACTATCACAAATCCATGATTTCATAAGCAACAATTCCACATTTTGCTCATTTACACTTCTTGACTCAACTTTTGAAAAATCTAAGCTTTCTTAAAGAAAACTCACTAAACTCGGTTTTCTAAACCATCCACTCATAGATTTGTGTTTGAAAACATCTAGACTCGAACCATGTTTCGATTTTAACCGAAAACCTCAACATGATTCACTCACATTCTCCTTTTTTTCACTTAAAACCTTAGATTTTTCATCCGAAAAAGCAAGAGAAAAACGAGGGTTTACCTTGTTTGAATCTTGTGAGTTTCTTACTGCTGATTCGTGATCGAAACTCGATCGATCTGTTGCTGGAACAAGAAAATCCGAACTTGTTTAGATTTCCTTTTTCTTCTCTCCTCCTTTCTCGGTTTCTCTTTCTCTCTTTCTTTCTCTTTCTTTCTTTCTTTCTTTCTTTCTTTCTTTCTCTTTGTTTCTTTCTGCCGGCTACTTTGCAACTCATTAGGTGAATTAATTCACCTAATCCCCTTAGCTCAAAGCCCTCCACGTGTCTCTCTTCCTCTCACATTTTCTTTTATTATTATTATTTTTGAAATGTGCAAGGGCTTGTTTGGCAATTTCTTAGCCATTGATCAATGTGTCTCACCTGTGTGCCATTGATCTCTTAATATGTATTTTCCACATACTTTTCTATAAATTTTAAAACAACTTAGTTTGAATTAATGCTTAGCTTTTAATTATTTTCATTAATTCATCATAAAATTTTGATTAAAAACTCAATTAATCAAAATTTTCCTCTGCTCTTTATTCTGTAACATGTCTCACTATGAATGTACATTTATTTACATATCTTGTACAAAATTTTCCGAGAGTATAGATTTCTCGGTTATCACATAAGTACTATTAACGGTATGGCAGAATGATCTTATTCTTATATTTCTACCTAGTGTGCTGTTTTGAAATCCTGTTAACTTTTTTGTTTTACTTAAGAAAATACATGTATTTCCATATAAAAATATATAGATTTACTTGTTAATACGTACATTTCCTTTTATTCCCAAGGTCTTTTGTTCATATGAACTAGATTATATGGACAGGTTTTTGTATTTTTTTTTCGTGTGCTTAAGAGCTTCGATAGATGAGTGGCATCACTATAGACCCTTCATGTCTGTTGACGGGTCATTTTTAAAGTTTGAATTTGGTGGTACGATGTTTATGACTGTTGTAGTAGATGGTAATAATCATATTTTACTTTTAGCTTTTGCTATTGTTAACTCTGAGAATGAGAATTCCTGTGAGTGGTTCTTTATGAACTTAAGACAGGCCATTAATGATCGCAAAGGGATGGTTATCATTTCTTATTAGAATTTTTGCATCCCCATGGCTATGGAGACAATTTACCTAACAGCTAAGCATGGAATATGCATCTAATATCTTTTGAGGAATATGAATAGAAGATTCAAGGGCTTAAAATTGTATGGTTTGTTTTATCATTGTGTAGAGGCATATCTTGTGAAAGATTTTGAATATTTCATGTGGCGAATAGAAGTTATTAGACTGGAGATTCAACAATACCTTTATGATGCTTTATGAGAAGTAGGCTCATGTTTTTTTTAGAAAGAGGAGATATAATATCATGACAACCAACATATCTAACTCTGTGAATGCTATGTTACTAGAGGCTAAAGGATATCTAATTTTCTCATTGGTTAAGTAATTTCGTAGTTTATTGCAGAGGTAGTATTACAAGTATAGGAGTCTTGTTGATAAGACCCCCATATTTCTTGTAATGCAAGCTGATCTTCGATTGTGAGATGTAGAGGCAGTAGAGCATTTTATGAGTATAAGCTTTATTTGTTTTTTATTTTCTTTATTCTCCTGTAAATATATGGATTTCCTGAGTAATATTTGTATTTCTAGTCTTTAAGTAATTAGATTTCCTAGTAAATATTTTGCTTTACATCCTTTATCAGGTTTACCTAATGAATATAAATCAATATCAGGTTTTTGAAGGCGAGTCTAACAACAATGTAGATTTGATTAAGAGGACATGCACTTGTCTTGTATGGTAAAGTAATGAATTTCCATGTTCTCACTATTGGAAAAAGTGTTATAGTATGCAACAGAATTAAAAAAATTTTTCAAAAATCATTAAAAGACTCATGTTGCCATATATAATAAATTATCAACAAGTAAGTACCCTTCAAAGGAAAACACTAAGAACGCTAAAGGAAGTGACTAAGAGGCTTCAACTAACTAGCTTTCTCTACTATTCTCTAATTCTTAGACGATGGAGTATATAGGTACTTGGTTCCTTGATCGATATTCTAGCACAGCTTGTCTCCTTCTGACCACTCAGATCTCTTAAGAATGTATTGCTACGGTGATTTGTGCAATAATAAGCTTGTTTATCTAAGAGTCTATGATCTAAGGAAAATAGGAGTGGAATGTCCATTATTTATAATATTGCATGAGGTGACCTTTTTAATTTTGAATCAGACCAAGAAAAGATTTTTTCTCTCCCACTTAAACCTTATGGCCGATTCTCTATAGGGAGAAATCCCCTCAAAATTTTCTGCCACCATAGAGATCAAGGGATTCGAAATTCAAATAGGATTCAAATATACGTTTTCTCTCCTCACCAACCTAAAAAATCTGAATTCTCAAGGAATAAAGCCTACAAAATTTGGTTTTTTTAAGGGAAGGACGATTCAAAATTCAAATAGAATTCAAACAAGATTTTTCTTTCTCCCTCATCTGCTAAAAACTGATTCTACCTTATGGAATTATCCACAAATAAATTCAACCATGCAAGGATTTGTGATTCCAAGTTTGATTCAAATTTCAAACTCCACAAATCTTTAAATTTTATTCACGAGGATAATTTTCCACAACTCTAATTCAAATTCAAATAAAATCATAGCAACTTTATTTGAAATTCAAATAATTGTATAATCTCTTATCTAAAACAAAATTTAAATTCAAATTAGGAAAAAATATTGTCTTCCATCCTTATCCAAAGTGGTAGCCACCTTTATTTGTGCTAGGACAAGATTTTGTTCAATTCAAATTCAAATAGGACAACCTTTTAAATTTCAAACTTTTATTTTAAGACAAGATTTTCAAAATTCAAATTAATCACATATTTGAATTTAAAATTCAAATATAATTTATTTAAATTTCAAATCTTAGCTTCGAAAATAAATGTTAATTAAATATTTATCCCATTTATTGAATAATACAAAATTACAATTTTGTCCCTTCAACATATAGAGAAAAACGCCTACACCCTGTGGGAGGGTGATCCAGATCTTCCTTTTCACTAAATGCAAGATAACAAGCAAATAAGAATATCCTGATCAATTACCATTCATTAAGGAATTATGCGAAGCTAATAAAGGGACCAATTGAATATATATAATGTGAGCTCCAATAATACATGTAATTATTATTCTATACCAAATAAACCCGTTACAATTATTAATTTCAGAATCACACTACTATAAATCTAAAATTACACTTCCAATTATAAACCGTATTATGTAAGCAGGTGATAAGCTATCGTCAAATGACCTTGTCATATATGTAAAACCCTTATATGATATCTATGATCAACCTTAGGTCAAAGTCCGTTCGACTTATTGATCAAGCTATTTTAAAGATCCATTATACTCCCGAATAAGAAAATAATTATTCATCATATGTGAATAAGAAGTCATCTGCCCAGCAAATGACCTAAGGCCTTATCCATTTTTACATCCAGTATAATGCCTTTAAGAGGATACCCTTTACTTTTCATTAGAGTTATGATTCTAATATCTGTAAAGCAATCCTCTATCGTATACAAGTTATGTACCTAACAAATTAGTTTATAAGCTTACTATTTATGAGACGTTTTAACCATTGGAACATCAAAGTACACAAATCATGTATATGAAACGATTTATCTACTTAGGATTAAGATTATTGCATAATAAACATCAAAAGTGACATGATCCACTCAAGTGGACTATGTAGATCAATTACACTTTGGTCCTAATCCAATATGTTACCACCAAGTAACATATTTATGTCTCTATTTGGGAGTCAAAGCTCTAGACAGTTAAGACAAATCGTCTACCAAAATTGGCTTTAGACAACATAATAGTCTTAACATGAGTTAGATACTCATTCTAACTCCATAGACAACGGACCATAGTTTAGACTGCTTACTTTAGAATATCGTCTTCTCGCATATAAAAGTCCATTGTATGCAATATTCTAATAGTTTAACACAAGTAGTTAATGAGTTATATTTGCTTATATTTACTTCAACATGTAAATAGAATGAAAACATATAGTAATGTAATGAATAACATGTAAATATAATTTTATTATCCAGTTTAAAATACATTTAAAATGTCTTTCCCATTTAGAGCATTCCTAACACTTATGTTGTTGCGGCCATTTGGAAGTGGAAGTTAGATCCGACTGATTTTGCTGCTATTTATTTCAAAAATAGTGTATTTAGGAAAACTTACAATGCTATAGTATATCTGTTGGGGGATAAGCCTGGTTTAAATGTTTCTAAAGATGTGATGAGCATTGATGTATTTGCACCAGCTAATAAGCATCCTACAGGCAGGCCAAATATGCTTACGATACCTTTTGTTGGAGAAGAACGTTCTAGATTGAGGTGTCCTAGATGCAGAAAATTTGATCACAATAAGTGTAGTTGTAAGAACTGATTTTCTACTATTATGGGTGAATCATTATTTAAGAAAGATGAAATCTTGCCGATAGGATCCAAACTAGATCTATTGTTGAAGATTTTAGACTTTATATTGTGATTTTGTTTAAACATTTTTTCATTTTTTTAATTTTTCTTTTAGGAAATATATGGTTTTCTTAGGAAATACTTGTATTTTTTTGGAACATATATTTGATAGGCATATGTGGTTTAGTTCTAAATGTTTAGATTTTCTTTTTTAATAAGAACTATATGTTTAGATTTGCTTGTTGTATAAAATTTTTTGGATTTTTGGGGCATGAAGTTTGTGATATATTGGGTTTTGTTTTTGTTTTTTTGTTTTGTTAGGTATTCTAATTTATGGAAATACATGTATATCTTTACAAATACTTGTTTTTATTTCATTATATGTGAGTTTTTTTTTTTTTTTTGGAATGCATAAATTTGGTTTTGACCACATTTTTTTTTAATCAATTTTAGTATTTGTTTACAAATTTTTAAGTAACTAAAATTTTTTTACGAAACTTTTACGAAATTGCATAACAGAACCTACAAATACTTACATGGATAATATAGATATTTAGTTGATAATATGTATATTTACTATACATGTCTTAAAAGGTATTTAGAAAATGTAAAAGCATTCTCTCTTAAGCACCTATTTACAGAAATAATTACCAGAGTAAAAAGTAATTCTCTTAAGCACTTGTTTGCAATATATTGGTGAATTTTCAAAAATATCAAGTTAAAGCCAACATTTCAATATTTATATAGTTGATACACTACTTGTAAGTCTGTTATCTCATCTTCATTCTTAAAACAATTATCTAAATCATTGAGTTAACATAAACTAAAAAACATATTAGTTTTTTATTACATCTTAGGATCAAAATTCATGATAGGGTGGTAGGTAGCAAGGGGCACAAGGTTGAATAGCTTTGAGACAGATGGTGTTTCTTCTAGTGATTCAATGTCCAGATTGAGCCAAAAGCTTGGCATGTTGTCATCTATTTCAATTTTTTGTTTTTTCTTTATTCCTTGGACTTTCATCATCTACTGAGCTAAATTTTCTTATGAATGGGCTTTTAAGTTGTGGTCCTTGTTTTAATGCTCTCTTTCTTCGCTCAACGTCAGTTGGTTCAACTATTTGGACTTTCTTTTTCCCTTTCAATTCTTCAATGTCTTCTTTCTTAGACTATTTTTAGTCACTTTAGGTTCCTGCAAGTTTTTTTTTTTTTTTGTAAATAACTATATTTACTAAATTTTTGTACGTGAAATGTGCTTTAAAAAAATTTTTTTTTTTACCTATGTGTCTTCTTTTTCATCACCTTCTTTTTCTATCTCATTTCTTTGTTCACTAGCATTTTCTTTATTTCTTGTTGTCCATGTCTTCTCTGCCACTGTTTTCTTTCTGGAACTTTTTCCAATCACTTTTGCTTTCTTGGTAGCACATTTTTTTTAAAATTATAAATAACCATATTTACTAGATTTTTTGAATATAAAGTCTCATGTAAACTTTTTTTTTACCTTTGTCTCTTCATTTTCATTGTTTTCTTTTTCTACCTCATTTCTTTAATCGCTAGCATTTTGTTCATTCTTTGTGGTGCCTTTACTCATTACTTTGTAGTCAGAGTTCTAAGTTATGTCTTCTGTCTATTAAAACAAAAAAAATCAAAGTATTTCCATGTAAATCCATATATTTTCAAGTTTAAATATTTTTCTATTAAGTTGTGGTTTTTACCTCTTGTGTTAGGCTTTCTTGATAAATGGATAAACATATATTTACCTCTTTTATTGTTGTATCACTGATAATTTTTATTGCCAAAGTGTTGATATCTAATTTTGAATATGGGGTGGGGGGTTCTTCAAAATCTTCATCTAAATCCCCAATTTGGACGTTTTTAACTTGTTTTTGTTGACTGTCTTACCCTTCCTTTTTCGCTTGATCTTCTTCCACAAAATATTTTATGTAACTTTTCTTTCTTTTGTAGTTGTATGGGAGTCACATCAATCTGATGTTATAAGACAATAAAAGAAGTGTTAGTTATTATTTGAAACCAAGTAAAAGACCATTTTTCACCAAGAAAATAACAATATTATTATAAAGATACATTGATTTACAAAACTAGAGTTATTAGAAACTAAATAAACGATTATTGTGTTTTTTTTCTAAGAAAATAGCTATGTCTAACATGAAAATACTTGGATAATACAGATAATTGCTGTGATTTTATCTTTTTAATGTCAAAAAGCTTGTTGAGCTCATCTTATTTCTGTTAGGATGCTAATCCCTACTTCAACATCTTTAGTGTAGCATTTTTTTTTATGAAGGTTTACAATATCTTTTTCTATTACAAATGGTAATGCTTTGAACTCCCAAATCAGAACTATATGTGGAAATAAGAGAATCCAAACTCTTTTGTAGATTGCTACTAACCCTTTACTTGAAGCCATGTAATTTCTTTTTATATGACATGGTCCCCTATGGTTATTTCTTGATTGTCTCATCATTGTAAACTAGTTTTAGATATTTTTCACTGGCTTTTTATTTGTTTTGTTCTAAAACAATCAACTTCTTAACATAGCATGAATTTGCCATTTTTACCACTTCATCATTAGATGTTTGTGCCAATATTTCCTCTCTTAATTTAAACATGTATACAAAATCTCCTATTATGACAGGATGCCTATCAAAATCTTTTTCTAGGAATATAACATTTGGTCTATTTTGTAGTATTTCATAAGGCACTGACTGGTCCATAGTCAAGCCCTATTATTAGGGCAAAGTCTTGCATTCTCGTGACCCTTTTTTTGTCCCAAACTTAAATGTGAGCTCCAATGTATTATCATGTTTTACCTGCCAGCAAATTAGTTGTTGGGCAAATCTGGTGGGGAATTTGTCGCTGAATTTCAAGCGTAGGAATTTCCCAAACTGTCCTTACTTAAAAAGTTCCAATTGTGATAGAGATAATCTCTTATTTATATCACCTATTACTTTGAAGATGCAATTATTTACAATCTTTCTTGAGGGATCCCAATCTACCATTGGTTTTTCAAACTTCAATTCCTACATTTCCAATCTTTCTTGAGGGATCCCAATCTACCATTGGTTTTTCTGTGGCTGCCCGCCCTGCTGCCGAGACTCTACAGTACTATTACAGTCAACTCTATAGTTAACTGTAATAGTATGCAGGCCTCTAGGGTCGCCGGCAATCATGCTGAACTTGAAAACTGCTTGTTAATTTTGCCAATTAAAATTTTTTTTCTTAATTTTTTTCTTGAACTGTTCGAAAATGTGATAAGGAAATCATGTTAACAAAATAACATGCACATAGATCATGATTTCCCTATCACATAATCTTAACTTGAAAACTTATTCTTTTTGAAATTACATGTTCTAAAGTTTTCAAAACTATACAGCGGAAAACTAATGTTGACCAAATCCCTCGCCCAATTCACCTAGCATGCTTCTACCCTGTCCGTCGTCCACCATATACTACTGGTGAACAGGTCTCTTACCTGCAACATGTGAATAAACTGATGAGCTATGAACTCAGAAAGTTCAAATATAATGACATGAAACATGACATACTGTACTGCTGTGTTCATGCATGAAACTAGACTCTGTAAAACATGCTCGTGGCTGAAAGATTAGTCTTTGGACATTATCTGATATTTAGTTCTAGTTTTGGGCCCTTGATTGGTCGTACCGACATGTTAGCATAACTGGGAGTGGTACTTTAATGCTGACCTCCTCAGTCTTAACTGGAGCTAAACCTGAAAACCTCCCCGTTGGTCGAGAGGCCGATACGCCAATAACTGGTTTAATTACCATCTTGCTGGAGTTCCAACTGGGTAGCATACTGATTGCCCCCACAGTAGGAACCTGTTACATGATTTACTGGGGTGTGAGTTATATCAACATATTAAGGTGCCTCGTGCACCTATATGGTTTCGTGTACCTGACACCTGTCTGACATGTATACTGAAACATGAAACTCTACATGCATGACATGAACTGACCTGAGCATCGTGATGCAGACAATTAATGTCTAATATACACGTCATGCAACATACATAACATCATAATATAACAAGATTGTTCACGTTGCAGTCAGGACAATGCTTGAACTTACAGGAAATCTGCGAGCGTAAGCCTCTGCTGCTCTGGGACTGTTGTATCGGAGCCTCTAGCTTGAACTCCTATAAAAGAAATAATCACTGATTATTTCCAATATTCATCTTATACTGGAAACATGGCAAAATACGAAATTTCTATTTCTAGATTTTTTTTTTTTTACTCTTTGGCTTTGAACACGCCCTCCTACACGGGCGTGTCTTTGGCCATGTACTCCTCTGGACTTACGTGCCTGGCCGTATACTTTGTGGAACATGGCCGTGTATACTTACACGGCTGGATACACGTCCGTGTTACTGGCCGTTTACTCCTCTGGACTTACGTGCATGCTTACACGGTTACTTACACGGCCGTGTTTCTAGCTGTGTTTTCCTGCTGTCTAACATGGTCTGCTACACGCCATTCCCTTGACCGTGTGCCCCTTGACACGGCCCGATATACGTCCGTGTTCTTGGCCGTGTACCTCTCAGGTCTGAATTTTCTTACAACACGGTCGTGCATGTGGGCATGTTCGGGGCCGTGTTTTGAACACGCCCTTGTACACGCCTATGTACACGCCCGTGTTCATACCAGAATCAAGATTCTAGGTCTGAACTGCTCTGCTCTGTTTTTCTAAGGCTTTTATGGCTTTTGTTCTACTTCTTACACTCAAAATCGATCTCCATAAGATCGTTTCAAGGTATTGAGTATATTTCTACTATCACAAATCCATGGTTTCATAAGCAAAATCTCACATTTTGCTTATGAACATCTCTTGACTCAACTTTTGAAAAATCTATACTTTCTTAAGAAAACTCACTAAACTTAGTTTTCTAAACTATCAACTCATGGATTCGTGTTTTAAAACAACTAGACTCGAATCATGTTTCGATTTTAACTGAAAATCGTAACACGATTTACTTACATTCTCTTTTTTTTTCTCAAAACCCTAGATTTTCCCCTAAGAAAAACGTGAGAAAACGAGGGTTTACCTTACTTTGAAACTTGAGAGCTTCTTATTGTGGATTCTCGGCTGAAAAACTCGATTGATCTACTGCTTGAAGAGAAAATCCGAACCTTGTTGGATTTCCCTTTCTTTTCTCTTTCTTTCTCAGTCTTTTTCTCTCTGTCTCTTTCTCTTTCTCTTTCTCTTTCTCTTTCTCTTTCTTTCTTTCTCTCTCTGCCATTTCTCTTTACAGCTAAAGTAAAGTGAATTAATTCACTTTGCTGTTGGGATTTGAGGCCCTCTCCCTCACGTGCCTCACTCCCTCTCTCATTTTCTTTTAATTTCTTTAAGAATTTTGTAAGGGCTTGTTTGGCTAATCTTGACCATTGATTAATGTGGCTCACTTGTGTGCCATTGATCTCTTAATATATATTTTTCACATACTTTTTTATTAATTTTAAAACATCTTAATTTGAATTAATGCTTAGTTTTTAAACTATATTCACTAATTCATTATCAAATTTTGATTAAAACTCAATTAATCAAAATTTTCCTCTGCTCTGTATTCTGTAGCATGTCTCACTATAAATGTGCATTTATTTACATGTCTTGTACAAAATTTTCCGAGAGTGATAAGTTTCTCGATTATCACATTTTCAAACTTCAATTCCTACATTTCATTGTCAAGAATTTTTTGTTAATGAAACTTTTGTAATTTTTGCAAGTAAATTAATGTATTTTTTTGTATTTCTTTTTTTTTTTTTTTGGTTTTCTTTCTAATTGTTTGCGTGCAGAAGGTTGTGGTTTTTTTTTTTTTTTAACTAATTTGCTGGTTGATCCTTTCTTTAATTATTAATTTTGCTAGTGCATTAGTATTCTTTTTATGTATTTCTGTTGCAGGTTCTTTTCCTTTTGATATCATTATATTGCAGCTTTTATTTTTCTATTAGTATTCTATTTTTCTACATAGAAATAATAATATTAACATAAAAATATATGGATTTTCAGAAACAAAAACAATTATTTTTATGCACTAAACACCAAATAAAGACTATTGTATGTTTCTATTAAGGAAATAAAAATAATACAATGAAAATACATAAATTTTCAGAAATAGGAATAGTTAGATTGATACACTAGAAACAAAACAAAGACTGATGTAATATTTCTTTTCAAGGAAATAACATTTTTAACATGGAAATACATGGATTTTTAGAACTAGAAGTAGTGTTGGTTTTATGATTTTTCATTTATGTTTGTGCATTAGAAATAAAACAAAGACTAATTTATGTTTTTTCCAAAGAAATAACAATATTAATATGATAATACATAGATTTTTGGAAATAGAATTACACTCCATAACATCCAAAATTCAGTAACTAGATCCTATAGAACCACTGATATAGGGAAATATCATTAACTCCAAATTAATCCTCTAGTTATTAAAGAATATCCATGTTCTTTAGTTAGTCATGCGAGGTTAATTTTTTTCATTTTCCAATGTAATGCTAGACACAAATAGGTACTGAGCATATGCTTATCAGAAAGTTCTAATGTTTTTACAAACAAATGGGAACAAACTACTACAATTATGCTTTTCTCAGAAAATGATAATTTACATTAGTCTTTTTTTGTTTAAAAACCAAAATAAAATATATTAATCAGGCACAAATTGATAGGATATAATCTATCAACAATATAGATAGGCAAAAGTTTTGTAGTCTCATACGTTATTTGTTTGCCACTGTGACAAGTGTATTTACACCAGCTTTTATAATCCTGAAATATATAATCTTATCATTATAAAATAGTTATATTTACAGCAAAGCTGAAAGTTCAATGAAGTATATAATCTTGAAGTATCTGAAGCACATATATACATACAAAAGCCATTTATTTCTTTTGAAATATCATTAACTAGTCTCAAAGGAAGAAGTTGGAAATCCAAAATGCAAGGCAAAAAAGCTCAAAATCTACAATCTCAGATTTTCAAAATGTGAAAATTAAGTGAAAATACCATATCATAAATTATTTTTTTCAAAATTTGTTTATTCTTTCCAAAAATTTCGTGGTTCTCCCAAAATCTATGAATTTTCTTGGAATCCAAAGTTTTCGAAGCCAAAAAATTTTTTTTGCAGATTGGAGATAAGGCAGCCAAAAATAGAAAAAAAATTACGAACATGTAGAATTATCATTTACTAGTTGCAAAGAAAATAGGTTAGAAATTAAAAATACAGAGCTAAAAAGCTCTAATTGAACATTCTTATATTTTTGATATGTGAATGCATAGAAAAAAATCATACCAGAGTTTGGTCTCTCCAATTTTGATTTTTTTTTTTTTCCAAAAATTTTGGGTTTCTTTAAAAATCTATTGAATTTCTTCTAATCAATTGTTATTTGAAGTTAAAAAAAACTTCTGGATTTTGGAGGTTTTGCTTGCAAATTTCATAGAAATATGAAAATCTAACCTATTTTACACAAATCAGATGTTTATGGAAGATGAAAATTATAAGATTTTGGGGGCTAGAGTTTTAGTGCTTCTGTAGGGATTTATGTTTTCTGAGAAAATGGAATCAGATTGGGGGTTTTCTCCAGGATTTGGAGGTTTCAATTATCGGGGGTATTTTAGGTGTTTCAGGTTATTATTTTTGTTTAATTATGCTATTTAGTCATATTATTTTCATTCTTATTGCTATTTTTAGTCCTATTAGTGTAAAATACTATTTCATCCTTTTTTTTCCTAATAAAATATGAGTTTTATAGTGGATTGTTTCAAGTATTTTTCTGATTGAAAATACAATTTTCGCCATAAAACTGAACGCCTAGTAATGGATGTCCTTCGAGAAGGACAGTAGCGGTCGCCTAAAAGGTTATTGGGCATTAGGCGAGGGACAATGAGCTTATTCTTGTTAATGAATAAAGAAAAGAAACATAGCATTTTAAATACGCCGGCGTAGAAAGGTTAGCCAAAGTCACCTGCAGCGAAATTTCCATGTAGGACCGAATGTTTATTGATCAAATTCTGATTCTACTTCTTTGACTAAAAATTTTCCACACCAATCAGTTCATTTATTTAATTTATGTTGAGTCTGTTTAGATATTTCCTTGGACGGAGGAAGTTGGAAGGGGGAATCTTCCAACCGAGTAAAGTGAGCTAAAATCCAAACATTTTTCCTCACTGTGTGAGACCCACAAACTTTGAACCATTAAAGGTGACAACACGTAAGAAATTAATGGCTCAACGTACGAACAGTTTTCTTTTTCAATAAAATCAATCGGAAGTGACACGTGTAATTAAAGGGCAGTAGGTGAGACTAAAGTTTTTACTAACAAATAATTCAGTAGACCATTTACACTCAAAAAAAAAAAAAAGATTATCAAATATAAAAATTAAATAAATAAGATAAAAATAATAAAAAGGGGTAAATAAAGACTTGGCATTTTTATGTATTGGTATTCGTCAACGACCTGCACAAGCTCCCGTCTTTCCTCTAAATCTCACCCATTCTACTCTCTAGAATATAATTGTCGTCTCGTTTTACACGTCCTGAAGCAGATAAACCAAGCAATTGCTCAGCAATATCCTGCTACTCCAAGAGGTACGTAAATTTCTTGTTATCATTTCACTACTTCATGTGAAAGCGTTGGGTTGAAAGTTGATATAGTAGACTAGAGTTGTCTATAAATATTATATACATATTTATCTAATATAAATGGTCTCCAGTCTAATATTCCTTCCCTATATATATTTTTATCTTATTGACTGTGATTTTCTTCTTCAATTGATCTCGTAGAAGAAATTAAAGTTCCATTTCTAAATTTAGTTCCTCATCTAATAAACTTAACCCAAAAATATGGATGATTAACAGAGATATATGTTGCTTATTAGGTTGATTCTTCGTTTTTAATATTATACCCAAGAACATACTCACTTGGTAAAGTGCAAGAACAAGTTAGTTTCATTTTCCATATGATGCAAACCTCTATATGTTATCAGCCATAATATAGTTGGAAAATTTGTTTTTCGTTCAATTTTCTCTTTGAATTTTCGGGTCACTGCTTCGTTTTAAACATACGTATGAAAAGACATTTATTTTTATTTAATTATATCAACTTTTTTTGTGAAATATTACTCGATACCACTAATTGATTGACCATCATTTTTTTAAGGAAACATCAATTGTTATTGTTGTTGTTTTTTTTTTTTTAAACAGCTGATGTATTGTATGATTTCATATGAGGATTCTATAATATTACGTGGGATGGGATTAGAATCCAAAACATTATTATGATTGTTTTATTTTTTTTTGGAGGATATAAAATAAGTAAATTATGGCTCCTTATGATAGTTATGGATAAGTATCGACGATCAAGGAAGGAACAAAAACTAGGACGTCAAAACGGAAGGAAAACAATAAAAGTAAACAAGATGATGACATAATCACCAAAATATCGAAGTCAAAGCCAATTGAGGTAATTATTAGCTTGTTGACTTGTAATGCCCGACATACTTGCCAAAAAAACTTGCCAATTATAAAAATTAAAAACTATGATGGTGTTTAGATCAAGGTTTGCGGTTTTTACGTCTTCAAGCTAAATTTTATTTATTTTTAATATTTTTTCAAATTTTTAACTGTATTTGTAATATTTGTGTGTATTTTTAAATATTAATTTTTTATCACATAATTTAAAATTTATATCTTTTTATTTTTATATTAACTTTTTTTAAAATATTTACTTCAAATATAATCTCTAAAATCATATCTGATTTTTAAAATTAACATTTTTAAAAGTACATTTCCAAAATTCTATCCAAACTAACCCTTCATTTCATAAGTACCCGAATCAAGAGATATGTGAGAGATATGTGAGAATCTAATAGAACAATTTTTTTTTTTTTTTAGAGAATAAGAAAACAGACTAGCCATCTGCCAGTTTTTCTTCCCCCTTGGAAGTGTAAGTAGTTTTTGTCAAATTTTTGTGCAAATATTCAAAACCTAATTAACTAAAAATATTTATTAATTGAAATATTTGCTGTATAAAAAAGCTTCACAGTATAGACCGTGGAACAAGATCAGCAGACATCACAGTATAATAATTTTACTTTTTCGGCCAGCAACTTTTTTCTAGGCTTCTAAACACGGTTTTTTGTAATCGAAGAAAATTACGTGTTATATTCCAAATTTGTAATGGATTTGATTTTCGCCCCCAACTTTTCCAGTGTTAGGATTTATGACCTTCGACCAATCATTGTGCTGTGGCCGGCCACCAAAAAGTCCATTTTACCCCTAATTTTTACATCTCTCTCTCTCTCTCTCTCTCTCTCTCTCGAATTTAAAATTGTTCAATAAACTCAAAATGCAAATTCCCTCCCTCTCATTTAAAACTTTCAAATAAACATTCTCAATGTAAGAAAATACAAAGTCTGTGAGGTATCATTTAAAACTTTCAACTAATCATTCTCAGTATAACAAATTACAAAGTTTATGAGATTTCAGTCTACTGTTTAGTACATGTTTCATGTGATCACTCCAATCAAAATTTTCCAAAGTTTTTTTTTGCCTTTTCTCTAAAAATAAACCAATTTCATTATTCACATCTACAAATATCTTTTAAAAACTAAAACTTTATATAATGTCCCTTTAACAGGATATTACAATTTATTATATTTTAACATAATATATAAGCTGATATTTATAGAAATACAGTAGTGAATAAATAACTTATCAAGACAATGCGCATAAAGGATTTTTTTAATTAATAAATACTAAGATATTAAAACTTAACTCACACTTAAAAAAATGAAAAGAGTAAACTAAATTTTATAAAAATCACAATGATAGAAAACATGGTCATTTAAAAGAATAATTATACGGATTCTCTATAAATTATGTACCCTATTTCATTTTGTTTGATGGGTGTCGAATCCAACAAAATAAATTCCTGCTCTAAATATATATATATATATAATTGCACATAGTGCTGAGCAAGGTCGTGTCCACAAGGATTGGTTAGATTTATTTCCCTAAAAATTAAGATAAATAAAAGAAAAAGGGGTTTTGAAAATTAGAATTAAAACAATCTAAAGAGAGGGCAATAAAAGGAATTCAAATAAAGGAGAAATCAATATAATAAGAACATCTAGCCAAAGGTGTAATTTCAGTTTTGGATTAGTGAATTGATCATTAATGCAAGGATAATTTCTTTAATTCTTGAATAAACTGATTATAGTTATTAACAAGCTCTAATAATCTGTTCCTCCTTAATTTTTTGATAACCAAAACAAGCTCTTTGATTATTTCTCTTATTAATAAACAACCCTAAATAAACTCTTAGGATTTAATTTACCAATAGCATTAACAACTAGAGAGACTACTAATTCTAGCCAACAAACACAAAGGCTCGGTTCATTTAGACTAGATTATATATTTTCATGACATAAATTGAAAATCTCTTTTATAATCAAGTATGTCAGTTTACCACTTGTATTAGAACATTCAAACAATTACGGATTTAAAATTCTAAATGGCAAGATATTATTTTGATAAATTGAACAATGGCCTTTTGCATCAATCGATCAAACAATAATTTCAAGGAACACAGAAAATATATAAATATTGAAGAATAAAAGAACAAAGAAAATTAATTAGATCTCACAATTCTTGAGGAACCAAAACTTCAATTATCCCTTGACTAGAAGAAAATATTTAGCAATCCATAGCAGAAAGAAAACGTTTAAAAGAAAAGAGGGGCTGGAAAAATAAATCGTCTGCCCCCTCTGAAAAAACCTAACCTTCTTCATATATTAAAAACAATCTACTAAAAGTTGCCTATTCTAAAAAGAAATCCATTAAAAACAAATCCCACTTTAATAGGGAATCCTAACAACCGGGAAACTTTCCTAAAGATAAGCATAAGCAAACAAATCTTTCCAACTGTCATCCATATCTTTGTTTCTAAATAAATTTATTTCCATAAATCAAAATTGCACGGACCAAAGGCGTGCCCACGCTTTATCTGCGAACTTCTTCTTTGAACATGTGGCGACCCCCCACGTACGTTACCATACCAACCAGTCGAGCTCTGACGCCGACCGCGATGGCTGGCAACCTCGTGGGTCATCATCCTCTTACTTAACTTAACCTTCCATTCTTAACGTTCTCATCTTATAGCGGAAGCAATTTCTATAGCAAATTTTTTTTTTTTTTTTTTACTTACTTACATACTATACCTATCTTTATCATACTCTTATAACACATATTTCATAACTTTCTTTTCTTTCTTTCATCTTCCTTTTTGAACGCTCAGCGAAAGACTCATGGTAGTACCATACCCTCGCCCAGTCCCTTGGCACGTGCAGATCCGTCCGTTGTCCATCATATTATTTTAAATAAACACGTTGCTTACCTGCAACATATAAACAACTAATGAGCTAGATGCTCAGTAAGTTCAAACATACATTCATTAACTTATAAATACTAGTAATATATATTATTACTAGAATATATGTCATCACGTATATACGCACCATATACATCATTTATACATATCCTCAAAACATAACATAAAATGTGAGCTTCTTCATGCTCATTTATCTCTTCGTTCATTGTTCTTATCATTCTATCGATCATCTCTTATCATTCTATCGATCATCTCTTATCATTCAAATCTAATCTCTTCGTTTCTTTGCTTTTTCCTTTCTATCATTTCTTAACTTTCTGTTCTAAACCTTTACAACTTCTCTATCGCTTTGTCATCATATCTTAACATTTCATATCTTAAAGCTAGTAACATATACACTAGCACAACATCACGTAAAAACGTGTCATTCCATACATATAACCTCAAACATGTCACATCACATATATAATTCTATCATGTTCTTTTAACTTCGTTTTATTAGTTTTCATTGATTTCATTGTGTTGTTCTTTCATATCGTTCGTTTCTTTTCTTTTCTTTTCGTATCATTTTTTTTTTCTTTTCTTTCCACTCTCTTTTTCCTTGTTGTTTTTTTTTTTTTTTTTCTCACGCACTCTCTTTTCTTTTCTTTTCACGCTCTTTTTTTTTTTTTTTCTTTTCTTTTCACGCACTCTCTTCCTTTCTTTTCTTTTCACGCTCTTTTCTTTTCTTTTCTTTTCTTCTCTTTTCTTTTCACTTTCTTTTCTTTTCTTATCTTTCATTTTCTTTTCTTTTCTTATCTTTCACTGGTGGGCCCCGTCGTTGAACGTACCTAGTGCGCGCTGACAGTGGGAGGAGGGGGAGCTACCCACCAACCTACCTCACAGTCACATAAAACCTCACCTTCGGGGTTGGTCCATCCTATAATCTACCACACCTTCGGGGTAGCACCACATCTGCGCGGAGGATATAGACCGGAAGTCTCAACCATATAGGGAGACCGGTACGCCAACCATTAACTTTTCAGTTTTATTATCTTGCATTCTTTTAGCTTTTCTTATATAGATTTTTCGTTGTACATCTTTTTCGTGACATTCATCATCTTTCATTTCTCATTTTTCATAAAACATTTCATAGAACATATGTCCTTTCGTTGTTTTTCCTTTCTTAATTCTTTACTTTACTTGTGTGAATTATGTTAATCACACCTTAACATATATAACACATATTACTTATATATATCACATCACATCACATCACATCATATCACATCACGTCATAACAAACAAAAACATGTTTTGTTACGGGTAGACAATTATTCTTTGTTCGTCTTATCATTTGCATCATTCCATCAATCATAGCCTATCGATCATAGCCTATCGTTCTATTCCATCAATCACATCTTATCGTTATGTTCTAATCCTTTTATCATACCTTTTATCTTAACCTATCATTGTTTTTTCTTTCTTGTCTAACTCTTTGCTTTCATATCATTTTTCATAAAACATCTATCCTTTCGTTCTCATAAAATATACCCTTTCTTAATTCCTTTCCTCACCGATCATCGTTGCTCTATCAATCATAACTTAACTTCCATAAAACTTTTCATAAAACGTCTATTCTTTCCTTTCATATCTCATCTCTTTCTTATGCATTCTATCATAACATTCTTGTTCTTACTCTTTCCATTCTTCTATCCCTCTTTATCACATCGTTACTCTCATAAAGCTTTTATAATACTTTTCCTTCATAATTCAATATATACATATATATACATATATATATTTTTATAAATTATTTATTAAAACACAACTTTTAGCATCATCATAGTATTGCTATAGTATTACTATAGCATCATCATAATTCACATCATGACATTTGCATACAAAACATATAAACACGATAAACTTGTTCATAGTTGCAGACGGGTAAATGTCTGAACTTACTCATAGCGTGCTTATCCTCTTCTTAAAATCCATTGACGTCCTTTGTCGCGTCGGGATTGGATTCCGAATTGCAGTCCGGTCTCGACGGCATAAACCCTAATTCCTCGTTCTTCATTTTTGAGGTCCCGTCTTGCAAATCCGACTCCGCGGATGCGTCCAGAACGTCGAAAATAGGCCAACGGGCCAAACTTCAATTTTCGGTCAACGGTCGCCGTTGACCGGCGTTGACCGCCGTTGACCGGCCGTTGACCGGCGTTGACCGGCGGCGGCGGCGGCGACGATGGAAAATGAGTAGCCCATCTTGAAGATCTCGACATGAGGAACTCATTGGTAGCCTCAATTTCACATTTGGAGGCCCCAATCGCCGGAAAATCACCCCGAAAGTCACGGCCACGGCGGCGACGGTGGACCTCCGCCGTGCCGGACTTTTTCCCCGAAATTGATTGAGGGCTTTTGCTCCCCTCTTCACGGCGACCATTTCTGCACCGGTGGTGCAGCTCAACATCGCCGGAAACGGCGAGTTTCACGGCGGCTTCACGGCGGCGACGTCGCGACTTCGTGCGGCGCGATTCCGCCGGTGTTGAGGCGATCCACCACATGGGTTTTGTAGTACTCTTCACCACGAGTCTTTTGGGACCGGTTTCAGCTTGATCGGACGTCGGACGGCGGAGATACGGCGTCACGAATTTTCCGGTGGCCGGCGGCTTCGGGCGACGCGTGCGGGCTCCTCCGGCGTCGGTTCCGTCGACTCCGCCCACCGTTGAACTCAGCTCGGCGAGAGCTTTCCAACGGTGCCGGCGGTGTCGAAAACGGACACCGTTTCCGATGGTCGGTTACTATTCATCAATGGGGGTAGAGAGAGAAAGAGAAGTGATGAGAGAGAGAGTTTATGGGCAAATAAGGAAATTCCACTTTTTCCCGCTCTTTATATACTTTTTCACCCAAAATTTCAACACGGGCTATCTTGACTAATTTGGGCGTCCTGAATCCAAATATATCAGTTTTATTTTCATCTGAGGTCATTTTGACCAATTTCCAATACTGCGAATTTTCGGTCAAAAATTACCCTTGTGCTCAATTATCAAATTTGAGCGTGCTGATAGGCTATCCTTACTAATTTCGGGGTGCTGAACTCAAATTTATCAGTTTTATGTCAAGATAATATCATCTTGACCTACTTCTTCATACTGTAAGTGGCACACACGTGCACACACATAATATCACTATTACTCATTTTTTCATCCTTTAACATTGTTAGAACATTTTATTTAGTTCCAAACAATATTAAATCACTTAATTCCACATTTTAACGCTTAAATCCATTGTGTATTTATTTTCCGAAAAATGTGAATTTTCCCGGTTGTTACATTCACCCCTCCTTATAAAATTTTCGTCCTCGAAAATTAAGACAAGTAGGGTTTCAACGTCTTCATTTCTTCTTCACATCTTGTGTAACTTTGTCATCATCGGGATTTTCTTTTTCTATGACATCTTCATAAGCTAGGTCCTTCTTGGATTGGAATCTTCTTGTATGTACCTCCAAGAATTTGGGATGAACCATGCATCTCTACGTATCCGTGCATTTCTGTACATTCGTGCATCGTTATCATGAATTACGCTGTCGTAGCCCAACGTTCCCTTTCATAAACATATTTAATACAATTTTCTATGAAATTCACATTAAGTAACGTCATATCATTATGAGACATTACTTAACATAATTTCATCATTTTAACATCTCATAACATTTACATATCATACACATATAATCATATACATTTCATCAATAAGGCTTTATATGTAGCCTTTCATTTCAAATATACTTATATACATAAATATACATATAATCATATACATACATATACAGTTATACATTATTCGTCTTTTCCATCCATATCAATAAAAAAAATCTCTCCGGATCTTGACTTTCTTCTATGTCATCTCAATCATTCCTAATCTCGGTGGACTTTTCTTGATCTACATTTACTTTGACTTAGTTCCACTGTGAGTCCTCTCCAACCTATATTGCAGAAGTCCTCACCAGTTCCTCGTAACGCACAGCGTATGTTAGAACTATGTCACCGGACGTTAACTGCAGTTTCTCGGTCCGATGAACAAATTCTCACATATCCGCAACTCCAGGGAATATAGGCGATGTCACGTCCCCCCGTGCCCATGAGGAAATTGGGACTGATACTGGGCTCCTTTGAGGAAGTCACTCAATCATGGTATGGCGAAACTCGGTCCAGTTAGAGCTCATCCTAGTCACAAGAATCCCAATACACATGAGAGCATCTTCCTAAAAGGTGCATACATGTCACAGCTATCACGACCCAATTATCCTGATCAAGGGTGCACAGTCAGAGAATCATCTTGATATCATGAACCCAATCCTGTATTCCCGTAAAGTGCTGGAGTGCTGTCCGCCCTCGAAACTTGGTGGACAACTGATCCCGTCCATCTTCTAATCAGTCCTCTAACATCGTACTTATACCATACCACCCACGATTGTACCGTGAGTTCGTCATCTTGTCCTTTAAAAATTTGTTTATTTTATATAATAAACAATTACTAACATAACACAAATCTAACTTACTTGGAATAACGGCAGGATGTGCAGTGTGCCAAGAGGGATATGGTCAACCTCGCTCTGATACCAACTGTGGCGACCCCCCACGTACGTTACCATACCAACCAGTCGAGCTCTGACGCCGACCGCGATGGCTGGCAACCTCGTGGGTCGTCATCCTCTTACTTAACTTAACCTTCCATTCTTAACGTTCTCATCTTATAGCGGAAGCAATTTCTATAGCAAATTTTTTTTTTTTTTTTTTTACTTACTTACATACTATACCTATCTTTATCATACTCTTATAACACATATTTCATAACTTTCTTTTCTTTCTTTCATCTTCCTTTTTGAACGCTCAGCGAAAGACTCATGGTAGTACCATACCCTCGCCCAGTCCCTTGGCACGTGCAGATCCGTCCGTTGTCCATCATATTATTTTAAATAAACACGTTGCTTACCTGCAACATATAAACAACTAATGAGCTAGATGCTCAGTAAGTTCAAACATACATTCATTAACATATAAATACTAGTAATATATATTATTACTAGAATATATGTCATCACGTATATACGCACCATATACATCATTTATACATATCCTCAAAACATAACATAAAATGTGAGCTTCTTCATGCTCATTTATCTCTTCGTTCATTGTTCTTATCATTCTATCGATCATCTCTTATCATTCTATCGATCATCTCTTATCATTCAAATCTAATCTCTTCGTTTCTTTGCTTTTTCCTTTCTATCATTTCTTAACTTTCTGTTCTAAACCTTTACAACTTCTCTATCGCTTTGTCATCATATCTTAACATTTCATATCTTAAAGCTAGTAACATATACACTAGCACAACATCACGTAAAAACGTGTCATTCCATACATATAACCTCAAACATGTCACATCACATATATAATTCTATCATGTTCTTTTAACTTCGTTTTATTAGTTTTCATTGATTTCATTGTGTTGTTCTTTCATATCGTTCGTTTCTTTTCTTTTCTTTTCGTATCATTTTTTTTTCTTTTCTTTCCACTCTCTTTTTCCTTGTTGTTTTTTTTTTTTTTTCTCACGCACTCTCTTTTCTTTTCTTTTCACGCTCTTTTTTTTTTTTTTTTCTTTTCTTTTCACGCACTCTCTTCCTTTCTTTTCTTTTCACGCTCTTTTCTTTTCTTTTCTTTTCTTCTCTTTTCTTTTCACTTTCTTTTCTTTTCTTATCTTTCATTTTCTTTTCTTTTCTTATCTTTCACTGGTGGGCCCCGTCGTTGAACGTACCTAGTGCGCGCTGACAGTGGGAGGAGGGGGAGCTACCCACCAACCTACCTCACAGTCACATAAAACCTCACCTTCGGGGTTGGTCCATCCTATAATCTACCACACCTTCGGGGTAGCACCACATCTGCGCGGAGGATATAGACCGGAAGTCTCAACCATATAGGGAGACCGGTACGCCAACCATTAACTTTTCAGTTTTATTATCTTGCATTCTTTTAGCTTTTCTTATATAGATTTTTCGTTGTACATCTTTTTCGTGACATTCATCATCTTTCATTTCTCATTTTTCATAAAACATTTCATAGAACATATGTCCTTTCGTTGTTTTTCCTTTCTTAATTCTTTACTTTACTTGTGTGAATTATGTTAATCACACCTTAACATATATAACACATATTACTTATATATATCACATCACATCACATCACATCATATCACATCACGTCATAACAAACAAAAACATGTTTTGTTACGGGTAGACAATTATTCTTTGTTCGTCTTATCATTTGCATCATTCCATCAATCATAGCCTATCGATCATAGCCTATCGTTCTATTCCATCAATCACATCTTATCGTTATGTTCTAATCCTTTTATCATACCTTTTATCTTAACCTATCATTGTTTTTTCTTTCTTGTCTAACTCTTTGCTTTCATATCATTTTTCATAAAACATCTATCCTTTCGTTCTCATAAAATATACCCTTTCTTAATTCCTTTCCTCACCGATCATCGTTGCTCTATCAATCATAACTTAACTTCCATAAAACTTTTCATAAAACGTCTATTCTTTCCTTTCATATCTCATCTCTTTCTTATGCATTCTATCATAACATTCTTGTTCTTACTCTTTCCATTCTTCTATCCCTCTTTATCACATCGTTACTCTCATAAAGCTTTTATAATACTTTTCCTTCATAATTCAATATATACATATATATACATATATATATTTTTATAAATTATTTATTAAAACACAACTTTTAGCATCATCATAGTATTGCTATAGTATTACTATAGCATCATCATAATTCACATCATGACATTTGCATACAAAACATATAAACACGATAAACTTGTTCATAGTTGCAGACGGGTAAATGTCTGAACTTACTCATAGCGTGCTTATCCTCTTCTTAAAATCCATTGACGTCCTTTGTCGCGTCGGGATTGGATTCCGAATTGCAGTCCGGTCTCGACGGCATAAACCCTAATTCCTCGTTCTTCATTTTTGAGGTCCCGTCTTGCAAATCCGACTCCGCGGATGCGTCCAGAACGTCGAAAATAGGCCAACGGGCCAAACTTCAATTTTCGGTCAACGGTCGCCGTTGACCGGCGTTGACCGCCGTTGACCGGCCGTTGACCGGCGTTGACCGGCGGCGGCGGCGGCGACGATGGAAAATGAGTAGCCCATCTTGAAGATCTCGACATGAGGAACTCATTGGTAGCCTCAATTTCACATTTGGAGGCCCCAATCGCCGGAAAATCACCCCGAAAGTCACGGCCACGGCGGCGACGGTGGACCTCCGCCGTGCCGGACTTTTTCCCCGAAATTGATTGAGGGCTTTTGCTCCCCTCTTCACGGCGACCATTTCTGCACCGGTGGTGCAGCTCAACATCGCCGGAAACGGCGAGTTTCACGGCGGCTTCACGGCGGCGACGTCGCGACTTCGTGCGGCGCGATTCCGCCGGTGTTGAGGCGATCCACCACATGGGTTTTGTAGTACTCTTCACCACGAGTCTTTTGGGACCGGTTTCAGCTTGATCGGACGTCGGACGGCGGAGATACGGCGTCACGAATTTTCCGGTGGCCGGCGGCTTCGGGCGACGCGTGCGGGCTCCTCCGGCGTCGGTTCCGTCGACTCCGCCCACCGTTGAACTCAGCTCGGCGAGAGCTTTCCAACGGTGCCGGCGGTGTCGAAAACGGACACCGTTTCCGATGGTCGGTTACTATTCATCAATGGGGGTAGAGAGAGAAAGAGAAGTGATGAGAGAGAGAGTTTATGGGCAAATAAGGAAATTCCACTTTTTCCCGCTCTTTATATACTTTTTCACCCAAAATTTCAACACGGGCTATCTTGACTAATTTGGGCGTCCTGAATCCAAATATATCAGTTTTATTTTCATCTGAGGTCATTTTGACCAATTTCCAATACTGCGAATTTTCGGTCAAAAATTACCCTTGTGCTCAATTATCAAATTTGAGCGTGCTGATAGGCTATCCTTACTAATTTCGGGGTGCTGAACTCAAATTTATCAGTTTTATGTCAAGATAATATCATCTTGACCTACTTCTTCATACTGTAAGTGGCACACACGTGCACACACATAATATCACTATTACTCATTTTTTCATCCTTTAACATTGTTAGAACATTTTATTTAGTTCCAAACAATATTAAATCACTTAATTCCACATTTTAACGCTTAAATCCATTGTGTATTTATTTTCCGAAAAATGTGAATTTTCCCGGTTGTTACAGAACATACTGGGTAAATAGAACATGCTCGCGCCTTAAGCAAAAACCTCTTTTAATCAGTGTAATTTCTTGAGTTTTAGATTTTTCCATGCAAATCATGCTATATTGATCCAAATCTTCAATCTACTCCATAGAATATGAACCATAATCAAAATCCAAGATTTAAGCATTTTTTGATCATTAAAACATAAGGGAATATCACAAATTATATAACTATTATGCACTCTATCATTGTTTCTAGACTTTCATAACTCTTTGTTGTGCAATCATTCATTTTGCTCTCTTCATCCACTTTCTTTTATAAATTTAATAGAATTATTGATGTGATATACCATATATATTGATTACACATATTTTAAAATAAAAATCCAAGTTATATTAAAAAGATACTAAAAAAATACAAATAAATCATATACTAAAAGCTTCGTCACTGAGACCAACTTTTCCTCATTTTCACATCCCTTGCCGTGCCCTAATCCTCCATGCTGCTGCCATGGCTGGTGGTGTGGTGAAATCGGAGAGAAAGAGAGAAAAGCTACAGTTTGGAAGGAAGACTTTAAGCCTGGACTGTGGATATGGCTAGGCTTGGGGTGGATAGTGAACAAAGGCAAGGATCTCAACCTTATGAGCTTGGTGATCTCGAACTCACCGCCTTGTAGGGGGTGACAAAGAACTCGCTACTCCAGAGAACTTGTCTGGCCTGATCTTTAGTGCCAGAGAACTCATCGTAATGACCTCGCCTCTACTCACCCAGATGATGACATCGACGGCTTGAGTTGGGGTCAAACTTCAACAGGCTGGTAGCTCTAGATTTCAAGGTTCTTGAGTAGCATAGAGTTTGATAGAGTGAGCTCTTTCTTTTTTTACGCCCGGGGGGGGGGGTGTGAGCACTCTTCTAGCAAGATTAATTTGTTTTATTATTAATATTTTATCAATAAAATAGGTTTATGTTTTAAAAATTATTTGATTAACTCTTAAATAAATGCCATGTCAGTAATTTTATTAAGTTTATAGACGAAAGTAGACGAAGAGGATAAAAGTAGTGGTTTTATATAGTTTAGAGAGCACAGTAAACGGTTTTAAAAGTCCGAGGGACAAAGTAAAATATGGTACATAATCTAGGGGAACCCTTATAGTTAATTTAAACTTAAATTATTGTAAGAATGACCTAATAGCTATTGAAAATACATAGACATTCAATCCCAACTTTAAACTTAAGAACTATTAAAGAAACATAATTTCATTTCAAAATAGTAAGGTTTTGAAAACCCACTATGCTATCACGTATGCCTACATATTAAGCCTTCTCCAATTTTAAACTTTGGCTTTACTCTTATATACAACATACAAAAATACTATAATAAGCTATTGCTTAATAAGTACATCTATGTTATCACAAAACTTTAAGTTTATAGCTTTGATAGAGACTTACAGAGGTTTGATAGTGAGAATTCACATAATTTCTATTTTCTTAGGGAGAGAAAGAGAATGAAGATTTTGGAGAAAAGAATGATAGTTTCTGAAAATACATTTGATATCATTCAAGCTTTGGGGTTTATTGGTGTTTAAATAATTACTTATAACCATTTAAGGATTAAGATTAAAGTCAAATGGTGGTTTAAGGGCCTAAAATAAGCATAAGAAAGTTATTACGTAGGCCCTTTTTAAATCATTTTTTTGGGTATTCCTATCCTGCATTGCAGGCTGCCCCATCGCTACACCCTTTCTCTAGAGTGGTGCCGCTACACCCTTTCTATTGGGTGGTGCCGCTACACACTATCTATAGGGCTATGAACATTCACTTTTTTTTCTTTTAATTAAAACATTTTAAAAACTCCAACTTAAGTGCACATACCAAATGGGGCTAAATATTATCCATGCACCTCTAAGTAATATACTAGCATAAAGCACACAGTCATAAGCTAGAAATTTAAAATACAACAAAAAAGAGAAGTACCAGGACGGCGAGAAACAATACTATGAACCTTGGACTTCAAATAGGACGAACAAAACGGAAGGAATAGTCACTACAACTTTATGATACCCGCAACAAGAGAACCTGATGATTATCAAATAGATTATCAATCCGTCGAGGCAATTTCAACAAAATGTATTTTGTTAATTTTTTCCTATGCCATTCCATTTGTGTGATGCAAATCGAAACTCCAATATATTTAATACAAATTTTAAGATGACACTCTTCAAAAAATATATAATTTAATGCATTCCTCAAATTTTCTCTAGTAAGAATTGGCCTTCATTTCAATTTGCATAATCTAAACTAGGAAATATTTTGTCGCCTTAAACAAGAGACATTTGCATCCATCAAATATATTTACCTCAGAAGTTAAAATTCGAAAATACCAAACATATAACATTTTAAGTTATAAGTTTGAATATATATCATTGCTCTACTCCGTATAGATTTTTTTTTTTTTGTCCTTTTCGTTTATTGTTTTGACCTTTCTTGACTCTGCTTATGTTTGTTTCAATTTGCTTTTCCATTTCAGTTGTTGCCTTTTCTTTTTTAGTAATTACTAGATTACCTAGCTAAGTACCAAATGAATCAACTAACTTATTAATTTTTCTTTCTCTTAAATTGGTTAATTTTCTCCCTTCTAGAATGCTTACTTTCGTTTCTTTTGTAACATGGACCAAAAAAATTACTTGAGTGATCTTATTCTTAACATTTATTGAAAATCTGTTATGTTTTTTAATTTTTTGCATTAGGTAAGGTCAAGTGGTCTTAACCACTTAATGAGAAAGTAATGGAAGGAGTGTACAAGTCAAGAGCAGTCATGAATATAAAAGACGATCAAGCAGGGACAGAAATGACTAAAGTAATTAGTGGTGTGACATCTATATCATGCTCACAAGTGCATGACCATGTGATTAACGTTGATAATCTTGTTGTTGCTTCACCTAATCCCCGTATTGCTTCCGGTCATCTGCTGACGGATAATAGTAAGTCGTCTTTTTCAATTTATCCAGTTTCATGTAAAGGACCATTCTCAATTCTCATTAGCATAGTGTATATATGTATGTATACGTATGTGTGCATGTGTGTATATATATAGCGCAATCTGGAATATCCAAACTGCTTGTTAACCACATAGCAAAGCTGTTTCAAAAAAAAAAAAAACAAAAAAAAAAACAGAAAAGGAAAATGAGAAAAGAACTCTGTAACCTAGGAAAATCCAACAATCATGACTAGCAACATAGACGAGAGAGAGTTTACTATAGATATAGCAGTATTATATGATCATTCATGAGTAATATCTTTTAATTGTAGTGTTAGTATAAAACGACATCTTCATTTTGTTATGTCAATAATTAGATAAGAAAATCTTGGCTATATAAACACGTAATGAAATTAAAAAACTTTTGTGTTCTGTAAATTAATTTGTTATTCTGAGTTTGAGAAAGAGCTGATCTCCCTCTAAAAAAAATAAAAAATAACTTCTTAAAAAAAAAAAAGCAACTAAAAAAAGCTATTATACATGCTGTCACAAAATAAAGTAATATATACATCAATTTAAATTGTATCTTTTTTTATGATTTGAAAAACTGGATGTACGGAAACAAGATTCTCTAATCATAGAGTGGAGTTTCTTTGTCTCAACAAAAAAATAATATGTATACATGTTATATATATTGGCAAAGTTGTTCTACTTTTGTTTTGATGCAGAAGAAGCACGGCTGAAGTTCTTAAAAGTTTGTGTACCACTCACCAAAGCTGCATTAAGAGGTGATTGGGAAACTGCAAAAGTCTACATAGAGGATGATCCAAGAAGCATTTTAACTGCCGGCATTACAAAAGATTGTCGTACTGTCCTCCACCTCGCTGCTGGAACTGGCTGTGCGCGCTTTGTTGAGCAGTTGGTCGGAATGATGACCCGTGAAGAACTCGAAATTGAAGATCGCAAGGGGAACACTGCCATGTGTTTCGCGGCCATAAGAGGCGATGTTCAGGTTGCTGAAATTTTGCTAGCAAAGAACAACTCACTGGCGACAATTCGTGGTAATTGTGGAGTGACACCACTTTATACGGCTGTCTTGTTTGGACGTTCTGGGATGGCCCGGTTGTTGTACTCCAAAACTGTAGAAAGCTTTGAGGAAAAAGATCGAATTGGCATTTTTTTTACTTCCATAGACTCTGGCCTCTACGGTATGTGCTAATCGACGCATTAATCTCCCAATGTCGTGTTGTTTTCTTTTCTTTTTCTTTCTTTCCTTTTCTTTTTTTCATGTTTTAATTTACATATTGAATACATATACATTTTAAATTACACGTTGGATAGAAAGTAGTGTATTAAACTTTTGTGTAAGCTCATTTTGAAATTATATAAATTGACCATGTGGGCGAAAACACATGAGATGTTTTTTATAAACATGTTTTTAATGTCTTTTTTTTTCCTTTTTTTTTTAGGGAAAACAATTTGCAGATTGCTATTAATCCTTTTTATTTGAATCTTGTTTTTATTAGATAACAATAGTGTAATGTTGTTAATTTTGCAGATTTAGCACTAAAAATTCTAAAGAATGATATGTCATTGGCTGAAGCTCGTGATAAGGATGGCAAGACAGCTTTGCATCTCTTGGCGCAAACACCTTCAGCATTTGCCAACGGCAGTACAATAAGTTGGAGTAAAGTCATCAAATCATGTAAGTTCCGTCCATTTTCTGTACAAATCTTTGTAGCACAGTGATTGGAGGTGTACCACTACATATTTCAGAGGTACTTTAAGAAGGTTATTTCATCATCCCAACAATTTTCAATGTCTCAAAAAATAGTAGAGAGTCGGGAAAACATCATCTTCATCTCAATGTTAAAGAATCATTTCATAATAAAATTCAACAACTTTACACGCAGCAACATAAGGTATTTTCAACACCAAATAAATTAGTCTTCTAGCATAAACCTTGATTTGTAAGAAAAATTTCCCATCCAAAGGCTAATATCCATTACCTTCTTCCCAAGATTTGTTATCAGTTAGAGTACTACCATGGTTATTTTCATTTTTGAATTGGAAAGTATAAAAACTAAACCCCTGAAATTTTCATAGTGATTTTACTTATTCAGAATGAAGTATTGCTTATTTTTTGATCCAGTCAATAGAATCAGTTTCCTTAATTTGTCAAGTGCATTACACATTTATACTTGAATATTTTAGATGTTGCTAGATTTCGTTTATATTTCATTAAATCTTTCTCCCTGTATAGATGTTACAAAGAAAAATTTTTTTTGGTAGATTATAACCTAAAACATGCTTTTCACTTTCAACTATGCCAGGTTTTAACTCTAGATTGAAGAGAAACTCGAAGCAGAATAGTGCCCTTGAGCTAGTGAGATGTCTTTGGGAACATGTTCTAATCAAAGGCGATGAGTATGCCATGGAGCTGATCAGCCAACCGTCAGAACTTCTGTTTGATGCAACAAAATTAGGGAATTTCGAGTTTCTAGCAGAACTTATTGATGCTTATCCTGATCTAGTATGGACAACTGATTGCCAAAGTCGAAGTATAATTCATGTTGCCGTTCTGTATCGTCATGCAAATATCTTTAACCTAATACATGATATTGGTCCAATCAAAGACATTCTGGCAACTTATAATGAAGAATCTGAACAGAACAATACATTGCATTTAGCTGCAAAGCTACCGCCTCCAGAACGCCTTATCAGGAGCAGCTTTACAAATGCAACTAGAGCTATTGTGGTTTGAGGTACTTCTATTAAATTCTTTATTTATAGTTTCAAGATTGTGTTTCAAATTTTGCAAAAGACCGACATTTTAGGTTTTTCATTCACCAACCGTAAACTCCTTCATATGTGTTTATCATAATTTATGCCCAGGAGGTTAAAAAGATTGTGAAACCTCATTACATAAAGCAGAAGAACAAGAAAGGAAAAATTCCTGAAGACATATTCAGCCATCAGCACAAGAGGTTATTAAAACAAGGGGAGGAATGGTTGAAAAACACGGCACAATCGTGTATGCTTGTGTCAACCCTCATCACCACTGTAGTATTTGCAGCCGCATTTACCTTACCAGGAGGTGCAAATAACTCGGGAATTCCTAACGACCTTCACTACACCTCGTTTCTGATCTTTGTCCTGTCAGATTGCTTGGCATTGTTTTCCTCTGTGGTTGCGATACTGCTGTTCTTGTCCATACTCACTTCTCGGTACGCTGAAAACGACTTCCTCAAATCACTGCCGTTGAAGCTTATGATTGGACTAGCATCGCTTTTCTTGTCGATGATAACCATGATGATAGCGTTTAGCTTCACTTTCGTCATTGCTTACCATCATTATGCGTTAAAATGGGTCCCTTTTTTTATTTCCATTTTTGCTTTTCTTCCCATTTTTGTGTTCGCTTTTCTGCAGTTTCCCCTTCTGTTTGACACTTTTAGTTCAACATATTGGTCTAGAACTCTATTCCAGCCAAATAGACACATGTTGTACTAGGAAATCGAGTTCTGATGAACATCTATCTCCATAGTGCTGCAGATAGTCTTAGACTTTTGTGGTTACATTTAAACTTAAGTTTTGATGGTAAGTGGAGTTTTCTCGTATGTAGTTTTCTCAATAAACAATTTAATTTTTAAGCTTTAAATTGTTTATAGTTTTCTTGTGGAGTCAACGCCTAGCAAAACGAGTCTCACCGAAAGAAGAAAACAACCGGTGCCATTTGTGAGAAACTAGAACAAGAACCTAACTTCTCTTCTGAAGATCCGGATAGCCAAGAAGATAGCAATTATATAGGCTATTAATGCAAGGAACAATAGGAAAGAGTGGAATCAACTTTGGGACTAAAACATAGCAAACACAAGTTTAGCAAACAGAGATTCACTAGAAATAGATTTAGCCTAGACAATGAAGTTGTTGCCGAACATACAACATTACATTGAGGAGGCTGTCACGACCCACTCATTACATGGGGTAGGTGATGTGTGCGGATGAAGTTTTGACCATCTGTTAGAAAAAAAAGAACAAATGGATCTTGTAGGATAATTGCAATTACTCATTAATCGCAAAACTTCTATTTAATTTCTAGAAATAGAAAGTTGATCATATTTTTCAATTTTGGCCCACCCACTTGTTAACGGTTTTAAAATGTAACTTTAAGTTAGTGATCATTCATCGTAAGTCTACTTAATTTTATTATTTAGGAAAATGTTTCCAAGTATTCTTAAAGCCTCCGGTATTAAAAGGGATCATTAGTCCCCACAATATATGAAAATTCAAAAATGTAAAGTATGAAATAAAAAATATAGATGAAGTCTAGATCAAATAATTACAGTCCAAAGAGTTTGAAAATTATTACAAACCTCAAACATATAAAGGAAATAGTAGAATTACAACAAGGTAGGACACTGCTAAAAGTAAGGGGCTCGAATCTTGAGAATCTACTCAGCATCACTCCTCACTCCTCCTAAGAGGGCTAAAACGTTTAAAACATGCGAGTAACGAGTTAGATAGGACACAAATAGTAAAGACCACTTATCATCCTAAATTACAAAATAAATAAAATAAAGCATATTATGTTAAATTAAATTAAAGCATAAATATGAAAGAAATTTTGATACCAATTATATTAAAATATATTAATGTTGCTACTAGCTATTACTACCTCGCATGAGTTTTTGGACCTACCCTCTAGGATATATACTTCACTATGTATTCTAACCATCTAACATGGATCTATAGCATAAATATCCAACTATAGGGTTACTAATCAACAGGGGTTTATTCCATTAAGGTTGCTTGAGCTGACTCATCCCGAGTCTAAAACAACTTTCCAAAATATACATATACTTACATATACCATACTTTTCACAAAAATACCATGTAGCATATTTTCACAAATATTTAAATTTTCATTATTGTTTTCACAATAATTTATAAAACATTTTTATGGTAAAAACACAAATAAACATGTTAGGAGTACCATAAGCGAGAAAGACATTTTAATGTATTTCATTAATTTTGAATTAGATGATAAAATTATATTTAGAGGTTATTCATTACATTACTATGTGTCATAATTCTATTTACATGTTAAAGTAAATGTAAGTTAATATGACCCATTGACTGCTTGTGTTAAACTATTAGAATGTTGCATAAAATAAACTTTTGTATGTGAGAAAACAACATTCTAAAGTAAATAATCTAAATTGTGGTCTATAGTCTATGAGGTTAAATCGAACATCTAACTCATGTTAAGACTATTATATTATCTAAAGCTAACTGGAGGATGGTTTGTCTTGATTGTCGAGAGCTTTGACTCCCAAGTAGAGACATATATGTTGCTTGGTGGTGACATATTGGACCAAGACTAAACTGTAATTAATCTGTGTAGTCCGCTTTAGCAGATCATGTCACTTTTGACATTCATTATGCAATGACCTTAATCTGTAGGAAAATAAATCGGTAAAACGTATCAGAGTGGCGCAGCGGAACAATAAAAATTTTTAGATCGTTAAATATCTCATGATGCCATATACAATAAACCAACAACAATTAAAACTCATACCTCAAGGACGCCAATCTTGCAGGAAGAGAATGATCGGAGGCTTCAACCAACTAGCCTTCTCTACTATTCTCCAATTCCCGAATGGCTGAGTGTGTGGGCATTCTGAACCTCGATCGGTATGCTAGCACTGCTAGTCTTCTTCCGACCACCCAGATCTCTAAAGAACTTATTGTCACGATGAGCTGTGCAACAATAAGCCTGCTCACCTGAGAGTATGTGGTCTAAGAAAACCGGAGTGGCAGGACCTCTATTTATAGACCTGCATGAGGTGATTCTCTGAATTCGAATTGGATTAGGAAAAGATATTCTCCCTTATCCATAACCATAAAATCCGAATTTTTCCATGGGAAAATCCCAACAATAAAATTCGGTTTTTAAAGGATAAATCCAATCCAAATCAAAACAAGATTTTAACTAGAATTTTATCTCTCTTTTTCAACCAAAAAATCCGAAATTTCCTAGGAGATTTTTCCTCCAAAAATTCGGCCACATTTAGGATAAGGGAGAATCAAAATTCCACTAGGATTTTCAAGGTTGAATCTTATCTCAACCTTATCCAAAATAACCGAATTTTCCTAGGAGATTTCCTCCATAATTTCGGCCACTTTTCAGGGAAGGAGAGAATCCAAATTCAACTAGGATTGAAACTTGAATTTTTTTCTCTTGAACCTTATCCACAAAAACCGAAATTCCATTGAGGATTATCCTCAAAAATTTCGTCCACCTTTTGTTAGGATTTAGATTCAAAATTCAAGTAGGATTCTAACAAGATTATCCTCTCCAAATCCAACTCAAATTCGAATTTCAAAACTTGTGAATTTTCCACAACAAATTCGAATCCCACTTGGACTGTGATTTAAAATTTGAATTTCAAATTTCAAATTCGAATTTCAAATTCAAATTTCAAATTTCAAATTTCAAATTTAAATTTCAAATTCAAATTTCAAATTCGAATTTCAAATTCAAAATTCAAAATTCAAAATTCAAATTTCAAATTTCAAAATCCACAAAACGGTTGTGTTTCAAATTCTTGTTCTCATGGATAATTTTCTACAACTCCAATCCAATCTCAAATAAAATCATGGCAACTTTATTTGGAGTTCGAATAATTGTGTACTCTATTATCCAAAACAAAATCTGAATCCAACCGGAGAGAATCTTGTTTACTATCCTAATCCTGTGTCATCACCATCCATGCATAATAAACTAGCCAATAGCATACACAAATCAATTTACCAAACGTTAAGGAATTATGTGGAGCTAGTAGAGGGACTGATTGGACATATATAATCGGGCTCCCGTGATTCCATATGATCATCATTCTGTACCGAACAACTCAATCATATGATCACTAATTTCAGAGTCACACCACTATAAACCTGAAACTGAACTCCCAATTATATACCGTATTACGTAAGCCTGTGACGAGCTACTATCCAATGACCTTGTCATATATGCAAAACCCTCATATGATATCCATGATCAGCCTTAGGTCAAAGTCCGTTTAATCCTACTGATCAGGCTATCTTAAAGTTCCATTATACTACCGAATTAAGAAAATGATTATTCACCATATGTGAATAAGAAGTCATCCGCCCAGCAGACGACCCAAGGCCTTGTCCATTTTCACATTCAGTATAATGCCTTTAAGAGGATACCTTTAACTCCTTAGAGCTATGATTCCGATATCTGCAAACAAACCCTTAATCATATACAAGTCATGCACCCAACGAACCGGTCTATAAGCTTACTACCTCTGAGACGCTTTAGCCATTGGAACATCAAAGTACACAAGTCATATACATGAAGTAGTTCATTTACTCAGGATTAAGGTTATTGCACAATGAACGTCAAAAGCAGATTGATCCACTAATAGCGGACTACGTAGATCAATCACGCTTTAGTCCCGGTCTAATATGTCACCACCAAGCAATATATCTATGTCTCTACTTGGGAGTCCAGCTCCAGACAGTCAAGACAAACCGTCCCCTCCAAGGCTTTAGACAACATAATAGTCTTAACATGAGTTAGATGCTCGATCTAACCCTATAGACTACAGACCATAGTTTAGACCGCTAACTTTAGAACATTGTCTTCTCGCATACAAAAGTCCATTGCATGCAACGTTCTAACAGTTTTAACACAAGCAGTCAGTGAGCCATATTTGCTTACATTTACTTTAACATGTAAATAAGACGAGGACAGATAGCAATGTAATGAATAACCTCTATATATAATTTTATTATCCAGTTCAAAATGAATATATCAAAATGTCTCTAATACTTAGGGCATTTCCTAACATAATCCTGAATAGATGAATCACTTCATGCATATAACTTATGTACTTTGATGTTCCAATAGCTAAAGCATCTCAGAGGTATTAAGCTTATAAACCAGTTCGTTGGGTACATGACTTGTGTACGATAAATGGTTTGTTTACAGATATTGGAATCATACTCTAATAAGGAGTTAAAGGTATCTTTTTAAATGTATTATACTAAATGTAAAAATGGACAAGGCCTTGAGTCGTCTGCTAGGTAGGTGACTTCTTATTCATATATGATGAATAATATTTTCTTATTTGGTAGTGTAATAGAATTTTAAGATAACTTAATAAGTAGGTTGAACAGACTTTATCGTAAGATTGATCATGGATATCATATGAGGGTTTTGCATAAATGACATGGTCATTGGACAATAACTTATCACTGGCTTACGTAATACGGTATATAATTGGGAGTTCAGTTTCAGATTTATAGTAGTGTGACTCTAAAATTAGTGAAAATGTGATTGAGTTGTTTGGTTTAGAATCATAATCACATGGATTCATAGGAGCCCAATTATATAGGTTTAATTGGTCCCTCGACTAGTTCCATATAATTCCTTAACGGATGGTAATTGATCAAGATATACTTATTGGCTTGTTATCTTGCATTTAGTGAAAAGAAAAATCCGGATCATCCTCTCGCAGGCTGTAGGTGTTTTTCTCTGTGTGCTGGAGGGGCAAAATTATAATTTTGTGTTATTCAATAAATAAGATAAATAATTATTAATATTTATTTTTTGGATGATAAGATTCGAAATTTAAAATAATTGTATTTGAATTTGAAATTCAAATATATGATTAATTTGAATTTTGAAAATCTTGTCTTAAAAATAAATATTTAAAATTTGAATTGAACAAAATCTTGTCCTTACACATGTAAAGATGGCATCCACATTGGATAAGGGTAGAAGACAAGACTTTCTCCTATTTGAATTTCAATTTTGTTTTGGATAAGAGATTAAACAATTATCTAAATTTTAAATAAAGTTACCATGATTTTATTTGAATTTGAATTGGAGTTATAGAAAAATATCTATATGGATAAAATTCAAAATTCAAATATTTGTGGAGTTTGAAATTTGAATCAAATTTTGAATTACAAATATAGGAAAAACCAAATTTGTTTGTGGATAAATCCACTAGGGAGAATTAGTTTTTTCATTTGGATAAGGTAGAAGAAATCTTGTTTGAATCTTACTTGAATTCTGAATCCCTCTCTCACGTAGGGTAGCTGAATTTGTTCTAAGGGTTCTACCTAAGTAAAATTCGGTTTTTGTGGATAAGGAAAGGAGGAAATTCAAGTTTAAATCCTATTTGAATTTTGAATTTTCCTTCCCTTGGTGTGGCCGAATCTAGCCCTAGAATTGGCCTGAAGGGGAATTGGTTTTTGAGTTCTTTAAGGAGATAAATTTTAAGTTTGAATCCTGTTTGAATTTTGAATCCTAATACTCCCTAGGGTGGCTAAATTTAATCTTGATCTTGGCCTATAGGGAATTCAGATTTTGGGTGGAAATTGGGAGAGAAAAATCTTGTTTTTGTCCAATTCAAAACGTGATTTTGGCTGAATTCACCTCATGCAAGATTATAAATAGGGGTCATTCCACTCCAGTTCTCTTCAGACCACAAACTCTCAAGTGAGCAGGCTTATTGTTACATAAATCATCGTAGCAATAAGTTTTTAAGAGATCTAGGTAGTCGGAAGGAGACAAAGCCGTGCTAGTATAACGTTCAAGAATCCAGTTGCCCACACACTCTGCCGTATAGGAATTGGAAAATAGTAGAGAAAGCTAATTGATTGAAGCCCCTTAGTTACTTCCTCCAGCATCCTAGGCGTTTCCTCTGAAGGTATAAAAGATTGTTGTTGGTTTACTATATATGGCATCACGAGTTATTTAACGATTTTTAAAAAACTTTTGTAATTCCGCTGTGTAATTTTTATTGATTTTTCCTATAATTGATATCAAAGCCAACTCGTGATTATGTCATGTACATAAATTAGACAATCATTTTTAGTCTCCTTTATGTATGGATTTGATATTTAGAGAATGACATTCTAAGATTCCTTTATGTTGTTATTATGAATTATGTATGGAGTATATAGTTATTTTAATTTTTTAAATTATTATAAGCATGCTTAATTATGTTGGTTATAGTTTCTTAGAATTTAAGAAAAATTATATCTAGGATTTTTTCATGTAACCATGGGAGTAGTCTATCATCACCGTAATTTTCCCATGAATTTTTTTTCGTTTCTTAGAATTTTTTATGATTAGAATTTTTGTACACCGAGAATGATATAAGAAATTTTATGTAATTATTCTTGGAGGAGATTGAAGATTGAATATCATAATTAATTTTTCCCAAAGATTAAATTTAATTTGAAGATTGGAAATTTTTTTGTGTGAAAAATTCCAATTTAATTAGAATTCAAATTAATTTTGGAGATCCTAATAGGTAAATTAGAATATGGCATGAAAATCGAGAACTAAACCCTCAGGATGGTTGTTGGCTTTAATAGGGCTGCAACCCCTACCCTCAGGTAGGATGAGGCTGCAGTAGCCCCTGTCCAGGATTGCAGCAGCCCCTGTCCAGGGCTGCAACCACTACGATTGTAGGAACTACCTGCAGCCAAGGGTGGCTGTAGCCCCCCAAAGGCTGTAGCCCTTGGTTGCAAGCGATGTCTGCAGCTCGACGGGCTGCGATAGCCCACCAGGGGCTGTACCCTGGCAAGGTTGTAACTGCCCTGGGTCGTGGGCTACCAGCCCCCCCCCCCCCCCCCCCCCCCCCCCCCCCCCGAGGGCTGGGGCTACTCACGACAGCTGCAGGCCTTCAGGCACGTGGTCCGACAGGCTGAGGGTCAAAAATTTCTAATCTTTAAATTTGGGATTTAATTTTAAATTATGTATAAAAATATGTTATTGTAAATTTAAATTTTGAAATTACATATTGTTATGCATGAAATTTGAATTGTTAAAAATTTGAATTTTGGAATTTGAAATAATTTTCGGGATGAGAAATAAATAAAGAGGCTACATGAAGATGGATTCGTGAAGATGGAGCAAAATTCAAGACCCAAAGAATGATTTGGATGGAGTTTTGTAATCTTTAATTTTTCTTTTTTCTAGGATGGGATCGTGGTTCGGTTGTTTAATTTTTCCTTCATTTATTTTTTTCCTATGATAACTCATGGATGGATGAATATCTATTAATGGATTTATTGTATGCATATTTGGTAACATGTTATATTGGATAAAAGAATGCCGCTTAAACTATATTGATCCTATATATTTTCTCAGAACTTGCATGTTTTTCAAAATATTGAGTGGAAGAGGGTTTTAAACAATACCCACAGCCTCCATTATTGATCTATATTTGAAAGCATAGTAACGCCTCGCGTCAATTCTACCCTGACCACACCCCTCAGTAGTGTTTATCACTACCGATATACTAAGTTGGATCTCCTACGTGGAAAATATGTTCAGACATAATCCTATTCATGACCACCCCTTGATGGCTTGGTAGGACATGGATTGAACTACATAAACAATGGTTACACACTCAAGACTCGTTTAGCTATTAACCTTCCCTAAAAACTCTGTTAGCTAAACTAGTGGCCAAAATAAGTGGTTATTAATATATGTCTTAACCTTGGATGATTTAAGGCTCCATGTTCTGGCTATTTTTCTCATGACCACCTTCAGTAGCTTACGACAATAGGTGCAAAGAATTACTGTTGTAATGCTATATGTTTTTCAAGTTTCATATAGGATATATTTGTATGTTTTATTTGCTAAATTTTCCTTATATTTGCTTAGGCTTTATAATAATGTTTTTGTATAATTTTATTTCAGTTCAAAATATCACTGACACCTCTTATTTCAATACTCATTGAAAACAAACTCAATGGCAATAATTGTAAAAAGTAGAAACGAAATCTGCTAATAGTTCTTAACTATAAGAGACACTAGTTCGTATTAGATGAACTATGCCCACCTGGGCCCAAACCTAACACGTTGCTTAAGGAGGTCTAGGTAGCCTATACTCATTGGAGAGAATCCAATGAGATAGCTCGGTGCTATATTCTAGCTAGCATGATGAGTACTTTACAAAAGTAGCATGAGACTTACCAAGTTGTCGGGGAGATCATGAAAAACTTGGAGGACATGTTCGGAGGCCAAGAAAAGTTAGCTCGACAGTTCGCTATAACAAGCATTATAAACTCTAGGTTGAAGGCAGGTACTCTGGTGAAGGATCATATGCTCACGCTTATGGGTTTCTTTGTTGAGACTGCTGAAAATGGTGCTGAGCTGGACTACAACACCCAAATCGAGATGGTATTTAAAACTCTTTCAAAAGATTTTATGAGGTTTAAAGTAGCATACAATCTGGGGATAAGGAAGTTAGAACTCATCGAGCTCATAAAGCAACTCCAAGCCTATGAGCTAATGATCAGAGATGGTGATGCGGTCCAACTTAGGAGAGAGGCCAACTTGGTGGAATCTTCTAAAATCTTTGGGAAAAGAAGAAGCAGGCAGCTTCCAATTCTTCTATTCCTCTTGTCTCAAATGGGAAGAAGAAGAACAAGAATAAAAAGCCTAAAGACCTAAAAAGTCAATGTGCTTCCACTGTACTAGGAATTTCTAGTCGCCAAGGGCAAAGAAGGTAAGGAACTTCATTATTTAGAAACATGTTTGGTGAAAGAATCAAAAGACACTTGGGTCATTAATTCAAATACCACTAATCATACTTGTATTTCTTTGTAGGCGTTCATGGAAATGAGAAGTATACATGATAGGAGCCTCTCGTTGCGGACTGGAGACAATAGCTTGGTAGTGGCTGAGGCAGTAAGAGATGTTTATCTTTGTTTAATGAATTTAGGTTTATTCTATCGAAAGGTTGTTTTTTATGTTCCTAGTTTTAAGAGGAACCTTATATCGGTAGATTGTTTAATAAAAGATTCTTATTTAGTTTCTTTTAATAAAAGAGTTGATATTTGCAAAACCAAGTCTTTTATCTATTCTAGATGGATGGAAGGGAACCTTTGAAAGGTTGACACCATCTATTCTAGATGGTTAAACCTAAGATGTGCTTACTGCTTGACACCAAATTAACTGATAACTTTAAAATGTTGCATATTTCTCACTCTAACAAGGCGTATCTTTGGCATTTAAGACTTGGTCATATTAATCAAGATAGGATTCAGAGATTGATGAAAGACGGTCCTTTGGAAACTTTGAAGGAGGTACGTCTTCCTTAATGTGAGTCTTGTCTTGGGGGTAAGATGACCAAGAGTTCTTTTGGAGTTAAGGGTACTAAGGTTCAGGAACTCATAAAAATTGTGCACACCAACATATGTGGCCCCATGAACATTACCGCACGTGGAGGGTTCGAGTGTTATGTCTTCTTTATAGACGATTACTTGAGACATGGATATGTGTACCTACTGTACCGTAAGAGTAAAACCTTTGACAAGTTTAAAGAATATCATGCAGAAGTGGAGAAGCAATTGGGTAAATTTATAAAGACACTTCGATCTGATCGAAGTGGCGAATACTTCTCCGATAAATTTCTAGGTCATCTTGTAGAGAATGGAATACTATCCCAATTAATTGCACCTAGTACTCTACAACAGAATGGTGTAGTAGAATAGAGAAATAGGACTTTATTGGATATGGTACAGTCCATGATGAGTTATTCAACACTACAATTATTATTCTAGGGATATGCACTACAAACGGCATGCTATATTTAGAACCAAGTTCCAAGTAAATCAATTTCCAGGATTTCATATGAATTGTGGTGAGGCAGGAAGTCCTCCCTTAGACATATGAGAATATAGGGCTACCAGGCACATGTATTGGATGGGGACGCGAAGAAGCTGAAACCACGATCAGAATTGTGCATGTTTATAGGGTATCCTAAGGGAACTAAGAGAGGTCTATTAACCCGAAGGAACAAAAATTCATTGTCTAAACCCACGTGACATTCCCTGAGGAGAGTCATGTTAATGACTTTAGCCTCGAAGTAAAGTGGTGCTAGAGGAGTTGTCAGGTCATAGAATTGCTGCACAGATTTTGGTCTTGGATGCAAGTCTAAAATCTAGTGAAAGACCTACAGACGATCAACAGTTTAGGGTGCTTTATCGTAGTGGTAGGGTTTTAAGGAAACCTAATTTCTTCATGTATGATACTGGAATATACCAGGCTGAAACTTATGAACATGATGATGATTTGGTACTTATGACAAAGCTATAAATGATGTTGATTCTAAATCTTTAAAACAGACCATGAACAATGAGATGGATTATATGAAATCCAACTCTCTATGGGAACTAGTGGACCTATCAGATGGGATAAAACCCATTAGGTGCAAGTGAGTCTATAAAAGAAAAAGGGATGTGGAAGGGAGAGTTAAAACTTTCAAGGCTAGACTTGTGGCAAAGGGATACACACAAAAGGCTGGAATTGTTTATGGTGAAACCTTTTCACCTGTAGCTATGCTGAAGTCTATCCGCATTCTTCTGTCCATTGTTGCAGCTCTCAATTATGAGAACTGACAAATGGATGTCAAGATAGCATTCTTGAATGGGCATCTTAAGGAAAGTATCTATATAGTACAGCCTGAAGGGTTTATGGTAAAAGGCCAAGGGAGAAAAGTTTGCAAGTTGCTTAGATCTATTTATGGATTAAAGCAAGCATCCCACTCATGGAACCAAAGGTTTGATCAAGCGATCAAAACATTCAGTTTTAAGTAGAACGTTAATAGACCTTATGTTTATAAATGGATAAAGGATGGAAAAGTGGTCTTTCTGTTGCTCTATGTTGATGATATACTACTCATTTGGAATAATGTAGGGAACTTATCATCGGTCAAACTTTGGTTAAACTAACATTTTGATATAAAGGACTTAGGAGAAACTAATTATGATCTAAGTATTCATCTCTTTAGAGATCAAAAGAACAAAATGATAGCATTATTCTAGGCTTCATACATAGACAAGCATGCAATGTAAGAGGCAAAAAAAGGTTCACAACCTTCTATTACCGGTTTAACTCTTTCATTGGATGATTGTCCCAAGACATTAGACGAAAGAGAGTGTATGAGTAAGATGCCTTATGCATCCACTATTGGTAGCCTTGCACTCACTAGGATATTTGTTTTGCAATAGGTATGGTGAGTCAATATTAAGTGAATCCTGGAATCAAGCACTGGTAAGTCGTGAAGCATATACTCAAGTATCTTAAGAGAAGGAAAGATTATATGTTGGTATATTCTAGAAGGGACCTAACACCTGTAAGACATACAGACTCAGATTTTTGGACTTGTAAGGATTCGATGAAGTCAACATCAGGATCAGTGTTCTTATTCGAAAGAGGCACCATTGTGTAGAGGAGTATGAAACAGAGTTGTACTGCTGACTCTATGATAGAAGCTAAGTATGTGGCTATGGCTACAGCATTTAAAGAAGCGATTTGGCTCTGCAAGTTCTTTAAAGATCTTGAGACCATTCTGAGTATTGACAAACCTATCATGTTTTATTATGATAATAGCACGACGATTGCCAACACAAAAGAATTTAGGCACCACAAGAAAACAATACACATAGATTAGAGATACCATATAATAAAAGGGCATGTGGAGGTAGGATCAATAGATGTATGTAAGTTCATGTTTGAGGACAACATTGCCGACCTCTTTACTAAGACTTTAGGGGTTGGAAGCTTTGAAAGGCATGTTGAGGCGATGAGGATGCAAAACATGGCACCTCTACTGGTTTAGGGTAAGTAGGAGATTGTTAGGAGTGCCCTTAGTAGGAAAGACATTTTAATGTATTTCATTAATTTTGAATTGAATAATAAAATTATATTTAGAGGTTATTCATTACATTGCTATGTATCCTTATTCTATTTACAGATTAAAGTAAATGTAAGTATGTATGGCTCACTAACTATTTATGCTAAACTGTTAGAATATTACATATAATGGACTTTTTTATGTGAGAAGACAACAATCTAAAGTAAACAGTCTAAACTATGGTCCTTAGACTATGGGGTTAGACCGAGCATCTAACTCATGTTAAGACTATTATATTATCTAAAGCCAATTGAGGGACGATTTGTCTTGACTGTCTAAAGTTTTGACTCCTGAGTAGAGACATATATATGTTGCTTGGTGGTGACATATTGGACCAAGACTAAAGTGTAATTGATCTACGTAGTGTACTTGAGTGGATCATGTTACTTTTGACGTTCATTATACAATGACCTTAATCCTGAGTAGATGAATCACTTTATGTATATGACTTATATACTTTGATGTTCCAATGACTAAAGCATCTCAAAAATAGTAAGCTTATAGAGTGGTTCGTTAGGTACATGACTTGTATATGATACAGGATTTGCTTATATATATTAGAATTATAGCTCTAATAAGGAGTTAAGGGTATCCTCTTAAAGGCGTTATACTGGATGTGAAAATGGATAAGGCCTTAGGTCATTTGCTGAATAGATGACTTATTATTCACATATGGTATATAATCATTTTCTTATTTGTTAGTATAATGGAACTTTAAGATAGCTTGATTAGTAGGTTAAACGGACTTTAACCTAAGGCTGATCATGGATATCATATGACGGTTTTGCATAAATGACAAGGTCATTGGACAGTAGCTTATCACTAGCTTACGTAATACGGTATATAATTCGGAGTTCAGTTTTAGGTTCATATTGGTGTGACTCTGAAATTAGTGATCGTGTAATTGAGTTGTTTAGTTTAGAACAATAATCACATGGATTCACAAGAGCCCGATTATATATGTCCAATTGGTCCCTCTACTAGCTCCATATAATTCCTTAATGGATGGTAATTGATCAGGATATACTTATTGGCTTGTTGTCTTACATTTAGAGAAAAGAAAAATTCGGATCACCCTCTCACAGGGTGTAGGCATTTTTCTCTGTGTGTTGGAAGGGCAAAATTATAATTTTATATTATTTAATAAATATGATAAATAATTATTAATATTTATTTTTTGGATGATAAGATTTGAAATTTAAATTAATTGTACTTGAATTTGAAATTCAAATATGTGATTAATTTGAATTTTGAAAATCTTGTCTTAAAAATAAATATTTGAAATTTGAATCCTATTTGAATTTGAATTGAAAAAAATCTTGTCCTTGCACATGTAAAGGTGGCGCCCACATTGGATAAGGGTGGAAGACAAGATTCTCTCCTATTTGAATTTGAATTTTATTTTAGATAAGTGATTACACAATTATTTGAATTTCAAATAAAGTTGTCATGATTTTATTTGAATTAGAATTAGAGTTGTGGAAAATTATCCATGTGGATAAAATTAAAAATTCAAATATTTGTGGAGTTTGAAATTTGAATCAAATTTTGAATTCAAATTTTGAATCACAAACCTAGGAAAACCAAATTTCATTGTGGATAAATCCACTAGGGAGAATTGGTTTTTTCTTGTGGATAAGGGAGAGGAAATCTTATTTGAATCTTACTTGAATTTTGAATCCCTCTCTCACATAAGGTAATTGAATTTCTTCTAGGGATTCTCCCTAAGTAAGAATCAATTTTTGTGGATAAGGAAGAAAGGAAATTCAAGTTTGAATATATTTGAATTTTGAATCCTCCTTTTCTTAGTGTGGCCGAATCTAACCCTAGAATTTGCTTAAAAGGGAATCAGTTATTGAGTCCTTGGAGGACACAAAATTCAAGTTTGAATCCTATTTGAATTTTGAATCCTAATTCTCCCTAAGGTGGCTGAATTCAACCTTAATCTTGGCCTATAGGGAATTCAGATTTTGGGTGGAAATTGGGAGAGAAAAATCTTGTCTTAGTCTAATTTAAAATTCAATAGGTCACCTCATGCAAAATTAAAAATAGGGGTCCCCCAACTCTAGTTCTCTTTAGACCACAGACTCTCAGATGAGCAGGCTTATTGTTACACAAATCACCATGGCAATAAGTTCTTAAAAGATCAGGGTGGTCGGAAGAAGACAAAGCTGTGCTAGTATACCGTTCAAGGATCCAGGTGCCCATACACTCTACCGTTTAGAATTGGAGAATAATAGAGAAGGTTAGTTGTTTGAAGCCTCTCGGTCACTTCCTCCAACAACCTAGAAATTTCCTCTAAAGGTATAAAAAATTGTTATTGATTTATTGTATATGGCATTATGAGTTATTTAACTATCTTTAAAAAAATTTTGTAATTCTGTTATGCATTTTTTACCAATTTTCCCTACAAAACAGGCTAATAAAAAAGAAGATATCAACGTGTCTTATCTATTAGGTCCACTCTTCACGTAAAATGAGATGTCTCGTTTCGATCTCCAAACCCTTAAAATTAACAATATAGATAATTTTCAGTATTTGTCACAAAATTGATTCATCTAAACTAATAATTGGATCTAATTAGTGTGCTTCTTCCAGTAATGCATTAAAATATTATTATTTTTGGTATTTTTCTAGAAATTCCAAGTTATTCCAAAATGCATGGAAATGGTTATCTAAGGTATTAAACAATGTTTATACAGTTAAAAAAACATGAAAAATCAGAGGCCTGAGAGATTGAATCTAGATGATACGCAAATTGCTCTGTCTTGTCCAGTTGACCTATCATGCATGTCTGGTTGATTAGACGAGACAGATTGCCTAGTATTTATCTATGTTCATTCGGTCAATAGACAAGGCACCTAGTCAATCAGATGTCACAGAAATTACAGATTTCTAGTTTTAAACCTGTCGAAACTTAATCAAATTCGAGCAAAAACCTATTGTTATAGCATTAAGACAATAAATAACAATTTTTAGAGACTAAGATTGTAGGAAAAATTGAAAACATGCGCAGCAGAACTTCAAAAACTTTTTAAAAGATTGTAATAACTTGTATTACCATATACAATAAATCATACAACAATGTTGATACCTTTGGAGGTAAACACTAGGAACATCGGAGGATATGATTGAGAAAACTTCAACCAACTATTCTTCTATATTATTCTTCAATTCTTGCACGGTGGAGTGTGTGGGTACTCGGTTTCTCGATCGGTATTCTGCGTGGCTTGTCTCCTTCGAACCACTCAGATCTCTGAGAATTTACTTGTAATAACTGAGAAATCTATACTCTCGGAAAATTTTGTACAAAATATGTAAATAAATATACATTTATAGTCAGACATGTTACAGAATACAGAGCAGAGGAAAATTTTGATTAATTGAGTTTTAATCAAAATTTGCTAATGAATTAATGAATATAGTTTAAAAGCTAAGCATTAATTCAAATTATGATGTTTTAAATTAATAGAAAAGTATGTGAAAAATGCATATTAAGATATCAATGGCACACAAGTGAGCCACATTGATCAATGGTTAAGATTAGCCAAACAAGCCTTTGCAAAATTAAAAAAAAAATGAAAGAAAGTGAGAGAGAGGGAGTGAGGCACATGAGGGAGAGGGCCTCAAATCCCACAGCAGCAAAGTGAATTAATTCACTTTGCTTCAGTTGCAAAGAGAAACGACAGAGAGAGAAAGAAAGAAAGAGAAAGAGAGAAAGAGAGAAACCGAGAAAGGAAAAGAGAAGAAAGGGAAACCCAAAGAAAGTTCAGATTTTTCTATTGTTCCAGCAGCAGATTGTTCGAGATTCAGCCACGAATCAGCAGCAAGAAGCTCTCAAGCTTCAAAGCAAGGTAAACCCTCGTTTCTCATGTTTTTCTTGGGGGAAAATCTGGGGTTTCAAGTGGAAAAAAGAGAATGTAAGTGAATCATGTTGAGATTTTCGGTTAAAATCGAAACACAGTTCGAGTGTAGTTGTTTTCAAACACGAATCCATGAGTTGATTGTTTAGAAAACTAAGTTTAATGAGTTTTCATCAAGAAAGTTCTGAGTTTTTTTAAAAGTTGAGTCAAGAGATTTTTATAAGCAAAATGTGAAATTTTTGCTTATGAAACCACGGATTTGTGATAGTAGAAATATAGAAGATACCTTGAAACGATCTTATGGAGATCGATTTCGAGTGTACGAAGTAGAACAAAGGCCATAAAAGCCTTAGAAAATCAAAGCAGAGTAGTTCAGATCCAGAATCTTGATTCTGGTATGAACACGAGCGTGTACACGGGCGTGTACAAGGGCGTGTTCAGAACACGGCCCGGAACATGTCCACATGCACGACCGTGTTGCAAGAAAATTCAGACCCGAGAGGTACACAGCCAAGAACACGGTCGTGTATCGGGCTATGTTAAGGGGCACACGGTCAAGGGAAGGCGTGTAGCAGACCATGTTAGACAGTACGAAAACACGGCCAGAAACACGACCGTGTAAGTAACCGTGTAAGCACGCACGTAAGTCCAGAGGAATACACGGCCGTGTATCCACCCGTGTAAGTATACACGGCCATGTTCCACGAAGTACACGGCCAGGCATGTAAGTCGAGAGAGGTACACGGCCAGAGACACGCCCGTGTAGAAGGGCGTGTCCGAAGCCAAAGAGTAAAAAAAAAAAAAAAAAAAAAGAGTCTGGAAATAGAAAATTCATGTTTTGCCATGTTTCCAGTATAAGATGAATATTGGAAATAATCAGTGATTATTTCTTTTATAGGAGTTCAAGCCAGAGACCCCGAATCAGCAATCCCAGAGCAGTAGAGGCTCCCGCTAGCCGACTTTCTGTAAGTTCAAGCATTGTCCTGACTGCAACGTGGACAATCTTGTTATGTTTAAGATATTATGTATATTGTTTGATGTGTATGTTAGACATTAATTGTCTACATCACGATATTCATGTCAGTTACATGTCAGTTCATATCATGCATGTAGAGTTCATGTTTCAGTACACATGTCAGACAGATACCAGAACACGAAAACAGGTAGGTGCACAAGGCACCCTAGTGTGTTAATATAACTCACACCCCAGTAATTCATGTAACAGGTTCCGACTGTGGGGGCAATCAGTATGCTACCCAGTTGGAACACCAGTAAGATGGTAATTAAACCAGTTATTGGCGTATCGGCCTCTCGACCCACGGGGAGGTTTTCATGTTTAGCTTTAGTTAAGACTGAGGAGACCAGCACTAAAATATCGCTCCCAGTTACGCTAACATGTCGGTACGACCAATCAAGGGCTCAAAACTAGAAATAAATATCAGATAATGTCCTAAGACTAATCTTTTAGCCACGAGCATGTTTTACAGAGTCCAGTTTCATGCATGAGCATAGTAGTACAGCATGTCATGTTTCATATTTTTATGTTTGAACTTACTGAGCCCATAACTCATCAGTTTGTTCACATGTTGCAGGTAAGAGACCTGTTCACCAGTAGTATACAGTGGATGACGAACAGGGTAGATGCATGCCAAGAAGGATTGGGCGAGGGATTGTGGTCACCTTAAATCTTCTGCTGTATAGTTTTGAAAACTTTAAACATGTAGTTTCAAGAACAAGATTTCAAGTTAAGATTATGTGATAGAGGAATCATGATTCATGTGCATGTTATTTTGTTAACATGATTTCCTTATCACATTCTCGAACAGTTTATGATTTTAAAGAAAAAAAAATTTATTCTACAAATTAGCAAGCAAGTTTTCAGTTCAGCATGATTGCCGGCAACCCTAGAGGCCTACAGACTATTGCGGTTAACTACATAGTTGACTGTAATAGCACTGAGGGCCTCGGCAGTAGGGCGGGCCGCCACATTTGGTATCAGAGCGAAGTTTTTATGATGGGTTCAGTTTAGGATACCAAACGTAGTCACATTTGGTATCAGAGCCCAAGTTTTAAAATGGGTCTAGTTTAGAATACTTACTGTAGTCACAGTTGGTATTATCAAAAAAGTTGGTAGACCATATCCCGCCTGACTCCGTGCATGTCCTGTTCGCCGATCCAAGTAAGTTCAGTTTATGTTAAGATCAGTAGCTAGTTATGCATGAAAGTAAAGGTCTGTAGAGACCTATACCTTGTAATAAGTATGTGATGATATATTAATGCAAGAAATCATGTGAGACCTCTTATAGAGGATCTAATACAAGTTCATCGTGTGATTATAGGATATAAAGTAGCACGATGGAAAATCAGGGCCAAGGCCAAAGAAGGAGAAGGGGACGCCCATCTCTAACTCAGTGATTAGAAGAGATACAAGCTCTTCTAGAAAACCAGATGAGAGAAAATGTAGAACTGAGACAAAGACTAGAACAGCTAGAACAGGGGCAGGGATCAGCAGGGACTCCTGCACAACCAGCAGCAGAGGCAGAACGGGTAGTGCCACCAGTGGAACCAGAAGTGGTTCAAGAACCACCGGTCAGGGTGAACCCAGAGCCACTATATGAGATATTTCGGAAGATGAGGCCTCTGGAATTTGAGGGTTCAACAAATCCTCTGGAAGTAGAAGATTGGCTTTCTTCGATCCAGATGATTATAGAGTTTATGAGACTCACGGATGAAGAGAAAGTCTTATGCGCATCCTTTGTTCTAAAGAGGGACGCAAGATTTTGGTGGGATACAGTCCGCATGATGAGGGACATGACCACAATGTCATGGGCGGAGTTCTTGGAGGAGTTCAACCAGAAATATTGATCCTGCATCACTCCGACCCCAACAGAAGGAATTTTCATAGTTACAGCAGGGTGACATGTCAGTCAGTGAGGTTTGCAAGAGATTTGATCAGCTCTCCCGCCTATGTCCGTATGTAGTGCCCACAGAAAGGGAGAAGATACAGAAGATGATAGGCATGTTCATGCCTGAGATTGCTACTTTGATTGACGTCGGTCCAATCCCGCCAATTTCAGTAGCCGACTGTGTTAGTCGTGCTTTGAGGGCAGAGTATCACCTAGCCCGACAGAAAGAAGAGAGAGAAAAGGTCTGGGAAGCTAAGAAGAAAGAAAAGATTTTGGCTGAGGTCTCTCAACCTGGACAACACAGTAAAGGTAGTCAGAGTATAAGACTAGAGCAGTCCAATCATCCAGGCCCTCAGTTCCAACTAAAGAGAAAGGGAAATTTCCAGGGAAACCAAGGACAAGATAATAGAAGCCAGTCACGGAGGACTTACACTACCACAGTTCCAAATAACCCCACCTGTCCAAATTGTGGGAGGAAACATGTGGGTCAATGCAGAGCTGGCACGACTGCATGTTTTCAATGCGGAAAAGAAGGCCATTTCATCAAGAAATGCCCTATGAACCGCCAGTCAGTATCAGGAGCAAACTCTTCACGTCCACAGCAGTCACAAGTTCATGCACTCAAGTTGAGTTATGAAAGCCAAACAGAAGTGCCTCCAGCAGTGTAGCAAAGACAAGAAAGAGCTCCACAGGCAGATGCTAGGGTGATGGCCTACACCAGAGAAGAAGCAGAGGCAAGGACGTCCAACATGGTGACAGGTCAGATTTCTGTCGCTAACCACTTGGCATCTGTTCTATTTGACTCTGGGGTCACCCATTCTTTCATATCATATGTATTTGCTGATAAGTTAGAATACCCTAGAGATCACATGGGAAGAACTTTTAGAACTGCTCTCCCATCAGGAGAAATCATGTTGTTAGAGTACTGGTTACCTCATGTACCAGTAATCATGGTAAATAAAGAGCTGTATGCAGAATTGATCATGATGAAGATCGTAGACTATGATATAATCTTGGGAATGGATTTCCTAGTAAAATATCAAGCTACGATAGATTGCAGAAACAGAAGAATAGTGTTCAAGCCAGAAAATGAAGAATGTTTCGGATATGTCGATTCTTCGAGAAGATGCAGCAAGATGATGATCAGTTCATTGAAAGCCAAGAAGCTAATAGCCAGTGGTTGTACTGGGTATTTAGCTTACGTGACAGATACAGCAGAAGAGAAGACGTTACAACTAGAATATGTTCCTGTTGTCAGAGAATTTCTCGAAGTCTTTCCCGAGGAACTACCAGGAATACCTCCAGAGTGGGAAATCTCATTTAAGATAGAGCTCCTACCTGGAACAGCACCGATCTCCAAGGCGCCGTACCGTATGGCACCAGTGGAGTTGAAAGAATTACAAGTACAGTTGAAGGATCTGCTTGACAAGGGATTCATCAGACCGAGCTATGCCCCATGAGGTACTCCCATACTATTTATCAAGAAGAAAGACGGGACGTTCCGCATGTGCATAGATTACAGAGAATTGAACAAGGTTATAGTCAAGAATAGGTACCCATTACCTAGGATTGATGACCTGTTCGATCAGCTCAAGGGTGCATCAGTGTTCTCAAAGATTGATTTGAGATCAAGATACCATCAGTCGAGGATCAAGGAAAGTGATGTTTCCAAGACAGCTTTCAGAACCCGTTATGGGCATTATGAGTTCCTAGTAATGCCGTTTGGGTTAACGAACACGCCAGTCGCTTTCATGGACCTAATGAACAGAGTCTTCAAGGAGTATTTTGATAAGTTTGTCATTGTGTTCATCGATGACATTCTTATATATTCAAAGACTCACGCAGAGCATGAAGCACAGTTAAGAGTTGTTTTTCAGAAGCTGAGAGAGCATCAACTCTATGCCAAGTTTTCAAAATGTGAATTTTGGCTAGACAGAGTACATTTCCTCGGACATGTAGTGTCCAAGGAGGGAATTGTAGTGGATCTAATCAAAGTGGATGCAATCAACAAATGGCCTGCACCTAAGAGCGTAACAGAGATATGCAGTTTCTTAGGGTTAGCTGGCTATTACAGAAGATTTGTGGAGGGATTTGCACGGTTAGCAGCACCTCTTACCACCCTCACACGCAAGGAAAAGAAGTATATATGGACAGATGAGTGTGAAAGAAGCTTCCAAGAGCTAAAGAGACGGCTAACAAGCGCATTGATCCTCACACTCCCTACTGAGGGGGAGAAGTATGAAATATACAGTGATGCTTCAAAAGTGGGTTTGGTAGCAGTATTGATACAAGAAGGCAGAGTGATTGCATATGCTTCACGTCAATTGAAAGAGCACGAGAAGAATTACCCTACCCACGATCTAGAACTCACTGTAGTAGTGTTCACACTCAAAATCTAGCGACACTATCTGTATAGAGCACAGTACCAGATTTACACAGATCATCAAAGCTTAAAATACTTCTTCACACAGAAAGAGTTGAACATAAGGCAAAGAAGAGGGTTGGAGTCGGTGAAGGATTATGACTGTGAGATCCTTTATCATCCAGGAAAAGCCAACCGAGTAGCAGACACTTTAAGCAGAAAAGCGACAGTTCCGTAGCAGTTGCCTATTAACAGGTTGTCAAGACCATTGCAGCAAGAGATTCATTCACTCGACCTGGAGCTGATATCAGGAAAATTATCAGCACTGCAGCTAAAGTCATCATTGTTTGATGATATCAAGGAAGCTCAGAAGTAAGATTCAAGTTTGACAGACTCCCAGGAAGAGGTGTCCATAGATGGATTAATCATGTATCAAGAGAGAATTCATGTTCCAGCAGATGAAGAACTGCGAAGGCGAATCATGTCAGAAGCTCATGAGACGCCGTATTCAGTCCATCCTGGAGCCACCAAGATGTACCAAGACTTGAAGCTACAGTTTTGGTGGAAAGGGATGAAAGGAGACATTGCAAGATTTGTGAGTAAGTGCCTTACTTGTCAGAAAATTAAGGCTGAGCATCAGCATCCTGGAGGAAAGTTAGAACCTCTAGAGATTCCAGAATGGAAATGGGAGAATGATACCATGGATTTTATGGTAGGGCTACCCAAAACAAGAGGAGAACACGATGCCATTTGGGTAATCATGGACAAGCTGACAAAGACAGTCAGATTCATACCAATGAAGATCACTTACTCATTGGAGAAGCTGGCACACCTTTATGTAGATCACGTTGTCAGGTTACATGGAGTGCCAAAGTCTATAGTATCTGACAGAGATGCACGATTCACTTCAAATTTTTGGGAGTGTGTGCAAAGAGCCATGGGCACAGAACTGAGGTTCAGTACAGCCTTCCATCCTCAGTTAGATGGACAATCAGAACGAACTATCCAGACTTTGGAGGATATACTCCGAGCATGTGTAATGGATTTTCTAGGAGCTTGGAATGAGAAGCTACCACTAGTGGAATTCTCATATAACAACAGTTACCAAGCTTCCATCAAGATGGCACCGTATGAGGCCTTGTATGGATGAAAGTGCAGATCACCCATCCATTGGTATGATTTGAAGGAAAAACAACTGCATAAAACAGATTTCATGCAGGAAACTTGCGATGCAGTTGCCAAGATCCAGCAAAGAATGAAGAGTGCTCAGAGCAGACAGAAGAGCTATGCAGACAGAAGACGGAGATCCCTAGAATTCAAGGAAGGGGACTTCGTATTTCTGAAAGTGTCACCCATGAAGGGGATTATGCGATTTGGTAAGAAGGGAAAACTGAGTCCAAGGTATATTGGACCTTATGAGATTATTAAACGCATTGGGAAGGCTGCCTACAAGTTGGCATTACCTCTTGAGCTATCAGCAGTGCACAGTGTATTCCATGTCTCCATGCTCAGAAAGTACATGTCAGATCCGTCTCATGTACTACAACATGAACCAGTCCAAGTTCAAGAGGATTTGACCTATGAAGAACAGCCTGTTCAGATACTGGCTAGAGAAGAAAAAGTGCTGAGAAACATGACCATCCCACTAGTCAAGGTATTGTGGAGAAATCACAACATTGAAAAAGCTACGTGGGAAAGAGAAGATGAGATGAGACTTTCATACCCTCACTTATTTTAATTTTCGAGGACGAAAATTTTATAAGGAGGGGTGAATGTGATAACCGAGAAATCTATACTCTCGGAAAATTTTGTACAAAATATGTAAATAAATGTACATTCACAGTGAGACATGTTACAGAATACAAAGTAGAGGAAAATTTTGATTAATTGAGTTTTAATCAAAATTTTCTAATGAATTAATGAATATAATTTAAAAGCTAAGCATTAATTCAAATTATGATGTTTTAAAATTAATAGGAAAGTATGTGAAAAATGCATATTAAGAGATCAATGGCACACAAGTGAGCCACATTGATTAATGGCTAAGATTAACCAAACAAGCCTTTGCAAAATTAAAAAAAATGAAAGAAATTGAGAGAGCGGAAGTGAGGCACGTGAGGGAGAGGGCCTCAAATCCCACAGCAGCAAAGTGAATTAATTTACTTTGCTTCAGCTGTAAAGAGAAACGACAGAGAGAGAAAGAAAGAAAGAGAAAGAGAGAAACCGAGAAAAGAAGAGAGAAGAAAGGGAAACTCAAAGAAAGATCAGATTTTTCTCTTGTTCCAGCAGCAGATTGTTCGAGATTCAGCCACGAATCAGTAGCAAGAAGCTCTCAAGCTTCAAAGCAAGATAAACCCTCGTTTCTCACTTTTTTCTTGGGGGAAAATCTGGGGTTTCAAGTGGAAAAAAGAGAATGTGAGTGAATCATGTTGAGATTTTCAATTAAAATCGAAACATAGTTCAAGTCTAGTTGTTTTCAAACACGAATCCATGAGTTGATTGTTTAGAAAACCAAGTTTAATGAGTTTTCGTCAAGAAAGTTCTGAGTTTTTTTAAAAGTTGAGTCAAGAGATTTTTATAAGCAAAATGTGAAATTTTTGCTTATGAAACCATGGATTTGTGATAGTAGAAATGTAGTAGATACCTTGAAACGATCTTATGGAGATCGATTTCAAGTGTAAGAAGTAGAACAAAGACCATAAAAGCCTTAGAAAATCAAAGCAGAGCAGTTCGGACCCAGAATCTTGATTCTAGTATGAACACGGGCGTGTACACGGGTGTGTACAAGGGCGTGTTCAGAACACGGCTCCGAACATGCCCACATGCACGACCGTGTTGCAAGAAAATTCAGACCCGAAAGGTACACGGCCAAGAACACGACCGTGTATCGGGCCGTGTCAAGGGACACACGGTCAAGGGAAGGTATGTAGCAGACCATGTTAGACAGCAGGAAAACACGACCAGAAACACGGCCATGTAAGTAACAATGTAAGCATGTACGTAAGTCCAGAGGAATACACGGTTGTGTATCTACCCGTGTAAGTATACACGGCCATGTTCCACGAAGTACACGGCCAGGCATATAAGTCCAGAGAGGTACACGGCTAGAGACACGCCCGTGTAGAAGGGCGTGTCCGAAGCCAAAGAGTAAAAAAAAAAAAGAGTCTGGAAATAGAAAATTCATGTTTTGTCATGTTTCCAGTATAAGTTGAATATTGGAAATAATCAGTGATTATTTCTTTTATAGGAGTTCAAGCCAGAGACCCCAAATCAGCAGTCCCAGAGCAGCAGAGGCTCACGCCAGCCGAATTTCTGTAAGTTCAAGCATTGTCCTGACTGCAATGTGGACAATCTTGTTATGTTTAAGATATTATGTATATTATTTGACGTGTATGTTAGACATTAATTGTCTACATCACGATATTCATGTCAGTTTCATGTCAGTTACATGTCAGTTCATATCATGTATGTAGAGTTCATGTTTCAGTACACATGTCAGACAGGTACCAAAACACGAAAACAGGTAGGTACACACCCTAGTGTGTTAATATGACTCACACCCCAGTAATTCATGTAACAGGTTTCGACTGTGGGGGCAATCAGTATGCTACCCAGTTGAAACACCAACAAGATGGTAATTAAACCAGTTATTGGCGTATCGGCTCTCGACCCACAGGGAGGTTTTCATGTTTAGCTTCAGTTAAGGCTGAGGAGGTCAACACTAAAGTACCGCTCCCAGTTGCGCTAACATGTCGGTACGACTAATCAGGGGCCCAAAACCAGAACTAAATATCAGATAATGTCCTAAGACTAATCTTTTAGCCACGAGCATGTTTTACAGAGTCCAGTTTCATGCATGAGTACAGCAGTACAGCATGTCATGTTTCATGTTTTTATATTTGAACTTACTGAGCCTATAGCTCATCAGTTTGTTCACATGTTGCAGGTAAAAGACCTGTTCACCAGTAGTATACGGTGGATGATGAACAGGGTAAATGCATGCCAGGGAGGATTGGGCGAGGGATTGTGGTCACCTTAAATCTTCCGCTGTATAGTTTTGAAAACTTTAAACATGTAGTTTCAAGAACAAGATTTCAAGTTAAGATTATGTGATAGAGGAATCATGATTCATGTGCATGTTATTTTGTTAACATGATTTCCTTATCACATTCTAGAACAGTTTATGATTTTAAAGAAAAAAATTTTATTCCGCAAATTAGCAAGCAAGTTTTTAGTTCAGCATGATTGCCGGCGACCCTAGAGGCCTGCAGACTATTGCGATTAACTACAGAGTTGACTGTAATAGCACTGAGGGCCTCGGCAGCTGGGCAGGCCGCCACATTACTATTATGAGTAAGAGGTATAATAATAATTTGATCACCTGAGAGTCTGTAGTCTAAAGAAAATTAAGAGCCAAGAGACCTAAGGGTTCTATCTATAGAAAGTGCATTAGATGGCATTAGAATTTAAACAGGACTTCAGAAAAAGTTTTTCTCTCTCCTCCCTTATAAGTGGCTGAATTTTTTCCCTAGGGTTTGCTCTAGAAAAATCCTTCATGGTAGACCAGCAAGATCTAAAATTTAATTCAAATTTCAATCTCTACAATTCTTGTGAATTTATCTGCATGGATAATGTTCAATATCTCCAGTTTAAATTCAAACTAAAATCGTGCCAATTTTATTTGAATTAAACAATTGTGTAATAATCTTCCAAAACAAAATCAAATTAGGAGAAAATTTTGTCTTCCTTATCCACCAAATAAATGTTACCTTTAGTGCACTAAGGATAAGATTTTGTTCAATTCAAATTCAAATAGAATAATTTTTCAATTCAAAATATTTATTTAAATAAGATATTCAAAATTTAATTCAATCTCATATTTAACTTTTAAAAGGAAAAAATTTAATTTAAATTACAAATCTTTTCTTCCAAAATAAATATTTATCCCATCAATTAAATAAAATAAAATTACCATTTTACCTATGACCAGGAAACGCCTACACCTAGAAAAGTTTACTCATATTTTCTATTCACTAAATGCAAAAATATAAGCCATAAAAAATGCTTCGATCAATTACTATCCATTAAGGAATTAGTAAAGGGATCAATTGGACATGTATAATATGAGCTCCAAAATTTATGTAACTATTATTCTATATCAAATAAACCCATTACACAATTATTAGGTTTAGAGTTATGCCACCATAAATCTAAAATTACATTCCCAATTATATACTGAATTACACAAGTTGGTGAATAGCCATCATCTAATGACCTAGTCATATATGCAACACCCTTATATGATATCCATAATCAACCTTGGGTCAAATTCCGTTCAACTTTTTGATCAAGCTATCTTAAATATCTATTATACACCCAATTCAGAAAATAATTATTTACTATATGTGAATAAGAAATCATTTGCAAAGCAAATGACCCCAGGCTTTGTTTATTTTCACATCTAGAATAATGCCGTTAAGAGGATAACTTTTACTCCTTATTAGAGTTATGATTCCACATGTGCAAGCAAACCTTGCATAGTATACAAATCATACACCGAACAAACCGGCCGATAAGCTTACTACTTTGATGATGCTTTATCCTTTATAACATGAAAGTACATAAGTTATACACATGAAGGCATTTACTTACTTAAAATTAAGGTTATTGCATAATGAACATAGAAAGTGAATTAATCTACTCAAGTGGAATACGTAGATTAATTGCACTTTGGCTCCAATCCAATATGTCACTAGCAAGCAACATATCTATGTCTTTACTCGGGAATCAAATGCTCTAGATAGTTAAGATAAACCGTCTCCATAGTTGACTTTAGATAACATAATAGTCTTAATATGAGTTAGATGCTCACTCTAGTCCCATAGACTGTGGACTATAGATTTAGACTACTTACTTTAAAACGTTGTCTTTTTGAATACAAAATGCCATTGTATGCAACAATCTAATAGTTTAACATTAAGCAGTCAATGAGCCATATTTGCTTAAATTTACTTTAACATGTAAATTGGATGATGACATCTAGTAATGTAATGAATAATCTCTAATATATTATTAATTAGTTTAAAAATAAATGAAATACATTAAAATGTCTTTTTTTTGCTTAGGGCATTCCTAACAATGACTTCTAATTAGGCTCATATTTTTACAAAACCATTACATGCAACATGAATTTGTCAAGTTTACACAAAATCTTTTAAACCCACATGCATGTTCAAACTTCAAATAAAAAACCCAAGAATCTAAGTTTAAATTTAAGTTCGTCTGTAAGATTTACAGAGCCTTTGACCTTAGAAAAATTAATTCTTAATTTTAGATTTTATTTTATGTTTCAAGCTTGAGGTGTATCTTGGAGAATGGAAGGGTGAGACAGATTGAGAAAGAAGAAAGAGAGAAGGAGAGAGTATGTGTCTTTATGGAACTTAAGGGTAGAGAGACAGTTAGAGAGTGAGAGTGCATGAGAGATAAAGAGAGAATAAAGGTTATGGAAGTTTGAAGTGGGTTTAGCTTTTAAAAATGGAATTCACTTTTTTTTTTATTTGAAAGAAAAAGAATAAGGAACTTGTCAAGTTATTTCAATGCTTGAAAAGATGGAAATTTAGCATTTCAATGCAAAGAATCTCTATAAATTATAGAGAAATTTTTTTGAAATTAACAAGGGTTATTTTGTAATTATTTAAAAATTTTAATGTCAAAATGTATTTATGTAAAAATTTAGGGACTAAAATGAAATTTTTAAAATTTATTTTTAAAACTTAATTGGTAAAATTTTATACGCTGATTAATTATCTAAATCTCAATTTTAGTACACTAATCAACCCAATATTTACTTAATTAATCACAATTAATTTTAACAAACATTACAACCCCAACCTCTGAAAAGAAATTTCATCCTCGAAATTCGACATACCTCAATAACTTAAAAAAAAAAAAGGTAATGCTTATGCATGGATGACTCTAACTCCAAGTCACCTCTTTGACATTGTGCTGTTGCCACAACACCGTTACTAATGGAATCTCTGGACATCACAAACTCTTTATCTTTCTACCAAGAATCTGAACTAGATACTCCTCGTAGGACGTGTCTCCTTGAATCAGATCATCGAACCATTGAACAATGGTGCTTGGATCGATGTGACACTTGCATAGCATTAAGATGTAAAGCACATCATGTATGTGTGATAATTCTTATAACAAAGCTAGGTGATAAGCAACAACTCCTATACGCTTCACGATTTGAAATGCAACAATATACTATGGTGCTAGCTTGCCTTTGATACTGAAAATGCGTAATACCTTTGCATGGAGAAACTTGTAAAAGAACATAATCACCCTCACTAAACGCTAGAGGTCTACTATGTCAGTCAACATAACTCTTTTGATAACTCTGAGTAGTTCTTAAGTAATGGAAATCTTCTCATTGTTGTCTAAGATGTCATTGATCTTCATAGTAAACATATCAGTAGGCTCTTATTACAAATTGGTGATGTGCATAATTACCATAAAGAACCTCAAACGATGTTATACTAATGCTAGATTGATAGTTATAAATGCAAGTACTTCTTTCAACTACCATCAAAATCTTGAATAAAAGCACAAAGCATATCCTTAAGAATACGAATCATCCTCTCGGACTAACCATCTATCTACAAAAGGAAAGCGATGCTGAAGTTCAACTCAGTTCCCAAGGTTTTGCGAAAGCTCTTCCAATACTTGGCATTGAAATGCATGCCTCAATTTGAAGTAATGGATAATGTAACCCCATGAAGTGACTAACGTTCATCATGTACAACTCAGCTAAAACTTTCCTAGAATAGTTAGGAATGACTTAAGCGGGAAAGACATTTTATATGTATTTCATTTATTTTGAGTTTGGTAATAAAATTGTATTAGAAGTTATTCGTTACATTATTATATGTCCTCATCCTATTTACATGTTAAAGTAAATGTAAACAAACATAGTTGATTGACTGCTTGTGTTATACTGTTAGAATATTACATGCAATGGACTTTTGTATGCAAGAAGACAACGTTCTAAAGTAAGTAGTCTAAACTATGGTCTATAGTCTAAAGTGTTAGAACTGTTATGAATGCCCTAAGTCGAAAAGGCATTTTAAATGTATTTCATTATTTTGAATTGGATAATAAAATTATATTCAAAGGTTGTTCATTACATTACTATATGTCCTCATTCTATTTATAAGTTAAAGTAAACGTAAACAAATATGGCTCACTGACTGCTTGTGTTAAACTGTTAGAATGTTACATATAATTGACTTTTATATGCAAGAAGACAATGTTCAAAATTAAGCAGTTTAAACTATGGTTCGTAGTCTATGGGGTTAGGCCGAGCATCTCATGTTAAGACTATTATATGGTCTAAAGTAAATTTTAGGGGACAGTTTATCTTGGTTGTCCAAAGTGTTGACTTCTGAGTAGAGACATAGATACATTGCTTGGTCGTGACATATTGGACTGAGACTAAAGTGTAATTGGTCTGTGTAGTATACTTGAGTGGATCATGTCATTTTTGATGTTCATTATGCAATAACCTTAATCCTGAGTAGATGAATCACTTCATATATATAACTTATGTACTTTGATGTTTAAATGGCTAAAGCATCTCATAGGTAGTAAGCATATAGACCAGTTCGTTAGGTATATAACTTGTATACGATGGAGGGTTTGTTTACAGATATTAAAATCATAACTGTAATAAGGAGTAAAAAGTATCCTCTTAAAGGCATTATACTGGATATGAAAATGAGCAAGGCCTTGAGTCGTCTACTGGGCAGATAACTTCTTATTCATATATGGTGAACAATCATTTTCTTATTTGGGAGTATAATGGATCTTTAAGATAGCTTGATTAATAATTCGAGCAGACTTTGATCTAAGGTTGATCGTGGATATCATATGAAGGTTTTGCATATATGACATGGTCATTAGACGATAGCTTATCGCTAGCTTACGTAATACAGTATATAATTGGGAGTGTAGTTTTAGGTTTATAGTAGTGTGATTCTGAAACTAATAATTGTATTGGGTTTATTTGGTGCAGAATAATCGTTATATGGATTATTAGAGCCTACATTATATATGTTCAATTAGTCCCTCTATTAACTCTACATAACTTCTTAATGAATGGTAATTGGTTAGGATATTTTTATCAGCTTGTTGTCTTACATTTAGTGAATAGGAAAATCTAGATTACCGTCCCACTGGGTGTAGGTGTTTTTCTCTATATGCTAGAGGGCTAAAATTGTAATTTAATATTATTCAATAAATGGGATAAATATTTAATTTAAATTTATTTTGAAAGATAAGTTTGAAATTTAAATTAATTATATTTGAATTTTTAATTCAAAAATATGATTAATTTTAATTTTGAAAATCTTGTCTTAAGATAAATATTTGAGATTTAAAGATTATCCTATTTGAATTTGATTGAACAAAATCTTGTCTTAGTACAAGTAGGGGTGGCATCCACTTTGGGTAAGGGTGGAAGACAAGATTTTCTTCTAGTTTGAATTTGAATTTTGTGTTGGATAAGAAATTATACAATTATTTGAATTTCAAATGATGTTGCCATGATTTTATTTGAATTTGAATTGGAGTTATGAAAAATTATCCATGTGGATAAAATTTAAATATTTGTGAAGTTTGAAATTTGAATCAAATTTTAAATTACAAATCCTTGCATGGCTGAATTTATTTGTGGATAATTCCATAAGGTAGAATCAGTTTTCAGTAGATAAGGGAAAAGAAAAAACTCTTATTTGAATCTTATTTGAATTTTGAATCCTCCTTCCCTTGGAAAAACCGAATTTTGTAGGCTTTATCCCTTGAGAAATTTGGAATTTTTAGGTTGGTGGAGGAGATAAGATTCAAGTTTGAATCCTATTTGAATTTTGAATTCCTTGATCTCTATAGTAGCCGAAAATTTTAAAGGGATTTCTCCTTATAGAGAATCGGCCATAAGGCAGTGGGAAAGAAAAATCTTTTCTTGATCCAATTCAAAATTGAAAAAGTTACCTCATGCAATATTTTAAATAGAAGTCATTCCACTCCTATTTTTCTTAGACCACAAACTCTCAGGTGAGCAAGCTTATTATTGCACAAATCATTATAGTAATAAGTTCTTAAGAGATATGGGTGGTTGGAAGAAGATAAGCCATGCTAGAATACCGATCAAGAAACCAAGTACCCACATGCTCCACCGTCCAAGAATTGGAGAATAGTAAAAAAAAGCTAGTTGGTTGAAACCCCTTGGTCACTTCTTTCTATGTTCTTGGCATTTTCTTCTCAAGGTATTTGATTATTGATAATTTATTATATTGCAACACTAGTCTTTTAACGATCCTTAAAAAAAATTTTAAATTCCACTATGTACTATAATGTTTTTTCCAACAAGTGGTATCAGAGCTAATTCGTGATTATGTTATATATATAAATTAAACGATAATTTTTTAGTCTCCTTTATGTATGGATTTGATATTTGGAGCGTGACATTTTAACATTCCTTTATATTATTATCATAAATTATGCATGAAGTATGTGATTATTTTAATTTTTAAAAATTATTAGAAGCATGCTCAATTTTGCCAGTTATAGTTCCTTTGAATTTGAAAAAATTGTATCTCAGATTTTTTATGTAACCATAGGAGTGGTTTATTGTGACCATAATTTTCTCATGGATTTTAATTTTTATCTCTTAGAATTTTTTTGTTAGAATTTTTATACACCGAAAATGATATGAAAAATTTTATGTAATTATTCTTAGAGGAGTTTAAAGATTGAAAATCGTATTTTATTTTTCCTAAAAATTAAATTTAATTTAAAGATTAGAAATTTTTTTTGTATGGAAAATTCCAATTTAATTAGGATTCAAAATTTTTTTAGAGATCCTAATGGGTAAATTGAAATATAACACGAAATTCGAGAACTAACCATTTGGGATGGCCACCGGTCTTGGTGGGGCTACAGCCCTTACCCTCGGGTAGGAAGGGCCTGCTGTAGCCCCTGTCCAAGACTGTAGTCCCACGGCTACAAGCTCTACTTGCAGTCAGGGGTGGCTGTGGACTCTCTAGGGGTCGGCAGCCCATAGTTACAGGTATGGCTTGCAACCTGGTAGGTTGCAGCCTTGCCGGGCTTTGCACCAAGCCTTGCCATGGGCTACGAAACCCCAAACCCCCCCCCCCCCCCCCCCTCTCACCCGGGGGGTTGGGGCTACCCACGAGTCCTACGAGCCTTCAGGCCTGTGGCGCGAAGGGTTGAGGTTTAGAAATTTTCATTTTTTTAAATTTGAGATTTAATTTTAAATTGGGTACAAAAATATATAATTGTACATTTAAATTTTGAAATTACATATTGTTATGCATGAAATTTGAAATTGTTTACAATTTGAATTTTGGAAATTTGAATTTTAAATAATTTTTAGGATGAGAAATAAATCGAAAGGCTACACGAAAATAGATACGCGAATATGGAGTAAAATTCAAGACCCAAAAAATGTTTTGGATAGAATTTTGTAATCTTTATTTTTCTTTTTTCTAGGATGGGACTATGGCTCGGTCGTTTAAATATTTCATCATTTAGTTTCCTATGATATGTCATGGATGGATGAATATGTATTGATGGATGTATTGAGTGTGTGGCGCCCCCGAATCCAATCACGCGAAACTGTTATAATCTGACTCTGTTGTTGACCAAGATAGCCCATGCGTCGAATCCGGATTGCCATTTAAAACTCTTTTTCTTTCAACTTACATTATTTAGGGCTTAAAATTTCGCCCATATTTTTTTTCTTTTTAATATTCTTTCCTCACACGAAAGCCATATATAAAACATAATACTAACTTCCAGTTGTCTTTTTAAAGTACAATATAATTTACAAATATACAATATAGGTACTCTGTTTTTCAAAATACATTCTCTTCAATTCATTATTAATCACTCAGTGGAAGACTGGTAGCAAGACCAAAATCCACAGTGGATTCCCTATCTCATTGACACGTGCGCATCCTGCCACCATCCATGTAGTCTACTGGACAGGTTTTTTTACCTACAACATAAACAAACTGATGAGCTAACAGGCTCAGTAAGTTCAAACATACTTAGTAAGAATCACATAGATTCAAAAACACCTAAAATCGAATTTCCTATACATAGTACTATTTATCCATGAATAGTACTATACACCATAAATAGTGACTTTGACATTTGATCGATGAATAGTAATTGTTACTGTGATAACCGAGAAATCTACGTTCTGGAAATATTTGTACAAAATATGTAAATAAATGTACATTTATAGTGAGACATGTTACAGAATAAAGAGTAGAGGAAAATTTTGATTGATTGAGTTTTTAATCAAAATTTGATGATGAATTAATAAATATAGTTTAAAAACTAAGCATTAATTAATTTATGATGTTTTAAAATTAATAGAAAAGTATGTGGAAAAATACATACTAAGAGATCAATGGCACATAAGTGAGCCATATTGATCAATGGCCAAAAGAATTGCCAAACAAGCCCTTGCACATTTTAAAAAAAAAATGAAAGCAAGTGAGAGAGTGAGAGGCACGTGAGAAAAAGGGGGCAAATTACTCCCCTTAGCTGCAAAGCAGCCGACAGAAAGAAAGAAAGAAAGAGAAAGAGAAAGAAAGAAAGGGAAAGAGAAAGGGAAAGATAGAAAGGGAGAAACCGAGAAAAGAGAGAGAAGAAAAAGGAAATCCAAACAAGTTTGGATTTTCTTGTTCCAGCAACAGATCGATCTAGTTTCGATCATGAATCAGCAGCAAGAAACTCACAAGATTCAAGCAAGGTAAACCCTCGTTTTTCTCTTGCTTTTTTGGATGAAAAATCTAGGGTTTTAAGTGAAAAAAAGGAGAATGTGAGTGAATCATGTTGAGGTTTTCGGTTAAAATCGAAACATGGTTTGAGTATAGATGTTTTCAAACACGAATCCATGAGTTAATGGTTTAGAAAAACAAGTTTAGTGAAAATTCTTCACAAAAATGAAGATTTTTCAAAAGTTGAGTCAAGAGGTGTAAATAAGCAAAATGTGGAATTTTTTGCTCATGAAATCATGGATTTGTGATAGTAGAAATGTAGTAGATATCTCGAAACGATCTTATAGAGATCAATTTTGAGTGTAAGAAGTAGAACAAAGGCCATAAAAGCCTTAGAAAATCAGAACAGAGCAGTTCGGACCCAGAATCTTGATTCTAGTATGAACACGGGCGTGTAAAAGGGCGTGTTCAGTACACGACCCCGAACATGCCCATATGCACGACCGCGTTGCGAGAAAAATCAGACCCGAGAGGTACACGGCCAAGAACACGGCCGTGCATCGGGCCGTGTCAAAGGGCACACGGTCAAAGGGAGGTGTGTAGTAGGCCATGTTAGGCAGTAAGAAAACACGGCCAGAAACATGGCCGTGTAAGTAACCGTGTAAGAGTCCAGAGGAGTACACGGCCAGTAACACGACCGTGTATTCACCCATGTAAGTATACACGACCATGTTCCACGAATTACACAGCCAGGCATGTAAGTCCAGAGAGGTACACGGGCAGAGACACGGCCGTGTAGGAGGGCGTGTCCGAAGCCAAAGAGTAAAAAAAAAAAAAAAGTCTGGAAATGAAAATTTTCATGTTTTGCCGTATTTCCAGTATAAGATGAGTATTGGAAATAATCAGTGATTATTCTTTTTATAGGAGTTCAAGCCAGAGACCCCAAATCAGCAGTCCTAGAGCAACAGAGACTCACGTTAGCGGATTTTCTGTAAGTTCAAGCATTGTCCTGACTGCAACATGGACAAGCTTGTTATATCATGATGTTGTGTGTGTTGTATGACGTGTATGTTAGACATTGATTGTCTGCATCACGATATCTATGTCAGTTCATATCAGTTCATGTCAGGCATATAGAGTTGCATGTTTCAGTACACATGTCAAACAGGTACCAGAACACGAAAACAGGTAGGTGCACAAGGCACCCTAGTATGTTAATAAAATTCACACCTCAGTAAATTATGTAACAGGTTCTGACTGTAGGGGCAATCAGTATGCTACCCAATTGGAACACCGGCAAGATGGTAATTAAACCAGTTATTGGCGTATCGGCCTCTCGACCCACGGGGAGGTTTTCATGTTTAGCATCAGTTAAGACTGAGGAGGTCAACACTAAAGTACCACTCCCAATTGTGCTAACATGTCGATACGACCAACCAGGGGCCCAAAACCAGAACTTAATAACAGATAATATCCTAAGACTAATCTTTCAGCCACGAGCATGTTCACAGAGTCCAGTTCATGCATGAGCACAGCAGTACAGCATGTCATGTTTTATGTTTTTATGTTTGAACTTACTGAGCCCATAGCTCATCAGTTTATTCACATGTTGCAAGTAAGAGACCTGTTCACTAGTAATATACGGTGGACAACGAACAGGGAAGATGCATGCCGGGGAGGATTGGGCGAGGGATTTGGTTACCTTTAAGTCTTCCGCTGTACAGATTTTGAAATTTAAACCATGTAGTTTCAAGAACAAGATTTCAGGTTAAGACTATGTGATAGGGGAATCGTGATTCATGGGCACGTTATTTTGTTAACATGATTTCCTTATCACATTCTTGAACAGTTTATGAATTTAAAGAAAAAAAATTTTATTCCACAAAATTAACAAGCAAGTTTTCGGTTCAGCATGATTGCCGGCGACCCTAGAGGCCTGCAGACTATTGCAGTTAACTACAGAGTTGACCGTAATGGCACTGTGGAGCCTCTACAGCAGGGCGGGCCGCCACAGTTACCTTAACTGGTTACTATTCACATTACTTTAATTGATTACTATTCATATTACTTTAATCGATTACTATTCACCTTTCCTTAATCGGTTACTATTCACATTTCCTTAACTGATTACTATTCATCACTTCTCTAACCGAATCCGCTAAACTTAGTGTTAGCGTCGGTTATGCTTCATTATGGCTTTCGCCATATTATTGACTATTATCTTTGTTTATGTTCCGGTCTGAGCTCATTGTGGCAGTATCGATAATTTATTGTGCGCTGACTAGGAGGGCCTAGGGAGCGACCCTAGAGCCTCTTCCTCTCCAGCCCTTATTATATCCTTGTAGGATCTGAAAAACCTCCACCACAATGTTGGAGGGGCTGTATGCCTTAAATGGTTTTATTACCGTCTTTCAATTATAATTCCGACCAAGTGACTTTAACCATCACCTCAAGGTCACTAACCTCCATCGCCCGTAGGCCTTAGATATTCTCTTTCCTCATTATATGGGATATGTTATACTAACTAATCCCCCAGTGTCCATAGGACTTAACAGCTAGTGTACAACTAGTACTAAATACAATACTACAGTATTTCATGTTGCAGACACGAAAATACTTGAACTTACCACCACTTCGATAATGTCCACTTCCAGAACTCCTTCGTAATTTTATCTCTAGTTTGGGTTCCTACAAACATAGTAAAGTTTGTTAATACCCTTTTTTAATTATCACTTTAAATATGTTTATTTTGTTATAAATTTTACAACACAATTCAACTTTTCATGTGGTACACGGTCAGCAACACGCCCATGTCCCTGCCCGTGCACCTCTCGGGTTCCTTCTACACAGCCGTGTTTCAACGCACACGCCTGTGTACTATTCAAACTCTAGATTTTTAACTCTAAAATCTATATTTTAGGTTCTAGAATTTTATTTAAGACATTCTAGATCTTTTATGGTCCTTTTCGGGCCTTTTGGAAATTTTTGGCCAAAATAACCATTTTGCCCCTGTCAGGTCTTGGGACTATAACTATTCCATTCTATCATTTTTTCTGAATTTTCTAAGCCCAAATATCATAAAATAGTATTCCTCATGCTTCTGTATCATTTTACAGCTTTATTTGCTACAAAATCTCAATTATTCATTTTCCAACCCTTGGTTACTATTCATCAGACACTTAAGGTCGTTTCTCGTTTTTCTAGCATTTCGGAGCCTCAAATAGGTATTTCCCTACTCCTGAAATGTTTTTCATTCCGTCCCCTAGCCTCGGTTCCCGAGGGACTCGGGTTTCCTATCCCGACCTATTTTTTTTCCCCTCATTTCCTAAAATACCCCTAACGTGGAATTTTCCCCATTCTCGGTATTTTAGTCATTAAGGGTCGGTTTACTATTCCTCTTGGGTTAGTTTTCCATTACTGATCCTTAATCCACCGAGGGGTCTTGGTTTCCTTTCTGAACCTAATATTTTTACCCCTCGTTCCCCGAAATACCCTTATACCGTTTTAGAAATTTCGGCAGCATTTTTGCTTCTATTTTTAAGTTTTCCCGGCGTTAGGTACACTTCAGAACCTTTGTACCTGCCACGTACTATACCAGAGGCCTATTTTATACAAAGTTACCAAACTTTGTATAAAAAGTTTCCACATTAATCCATATTCAAAATTCAACACAAATCATCAAATTTTTTTCCACTTATCCACTCGGTTATTCATATTACACATAACCAAATACTTTTCATCGCCATAATCAATTATCGCATATCCCTCTTAGGTTTTCAAACGTACATATCAATATCAAAACCTAACAAAATTTTTATTTTAACCCTAGCATGAGCCACGGATTTTTCATGCTAATTCACATAGAAAATTTTGTTCTTATTTCTAGGGTTTTATCAATATTTCTTATCATTGTTCAATACTAAAAATTTTCCATTTTCTAGTATTTATCACCCATGGATTTTAGCATGAAAAATGCATCAAAATACTAATTTCATATTCCAATCCATGCTTAATTCAATATGTTACCAAATGAACATAAACCACTAATCAAATCATCAATTTTTTCCACCCTACAAGGCCACAGATTTTTTTCATGGAAACATGCAAAATTTTGCTTGTTTCTTAAACCTAATTCATGTTTCAAGCTATAAACACCAAACCAATCAATAACAAGACATCAAATTTTTCAATGTTTTCTACACCTCCATACCCATGGATTTTCACTAAGAAAACACATGAAAAATGCTTCAAATTAGAAGCTAACCTTATGAACTTGTTCCCTTGCAACCTTGGTTATGATTTAAGGCAATTTTGGTGTGAAATTTTTGACAAATTTTGGCTTAAAAAGGGCAGGAGACCTACGGATTTTGCTGCTAGAAATTGGCAAGAATTTGGCCAAGTTTCTCTATTTTTTTGAATGAATTTTGAAGCCTATTTATAGGCAAAAGGAAGGGAACTTTTGGCAATTTTTTTCCAACAACTTACTAATTGTTCAAGGACTAAAATGCAATTTTTTTGAGCCAAAAATAAAATTTTTTGCTGCCCTCTTTCTAAGTGGCCGAATGGCCTTTTTTCAATATTTTTAAATTTTTTTTCGATGCCTTTTTGGCTAGATCTTGGTCGTTGATCAAAAAAATCCTAACCTTACACCTTGCCAAATTACTTTCCAAGCCTTAAAAAAATATTAATTCATTAATTAATTCGTGATCAAATTTGGACCGAAAGTCAAACCGAATGGAACTTTACCGAAATCGTGTAGATGGGTTCCGAGCGCCTCCGGTGCAATCGGTTTGTTTTATTTTACTTCCGTTTAGTCAAAATTCTCTACCGTAAATTTTTATCTTTTTAGTGAATTTCAGTGCACTCCTTAGGGTTTTTCGCTCCATTTTCGAACCGTCTTACCCGATTCTGTTCAATAAGATTTTCCATCCCCAAACTCACTCACTTTAACACTACCGGAACATTTTTACAGTATTCACAACAGTATTAAAACACAACTTTTTCATATTTTATTCATTAAAATTGATACATACATACAATTTTAAGCTACTCCAAGAATCTGAAATTCCCGGTTATCACATTCACTCCTCCTTATAAAATTTTCATCCTCAAAAATTTAGAACAAGTGGGGGTACAAATTTCTAATTTCATCTTCTCGCTCCCATGTAGCCTCTTCAACGTTGTAATTTCTCTACAACACTTTGACTAATGAGATTGTTTTGTTCCTCAAAACTTTATCTTCTCGTGCCAGAATTTGAACAGGCTTCTCTTCATATGTCAGATCTTCCTAAATTTGGATCGGTTCATGTTTCAACACATGGGACGGATCTGATTTATACTTTCGCAGCATGGACACGTGGAACACATTATGTACTGCCGACATTTCTGGAGGTAACACCAATCTATAAGCAACCTTACCAATGCATTCAATGATCTCATATGGTCCAATATATCTTGGACTTAATTTCCCCTTCTTCCCGAACCGCATTATTCTTTTCATCGGTAAAACTCTTCAGAATACGAAATCTCCTTTGTTGAACTCTAGGGATCTTTGTCTTTTGTCTACATAGCTTTTCTGTCGGCTTTATGTAGTCTTCATTCATTGCTGTATTTTTGTAACTGCATCCACTGTTTCTTGTACAAAATCTGTCTTGTGTAGTTGCTTCTCTTGTAGATCATACCAATGAACCGGTAATCTACATTTCCTTCCATATAGAGCTTTATAAGGGGCCATACCTATCAAAGCCTGGTAGCTATTATTTTACGAAAACTCTACCAATGGAAGTTTCTCGTTCCAACTTCCTGGGAAATCTATCATACATACGCGGAGCATATCTTCTAGTGTTTAAATTGTCTGCTCAGATTGCTCGTCCGTCTGCGGATGAAATGCTATGCTCAGATGCACTTCCATTCCCATAGCTTCTTGCACGCACGTCCAGAAATTTAAAGTAAATCGCGTATCACGATCTGACACAATGGATTTGGGAACTCCATGTAACCTGACTATATGGTTCACATACGAGCTTGCTAACTTTTCCAATGAAAATGTTATTTTCACTGCAATGAACCTTGCCGTCTTTGTCAACCTATCGACAATAACCCAAATAGCATCATAACCTTCTCGAGTCTTTAGCAATCCTACCACAAAGTCCATTGTGATATGTTCCTATTTCCATTCAGGAATCTCCAACGATTCTACTTTTCCGCCTGGATGACGATGTTCAGCCTTAACTTTTTGGCACGTCATACATTTGCTTACAAACTCAGCAATGTCCTTCTTTATACCTTTCCACCAGAATTGTAGTTTCAAATTTTAGTACATTTTACTGGCTTCGAGATGTACTGAATATGGCGTTTCATGGGATTCTGTCATAATTCACCTTCTTAATCCTTCACTATCTGGAATATGAATTCTTCACTGATGTAGGATCAATCCATCTTTAGACACTCCTTCCTAAGGACTTGATAGATTTGAATCTCTCTTTTGAGCCTCTCTAATGTCCTCATATAACGATTATTTCAATTGCAGTGCAACCAATCTTCCGGTTATCAGCTCCATCTTCAACGTGTTGATCTCATGCTACAATGCTCTTGGAAATTTTCCAATCGACAGTTGCTGCAAAACATTAGATTTTCTACTTAACGCATCTGCAACTCTATTGGCTTTACCATAATGGTAAAGGATCTCACAATCATACTCCTTTACTAGCTCCAACCATCTCCTTTGCTGTATATTCAACTCCTTCTGAGTGAAAAAGTACTTTAAACTTTGGCGGTCCGTATAAATTTGACACTGAGCTTTATATAAATAGTGTCGCCAGATCTTCAATGCAAACACTACTGCAGCAAGTTCTAGATCATATGTGGGATAATTTCTTTCATAGTCCTTTAATTGATGCGAGGCATAGACAATCACCTTGTCACCTTGTATTAAGACAACTCCCAAATCCTATCTTCGAAGCATCACTGTAAATCATGAACATCTTCCCTTCAGCAGGAAGTGTAAGAATTGGCGCACTGGTTAATCGCCTTTTCAACTCTTAGAAGCTTCTTTCACACACCTCCGTCCACTCGCACTTTCTCTCTTTGCGTGTCAAAGCTATAAAAGGTGCAGCGAGTCGTACGAATCCCTCTACAAATCTTCTATAATAGCCAATTAAACCTAAGAAACTCTGTATTTCCGTCACATTCTTAGGTACGGACCATCCATTGATCGCCTCTACTTTTGCAGGATCCACAGCAATTCCTTCCTGGGAAACTACATGTCTGAGGAAATGCACTCTATCTAGCCAAAATTCACATTTAGAGAATTTGTCATAGAGTTGATGCTTCCTTATCATCTGCAAGACAATCCTCAGATGTTCTTCATGCTCCTCCCGAGTCTTTGAATATATAAGTATGTCATCGATAAATACAACGACAAACTTATCTAAATATTCCTTGAAAACTCGGTTCATTAGATCCATAAATGTAGCTGGTGCATTTGTTAACCCAAATGGCATCACAAGGAATTCATAATGATGATAACAGGTCCTAGATACGGTCTTGTGGATGTCGCTTTCTTTGATCCGCAGCTGGTGATATCCTGATCACAGGTCGATTTTGGAGAATATCACAGCGCCTTTTAGTTGATCAAACAAGTCATCAATTCTAGGTAACGAATACCTATTCTTGACTGTGACCTTGTTCAATTCCCTATAGTCAATGCACATGCGGAATGTACCATCCTTCTTCTTGACGAACAACACAGGTGCACCCCATAGGGAATAGTTTAGACATATAAATCCTTTGTCCAAAAGCTCCTTCAGTTACTCTTATAACTCCTTTAACTCTGCCGGTGCCATCCTATATGGCGCCTTTGAGATAGGTGCTGTTCCTAGTATCAACTTAATCTCAAAAGAGATTTCTTTTTCAAGTGGCAATCCTGGTAATTCCTCTGGGAAGACATCGAGGAATTCCTTCACAATAGGAACATCTTCGGGTTGAAACTTCCATTCCTTTTTCACGTCCACTATATATGCTAAATATCCAGCACAGCCACTAAACATTAGCCTTCTTGCTTTTATTGAGTTGATCATCATCTTCCTTGGTTTTCGTGATGATCCATCATCCTCAAAGCAGTCTCCTTCATCGGGTTAGAACATTATCTTTCGCTTCCAATAATCGATCGTAGCTTGATACTTCCCTAGGAAATCTATTCCTAGTATCACATCGTAATCGACAAGCTCCATCATGATCAATTCTGCATACAACTCCCAACTTGCCACAATTATTGGTATATGAAGTAACCAATAATTTGACATCAATACTTCTCCTGAAGGTAGAGCTATTCTAAACGTCATACCCATATTGTCCTTAAGATATCCTATCATATTCACAAATTGGTATGAAATGAAAGAATACGTTGTTCTAGAATCAACTAAAATAGACGCCAAATTATTAGCGACAGAAAGCTGACTTGTCACTACATTTGATATTCTGGCTTCCGCATCTTCCTTTGTATAGACCATGACCCGAGCATCCATGCGGGGTAAGCATTCTGGTCTTTCCTGTCTCTCAGAATGGGATGAACCTTGAGCCTTGGCCTGTAGTGAATGTGCCTGGGAACGTTGTTGTTATGACTGAAACGAACCTTACACATTTTACATATTTTTGGATAGTTTCTAGCAAAATGACCGTCCTTCCGACATTGGAAACAGGCATTTGGGGCAAGTTTGCATCGGCCTGCGTGTCTTTTTCCACAGATTACGCAGTCACAAACAACAGGTCCAGCATTATTGTTCATCCTTCGCTGCTGGTTCCTATTTCCAGAATTATTCCCCTTTCTCTTGCCCTGTGACTGCTGGCCAAAAATACTTGGTTGCCTGGCCTTAGTGTTCTGATTTGGCTTGCTACTTTGTCTAACTTAGGATACAGCTTGTGTAGCTTTGGCCAATATGTTCTCCTTCTTCTTGACATCCCAAATCTTTTCTTTTTCTTCCTTCTGTCGGACTAGATAATATTATGCCCTCAGAGCTCTACTAACACAATCAGACACGGTAGCAGGCGGTGTTAATCCACTATCCACCAATGCCGAGATTTCGAGACGAAACATTCCCAGTATCTTCTAAATTTTCTCCCTCTCAGTGGTGATAGCATACGGGCACAGTCGGGACAATTGGTCGAACTTGCTACATACTTCGATCATTGACATGTCGCCCAGTTTCAACTCTGCAAACTCTCTTTGTTGTGGTCGCAGAAGTGTGGGATTATAGTACTTTTGGTTGAATTCTTCTAGGAAATCTAACCATGACATTGTAAACATGTTCCTTCTCAACTTGACTGATTCCCACTAGAATCTTGCATCCTTCTTCAGAATAATGGATGCACACATAATCTTTTCTTAGTCATTCAACTCCATAAATTCCAAGATCATATGGAGTGAAGATAACCACTCTTCTACCTCTAAAGGGTTTATGGAACCCTCAAACTCTGGTGACTTCATTCATCAGAATCGTTCATACAGTGGCTCCTGGTTGACTCGGGGTTGTGGTTGGAGTTCTACGATTTCTTCTGGTACAACTGGTGACACTTCTTGTTCAGGTGCGGCTATTTGTGGATTTGGTCCCTCTTCTTGACCTTGTCTTTGCTCCATTTGCTCGAGTCTTTATCTTAACTTAGCATTTTCTCTCATCTGAGCCTCTATGAGAGCTTCTAACTCATCCATTCTTTCGAAAGGACTGGACGTCCCCTCATGTTTTGTAGATTTCTTATATTCACCATCTTTCCTATTTTCTAAAATCGCATGAACATCAATTGTTAGATTTTCCACAAACATATTTTTTTACAATATAAGTAAAAATACTTTCAATCATCACATAATTTCAACATTTTATCCATTAAACATGTCAAAATATCATTGTCATTTCATTTCATTTCAAAATTTTCAATATACACATTAGTTCGAAGGCTTTTCTCAAACTAGCCTTTCGATACAGTCATATATACACATATATAGATATATATATTTATACATCATATGTATTTCTACATCTAATCTCCTGGCTGAGGTTGCTCTGGAATTGTCAAATATTCATCTGGATCCACTTCATCCTCATCTGTACTGTTTCTGGCCTCGGATGGCGTCGATCCTTCAGCGAGACCTATACCCTCTGGTTGCCTTGATGGACCAGGCTCATGATCGTTTACCATAGGCTGTGCCCCATACAGACGGTCTAGCATGGCTTCCTGCAATAGCTGCTCCCATCTCTTGCGCACCATGCACTCCATCATCATCTCCTTCTCTTCTAATAGGCCTTCTCAATTTCACTAATACTAAGTCTTTATCATCACTGAAACATTCAGAGTCAAAATAGTATGTACCATTGATTTCAGTAGATGTTTCATTCAGTGTACCAGGAGATATTACGACACTATTCAACGTGCCACCAGATGTTACAACATGTGTCGAAACAGCATTCGAGCAGTCTATAGTTCTTGTTTCTATGCAACCAATGAGAGCTACGTGATTAATTACATTATCTTTATCTTCCTCCTGACTACTTTCAGACTCTTCATCACTCCAGGTTGTTTTTAATGACTTGCCCTTTTTCTTAAGTTTGTTAGCACACTCTGATTGGATATGACCAAATCCTTCACATTCACGACACTTGATTCTTTTACCTTTTTTCTTAGAATCAGGGATATTTGGAGTTACTTTTTCCTTTTGAAAATTGTTAGGTTTTCTAGAATTTGAAGCCTAATTCTTTTCATTTATCTTTTTCAAAATTTCACTAAAAATTAAGGTAAGAGATTCAATTAAGTCTACCTTGTCACTAATTTCTTCTGCATCAATAGAATTTTGAGTCTTCGCTTGCAAGGTGATGCTTTTTGACTTCTTGTTTTGTTTCAAATTCATCTCAAAGGTCTGTAAAAAGTCCATTAATTCATCCAACTACATAATGCCCACATCTCGGGCTTCCTCAATGGCCATGACCTTATAGGCAAATCTCTCTGGTAAAGAACTCAATATCTTTCTCACCAATTTTGTCTCAGAAATTTTTGACCTAGAGCAAAAGCCTCATTAGCAATGTCACATAATTTAGCATTGAAATCAGCTATTGTCTCACTTTCAAGTATCCTGAGATTTTTAAATCGTGTTGCTAGAATTTAGAGCTTTGACATCTTCACTGCAGTTGTCCCTTCATAGGCAGTCTCTAGAATAGTCCATGCTTCCTTAGCAATCTCACAAGTGGAAATAAGTTTGAATTGATTGGCATCCACATCATTAAAGATTGCATTCAAAGCCTTTAAATTATTATTTGCCAATCTATTATCATCACTAGATCATGTTACTTTGGGCTTCAAAACAGTCATACCTTCATCATCATTGGTAGCAGGGTGTGTCTAACTGGTTAAAACAACTCGTTCTGCTTTCTCACCAAGTGCCTTGATAAAAACCTTTATACATGCCTTCCAATAAGGACAATTAGTCCCATCAAGTAGTAGGGGGCATGAAACAAATCTTCCTTCACATAGAAAATCTATGCCTATAAAACAGATTAAATCCCAAAATTTAACTAACAAAATATGGTAATAACCAGTTCTGATACCAATTGTAAGATCCATTTTTAGATTATTTACCAGATTTAATTAGTTAATCAAATTAATTAATTACCAAAAGCAAGTAAATAAATAAGATAGATAATTTTAACAAGGTTCGGTTTCCCTACTCCTTAAGGTCATACTCAGACATTAAACACTTCACTAACTATCAAAAGATTACTAGTACTAATGGACTTATGCAATCTAAAGATTTCCTCTTTGTTCTTACCACCAGTCATCTTGAATCTAATCAATGAATACGTTCAATAAGATCTCCTCGCAAGTATATATTGAAATCCCTTACGCTGTTATTTTTTCCTCCCGAAGATGCCAAATATTTCTCCCAAAAAATGCAAAAAATGCAGAAAACTTCAAAATCTTCAAAAACTCAAAATCTCACTATCTCAACTCTGGCTATCTACACCAAGAACGAATATTTTGAGCTTTTATATAGAACTCTAAAAATATCTTTCAGAATCTCGGATTTACTTCAAATTTTGAAGATGTTAATATTACAACATCTTCTATAACAACTTCAAAATTCGAATTTCAATCTGCTGAATTTTAAAATACAGATATTATCCAAATCTACTTCCAAATATATCTGCACGTTTTTTCTAATCAAAATCAAAACTTATATAGGCAAATCTTGAGTTTTTTGAAATCCTAATTTAAATAGGATTAGGAAATCCAATTTAAATTCGTTTTTCCTTCTTTAGGCTCATCCACTCCTTAAAAATCTCTCCAAATCCTATTTCAATTTGATTTGTCACGATATTCTCAGTCTAAGTCGAAATTCAAAATATCTTCATGATGTTACAACAGGTGTTATAATATCATGTAGCACAACCTGCATTGAACTTCTACACCTGCATTAAAATTTTCTAAAATTTTTGGTTTTTCCGAAATTGCCATAAATGCTAACACTAAAAAACCTAACAATATAGATATTCTTTTCTTTGTATAATTGGTTTGATTCTCAGCCAAAATATTAGCTTTTTGCTTATTTTGCTATTCCATCATAAAATCTTATTTAGCTAAAGAACGATTTGATTTGATTCATTGCCAGAAATAAGAGCTAAGACATAACTTTAAGTGTTTTCCTTTCTTTTTCTTTTATCATAAATTTTTTGTCTAATGAGTTGCATCTTTGATACAATATGTGTTTGACATGTTCAAGCATAGATATGGTCATATGGTTATTTGAATTTATAATAAATAAACCATAAATTTGATATCAAATTAACTAGAATGATGAGCTTCTACAATTTGTCATTATTTGGTCCTTGGTGGCCATCCATGTGATGCTAAGCTTCGTTTTCATCCCAAAGAATAAGCAACAAGGCAAAATATGTTTCATCTTCATAAGTTGCTCACTGTCAGATTCTTTCCTAGATTCATTATGCACTCTGTTTTTCTTTTTACATGTATATACATATTATGTTTTACTACTGGAGGGATCTTGTTTTTATATTGTTTTCTTAATTTCTAGTATTGTTTTGCATGAGCCATATTCCTTTTGATTTATTTCTTGCAAGAGGGTTAAATCTTGTAGAGTTTTTGGTATCAATTAGAGCCATATTTCTAGTAAAATAATGTATTTTTCTCCGTATGAATCTTCTGTACCTGGAATAGCTTTTTCCCAAGTACTTCGTGTGTTTAGTGATATCTAACATTAATGTACTTCATTCTGTAATGGTAGGTGGTATTCTTGTTCAAATCAATTGCATTCTGGTTGTCACAATAAACACATACCCATCTTGCTTCAAACCCAGATCTTAATGAAAATTCTTTAATCACAACATCTCTTTTCCCACTTTTGCAAGTGTTGTATACTTAGCTTTTATTGTGGATAATGCAACACATTTTTGCAGCTTAGACTACCATGATATAGCTCCTCATGTAAAAGTAAACAAGTATCCAGATGTAGACTTTATGCCATTAAGGTCACCGGTCATGTTTGCATCTACATATCCTTCTAAGATTGGTTCTCCTTTCTCGAAGCTCAGGCACATTTTAGATGTGCCCCTCAGATATCTGAAGATCCGTTTGACAGCTTCCCAATGTACCTTTCCTGGGTTTGCTAGGAAGAGGTTATGATATCTGAAGATCCATTTGGTAGCTTCCCAATGTACCTTTCCTGGGTTTGCTAAGAAGCGGCTCACAACCTCCACCATTTGAACAATATCTGACCTTGTACAAACCATTGTGTACATCAGACTTCCAACTGCTAAAGAGTAAGGAATAATTAATATCTTCTTCTTTTCTTCATCTTAAGAAGGACATGTATTTTTGGTGAGTTTGAATTGACTTTGACCACCAAGAGATGAAGTAACTAGCTTCACTCTTTCTATGTTGAACCTCTCAAGTATCCGTTCAATGTAGTTTTCTTATGATAGCCATAATCTTCAAGACCACCTATCTCAGGTAATCTCCATTCTCAATATCTGTTTGACTGGACCCAAGTCTTTCATATTGAAGACTCCAAAGAGTTGTTTCTTTAGCTGATTGACCATTTTAATATTCTAGCCAATTATTAACCTATGATTATCACATAACAATAGGAGGACCAATTTCTCACCAAGAAATTGCTTGATGTAGCATATGAATATACTGCAATTCTCTTGTATTATTGATCCATCATAAATAAATTGAACTTCTTGTAACATTGTCATGGAGTCTGTTTTGGACCATACAGGCTCTTTTTCAACCTATAGACTAGATTTTTTCTCTTTTGACCTCAAAACCTTCAGGCTATTGCATCTAGATTTCTTTTTCTAAATTTCCATAAAGAAATGCAGTCTTTACATCCATCTGCTCAATCTCTAGATCTAGATTGGCTGCTAGTCTCAAAATTACTTTGATTGATAATATTTTCACCACCAGAGAGAAAATTTTATCAAAATCAATTCCTTTCTTCTATCTAAAGCCCTTAACAACTAATCGAGCTTTGTACTTTACCAGACTACCTTATCCATCATCTTTCATTCTAAACACCGTTTGTTCCTCAAAGGTTTCCTGTTTTTCAGAAGTCTTACAAACTCATAGGTGCTGCTCTTCATGAGAGAATTCATTTCTTCCTACATAGACTCCATCCACCTGTCTTTGTCCTTATTAGCCATTGCTTCTTCAAAAATTTCTGATTCCACTCTTCAGTAAGAAGGACATAATCTGACAACAGGTTTTTTCTAGATAGCATTCGATTTCTGGTTGATCTTCTAAGTTATTTGTCATTCTCTGGTTCTTAACTCTCCTCCCCTGATTGTTATCTTCTTGTGCTGGTAGATCTTCTTTAGCATCATCATCATCAGGAGACATTTTTAAGTTGTCAGCTGCTTCTTCCATTTCCTCTCTACCTGGTAACCATTGTTATGGAAGAATTAGCTCAAGTGCAGCTTTTTTAGGCTGCCTCTCATTTTCTCCTGAATCTTCAATTGTTTGGTCTTCATGAAAGACCACGTCTCTACTCCTTATAACACTTTTCTTCACTGGATCCCAAAATCTATAACTAAACACTTCATCTCTATAGCCGATGAAGATACATGAAAATGCTTTATTATCGAGCTTTGATCTTTATTCCTTTAGCACATGCACAAATGCTTTGCACCTAAATATCTTCAAATGAGTGTAGGAGACATCTTTTCTAGTCCACACTCTTTTTGGAATGTCAAAATTCAAAGGAATTGATAGAGACCTATTGATCAAGTATTATGTGGTTTGCACAGCTGCTCCCCAGAAAGGCTTCGACAACTTCAATGATCTCATCATGCATTTTGGAATGTCAAAATTCAAAAGAATTGATAGAGACCTACTGATCAAGTATTATGTGGTTTGCACAGCTGCTCCCCAGAAAGGCTTCGACAACTTCGATGATCTCATCACGCATTTGACTCTCTCCCTGTGATGGTGCGATTTATCTGTTCTATTACATAATTATACTAAGGAATACCAGGTACTGTCTTCTCATGCCGAATCCTATGTTTAGAGCAATAATCTCTAAATTCATAGGAAGTGTATTTGCCTCTATTATCTGACTGGAGATATTTCAATTTCTTCCTTGTTTCTCTATCTACCATGGCATGGAATTGTCGAAAAAAATCTAAAAACCTAGTCTTTTGTTTTCAATAGATACACCCAAATTTTCCTAGATTCATCATCTATAAAAGTTACAAAATATCGGGCACCTCCTCAATACTCAACTTCTATGGGACCACATACATTAGAGTATACTTATTCTAATACTCTTTTTCTTTTAATAGAGGAATTTTGAAATAAAACTCTGTGTTGTTTTCCAAATAGACAATGGTCACAAGGATTAGATAAACTACCTTTCTCCAAAGGAATAGACTTTTTCTTCACGGGTAGTTGCAGTCCGTTTTTACTCATCTGGCCAAGCCACTTATACCATAAATTGGTGAAGTATTAACTACTACATTTACCTTATTCATATAAGCCTTCCCATCAGTCTTATATAGCGTGCAACAAAGCTTTCTTCTCACGACAATCATTGATCCCTTATAGAGTTTCCACTTCTTATTGCCGAAGTGACTCTTGTTTCCTCACTCATCCAAGGCGTTTACCGAGATCAGATTGAGACGTATATCTAAAACATACTTCACATCTTTTGCTATCATCTGGCAACCCACATTCATTTGAATCTTTATATCTTCAATTTGACAATCTTAGAGCATGTAAAATTTTTCATCTTCACATTACTAAAATCACTTACTTTATACGTGGTAAACATTTCTTTACAAGGAATGATGTAGAAAAAAGCTCCTAAATTAACCACCCACTCAACCATGTTATCGCCGATATGTAAATATTCATTGGCAAGCATTACAGCTACTTCTTCTTCTGTGCTACTATTGTAGTCGTATTATTATTATCACCATTCTTCTTTTGGTTGGCTTCCTACAGTTCTCTTTTCAAAATTTGACAATTTTTTTTTTCATGTGGCCCTTCTTCCCACAATGAAAATAGCCATTATTTCTATTTCTGGATTTTGATCTTCCTACAAAGTTGTCGTTCCTGTTCCTCCCTCCTCTGTTTTGACGTCTGCCCTTATTTTCCGTAACAAGGGCTTGAGTATCTATATCTCATGTCTTGTTTTTCTTCTCAAAGGATACCGAGGCTTTTACAATAACTTCGTACTCTAACTTATCTTCTCTGTACCTCTACAATGACATTACAGTGTCTATTACAAGAATCGTCTTTATCCACTATTTATGAATAGTATTCACAGAGATATCTGCTCTTCTAAGACTAATCCTGGTGCTCTTGATACCAGTTATTGGGAATATGGACAAATTCCAATTTACCTTCAGGATCTAACTTAAAAAATAAAAAGTGATACAAAGAATTTAATATCATGGAAAACATCTCAATTTGAAAAGAAAAAAAAACCACAATATAAATGGAGAAAAACTTCCATTATAAAAATGAGTATACAACAAACTCTTAAATTTTAGTAGTAACTTAAGGAATAATCTCAACAAAAATTCTCTCGCACTCACAAATGTGATAATCTGACTATTTTTCTGTACAAAATAAAACTTTTGTAACTACATAAAACTCTCTCTTGATAATCTTATTTTTACTACTAGAATTTAACTTGTAACTCTTTCTTATTGCCGTTTTTTTTTTTTTCCTGCTTTATGTAGCCTCACTTTCTCTGCAGGAAAGAAGGAGAAAGGTTTTATTCATAGAGCCTCATAAACGAGTGAAAACGCGTTTTCCACTGTTGTGTTGTGGCCGCCAAATTCGACCCACATTTGTCTTTCTTTTCTTTTTTTTTTAAATGTGATGCCCACATTTTTTGACTACAGAAAAGAAAAGCTAACAGTAGTTTTGTCATCAAAATATTAGAGAAACAATAGATTTCGTTATTATAACATTGAAAAATACCAAAAATCATTAAAAAAAAAAATTCAAAATTTACAAACCACAAGAATTTTTCCACCAAAAATACATCACAATACGAATATAAAAAATATCTATCTTGAATTGATTTCAAAAACAGATTTTTATTATTTTATAATATCAAATAAAAATTAATTTTAAAGTAAAAATTTGAATCACAAATTAGGTTGACTTGTTTAATACCTATAGACTAATAAAAACAACCATTCAATCAAGATGCACTAAAAGCAAGGTTGAAAATAAATTTCAACCTATCAAATATAACTTATATTTTATCTTTTTTTTTAATTTTAATTAATTTAATCTTTTTCAATCCCTAAAATAAATTTCTGTTAAAATTTACAAAAGGACAATTATTGATTTCAATTATTATAATGTTCACCTCTTTGGCAACTTGGCACGTGCATATGTCACCCGACAGATTGACAAGAAATAAAAACTCTACTACTTGCCTAAAACATCAAGTCTTGAAAACATTGGATTCCTTCCAGCCAATTATATTTTATTTTTGGCCCACCAACCCATTGATGACAGTAACTTTGAATTATCAACACAACTGTTATATAGATATTTTGGTACCACAATAATTGGCCAAAATCTTAAATGCCGATAATATCCGATCATACGAATTTTAATTTCTAGAAAGGATAATTGTAGTTATTAAAAATATGATTTCGTTTAGAAGAAAATATAATTAAAATAAATATAAATTTTTTTTATTTTTATACTTATTTTTACATTAATTTATTTTTTTTAATAACTAAAGTTTTTATTATTAGATATAATAAATTTAAGATCTATCATTCATATATATATATATTATATATGAGAAATGGTTTTATATCCGAATTTATATGATATTTAATATGATATTTAACGTTTTTATAAATATAAATTTCAATTATTAAAAATATAAATTTATATAAAAAAAATTATAAATATATAGATCTTAAAAAATATTATATGTGGATTCCCCATATTTGCTGATATGGCTGTTCTATCATGAAAACTTATTTAACTAAAGAATAATTTGATTTTATTCATTATCAGAAATAAGAGGTAAGACATAACTATAATTGTTCTCCTTTCTATTTTATTTTATTTATTTTTTATTTTGGCTGATGAGCTGCATATTTGATACGATGCGTTTGACATGTTGAAAGCAAAGACTTGGTCGTATGGTTATATGAATTTAAAATAAATAACCCATAAAATTGACGTCAAATTGACCAAGATGATGAGCTTGTAGAAATATAACAGTGAGTTAGTGAGAGCAATAATGGATAGAGTGAAAAGGGAATTCCAAAAACAACATAGAAATTATATGAAGAAGGAGAAACTTTGATGAAAATGCAAATGGACAATTGGAGGCAATCAAATACGTCTAACGAACTATGTTGAAAATAAAAAAATATTTTGCTAAAGTATCAAAAATATTATATTAGAATATATAGTGGTCAGTGTCGGAGACCAAAGCCGTGCAACCATCACCGTCAGTGGTCATTGTTGACTCCGATGGCATTGTTAGAGTTTATGTGGTATCTTTGGAGGCTTAAAAAAAAATAAAGTCAGAAAATTTAAAAAAATTGAAACGATTAGGTTTTAAAGAGGTCTAAAACTTTTGGGTAGCGTTTGGTATTATTTTTGAAATGTTTTCTATTTTTAAAAAATTAAAAATGAGAATGTTTTGAAAATTGTGTTAAGGTCATTTCTAAAACTGTGTTTGGTTATGTTTTCTGAGTGTATATTTTGAAAAACATAAAAATGAAACTTTATTTGGTAATATTTTTTGAAACCCCATTTTATTTTCAAAAAACCCAAAACACACAATATTTTTTGGAAATGAAAACAAAAAGTGAAAACAACTTTTTTTCGTTTTCAAAAAACCCAAAAAAACAACATAATTGAAAACGGTGTTTTCGAAACGGTTTTGAAAACATTAAATAAACAAACGCTATTTTGAAACCGTTTTCATTTTCTGTGTTTTTAAAAATGGAAAATCATTCTCAAAAATAAAAACAAACGCCTTCTTGTTTTTTTGATTTGAAGCTAATTTGGCCTTTAAGGTACTTAGATAGATAAAAATTCATGACTAGTTGTGTAAAAATAGTTTCTGTCCAGTTTACAAAAAAAACATAAAACATGATTTTGAAGAGTTTTTGACAAAGTAATCTTCATAAAACTCTTAGGGTTCGTTTGGTGAACGCATTGCATTTGCATTGCATTTGAATGCAATGTATTGAATGCAATTTGTATTTGGAGGAAAAGCATTAGCATTGCATTTGAATGCAATGTGTGTTTGGGGGAAAAGTATTTGAATTGTATTTTAATAATAAATATGTGATGTGATGGGTAAAAGTAGAGAAAGAAAAAAGAGGGAGAGAGAATATATGATGTAATTAATAAAAGTAATAGAAAAAGTGAAATAATAAATAGTGATTGTGTTAGATTTAAAATGTGATGTGATTGGTATTTGAATGAAATGTTTTTGTATTTGGGGGAAAATTGCATTGCATTTAAATGCAATGCCAAAAAAATTTGTGTCCCAAACGCCTACTTAGACATCGAGTAGATCTAAAACTTCTCAATTAATCTTAAAAGCTAAAAATGTTGTTTATTATGTCATTTAGACTAATTTTCAAGACTGAGCCTAAATAGAAGTTTTTAAGATATCATTGCTCTTCAACCACTTCTAATTTTGTTCTAAAGCATAAATCATAATCATAAATCACTATAAACATAATCACTTCTTGGACCTAGAGCCATACAACACAAAAAAATAAATAACCAAAATCATAAATTTTATTATAACTCAAAATCAAATTCATATACTTGAAATCAATATTTTTGAAATTTTGAATTCGTCACGTGATTGTTTTTATTAAATCCCTCCATGTCATATATCCAATTTTGGCTCGGTTTTGACAATATATTGTTCCGTTTTGGTATAGAGAGAGAGAGAGAGTTGTCAACGAGGTTACGAAGGTTCGGTCTGGTGAAGAGGGTATTGGTCCTGTGGCGAGAGAGTGTGAGAGAAATAAAGGGGAATGTTGAGAAAATGAATGGGAGAGAAGGAAAAAGAAAGAGAAAAGTGGGCGGGAGTACAAATATTTTTAATTGATATATTTTGCTAGAATTTTTAATTTCGATAAAAAGCAATTCATTTCCCATTTTTATGATATTTATATTAATTATCCAAGCATTAATGGTACGGATAAGCCTGGTTAACATCTCTTGACTTATGAAAACAACAATCCAATCGAGATTCATCAAATAAGCCGCCCAATGAGACTGAAAAATCAATTTTGTTAAAATTCACAGACGACCTATTTATGGACCTCAGTTATTATAAACGACTACCGAGCATGTTTGTCCGCTCTTTGGCGTCTTGGCGCTTGCATTTGTCAACGGCAGATGGCAAGAAATAAAAATCTACTATTTGCCTATAACATCGAGTCACTATTTTAGGCCCGCCAATCCTCTGACTTCCAGGCAGAAAGCCTAATATTTTGTGTGCCCCTTCCATGAACTTGAATTTGAATTTCATCACACTTCCCCAAGTTCTGATGGAGTTTTTTTTTTTTTTTTTTTTTTGGAGCGTGGGAGTTTTAGAGTTATTAAAAAAATTAGTTTTGAAAGATATGTTTAAGAAAAAAAATTAAAGTGAAAAATTATAAAATTTTAAATATTTATTTAGAAAAAAATTATTATTATAGATTTTATTTTGTTTCTTTCGAAATTTTATATAATTTACAAAAAAATCATCTCATTTAGACTTATATATACAACTTTTAAATTTTAGAATTTATTATAGCGTTTTGAAGATGTGACTAGTAAAAATAATGATGAGGTGAAAAAAAAAACCAAAAAAGTTGTTTTGAATGTCAAAGTTGATCCCTCCAAATGAGTTCTTAGTTTGTTTTCTACTTATCTTTTACTCTAGAAGAAATCTTCCAGGATCATCTTACCTTAATCACTCAAAAAAGTACTCATTAGAAAAATGGCAGCGGATTGAAATACTAGAGGTAACATTGCCTTCTTCACAACCTATCAACCACCATTGCCACTGGACATATTCTCATGTCCAATTCCAACAATATCGAAGGGCAAAGGGCTTTCCATGACTGATCAAGTGTCTTCCAATTACAACGGCTAATTCGTTCCATTGGCAGCTCTCAAAACAATTCTCAAACACCTAAAATTGGCTTCACAAGGCATATACAAAGACAATGATGTAGATTCAAGTCATCTCTCGTGCTTGGTTTTCATCTCTGAACGGGACAACCTCAAAACTCTTCATATAGTTTTCTGTAGGAAAAAATCGGTAAAAACGCATCAGAGCGGCCCAGCGGAATAACAAAAAAATTTTAAGATTGTTAAATATCTCGTGATGATATATATAATAAACTAACAATAATATAAAATCATACCTCAGAGGATGTCAAACTGCAAGAGGAGAATGACCGGAGGGTTTCAACCAACTAGCCTTCTCTACTATTCTCCAATTCCTAGATGGCAGAGTGTGTGGGCACTCGGTTCCTCGATGGGTATGCTAACACTGCTAGTCTTCTTTCTACCATCTAGATCTCTAAAGAACTTATTGTCACGATGAGTTATGCAACAATAAGCCTGCTCACCTAAGAGTCTGTGGTCTGAGAGAACTGGAGTGGCAGAACCTCTATTTATAGATTGGCATGAGGTGATCCCTTGAATTCGAATTGGACTAGAAGAAGATTTTCTACATTATCTTCCACACAAAATCCGAAATTCCATAGGCCAAAAACAAGAGAAGATTCGGCCACCTTGGATGGATTTTGCTTTCCAAATTCAAACAGAATTTTAACTAGAATTTTATCTCATTATTATCCACTATAACCAAATTTTCCCTAGCCTAAGAACAAGGCTAGATTCAGCCACCCTAGTGTGAGGAGAATCAAAATTCAAATAGGATTTTCTAGCTTGAATTTTATCTCACCCTTATCCATATAAAAACCGAAATTCTCTTAGGTTTATCCATGCAATTTTCGACCACTTTTGTGAGGGAGAAAACTAAAATTCAAATAGGATTTTCTAGCTTGAATTTCCCTTCATCCTTATCCACAAAAACCGAAATTTCCATTAGGCTTATCCATAGAATTTCAGCCACCATTGTGAGGGAGAGAAATCAAAATCTAAATAGGATTTTCTAGCTTTAATTCCCCTTCATCCTTATCCACAAAAACTGAAATCTCCTAGGGTTGTTATGCCTTAACAAATTTGGCCATTCTTATTAGGTTTACAATTCAAAATTCAAGTAGGATTCAAACAAGATTTTCCTCTCCATTATCCATATCAAAACCGAATTCTATCATGTGGGATTATCCACAAAAATTCGAATCTTATATGGATTGTGATTCAAAAATTTGAATTCAAATTTCAGAGTTCAAATTTCAAAATTTCAAACTTCAAATTCAAATTTCACATTTAAATTTCGAATTCAAATTTTAAATTCAAAATTTAAATTTCAAATTTCACAAAAAATTGTATTTCAAATTTTGTCCTCATGGATAATTTTCTACAACTCCAATTCAATCTCAAATAAAATAATGGTAATTTTATTTGGAGTTTGAATAATTGTGTACTCTATTATCCAAAATAAAATCTAAATCTAATCGGAAAGAATATTATCTTCCATCCTGATTCTATGTCTACACCATCCATGCATAGTCAACTAGCCAATAAGCATACACAGATCAATTTGCCATTCGTTAAGGAATTATGTAGAACTAGTAGAGGGACCAATTAGACATATATAATCGGGCTCCCATGATTCCATATGATCATAATTCTGTACCAAACAACTCAATCATATGATCACTAATTTTCAAAGTCACACCACTATAAACTTGAAACTAAACTCCTAATCAGATACAGTATTATGAAAGCTTGTGACAAGCTAATATCCAATGACCTTGTCATGTATGCAAAACTCTCATATAATATCCATGATCAACCTTAGGTCAAAGTCCGTTCAATCCTACTGATCAGGCTATCTTAAAGTTTCATTATACTACCGAATAACAAAATGATTATTTACCATATGTGAATAAGAAGTCATCCACCCAGTAGACGGTCTAACGCCATAGACTACGGACCTTAATTTAAATCACTTATTTTAGAACATTGTCTTCTCACATACAAAAATCCATTGCATGCAATGTTTTAGCAGTTTTAACACAAGCAGTCAGTAAGTTATATTTGCTTACATTTACTTTAACATGTAAATAGAATAAGGATAAACAGTAATGTAATGAATAACCTCTATATATATAAAATTTATTATCCAGTTCAAGATAAATACATTAAAATGTCTCTCATGCTTAGAACATTTCCTAACATTTTCTTCTTCGACCATTACACTAATATAGTAGTAAAACCCAAAGACAGAGGATCTAACTTAAGCTCAATATTCTTCTGGTGCTTGAACCCAAAGCCTTGGCTCGACATTGTAATGGAAAAGAGTATTACAAAAAAAAAAAAAAAAAAGAAGGGTGAAGAACAATGGAGTAAATGTTTAAGGAGATGAAAACTTTGGTGACTTACTCTCTATAATTTCCTCATTCTCGCTATCATCAAGAATGGTGATGAGAGTCAGTTGCCAAGATAGGATTGTCTAGGGAGCGAGTTCGTTTATCTCTTTGCCTTCTTCAATATCGACTTTGATTTCTGCCGTTAGATTCTCCGTAAGAGCTAGGATTAGAAGTAGGTCGGTAAGTCTAGCATTGGTGACTGTGTTTAAGGCTAAGAACTAACACTTGTTGGGATTGAGTTCGAACACCCGCCGAATATGTTCTTCCTCCACTTTGTTAAAATCCTGGGTCTGAGTTGGAGATGTTGCACAAAGATAAAATTTAATAGTAAGTGCTAAAAGAAGTCAAAATTTTAAGGAAGGCAGAAAGTCAACATATATTTACATATATATATATAAAGAAAGTAACTGTGTTTTCATTTACCATATTTGTGAAAAAGTCTGCAAATGGGAGCAGGGTTTTCACTCTCTAGAAAGTGCCTCTAGTATTGGCCTCCAAGGAAGAAAAATAAGTTTTTCCATCCATAAGCAAAGGAAGGCTTCCCTAATACTAGGCTTCCCCCAAGTTTAGGATAGACAACAAAGGTATAATATCCCTTAGAAGAGGTTGCCGTCTTAACGATGTAAATCCACTAAAATTCTCTCTCCATCAAGTTGGCTAACAAATGAACTCTCCAAAGGAGCATGATCTCGGTTATGCCCTCGACTCATTTGGGTAGAGTTGGGTTGGTGAAATCCTAAGTGTGTTAAGGATAGCCTTTACTAATGGATGATAAGGGATGAAAATCCCACTGGAAAAAGTTGATGTATAGACAGTTAGATGCTTTAGGATAGATTTGTTGCCCTATCATATTGAGAAGGAATTCTATATTCTAATTCTATAGTAAAGTTATGCTTCCTGAACAATAACCCTATGTTCCCAGATTGGGCTATGGATTGGATCCTATGGGCTATGAAATCTTCTTCACTTATGAACTCGCCACCATCATCCAATAGCAATTCCTCTTGTTCCTTTTTAGATCCCACTAGTACCTCCATCTCATCTTCATTCCTTGGAGTAGTTTCAAGATGGGGCTCTTTATCGACATCAGCTAGTTCTTCCAGGAAGTCACCAATCTCTCTCATTAGCGCATCATGGTCGATTGATTGACGCCTTACTAGTCTTCATCTTTTAAGAGGTCGAAAAGATGAAGGGCACAAGTAGTGGGTTCGAGAATTTATTGAGAGGAAAACTTATCGAATTTATCGAAAGATACGAAGATGGAAGATTCTCTTTTGCAAAATCTTTGGAAAATGATAAATGGGTTGTTAAGAAAAGGTTTGAGTGTGAAGAATAGGGTTTGGAGAAGGAGAAAAGGATGAAATTGAATTCTAGAAAAATTTGGGCAGAGTGTCGACAAGGTTGGATGGAAGAAATGAAGAATTCTGAGGTTTTTCAGGTCTATTTATAGACAAATCTTCGAAATGGCTCCTTACCACACGATAAAAAAAAATGCTATATAACCCCACTAAATAACAAAATATTGATTTATACTTTTATTAAATTTATGTTTTAATTGTAGCTCAACCAATAAAATTCCTGAAAATACACAATATAACATATTTTAGATGTCGATGATTAATATATAATAGGTTTGACTATTATGAAAAAAAAAATATTGACTATTTTCTAGGGATAAAATTCCTTTTTTTTATCCCAAGCAAACTAGTGTTCTCCATTTTTGTCCATTTCTCTTTCCTTTCTTTACTCTCTCCTCTATTTGTCTCTCTCTTCCTCTATATACTATGATCAACAAGGTATGCCGGTGGTGATAGGGATGATATTGTAGGTGCAACAAGATCATGATGCCAAGGGGATTGCGACGAGATCTTGACACCAAGGGGATCGTGACATAAGTGTAGTTGTCACAGTTGTTATCGCTTGGCCATTGCCTCATCTTCGCATAGTCGTCTCCTCAGCGTCAATGGTAGTCATAGTCGTCTTTTATGATAGTAGCTTCATCTATGATAGCGAGACTCATAATGGCCACAATTGCAAAGACAAGATCCTGCGATGGTCGGAATCACGAGTGTTGCAATCTCCCATGTAACGTTGTTGCTTCCTTCCGACGAAGACAATTGCTCTATATGATCGGGTCATGTTCTCCAATGTCTATCTTTGATCTTATCTCTAATAGTGTTTATGTTGAAAACGATTTGGGGATTTTTCAATCTTGGGATTAGGTTTTTTAAGTTTTGTGTTTTCTGAATTTCATAGAGAGAATTATAGGAAAGAGAAAGGGGTATTTTAAGTTGTTTTTTTTTTATTGTTATTTATCCTAATTATTCTATTTAGTAACAATAGTTTAGATTGTGCTATTATTTTAAAACTATATAATGAATTATGCTACTTCCGTTGTTCTCTCCAAAAATTCATGGCTCCATTACTAAAAATTTATCGCAATGATAACTTTACCATGTAGATTAAAAAAAAACTATTTAGCAACGTACTATTTTAAATATCAACTTTATGATGTAATAAGCTTTTTGTTAATTTATCAACTAATATAACTAATGCCAAATTTAATATTTAATATATAATGATTTGTGTTTTTAAAATTTTTTTTAATCTAATCATTAAAATACTTTGGTTTTTAAATTTTTTAAAGTACTAATTTTAATATTAACTTTATGATATTACGAACTTTGTGTTAAATTTATAATAAATATAAGTAATATCAAATTTAATATTTGATACCAATTTATTGGTGTATTTGACTTTTTTTTCCTCCAAATCATTAAAAGTATTTTGATTTTTAAATTGTTTAAGTATTAAATATTTACTTTTTAGTATTGCAAAACTCCATAATGATAATAAAAAATAAAAAACATCATTAATAACAATAGACATTGGATTTTGCAATAAGATGATGTTATTTCTCATATATATATATATATATAAATATATATGTATATATAAACTTTTTATGATAAATATAGCATTTGCATTTATATATGCATCAGAACCCATAATTTTTTTTTCTTTCCTTTTGGGGTAAATAAACTATAATTTTTCAATCATATATTTACGAGAGATATAATAATAATAACAATAATACCTTGGGCTTAATGAAAAAATTGACTAAAAATAGTAGCAGCTCAAAATTAAAAACAACCTCATGTTGGGCATATCCGTTGATAATTGATTTGTCATTTTGGTGAGTGTTTGTGTGAGGCTGAGGCTTTTTGAGTTTCGAGCAAATCAAGTTATTCAATGGCGGAGGTAAACATGTCATTCGTTGTCGATCGGATCCTTGAAACATTGGGTTCTGCAGAGGTCAAGGAAAGTGCAAAGATCTGGAATGTTGCAGACAAGTTCAAAGATCTGGAATTGAAGATTTCAACACTCAGAAGTTTCCTCTTACAAGAAGATCAACTCCAGCGACTGCGGCAGGAGGTCAAACAACAGCTTGAAATGGCAGTTTATGAAACTGATGAATTCGTGGACGCCTGCTTAGCGTTGGCTTTGGGACGGACAAGACAATCCACACAAGCGGTGCTGACAGAGGTAAAGAATTTCTTCACTACCTCTTCAGACCGTTTTGCTTTTCAGTTCAAAATGATTAAAAAGTTGAGGCAAGTTCTGAAAAAGCTAGATGAGGTTTTTTCGTCTGAGGTTATTTCTGAATATAGAAAGAACGAGTTGAATACTACTCTTGGGGGGAGCCAGACCATAGAGAGCGAGAGGGACAGCAGCTGTCTATTAGATGTGAAGAATCCGGAAGACGACGTTATTGGGAGAGATTTCGACATATGGAGAATCATGGATCTTGTGTTGGAACAACATTATCATCATCATGCGGACATTGCTGCAACTGCAACTGCTGCTGCAACATCTGAACTGCAGAAAATTAAGGTCGTTCCTGTTGTTGGTGCTCAAGGAATAGGAAAAACAACCCTTGCTAAGGTTGTTTACAATGAAGCCAAGATCAAACAACGCTTTGATCTAAGGATGTGGGTTTCCATCTCTGATCTCGTCGATGAGGCTTTCATTGTTCAGAATCTTATTCGTTTTGCAAAATCTGGAGACAAGACTAGTGTTGATGGGTTACAACAGAGTTTCCAGCAAGCGATAGAGGGAAATACATTCTTGCTTGTGCTAGATGGTGTGCGCGATAAAGATCAACCGCTTTGGCTGGGCTTACGAAACTGGTTAACAGTCGGTGCAACTGCAAAGGAAGGTAGCACTGTGTTGGTAACTACCCGCAGTGAAACAGTTGCTATGATCACGGGAACAGCTGCTGGTTCACACCACTTGGGTCCTATGGATGATGAAGACTCTTGGCCTTTATTAAAAAGAGAAGCTTTCCGTGGGAAGGATCAGGAGCAGCTTGTGGCAGGCGCAGGGGTCCAAAAATTAGAAGAAATAGCAAGACAAATTGCAGACAAGTGCCTAGGAGTTCCTTTTGTCATACTTGAGGCCGGGAAATTGCTGTGTGTATTGGAAACTAGTAAGTGGGAGTTGTCCAGTGCAGACAATATTATTGCAAAAGCCAGAAAAGTTCAAAAGACGAACATTGCGACTGAAGAAAGGGTTTTTGGGAGGCGCCGTGACAAAGAAGCAATCATGAAACAGTTGTTAGAACACAATTCCGAACAAGATATTTTTGTTATACATGGCACAAAAGGAGTGGGGAAAACACTACTTGCGCAGCTCATTTGCAACGACTCGCAGGTTCAAAACCATTTTGATCTAAGAATCTGGGTGTCTGTCTCTAATGAATTGGACTTGAAAGTCGTTATGGAGAAAATTCTTGTGTCCGTGACAAGTACTACCAACCCGTCAGGAGAACGCCTTCAGGCTGATGAATTGAAAAATCGTATTCGTCAAGAAACACTCAGAAGGAGGTATCTTCTCATACTTGATGATGTGTGGAATCTACATAATCGAAACTGGTCGGATCTGGAAGGCTTGTTAGATGTTGGTGCAAAAGGAAGCAGAGTAGTTGTAACTACAAGTACTAAAGAGGTTGCAACAAGTACAAATCCAAGACTACGTACTCACTTGTTGAAACCCCTAGACAAGGACGATTCCTGGTCTTTGTTTGTGAAAGTGGCCTTTGAGGACGGACTAGAGCCAACTAACTCCAATATTTTAGAGATTGCAAAGGAGATTGTATCCAGATGTGGAGGAATTCCTCTCCACATAAGAAGAATAGGAGGGATATTGTATGGTAGGAGTGAAGCAGAGTGGAGCTCGTTCCTTGACAATAATAAGGATCTGAAAATGATGTTAGAAGATGCTGATGTGCCAGAATCTGTTAGGTTGAGTTATGATCACCTGCCATACTTTCTGAGGCCTTGTATCATCTATTGTAGTCTATTTCCTGATGATTATGAAATAGATGTGCAAACTCTTGTAAATTTGTGGATCTCCCAGGGGTTTTTAAGGACGAGTTCGGATTCAAATCTAGAGGATGTTGGTTATCGTTTTTGTGAAGACTTAGTTCGAAGATCATTCTTTAAAGAAATTGTGCGAGACGATCTGGGCCGTATAGCAAAATGCAAAAAGGAAAACTTCGTTAACGATCTTACTATGTCAAAAGCTCTGAATGCCTACGCAACTTTAGGTATGAACGGGGTAATGAATGTGAAGGGAAAAACGAATGGAAAAGAAGCTCGTCATGTATCATGTAATTTTCATCTAGATTCATCCTGGCATTTTCATCCGTTGGCTCAATCAGAAAAGAATATTCAAACTTTGATTTTGCCTACACAATCACGATGGGAAGTTGAAGGGCGATCAAGTGAGGCAGTTTGCGAGGAAGTTACTAAATTTAAGTACTTACGCACGTTGGATTTGCATAATTCAGGAATCAAGGATGTTTCTTATTCTATTGGTGATTTGAGGCACTTGAGGTATCTCGATCTTTCTCATAATGTGAACATCAGGGCATTGCCGAAATCTATTGGTATGTTGCGAAATTTACAAACTTTGAAACTCAATCATTGCGGTAATCTTCAGAAGTTGCCTACATCCATTAAGAATTTAGCCAACTTGAGAAATCTGGAAAACAAGTCTTGTTACAGTCTGACCAAAATTCCACGAGGGTTTGGTCAACTCATTAAACTCCGGACATTATCAGAATTTGTATTGTGCAAGGATAAAAAAAGTGGTCAGCTCCAGGAGCTAGAGAAGCTCGATGAGTTAAGAGGCAAGCTCAAAATTAAGAATTTGGGCTGCTTGGGAGATGACGATGCAACGAGAGCAAAGTTGACTGCAAAGAAGCATCTTGTATCCTTAGAGCTGATTTGGGATGTTGAGGCTACTTTTGATGATGTTGTTTGGGAAAAGTTACTGGAAGATCTCCAGCCTCATGAGGATCTCAGAGAATTGTCTTTATTTGCCTATGGAGGGGACAAGTTCTCAAGTTGGCTTCCGCGCCATTCAAAGCTCGTGAAGTTTTCGTTATCCGGATGCATGAAATGTCGATGCCTACCGCCACTGTACCACTTGCCTTGTCTTGAAGTACTGCTGGTGGATGACTTGCCAAATTTGAAGTATGTAATTTCTGAGGGAACATCTGGGGACAAATCATATTCATCAGAAGCAGAATTCTTTAAGTCATTGAAAGAACTTCAGCTTACGAATTTGCCAGAACTAATGCGGTGGTGGCAAGATGCAGAAAATGGATCACCATTTCATCGTCTTTCTAAGTTGATCATCGAGGATTGCCCCAAGCTGACTTCCATGCCTGCTTTCCCAGTTCTAGAAGAGGTATTAGTGCTGAAAAATACCAAGTGGAATCCACTCGAAGAGACTATAGCAGCAGTCGGGCAACTCTCCAAATTGAGGACTATAGCAGCATTTGGGCCACTCTCCAAATTGAGGACTCTATGCATCATCAACATGTCCAATGCCAATGGTGGTGGTCCGAACAACATGTTTCAGTCCCTTCCCAGCCTCCGTTCTCTTAAAATCGATCATGTTCCAGACATCAAGCCTTTCATTGAAGGGCTTAAGCTACTAACCAATCTGCAGGAGCTCCATATTTGGCGTTGTGCTACTTTGGAGGGGATAAGTTGGATAAAAGACATTAAATCGCTTAGGATACTGTCAATCAAGCTATGCCCTGAATTGAATATTCCGCGTAAAGAGATTCACCTCATCCATTCTTTACAAGACGCAGTGATTCAGGAATGTCCTAAGGTTTCTCACATAGGACGCATGCTTGAGGATGACTTATACAAGACATCATAATTCAAATATCCTGTAGCTGTTTCTTCAGGTATTCATTTCAAACATGTTCAACAAATTTTTTTTTTTTTTCCTTTTCTTTTTTCCTTTTACATCTTTGGATAATTTGTCTGCTTTGCAACGTTGTATTCAGGCCCGAGTAAAATAAATCTAAGAAGCGAGATCATATATATATGTGCCAAAAGTGAAGGTCCTGAAGGTAAGCATAATTAGTTTATCAAGAATATACATACATACATACATATAAATATATATATATATAGATATTCTTCTCTCTGTATAATCGGTTTGATTCACAGCCAAAATATTAGCTTTTTGTTTATTTTGTTGTCCCATCATAAAATCTTATTTTGCTAAAGAACGATTTGATCCGATTCATTATCAGAAATAAGAGCTAAGACATAACTCTTCAAGTGTTCTCCTTTTCTTTTTTTTTTTAATTATAATTTTTTTGTCTAATGAGTTGCATCTTTGATATCAAATAAATAACCCATAAATTTGATATCAAATTAACCAGGATGAGGAGCTTCTGCAATTTGTCATTGTTTGGTCCTTGGTGGTCATCCATGCGACGCCGGGCTTCGTTTTTCATCCCAAAGAAGAAGCAGCAGGGCGGTGTATGTTTCGTCCTCACGAGTTGCTCACTGTCGGATTCTTTCCTAGATTTCATTATACACCCTGTTTTTCTTTTTACATATACATATTTTAAGTTTTACTGCTGGAGGGATTTTGTTTTTGTTTTGTTTTCTTAATTTCTAGTAATGTTTTTCGCGAGGCATATTCCTCCTAGTTTATTTCCTGCAAGAGGGTTAGATCTTGTAGGGTTTCTGGTATCAATTAGAAGAGATGTTTATGGACTTAATTTGTTGTTTCTATGATCTATGATTGTAATGGATGAATTCTACAATCATTTTGTTAACCGACACCACGACTTAGTAGTCGCTGAATCTGGTCAACTACTCATTGAGTCAAATATGGCGTGAAAGCAATGGTTAATTAGCAAGATGCAAAAAGTAAACAAAAACAGATATATTTAGGCATGTTTTTTTCCTTATAACATGAGAGCTGGTACTTTGTGGGTTATTCGAATGTACTTAACTGTGATAATAACGTAGAAATGTTATCGAAAGTTGTTGAGCGCAATAATAGATAGAGAAAAGATGAGATTCTAAAAACAATGCAGAAAATATGTAAACAAGGGGAACTTTGCTTGGGATGGAAATGGACAATTGGAGATAACCAAATACGTCTGACGAACTATGTTTAAAACAAAAAGAATATTTTGGTAGATGATTAGAAATATTATGCTAAAATACACCGTGATCGACATCAGAGGCAAAAGCAGAGACAAAAGGTACACGACCACCATTTTTGGTGGTCACTGTTGGTTCCGACTGCATATATTAGAGTTTATATGGTATCTTAATAGATTTTATTTAAGAAAAATTTAAAATCAGAAAATTAAAATATTAAAAAGCATGTTAAAAATGCAAAATATATATATATATGGAAACAGTACAGGACAAAAGGTATATTAAACGGATGGACATAAACCAATACAAAAAGCATGAAGGGAATTTTAGAGAAATGTCATAAAAACGTGTCTTGAATTGATTATTTTTTTTTTCAAAAGAAAAATTGTTGTAAAAAATGTAATAGCATGACTTCATGCAATATTTATTAATTTATTTTAGAATACCAATTATTCCCTTAAGTTACCAACTAACAACAATTAGTATTACCTAGTAACCAACATGTGATTGGTTAACAATGTTAACCACTTAATTTCCAACCGGCGGACCGTTACCAGCTGGTAACTGCCTAGTTACCGACCAAGAAACTACAAAGTCTGTCTTATTTTCTTGGTTTTGTTATCAAAATATTAAAGAAACAATAGAGTTTGTTACTCAAACTCTGGAGAATACCAAAAATCATTAAAAGAATTCAGAATTTACAAACCGCAAGAATTTTTCCACCAAAAATACATCACAATACTAATATAAAAAATGATCTATCTCGGACCGATCTCTGAAACTGATTTTTACCATCTAATAGTATCAAATAAAAAATAATTTTAGAGCAAAAATGCGAATCATAGACGAATTGGATTGATTTGTTTAATATCTATAGACAAGTGAAAACAACAATTCTATTAAGATACACTAAAAACTCTTTTGAGAATGAATTTTGATCTATCAAATATAAGTTGTATTTTGTCTTTTTTTTTCCTTAATTTTTAACTAATTTGAACCACTCTAATCTCTAATTAGACATTTACTTAGTAAACATATTACGTTTGAATTGTATTTAAACGTAATGTATTAAATATATTTTGTATTTGGATAAAAAGTATTTGCTTTATATTTTAATACAATGTATATTTAAATGAAAAATATTTGAATTATATTTTAAAATTATAAAATTAATATGATTGATAAAAATAGATAAAAAAAAGTGATATAAAAATAAAATATGATATAAATAAAAAAAATTATTCTTAAAATATTTTTAAATAATAAATATGATTGAGATATTATTAAGAAGGATTATATTAAAACATTAAAAAAATTTTAGATGAATAGAAAATTATTAATAAACGTTTCTGAAAATAAAATTTTCAGTTTTTTTTTTTTTTTTGTTAAAATTTACAAAAGGACAATTATTGACTTCAACTATTATGATAATGTCCACCCAACATTTGTTGTCAGCTCTTTGGCAACTTGGCACGTGCACTTGTCACCTTATAGATTAACAAGAAATAAAAACCCTACTATTTATTTGCCAAAAGCATCCGGTCGTGAAGACAAAAGGAGGTGTTGTTTTTGGAATATTTTCTGTTTTCAAAATAATTGAAAATGAGAATGTTTTAAAATTGTGTTAATATCATTTTTAAAATTGTGTTTGGTTATGTTTTTTGAGTGTATATTTTAAAAAACATAAAAATAAAACTTTATTTGGTTATATTTCTTCAAAAACCATTTCAATTTCAAAAAAAACTTGAAAAACATAATATTTTTTAAAAATAAAAACAAAAGGTGAAAACAACTTTTTTTTATTTTTAAAAAACTTAAAAAAACAACATAATTAAAAACGATATTTTTGAAACGATTTTAAAAACGTTAAATAAATAAATATTATTTTAAAATTATTTTTATTTTTTATATTTTTGAAAACAGAAAATCATTCTAAAAACAAAAACAAACGTCCTGGATTTTTTCCAATTTCTGAAATAAATTTGTCAGTTTTTATCAAAGTTTACAAAAGGACAATTATTGGCTTCAATTATTATAATGTCTACCCGACATCTGTTGTCAGCTTTTGGCAACTTGGCACGTGCATTTGTCCCCCGCTAGATTACAGGAACTAAAAAACTCTACAATTTACCGAAAACATCAAGTCTTGAAAACATTGGATTCCCTCCAATCGGATTATATTTTATTTTAGGGCCACCAACCCATCGATAACAGGAACTTCGAATTGTCAACACAACTGTTATAGATATTTTCGTAACACAATAATTGGCTTAATATCTGTTCGGTTGTAGTTTTAAAGATTTTTTTTAGGTTAAAAAATTGTTTTAAAAAATATATTTACAGAAAAAACTGAGTAAAAAATATTAAATTTTAAAAATTAAAAAAATTATTAATATGAATTTTGTTTCATTAGTTTTAAAATTTTATATAATTTTAAAATATTATTTTATTTAAATTTATATATATAATTATAAATTTTTAAAATTTAAATTTTACTATAATATTTTAATAATGTGAATATTAAAAAATATAATAAAGTGAAAAAAAAAAAGTTTTAGAGATATTTTTTTGACCCAAACATCTCTTAAGTCTTAAATCCCAATGTTATGAATTTTAATAAAGTTAATTTTAATTATTAAATATACGAATTTATTTAAAAAAAATGTTAGAAAAGTAATCATAAATCCGCTTTATTTTTACTTTTATTTTTATATAAATTTACTCTTTTTTTAAGTAACTAAAGGTTTTATTATCAGAAGGTAGACTTATATATATATATATTACATGAGAAATGGTTTTATATTTGATATTATGTGATATTTAATATATTTACAAAAATAAATTTCAGTTATTAAAAATATAAATTTATAAAAAAATTATAAATATATGGATATTTAAAAATATTTTGTGTGTAAATTTTTCGTATCTATATTTCTATGTATGTAATAATTAAAATTTATATACATATTATTGTATAGAATCAAATACAAACCGTACAATATCATATATAAGCTTTGGTGTGTGTATATAGAAATTAGTTACTTTAAAATGTAGAATGGATTTTGAAGGAGAAAACTTAAAATAACATTGTCATTTATTGTTAATTTTATATTGTCTATACGATCACAAATATGTCAAGTCAGGACCAAAAGTTTTCATGATTTTTCTACTAAAGAAAAGTTGTATATTACCGCAAAATAAACGGATGGAAAAGTGACTGTGGGATTAAATCTAAACCATCCAATTCCAGAAACTGAAAAAACGAACAAATAAATGGGGAAGCGGTCAAGGGGTCTTGAAGGAATAATATATTTCACCACCTAACTGATTGTGTTAATCCAACTTTGAACCTTCCATGAAGGTGTTGTGTGGTTTCTTCTTCTTTTCGTCTCTTTCTTTATGGTTAGAAATCAAAATAGGCAGAAAGACCCGACGAATTTTTATTCTCAGTTCTCTTACAGTTCCATTCTCTGTTTTTGTACTTCAATTTCAGAGCTGAATCTCTTTTCTAGATTTGCTTGCTCTGAATATGGCTGTTGCTTCTTCGTCTTCTTCTTCTTTAACGTTCCGTTGGGAAAAATATGACGTGTATCTCAGCTTTCGTGGTAAGGATGTTCGTAACACATTTGTGAGACATCTTTTTAACGGCTTGATTCGAAAGAATATCAACACCTACGCTGATTTTGAACTTGAAAGGGGTGTTAAAATTTCAACGGCACTATTCGAAGCGATACAGGGAAGTCGTATTTCAGTAGTAATATTATCTCAAAATTATGCTTCTTCGTCGTGGTGTTTGCGTGAATTGGCGTATATTCTCAAATGCTGGGAGGAGCGTGGACAGATTGTTATACCTGTTTATTACAAGATAGATCCATCAGATTTACGGCGACAAAAAGGGGGGTATGGAGCAGCTTTTGCAAAACACGAAGGACGTTTCAAGGACAGAATGGACGAGGTGTCTGAGTGGAGATATGCTTTGACAGAAATAGCCAATATATCTGGGTTTGTTGTAGATACTTATAGTGGGTAATTATCTGCTTATTACTTTCTATACATTTTTGTCCATAAATTTAGATCTTTGTTGCTCTACTTTTGTTTCTTACATTTTGGTAAACGTCATAGACAGATTTTTATGAAATTTCCTCGTCATTTAAAAATCACTATATACAAGTCAATAGTACGAAAAATTTTGTTCCTGAAAGAAACTTGAACAAATTTTGGTTTAAGCTTATTGCAAATTAAGTGGGGACTAGTGTGACTTAACGTTGCAAAATTTTTAGGACCTAAACTGTACGTTTAGAATTTGAATTGCTAGAAATTATACTCGCTGATGGTGGAGACTTTATTTATGAGAAAGCTTCTATGCAAATACATAATCTAGTGCTAAGGGTAGCAAAATATATATATATATATATCATGCACTAAAAATATTTAAACTATTTTTAAAATCTTGACTTTGAACATTCCCTTGTAATTTCTTTAATTCATTTAATAATAATTTTTCAAGTAATTAGGAGTTATTTGTTATGTGCTAGAGTCTCTTGTGCACGACCATATGTTCCCCTGTTTTGCCTCGGTTGGCTTTTATTAATCTTTCTAATAAGAAAATATATGTCATTTCGTTGCTCGTTCTAAGTATTGATAAACACTGTTGGTTGGTCAGTTATTATCAGTTGGAATTGTTAGGGATGAACATCGAATCCAATCCAATAATTTTCACACGTTCCAAATGGATTTTATGATATATCATCCAGTTCAATTTGATTGAGATAAAAACCGAATCCAATCAAATTTAATTATATGTTCAATATCTTCAATTCAATTCCCATTAGATTAGATTGAATTGGATTGATTTGGTCATTCATGTAATCACAATGGATAATTTGCTCAGGGCAAGAAATTAGGTTCATCATATCCTCTCGTATCTTTGTGTATTAAAAAAGCTACTTTGGAAACATGATAAATAAAAACAATTAAAAATTGAAGCTTACAACTAAATCCTGTACTAGATATTTTCTTATACTTTTATTGTACATTTATATTTTTCTGATTAATGCTTTAAATTGCTTCATGTGTATATGCTGTAGAAACGAGGCCAAATCTATTGAAGAAATTGTAGAGTACATTCTGAAGAAATTGGAAGGTATATACTCATCAAGTGCTGAATTCAAAGATCTTGGCAAGACAACCTTGCTCATTTTTTATTCAAACAGTTTTCCTCTAAATTTCAAGGTTGCTGCTTTCTTTAGGAAAGCATTTAGAAAAAGAACTATTTTTTTTTTAAGTTATTGAGGGAAAGGATCTAGTTCCTCTTTTGCCAAGTGAAAACTTCGCCATATAAATTTGGTTTTTAGGCACATTTGTGTGTCCCTTTTTTACTTTGCTTTTGTATAAATCTTCCATTTTTATTTCATATTTTAATAAATTAGAATGAGGAGTTTGGGAGTTTGGTATAGGATATGTAATTAAAGAGTGTCAACTTAGACGAGATGTCCTTAATCACTTTGATGCCAATCATTTCTTCTTATCATTTATTTAAAAAAAAAAAAATCCTGAAATCATTGATATTCACTCTTGACCAAGTTGAGCTGACATCTCCTGTCCTATTAGTTTGTTAGTGTAGAGGCAAAACAAATGGTTAAATTTGAAATTACATTACACGTCTCAAGGTCTGGTGTAGTGTTTTTTAAGTTTATTATCTTTTTTACTCTAGAAGAAATCTTCCAAGATCATCTTACTAATGTCTGAGTGTTTGTCGACTTAATTGCTAATTTGAATTTAGATCCCGCACTTGACATATTCTCGTGTCCGATTCCAACCATATCGAAGGGCGATGAGCTTCCCATGACTGATCAGCTGTTCCACAATTACAACGCCCAATTCATTCCATTGACAGCCCTCAAGACAATTCTCAAGAAAATTCTCAAACGCCAGGATTTGGCTTCACGAGGCATGTACAAAGACGATGATGTAGATTCAGGTCATCTCTCGGGCTTGGTTTTCGTCTCCGAACGACACAACCTCAAAACTCTTTATATAGCTCTCCGCTTCGACCACAACACTAGTGCAGTAGAAGAACCCAAAGTCAGAGTGTTCAGTTTGGCTGATGTTTTCGGGACAACCGTATTCAATGGTGTTTGCATGGAAGACCGTTGTTGCTTTGTCAATGATTATATCATCTATGTTACCGACAGAGACCACGCCCCTGATGGACGTCAGCCCTGGACTGCCGTTTACAAAACTAATCTCGAGACCAAAGAAACGGAACGCTTAACCCCACCAGGTTCCTTCCCTCATCTTAATCAATTCTTTTACCATTATTAATACTACTACGTAGTTCGACATTTCTATATACACGCGTGCACACCCTCTTTTTCTTTTTTTCTTTTGGTGTTGTGATCATGTTGTAGAGTCAATATTATTGGTATGATTTGCTCTACATGATCCTGTATGATCAACAGAGCAAGCTGATTTAAATCCCTCCACGTCACCTTCTGGAAAGATGATAGCGGTGGCGTCCTTTGAGGAAAGGAAGGGCGAGATAAAAGATTTAAGGACCGATATTTTTGTGATGAATGTAGAGAAGCCCTTTGACCGCAAGTTGGTTGTTAAAAACGGTCGGTGGCCGACATGGGGAAGTGAAAACATCATATTTTTCCACCGCAAGGTCGGGATGTATTGGGGTGTGTTCCGAGCAAATATTAGAAAAGGTTTCACTCCAGAGACTCCTCGTGTGACCCCGGATGGGATTGATGCAATGACCCCGGCAGCAATCAACTCCACCACAGTGGCGGTAGCAACTATTCGTCAGATATCACAGTTTGGTGACGTCCGTGTAGCAACAAAATATCACCACATTGAGATTTTCCATTCATCAGGACTAAATCCATCTATAAGAATCACGCAAAAAATTAGACCACACGCTGACCATTTCAACCCATTTGTGATAGATGGTAAGGATGGGAAGCGCATCGGTTACCATCGTTAAAAGACGGACCTGCTCTAGGTACCATTATCAACTTTGAATTCCCTAATTTTCTAGCCATAAGTTTAACTTAAGATTGCCTACTAAAATTGTAAACTTTACTTGTGAGTGATAGAATTGGAGTCAACAACCCTAAATAATTTAATAAGCTCGATTCTCCAGATCCAGAAGTAAGGCTATTTAGGGTGTCAGGAGTGTTACCAACGTTTTCTAAAGGCGGCTCCAAGCTTGCATTCGTTGGTATTGAGTTAAAGGCTGTGTGGGTTGCCGATAGCAAAGGCTTGCGTGTTGTTTACTCGGTGTGTGTATATGTGTCTATGTATATTCGCAATGAGGATATCAAATATTGTCAGCATGCAGACTTGTACATTTAGCTGATCATGAGAATTAAAAATTGTCTGCTATATATGTAGACGAAAGTGAACTTCTTCTCGCCGGTTTGGAATCAAAATCCAAAAAAGGATACACTTTGTATATGCGTAGGACCTGTTTTCAGCGCTAAAAATTCACTGTATGATAATGAATTGGAATTGGAATTTTTTCAATAATAACTTTTCAATGTTCCAAACATGGATGAATAAAACTGTATGATAATGTTACATGAATCTAAATACAATCTAACCTTAAAGGAACCATGACTGGTGAATGTAAAACCCACGATCAATTTGTTTAATGACCAACGACCCATATAAATGTAGCTTAGCTTTGAACCGATATAGCTTTCTTTTTTTCTTTTTTTTTTTTATAAATAAATTTCTACTACTGAAATAAAATTTCTCAAAGGTGCGACTACGTGGCGCAACAACTATCAAGGCAATGCTACGCTTAGCTACTACAAAGCTACTACAAATAGAGTCAGAGACAGAGAAGTTGAAGAGATTTTAACTATTACTAAGAGTGATAAGTTAAGAGATAAACATTATAATTATACTCTTGCTTGTGATTTTAAGATCTTTATATGAATTTAAAGAACTTAATAAAATTTAGAGATATAATTGCCAATCTGAAAAAGAAAAATGCCTATAAACACAGCTTACAAAAGGACAAAGAGTTATAGATGAGTTCAATTTTAGTTTAGATTCATTTGCAGTAACAAGGGTTGTTTAGTTTAGTTTTGATTTTTATTTGGTTTGTCATTGTGACTATATTATATGATTTTATTTCTTTTTCCATTTCTTTTTGTTGCGCAAATTTGAGTGGAGGTGTTATTTCCTTCTCTACGTTAACATAAAGCATTAATTTTTGTAAAGAAAATTTTTTTTCGATGCCTAATTGTCCTATTGAAATATATATATTTTTCTCGAATATGTTCCTATTTAAACGAGTTTTTTTTTTTCGAATACTATTTTCATATGTATATTTTCTAAAAATTTTATTTTCTGATTTACCTCGTTAATAATTTTTTCTTTTAAATGTGCTACTTAATTTTTTTTAAATAAAACTTTTAAAGTACTAATAGATTAAAGATCATAATACAAAAGTGTTAGCCTAGTCTTAAATAATACCATGAGTAGGAGTGCAATAATATGCATACTCAAATATAATTAAGTAAAAGTTAATATTAATTTAAGATAAGTAAAGTATTACACCAACCTTCGATTTAAATAAGGATTATGTTAAGTTATGATCTCAATTTGTTAGGGCCTTGCAAGCCTTAACATCCCATAGATCGCGTGCACTCTGTATATATACATAGGGACTATAAATAAGTAAGTAAATGATAAGTTATAGTAAAAAAATAATTGGATCCATAAAAGAGTATAATCGGATCATCTTCATGCATATGGTGTTTCATTTTATACGTTTTCATGTGAGATTATGATTGTACTTACTAAGCGAAATATCATTAAATATATTTATACTATAGGTAAAAAGCCTGCAACGTAATTGATTGATAACTGTATAAAAAAAAGAGTTCTTTCACTATTTTTAAGTATTAAATTAACTAGGTTATTGAGTAATTTATTTAATTTGAATTAATTTAGTTGAATTTTTCTAATTTTTAATTTAAATTAGTTTATTTGAATTTATTTTATTTTGTTTTTGTTTCATTTTATTTTATTTAGTTTATGTTAATTTTTATATGTTTTTATTTAATTTATCCCTTTAAATTTTCAATTTTCCACATGTGTAATTTAATTAGGAGAAATTTGGAAGCAAAATTAATGATGATTAAAAAGGCTTAAAAACGGATAAAAATTTGAATTTGACTTGGATGCAGACCAATCCCACGTGCAAGGAAAAGTACGCGCGCCACAGGCCCGCTAGAAGCCATCATATCAGCTCGTGAAGGGCCCAGAATATGTGTGGATTTAGAGTTTATAAGAACGCGTTTAGTATTTTTTTTTTTTTTTTTTATGTTACGAGTATTAATTTTATGACAAACGTAAAATTTTATATTTAAATATAATTATTTTTAATAATATTATAAAAATAATTATTATTTAAAAATTTTTTAAAACAATTATATGAACTTTTTAATCTTAATTATTTATCTTTATTTTTATCAATTACGTCAACATTTCAATTTTAAAATTATTTTTATCTAAACACACATTTTATTTAAATACAAAATAAATATTTTTTAATCAAATACAATACTCAAAAAAAAAAATATATTCAAATATAATTAAAATACAATGTATTTATTAAACGTGTAAATAAGTTGTAATCTGAACTGAATATTTTTGTGATGAATGTAGAGAAGTCCTTTGACCGCGTGTTAGTTGTTAGACACGACGGGTGGCCAACATGGGGAAGTGACAACATCATATTTTTCCACCTCAAGGTCGGGATGTATTGGGGCGTGTTCCGAGCAAATATTAGAAAAGGTTTCACTCCAGAGACTCCTCGTGTGACCCCGGATTGGATTGATGCAATGACTCCGGTAGCAATCAACTCCACCCCTGTGGCAGTGGCAACTATTCGTCAGAAATCAGTCTGGTGACGTCCATGTTCCAGCATGATTTCAACACGTTGAGATCTTTCATTCATCGGCACTAAATCCATCTATAAGAATCAGGCCAAAAACTAGACCAAAAAGGCTGACCATTTCAACCCATTTTTTATCGACGGTAAGGATGGGAAGCGCATCCGTTACCATTGTGGCAAGAACGACCTTCTCAAGGTATCATCGTCAAATTTGAATTCCCTAATTTGCTAGCCATAAGTTTAATTTAAGACCGCCTGTTACAACTGTTAATTTTACTTGTGAGTGATAGAGTGGAGACGATATCCCAAGACAATTTAACAAGCTCGATTCTCCAGATCCAGATGTAGGACTACTTAGGGTGTCAGGAATGTTTCCAACGTTTTCTACAGACGGCTGCAAGCTTGCATTCGTTGATAACGAGTTCAAGGCCGTGTGGGTTGCCGATAGCAAAGGCTTGCGTGTTGTTTATGACTCGGTATATATATATATATATTTATACATATAATGAGGATATTAAATATTGTCAACACATATACTTGTACATTTAGCTGATCGTGAGAATAAAAAATTGTTTATTATATATGTAGACGAAATAGAACAACTTATTCTCGCCAGTTTGGAACCAAAATCCAAAAAAGGATACATTGTACGTATGCTTGGGGCCTGCTTTCAGCGCTAACAACTCACTGCATATCTGCGCCACCAAAAACACGTCCGGTGGTCGACAGATGCGGCAAATTCTCACAAGAGTAGCCAATAATGCCTTCCCATCAACCAATCCAGACGGTACAATTAACTTCGTCCATTCCTACTTTCTCCTTCTTATTCCTTTCCAAATATTTACCAAATTCAATTATGTATAATACATTACTATACATATACATGAGCTTTTACATATATATATATATATAAATTGTTTAAGAATTTTGGTTGACCAATTACTATAAATGTTTTTTTGTAATAAAAGAAACACTTATACATTGTTTAACCAGCCATTGGCAAGTACTCATCAACTGAGAATTGTTCATTATAATGTGTTGCTAGCTTTGAATGACAAATTAAAGACGCATTTTTTGTTATATAAGATGATATTGTTTCCAATACTAATTGTATGGATGGATTGAAAATTAACGTTACAGGGACGAAATTTAGTTTTTCGGTCAACAAGAGATGGAGGGAATAGAAGGTACAAGAATCTGTACATAGTGCCCGATACACAAATAGGGGAATATGGAGATGGCAAAATAACAAGGCTAGCAGTGGGGGAAAGGACTGACTCACATTGCCAATGGTCTCCGAGTGGAGATTGGATAGTTTTCTCCTCAACCCGAGACAAGCCAGCAGGCGCACCTGAGCATGACAATGGTCTTGACCCGGGATACTTTGCGGTGTTTCTAGTGAAGTGGAACGATCCATCAGTGGTGGTAAGAGTGTTAGGAAGTGGAGATGATCTTCCAGGGCCTGTGAATTAACCATTCTTCAGTCCGGATGGAAGGAGCATTGTTGTGACTGTGGATCTTGCTGCGATTTCTGTCGATCCCATCTCTTTGCCTCTATTTATGCACTCTGTGAGACCTTATGGAGATATCTTCATTGTTGACATAGACCCAGATGACATATATAAGAACAAAGATGTGAAGATGTTCAATCGCATAACACATGGTAGATAGAGAATTGCGCTGCAAGTTGGACCATGTTCTCAACTCATGACCCGGATGCAGCATGGATCCTGCAGCTTCTAGACAAAGGATACGCTCCGTCACGCTCTTATACATATCCTGATGGAGGCGAAAGTAGGCATATGACTGGCCACCTTCGCATCCCAAAAAGAAGTTATCGATTGCCTTTGTGTTTGTATCCACCTGTCTTCTTCTCATCCCCTATGCTTTCATTGATGTTCCTGTAATAGTCCTTTCTTCCCTATGCTCTCAATTGATGTTCTAATAATATTCCTATCTTTAATTTCAATACTATTTGTGCGGTTGTTGATGCAGTCACAAATAAGATGGCGTTATATGATTTTACGGGAACAACAAAAAAATTATACCTTTTAAATTAATAGGTGACTGTTAGGATGGGTGATTTTAAAGCATATATAGGAAACATCCAAACCGGAAAGAAAGTAATGCCAACGGAAATTATTAACAGGACAAACCTATAAAACTTCCTCCATACTTTGGGAAATGTGAGGGCGATATCTGTCTTGATCCCAAGAAGTTCAAATGAGGATGTCCCCGGCGAACTCAATCAGGCAATCTGTGGCTAGGGTGCGATCAAGGAAGGCGACCTTATCTGTGGGAAGCCAGAGGGGAGGGATCCTTGAGGTGATCCCAAGCGGATTAGCTACCCGTTCTTAGTAACAAGTGTTAAAATGCGTAATCCAAATTTTGTTTTGATCCAGCTTGAAAGTTTGCGGTGTAATTTAATATGATAATTTTTTAGGGTTATGTGATAATAACAGAGGGATGTAGGCATAGATGATTAAGTAGAAACATCAAGAGATGAAATCACTCCTATATTAACTGGCAAAATTTATTAATTGGGAGTTAATGGAAATTTGAAGGTAGTCTTGACTAAGGAGAATTCAAAAGCTTATCGTTTATATTTAAGAATTTAGACACTCAAATGCTTGTATTTATTTGAGATTTTTTAGTAATTATCAAGTTTTTTTTAATTAATTTTTAGGAGTTTTTGAGGTCTAAAAGTAAGGTGTTATTTTGTATTTATTTTGAGATTTTGGAATTTCAAAGCTTTTTTGTTTACTGATGACACATGAATATGTGTGGGTTTAAAAGCTTATATATAAGTTTGTAATCTTTTTATAAAAATATTGAAGATAGTTGAGTAGTCAAGAGTAAATTTGAAGTGTTTTCAATTTTATCCCAAATTTTTATTTCTTTGGTGGATTTTCAAAAATAGTGAATTTATCACTTAATTTTGTATCTTAAAATGATGTTTTATGTATTCTTAAATAGTAAATTAATCTAAACTTATTTGTTTTCTTCTTGTATCACTCTAATATCAACTTATTTGTTGTCATTTCATCATGTTATTATCTATATTATATAAAGCTTTATGAAAAAAGTGCAAATACCACCATGATGGGCTTATCACACTAATAGAGGGCCTAATTAATTACTTGTGGAAACTAAGTATACTTATCATCACAAAACATTATTTCTTTGTATCACTTTCAAATATTCTGGAAGACACTAGTATATACTAATGTCCGCAAACTTGAAAGGCTACATTTGTACGTAATTAACTAGAAAGGCAATTAATTAGTAATAGTAAGTATAACAAGCCTTGTTTGACAAAAAGAACAAGCCGAAGCCCAAAACACACTCTGTCACTCTCTTTCTTTTTTTCCTAATCTCTACGGAAAGCCGAGGCCCAAAGCTCACCAACCACAACCCAACAATGGCTTTCTCTTCTTCCATGACCCTCTCCCAAGCCCTCCTCACCCGCGCCATCTCCCACCATGGCTCTAACCCTTTCTCCGACCGCATCTCCCTCTCCACAACCACCGCCACCACCATCTCCTACTTTCTGTGGCCTCAAATCCTCTTCCTCAACAATCACTTCTCCGGCCTCTCACGTCACATGCTGCTGTGCTCTGAGCCACGTTGTTAGGGCCGCCGCCATGGAAATGCTAGGCAAGATGACAGAGACCTCGCTGGTAGAGAAGCCAATCAACACAATTCGGTTCTCACGATTGACGCCGTCAAGAAGGCCAACTCCAGCCACTCGGGCCTCCCCATGGTGGTGATTCCTGTGGTAGAGTAGTGAGCCAGGACATGACTTTTGTGCCAACTATTTGCCATTAAAACATTGCTTGAGACCTCATTAAGGTCCATGGTAGATACAGAAGTAACAGGCTCAGAGTGAACTTTTTTGACAACATATTTTTATTCTTTTTCCCCTACACCCTAAGCCTAGGCAATAGCACACTAATCATGTTAGTTTTTTACGTAGGTTGCCCCTCAATTTGTTGACCAAAATTGCACCATCCTCGTTGTAATTTTTCTTTCCTTTTCCAACCCATCTTGACTATTCCTCAAAAGAGCTTTGGGCAGACAAATAATCCTTAGTTTACATCCAATGGTTAATATCAAAGCGCCGGATATCAATCGGTACCGTATATTCCTATGTGTATTTATATATATATATAGTTAGGGCTGGTAATTCGTGTCAACAGATTAAGTTTGTATTAGATTGAAGCCAACACAAATTTTTAAAATTAGAACTTAAATACGACCTATGGTCTATTAGGTAAAAAAAAAAATCAACTCAAACCTGACTTGACGGTTTGGTGGGTTGACACAATATGAACCACACAACCCACCAATAAATGTGCTTTTGGGTTAGTTGCACAACACAACCTGAGGACCCGCCAACCTACTGACTCGTGGACCTGTTAACAAAAAAGGTGCCTAAAAAAAGGGAGAAAAGAGACTTCAAGCAAATTCGAAAAATATATCATTTAAGATCAAATCTAACTAAAAAATCAATATAGAGTCATAATTAGTTCATCATAAAATGTCAATCCATAACAAAAACCATACAAATAAACTCATAATTAGTTTCAAAAAATAACTACTAAATCATTAACCATAATTTATACAAGTTAAAAAAAAAAATCTACCAAAATAAAACGACAATACATAAGATGTCAACGACCACACAAAGTCATTGATCATACTTTATACAAAACAAAAAGTCTACTAAAAGAAATCAAAAAGTCTACTTCCTACATTTTTTTTTTCAAGTTATGTGGGTTAAACACGATTTGTGTGGGTCAAATTTAGGTAATGCCGATTAATTTCAGGTTAATAGGTTAAATTAATAAATTTAAGGTCAATTTTTGATTGACCTGAATTAGACACGAATTTTGAATGGGTTAATGCAGGTTGATTTTGTGCCCAACGGGTAGACCTGAACTTAACCCCTTTTTTTATCATGTCAGATAGGTTCAACCCAAAATCAACTTGCACCTTTTTTTCTCAATCTTAACTGAATTTTTTCATGTCGAGTTCGTGTCGTGTTATCGTGTCATGATCCAAATTACCATCCCTATATATAGCTACAAATTAAGTGATCCAAGGTCTACACGTGTGAGTGAAAGTGAGACTCAATTGCTTAGAAGAAAGGAGTTGTGAAGTTTAGATTGATTAAAAATGTTGGGTTTAAACCCAAAACGACAAGACTGCATGAGAATTATCTGCCCCCTTCTCTCACCTGTTTTCCAGGACACCACACCATCTCCATAGGAGTAGACTATTTCCAAATCCAAATGCTTAACTTCCATTTGGTGTAGGAGTATGAATTGAGTTTTTTGGTTAGATTTGAGTTGAATTATTTGCATTTGGTGTATGAGTTTAAATGACGGGAGATAGAAAATATAAAAATTTGAAATGTATTTTGAAAAAAAAAATATTTTATTCATCTTAAAATTCTGTACAATTTAAAAAAAATCATCTCATTTGAATTTTGATTTAAAAAGTTATAGACTTTTAAAGTTTGAATTGGAAAGTTACATAATTGAAATTATGAATAATGAATAAATTGGAAAAAAAATTGTATTTGAATTGAATTGTGGAATCAAATGCATGTTTAATTGTTCCAGGCTCCAATTTTTATCATCATTTAAATAAAACCAACAATGTTAGAGTGCTCTCTAGATGTGTGAATGTAAACTTTCATATTTTGTATCTTAAAAGATAAACAAGGGTCTTTTCATTAACATCACATGATCAGTTTTTCTTTTTTTTTTTTTACTTATAATTTTGTAAATAAATTTATTTTAAGACTTTTTAAATAAATTTGACCATAAGGAAAAGCCTCGAGACTAAAAGCAATAGCGTATACCACTATACTCGATTCCAATACAGCAACGTCCTAAAAGAGTTAACGTATGTCAATGTATACAAAAGGGAAAATACAATGTTATTATTATTTTATATATAGCTCAAGCTAGTGTCACTGCAATGGAGATGTGGTGATTGATTAGTATCCAGATGAGAGATTGTTAAGGTATGAAGATGAATCAATCAAGTCGAAAAAGAAAGAAAAAAAAAATTGTTAGGATATTGCTTAATAAAAGGGGGAGCTTAGCTCCACATCGAAAAGGGAGCAAGCGATGAGGGATTCTAAAGGCTATATAAGAAGCCCTAAGATTTTGTTTTTGATTGTCTGCTCAAAAGTCCTTCAAGTATTGTATTTTCAACTCTCACTAATTTCCTTTCTTATTTCTCATATTTTTGTATATCGAGGGTGTATTGGGATTGAGAGAACTTGATATTAAGGACTGAAAATACTGAAAGATTTTGAGAGAGAGAGAGAGAGATCAAAAATACTGAAAGATTTTGAGAGAGAGAGAGAGAGCAAAAAACAGGACTTAGTCATAAATTTAGACGAACCTATATAAAAATTTGATATCTCTATTACTTATAGTTTCTTTTGTAATTTATTCATTCTCAATGGTTTTAGAATTAAGGTGTGCTTAATTCCTAACATGAAAGACATAATTCTCCTAGAAAACCCACTCAATTTCACTTATTTCATTGAACGCCACACCCTTTTGTTGTTTGTTGTTTCCATTGTCTAATGTATTCAAAACCCAAGTCATATAATTTTCCCTTGGCACAAGCATTCAGACATTTTGAGAGATAATTTCCTTTTGGCAAAAACCTTAGCCGCGAGCTCATAACACCCTGCAAAAGAGAAGCAACCCATAGCTCTTTTGAGCTTAGAGTTGCCAACCTTTTTCAAATAAAGTTTACCCGAAGAAAAAATAATTATAATAACAAAAATTAAAATCACAGTGACTTGGAAGCAAGCACATTGTAGAGCTACACTGAGATCATATTAAAAGCAAGGCATACCTACTATTTCAAAGCACATCGTGGACGTCCCATAATCATTCTTATAGTACGACACTTTGAGAAAGAAAAAAATAATAAAATGAAAATGAAGATTCCAACAAATAAAACGAAAAGGCTTTGATGAGAAATCGGATTTAAAAACATGAACTACAAAGTTGTATTAAAATAATTAATTAATAGAAAAAATACTCTAATAATACCATCCACTCCTCTGAACTGTATTCCACTTACATTTCATGATCAAGTAAATCATGATATTTCTACTTCCAATAGTTAACCATGGGTTGGGCTAAATCTTCTTCCATCGTCCTTTATCCTCTATTCCACCTATAATTATCATTCACACTTACAAAAACAAGGAAAAAAAATTAATCTTGTAAGATACGATATATAAGAAATATATTAAAAAAACAGTAATATATATAAATAAAACATTAAGATATTGCTTTTCACCGTTCTTCATTGATCCGAATCTTGTTGAGACATAAGGAATTATGTCATCGTTCTCGAGACTCAAGTTAGTATCTTCAAGAAAATTGTTCTTTGAAGGCATATCGAGAAATGTTGGATCAAGCTAATTACTTACATACCAATATAATTGCCCTTCTCCTATAATGTGGAATTATAGACAAATTTTTAGGAAAAATAATTCCCGGTCGTTAAATCTTTTAAGCGATTAAATTGAAGTGGAATGCCAGCCCTGCTTCAACATGTGGCTCGTATTATTCTTTCAAATGAAATTAAATTAAAACATGTGATACTTAGTATTAGCCTTGTATTTTTTTGGTAATTACATCCTGTTTAAATGGGAAAAATATTTCAGTAAGGGAAATCAGATAGGAAATTGTAGAGGGGTAAATATGAGAAAATGGTATTTGAGTGGATTTTTAATGTCTAGAAAATTTGTAACATTAATTCTGGGGTTAATAGAAAAATAAATTACGAATTTTCTTGTGAGAGAGCACATTTGAAAAAGGTATTTTTAAAAATTGTGATCAATGCTCTATGAATGATAAATTTCATGCTACAATTTGTTTTATGCAGACCTTGGCCGAAACGTTTCTGTTTTATAACTTAATGAAATTTTGGAAACTCCCTCTCTAAAAAAAGAGTAAAAGAAAAAAAAAAAAAGAAACTATCATAAGTTACATGATCACACAACAAGAAACTTACTGATTACAGCTATAGTTTAATTATAAATCTATGTCTATCTTTATTATAAGTTGAAGAGTTTAAATTTTTATATACCCAAATTTTAAGAGAAAAAAGAAGTATTTAAATACTCAAGTAATCATGACAAGTCCATAAATGCTAATAAGATTCCAAATTAAATCCAAAATCCAATATGTGCATCTACACAGGAATTTAAAAGGAAAAAATATTTAGCAGAGTCACCGATCAAACTTACACAAACATCAAAAATCAACAAAATTAAGCAGCAGATTTATTTGTGTTATCAACATCATTTTACTGGACACAAGGGCTGCAGAGGCGGGCTGCAGAGGCACCACGTAATAGGAAGTGTAAATGTTATTATAGTCACACCGCCTTTTGTTTGGAGGGATATGCACGTCAAGAAGAAAGAAATCGGATTGTTGGGCTTATGATACAAGAGGCCATCTCCATGACCATTTGCATTACCACAAGTGGAAATTATACCTTTTAAGTAGCCCCTCAAACACACCTTTTAAAGAATTTTTTTCCCCATTTTACATAGTCAGAAATTTTAACATTTAAATATATCATTATTATTTTTATTTTTTAAAAAGACATCATAAAAGATCCGCTGTCACTTATTTTTTTAATCCGAGATTTTCAATTGTGAGAGTTGTTTTTTATTTTCAAATTTTATTTTTTTTGTAATATGATTTTTTATATCTTGATAATTAATCAAGTAGAATGTAAAATACAACCCAATAAAATATAAAAAATAATAAAACGGAATATAAAAACTAATTAATAGTGGTTATAGGTATAATTTAACAGTAATATCATGCCTGATTTCATTTAAAAGTGTAGAGTTTGAATCCCTCACCCCTAAATTGAAGAAAAAAGAAAAAAGAAAACAAGTCAATAGAATAAAATGATAGAATACACTTGATAGAATACCAAAACTATTCTTCTAGAATATTCTTTAGTGACTGTAAACCGATGCCGGATGACTGGAGTCCATGTTAATCACCAAAAAATAGTTTGGTAGAATAATAAGGTGTTGTTTGGCAAAAAAATTCTATTTTAATTTCATTCAAATACAATACAATTTTACACCAAACACAAATTTTTCAAAGTGTTGCAAAAACAATTACTATTCAAAAGTTTTTTAAAACAATCACATCAACTTTTCATCTTCACTATTTATCTCTACTTTTACTAATCACATCAAATTTTCAACTTTAAAATACTTTTCATCCAAACACACATTTTATTCAAATATAAAACAAATACTTTTCAACCAAATACAACATTCAAAAAACAAATTTCATTCAAATATAATTAAAATACAATGTGTTTACCAAACGCCCCTTAAAAGTATTCCATGAGAATACATTCTTGGCTAGCATGAGTAATTTTGAAAAGATATATAATGTTAAACTTTGACTTGTCATATAAGGGATCAAAAATCATGAAATCACTTTAAATGGGGGCAATATTTTATAGATATGCCCTTTAAGGTACAATCCTCAACTTTGACTTGTCTTATTTGTAATTTTCTTAATGAACATATGAAGTTTTTTTGTACTAAAATCACTTTTTTATTTAAAATTGTAAGATAACAAAAATTTTAAAATCAATATAAATACAGTGATATTTTAAAGATGTTCTTTTTCCAAGTCATTTCTTGAAAAAACCTCATTCAAATATGTGATGTGAATGAAAATGTTGTCCTCCCAAAAACAACTAAGCTACATATTACAATTTGTAAATGTGATTGATTTTTACTATAATGTAAAACCTTTTACAGAAAATTCCACTTTTAGTTTAGATTTATTTGCCTGGTAAGAGTGGTTGTTTAGTTTAGTTTTTATTTTTATTTGGTTTGTCATTATGACTATATTATGATTTTATTTCTTTTTCTATTTCTTTTCTTTGCACAAATTTGAGTGGAGGTGTTATTTCCTTCTCTCTGTTTACCTAAAATAAATAATTTTTGTAATAAATATTTTTTTTTCTAGATGCAGTGCTAATTGTCCTATTAAAATATAATTTTTTTCTCGAATATGTTCCTATTTAAACGGTTTTTTTTTTCGAATACTATTTTCACTTATATACTTTCCAAAAATTTTATTGTCTGATTTACCTTCTTAATAATTTTTTCTTTTAAATGCGTTACTTTTTTTTTTAAATAAAAGTTTTAAAGTACTAATAGATTAAAGATCATAATATAAATGAGGCGGCATGCCTTACTGTGGAGGCTCTACAGTGCTATTACAGTCAACTCTGTAGTCAACCGCAATAGCACGTAGGCCTCAAGGGTCACCGTCAATCATGCTTAATTTAAAAACTGCTTGCTAATTTTGCGGAATAAATTTTTTTTTTCTTAAAATCATAAACTTGTTCGAGAATATGATAAGGAAATCATGTTAACAAAATAACATGTACATGAATTCATGATTCCCCTATCACATAATCTTGACTTGAAAACTTGTTCTTGAAATTACATGTTTAAATCTTTCAAAACTGTACAGCGGAAGACTCATGGTGACCACAATCTCTCGCCCTATCCCCCTGGTATGTATCTACCATATCCATCGTCCACCGTGTACTATTAGTGAACAGGTCTCTTACCTGCAACATGTGAACAAACTGGTGAGCTATGAGCTCAATAAGTTCAAATATAAAAACATGATCATAACATGCTGTACTATGCTCATGCATGAAACTTGACTCTAAAAAACATGTTCATGACTGTATGTTAAGTCTTAGGACATTATCTTAAAATTAAGTTCTGGTTCTGAGCCCATGATTGGTCGTATCGACATGTTAGCATAATTGGGAGCGGTACTTTAATGCTGACCTCCTCAGTCTTAACTGAAGCTGAACATGAAAACCTCTCAGTGGGTCGAAAGGCCGTTACGCCAATGATTGGTTTAATTAACATCTTATCTGAAGTTCCACTGGGTAGCATACTGATTGCCCCACAGTAGGAACCTATTACATGTTTTACTTGGGATGTGAATTTTTATTAAACACACTAAGGTGCCTTGTACACCTACATGTTTTCGTGTACCTGATACCTGTCTAACATATGTACTGGAAACATGAAAATCTACATGCATGACATGAAACTGACATGAGTATAGTGATGCAGACGGTCAACGTCTGACATACACGTCAAACAACATACATAACATCATAAACATAACAAGATTGTCCACGTTGCAGTCAGGACAATGCTTAAACTTACTGAAAGTCTGCTAGCGTGAGCCTCTGCTGGTCTGAAACTGCTGCTTGTCTGGCTTGAGCTCCTATAAAAGAAATAATCACTGATTATTTCCAATATTCATCTTATACTGGAAACATAGCAAAATATGTAAATCACATTTTCAGACTCTTTTTTTTTTTAACTTCGAACATGCCCTCCTACACAAGTGTGTTCCTGGCCATGTACTCCTCTGGACTTTTCGTGCATGGTCGTGTAATTCATGGAACATGGTCGTGTAATTCATGCATGCTTACACGGGTGGCTACACGGCCATGTACTCCTCTAGACTTAAGTGCATGACCGTGTAATTCGTGGAACATGACCGTGTAATTCGTGCATGCTTACACGGTTACTTACACGGCCGTGTCCTGCTGTCGAACATGGTCTGCTACACGCCCTTCCCATGACCGTGTACCCTGTGACACGGCTCGATACACGACCGTGTTCCTGGCCGTGTACCTCTTGGGTCTAAATTTTCTTGCAACACGGTCGCGCATGTGGGCATGTTCGAGGTCGTGTTTTAAACACGCCCTTGTACACGCTCGTGTTCATACCAGAATCAGGATTCTGGGTCCAAAAATCTCTACTTTGTTTTTCTAAGGCTTTTATGGCCTTTGTTCTATTTCTTGCACTCAAAATCGATCTCAATAAGATTGTTTCAAAGTACCAACTGCATTTCTACAATCATAAGTCTATGGTTTCTTAAGCAAAATCTCACATTTTGCTTTTACATATTTCTTAACTCATCATTTCGAAAAATCAGAACTTTCTTGAAGAAAACTCATTAAATCTTGGTTTTCTAAACCATCAACTCACGAGTTCGTATTTAAAAACAACTAGACTCGAACCATGTTTCGATTTAACCAAAAATCTCAACATGATTAACTCACATTCTCTTTTTGCACTCAAAACCCTAGATTTTTCACTCAAGAAAACATGAGAAAAACGAGGGTTTACTTGCTTGAAGTTTGAGAACTTCTTGCTGTGGATTCTTAGCTGAAAACTTGATCGATCTACTGCTTGAAGAGAAAAATCCGAACTTGGTTGAAGCAATGGCAGATGAGAGTTTTTCTTTTCCCTCTTATGGTTTTTCTCTCTCTCTTTCTCTTTCTTTCTCTTTCTCTCGACGGCTTCTCTCTTTCTCTCTCTCGATCGCTTATTTGCAGCCAACATAAGTGAATTAATTCATTTTGGGTTGTTGGAGGCCTCTCCCTCACGTGCCTCTCTCTCTCTCTCTCTCTCTCTCTCACTCTTTCTTTAATTTTCTTTAAAGAAAATGGGCTATTTTCTTGGCTTATTTTGGCCATTGATCAATGTGGCTTGCATGTGAGCCATTGATCTCTTAATATGCATTTTTCACATACTTTTCTAATAAATTTTAAAACATAATAAATTTGACTTAATGCTTAGCTTTTACACTATATTCATTAATTCATTGTCAAATTTTGATTAAAATTTAGTTAATCAAAATTTTCATATGCTCTGTATTCTGTAACATGTCTCATAATGAATGTACATTTATTTACATTTCTTGTATAAAATTTTCCGAGAATGATAAGTTTCTCGGTTATCACGATAAAAGTCTTAGCCTAGGAGTATGATAATATTTATACTCAAATATGATTAAATAAAGGCTAAGATTAATTCAAGATAAATCAAATGTCGTACCAGCCTTCAATCTAAGAAAAGATTACGTTAATTTATGATCTTGACTTTGTTATGGCCTTAAAAACCCTAACATCCCTTAGATCATGTGCACTTGGTACGTATACATAGGGGTTCATAAATAAATAAGCAAATGATAAGTTATAATAGAAAAAAAAAAAAAAAAAAGATCAATAGAAAAGTATAATTGGATCACCCTTATGCATATGGTGTTTCATTCTATATATTTTTATACGATTATGTTTGTACTTATTAAGCGAAAGCTTATCATAAATATTCATACTGTAAGTAAAAAGTTTGCAGCATAGTTGATTGATATCTCTATAAAAATAGAGATTTCACCAGTTTTGAGCATTAAATTGACTAGATTATTGAGCAATTTAATTTATTTTGAATTAATTTATTTTAATTTTTCTTAATTTTAATTTAGATTAGTTTATTTTGATTTATTTTATTTAATTTTGTTTTTGTTTAAATTTGTTTCATTTCATTTTATTTAGTTTATAGTAATTTTAATATATTTTTATTTAATTTGTCCCTTCAAATTATTAATTTTCCTCATTTGAATTTTAGGAGGAGTACGAGGGAGATGCTTGGAGATTTTTTTTTTTGTTGGAAAAATGTTATTTTGGAAAATATGTTTAGGGGAAAAAACTATTTAGAGTAAAAAAATATAAAATTTTAAAAAGTTTTTTAGAAAAAAATATATCAATATGGATATTATTTTGTTCTTCTTAAAATTCTATACAATTTAAAAAAAATAATCTTATTTAGACTTATATATATAAAGTTATGGACTTTTAAAAGATAGAGTTTACTATAATGTTTTAAAAATATAAATAATGAAAAGTGACGAAGTAATGAAAAAAATTGATATTAGAGGAGACAAAACTTACCCCCAACCTACCCCTTAATTATGTTAAATTTGGAAGCAAAATGATGTTTAAAAAGGCTTAAAAACAGATAAAAATTCAAATATGACTCCAATACAGACCAATGCCTCGCACGGGGAAAGTACGAGCACTGCCGGCTCACAAGGAGCTGTGGAAGGGCCAAGAATACGTGTGGATTTAGAACCCATAAATAAGTATGTGAACTTTTAGTCAAACTATGGATAAGAGTTGAGTAGTTGAGTAAGCCTGAAGTGTTTTTAATTTTATTCTAAAATTTTCTGATGGATTTTTAAAACTGATGAATCGATTATTTAATTTTGCATCTTGAGATGATATATTCTACATTTCTAAATGATAATCTAAACTTATTTATCTCTTTTATACCATTTTAATATCAATTTATTTTGTTGTCATTTCACATCATCCGCTGTCATATTATTGTTATATTATATAAAGCTCTATGATAAAAGTGAAAATACCACCTGACGGGCTTATCACAATAATAGAGGGTGTAATCAATTACTTGTGGAAATTAAGCATACTTATCCTCACAAAAGATGATTTCTATGTATCACTTTCAGATAGTGTGGAAGACACTTGTATATACTAATGTCCACAAACTTGCAAGGCAACATATGTACGTAATTAACTTGTAAGGCAATTAATTAAATAGAAAGTAATTAGCAAGCCTTGTGTGACAAAGAGAACTATCCAAGCCCCATAGTTATTAATAATTAATTACGAAATATGATGATGACGATCATCATCTCATCTGGCCACTCAAGGAAACCAGCGCTCGTGAAAATAGGGGTTTTTTCATTCCCACATCTAAAAGTTCAAGAAAATAAATACATGCGTAGTACATCCAAAAGCCCTAATACACACACATAGATATATATATATATAGCTATAAATTAAGGGAACGAGTCTATATAAAGATGGCAACAGGGTGAGACAAGATTGAAGAATGCTTTCCCGTCTCCATTCTCATCCACATTCAGCTCCCATCCCCATTCTGCTTAAATTGTAATAGGGATGAGGATTACTTGTTAAGGAAGACTTTCTTTATACCCGTCTTATTCTTTGTCTATTCTAATTATACATTTGAAAAAAAAATAACAAAATAAAACAATTAGTCTTTCTTTTAATTGAAAAAAACATTTTTATATATAAAAATTGTATATTAATAGCCTCCTTGGGTATTTGGTAGAAAATATTCTTTTCTTTTTCAATAAAAAACTAATAATGTATGATTATTTATAATTTTGAAAATATATATATGTATTTATAACATATAGATTATATATATTGAGATTAGTATAGGACCTGTCTCCGCCCTCAACATTTGGGGATCAAATATCATCCCCATCCCTGTCCCCAAACATTATCCCACATCCCTACTTTTTTTTGGTATGGATCCCGCATGGTCATCCTTGCGAAGAATATTGCCATCCCTAAGTGAGAGTGAGACTCAATTGTTAGAAGAAAAGAGTGGTGGAGTTTAGATTGCTTAGAAATGTTGGATTTAAACCCAAAATAAGAAGACTATTTGTGAATTATCTACCCCTTCTCTTCCTTGTTTTCCATGACACCACGCCATATTCTTAGGAGTAGACTCTTTCCAAATCCAAATGCTTAGCATGCGTTTGGTGTAGAGGGTTTGAATTGAGTTTTTTTGGTTAGATTTCAGTTGTATTGGTCGTATGGTACATGCGTTTGAATAACTAAAGTTAAAAAATTTAAAAACATTAAAAGTGTTTAAAAAAAATCAATATGAACATTGTTTTATTCATCTCAAAATTCTGTACAATTTAAAAAAATTAATCTCATTTGAATTTGTATGTGAAAAGTTATGAACTTTAAAAATTTAAGTTGTAAAATTACATAATTAAAACTGTAAATAGTGAATAACCTAAAAAAAAAAAAGCATTTGAATTGAATTGCATAATCAAATGCATGTTTAATTATTCTAGGCTCCACTTTTTATTGTTATTTAAATAAAAACAATAATGTTAAAGAGTAATATTTATACGTGTAAATGTAAAATTTATATTTTGCATCTTAAAATATAAACAATGGTTTTTTTTTTTATCAACATCACATGATCAGTTTTTTTTAAAATAATTTTGTAAATAAATTTGTTTTAAGACTTTTTAAATAAATTTGATCCTAAAAAAAAAAAAAAAAAGCCTCGAGACTAAAAGCAAAAGCGCATACCACTACACCTTCCAATACAGCAACATCCCAATCAATATATACAAAAAGGGCAAAAATTATGTTATTATTATTATTTTATATATAGCTCTATAATAAAAGTGAATACCACCATGACGGTCTTATCACAATAAAAGATCTAGGCCCTTATTACTAACTAGAAACTAAGCATACTTACCATCACAAAAGATGATCACTTTCAGATATTCCGGAAGACACTAGTATATACTATTGTCCACGAACTTGAAAGGCTACATATGTAATTAACAAAAAACAAACATACAAACAAAAGACAATTAGTGAGTAATTAACAAGCCCTGTATGACAAAAAGAACAAGCCAAGCCCCCATAGCTATTAATAATTAATTACAAAATATGATGATGATCTCATCTGGTCACTAAAGGAAACCAGCGCTCGTGAAAAGAAGACTGGTAAGAGAGCATGAAGAAGAGGAAGAGGAGCAGCAAGGCAACGCCCCAGGGCGACCCGCCGGCGCGGTGAAGCGAATCCTTCTCGGGGAGCGGAACGAGGAAGGGGATGCCGCCGGTGGAGAGGCAGTGGACGAGGAGGAGGAGGAGGAGAGGAAGGAGCATGAGGAACAGCTTGACTTGGCTCATCATGTTCTCGAAGATGGACTCGTAGTTTATGTACCATGATAAACCCAACATCACGAACACAATCACAATTAACATCAGCAGATGGAGAGGGATTGACAAGTAATCCCAGTACGACAAGTACTCGTTGTTGTTGTACTCTGATGATCTATCCATAATAATATAATTCAATTGTTGTTGTTTTGGAGGACCCTCTTTTAATTTCTAGCTGGGTTTGAATGGATTGGATTATATATATATATATATATGAATTATTGAAGCGCTAGCTATGGACTTTTTTTGAGTGGAGTAGAAGAAAGGAAGGAAGTGTTTGACGAATATGAGCTTTTGAATATTTCTAGAATGAACTTGGTTTTTCTCGTCACAAAAAAGTAAGGGGTTAGAAGTCTGGCTTTAGAGGGACCCCATTGGACCATCAAGATTAACGCATTTTCATTATTAATAATTTTTAGAGTTTAATTAAGCATATCTAAACATTGCTATTGGAAGACGTGTCAAATTGCGCAGAATTATTTGATCCATTATTTAATTGTTTTGAGTAAAACAAAAATACATGATAGGATTTAATATGTAACAAAAATATTAATAATCTGACATAGTTATATACTTTTACTGTTTATACACGAAGTTCAAAAGCAGTGACAAGATTTATGGATGCAGGAATAGCATATTGCAGTAATTCAATTTTTAACCTTATCATAAAATTATGTAAGATTCAAACTCCCGCGCAACCTCAAGTTAAAAACGAAAATAATTAACAAGATTTGAAAATTGGATAGCATATGTAAATTCTGAACAATCTATGTATGTAAATGAATATAATTTAGAAAATAGTAATTATTGCGATCGTGTGCTATGCCTATAAAATTTTACGTCTTAAAAAAGTGGGATTTTATTGGCAAAATGGCAACCATAAATACGTACGCTTCCTCTACAACTTTAGTTTATAAATTCCTAATTTCTTTCTTTTCTTTATTTTTTATTTTTTTATTTTTTTGCTAAAAGATTCCCAATTTCTTTCAACCTTACAAACATTCTAAGCATACACAGAAGCAACTTGGCTATTTCCGTAAACTTTTGACAAAAAGCAAACAAAAAAAAAATAATCTTTTGTGATTTTTTTTTTCTTTTTTGGTATTGATATATGTGATGTTCAGCTTTACTTGCATTTGAGGGATTCTTTTTTCTGTTTCGGAGACTCGAGAGGTCAACTGACGATGATTCCAAGTGGCGATGACCGAGAAACGTATAATAGTGGTTAAGATTCTTTGTACTAAAGCTGTGACCAATGGATAAATGCCACGTACGACCGACCATGGAGACATGACGTGGGAGGGTGAGAAGATTAAAACAGAGTTTCGGGATACTCTTTATGATTAGACACAGAATAAGAAGGAAAATATATGTATATGTATATGCGTTATTGGGAAAAGCTCACTGGTCCTTGTGTGGCCCTTGTACAATGCCTTTATACATATTTTTAGGTGGTAAAAAGAGAGCCAAGGAAAGATTCTCTAACCTTTCTTTTTCTTGTTCTTTTTGTTCTTTTTGTCAGAAACTTGATATGCACATAAGAGTAGCATCTAGGACCCTTTTCGTGCTTTGGTTATGTTGAAATCATAAGTGGCTTGAAATGAAGATTAACGTAAAGACTTGCCCCTTTGTAATCAACTTATGTTGTTTTTCTTTGTAATCAGGTCCATGCAAATGTAGCAATTATTTTGGTTCCAAATATATATACGTATATATATATATATCCCCTTATTACTTAGGTCAATATTAGCAATATACTCCTTGCCCTTTGATTAAACTAAACGTGCTTGATTCAACGTTCTAATTTTGATTTTAGCATGTAAGTTAAGCTGATTTAATCATTTTATTTTAACTTAATTTAGCTTGATTTATATTAAAAATTATAAACGTACATTTAGCTTGTATTGGAAATTGTGCGAAAATAGTAAAACTAGAGATATAAAATAATAAAAATGAGCCTTATCAAGCTAAATTGAATTAGAACTAATTTGACCAACTTAACTTAACTTGCATGCTGAATCAAATTAAAACGCAGAACCAAACAAACCCTTAAGCTTGCATTTAAAACAAAGATCCAAACTAAAAATTTTTTTATTGGATTTTTGTCTTTCTCTCCTTAATTAATTTTTGAAAAGTCAATTAATTTTAATTTAAAATTTCATTTCAAATCTTTGTTCCAAATACAAGTTAATTAGATGTCACTCCTCTAACTAAATCTATTAAGTATGCGAAATGAGCAATAAAAATATCCAAAAAATTTGTACTCTTGTATTTCGATTAGAGTTGATGTGTACCATTTGTTAAACACAGAGGAATATTGACCACTGAGTTGATCCGCGAACCGGCCTCTATGTAGCCAGATCGCGTCTAACACTCCAGCCGGTGCCCAGCTGCCCGTAAAGCCAAGCAAGTACATGACCCAACAGGCTCCGTTTTTAGGAAAATTGCAGAGATCTCCCTCCGTTTGTCAACCGTACTAGATGAGTGAATTTTTTCAATGTTTATTGCTTTTAGATAATCCTTTCAGTGATCATGGCAAATCGATTATATTTTGATATATTTGGTTACCAACTGGTCCACTGAAGCATCAGCATATGCCGTTAAACACATATTATATATATTATTGTCTGATTCCAAATTCTTCTGAGTGTTAATATTGTTGCAATTGGTAGGCTCTTATTTGCAGAAAGTCCCATTGATTTTAGTGATATGGCCCATTCGGTTCTTTAAAACATCACTTGTACGCACTCACTACGCATACTTTTTTAGTGGACGTACTATTATTATTATTATTATTAGTTCAAAAAAAAAAAAAACCCTAACACGTGGCTATTTAGAAAATATTACGTGACACTAATATGACTTCCTACATGACGCTCAATAGACAAAAATGATTTTTCATACTTTCAAATATAATAACTTATAAAAGATTATTATATATTATTATTATTGTTATTATTATTATTACTATCATTATTTAACGAAAATCGGAAGGCTTTTTACTAAATCAAATCAGAAATGTATGTTTTTCACACAGCGGTGTTGAGTGTATGATCATACTCAATTAATAGAGATAAGGGATTAAATTTCATCACACAAAGTAAAGGGGACTTAAATGCACTCATCACATAAATAGAGACAGCTTGGGTCAAGACTTTTATCAAGATTTCCCTACCTCTAACAGAAAAATGTTTGCTATTTTGCAGTTTGCAACTTTTTCCGCACCATATTTTAGTGACATTTTATTTGTTATAATCTCTCTCTCTCTATTAGATAAGCATGATGCTCAAGGAACTCTGCTTGAAGTTGGATGCCCTTTCTTATTTTTTCTCCACTAAGAAACTTGTATGATTGTTCAATCGAAAAATCGTATTTCATTTTATTTCGATTTATATGTTATTTCCTCTTCTAGTTGTCATCAATATCCATAGGTGGAGATTTTCTATATTCACCGCTGCTCATGTGTTTATGTTGTTTTGTATATCTTGTTAAGTCAGGGGCGTTCCACCATCAAATGATACAATTGAAAAATAATATGATTGATTATTATAAGTACTCTACTAAAATACTCTTCGGTAACCGAAATCAGAGACAACTGATCATCTTGTGTTGAAATTAAAATTAACATAGTAGATTATTAAAAATAATCTAACAGAATACCCTCCGACGACTGAAGTAGAAGACAACTTACAATTTCTTATTAAATGTGAAATAAAAAATATTATAGTAAATTATCCAAAAATAAATTAAAAGAAAAACTCTCCGACGACCAGGCCGGTAACCCAAACCAGTTAGCGGTCCATATTAATTCTAATGATACCTAGTAGAGTAGCGATAATAATCTATTAGATTGCCAGTGGTAATTTACTAGATTATCGTTTTGACAAGTCAAGGATATTTTTGACAAGACATATAATGTTGACTTTAGATACATCTTATTAAACTACTATAACTGAGACAATAATTTAAAGGAGAGTAAATCCTGCAAGTCACCCATTTCTTCCTTCATCTTTGGTTTATGACCATAATGTTAATTTGAAACTAGGAGCTTCCCAATACAAATTATGCCAAACTTATATGTGCAACACCGTATGATTATATCAAAATTATATATCATATCAACAACGCCAGTAAATTCCAATTTGCTATAATAAGTGGAAGTGAAAATAGATTGGAAAAGAACAAAACAAGCCAACCACACTTGAGAGTACAGCAAAAGTATCATCATTATTAATATTAATAATAATTTAAGGTGGCCAATATAGTAGTGAGTGGTGTCACGTCACCTCATCAAAGGCTCAAAGGAATATTAAAGCACACCTTTAATTTAGTAGTGCAAGACATAAGCATTGTACTGAACAGTGGCATCGCCAGTTTTAGGAGTGAAGGTGTGAGTCCTCACTCGAACATAACCCCTTGCAAACCTGAACAATCCACTGCCTCCAATCACAGGCATTTCTCTCACTTTCGAAAACACTGTGTTCCTTCCCAGCACAGTGATTGTGCTTCCGTTGTATTTCCCTTCAACGAATGCAAAATTCATAGCCATTATTAGCCCTACCTCTTCCTGGGCTGCCGACGCGTACAACCCTTGTGCTTTTCCTATCAGCTTTGAGCTCAACTCCGGTCCTTCCGTCAACGGATCATCGATCATCGCCACCATGCCAAAGCTGCTCGTCGACGCATTCGACGGCGGTTGGACGATTATCACCGAGCTAGGGTTTCGACCGCTAACGATGTCATGCCAGTAGAAGCGAAAATGGCTGAGCTTTTCCTTCCTCAGGCCTAATTTGCTGGGGTTGAGCATTCTCACAAACTTGTTATGGTTTTCTCTGGTTGATTCAGTACTCGCAAAGCATGGAGAGAGAAGTAAAACGAGAGTACTGAAGAACGTGAGTGATGAAGATGCTGTTGGCATTGTGGGAGGGCAATGTAACCCTAGTGTGTTAAATAAATAATATCTGTTATATGCAAAAGGAAAAGTGAGATATGGTTTTTATACATGAAAATAGAGAAGTGGGTGTGGCAAATATTTTCATGAAACTGATATATTTGTTTTTCCCAAAATCAATTAATAATGATTGTAGTTACCAACCCAGTAGTAGGAGGTCATCATCTTTGTTCACCTAACCTTCCCATCAAAAACATCCCTATGAAATTGGTTGCACTTATAGTCCGACATTATGAGTACATGTTCCGGCTAGTTCTCAAATGCCACATGCATCCACAAGTCAAAAAAGGATTATTTTCACCTTGAAAAGAATAAAAAATGATCTTGCAAAAATTGTCTTATGAACACATTTCGAGTACAAAAAGAAAAAAAAAATCTGACTGTATCCCATCATAATGCTGCAAAACCGAAGGTAAACCATCGTGATACCAAAAATTCCGGCACCCAAAGTATCCTACCGTGATACTGAAGGCAGTCCACTGTATTACTGAAAATTCGAGTCAGTAGGCTACTGGTGACCCATGGTATCCTACTATGCCAATGAAGTAGTCTGTCATGATACCAAAATTTATCATGGGGAATGCAATCAATAGGTGATCCAATTCAAACCCGAGACACATAGTTGAACTGTAAAACATTTAAGGGAAGAGAACATTTAAGGAAGTGTAAATTTTCCGGCTCCATGGCAATCCAAGATTTAACAGAGAGAAAAAAAATGGGTTATATATACACACACACACACGTATATGTACGCACTACTCTATTTACTGTCTAGTCTTTTTATAATTTAGCTTAGTCATGTTCTTTCGTTCTTGACACACGTACTCACTACAACATTTAAGGCTTACATCAAAGACAAACAAACAAAGTCGTCATTGAAATTTCGTCTAAAAATAATTTAGCTAGGACAACAAAAGTTGTCGTTGTATTTCATCTATAAAACGATAACATATCGTCGTTGTAATTATGCAGTGTTGTCATTGTTAATGTCCAAAAATAATTAAAAAAAAAAAATCTAACATGACATTGGATATTAGTGACAACATATTTAAAAATATTGTTACTACTTATGATGTGGCATTTTAATTTAGCAACGACATATTTATATATGTTGTCACTAATATTTTGGATTATTAATTTTTTACAATGACAAAAAGTCATGGAATTTTTTTAAAAAAATTTCATAAAAATATTAAAATGATAAATTAATAATTTTTAAAAACATATATGTTTGTACTTTATGTGTAATGAGAATTCAATATTTTTAGTTTCGACTTGTAATATCATATTTAAAGGTATAAATGCCTATATTATATAACAAAACATCCACAAAACACATAAAACATAGTAAAAGTCGACTAACAGCACATAGTAGCTAAATATAGTCAATATAGAGGAAAAAAAAGAAAAAAGATAGCTAACTTATCTCCTAAATTTGTATGCTCTTCTTCTTCATCTTCTTTTTCAATTGTATTTTGAGGCACCAGACTCGTGGGGGAGGTGTATAATTAGCCCTATAGGTCGAATCTATTTGGGACATAAGCATGGCCATTCTCATGTTCTCAGCATATTGATGTAAAATCCACTCCTATAGATTTATTAAACTCTGCATCATAGGCTGCTTTGATCCACTCGATGATGCAAAGGAAGAGGATGCCCCACTCTTTCATGCCTACAAGTCAACTTCGAGTCGACTACTTTTGTATGTCCCCGACGAGTGCCAAGAATAGTCTTCAGAATCTCCTTCTCATTTACTCCAAAGGAAGAGTCAGATGGTAACTGTGACATCTGAGTTTGCCTCTCCTCAACCATCCTAAACTGCATACGAATATGTATAATTGTTAGGAAAAAATTTATAACACTATTACTTATATAATGTCAAATGAAATCTAATTTACATGTACTTATATGGGTCGCCACAGCATCATTATTGGTCCAAATCAAATTGACGTGGTCATCTGTGTGTTGGTGCAGCTGCTGCAAGTTATTTATGAGGGAATGTCCTTGTGTATCTGCATTAAACTGATATAATAAAGATGTTAAAAAAATATTTATGTTAATCTAAAGTGATAAAAAATACTTATAATACAAAATTATAGCATCTTCTTGTGCAAATACTGAGCATATAAGGCAGTCCCATAATAACTGATGTACTGAGATTTGACCTGATCCTCTGAATTTATTTTTGATCTTGCCTGTAAATTATAAAGTGTTATATTATATTTCATGAATAAGTAAATAGTCAATAAAATAATTATAAAGCATACGAATCTAAAAGCATCAAACATAAAATGTTAGATACACTGTGGCCAGTATGCAGGATCCTTGATGGTCCTACGAATGCAAGCCATTGCAGTGTCTAGGTCCGTTGGTCTAGCATGCTTCCTGAACCAACTACATAAGTCATTCTTTCAACAGCGATACACTTTCCCAATTTTGTGATGGATGACATCCAAGATGTTATTATTTAGCTCAATACGAAACCATTGCTATTTTTTAGAATCACACAATATATATATTTTATCATTGTCGAAATAAAATTACTAAAATTACTATATATATAATTTTTTGTACCTTCATTTTATTGAGAATCTTACCTCTGTCCTCCCTTAAAATAGACATGTACGAGTCATAACACACAGGAAGGCAATCTCTAGTGTAGATCCCGATGGCTGACTCAAAAAATGCACCATTGTTACCAATGGCTTTCTATGTCTTATTTTTTGTATCAAATACAACTGGTAATGTCCCATTTCTGACAACTTTTGCCTGAATCTGTAGACCCCTTGTTTATTCCCAACCTTGATAACCCCAACAGCATGAGGGAGGGGTTACATGTAAAGAAAAAGATTGTTAAATTTATCAAACTTGTAAAACAAAAAAATTAAGAGTATTATGTACATAGTATAAAAATTTGTACCAAATTTACTATGTGATGGTAGGAGAAAAGGTTTTTCACGACCAAAATATCGGTGGCAACTTGCTTTTCTTTTTTTTTTTTTTGTTGCTAAAAATTATTTAGCTACCAAATATTTGTACACTAGGTGGTTGCAACAGAGTTTACTTGCCATAATCATTGTCGCAACAAAAATAACCTTTTTCTACATCCAAAATCATTGTCGTTAAAAGTTGCTAATTTGGTTGCTACAAGCACGAGATTTTAGTGGTAAAGGCAAACAAATGATTTATTTGCGATAAAAAATTTAGGTTTTTTGTTACCAAATAATTAGTCACAATAAGTTTTTTGCACGACCAAAAAAAATCTGTCGTCAAAAATGTCCACTTTTTGCAACTAACTTTTAGTTACAAAAAAACTCGAATTTACATCCAATTAATGAAGTCGTGTTGGAGCATGACTCTGTAATAGATCTCTTGTTGGAAAAATTGTGGGAGACTTAAAGTACGTAATGAAACATATTTTCTTTAAAGCGTTATTTGCCCCCTCTAGAGATTGTTTTGGGTTTCAGTAGCAAATCACTCTCAAAATATGACAAATCTTATGTAAATTTTCAGCAAGCAAAACTAGAAATTTATAGAAAGAAAATAAAAACTAAGTTTGAATATCCAGAAAAGAAAGAGGGAAAAACTGAAAACAAAAAAAAGTATATTAATTTTTTTTATTTTTTCTCTTAATATAGACTTAATGATGCTCATTTATTGACATATATAATTGTTATTACAAACAATTATTTTTAACTGTTACTATTACTAAAGAGTCATATCTTTTTAAAAATTCAAAATTTAAATAATTATATTTATTTTTATATAAATAATAATAATAATAAATAAATGAAATAAATATTAATTATGGCATCTAATCTCCAAGCAACACATTCAAGTGCTAGTGCACGTAATAAGCATCCAAAGCACTTCTATAGTCTCACTGCCACTACCAGCATATGTGTGCTAGCTGTACAGGCATGTCCTCTTATTTATTACATTATTGGCTTACTAAAAAGACATTCTCTTATAAATAACTATGATTCATTATCATCTTTCTATGCAGGATGTGGTATTCCCCTTTGTGCATGTAGTTAAACAATTCCAACATCTTTTGCAACCAAGTTTTGTTCGCCCAAAGATCTTTTACCATACTTTTGTCACTACGAAGTTCTTTTTACAACCAACAATTTTTTTTGCAAAACCTGTAAGTAAATTGTAATGATCTAATCATGCCAAAACGAATCAAATATAGCATATAGATCAAAATGCGAAAAAAAACGTCGGGACCGAAAAATACCTCTCACCATTGTTATTTCTCCGACGAACCTGCAAAACCTTGAACCAAACGTTAAAAACACACACAGAAGGCTTGGCCTTCGAAGCTCTCAATCCTCACGATCGATGGTGCAATGAAAACTGAAAATTTTTTAGAATTGAGCTCCGAGACCAAGAGCCAACGTCCTCCTCTTATTCTCTTCCATCAAGAGAATTTTTCAACGTAAATAGAGGAATAATAGTGGATTAATGGACCATAATCACGAACGATTACGTCCGTTTGTGTTCAGAAACCGAAAGTAACCATTCGGTTACCAAGAGTAACCGACATTCTCCCACTTGGTCCATAAATTCCAACATTTATCAAGTAAGAAACAAATTACATGAATCATGGCGACAAGTCCTCTTAAGCATGAGTATTATCTTCCATGTATTATAATGCAATCTATCCCTTTAATAGCTCATATAACTTAATGAATAAACCCTATGTTTATTCTTGGTCCAAACATAAAGATATTTTCTCAAGACTAACATATGTGTACACGAGATGACAAAAATGAGAAAATATCACAAAAGGAATTTCATTATAATAATATCGTTCTTATAACGAAATCACATAGGGGAACCAAGTCTCATTCTAACTACATGATTCTTGAATTTTTGTGGTGGCATGCCTTTAGTTAAAGGATCAGCAATCATCAATTCAGTGCTAATGTGTTCAATAACCACTGATTTGTCTTTAACACATTCTTTTATGGGTAGATACTTGATGTCGATGTGTTTGCTTCGACTACTGCTTCTATTATTCTTAGCCATAAAAACAGCAGCTGAATTGTCACAATATATCTTCAATGGCCTAGATATTGAATCCATGATTCTAAGCTCAGAAATGAAATTCTTTATCCATATACCATGTGAAGTAGTCTCAAAACAAGACACGAACTCAGCTTCCATAGTGGAAGTAGCAGTCAAGGTTTGCTTTGCACTTCTCCAAGAAACAACTCCACTGGCTAGCATAAAGATGTATCCTGAAGTTGACTTCTGAGAATCAACACAGCCAACATAGTCTGAATCAGAGTAGCCAATCACTTCCAAAAAATCAGTCCGTCTGAACATAAGCATATAATTCTTGGTACCTTGAAGATACCTAAGCACCTTCTTTGCAGCTTTTCAGTGGTCTATAGCTGGATTACTCTGATATCTTCCTAACATCCCGATTGCAAAAGCTATGTCAGGCCTTGTGCAGACCTGAGCATACATAAGGCTTCCCACAACTGAAGCATAAGGAATATTCTTCATTTGTTCTCTTTCAAGATCATTCTTTGGACATTGATTCAAGCCGAGTTTATCACCCTTCACAATAGGAGCTATACTCGGTGAACAATCCTTCATCCGAAATCTCTCTAAAACCCTATTGATATAGGTTTCTTGAGACATACCCAGAATACCACGTTTTCTGTCTCTATGTATCTTAATCCCAATGACATAAGATGCATCACCCATATCCTTCATATCGAAGTTTTTAGAGAGAAATTGTTTCACCTCATGTAGCATGCCCTTATCATTGGTTGCAAGTAAAATATCATCCACATACAGAATAAGAAAACAAATCTTGCTCCCACTGACCTTCTGGTATATACATTGATCCATAATGTTCTCTACGAATCCCAATGAAGAGATGACATCATGAAATTTCAAATACCACTAACGGGAAGCTTGTTTCAATCCATATATAGATTTCTTAAGCTTGCAAACCAAATGCTCATCACCACTAGAGGAAAATCCTTCTGGTTGTTTCATGTAAACCTCTTCCTCTAGATCTCCATTGAGAAAAGCCATTTTCACATCCATCTGTTGCAACTCTAGGTCAAAATGTGCAACTAATGCCATAATAATGCGAAGAGAATCTTTCTTAGATACAGGAGAAAATGTGTAATGACCGCCATTTTTATGGCACCTACTTACCATGTAATAAGTCATTAAGGAATAAAATGGACATAATTTAATGTCTTTTAGTGCAAATTTAAGAAACACGGTCAAGTACATGAGCGTGTAAGAGGCTGTGTACTGCTCAGATAGATGAATGTATTTCAAAGACATGGCCGTGTTGAGTAGTCTCAATTAGTACATGCCCATGTCTGAAATGTACACGCCCGTGTTGCGTTGCACATGCACGTGTAAGAGTCCGTGTAGAAGGCTGTGTAATGAGCCGAGAGCCACTGTAATGACTCTCATGAATTATGAAACTTAATTACTATGTAATGATGTAATTAAGTTAATAAGCACAGTGTGCTTTTCAGTTGAATGAATTAAACAGGAATAGTAACGTTTAATTACTATTCATGCAGTGAAAGGGGTAATCGACAGTGAAATCGGTCCACCCTATTATGTGAGTATGCGTTGAGACACGCAATATCAAGAAACCGGTCTAGACGACCATTTCATGATACAGAACTGATGAGCTAATCATCAGTACGCTCAGACTGGTCATCTGAGCGCAGCAATGATAATTGCCCTAATAGATGTACAGTATCGAGAAAAGTGGTCTAGATGACCTCTTCTCGCCAATGGACTGACAAAATCAAAGTCAGAACGCTCAGATTAGTCAGTCAGATAGTGAACAGTGATTTGTGAATAGTGAGAAACGCAGTGTCAGGTTAGTGGTCAAGACGACCTTAATCTGGCATAAAACTGATATATTAATAGTCAGCAGGTTCAATCTGGTCAAGTGAGCACAAAATGTAGATTTTGTTTAAGGGATACGTAGTATCGGGATGAGGGTCAAGACGACATTTTCTCGTCCCGAAACTGATATATTTAGACTCAGGACGCCCAAATTAATCAATCGGGCACCTGACGTGTTTTTCGAGACGGGGTCATGCAGATCCCGAAAACTGGTCCAGAAGACCTCAGATGGACGTAAAACTGATAAATTTGAAATCAGCACGTCCAAATTAGTCAAGAGAGACTGTGTTTGAAACTTCACGCGAAAATGCCTCGTTATGCGTACACAGTGTCAACACAGTGTAGGCCTAACCACAGTATCAAGAAATTGGTCAAGGTGACCTCTTCTTGATATAAAACTGATATATTTTGGAATTAGAATGCTCAAATTAGTCATTTGAGCACAAAAAGTAATTTTTGACCGGGAACCATACAGTATCGGGAAACTGGTCGAGATGACCTCGGATGAAGATAAAACTGATATATTTGGGTTCAGTACGCCCAAATTAGTCAGTATAGCCTATCTTAAAATTTTTCAAAAAATTTGTATAAAGGACGAAATTTTGGGGATTCTAGAGAAATAGCCCCCATATTTTTCCAAATCTCATTTTCTCCCTCCCCACACCACACGAAGATGAACAGTGACCGACCATCGAATCCGGCCTCCGTTTTTGACACCGCCGGCACCATTGGAAAGCTCTCGACGAGCTGATTCCAACGGTGGGCCGAGTCGACCGAACCGACGCCGGAGCACGCTGCACGCGCCGCCCAAAGCCGCCGGTGGCCGAATTTTTCAAACCGCCGTATCTCCACCGTCCGACGTCCAAATGCCACGATTCCGGTCCCAATGGATTCGTGGTGAAGAGTAGAACAAAACCCAGGCTTCATTTCACGTCAACAGCTGCCGAATCGCGCGGCCCCAGGTTCGCCGTCGCCGTCGCCATCGCCGCCGTCGGATCTCGCTATTCCGGCGGAGTTGAGTTGCAAGGTCGGTGTCAAAATGCTCAGAACAACACGTAGATCAAAAGCCCCAAATCAATTTTGGGCAACAACGCCGGAAAAATGAAGATCCAACGCCGCCGCCGTCGCCGACTTTTCGAGAGTCGATTTCCGGTGATAGGAGCCTCGATTCGTGAAATTGACACCACCAATGGGTTCCTCTCGTCGAGCTCTTCAAGATGGTGGTCGCCACTTCCATCGCTGCCGTGGTCAACGCCGGTCAACGACGGTCAACGCCGGTCAACGGCGACCGGAGACCGAAAAATGAAGAATGGCCCGTTGGCCTATTTTCGACGTTCCGGACACATCTGCGGCATCGGATTTGCAAACCGGAGTTTCAAAAGTGAAGAACGACGATTCAAAGATTGCACGGTCGAGGCCGAACGGTTCGTCCGACCGCCGACGGGAACGATTTTGGTAGTAGTTTTGATCTACTGATTCCTCAATTTATTATTGGAAATAATTATGTATTAATTATGGTTTACTGACTTGAGGAATTGTAAGAAAAAAGGGGTGAAATGTCGAAAAAGAGAATGTGAGAAAATGTGAATATTTTTACGTAAAAAGCGGAGCTTTTACGTAAAAATTAGGCCTCTGGTTTAGTACGTGGCAGGTTAGAATAGGTTAGATGGTTTTGAGGCGTTTCCTAAACGCCGGAAACCCAAAAATTAAGCGGAAATGCTGCCGAAATTTCTAAAACGGCACAAAGGGGTATTTTAGGAAACGAGGGCTGAAAATGTGATCGGGATGGAAACCCGAGCTCCCTCGATGACCTAAGTCCGGGAAAGAAGGACGGACGTTGTGAGGATTAGTGAACCGCCCCATTAGAAATTTCGTAATGTAAGAAAACGACCCCTATGTCAGAATAGTACCACCCGAGGGACGGGTGCGATCGAAGTATAAAATTTGGGGCGATTACATCGGTAACGGTAACCCGATAGGCTAAATGGTCATACGAGAGGTATTCAGTATGTTGACTGGTTGGTTAGCCAGTCAAGGACCAAGTCGGAATGGGATAGTGAGAGACAGTGATTAATTTGTCAAGTAGACAAATTAATCAAGCACGATTAAAAAATTAGATATCAAATTTCCCAAAGTAGAGCAGTCGGGTACCGATAGGCATCAGTACCACACAACGATAAGTTTATTAGTTCCTAACGATAGAGTGACCTAAGAGCGATGTTAATTAATTTATTGGGTAAATAAATTAATTAACAATGATTAGAAAATCAAATTCTTAAGAAGAGGGCAATTAGTACCGACAAGGATCGGTACCACATAACGAGAATTTTTATTAGTCACTAATGACCACGGTGACCTAAGAGTGAATGTTAATGTAATGCATTATGATTACAGGGAGGTACCTGTATTGTGACGAAGACGAGAGTATAAACTGTCTGATGACAGGTAAGTACAACTCCGCCTACAGCATGGATAAAATGAATTTAAAATGATGCTTTTCCAGTATTTTAAGTATGTATCTTGCACACGATGCTGCACAGCATACATAAGAGCATATAGTTTTACAATCGAGTAGATTGATGGAAGAACAAGATAGAAGCCATAGATCCCTACCGCGTAGGATTGGGGACAGCTTAGATAAGCGTATGGCTAGAACAGTTAAACAAGATGGAAATAAATAGGTGTGTCGTACCGGCTCCTTCAGTCGAAGGGGTTTCCAGTTAAAGAAAGTTAAGGCCAAAAGTTGAGTATCAGTTGATGACTCTTCGGCATTAGTTGACCTCGGGAGTTACCGTTGGTCTGCGCGCACACGGTACTGACACATGGGCCCTAAATAGACAAGAAAAGAAAAGAGAAACTTGAAGCATAAATGAACATAACCGGACCATGCATTAGTTATAGTTCGTTATGCTTTCTTTTTCAGTAGAGTGCATACAGTACACGATGTTTCTGTCATGCATAAAGTATGTGAAGTTTTATATTCAGTGTTATGACATGTTATGTGATGACATGATATGTGAACTGATATGTGATATGTTTATATGGTATGTGATTTATTAAGTGATATATGTCATGCTTATGATTTTAAGTATGTGCTATGTTTTAAACATGTTTTGCGGTTAACATGTTGTACTTACTGGGCGTAAAGCTCACAGAGTGTGTTCATGCTGTAGGTAAACATCCTATAGCGTAAACATCAAGGGACGATGATGGTGGCGGAGGTGGATGTGAGGATGAGGTTATGGATACACCGCGAGTATCCTTCCGCACAGTATGAGTAAATAATATTTTGAATGGTGACAGTTAAATAGTATTTTGAATAGTAAAGGTTAAATGGTATTTTGGAACAGTAAACAGTATATGTACGAGTAGTATATTTAAATAGTATCTGATGAATAGTAATCAGATAAACAAGTATATAATTATGTATGTATAATTGAAATCCTTATGTTTTTCAAATTCCGCATTTTAATAGTATGCGTACGTGAATAGTAAATACGTACGTGTATATAAAAAAAAAATCCCTCTAAATTTATGGTATTAAATTCAGCAAGTTTAAGTATCAGTTTTAAAGAAGCAAGTAATAGAGTTTACAGTGACGGTCCGGGCCGCTGAGGGCACCGGGCGTCTCAGTTGGTATCAGAGCGGTTTCCTGCCATCCTACCTCACATCGCCGCATGCCTGCCTCATCTGTCCAAGTAAGTTAGTTTTATTTTTTGTCGGTAAATGTTTATCTATTGAAGATAACATTTTATAGTAATGAAACGACGAAATCTATGATGGCGAGGATAAGATGAAAAGATGCTGAGATCATTATACGAAAAATCACGACCGTGCAGTGCTAGAAAACTGCTCAGAGAAAGAACATGGATTGTTGCTCGAGTTGTACCGATCTTCAGGGCTAGTCGTCCACCAAGTTTCGAGTGGCAAACAGTACTCCTGCACTCTATGAGAATGTCAGGACTAGTTTCATGTTATCAAAGTGATTCCCTGATTGTACACCATTGACCAGGATAACTGAGTCCTGTTGGCTGTTGATATCTCTCAGGAAGATACTCTCGTGTGTATCGGGATCCTTATGACCAGGATGAGCTCTTAACTGTGTCGAGTTTCGCCATACCATGATCGAGCCAATCTCTGAGAGCAGTCCAGCATCAGCCCCAGTTTTTCTCTATGGGCAAGCAGGGAGTGAAACCGCCTAAGTTCTCTAGAGTTATGGATATACGAGAATTTGTTCATCGGACTGAAAGACTGCAGCTGATGTCCGGCGATACAGTTCTAACGTATGCTGTTCGCTACAAGGAACCGAAATGGACTTCTACAATACATGCCGAGACAAAAGTGGATCAAAACAGGAGAAGACCTAAAGAGAGAATGAGACCTTGCCAAACAAAATTAGAAGAGCGATCAAGCAGGACTAGCAAGCCTTATCAAGGAGATAGTGAACGCTGAGAGAAAAGTGCTCAACCCCGGGAACCCTGCACAAGCCCAAGGCATTATAGCAGCCGCCATTATGGAGGGTGACCCGGTAGGACCAGCACCCCAACTGGCCGATGAAGAGTTCATGGCCGAGCACCAGCCAGAAGTACACGAGGGCAATAGGGAGCCAATGGAGAACCCCGAACCAGCCCGTATGTCTCCCGAACACCCCATGGAAGAGGAAGATGACAAGACTCTTTCCGATGCCCATCCCGACGATGAGGGAGAGGAGATCCCCAACTGCTTTAGTAATGACGAATAGATGGGGATGTACGAACCCCAAGTCATCATAGCCAGCGATGACGAGATCAGTTTCGACTGAGAAGAAGAGGAAAACCCAGAGGAGTACTCACTCAGCGATAGTGATGATGAGGAGATGCCTGATACTGAATCAGGATTGTCCTTCCAATAGTAGTAACCCTTCTGCGGGAATGTTAGTTTTGAAAATATATAGAGGGAAGCAATAGCTCTCCCCCGTCAATTATAGCATAATGTACTTGTTGGGATCGTATAGGGGAAGTGTGTGTCACTCCCACTGAACTAGAATCTTGAATATATGTATATATATTATGTGAAATATATTATGAGATAAGTAGTAAAGCTTTGCCCTAGGGGCCAGATATAATTTTTTTTTCCACAGCGTGAGTATGATATGACAGAAAGTGCAGGATGAATCCTAGCACTCAGACGATGTCCCAATACAATGCGACAATTGTATTGACATCACAGTATGAGAGAAAGAAAGGTGGATATAGTGTGTATATTTATATCCATAATGTTTAAGTAAGATTGTTAAGTAAGAAAGAAAATGATATGTGATACGAGTCCCAAGTACAGAATTTAAGAGACTTATATTTTCCTTTTTCGCTGTACGATAGGGTTACATAGGAAAACATGGCAAGAACGAGAGCTTAGTTAAACCCAGCATCCCGAGAGGATGAGTTGATAGCACAGATTGCAGCCATGCGAGAGATGATGGAGAACTAGCAACCGGAGCTAAACCAGCTTAGGGAACAGCTGGGCCAGCAACCCCAGGCACCACAGTCAGTAAAGATGCTAGCACAGGAGGCTCTAGCAGCCCCAGAAACTCTAAGGGAACAAGCAGCTCCTCCAACCCAGGAGGCACTAGCGCCTATAGTAATGGTTACTCTCATAGCAGCAATTGTTTTTTTGCCAATCCCTAGGGAAGGCTACTTGTATGAGAGATTCCGACGTATGAAAGCGTTAGAATTCTTAGGAATCACCAACCCTATAGAGGCCGATGATTGGCTAACGGATATCCAAGTAATCTTGGATTTTATAGGGTTAATAGATAGAGAGAGAAAGTGATGTATGCACCCTTCACCCTGCACAATGAGGTGCGTTAGTGGTGGAAGATGGTAACCATTAGGAGGAACATCAGAGAGATGAGCTGGAGCGATTTCATTGAGGAATTCAAGGAGATGTACTTCAACGAGGAAGCACTAGTAGCACAGTAAGACGAGTTCAACAACCTGCGCCAAGGTAGCATCACTACTATGGAGGCAATCAGGAGGTTTGAGCAGCTGGCTCAACTTTGCCCAGATTTAGTACCGACTAAAAGGAGAGAGTCAGACGAATGCTGAAGATGTTCAGCACGGAAATCACAGTTTAGGTCTGTAGCGGAAGCCACGGACCAGCGACACTAGCAGAATGTGTCAGCAAGACTATTTGAGCTGAGTACTGGTCGGTTCATGATAAGGAGCGAAAGGCGCAGAATTTTAAGGCACGAAAGGAGGAGAAAATGCAAGCTGAGCAGGCTCAGGGGAAGCAGAACCCCGAGTTACAACACAGAGGACAGAATGTGGGAACCGGCCAGAATAGTAGGCATTCCCATAACAACAACAAGAGAAAAGGGGAATTAAGGCGATCAAGATTCACAGAAGAATTTCCCCAGAAGAGAGACGACCAGGAAGGAATGACAGCCAGTACCCGACGTGCACGAGATGCGGAAAGAGGCACCCAGGAGAATGCAAGCAGAGAGCAAGTGGTTGTTTCATCTGTGGCAAGGAAGGCCACTATGCAAAAAAAAAAAAAAAAAAAATTGCCACTCCAACCTACAGAATCGACAGAATCAACCCCGCATTGGGAATGACCAACTTCACACCAACCAGACCAGGATCGAAGACCCTTCAATCACACAAGGCATACTGAAAGCTTCAGACAGCTAAGGGAGAACCTATGCTTACACGAGGAGTGACGCTAAAGCTGTAACTTCTGTAGTGGTGACAGGCCAGCTTTCTATTGCCAACTTTGATGCGTTAGTTCTACTTGATTCTGGACCCACCCATTCGTTGCATCATCAGATTCTGCCAAAAATAAAAAATAAAAAAAAAATAATAAAAAGCTTAGGACACAACGTTGTCATAAACTGTTGGAGGCGGAAAATCGTTTTCGAACCAATCAGATGTGAAAAGTTCATCTACAAGGGTTTGTCGCCAGAGCAACCAAAGACGATGATATCAGCAGTGAAGGCTCACGAGATGCTATCCAGTGGATGCACGGACTTCCTAGTATACGTAGCAGATAAGACTCAAGGAATAGAGATAGGACTCGACAACGTACCGATAGTCAGGGAATTCATGGGGATATTTCCAGAAGATCTTGCAGAACTCCAACCAGAGCGTAAGATCTCGTTCGAGACTGAACGTCTACTAGAATCAGCCCCATCTTTGAGGCCCCCTACGGAATAGGCCCTATAGAGCTAAAGGAGCCCCAAGCCCAGCTAAAGGACTAAATAGATAAGGGATTCATGCGACAGAGCTATTCACCCTGGAGAGCACCCATACCATTCGTGAAGAAGAAAGATGGACCACTGAGAATGTGCATCGACTACAGAGAGTTGAACAGGAATACGATTAAGAACAAGCATCTGTTGCCGTGAGTTGACGATCTATTTGATTAGCTCTGAGACGCTGCAATGTCCTCGAAGATCGATCTACATTCAGGGTACCATCAACTACGAATCAGGAAAGAAGATGTACCCAAAACAGCCTTTCAAACGTGGTACGGACATTACGAGTTTCTGTTCTTGTCGCTCAGATTAACGGACGCACCAGCAACTTTCATGAACCGGATGAACCGCATGTTCAAGGACTATTTGGATAAGTTTATCATTGTGTTCATTGATGACATACTTATACACTCTAAGACGAAGGAAGAGCACGAAGAGCACTTAATTATCATTTTGCGCATGCGACAGGGCCATCAGTTATACACCAAGTTCTCCAAGTATGAGTTTTGGCTAGAGAAGGTCCATTTCCTAGGCCACGTAGTCCCCAAGGAAGGAGTATCTGTGGACCCGATGAAAATTGATGCAGTTAGCACGTGGCCAGCTCAGAGGAACGTAATGGGAATTCGCAGTTTCTTCAAACTAACAGGATGTTACCGACACTTAGTCGAAGGCTACTCAAAGTTAGCTGCTCTGCTGATAGCGCTCACCAAGAAGGGAAAGAGGTATGAGTAGACCGACAAGTGTGAGAAAAGCTTTTAAGAGCTGAAATGAAGACTCACAAGCGCTTCAATGCTGACCATTTCAAATGTTGGTTAGGAAAACTTCATGATTTATAGCGACGCATCTAAAACCAAGTTGGAAACTGTGTTGATGCAGAGTGGTAGAGTAGTCACGTATGCTTCACGACAACTCAAAAACCTTGAGAAGAGCTACCCAACGCGTGATCTGGAGCTAGTAGCGATAGTTTTTACGATAAAAGCATGGAGGCACTACCTGTACGGAGTCACGTGCGAGATTTACATCGACCACTAGAGTCTCAAATGTATCTTCACGCAGAAAGAGCTCAACATGAGGCAGCGTAGATGGCTAGAGTTGGTAAGGATTACGACATTGAGATCCTATACCATCCGGGGAAAGCCAATAAAGTGGTCAATGCGTAGAGTCAGAGGCATATTACTATGCCTATGGCTATTAGTGCCTTGTCAAGAGCGCTACAAAGGAGTTATGCGACAGCGAGATCAAGATTTTGATAGGGAGATTGTCTGACGTGACCCTCCAATCGACCCTCCAAGAAGAGATCAAGATCGGTCAAGATTTTGATTTGTCCCTGCTCAAGTCCAGAAAGGAAGCTATAGAGGACAAGGGTTTAGAGTTTAAGATCCTTAAGGATGACGTACTCTACTACAGAGATAGAGTGTGTATTCTGAAAGATGAAGAACTCAAGAAGCGAATCCTTTTGGAACCTTACGAGACGTCATATTCCGTACATCCGATAGCGAATAAGATGTACAAGTACCTGAAGGAAAGCTTTTGGTGGCCTGAAATGAAGAATGACATTGTCGAGTTCGTTGCCAGATACCTTACGTGCCAGAAGGTTAAGGCAGAACACCAGCGCCCAGCAGGATAATCATAGAAAATTAAGCTACCCGAGTGGAAATGGGACCAGATTAGGATGAATTTCGTAATCGGATTGCCGAAGACGTCAAACGATAATGATGCAATCTGGGTGATTGTAGAAAGACTGATGAAATCAGTTAGATTTTTAGCAATGAAAGTTAGCTACTCGGTGGAACGACCAGTAGAAATCTATGCGGCACAGTTCGTGAAACGGCACGGAATACCAGAGTCGGTCGTCTCAGATCGTAGTGGACGCTTTACCTCCAGATTTTGGCGAAGTGTTCAGGCTGCATTACGGTCCAAGTGAGAGTTCAGCACAGCATTTCATCCTCAGACCGACAGTTAGTCTGAGAGGACCATACAGATGTTAGAGGACATGTTGAGACCTGCGTCCTAGACTTCAAAGGAAATTGGAATCAGAAGCTACCATTGAGCGAGTTCTCATACAACAGCAACTACCATTCCTAGATAGGAATGGCACCGTACGAGACACATTGTGGAAGGAAATACAGATCTCTGGCTCATTAGTACGAGTCTGGAGAAAAACGACTAGTTAGCTCGGACATCATCAAGAATACCATGGCAGACATGAAGCTGATACGAGAAACGTTAGATACAGCGCACAGTCGACGGAAAAATTTTGACGATAAGCGCTATAGACCCCTTGAGTTTCAAGTAAGAGACTTGGTCTTTATCAAGGCGGCACCCATGAAAGGGGTGGTGCATTTCGAAAAGAAAAGAAAGCTCAGTCCTAAGTACATAGGACCCTTGAGATAATAGAGAAAGTCGGGAAGGTGGCTTATAGACTAACGCTTCCTCCCGAGTTAGTTACAGTGCACAACGTCTTTCACGTCTTGATGCTGAAGAAGTACGTGCCAGACAGCTCCCATGTTCTTAGCCAAGAATCCGTTGTAGTATACGCTGATCCAACGTACGAGGAGTGCGGATCCTAGTCAAAGAGGAGAAGGTACTTAGGAATAAAGTATACTGCTAGTAAAAGTGTTGTGGCGGAATCATCGTGTTGAGGAAGCCACATGAGAATGGGAAGAAGACATGAGAAGAGACGTCCCGGAATTATTCTAATTTTCGAGGACGAAAATTTTGTAAGGGGGGGTAGGTTGTAATGACCGCCATTTTTATGGCACCTACTTACCATGTAATAAGTCATTAAGGAATAAAATGGACATAATTTAATGTCTTTTAGTGCAAATTTAAGAAACACGGTCAAGTACATGAGCGTGTAAGAGGCTGTGTACTGCTCAGATAGATGAATGTATTTCAAAGACATGGCCGTGTTGAGTAGTCTCAATTAGTACATGCCCATGTCTGAAATGTACACGCCCGTGTTGCGTTGCACATGCACGTGTAAGAGTCCGTGTAGAAGGCTGTGTAATGAGCCGAGAGCCACTGTAATGACTCTCATGAATTATGAAACTTAATTACTATGTAATGATGTAATTAAGTTAATAAGCACAGTGTGCTTTTCAGTTGAATGAATTAAACAGGAATAGTAACGTTTAATTACTATTCATGCAGTGAAAGGGGTAATCGACAGTGAAATCGGTCCACCCTATTATGTGAGTATGCGTTGAGACACGCAATATCAAGAAACCGGTCTAGACGACCATTTCATGATACAGAACTGATGAGCTAATCATCAGTACGCTCAGACTGGTCATCTGAGCGCAGCAATGATAATTGCCCTAATAGATGTACAGTATCGAGAAAAGTGGTCTAGATGACCTCTTCTCGCCAATGGACTGACAAAATCAAAGTCAGAACGCTCAGATTAGTCAGTCAGATAGTGAACAGTGATTTGTGAATAGTGAGAAACGCAGTGTCAGGTTAGTGGTCAAGACGACCTTAATCTGGCATAAAACTGATATATTAATAGTCAGCAGGTTCAATCTGGTCAAGTGAGCACAAAATGTAGATTTTGTTTAAGGGATACGTAGTATCGGGATGAGGGTCAAGACGACATTTTCTCGTCCCGAAACTGATATATTTAGACTCAGGACGCCCAAATTAATCAATCGGGCACCTGACGTGTTTTTCGAGACGGGGTCATGCAGATCCCGAAAACTGGTCCAGAAGACCTCAGATGGACGTAAAACTGATAAATTTGAAATCAGCACGTCCAAATTAGTCAAGAGAGACTGTGTTTGAAACTTCACGCGAAAATGCCTCGTTATGCGTACACAGTGTCAACACAGTGTAGGCCTAACCACAGTATCAAGAAATTGGTCAAGGTGACCTCTTCTTGATATAAAACTGATATATTTTGGAATTAGAATGCTCAAATTAGTCATTTGAGCACAAAAAGTAATTTTTGACCGGGAACCATACAGTATCGGGAAACTGGTCGAGATGACCTCGGATGAAGATAAAACTGATATATTTGGGTTCAGTACGCCCAAATTAGTCAGTATAGCCTATCTTAAAATTTTTCAAAAAATTTGTATAAAGGACGAAATTTTGGGGATTCTAGAGAAATAGCCCCCATATTTTTCCAAATCTCATTTTCTCCCTCCCACACCACACGAAGATGAACAGTGACCGACCATCGAATCCGGCCTCCGTTTTTGACACCGCCGGCACCATTGGAAAGCTCTCGACGAGCTGATTCCAACGGTGGGCCGAGTCGACCGAACCGACGCCGGAGCACGCTGCACGCGCCGCCCAAAGCCGCCGGTGGCCGAATTTTTCAAACCGCCGTATCTCCACCGTCCGACGTCCAAATGCCACGATTCCGGTCCCAATGGATTCGTGGTGAAGAGTAGAACAAAACCCAGGCTTCATTTCACGTCAACAGCCGCCGAATCGCGCCGCCCCAGGTTCGCCGTCGCCGTCGCCATCGCCGCCGTCGGATCTCGCTATTCCGGCGGAGTTGAGTTGCAAGGTCGGTGTCAAAATGCTCAGAACAACACGTAGATCAAAAGCCCCAAATCAATTTTGGGCAACAACGCCGGAAAAATGAAGATCCAACGCCGCCGCCGTCGCCGACTTTTCGAGAGCCGATTTCCGGTGATAGGAGCCTCGATTCGTGAAATTGACACCACCAATGGGTTCCTCTCGTCGAGCTCTTCAAGATGGTGGTCGCCACTTCCATCGCTGCCGTGGTCAACGCCGGTCAACGACGGTCAACGCCGGTCAACGGCGACCGGAGACCGAAAAATGAAGAATGGCCCGTTGGCCTATTTTCGACGTTCCGGACACATCTGCGGCATCGGATTTGCAAACCGGAGTTTCAAAAGTAAAGAACGACGATTCAAAGATTGCGCGGTCGAGGCCGAACGGTTCGTCCGACCGCCGACGGGAACGATTTTGGTAGTAGTTTTGATCTACTGATTCCTCAATTTATTATTGGAAATAATTATGTATTAATTATGGTTTACTGACTTGAGGAATTGTAAGAAAAAAGGGGTGAAATGTCGAAAAAGAGAATGTGAGAAAATGTGAATATTTTTACGTAAAAAGCGGAGCTTTTACGTAAAAATTAGGCCTCTGGTTTAGTACGTAGCAGGTTAGAATAGGTTAGATGGTTTTGAGGCGTTTCCTAAACGCCGGAAACCCAAAAATTAAGCGGAAATGCTGCCGAAATTTCTAAAACGGCACAAAGGGGTATTTTAGGAAACGAGGGCTGAAAATGTGATCGGGATGGAAACCCGAGCTCCCTCGATGACCTAAGTCCGGGAAAGAAGGACGGACGTTGTGAGGATTAGTGAACCGCCCCAATGTAAGAAAACGACCCCTATGTCAGAATAGTACCACCCGAGGGACGGGTGCGATCGAAGTATAAAATTTGGGGCGATTACATCGGTAACGGTAACCCGATAGGCTAAATGGTCATACGAGAGGTATTCAGTATGTTGACTGGTTGGTTAGCCAGTCAAGGACCAAGTCGGAATGGGATAGTGAGAGACAGTGATTAATTTGTCAAGTAGACAAATTAATCAAGCACGATTAAAAAATTAGATATCAAATTTCCCAAAGTAGAGCAGTCGGGTACCGATAGGCATCAGTACCACACAACGATAAGTTTATTAGTTCCTAACGATAGAGTGACCTAAGAGCGATGTTAATTAATTTATTGGGTAAATAAATTAATTAACAATGATTAGAAAATCAAATTCTTAAGAAGAGGGCAATTAGTACCGACAAGGATCGGTACCACATAACGAGAATTTTTATTAGTCACTAATGACCACGGTGACCTAAGAGTGAATGTTAATGTAATGCATTATGATTACAGGGAGGTACCTGTATTGTGACGAAGGCGAGAGTATAAACTGTCTGATGACAGGTAAGTACAACTCCGCCTACAGCATGGATAAAATGAATTTAAAATGATGCTTTTCCAGTATTTTAAGTATGTATCTTGCACACGATGCTGCACAGCATACATAAGAGCATATAGTTTTACAATCGAGTAGATTGATGGAAGAACAAGATATAAGCCATAGATCCCTACCGCGTAGGATTGGGGACAGCTTAGAGAAGCGTATGGCTAGAACAGTTAAACAAGATGGAAATAAATAGGTGTGTCGTACCGGCTCCTTCAGTCGAAGGGGTTTCCAGTTAAAGAAAGTTAAGACCAAAAGTTGAGTATCAGTTGATGACTCTTCGGCATTAGTTGACTTCGGGAGTTACCGTTGGTCTGCGCGCACACGGTACTGACACATGGGCCCTAAATAGACAAGAAAAGAAAAGAGAAACTTGAAGCATAAATGAACATAACCGGACCATGCATTAGTTATAGTTCGTTATGCTTTCTTTTTCAGTAGAGTGCATACAGTACACGATGTTTCTGTCATGCATAAAGTATGTGAAGTTTTATATTCAGTGTTATGACATGTTATGTGATGACATGATATGTGAACTGATATGTGATATGTTTATATGGTATGTGATTTATTAAGTGATATATGTCATGCTTATGATTTTAAGTATGTGCTATGTTTTAAACATGTTTTGCGGTTAACATGTTGTACTTACTGGGCGTAAAGCTCACGGAGTGTGTTCATGCTGTAGGTAAACATCCTATAGCGTAAACATCAAGGGACGATGATGGTGGCGGAGGTGGATGTGAGGATGAGGTTATGGATACACCGCGAGTATCCTTCCGCACAGTATGAGTAAATAATATTTTGAATGGTGACAGTTAAATAGTATTTTGAATAGTAAAGGTTAAATGGTATTTTGGAACAGTAAACAGTATATGTACGAGTAGTATATTTAAATAGTATCTGATGAATAGTAATCAGATAAACAAGTATATAATTATGTATGTATAATTGAAATCCTTATGTTTTTCAAATTCCGCATTTTAATAGTATGCGTACGTGAATAGTAAATACGTACGTGTATATAAAAAAAAAATCCCTCTAAATTTATGGTATTAAATTCAGCAAGTTTAAGTATCGGTTTTAAAGAAGCAAGTAATAGAGTTTACAGTGACGGTCCGGGCCGCTGAGGGCACGGGGCGTCTCAAAATGTCTCTATGTAATCGATCCCTTCCTTTTGAGTGAATCCTTTTGCAACGAGTCTAATCTTGTATCTCTCAATATTGCCTAGTGAGTCTTTCTCTGTCTTAAAGACCCACTTGCATCCAATGGCTTTTGCACCATCAGGCAACTCAACAAGGTCCCAAACACCGTTAGATGACATAGAATTCATCTCATCTTTCATAACATCATTCCATAAGTTAGATTCCTTACAACTCATGGCTTGTGAAAACGTTTTAGGATCAATTTCGGCTCCAATGTTATAGTCCGACTCTTGTAGATACACAATGTAATCACTAGGTACTGCTGACCTTCTTAATCTAGTAGATCTTCTTAAAGTTGTTTCAACATTCTCTTGAAGATCGTGTTGATCAACTGGTTGTTCAACCATTTCTGGTACTTCTTAAACAACTTGATTTACTAATTGATCATTAGCAGTTTGTGGAACCTCAACAACTAGTTGTTGAACACCCGTTGAAACTTGAGGGGTATTAACAACGACAATCATTTTATTACTTGACGTGGAAGGTTGAGTATCAATATGATCTCTTTCAGAAACAATGTTTTGAAATCGATCTCTCCTACTAATCATGTCATTCTCAAGAAACTTCGCATTTCTAGATTCCACAATCCTAGTGCTGTGAGATGGACAATATAATCTGTGTCCTTTAGACTTTTCAGCATATCCAATGAAATATCCACTAATAGTTCTTGGATCCAGCTTTTTTTCATGTGGATTGTAAACTCTAACTTCAGACGGGCATCCCCAAATGCGTATATGACGCAAACTCGGTTTCCAACCTTTCCATAACTCAAAAGGCGTTTTTGGGACAGTCTTGGTTGGAACTCGATTTAATATATACGCTGCGGTTTTAAGAGCTTCAGTCCACAATGATATAGGAAGTTTAGTATTACTGCGCATCCTCCTAACCATCTCCATTAAAGTCCGGTTTTTTCTTTCTGCAACACCATTCTCACTCGGAGAACCAGGATTGGTGTATTGAGCAACTATTCCTTGCTCTTCAAGAAACTTAGCAAATGGACCAAGAGCTTGTCCATCCTCGGTGTATCTACCATAATACTCTCCTCCTCTATCAGTTCTCACGATCTTAATTTGTTTTTCACATTGTTTCTCTACTTCCGCCTTGAAAACCTTAAAGGCATCTAATGCTTCATTTTTATTCTGAAGCAAGTAGATATACATATAACGTGAGAAATCGTCAATAAAGGAGATAAAGTATTTTGGACCACTTTGTATGTCCATATCTGGACAACAGATATCTGAATAGATGATTTCAAGTAATTCAGAACTTCTGCGCGCACCCTTCTTAGATGTTTTGGTCTGCTTTCCCTTAATGCAGTCCACACAGATCTCGAAATCAGTAAAATCTAAAGTACTTAGTACTCAATCATTTACCAATCTCTTAATCCTATCTTTGGAGATATGTCCCAATCTCCGGTGTCACAACATAGAAGAATCCTCATTTATAACACATCGTTTTAAACTAGCATGAACATGCATAGCATTATTAGTGGCATCATTTTGTAAATTAATATAGAAAAGACCATTAGACAAAATACCATTTCCAACAACATTAGATTTATAAGATAAAGTAAAAGAAGTCTTTGAAAATTTAAAGGAAAAACCCAATGGTACAAGTCTTGAAACAGAAATCAAGTTTCTAGAAAAACTTGGAACATAAACAGTATTTTCTAAATTCAAAATAAAGCCACAACTTAAAATTAAACTGCATGTCCCAATGGCCTCCACATGCGAGCCCATCTTATTTCCTAAAAAGATGCATTGCTCACTTCCCACTGGTTTCTGCAGATTTTGCATACCCTGCAAGGTATTTGAAACATGGATTGTAGACCCAGAATTAATCCACCATGTGTTATGACCAACATCAATCATATTAGATTCATAACAAACAAATGAGATTAGTTTACCTTTCTTCTCAAGCCATTTCTGGAATTTAGTGCAATCCTTCTTCATGTGCCCCTTCTTTTTACAGAAGAAACACTTGGATTCTTTCTTTATTCCATCTTGTGGAGGTATTTTACCTTTCCCTTTCTTCTTGGCTTGCTTATCATCTTTCTTGTCTGTTGCCATCATGACACTCTCACCTTGTTCCATTATCAGCCTGCCCTCTTCTTGAACACACATGATCATGAGTTCATTAATTGACCACTTTTCTTTATGTGTGTTGTAGGAAATTTTAAAGGGCCCATACTGCTGTGGAAGAGTGTTTAATATGAAATGAACAAGAAAGGTTTCAGACATTGTAACCTCAAGTGTTTTTAATTGAGTCACAATATCCCTCATCTTCATGATGTGCTCTAGCACACCTTTTACTGTAGTGAGCCTCATAGACGAAAACTTCATTATTAAGGTGCTAGCAAGTGCCTTATCAGAAGTTTCAAACTGTTCATCTATGGCCTTCAGCAGATCTCGGACCTTTTCATAGCCTTCGACGGAACCACGAATACAGCAAAGATGTTAGTCTTTATGAACATGACACTTAAGCGATTAGATCGCTCCCATTTTTCATAAAGAGCAATATCAGCTTGAGTGCTGGTTTCAGTTATAGCAGGTGGTTCGTCCTTCCTTATGGCATAATCAATGTCCATCCAGCCTAAATGAAGATGAATTCTTTCCTTCCAGATATTGTAATTATCGCCTTTTAATTCGGGAATGTCACACTTAAAATCAGAAAAATTCACAGGTTGCATAGTTACACAAATTAAATATACATGCTTAATTCACAATTTTAAGGCCAAAACTTAAGTTATGCTTTACCAATGCAAAACATAAATATGAATCTAGTGACATAAAACTTGCCTGTGGGCTAAAGTTTTACTCAATTAGGTCCATCTTAAATAAATGACAAAACTATCAAATTACGTTCCTTTTCTTAATTCCTGTGAGTAGATTAAGAAATATAATTTGACATTTCATCCTAATTAATTATACAAATACAACAAAATTTCCTGTGGGATAAATTTTATTATACTATATATAATTAATTGCAACTAATATTATAATGTGATCCTAAAAATTCTTAATATATAATTTGCATAATTTAAAGATGCTGTGGCTACTCTAAAAATTAAACAAATTATATGGATCATACAACATTTAATTAACAAGATAACCATATATATTGCATAATATCATAAACAATATCAACAAAAATTAATAATATTACAAAAAACCATAAGCAATATTAATAAAATTAATGTACTTTATTAATTAACACAATGTTGCATGTATAATAAAAATAATAAATTTATACACACAAACCCAAATAAATTAATTAAGTACATTAAAATAAAACAATAATTAAAAAAAAATTTTGAAAATAAAAAACGACAAAATCTTCAAAAAACGACAATATAATTCGTTTCAGAGAAAAACGACATAATCTTAAGAAAACGACACAAATGGGCTTCTGAAAACGACATGTCGTTTTTGACATCAGAATGTCGTTTCCCAGCTGTCAAAACAACGTGTCGTTTTTATTCTGTCAAAACGACATGTCGTTTTTCTAAATTGACAGCAGCCTCTCACCCTTCAAAACGACATGTCATTTTCTCAACAGCATAAAACGACATGTCATTTTCGTCGTCTTCAACCTCCAGCCGGGTTTTTACAGACCCGTTCGACCCGAAATGAAACCCGACGGTTTCTTAGCCTTCCAAACGTCAAAATTCACGTTTCAAAAGCCATAATTCATAAAAATCAAATTTCCTAATGATTTCTAATCTTATTTTTCAAAAATAACGTCTAAAATTCAAGCCCAAAATCAAAAAATATTAACGTAAGTTTTTGAAAAAAAATTTACAGGTTCTCCGACAAACAAGACAGAGGCATAAACGTGGGCTCTGATACCAAATGTAAGTAAATTGTAATGATCTAATCATGCCAAAACGAATCAAATATAGCATATAGATCAAAATGCGGAAAAAAACTTCGGGACCGAAAAATACCTCCCGCCATTGTTATTTCTCCGACGAACCTGCAAAACCTTGAACCAAACATTAAAAACACACACAGAAGGCTTGGCCTTCGAACTTCTCAATCCTCACGATCGATGGTGCAATGAAAACTGAAAATTTTTGAGAATTGAGCTCCGGGACCAAGAGCCAACGTCCTCCTCTTATTCTCTTCCATCAAGAGAATTTTTCAACGTAAATGAAGAAATAATGGTGGATTAATGGACCATAATCACAAACGGTTACGTCTGTTTGTGTTCAAAAACCGAAAGTAACCACTTGGTTACTAAGAGTAACCGACAAAAACTAGTTTCAGTTTAAACATATTGGAACCCTTTTGCGACTAATACTTGGTCGCTAATTTTGGTCACAATTCTTCATCAAATACAATTTCTACAAATAAGATGAAGAGCTATCAAAAACTACAATGCACAAAACAAAATGAGTTATTTGATGCAAATAAAATTATAATATCATTAAAAGTGGACCAACATTAATACGTAAGTTTTGTGTATACTATTTCTAATATTTGTCATAACAAAATCGCGTTATTCATCCTATAGTTAAATCTTCGAGCTTCTTTCATTTCTTCCATGATAATTGTTTTTCCAATTTCAATATATCCAAATGCAAATATTAAAAACATTGAACTCATCACGAACCAAGGTTGCACATGGTGTTGTCTTCAGAAAACATTAGCGGCAAAACAAACAAGATTAATGTTTGAAAAGAAAAATTCAATCGAGTAAACTAAAAAAATGCCATATGAACTAGTAGAGTAGAAGTACAAAGATATGAATTCTGACAACCTAACAAATACAATTAAAAAAAAAAAACATTTCACCATGAATATTTGCAATGTAAAATAAACAATAGTATCATGTGAAGCCAGAAACGTATATCATATAACAAGCTCAGTGCAAATTGTCAATCACCACCACCAATATAAGTGCGCGAGTGAGAGAGAAGAGCAAATAAATCTTCCTTCAATATTTATAGAAACACACATAATTTTGAGAAATTCGAACCTAACAATCCTAATTTGTAGCACAACCTAAAATAAAATATATATATATATATATATACAAAATAAGTTATAAATACTTATAAAGGAGAGATGAGAAGAACCAAAAAAAAAAAAAAAAAAGAAGAAACAAGTTATGCTTCGTGTGGGTTAGTGGTTTGTTAAAATTTTAAATTAAGCGCCGGTGCGCCTTGTGTTTTTCTTTTTTCCATTTGCCACCAATTTACCTTCATCACCATTTTTTTTTATTTTTTATTTTTCCAGTTTGCCGCTATCTATATTTTTTTTAAAATTTAATTTACATTAAGGTGTTGTTTGGTAAAAAAATTACATTTTAATTTTACTCAAATGTAATACAATTTTACACCAAACACAAATTTTTCAATAGTGTTACAAAAACAATTAGTATTTTAAAATATTTTAAAACAATTCCATTATTTATCTCTACTTTTACTAATCACATCAACTTTTTAACTCTAAAATACTTTTCATCCAAACACACATTTCATTCAAATATAAAACAAATACTTTTTAATCAAATACAACATTCAAAAAATAAATTTCATTCAAATACAATCAAAATGCAATACGTTTACCAAACGCCCCCTAAGATAATTAAAACGGTATATGTGCAGGCAGTCAAGTATCCACTAGTCTTACCCAACGTTCTTTCAGATGTCACCCAACCTTTTTTTTTTTTTTTTTATTGTTTTCAAACTTCATACAATTGTGTTTCTCATGTGATTGCAGTTTGTAATTTTCTAATTTTGTATTAAAATGCTTTCAAGAACTCTTATTATAATTGAATTTGGATTTTTTTTTTGTAATTGAGATTTTGGATTTCTTCATTAAAAAATGGATTTCTTTAAAAGTAATGGAATTTGAGTGATTGGTTTTTTTTTTTTGGTAACTAAAAAGTTTAGTGTCACACAGTTTGGTATACATTGAATTGAAAATTACATTAAAAGTTTAGTGTTGCACACATGCTCTGTGACATAGTTTTTCATGATTCATAATTTTATTTCTTAATATATAAGTTCTTAAAATTATATGCATACAATATATATATATATGCACACATATACATATAGTAATGTAGGAAAATACTATTGTGATCATAGATTATATTGGTTAAAAACTGCATGGGTTAGTCCTAGGCCTGAAAGTATATTGGTGTAAAATAATAATAATAATAATAATGAGATTAATCTTGAGAAATAGAAAGGGCTGAGGCTTACAGTCCTTTGGTATAAACCCAAAAAGGCGAAATAGCGTAGGAGACGTTTGGTGCTCTCTTGGGTGTGAGCCCCTAAGCCCACTGCGCAGTGTGATACGTCATAGTGAGGATTCGGAACCTTGCCCTCTCAACCGGAAATTTCATTTATGAAATTCCAAGCGTGCCCTTCGGGTGAAAACTCCATGAACAACGGGAGTATTATATGACTTGACATGTTGTGTGAATACAAACTTAGCGTATAAATATATATATATTTATGTAAATATGAACCAACGATGTAGAAGTTTTATATGGTAATTAAGAAATCCAAAAATTGAGTAATGATTTTCCTACTGGACATGGACATGTTATGCTTACTTCTTTCTTTTACCTCTCCGGTGCAGTACAATCTTACATGTCTGATGATGAATAGATTGGAGACTAAATCAATCTATAAGGTATTCACATTGATCTGTATTGTCATTATCTCCCTATTTATCTTGAAAAGATCGAAAATTATGTTTGTGACTCTATTGAGTTTGTTAATTAGTATTGTCAGATGATATTTGAATTTTTATATTATTAGTGTTACATCTATCTGTGGATTGCATCAATATTGTTTGGAACTTCTATTTAAAAGTCCCGTTAGGCAACTTGAATTGCAAATTAGTAAATTTTTATCCTTTAAAATATTTTATTAAAGTTAACAAACCCACCTAGGGCGTTACATAATGCGACCTCCTCTTTTTGCTTCTCTTTTTTGTCCAATTCAATTTCAATTCTTATATTTGTTGGAAATAATAATTCACACTCTGTGATCTTGTCAAATTCAATTTCAAGGAAGATAATAGTAAACAACCCTATATCTAAGCTAAACAAAAACAAGAGAAATGTAAAAGGATTTACTCTTTTAATAAGGACAGAATTAAGAGAGGTCTTTTTAAAATCCTTTATTTACAAGAAAAACCCCGTGTGAAGTAACTAATGGAGAGAAAAGTAGTGTATGATCCAATCCAGTTTTATCAACATAACTTGAAACCCCTTGCACTTTCAAGCAACGAGCATAGGCATTTTGCTTTTAGTCTCTTAAGAAACAAGAAAGAACAATGCAAAGTAATAAAAAGGTGTGTTACCTAATAATTACGGGAACTGAATATATTTTTCCCCCTAATTCTATGCCCTTTGCTTTTCCTCCATCTCTGGCCTGACGAAATTCTTTACTTTTAAGTCGTAAACCGTATAAAAAAAAAAGGATATTTTTGGCCCTGATTCTGATTGGATTTAGTGATTATTCGGAACCCAAAAGAACATCTAATCTTTCTCTTTCCCTTTCTCTTTTTCTTTATTAAAGAAGTGAAAAAATTTGCTATCCAAAATTATTATAAGTGTAAAGGAAAGTTATAATAACGTGTCCAACAATGGAACACTTTAAGGCGAAGCGAGTGCAAGCCTGCATCTTGCTTTAAAGACAAGTGAGCATCCCAAAATAACAATATAATACCTAACTAGCTATATAGAAATTTGATCAGGTCGATCTGCAGCTTGTTAATCAAAAAAATCCGTTTCATATTCAGTAGTAAAAAACAGAAGAAAGTGGCTGCACCTGTTTCGGGGATTTCGAGTCTTGAAAGTGACATGATCTTCTTCACGCAGGTGATGGAAGGTAATTGAGCCAACATTTCGACCCAATATAGTTATGATCCGACAGCGCATTTGAAGAAGATAACATGGTTAGGCGACACGGCGTTGCATGTGGCAGTGGCCGAGATCCGCGAGGATAAAGTCAAGTCACTCTATATTATTATTATTGATAATGTTAGATAATAAAATCAAATCACTCTTTGAAGATACTTTAAATAACAAAATAACATCACTCATTACAAAGATTATATTTAAGACGTCAGACGAGAAAGGCAAGTCACTTGTTAAAGAGACCACAATGACAAAGCTAGATTACAAAGTCAAGTCACCCATTAAAGAGATCATATTAAAGATGCCAAATGAAAAAATCAGATCACTATTTATGGAGATTATATTAAAAAAACCAAATGACAAAGTTAAGTCATTCGTTGAAGAGATCATATTAAAGATACCAAATGACAAAGTCAAATCACTCATTGAAAAGTTCACATTGAAGACATCAGATAACAAAGTCAAGATACTAGATGACAAAATCAAATCACTCGTTGAAAAGATCACATTAAAAACACCAGATAACAAAATCAAATCACTCGTTGAAGAGATCATATTGAAGACGTCAAATAACAAAGTCAAATCACTCTTTAAAGAAATCATATTAAAGACACCAAATGATAAAGTGAAGTCACTCTTGTAAGTCATGTTGAAGATGCCATCTAACAAAGTTGAGTCACGCTTGGAAGAGATTTTGAAGATGCTAGATTACAAAGCCAAGTCACTCTTATAAGTGATATTGAATACACTAGATGACAAACTCACTCTTTGAAGAAATACTGAAGACACCAGATCAGAAGCAAGGGACTGAAAAAAAGGGGTGGTTTCAAGTAGTACTCAGAGCCAAAAATAACGCCGGGAACACCCCTTTACACATCGCAGCGTCAATCGGGAGCGCCGCTATGTGTAGGGAAGTTGCGCAACATGATCCATCATTGGTAAATGTTCGCAACAATCTTGGAGAGACGCCACTCTTCCTGGCTGGCCATTACGGCCACACCGATGCTTTCCTCTGCTTGGTCAGTACTTGTGGCAACGATGCAGACTGTTCTTGTTGCCGTTGGTCTGATGGCCAGACTATTCTACACTCAGCAACCTTCTTAGAATACTTCAGTGAGTAAGTGCCTGCAGTATTAATAATGTTTTGATTGTTTAATAATGTCTCTCAACTTCACGATGTTATTTGAATTGCAACAGATTTGGCTTTTCAAATACTCCGCCTTTATCCGGAACTCGTCGAAAGAAGAAATGAATGGGGAGATACTCCTCTCAAATGCTTAGCGCGTAAGCCTTCAGCCTTCAAAAATGATTCAAAAATTGGGGGATGGAATTGCGAAACACTCGTCTATAATTGTAAGCATTTCATTTTCAACTACATATATATGAATTTTAGTTACTAATCCTACACATAATTGTCTTTTAAAATACTCAACTTTTTGATTTTTAATAATTCTACTGCAGTGCTTACTGTTCTTAATGCTGGGTTAATTTTCATTTTTTATCCTTAAATTATAGGTTCATTCCCATTTTTATTTCTAAACTTTAAAACGTTCTAAAATCAGTTATCAATCAACAGTACTTTAATAATAAAAACCTGTTAAAAAAATGAACATTATTGTTAAATACCACATAAGATTGAAATTGAATTTTAATTGTTATAAATTTTTTATTTTCATATTATATCTATATCTTTTATTAAACTTGGATTTTAATTTTGAAAGTTGTAAATTCTCTAATTATTATCATGCGGTAATTCTTATACATTTTATATAGTATTTTGAACGGAAAGACTGTTGTTGAATAAAACGATAATTTGAGAACTAAAATGAAATTAATCCTTTTATGTTTCAAAGTGAATAATGATATTGGAATTACTAGGTATCATCGTCAATCAGTTCAAGGAAGCCACCTCATATTCAATTGAAGTTGTAAGCAGCCCCAATGACAACCACAAAATGGAAAACCAGTTCACTTGGTCCACTTGCTTTCGTTTTCTGCGCAAAATCTTTGGTACATGCAAATATGAATATATTTAAATTTTGGAAACAGAGTTAAATAATGGATTCACGGAAGCTAAAAATAGAAAGTAATAATAACATATTTACAAATTCATAATGTAAATATAATATTTATGAGTTCGTATATTTTTATTTAGTAAATAAGTTTTATTTATCAGATAAATAATTATTTGTTAGTAAATATGTTATTTATTTCAATAGTTTTAAAAATATGTTATTTGCTTATTTTACCTTCAATGGATATGCGCCTGTTTATTGTATATATCCGTTTAATTTTCTTTTATTTTTATAAATTAAGGGGGTTTGAAATATTTTACATTTTATGATGTGGTAACATATTAAATTATCACATCAACATAATATGTATTTTTTTTTTTTTAAATTTAGAGGTGTATGAATTTGAATATGTTGCTTTAGAGTTTTGTTTTAGAGCTTTGTTTTTTTTCAATATGTTGCTTCGATTAAAAATGAAAATTATCGGGTCCATGTTCCTCTTTGCTTTTACGAATAATAAAAAGTTAGTATTTGACACTTATTATAACATTATAATTTTCATTTACAAGATATTGTTGAAATAAGGATAAATACCCAAATATTTTTAGTCTAAATTTTTTTCCCTCTTTTACTATGTAAATACACAAAAAATTCAAGAATTTGTAAAATTACTCACAAAAAACAATCGAAGGGATTATATGTTTAAAAATATGAAGATTACCCTTCCCAATATATATTAGATACAATTTAAAATTTTAATTAAACTAAATAATACATAAATATCATTCTTTTATTTTTTTTTTCCTAAAAAAATTGGAGAATTTTGATCATTTTAAAATATGTTAATTTACTTTTTTGGTTGATAAGTATTTAGAATATATTTAACATAAATTAGGAAGGATATTTTCTGTATTTTTAAAATGATTTATTTTTCAAATACAATATATGTTTTGGAAATTTGTATAAAAAAGGCAAAATTGATATTTAAACTAAACTGGTGTTTTAGGTTTTTTTTTTTTTAATTAACGCTGGATAATTTCCATGTTCAGTATATTCTGAAGCCCAAGCGTCCAGACATTCAAAACCAGACCTAGAAGCATCAAAGGAGGGCGATACAGGTGATGAAAAAAATATTTTTATACGTTATATATATATATATGTGTGTCCATATATACATATATATTCTCTTTTAATGTTTTAGCAAAAAATCGAGAGAGAAAAATTAAATAAACTTTATCACATCCTAAAATAGTTGGAACCCACCAAAGATATCATATCGCATTTTCACTCAATAAAAAAATGGAGATATCAATGCAAAATAAAAAAATAACAAAACAAAAATAAGTATCGATAGTGATATATCGATTGTCCGTACTATTTTTGTTTTGTCATTTTTGTTTTGCGTTTGTCTTATAGGCAAGTTTTCTTTCTCCATTCTTTTATGTTAAACAAAATAATTCGAATCTTATGGTAGACCCAAAAAAAAAAAACTGAGAAATTAGAAATGAAAACATAAAATCTAAACAGATAAAAAACGAAATGAAATTGCAATATGTGGGCAGAAAATAAAATAAGAAACTGTATATAAAACCAGAGTTTGTTAAAAAATTTCATAGAAAAATGATTTTTTTTTCTATATAGTGAAGCATTGTTAATCGTATTCAATTTCAAGCATTTTTTTTATATAACAAAGAGTAAAAAAAAAATTACGAAGGGAGTATAATAAGAAGAAAGATAAAAAGATACAAAATTCTTATTAAGGCAACTTTTTTTTTTGTATTAAATTTAGTGGTGATCAATACTATAATTAATATGATTGTAAAACCTACTCTTTATATTAATGTATGATGTTGAATTTTATTGATATTTTTTAACATTGTTTTGAAAGATAAGGATTTGAGACCCATTCTTGCTTGATAAATGGTCCGTTGGCAGTCCTTTTGTTTTTATTTTTAGCCAATAAAAGAATATAAGTAAAAGTTGTGACTTTTCAGTAAATGTTTGAGAATTATAATTTTAAAAAACTTTTGAAATCAAAATAATTTAAAAGTTTTTTTTTGTTTACAAATAATATATATGTTAATATAAAATTTATAATATGTAATTTAAACTCTGATACGAATTTTAAAATTTACTTAAATGAGCTTTTTCTAGAAATCATTTGGAAACTAGAAATTCTTTTGACAACTTATTTAAACATTTTCAAAAACAGTTTTTGGACTGAAAAACCTAAAGCAGCTTCTAGAAAGCTCTTCAAAATAAGCTCAAAGTCCACTTTCTATTTAATCTAGACTAATCAATCCGAGTGAAGATATATAATAAGGCAAAAAGATAGAACAGTACCTATGCACACTGTGCACAAGTGAATTTGCACCTAGTTATGTATAATCTATGCTACGTAACTAGCCAAATTAATAAAAGGAAAAAGTAATAGAATGACATAAACTTAAAGACGATTGCACCTAACATGATACAAAAATTAAAATTAGATTAATATAATACAAAATAAAACTAAAATTTGTATCATATTAGTTAGAAAAAGAGTGTTTCTGTTTATGTCATGTTTGACATGTTTGTATCATATTGTTCAATGAATAAAAAGTAAGTGGTTATTTGGATAATTTTCTTTCGTTAAAATTGCCTAATCTTTGAATTATTAAAGTTGAATTAAAGGTGAATAATCCGCAAATGATATCTACTTAGCTAGACAAATTATTGACAATCACAGCATGTGGCGGTGGCGCAAGAGCACAAATTTCATCTCAAACAGATAATACCAGACAAGTATCGGTGGAGAGAACTTCTCAATATTACGGTAATTAAATCCCTTTAAAAAGTTTAATAAGGAAGTTTGTATGTTTGCTGAAAATATAATTTTTTAAAGGAATTTTGTACGGCAACATTTATTCTAGAAATAACATCCAAATATCCATCATAACTAACTGCCATTCACTTTATGACCTCTTTTTTGCAGATTCGAAGAGGGGGGAGACTCCCAAAAAAAAAAATTCCCAAATCATTCGTGGGCCTTATTTTTCAAGCCTGCGATGAAGGTGCTGCTTATCATCCTAGGAGTTGGTTAGTATCCTGATCACTTCTCTAGAGTATATATGTGTCTCTAGAGTATATATTTTAAAATATTGATACGAATCAGTATCTTAATTAACAATAAAAAGATAAATTAGAGCTCAGATCTTCCAAAAACATAAAATGCTCAAAAGATGTATTTTGTCCAATCCATTTCATTTATCATATCCTTTCTAAATAGAAAGCCATTACAAATAAATTACAATAATATGTAATCAGAACTAATCCACTAAGAATACACCTTAAGTGTAACTTAAAACAGAGGAACAACTAAAATCACTATCCTAAATATCTTATCTAAAGGAAGATTGACCTATTTAAAATAAAAACTAACAAAAATAGATAAAATGATAAGTAATAAATAAAACACTAGATATTATTGGTTCTTAACGCGCGCATATATATATATATATCAACTAAAAAAAAGTCAGAATTTTAAGAGAATGACACAAAACTAAAGATGTGAATTAAGGGGACAAATTCTCAAGTTTTCTCTCCTCTATTTCCAAACTTTCTAATGCACAGGGATGTGGAGGCCGAAAAAATATTAGGAAAATGAAACAGCGCGCCAGTTTCATGATTAAGTTGGTACAGTTTGAGATATTGACCCCCAAGTAACTCATGAAATTACAAAGACAATAAAGAGAGACTACCGATCATGATAACCTAGTATATATAGAAGGGAGACCTTTGTACTCTTACAAATGTTAGATTTCATTTATGAGATTTTACTTTCATTTTTAAAAAACGGTGGAAGAAAGTGTTTCAAAAGCACAACATGGAAGACAAAATCCAAAGACAGTTGTAAAATCGATTGATTCCATAATCATTTTTTGAAAATAGTTATTGAAGCTTAACTTTCCACGGCCATTTTTTAACGGTCGTGAAAGCACTTCATCAATAACCTCTTTCTATACACAACACTAACCCTTATTTTGTAGAAACTGAAATTACAAGAGCCGAAATTACAGTAGTAAACAGCCCGTGTACCTCCTTCATCTCTATCACATCTACCAAAGAAATAAAAAGGAGCATTTAATTTTGTATATGCTATTTTATTTATGTAAATTATATTAATAATCTTACTTATGGGTATGTAAGTGTTGATCAATTAATTTTACAAATTAAAATTTTCGTTTATCATTATTTATGTTTGATGATCAGATGAATTAATAATGTGCACTTTGGGCCATTATTTGGATAACACAGGATTGGCTGCCTGTTAGGAAAAAAAAAAAAACTAAAAAATGAAAATTTTAAAAAAATAACAAAACAAAATAAAAAAAAATAGGTTGAAGTCAAATATCGATTATCCTTATTATTTTTGTTTTGTTATTTTCATTTTGTGTTTGTTTTATTACAAGTTTTCTTTATCCATTCTTTTATGTTGAACAAAATAATTCGACTTATGTTAGACAAAATAATGATAAAAAAAAGAAATTGGAAATGAAAAATAAAAAAAAAAAAAGATAAAAAACGAAAATGAAATTGCAATATGTGGGCAGAAAATAAAATAACACTGTAAATAAAAAATTATTCGAAATTATATAGAGTGTTCAAAATTTTCAAAATTTTGAGTGGGAAAAAGTCTGTTCTTTTTTTTTTTTCCGGAAAATTTCTAAAATTTCTTTGGTGGTATTTTATAAAATCATCATGGAAAGCGTCATGATAATAAAACTTTCTATGATGGTATTCAGGATCCGTCGTGGAAAGAATAGTTTTTGAAGGAAAAAAAAAAGTCACCGAAATCAACTTTTGACGACGATTTTTGGAAAAAAAAAAAAAAAATCGTTGTGTCACATTTTTTTTCCAACATTCCTTGACATTTTTTTTTAAATCGTTATGTAATATGCGTCACTTTGTCCATATTTTGTTGTAGTAACATATAGACATGGTCTTGACAAATCTTCTTATCTTAAAACTCTAATCCATCGTCGCAAGGTTTAGACAAAGAGCTTGATGAACCTTTAAGTGCTAATTCCGCTACTCTTGAATTTAGAAAAATAATTGTGCAATTAAGCTTAAACAAAAACTCAAAAGGTGGTTAAAAAAAAACTCAAAAATAAATTATTTGTAATTTCCATTCAAATTGTTCGCTATGATGAAAGTTAAAGATAATGCAATGATCTTTGGGCCAACAGCCCAACATATTTGGTATATTTACTAGAGAATAATCTTAGTGTTTGTACATTAATTGCATTAACGTTTGAGTGTCAATGTATATAATTTTGTTTTAGTTAAGTGCCTTGTTAAATAAACTTTTGGATCCAAAATACACGTGTTTTCTACAGGAAAGCAATCAGCAAGTGGATAATCAAAGCTGGTCAAGCATATGCATATGTTACTGCTGGTTGTTCTCGGAATGGGTATATATATTTTTCAAATATATGAGTGTGTGAACGACGTTAATTATCTGTTCATAATTATTTGTAACAGCATAGTAATCGCTTTTTTTTATTTGTTTCAAGGATACGCAGGAGTGAATAAGTTAACACAACTGAAAGAGAAGCATACATGGTCAGTTCAGATCATGCATGAACTCATAAAAAGTTCCAGTATGTATGCCTTCGACAAGGGTGGAGAATTTGCTAATACTGAAATTTCAAGAATAGATTTGAACGAGTGTAAGGTTTTTGTTTATATGTTTATTTATTTATATTTGAACAAGGATAACAGGTTTTATTATCCTTTCTTCAGATTTAGAAGAATCAAAAGAGAAAGACAAACCCCCATCTAAAATTGCAATGAAACTAGAGATTCCAATGCTAGTCGCTGCCAAAGAAGGTATCACGGAGATGGCAGAGGCAATCCTTGCTGAATTCCCAGTGGCAATCAATGATGTGGATGTGGAAAACAACAACATTGTGCTTTTAACAGTCGAGACTAGGAAGGTTGAACTTTACAAGAAGTTGCTAGAAAGCTACTCTCCTTATGATCAAGAAGTTGAAAGTGAAGCTCATCTAAAGTTGAAAGATCCTGCTTTTCGGATGAGAGGTATATATGGGAATAGCGCATTGCACTTGGCGGCAAAGCGGACAGAGAATACAAGCCATGGCCAATTCCTGGTGCTGCTCTGCAAATGCAGTGGGATATCAAATGGCATTCGGTAAAAAATTGAACTTTTCTAATATTTGTTTGGTAGGAAGAAAAGAAAGTAAAGAAAATGCAGAGTAAAGAGAGGACCTTTGTTTTATTGTTTTTGGCATAGATTCCCTACCTTACTTCTTAGTATCATAAGAAGATTTACAATTGGGATTTTTTTTTTTTGAAGAATTTAAAAGTCACTTACTGCTAAATCTATTTCCTCGTCTTTTTCTCTCGTACTAAATAATGGTAGATCTCAAAATTTGAACCCTAACCTATCTTTGCCAAAGAGGGAAAAAAAAAGAAACTATCTTGGAAGAAAGAACGTTACAAACCTACATAATGTCACAAACTTTGGACATCATTAAATATATGAGTGTAAGTTTGTGACGTTCTTTCTTCCAAGATAGTTTTTTTTCCCCCTCTTTGGCAAAGATAGGTTAGGGTTCAAATTTGGAGATCTACCATTATTTAGTACGAGAGAAAAAGACGAGGAAATAGATTTAGCAGTAAGTGACTTTTAAATTCTTCAAAAAAAAAAAATCCCAATTGTAAATCTTCTTATGATACTAAGAAGTAAGGTAGGGAATCTATGCCAAAAACAATAAAACAAAGGTCCTCTCTTTACTCTGCATTTTCTTTACTTTCTTTTCTTCCTACCAAACAAATATTAGAAAAGTTCAATTTTTTACCGAATGCCATTTGATACCCCACTGCATTTGCAGAGCAGCACCAGGAATTGGCCATGGCTTGTGATTCTCTATCTGCTTTGCCGCCAAGTGCAATGCGCTATTCCCATATATATCTCTCATCCGAAAAGCAGGATCTTTCAACTTTAGACGAGCTTCACTTTCATCTTCTTGATGATAAGGAGAGTAGCTTTCTAGCAACTTCTTGTAAAGTTCAACCTTCCTAGTCTCGACTGCTAAAAGCACAATGTTGTTGTTTTCCACATCCACATCATTGACTGCCATTGGGAATTCAGCAAGGATTGCCTCTGCCATCTCCGTGATACCTTCTTTGGCAGCGACTAGCATTGGAATCTCTAGTTTTGTTGCAATTTTAGATGGGGGTTTGTCTTTCTCTTTTGATTCTTCTAAATCTGAAGAAAGGATGATAAAACCTGTTATCCTTGTTCAAATATAAATAAATAAACATATAAACAAAAACCTTACACTCGTTCGAATCTATTCTTGAAATTTCAGTATTAGCAAATTCTCCACCCTTGTCGAAGGCATACATACTGGAACTTTTTATGAGTTCATGCATGATCTGAACTGACCATGTATGCTTTATAAACGATAAAGAATGGTGATGAATACTGTTTTGTTTCTATTGATCAATTTACAAGGAGTTATATACACGTACAAAGAGTGATATTTTTGGTAACTATAATCCTAGAAATCAGGCAATATACAAAAAAAGGTAACACAGCTATATTGAGCTGTAATCCCTTAATTTAGGAAATTCTTATAGCTTTCCAACACTCCCCCTCAAGCTGGTGAATGTATATCAATCATTCCTAGCTTGCCTACATTCAATTCAAACATCGTTCTCAGTAGCGCCTTAGTAAGAATGTCTGCCTCTTGAGACTCAGTAGGTACATAGCTCAAGCTGATCTTCCCACTATCTACCTCGGACTTGATGAAATTTCTATCAATCCGAACATGTTTCATACGATCATGCTGTATGGGGTTGTGGACAATTGCAATTGCTGACTTACTATCACTGTAAAGCTTCATGGATCGCTTCAAAGGAATGTTTAAATCCAACAATAGCCTTTCTAGCCAAATTAACTCACAAATTCCTTGTGCTATTGCCCTGTACTCTGCTTCAGCACTACTTCTAGCCACAACAGTTTGCTTTTTACTCCGCCATGTAACAAGATTTCCCCAGAGTTTCGTACAATACCCAGTAGTAGACTTTGTGTCTTCAACTGAACCAGCCCAATCTGCATCTGCAAATCCTTCAATTTCCCTGTTACAGTTCTTCCTAAACAACAACCCTTTCCCTGGCGTGCCTTTTAAGTACCTGAGGATCTGGTCAACTGCATCTTGGTGTCTTTTAGTGGGTGCGTGTATAAACTGACTAACTACACTAACACTATAGGTAATATCAGGCCTAGTGAGTGATAGATAGATCAGTTTTCCAACAAGTCGTTGATACCTCTCCTTGTTGACCGGTGGATCATTCTCAGAAATTTTTTGTTTCCAATTCTTCTCTAGAGGCGTTCCAGCAGGTCGACACCCCAATTTTCCAGTTTCCTTCAATAGATCTAGGGTGTATTTCCTCTGAGATATGAAAATGCCCTGTTTACTCCTGGCTATTTCCATTCCGAGAAAATAATGAAGATTCCCAAGATCCTTAACTCTAAATTCTGACTGCAACATCCTCTTTAGATTCACTATCTCCTCTTTGTCATCACCTGTGATTACCATGTCATCAACATACACAATTAGAATGGACTTCTTACCACTTTTAGACTCTTTTGTGAATAGAGTATGATCAGCTTGTCCTTGCTTGTAGCTGAACTTCTTCATTGTCATACTGAATCGTGTGAACCAAGCTCTTGGAGACTGTTTTAATCCATAGAGAGATTTTTTCAACTTACATACAGAGTTGCCTATTCCCTCCTCTTCAAACCCAGGAGGCAGTCTCATGTAGACTTCTTCTTCGAGCTTTCCATTCAAGAAAGCATTCGACACATCCATTTGGTGTAGTTCCCAATCTAGGTTAGCTGCCAAGGATAGGAGAACTCGGATAGAGTTCAGTTTTGCCACTGGTGCAAACGTTTCTTCGTAATCAAGTCCATAAGTTTGTGTGTATCCTTGAGCAACCAAACGAGCCTTGTACCTTTCAACTTGTCCTTCTGAACCAACCTTCACAGTGAAAATCCACTTGCAACCCACCAACTTCTTCCCTTCAGGCATTTCAACAATCTCCCATGTCTCATTATCTTTTAAGGCATTCATTTCTTCCATGACTGCATTCTTCCATTTTGGATCCTTGAAAGCTTCATGGATGTTTCCTAGGATTTGTACTCCATCAAGTTGAGATAAGAAAGCCCTGTACTTGTCAGATAATCGACAATATGACAAATATTTCGAGACTGGATGTTTAGACCTTACTCCTTTTCTAAGAGCAATGGGAAGGTCTAGGTCATCTATTGTAATAGTACCTTGAGGCGGATCTTGGTTTTGTGGTGTTGGATCCTCCTCTGGTTCAGATGATTGGCTCTGCTGATCAACTCGTGGTCTCCTGGAGTAAACATGTATGTCACCTTGTAATCGAGTTAGGTCTCCTCCTTGAACTGAGTCACCTGTAAACTCATTTTGATTGGATGGTGAAAGGAACATAGGAGGTTGTGTAGAGTGTATGGGAGACAGAGATAATGGAGGCAGATTTTGTAGCACAGACGTAGGAGCAATGGATGGCACAGATGTAGGAATAGATGGGTCCCAATGGTTCTTATCACCTATATTCTCCCCCTGAAGAGAAGCACCAGAGTAGAATGGCTGCTCTTCCAAAAAGGTGACATCGTAGGACACGAAAAAAATTTTTGAGTGAGGGTGATAACATTTGTAGCCTTTTTGAGTAGGTGAATATCCAATGAATATACATTTTATGGCTTTTGGATCAAGTTTTCCCCGGGTAGGACTTGTATTATGGACGAAGGCAGTGCACCCGAAGACTTTCGGAGGAAGATTGGTAAACAATCTAACGTGAGGGAAGAAGTCTTTGAGTGTATTGAGAGGGGTTCGAAAGTTTAGAGGTTTGGATGGAAGTCTGTTAATCAAATATGAAGCGGTTAAAACAGACTCTCCCCAATATTGGTGTGGCACAGAATTTTCAATCATGATTGACCGGTCAACTTCTAATAGGTGGCGATTTTTCCTTTCTGCTACCCCGTTTTGTTGAGGGGTATCATTGCATGTGCTTTGATGAAGAATTCCATTATTAGTCAGATAGTTGCCCAGAATGTGTGCAAAGTACTCTCCCCCATTATCTGTTCGGAATATGTGGATATTGGATTGGAAAATGTTTTTTACCATTTTATGGAATTGTTGAAAGACAGACTCAGCTTCGGATTTTTGTTTTAGGAGATAAACCCAACAAGCCCGAGTGTGGTCATCAATGAAGGTAATGAACCATTTTTTTCTAGTTAGATCACTAATCCGAGATGCCTCCCAAATATCACTGTGAATAAGATGGAAGGGTTTTGACATTCTATAATCATGAGCTGGATAACTTTTCCTGGGTTGCTTGGCCAGAATACATGATTCACAAGAAAATAAGGTACGATCTTTATTGATGAATAACTTTGGATATAAATGTTTCATATATGAAAAACTAGGATGGCCTAAACGTTTATGCAACAAAACTAACTCAGAATTAGACGAACAAGACACTGATAAAGAAGTAGAAACTTTCGGTGTTGGAGGAGATCTGGGAAAATAGTATAGACCACTTTGTTATTCAGCATTGCCAATCATCTTCCCCGAAGATAGATCCTGAAAAATACAATGATCACATCGAAAGGTTACAGCACAATTTTGATCTTTAGTTAACTTGCTAACAGAAAGAAGATTATGTCTCAAACTAGGAACATAAAGAACTGAATTTAAACACAGTCCACTGCAAATAACATCGCCCACTCCTGCTACTACTGAAGTATTCCCATCAGCCACAGATACTTTCATACCATCAACACATTTTTTATAGTTTGAAAAAACATCAAGTGAACCCGTCATATGATCCGATGCCCCAGTATCCACAATCCACCTATCTGACACACTTTCCTGTGATAAGCAAGAGGATAAGATAATACCTCGCTGAACCATGGCTGCTTGCGGTGTGGATGAGGAGGGGTTTGGTTGATTAAGTAAAGTTCGTAGAATCTCCATCTGTTCAGGCGTGAAAGCAGTAGTGCTTGGTTTTCTGGTTTCTGTCACAGTCTCAGCTATGTGTGCTGTAGGATTTGTCCTTCTTTGACTCCGTGGCTTCCAATCTGCTGGTTTCCCATGGATTTCCTAGCAAGTCTCCTTTGTGTGGAAGGGCTTCTTGCAATGATCACACCACAGTTTGTTTTCCTTTGGCTTCGGACCCTGTTGGTTTGTTCGATTAGTGACAAGGGCTGACCTCTGTGGTTGTTCTTCAATGACTGGCTGCAGAGTGGTGTTCATCATCACCTTTTTCCTACTCTCTTCACGTCTTACTTCAGAAAAAGCTTCACGAAGCGAAGGCAGCGGTTTAGTCCCAAGAATTCTCCCTCGTACTTCATCTAAGTCTTTGTTTAATCCTTAAAGAAAATCAAAAACTCTGTCCTTTTCAAGCACTCGGTTGCAGAGGACTCCATCATCTGTGCACTTCCATGGAATGGAGTAGAACAAGTCCATCTCTTGCCACAGCTCAATCAACTTGTTGTAGTATTCAGTCACAGTCATTGTCCCTTGATTAGTATTCCGAAGAACTGATCGAATTTCGAAACACTGGGAAGTGTTTTCGAAATCGGAGTACATCTCCTGTGCGGCCTTCCAAATCTCGTGGGCTGTCCTATAGAACAAGTATGTGCGTCCAATTTTAGGCTCCATGGAATTCACCAACCAGGCCATGACAATTGAATTTTCAGCTTCCCATGTCTTGTAGCTGGCGTCGGTCTTCGCTGGAGAAGAAATTTCACCGGTCAAGTAACCTTCTTTCCTTTTTCCTCGAATGACTAATAGCACCGATTGAAACCATTCACGAAAGTTAGACCCATTCAATTTGTGAAGGGTAATTTGCAATGAATGATTCAAGTCATTTGAGGTGAGGGAGGTAAGTCCTCCATTATTTCCTGGATTGACATTGCTAGAGTCTGCAGTTGAAACTCCGGACATATTTGCAGTGCGGTAGTGGTTGAATCTGAGTCTCACGGCTCGCTTGCTACGTTGCGTGATTCCGGCGCGGTGTGGTGCAGGTCGGCGTGGGCTCGTCTGCTACGGCACGTTGTTGGGTCACGACGTTTGGCGCGGTGTGGCTCGTCTGTGACCTGGAGCAGTACAGCAGCGTGGTCTGGTGCGTCTCGTCTTCGGGACTGAGGCAGAGAAGCGGTTCGTCTTCTGGTTTTTCTTTGGTGATGAACAGTGAAGGGTTTTTTCTTTTTTTTTTATTTTGGTTCCACCAGGATTGGTGGCTCTGATACCATATAAACGATAAAGAATGGTGATGAATACTGTTTTGTTTCTATTGATCAATTTACAAGGAGTTATATACACGTACAAAGAGTGATATTTTTGGTAACTATAATCCTAGAAATCAGGCAATATACAAAAAAAGGTAACACAGTTATATTGAGCTGTAATCCCTTAATTTAGGAAATTCTTATAGCTTTCCAACATGCTTCTCTTTCAGTTGTGTTAACTTATTCACTCTTGCGTATCCTTGAAACAAATTAAAAAAAAAGCGATTACTATGCTGTTACAAATAAGTATGAACAGATAATTTATGTCTCTCACACACTCATATATTTGAAAAATATATATACCCATTCCGAGAACAACCAGCAGTAACATATGCATATGCTTGACCAGCTTTGATTATCCACTTGCTGATTGCTTTGCTGTAGAAAACACGTGTATTTTGGATCCAAAAGTTTATTTAACAAGGCACTTAACTAAAACAAAATTATATACATTGAGACTCAAACGTTAATGCAATTAATGTACAAACACTAAGATTATTCTCTAGTAAATATGCCAAATATGTTGGGCTGTTGGCCCAAAGATCACTGCATTATCTTTAATTTCCATCATAGCGAACAATTTGATTGGAAATTACTAATAATTTATTTATGAGTTTTTATCTTTAAAACTTTTTTTCTTTAATAATTTATCTTTAAAACTTTTTTTCTTTAATAATTTATCTTTAAAACTTTTCTTCTTAAAAAATTTGACTTAAATTATTGTTTAATATAAATATAAAGAATACTGCATTTTGAATATTGCCTTTTGCATTTTTTTGGTTAAAAAAAAAAACCTTTAAATTATTATACATGATTAATAATGTTTCAATTATTAGCAATGGTGACGACGATGTTATGTCAAAGATTGACTACATAGGGAAGATTTGGATTGTCGTCCAACTAGGGCGGCTAGAAGACGACTTATCTCCCTCTTTTGTGCCAACTTTGTATGTATTCAGCGGAAGCTTTTTAGATACTGTCGCACACCAAACTATGTACTTTCTTTGTTTTTATGTATATATACTTGAAGTGTTAAGACGCTCCTAACAGGCCATACCAAGAAGGAAGTGCGTACAACACCGGTCATTTAGTAGCTAGGGTTGTAAGACTGTTATTGATAAAGTCTTTGATTCACATTTGTCACAACATAGTGGATCTACTTTAAATGAGGGTCTATACATTACATGAGAATGTGATAACCTTTGAATTGTTCAGCCACCCTTTACCTTGTGACGTTTTTTTATCTAGCAAAAGAAAGAATTATATAGATCTTCTGTCTTAAGTATAGTTTCATGAGTTTCTTTTCATGCATAACAATCTAGCATGTACTAGTTATGTGAATGTCATTACTAACTATCATGATCTCCACTATCCGATGATTTCAAAATTTCCCTAAAAATATCTTTTACTTGTAATATCTTTTTCTTAGGAAAATATTGAAAAACATTAATAAAAATATTGATATCAATAAAATATTATGCAATTTTTACAAAATATCAAGAAATATAAAAAAATAAATAAATATAGGAAATTTCTATAGAAATTAATGAAATTTCGAATTGGAAATTTCTATCATTTACTATTTTAATTATTTAGCATGTTATTATTATGTTATATTTTTTAAAAATTAATGGTGAGAGAGAAAGAGTAATTAGAAACTGACATGCTATAATTATATTTAAAAAGAGAGAGAGAGATTAAAAAATAAATAAAATAAAAGGCAACACAAAAAAGCTAAGAGAACTCTCCTAGACTTTTATTAACTTTGCACAACTTTCTGTTTATAAAAATACAGTGGGAAGAGGTCAATCCCTATTTATGAAAATATTGTGGGAAGAGATCAATAAACCTACATATAGCGTATTTACAACTATATTAAACTTTATTCAAATATCATTTTGTGACACCAATATTACTTCAGGATGATATCTCACTTATATTTGAATTTCATAGGACTTCTTTTTAATATTAAAATATGCAAGTTGTTTGTTTTTTTAACGTAAAACTTATTTATTTATATATATATATATATTTTAATGTTTGTGATATCTAAAATGTTAGAGATATATTAAAAATAAATTTTCCATAATTTTTGTAACCTTTTCTAATATTTTCACCAATATTGATAATATTTTCAAATTTTTCTTAAATTAGGCTATCAATGTTTCCATTGATATCCATATTCATATCTTGTTAATTGTTGTTACCTATTCATGTTATTCTTGGGGTGCACAAAAAAACAACCCCACCAGCTGCCCCTACACTGACTAACCAACCTATAGTTTAGCATGGTTGGTTTATAATTTAGCTTTTTTTTTTTTTCTGGGTTCACCCAATCTAATCCGACCTAGATGTCACCTTTTTTTTTTTTGTTTTGATTGACAATAACTAGCCAATGAGGGAAATTCATTGTCATTACAGCCAAAAAAAAAAAAAAAACACACGAGTCCATCTCCATGAGTTTCAATCTGATCATAAAGAATGATTTACTAAAAAAAAAAAAAAAAATCTCATAAAGAATGAACTAAATGTTTAAGCTGTACAAATACATTAACTTTAGATAAATAAATATTGAAGCTTTCCTCAGCTTTTAACTTTAGGTGTCAAAGTTTCAAAAGAATCAGACTCTCATTTTCCTTTCATAATGCATCTGAGTGATGATACCTTTGTAGTCTTTTTAAGGGAAAAATGGCATTTTGCGTTTTTTTTTTTCCCAGATCTTCTTCTTCATTTTTATTAAGTTTTCGTTTTTGCTTTCCATTGTTTTTGCCACTTTTGGTGTTTCGAAGTGGCAGCAAAATTAAAAATAAAAAAATTTCTTACATTAAATTATTGAACATCCTCGTACATATATATATATATATTCGGTTGATTTAAGTAACAGATAAATTAAAAGAAAGAATAACCAAAAAAAATAAAAGTAAAGATGGAAAAGGTAAAGGTTGGAGCATGGAAGGGAGAACTGGGCAAGGGGAGGTAGGATAAAGACCAGCCAAACGCCCAAAAAAAGAAAGAAAAAAAAGAGGGGGCTTAGAAAAGAAAAGTCTTCATTTCAGGGGAAGAAAAATAAAAGAAAAAACCAAAAAGAAGTTAAACGCCTTGAAGATCGATTGAGGCAACCAATAAAATAAAATAAAATTGAAAAGCCTGAGCTGCTCATCAAGGATTGATGGCATCAGTCACGTAAATGCATTTGGATTGCTGACGGACCATCTGACGTGGCCTCTTACGTGGCTGCTCACTTGGATATAAGTGTGGCAATGTTTTGAGTTTTTTTTTTTATTTTACTTGGACCCACAAATTAATTTACAAAAATTTGCTTTTATCTTCTTTGCTTCTGGGAGTAACAGTAAAAAGTGCCTTCTTCTACCAAAAAGGCAAGCCACGATCAAAGTGAAAGGGAACCAAAGCTCCCAAAACTAACAATGGCCGTCGCGATCATCCAGAGACTCAGCGCCCGAATCCACACATTTAAATCTATACATTGCCAATTGAATTGGTAAGTTTTGAATTGTGAATCAATATGTAATATCATATATGTATATATATATATTTAATAAACTAAGGTTCCGTTTCACAAACGCATTACGTTTGTATTATATTTGAATACAATACATTAAATATAAATTTATATTTAGAGGAAAAGTAGTTGCATTACATTTGAATCTAATGTGTATTTGAGTGAAAACTATTTAAATTATATTTTAATAATAAATATGTGATGTGATAGGTAAAAGTAAAGAGAAAAAAAGGAGAGATAAAGAAAATATGTGATGTAATTAGTAAACATAATAGAAAAAGTGAAATAATGAATAGTGGTTGTATTGAATTTAAAATATAATATGATTAATATTTAAATCGAATACTTTTGTATTTATGTGAAAATTATATTTTATCAAATGCAATACGAATGCAATAATGTTACCAAATAAGAGGTAAATAAAAAGAATAACTGATAATAAACTAAAATACAAAAGGGTCAGCAAAAAAAATTTAAAAATACAGTCTTAAAAGCATCAAGGGTAGTAACAGAACAAAAACTGAAAAATTAAAAAAAAAAATTTACAAAAAAGTCGAAAGCCAGTCTCAAAAGGTTGAGACATAACTTGCACCATGACGGTAGCTTTCAAATATATCTCTCTAAATACCCTTTAACCAAAATCCAATGGAAAAATGAATATTATAGAATTTGCAAAGTTAGTTTCAAAAAATGTATGAAAAATATTAAAGTTATTAATTTTAATTCTAATTTTTAAATACATGTGATATGTGAGTTATTGTACTTTTATTGATAAGTATTTAAAATATCGTCATATTAATTCATTGCATCTACTAATGAAAATATAACACATGAGACAATACTTACAAACTTGGAAATAGAACAAAAACTCATAACACTACTCAAAATGTATATAACTACATCCAAAGTTGGCTAATTACAAAATCATGTAACAAGAGAGGCCGGCTATGTCTATGAATTGCCAATGAGCAAAAGTACGGAAAGTTGAATCAACAAGTAAACAGTATTTAAATTAAAAGCATACGTAACAGGTTTATTTGCAACATGATTAAACCCTTTTCTGTATATGTGAGAAGCCTGATGTGTAATCCTGTTACTTCCAAGGAATTTGCCTTGTCTTGAGTGAGGAGAAGACAAAAAATACACATTCATTCAAACAAGAGGAAGTCATAATTCTATTTTGAAGAAAATGGATCAATGGTGGAGACAATTCCCCGCAATTCAGTTCCAAAGGCGTAAAGATAAACCAAGGGGCTTGTGCAAAACATTGTCAAAACCCACGTAGTTCTAAAGATTTCTCCACAACCAACCTAATCTAAGGAACCATTAACTACTCTATTAGTATTAATTTTAATCTACCAATATTTATGATCATAGACATTGCTTGAAGATCACAAAAGTTTCAAAACTTTCTTCCAGCACATGTAGCTCTAGCTCGGGACCGGCCCAAGTGGCTCCTTAACACTTTTACCTCAAAAATGTAAATTTTTTACCCTTATACGCTTAATTTGCCCCTCCTAAAATTTTCAAATTACAATAGTTAAATTAATCGTGCCCAAAATTTGACATTTTAACATCCTTATTTCAAACTTAAAAAACCAAATCTGTTTAACAACCATAGTATTGTACGATTAATAATTTTATAAAATAAAACAGTTTTAAAACTTGTATTTCTATTCTAATTTAAAATTTTGACTTAATTCAAATTATTTAAAATAAATTTCTGATTCTAGCACTGGATGAAGGATATAATATGGAGAACTCTTACATAATTTGGCTTTTGGATAATAAGCCGGCTTGATTAGAGTGGGGAATGACGTTGGTTATAAACTAATAAACAAGCTAACTTTCTAAAAGTAAAAGCATATCAAAATCTGATAATAAAGATAAATCTTCATGAAACAAATTGATTTGCTCAAAAATATGGAACATTGGGAGGATGGGTAGGAGTTGAACTTTTGGGCCCAGTAGCCTTTAGTAGCTAACCATGATACTCCTCTGTTACGTGGTCCAGGTGACTGGAAGATGACCAATGACAGGTCGTGTTGATCATGACAAATCGGGCCCCGACATTGGCCCATTCCCGTCAACGCTCGAATTGACTGGTCTATGCGGCACCTTCCCAATGCTGACATTAATACCTATGCTAGTACATACACTTTCTCCCACGACTATTTATGTCACATCAGTACAAATCCGTGGGACACATTTGCCGTGGGATATGTCACCTATACCTATGCTAGTGCTTCACCCCCTAAAGCACATTCCTTGCAACATTTAGTAGATGTCTGGGACACAAATTTTTTTGACATTGTATTTAAATACAATGTAATTTTCTCTCAAATACAAAAATATTTTATTTAAATACCAATCATATCACATTTTAAATCTAACACACTCACTATTTATTATTTCACTTTTTCTATTACTTTTATTAATTACATCACATATTCTCTCTCCCTCTTTTTTTTCTCTTTACTTTTACCTATCACATCACATATTTATTATTAAAATACAATTCAAATATTTTTCCCCCAAACACACATTGCATTCAAATGCAATGCTAATGCTTTTCCTCCAAATACAAATTACATTCAATACATTGCATTCAAACGCAATGCAAATGCAATGCGTTCACCAAACGAACCCTTAGCTTTTGCCGCCCTTACTGACTCAAGTATTAAGGTGTCGATTGACCAAAAAAAAAATTCATTCAAATTTAATATAATTTTATATTAAATATAAATTTTTTAACAATATTATAAAAATAATTACTATTTAAAAGTTTTTTAAAACAATCACATTAACTTTTTATCTTTACTATTTATCTTTATTTTTACCAATCACATCAACTTCTTAACTCTAAAATATTTTTCATCCAAACACATATTTCATTCAAAAACAAAACAAATACATTTCAACCAAATATAATATTCAAAAAATAAATTTTATTCAAATACAATCAAAATATAATGTGTTTACCAAACGTCCCCTAAAGTGTTTTTAAAAGACACCTACCTAATGTCCCTCTCGTTATAAGTGCTCTTCTCCAATTTTCAGGTGATTAGATAGAGTAAAAAAATATTGAGAATCATCACGAGAATATTTTAAAATATTTTAGAGAAATCTATCTCTTTTATAAATAGTATTAATATTTTAGAAAGTTTTAAAATATTTTAATCGAAAATATTCTAATAATTTTTAGATCTTTCTATACATCTCTAAAAGTCTTTAAAAGATTTTTAAAGTTTCTAAAAAACTCTAAAATTTTTAAGAATTTTCTGAAAATTTCTAATAGATTTGTTATATATGCAGAATATATGAAAAGATTATGAAAGATTATATAAGTTTCCTATGCATATTACTAACCGCCTTAGTTGCTTATAAATACAGACCCTATGGTCTCGATGGGAGCAAGGCTAAGTGTGCTCGAGAGTGCTCATAAGAGTCTAAATGCTTTGTGAGTTAGTGGTGAGCATGTGAGAGAGTATAGTCTTGTGTATAACAAATAATGAAGTGGGTGAATGTTAATTTAATATATCAAATTATGTGGTATTGTATATTTCTTCAAATTGATTTTAGTGTGTCATTATAATTTCTTCTATAAATTAATAAAAATAATTACATTACTACATGTGTTTTTTTTTTTTTTCCTAAAAAAGGTATTGGATTAATCACACCAACTGATTTCATGTGGTGTCGAGCCAATATGTTTTGTAACAATAATAATAAGTTGGCTTGATTAGAGTGGCGAATGAAGTTAATTATGAACCAGTAAATGAGCTAACTTTCTAATGTAGCAGAAGCATAGCAGAACCTGAAATAAAGATATATCTTCCGAACCTATTGATTTCATCAAAATACTGATAATCAGGTTTCTACTAGCGCTTTTTTTTTTTTTTTTTTTGAGGAAATACTAGCATGTTGATTTGCTAGCAAACGATAGGAACTAGGGAATAAATACAAAACTGATTGATTATAAATGTATAAAAAACTATATATCAATACATAAACCATTCTACAAAGATGAAACGGCCACCCCCTTTAAATAAATGGTTGAACTTTTTTTTTCCTAATTAAAAGGTCATTTTTCCCTTTTTTTTTTTTTTAAATTTTGTTGGTTTTATGAGGGTCTCTCTTTGAAATATCATGGTTTATCATTGATAGATTGACAAACTCGAAAAAGGAATGAATGATATTGATTATATTTTATTATCATCGGTTCAAATAGTGATTAACCATTAATTCTATCACTTTGGGCTTTCAAGTGGCTCATCACTAATGGATGACTTAAAAAGACAGTCATTTTTCCTGAATACATAAAATTTATAGGACATTAATTATACGGCATAAAACGATCATTATCCTATCAACCCCCTTTAAAGAATTCTCAATGAGTGTATCAATAGTTACTATAATCGGCATTTGTGTTGTTTGTGTTATCTTTGATGTGGAATGTGCTATCTCTTTTCAAAAATAGAAAAGAAAAGAAAAAAAGAAGAAGAAGGAGAAGAAGAAGAAGAAAATGTCTAATTAAGGTCGCATACAAATGATTGTTTAGGACCAAACATACAATGAGTGAACAGCAACGGCTATCGCCCAAAAGGCCAAGACGGGGCAAAGCCTCAAGACCAAAACGCGTTAGTCTCTAATTTTGCTCACCATGCGCATGGATTTTTATAATTTGGGTTTAATTCCTTGGTTTTCCGATTTGATTTCTTGGTTAATACTTCCAAAAAAAAAAAAAAGAAGGGAAAAAAATAGCATTGACAATTGATTCACCACTAATTAATAATTATATCGAGCTAGCTAGCTCCCATCATGGGATAACTTAAGGAACATAGTTGAAGACATATAAAACTAAATGAAATTTTCCTAGCTACTTTTATTAAATTTCTCCAACAATATTTATCAAATTACATAGAGAAAAAAAAAAACTTGAAAATTTTGATTAATAACAAAAAAAACAAAAACAAAAAAGCTTTCACACTACTCGGACGGCAAATATTATATAAATCAAACTCATATATACTAATATTCAAACATAATAGTTGTTAGAAAGTTTCATAAACATTAAATATAGATAGCACAAAGCTTAACCCACTTGTGTAATTATTGATTGAAAAGATACGTATAATGGGCAGCTAGGGAAAAAAAGGAGATTAATTAAATTAAGATGGCAGTGTAAGAAAGCAAGCTAAGCAACACCATATATATGTATGAGAAATTAATAGTGGAGCAAATAGACATTGTACTCAACAATGGCGTCCCCGGAGGAAGGATCAAACTTGTAAGTGGAGGCATGAGCATAACCCCTGGCAAATCGGAAAAGGCCGCTGCCGCCGATGACCGGCATCTCTCGGACCTTGTTGAAGACAGGGTTCCTTCCTAAAATAGTAATAGTACTGCCATTGTACTTGCCTTGAACGAAAACAAAGTTCATAGCCATTAAAAGAGCAAACTCTCCTTGTGATGAAGTTACTCCATAAAACCCTTGAGCCCTTCCCAACAACTTGGAGCTCAATTCCGGCGTCTCTGTCAGCGGATCGTCGATCATGTTAACCATTCCGAACCCGGTTTTCGATGAAGATTTGGCGGGCGGTTGGATTATGTTCACGGCGCTTGCGTTTAATCCGCTGAATATGTCATGCCAATAGAACCGGAAGTGGCTCAGCTTTTCCTTTTTCAGCCCTCGAAGCTTCCGATCGATGCCTCTCACGCCTTCTTGATCTGCGCCTGAAACACAAAACACCAGGCACATAACAATAATTGCAATATTACTTCTGAGTATTTGGCTTCTTGAGACTCCAGCCATTTTTGTTCCTCCGCCTCCTGAGAACTTAATTCTTGGTTTCCCAAACTCGAATGAGTGTTTAGTCAAATTTACTTCCAATTAATGTGGTTATAAAAAGAGTAAAGTTTTGTCTTGCTTTTAGTCAGATCTTTATGACACACGTCTCCTTTACGTTCAATTTTCCAAGTCTTGTATGTAGGAACGAACCTGATGATGCCACGTCATACCGTGATGGAAACTTGGCACAACTAACACTCCATTGGACACGTGGTGTGCTATAATTGGTGTAACTCAATTTATTAAGCGTTTAGTCAGATGAGGTTTGGAAGGTTATACGTTAAAATTTTTATTCTAAATCATGTTTAACTATTTATATCATATTATCTTACAAAATAAAAATAAATAAAAAATAAATATAATTTTTTATAATATAATATGATATAAGTAATTGAATATAATTTGAAATAGAAAATTTTAGACAAAGAATATGAGTTCATTTGGAAGTCATATGATAAACTCAGATTATACATTTACAATTTTCCGTTTTAAATTATATTTAATTACTTATATCATATCATTTTATAAATAAGATAAAAAATAAATCTAATTTTTTTATGAGATGAGATGATATAAATAGTTAGATATAATTTAAGATGAAAAATTTTAGATTAAAAAAATTGGATTCGTTTGTTAACCGTACGATAGTCTCAGCTTTCTAGAAACTTTTAATCCCCATATGATGAGACCACGAGGAAATTAAAGGAAAATTTAATAAATATAATTAAAAAAAAAAGGGTTAGTGAAAGTAATGAGTTGGTTCGTTGGACCTAACATTGTCACAAGTCTTCTGTTCTTTGTTTCTTTGAAAAGGAGAATAAATGGGGTTGTCCACTAAAGACGACCCACCGACAGCGAGGAAAATGTTTGTCATCTTTTTGAAAGTAAATTAAATTCTCAACTTTGGTTCGGCATAATCATTCCACATTTGCAAAAAATATTGGAACATTTGGAAGGTTTCTTATTATTTTAATTTTAAAGTTTGATAAAATGTTTGATAAAGTGTTGATATGATAACTTTCAAGAACATTATGTTAGAAACGTGGAAACTTAATTTTGGATTCAAAGGAAGAGTGCGTTTCGTAAAGCTGCAATAATATGTACTTAATTAGCTGTGGTTTTGTTAAAGCGTGAAAGGACAATCTCACCAAATTTGTATAATGATTTCCAGCACAAATGTGTGGCCTCATTGATTAATCTCAAGTGCGAATGTGTATCAAAGTCTTGATGCGGAAACAGCGATACAAACTCTACTTTTAATAGTGCCATTAGGTATGGAATTATTGATACATTTTACCCGTAATCACAAAAAATTTAAAAGATTTGGATTTAAAAAAAATAACAATAAGCTTTGATAGTTGATACAACGAGATTAATCAAAATTTCCTCTGTTTTGGGCAATTGAACACAAAAAAAAAATAAAATAAAAAAAGGTAGGTTTAGTAAGGTGCGGTACCTTGCTACCTCATCACGGGAAAATTTTTTACTGAAAGAGTTTTACCTCTTGACAACTAAATATTTTTGTGTTTTTCTTCTTTTTTGTTTATTTCTATTTAGGGGTCCGTATTATTATTGTCGAACAAATTTTAAAAACATGTAAGAAGCCCAATTTAGCAAACTATGACTATATGGCTACATTGTTCCATCATAGGCTCCACTACAATTCCTAATGCCACTGCATTGTTAGAAAGACAGATTCTAATAAGAATGAAATAAAAGTCTCCTTTTTTTTACTTTTTTGTTTTCGTTTAAAAAAAAAAGTACGTAATACTCAGACTTTATTTAACATTATTTGATCAACGTTAGTTCTAAACTCATGAGCATGTGTAGCAATTTTAAGATCTAGATTTCTTTCTTCATTACCCATGTGTATAGGCTGAATCCATTGGAATAATTGATTTTCCTCCTCTTCACTTGGTTTTACTAAATATCCATAAGATATAGAAAACCTATTTCTACATCCTTATTTTCTTCTACTTCCATGTGTAATGACAAAAAAAAAAAAATTTAGGACCTAATCTTTCCAAATTATGGAGACTTTAAAATTAGAATATGTTATGGTGTATTTTGATATGAAACAGTATTAAAAAAATTTATATGTATTTTTTATATATACCGAATTTCATCATATTGATTTAGAGTTAGTTTTAAAACAGTTAGGTTGATGAAATTTCAAACTTAATTTGTAAATTTAGATTATATTAGAACTCAGCTATGAAGTTTAGATTGTGACTTTCGTAGTTATAGTGATTTTCATTATTAAACCACACTAATTATTGGGGATAAAAATATTATAATAATAATGGTTTATGTATATATATGATTATGTATATAAACCATTATTTAAAAAAAAGAAAAAAAAAGATAAAAGAATGAAAATATTTATATAGTATATATACATAATAGTTTTTGTACATATATATATATATATATACACCTATATATTATTATATATATTATAAAAAAAAAGTGAATGACCCAAAAAGGAAAAAAAAAGGAAAAAAGAAAAAAGCAGCAAACAACTACAACAACAAAGGACAACAACATGGGTGAGGAAACTTCATGAATGAATGACAAAAAAAGAGAAGCAGCAAATAAACAAGAAAAACGGCAACCACCAGGAGAATAATGATAACAACAAAAACGACAGCAAGGAAAAAAAAAAAAAAGAGAGAGAGAGAGAAGCAGCAAATAACAACAAGCAAACGACAACAACAATAAGGGGTGTCAACAGCAACAAAAACGACAACAACAATAGGAATGGCTCTTATTAACAGATGAAAGCCCCTGTTTCATAGATTTGCCGTTCTCTCTCTCTCTTTCTCTCTCTGTGTGGGTGTGTGCGTGTGTGTTTGGTGAGGAAATCTCACCAAATGCTTCTGCAATGAAGCAGAAAAAAACAAAAATCATATCTCCATACCTTATCTCGGTACACGTCTAATCCAGTTCAGTTTTGGAATTTTTTTTTTCAAGAAAACGGAAGGGTATGGCGTTCGGTAATGCAGGGGAAGGGATTTGCAGACCAAATCTCACTTCTCTGTGAACTTGCACGTTGCATTTAATGGAGGTAGGGGTAAATCAAGTATGAATACCCACAAGTTCAGTAAGTCCTTCAGTCTCACTCTCATTCAGTTTCTCGTTCCTTTTCTCTTGATAGCTAGCCCACGAAAATCACAAAGCTTACCCTCTATCTTGTTCTCTTTCCTTCACTCAAAACAGATTCAAACTTAACCAAAATAATCAGCTGAAAAATCATATCTCCCTCTCTTGGATTTTACATTGAAACATGGTGAGAAATCACTTTGATTTAAATTGATTTTGAGTTTAATTAGTTCGTTGAATTGGTTTGTAAAATTTGAGTTTTGATTAGTTGTTAGCTGTTCAGAGGATTAAATGATTGTTAAGTTTGAGATTAATTGTACATGATTATTTTAGATAAGGTTTGAGATTGTAAGTTTAAAAAGTTTTGGTATTTATTGTTTTTTTTACATATCAAATATTTGGTAAATGACAAAGAAAAGTGTACAATTTGATATTTTGTAGTTTGAGATTCTAAGATGTTATATGTGTATATGTTAGTGAGATTTAGAATAAGACACTAGAAAAATTTTCATTGATTTTCAAGCTATAACTTTACATTTAGAACCTTGTAAAGTATTTTGATTTTTTTTTTCATTTTTTTGGGATTGTGTAACACTATATGATTATGTTTAATAACTTTAGATATAAATGATGATTATATTTCTAATGATTTTTGGTTATATTTATGCACAAAAATCACTTTTGGGCTATTCAAGTTTAGGTGACAACTCATTTCAAAATCTGTCTAATTTTTTTTTTCAGTAATGGTTAAGCTCAAATAATCACCTAGATGACGTTTTTAGGTTTTATGATCAACTAAAAAATTTTAGATCTAGATGTTAAGAACAAGTTTCACTCAGATAGCAATTTTCAAATTTAGAATTTAAGATTTAGTTTCAAGTAATTTTTCAAAACTGAACAGAATTTAGAGTAAACATATCCAGTCATTGATTTCAGTCCAAACTAGAGTCTTAGAAGTTGATTTAGCTTTTAGTCAAAACACAAAAGTTTTAGATATCTTAAAAATCTAAAAGTTTTATGAAGGTTATTTTATCTATAAATGTCTCTAAAGTAGACTTCTAAGATGAAATAAGTTAGATATTATGCAAGTATATGGCTATATGGCTACATTGTTCCATCATAGGCTCCACTTCAATTTCTTAAGGCCATTACAATGTTAGAAACACAGACTCTAATAAGAATGAAATAAAAGTCTCCTTTTTATAATTTTTTATTATTTTCATTTAAAAAAAAAGGGATGCTTAATACTCAGGACTTCCTCTGATATCATTTGATCAACGTTAATTCTGAACTCACAGGCATGTGCAGCAATTTTAGGATCTAGATTGCCTTCTTCATCATCCATGTGTATAGGCTGAATTTATTAGAATAATTGATTCTCCTTCTCTTAACTTTGTTGTATTGAAATATCCATAAGATTTAGAAAACCTATTTCTGCAGCCTTCTTTTCTTCTACTTCCATGTCTTGTATTTTCAGCTTCATATTATAATAACAAAACACAAGTGATTAGAGTTTAGGATAAGCTAGGTGATTTCGTTGCTTCTTACAAATAAGGGCAAAGGTACTCCAATTTCTTTCGCATGCTAAAGATGAGGTAGTTTCTGATAAGATTCGCATAGCTAATTTTCTCACAATGGGAGCATCATTTTCATACATGAATCCCCATTTAGCTACAAAATAAATAAGGAAACATCAACATTATTTCAAGAATTAAAAACAATTAACAAAGTGAAGACTTTTATGATTTACGAAGCACCATTCTTATTATAGAAGCAATAGCTACACGGTCACAAAATTCTTTCTTTGCGTCTCTAAAGTATGTCAACTACATATAAATGAAGGTATTGGTGAATAAGTAATATGATCTATAGTATTGAAAGTTTACTTAATTTCCAAGTTGTACTATCCCATCAAAGTTGGGATCTAGTCATTTAAATACTTCATGTACAGCTTTTATTAGATTTAGATCATTTGAAACACCTGCCTTGTACTGACATATAGGATTTACGTAGTAATCTACAAGAAGATATAAACACTATTATTACAAACAATAATGCAATTGTCTTAATGTAAAATAAATGAAAACTATGTTATTTGCTGCATGAAGTGGATATTGAAATGTTTTATCCTATCTATCATGGATAACGTTGACATCACATTGTAATGATCTTTGCTAATCAACCTTCCCTTTCATGATGCAAATTAGATCATATAGAGTTAGCATGATGGGAACAACTTTTATATCGAAAACATGTAGAATTGTATAAAGTGGCTCGTATAAAGTGTCTCTCCCCACATTCCGATACACAAGGAAAGCACCTTAAAGGTTATTAGCTACGAAAATTTTGTCGCTAAAACAAAAACAATGTAACGTATTAGCAAGACACACATAAAAAGTTAGTGAAACAAACTAATCTTCTTAGTCAGCATCAAACTAAACTCCAAACCAGCATAAAACTAATCTCGTTCTCGCCATCGTCCTCGTTGTTGTTGTTAGTATGCGGTGCAAGTGGCACTGACATTGGCGGAAGCATTGGCACTGCAGAGCTGCGGAGGTTTAAGCACTTTGTTTTCTTGATAATACACGTTGTAATTATCCGGGTCATCAGCATTCATTGAACAAAGAATCACACAAGTATTGAACTTTTTTTTAAGTGAGTTATCATTTTTCCCGTAGGCATCACTTCCTTAAGACTGCAACAATCAATTAATTGGAACCATTAAAAACCAGCCATCCTAGCCTAGCTGTCCTATGCTTAAGTTTATCAAAGAACAAAATTATCATAACAAAATAAACTTAATGGTTCATGTAGAAAGCCTCAAATTCCAATCCTCCAAGCTACAATCACTTAGAACAGTTTCCTTCCAAGTATCCATTTAGAAGAAATTTGATGCAACGGATTGGGGGTGGTTTAAGCCCACACTATGGCTGAAAGAACTCCAAGGGGAGACTGGGATGAGACCCCTCTTCTATTTACAGAAACCAAAGAAATCTTCTCAAAAGAATACAAATTTGATTATCAAAAAATGTCCCCTCGCACTCTTTACCTCATTCTTATATTGCACTTGTCTAGACATGACTCCTTTCTAGGAAGTGGATATATATATATATATATAAGAAATACTATTACAACTGATATCAATTCAACGTGAAATCAGAAATGCTTTCTCCACTCTCTCTCTCTTCGCCTCTCGCTATTTCTCCTATTCTTCCACAGAGTTCCAGGGTTGTTCAAGTTGACACTTTTATAACAACTACAAATACTGTAGGCAATCAAGGACGTGATGATCCTGTTCACGAAGGATCCTGGCTTAAAGCGTGAAGATCATATTTGTGGTAATGGAAGATCATGAGTCTATGATTGGTTAATTTTAAAACAATATAGATTATGCATTAAATCTAGAACTGTAAAAGAAGCTTCTGTACCGATTAGCACACCAAAATACACTTTATTTGATATTTATTAGTACGTAAATGTAAAATTATTTGAGTGTTAATTAGATATTTCTAAAATTTTTATTTAAAATTATTTTATTAAAAAATGTCTGGTTTTAACCTAAATATTTGTAAGATTTAAAAGATGCTTAAAAAGTTGAACACAAAAACTATGATGGGATTTGGTATTTTTTTCAAAATGTTTTTTTTTTAAATGAAAATAAGAATGTTTTAAAAACTGTGTTAAGACTATTTTTAAAATTGTGCTTGGTTATGTTTTCTGAGTGTATATTCTGAGAAACATAAAAATGAAATTCTGATTGATTATATTTTTAAAAATCTATTTCATAAGTTAATATTTTATAAAAAACATATTTTTGTTTAATTAAAAATAAATAAATTATTAGTCATAATAAAAAATCCTTTGGTAGTGGATTTTACAATAAGGTGCAGAGGTGAAAGATGATAGTGGTTTGAGTCATAGGTAGCAACGACAATAATATTTAGGTCATGAGTTAATAGTCGTTGTCATAAAAGGGTTGTCATCATCGTCATCGGTCCTAGGTCACCGTTCTTTATTGAAGATGAAGACTATTGTTGAACATGGTTACTATCACTGATACTGTACAAACAAAGAGAGAGAAGAGAAGGAAAGAGCAAATGAAAATAAAAAAATAAAAACATTTTTTTTGTTTTAAAAAAATATAAGAAAATAACATAGTTAAAAATAATATTTTTAAAATGATTTTAAAAATATTGAATAAATATATGTTATTTAAAAACTGTTTTTATTTTTTATATTTTTAACAATAGAAAATTATTTTTAAAAATAAAACCTACGTTCCTCGATAACCTATTGGAAATCACAAAAGCAGCCCAAACCAAGCCCAAGCTGAGTCCATCTTGACACCAATCAGAGCTTGCCACGTCGTGCCCGAAAAAGCCCAAATGGACCGGTGGGGCCCAGCTCTGCGGCTTCTCGGTGGATCTCTCAGGCACGTGTCTCTTACGAGGAGGCCGAAGCTAACCGACGCGCTGTCCAATGCGTGTCCCAAGTCCCTCTGGTATACGAAGGCAGAGCCATGCTGTCGGCCACTCATCCGACACCCCCAATCCATGTGTGCCACGCATTCCAGCTGTCCCCAACCAAATCAATTTAACCATTTAAATTTTATCTTAATAAATCAATTTAAGTTAATTTTCTTTTCTTTTATGATTTATTTATTTAGATACTTTTAGTTATAATTTTTTGTTTCTTATTTTTTGTTTATTTTATTTTTTAACTAAGCCTCTAAAATTAAATAAATATGAGGTTGTCCCTCTAAGATTTTTAATTCAAGAGTTATAAGAATTTTAATATTAATATATTTTAATTTATTTTCAATTCTTATTTTTTTAGTTTTTGTGTTAGTAAGAGATAAGTGATACACCTTTTTCTATGTGAGACATCATTAATGATAGGTTAAGTTTTGAGTAAATTTTTGTTTACTAGCATTTTTCCTTTCATTTAATTCATCTTGTTATTAAATGTTCAATGTTTAATTACTTTTATATCTTCTGTGCAGTGTTTATAATAATAATTTTTATAGTAATAGTTGTTTTAATTGTTGTATTCAGTGTATTAATAACTAATGATAAGTGGTTTTTTTTTAATTATTTTTATATGAGTATCCCTTAATGCATTTTATCATAAGGTATTTTGTCACTCTCGAATAGCTCATGAAAATAATTGTGCTTGTTTAAATTAAAAAGAGATTAATTCGATCAAATGCTTTCTCTATTTTTGTTTCAAATTTATATTTTTGGGCTATATGCTTTGGATGTAAAACTTGTACTTGAATTATAGAATTGAAATATTAAATTTGAAAAAAGCATTCAAAATTTTTGATATATCTTTTCTTTATTTTATTTTTGCATTTATTTATCATCAAAGATCCTAAAAATATTTGCCTTTCTATTTTTCTTTGTTCACTTATCTCTCTAACGTTTATTTTCTATTAATCTTTTTTATTTGTTATTTTTCACCTTTTTGTGGGATTAATTACTCTTATTATATTGTAATTAACAGCTTTATTTGTATATAATTTAGGTGTAATTATGTATTAAGTAATTTTTTGCTTTAGAAATAAAGTAAACAAATCACACAAATTAATTGAAGGTAAAAGTGGAATTATTAAAGTGTCCTTATGAGATAAGATTAATTGAAGTTGGGACAAAAAAAAATGCCATTTGGCATTGTCTAATGGTTAAGAGAAAATGGATTTGGTTTGGAGATAAGGACATAAGGTCCAAAAATTAAAGGGAAACTTAAATCTGAAGAAAGAAAAGGGATATTGCTAGTCTCAACCAGCACGTAACATAGCCAATCCTCATTAGCCCCCACAACAGAGCACCAACCAACTCAGATACCGAACACCAAACCGTAACTCACAACCAGAAAATCATCACAGAGCGCCATGGCAAAGTCAAAACCAAAACAACTATTGATATTGCAGACAGAACCACGGACAAAAAATGGCAATAAATTGGGTTGAAGAACTCACATAAACGCAGAGAAACATGAATCCACAAAAGCTTAGAAGTGAACGAAGCAAAAGCCCACTGGAAATTCGGTGAAAACGGTAGCCCAAGGCCTCTGATCAGCCTACGGTCGTAAAGCTGACATGAGGGTTGCGGACCATTTACATTTAAAAGTAGCAATCAAAGAACACTCCAAATAAGAGGAAGAATCCCCATGTATACGTTTTATCAACACAACAACTAATTTATCAACACAACAACTAATTTCCAAAGTGAAAATATCTAACCTTGACTTAAAGGCAATGTAACCTTTTTTGGGATAGAGTGTTAAAGAGAGTAAAAGAAGGTTGCCAGTGATGATCTAGAGGTGCTGACAGGGGTTTGGAGCAATGGAGATGGTCTGGAGGCGAATCGGTGGTCTGGAGGAGAGGCGGTGGGCCAAGGAGAAACTTAAAAAATGGGTTTCTAAAAGTATTGGGAATGGGGGGTTTTATGGTTTTCACAGAAAGAAATAAAGTGAATAATGATTATATTTAGGTACCCTTTCGCGACGAAAAAGGTATCCTTCAGCAATGATAATAGGTAACTTTTAGCGACGACACAATGTTATCGCTAATATCTACTCATTCTTGTAGTACTCTTTCCTCCCCAACCCTGTTTCTTTCCTCTCTCCCTCCTTGCCGCCTACTCTCTCCCCACTCTAATGACCACATCATCCTCCCTCTGATGTCTGATCCAAGCCAGATCCAGAGAAATCTCGACTAATCTGCTTGTCTCCTCGCCAAAGATAGCCTCACACTACTGCAGAGGTACTCTTTTCAGATCACCGTCCACTGCTCCAGCTTCCGCACCGTCGTGCTTCGCCATTTCAAAGTCATGCTGTTATCATCTGATCTGAGCAAGGTCCGGTGCTCCGCAGCCTCACCATCGATTGTTTCATCCTTCTCATATCTCTGTCTCTTTCTCCTCATCAAACGCTGCGTCAGTAAAGAGATCACAACTGCAACGGCAATGAAAATCAGGCTCTGCCATTCATCATCCAGATTGTCAGCGGATTGTGAGAAATTATGAGCATGGAAACAATCACTACCTTCCATGGCCCAGATCATAGGACGAAAATTGGGATGCTGGCGACATCTGATATCTCCTCTACGGACAAATCCTGGCCGCAAGAAGCTTAGATATCCTCTGTTGGCGAGCCATGACAGCGAGGAGGTGGAGGAGAACTCAACAATACAAGGGTAAATTTTATGATGTGTTTTATTGGTATTTGCTGGTTTTTTTTGGATTTTTATAAATTGTATGACCTTTTGTCATTACTCCGATGATAAAATCAAGTAGCTTTGGCAGTTACCAATTGGTAACCGCTGGTATCCTGCTGGCAATGATGGGATGGCAACCAATCGGTATCTTGCCGGAGGAGATAATTTCAAACTGGTAACTAATTTGTATTCCATAAGAGGAGGCTATTACTAGTCGATAACCATTTGCTATCTTGTCGGAGGCTGTGGTTATCGATCAGTAACCATCCCGTAGCCCGTTCGAGGTGACGGTTGTTAGTCAGTATCACGTTGGATACCATATGATAACCAAACAATAATCATCGACTACCGGCATCATCACAAATACTAAATAGTAACTTGAGGGTATAAATTAATAAAGACTTATAATATGATGACATATCATGGCAAGTTTTGTAAAAATTTCTTTTGGGAAAAAATGAATCCGACTTCAATCATGGCATTTTTCAAAAGTTCACTCAGCCTTGGACAAGATAGGCAAGGCCCAGCCTAGAAATCAATCAAGATTAAGACGAGAAGAATCGATTATTTTTTTCCACTGGTTGCCTAATGTAGCACTTTTAGAGACGGCAATTTTAGAGCTGAAACTAATTTCATCATTGAAGGCTTGTTTTAGGGACGAAACAAGAGTTGTCTCTGAAATTTGTCTTTTTTGAATTTTTTTCTTTGTTAATTTTTCTTTAAAGACAAATTATTTAGTCTCTAAATAAAACAATCAGAGACAAAATAATAATTCAGCCTCTGTTTTGTTTGGGGAGACTTTCCCTCTAAAATTAGTTTATTGGGAAGCTTTTCGAAGTTTAGGGACAAAACATGTTTGTCTCTAAAACTTATTTACAGGGACGGAGTATACTTTTGTCTTTAAAATGTTTTATGATTGTTTTTAGATACAAAATAATGTTTGTCTCTAAACATATAGTAGAGCTTGATTTAAAAACTAAATAATAATTTAGTCTCTAAAATATTTAGAAGGGATGCATCAATCAAAATAATTTTGTCAAAAGTTTCTTAATTTATTAAAGACAACATTTTCGTCTCTAAAAATTGTTTTTAAGATGAAGCAATTATTTTTTCTCTAAAATAACATTGTAATATTTAAAGACAAGATTATATTTGTCTCTACAAAACAATATTTGTCTTATAAAAATTAAACTTGATTCTGAAATCAAAATATAGGTGGAGTTTGGTATTGGTTTTGAAATATTTTCTGTTTTTAAAAAAATTAAAAATGAGAATATTTTGAAAACTGTGTTGAGATCATTTCTAAAATTGTGTTTGGTTATGTTTTCTGAGTATATATTCTGAAAAAAAAAATGAAATTTTGTTTGGTATATATTTTGCAAACTCATTTTATAAGTGAGTATCTTATAAAAACATATTTATTTTTAATTTTAAAAAATAATAAAAAATAAATTATTAGTCATAATTAAAAAAAACTTTGGTAGTAGCTTTTGCAATGAGCGATAGGGGTGGAAAAGATTGGTAATCTGAATTCTAGATGTCGATGATGGCTAAATTTAGGTCATGAGTTGATAGTTATCAGTACGAGGGGGTCGTCGTTATCGTCACTAGCCCATGGTCATTAGCCTTCATCAGAGATGGATGCTATCATTGGACATGATCATTATTGACGCTGCACAGTCAGACAGAGAAAGAGAGAGAGGAGATGGAGGGAAAAAACGAAAACAAAAAGTGAAAACATCTTTTTTTCGTTTTCAAAAGACCCAAAAAAACAAAATAGTTAAAAACGATGTTTTCGAAATGGTTTTGAAAATGTTGAACAAACAAACGCTATTTTGAGACCGTTTTCATTTTTTGTGTTCTTGAAAATGAAAAATCATTTTTGAAAACAAAAACAAACGCCCTCATAATTTTTCTTTGTTAGAATAGATGTGGTTTTTATGCTATTGCCATCGGTCGTAGGTAATGGCTTCTACGGTGGCCATTCAATTCAAGGTTTTCCTCCTTTTTTAGCTTGTGATCAGAGAAAGTTGGAGAGAGAGAGAGAAAGAGAGAGAGAGAGAAGGGGAATAAAAGAGATCATCACACTAACTTTTTGGCGCACTAGTCTTGATGGGTTTGATTTTTTTTTTTTTAATGTGCTAAGATGCTGGTAATTGGATTTGGGGAGTTTTCATTACTTTATGATCTTTGGCTATGAGGTTTGAAAAGGATTTGTTTGATTGAGATTTTGGTTTTTTGTTTTGATTGAGTTGTTTTTTACTTTAAAAGAAAATAAAATTAAAAAGAAAATGAGGAATTTAGGACAAATATTTTTTTTTAAGAAAGAGGCTGTGGTAGGGTCCCTTTTTATATTACCTATCATAGGGTTCATTTTTTAAGTCGTTTAAATATAATTGTATGGCTAAAATATTACATGTTCATAGTAATTATGGTATATACTAGTTTAAAGCTTACAATTTCAAGCATGACACTATGAAATGACTTGAAAATGACACGAGTTAAATGGGTTGGGGGCATGTTTAATATTTGATTCATAATTGAGCTGACACATATAACACGAAATTAAATGGGCTTGAAATGTGTTAGCTCAGTTAATCCGTTTAACCAGTTCAACTATATGGGTCATAAACGTGTCAACACGACATGACCCTTTTATAGCTCATATATAAAAAGCTTTAAATGTTTTAATTAAAAAAAAAACTCTTTTTTATATATCTATTATTAAATAATATTTCATTTTTTATTTTATATTCTAAAATCTACCCTAACCCTAACCTTATCAGTTAATTGTGTCAATAAAAAAAATATTTCAATGTTTTTATTTCATTTTTTATTTTATATTCCACCCATTGCGGCCTCATAACAAGTTTTTTTTTTTGTGATGATTTTGTCAGTTAATTAGGTCGTAAATGAGTTGTTTTCATGGCAAACTCGTTAAAACCCATTTAATTATCATGTTTAGGTGTCGTGTTGTATTTCAAACGTTTCATGTTCGTGTTTAAGTTCTCAACCTATTTATTAATTATGTCATATTCATGTTTACCCTAATCATGTCGATCCAAACATGGCCTGTGAATGCAAATTGTCAACCCTAACTAGCTCATAGTATTAGACTAAAATATAAAAAAAAAATTGAAAAAAATTGAGAAATTAAAAATCTAACTACATGAACATCGTCTACCCACTAACACTGTCGAACCTAATTCATCCCCTTTGACTTTCCACCCCACTTAGGAAATCACCTCCACCACTGCCATCGACCTTCCTCCATCCCACCTGCTGACTTTTTGTCCCACTAGTGAATTCGTCCCCCTTAACCTCCCATTGCAAAAGCCTGGCCTGTTAAAGTCATGCCAAATCCATCAGCCCCCCCTGTGACCTTCCACTTCGAAAAAGTATTATAGTTAGACAAAGTTTGTAACGGCTTATGTGTTGCGAATGACTATCTCTAGATCAATTAGAATATTCCATCGATGGTGGATTTTTTTAAAAATTTTGTACATAGTCGATTATAGAATTGCTTAAGAATTCGAAAAATTTCCTGTAATCAAGTCTTGTCTTTTGTCCTCCTCAAGCTTCATCATATTTTATCAAGGAAATTAGTCACAAGTTTGTTTTATCTTTCATATTAATGTTTGTATCTCATATTAGCTTGAGTGATCAATTCACATTAACAAAGAAAAAAAGAATGGAACAACTAACTATAGGAAAAAAAAAAACGATAAAAATTGATCAAAATCAGAGTGGCACAACAGAATTACAAAAATTTTTCAAGATCGTTAAATATCTCTTGATGTCATATACAATAAATCAACAATAATATTTTTATACCTTTAGAGGACGCCAAAGCTACAGGAGGAGAATGACCAGAGAGCTTTAACCAACTAACCTTCTTTATCATTCTCCAATTCTCGGATGGCAGAGTGTGTGGACACTTGGATCCTCGATCGGTATACTAGCACTGCTAGTCTCCTTCCAACCACCCAGATCTCTAAAGAACCACCCAGATCTGTGGTTTCAGATAACTCAAGTGGTAGGATCCTTATTTATAGACTTGTATGAGGTGATCTCTTGAATTTTGAATTGGATCAAGAGTGGATGTTCTCCCCTTTTTTCACACAAAATCTGAACTTTCTTAAGCCAATATCCCCTTTGGATTTTCGGCCACCTTAGGAGTTCTTACATTTAAAATTCAAACAGGATTTTAACTTAAGTTTTATATCCTCATTTATCCACTAAAAAACTGATTCCCCTTATGCCAAGAAACATGGCTAGATTCGGCTATGTAAGTGTGTAGAGAATTAAAATTTAAATAGGATTTTCTAATTTGAATTTCATCTCACTCTTATCCACACAAAACCTGAATTCCCTTATGCTTATCCATAGAGATTTTGGCCATTCATGTGAGGGAGAGATTCAAAATTTAAATAAGATTTTCTAACTAGAATTTACCTTCATCCTTATCTATAAAAACCGAATCCTCCTAGGGTGGGATTCTCTTAACAAATTCAGCCACTTTTAGATAGATTAGGATTCAAAATTCAAGTAGGATTTAAAAAAGATCTTTCTCTCTCTTATCTATAATAAAACCGAATTTTCCTTGTGTCATTATCCACAAAAAATTCAGTTACTTCGTGATTTTGTGATTCAAAATTTGAATTTAAATTTCAAAGTTCAAATTTCAAAAATTCAAACTTCAAATACAAATTTCAAATTCCACAAAAAACTTGTATTTTAAATTTTGTCCTCATGAATAATTTTCCACAACTCCAATTCAAACTCAAATAAAATCATGACAACTTTATTTGGAATTTGAATAATTGTCTAACTTCTTATCCAAAACAAAATTCGAATTCAACAGGAGAGAATCTTGTCTTCCATCCTTATCCTGTGTGTATACCACCTATATCCATGCAAGACAATCAGCCAATAAGTATACCCTGATCAATTTGTCATCCGTTAAAGAATTATGTGGAGCTAGTAAAAGGACTACTTGGACATATATTATTTGGCTCCCATGAATCCATATGATCATTACTCTGTACCAATCAACTCAATCATATGATCACTAATTTCAGAGTCACACTACTATAAACTTACAATTGAACTCCCAATTATATACCGTATTACGAAAGCCTGTGATAAGCTATTGTCTAATAACCTTGTCATGTATGCAAAACCCTCATATTTTAGATCAAAGTTCATTCAACCTACTGATCAAGCTATCTTAAAATTCCATTATACTACCGAATAAGAAAATGATTATTCACCATATATGAATAAAAAGTCATCTGCCTAGCAGACGACCTAAGCCTTGTTCATTTTCACATCCAGTATAATACCTTTAAGAGGATACCCTTAACTCCTTATTAGAGTTATGATTTCAATATCTGTAAACAAACCTTCCATCGTATATAAGTCATGTACCCAACAAACCGGTCTATAAGCTAACTACTTCTGAGATGCTTTAGCCATTGGAACATCAAAGTACACAAGTCATATACATGAAGTAGTTTATCTACTCAGAATTAAGGTTATTGTATAATAAACGTCAAAAGCAGATTGATTCACTCATAGCGGACAATCCAAATCAATCACGCTTTAGTCCCAGTCTAATATGTCACCACTAAATAACATATCTATGTCTCTACTCGAGAGTCTATGCTCCGGACAGTCAAGACAAACCGTCCACCATAGCTTTAGATAACATAGTAGTCGTAACATGTGTTAGATACTCGGTCTAACCTCATAGACTACAGACCATAATTTAGACTGCTTACGTTAGAACATTGTCTTTTCGCATACAAAAGTCCATTGCATGCAACATTCTATTAGTTTAACACAAGCAGTCAGTGAGTCATATTTACTTACATTTACTTTAACATATAAATAGAATAAGGACAAATAGTAATGTAATGAATAACCTCTAAATATAATTTTATTATCCAGTTCAAAATAAATGAAATAAATCAAAATGTCTTTCATGTTTAGGGCATTTCCTAACACTAACAAGGAACATGAGTTTTTTCTCTTATCCAAATAAATGTCTTTAACATATTCCAACTTAAAATGTTAATTTTTCCAATAACCCTTATAAATTCTATAATTCAGGGCTAATTTTTACCACTAAAAACCTTTATCCTAATATATATAAACCAAAAACAAATGATTTAATGTCAAGAACGTGTAAATTATAAAAGAATAGATTATAAACATGAACTATAGAAAAACATGATATAATAAAGGATGCATATACAAAATTCCTAAAGATTTTTTTTCTTTCTTGAATGAAAATCGTAACTTTTTATTCAAGGTTGCAAAAGTTTGTCAAAATAATTATGCAACATTCAAATTCAATTACTTTCCAAAAAATTTAAAATTATTAAGCATAATTGCATCCGAAAGAATAATGGTCTATAGTTTCAAAAATAAACCAAAAAGTTCTATATAAGAAAAATAGAACTGAAAAAAAAAACATAAATTAGGCACACAGTATTTATTAAATAGTGGAGGCAAACTACTGGTAAAAGAGAAAACAAAGAGTTGGTTGTAAAATGGTTTGGGAAAAAAAAAATGTGGTGCTTTATTTTTCATTTTAAAATTTGAACTTCTAAGTTAAATAGTGTTATACTCCTCCACATTCCCACATCTTTAAAAATTTCTTCTTCAGTTGTTATTTATTCATCTCTGTTCTCTTCTCTCTCTTACGATCTCTGCTCGACATCGTTTGTGAAATTTATGAGTATTTCGAAAAGGAATACAAGAAGTGGAGATTATATTGAAAGACAAAATTCGTGTGGTTTCTCAACATTTCAGAAACAAGGCATTGTATTTTTTATATCTGAAATAAGATTACATTTTTTTTATTTTTTCAAATTCAAAAGTCTGAATTTTTTTTTTTGGTTGCCTACAGATAGAAGAAAATTTATCAGATGGATAATAAGACAATTCGTCTATGCAATTTGTGATGGTTTTACAATTCTAATTCTAAATGAAATGTGAGTCTCTTAAAATGAGGAATTTGGATAAATTCAAGTGCATCTTTAGTATTTGTTCACATGAGTTCATTGATCATAACCAATAATAAGATTTACTTGATGTACCAACTAAACTCTGTGTTTTTTTTTTTTTTGTCTTGTTTTCTTATCTAGATGTGCCGGCATTGTTTTGTATATGCATGATTAAGACGAATTAAGGCAACGTCCAGCTGTGATGTTTGTGGGGAGGAAAGAGACTGGCGTATGAACAACTACTTGATTCTTGTGTGCATGATATCTGGATTTGAAAAGAAGACAGTGATAGATTGTCTCTTAGACTGCTTGTTTTCATTTTCATTTTCATTTTCTTAAAGGATACCTGTCTGTTGCATGTTGATTCTTATATACATGATTTGTTGTTTCTAGTGTGCCCAGATGAGAGATGCCAGTCGCAAGTTCGACGAGATTAACATGAGAGATGTTTAATTTTTCATTTCGTTCATGTTTTTTATATCATGTTTTGAGGAATAAAAGTAAAGTGTATAATGTTGATAGCCTTCGGTATTCTTCACCATGTTGGCATTTGTTTCGTTGCAGTACATTTATTTATTTTTTGTTAGTTATTGAAAACTGGTATTGTAAAATTATGAAATAAAAATTAAAAAAATAAATATTTACCTTATTAAAATTTATAATTTTTTTAATAGAAAATAAAACCATGACATCTAGAAACAAATTAGTGAGGTTTCAAAAATAAATTATTTCCTTGCTAAAAAATATTAGAGATAAAAAATGTCACTACAATTAAATAATTTAATATTATGTTAGGAATTAATTTTAGAGACCAATTTATTTTGTATCTAAAACCAGAAATTAGACTTTTTTTTTTTTTTTGTCTTTGAAAGATCTTTTTAGAGATGATAGTTATGCACCTTTACAAACAAAAAAGTTTGTCTTTAAAAGATAATAAGTTTGTCTAACCAAATCTCCAAATGATTAATTTTTTGTCAAATAAGTTATTTTTTGAGACGAACATATATGATCATGGAGACAAAATTTTCATCCTTAAACGCTATACATGCCAGCTTTCAAAGATGAATTATGACGAATTTAATTTTTGGTCTTTGAAAGTTTTAAAGACAAATAAAAGCCTTTTTAGAGATAAAATATTTTGTATCTAAAAGTGAGTTTTGTTGTAGCTTGAACATATATAATATATAAATACAATTGGTAGGATTGAAATTAAGTTAAAACTTAAAACCCAAGAGAGGTTCACAACATTTTTCCTAGTCAAAACCACTTTAGCTCTGTATTCTATCATATTTGAAGTGATCTAATCAAATCTCATAGTAGTAATTTCAATTTTGGATTCTGATAGTAATCCTGTGTCTTCTGATTTCAAAAAATATATATATGTATATATGTGTATATATATATATATAGTTGGAGAATTCTAGAGAGATCAACAACAATTACCAACAAAGACCGTGAAATTTTTTATTTTAATTTCTAATTTTTTTTATGTTTTAATCTTGCATTTGTTTAAAGAGGGAAATATCCTCTTTTAGTTTCACAAAAAGACCTAAAAACTTAAAATTCAAACCAAACTTTACGAATAGTAGTGGACTACTTATTTCCTGTTGCAAAAAAAGTAACAGACATTATCATCTAACCTCTTGCACATGAGACATAACGACTCAAACCTTATTTATGTCCTTCCAACAGCTAACCAACAAAACCATGGGCTTAAATTAACTTGGTATTGTTTATATGATTTTTACATCATAGATACCCTATTAGTTATGTGTATTATCACACCTTTTTTGTAAAATTCTCAATATATATCAATCATAGGCGTGAATCTTCAAACAAAAGTTTTTAATATTCTTCTCAAATAATGTTCGTCAGGCACCTGAGATGTTGTTAACTCCGGAAATTGAAAAGTATCCGCACTTATGACGAAGCCCATAGTTTTGATCAACATATTCTAGGTTGTGTTTTTATCGACAATCGTTTTAAGTGTAAACTTACGTAAACAAAAATGGATATCTGCCTAATTATTCCGAAGTCATATACGATGAAATTTCAACTGAGATGGGCACCACAATAATATAATATTCAAAGTATTATTAGGTTGGCTTCATATTTGGATGGATGTACCCTTAAACTTACATACACAACCTCAAACGTTTGTGTCCCAATTAATAATCTACATTCTAGAATAAGGATATTGTGCTTTATTCGACATGAGAATTAAAATTAAAGTTGGTACCATCGGTCCACAAATTTTTTAATAAGTAGATGACTTTAGTTTGTTCTCCATTTTTTTTTTCTTTTAACTTCGACAAAATGGTCCCCAAAATCTTAAGATGTTGGCAATTTGGCCCTTCTTGTTGGAGCTCTTCCTGCTATAGGCATTCTCTTCGTGAGCCCTCCCCATAGCAGCCTTCCTTGTCCCCATCATAGCCTTATTTGGCGCGAGCTTCCCAGTTAAAATGCCCGAGCCTACTCCCATCAATGTTTCAGTTTGGTTTGATTGAAAATGTGAATAAAAATTCATTTAGCTAAAATTTGACCTTCTCTATTTCCATGTTAGACATAAAAAAACTTTTTAGATCTAAAAATAATTTTCTTTCTCTTGAACCTTTTGAACAGGGTTTTGGTCTAAAATTGTATTAGGAATTAGGCACCTCCTAATTCTAAGAATACTGAGAATAAATAATTATAAAAGAAATTAAAAGAAAAAGAGACATCAAATTTTTATATAGGTTCTTACAAATTCGAGATTACGTTCTGTTTTACAGTTGCTAATTCCCTTATGATGATAAAGAAGATTATAGGCTATAAGAGAAATCTCTTACACAAACTCTCAATTGTATTCCCTGATATTTCTTAATCATGTAGGAAAAAACAAAAAATATACATAGCAGAATTTTAAAAATTTTTCAAATATCATTAGAACTCATATTGCTATATATAATAAATTATCAACAATCAAATATACCTTTCAGAGAAAATGCCTTGGATGCCAGAGTGAACGTCAGAAATACAGGAAGACAACACCAAGAAGGGTTTCATCCAATTAGTCTTCTTTGCTATTCTCTAATTCCAAGACGATTGAGTGTGTGGACACTCGTTTTCTCGATCAATACTCAGTGCGGCTTGTCTCCTTCTGACCACCTAGATATCTAAGAATTTATTGTCACATGATTTGTATAACAATAAGCCTGCTTACTTTAGAGTCTGTGGTCTAAAGAAAATAGGAGTGGAAAAACTCCTATTTATAATATTGCATAAGATGACTTTTTGAATTTTGAATTAGACCAAGAAAAGATTTTTTTCCCTCTTTCACAGGCAAAAACTGGTTCTCCATTAGGCCAAAAATCTTATAAAAATTCTGTCACACTAGGGAATGGAGCATTCAAAATTCGAACAGGACTCAAACAAGATTTTTCTCTCTCTTATCCACCTAGCAAAACCAATTCTACTTAGGAGAATTTTCTTTTCAAAAATTTAGTCACATAGGATATATGAGATTCAAAAATCAAATAGGATTCAAACAAGATTTTTCTTTCTTCCTTATCCACAAAAAAAATCTGAATTTTCTTCTTGGATTTATCTACAAAAATTCGGTCATTATGGATATATGTGATTCAAAATTTGATTCAGATTTCAAACTCTACAAAACATTAAATTTTAACCACATGAATAATTTTACACAACTCCAATTCAAATTCAAATAAAGTCATGGTAACTTTATTAGAAATTCAAATAATTATATAATCTCTTATCTAAAACAAAATTCAAATTCAAATTAGGAGAAAATCTTGTCTTCTATCCTTATCCATAAAGCATGCCACCTATGATTGTGTAAGGACAAGATTTTGTTTAATTCAAATTCAAATAGGATAATTGTTTAAATTTCAAATATTTATCTTAAGACAAGATTTTCAGAATTTAAATTAATCACATTTGAATTTCAAATTCAAATACAATTAATTTAAATTTCAAATCTTATCTTCCAAAAATAAATATTAATTAAATATTTATCCTATTAATTGAATAATACAAAATTACAATTTTATCCCTCCAGCACATAGAGAAAAATGCCTACACCTTTGTGGAGGGTGATCCAAATATTTTTCATTAGTTAACATAAGACTACAAGTCACAGTAGAATATCTCGATCAACTATCATCTTTAAAGAATTATAAGAGCTAGTAGAGGGACTGATTGAACATATATAATCAGGTGCCCGTGAATCTACGTAATCATTGTTCTATACTAAACAATTCAATCACATGATCACTAATTTTAAGATTATTCCACTATAAAACTAAAGCTGAACTCCCAATCATATTTCAAATTACACAAGCCTTAGAAAAGACATGGTCTAATGACCTTGTTATTAATACAAAACCCTCATATGATATTCATGATTAATCTAGGTTCAAGTTCATTTAACTTTTTGATCATACTATCTTAAAGATCCATTATACACATGATAAGAGAATGATTATCCATCATATGTCAATAATAAATCGTCTGCAAAGCAAACAACCTAAGGTCTTGATTATCAATCATATGTCAATAATAAGTCGTCTGTAAAGCAAACGACTCAGGGTCTTGTCCATTCTCACCAATCTAGCATAATGCTTTTAAGAGGATAACCTTAACTCTATATAAGAGTTATGATTCTTTATTTGTAAGCAATCCCTTTATCATATGTATACTATGTATTTAATGAACTAGTCCATTCTCAAGGCCTTGTCCATTCTCAAACGACTCAAGACCTTATCCATTCTCACCAATCTAGCATAATGTTTTTAAGAGGATAACCTTAACTCTATATAAGAGTTATAATTCCTTATTTGTAAGTAATCCCTTTATCATATGTATACTGTGTATTTAATGAACTAGTCCATTAGCTTACTACTTCTGTGATGTCCTGGCCTTTGGAATATCAAAGCACACTAGTCACATATATGGAGTTGTTTACTTATTTAGGATTAAGGTTATCACACAATAAACGTCAAAAGCATATTGATCCACTTATAGTGGACTACACAGATCAATCATACTTTAGTCTTGTTCCAATATGTTATCACCAAGTAACATATCCATATCTCTACTTGGGAGTCAAAGATCCAGACAGTCAAGACAAACATTCACCTCAATTGGCTTTAGACAATATAATAATCTTAACATGAGTTGGATACTCACTCTAATCCCATAAACTACGGACCATAGATTTAGACCACTTACTCTAGAACGTTGTCTTCTCGCATACAAAAAATCATTATATGCAACATTCTAACAGTTTAACACAAGCAGTCAATGAGCCATATTTGCTTATGTTTACTTTAACATGTAAATTATTGAGAACTTATAGTAATGTAATGAATAACCTCTAAAATATTTTATTAATTAGTTCAAAAATAAATGAAATACTTAAAAATATCTTTCCTACTTAGGGTACACCTAACAAATCACTCATAATGTTTGAAACCCTCCCAATTTGAGTTCTCTCTAATACAATTAAGCTTTAACCCCTTTCTATCTTTATTAAACTCACATTCAAGGAGAAAAAAAACTGTGTTTTCCCATAAAAAAAATCGCGACTTAGAGCTATAGTGCCCATAACCAGTGCTGCAGCACCCATACTCTCGTGTTTTAGCGCTAAAACGCCCATAAGCCTGTGTTTCAGCATTGCAGTATTGAAATATGGAATTACAGTGCTATAAAGTTAACTCCACTTTGTATTTTTTCTTGCTTTAGCATTGTAGTGCCCTATGATTAGTGTTATAACACTGACTGGCTGCCTTAGTGGTGTCGTAGTGCCCAAGAACTGACATTACAATGCCCAACCTCCTTGTTTTTTATTTTATTTTATTTTTTATTTTTATTTAGCCGTGTTTGATTCATCTTCATACTTAACAATCTCTCACTTAAATAGTAATCAATTACCATGCCTCAACTATAACAATACCAATTTCTCACACCTCAAACAAGAACTCCAACTGAAGTCACACACAACTTGAGTTTCTCAATTAGAATAGTTTTTGTCAACATGTTTACTACATTAAGACTCCCAAGAATCTTTTCAAACACCAACACGCCATCCTCTAAAACCGATGTGATAAAGTGTTAACGCACCTATATATGCTTCGTCCTAGCATAAAATATAGGAATTTTTGCAAAGTGAATAGTACTCTGATTGTCATTGTATAGCACACTCTTTTACTGCTTGTGACCCAACACTTCTAAGAAGGATTGCAACCAAATCATCTCTTTACTTGCTTCTATCATAGTTACATTCTCAGCTTCAGTGGTAGAAAGTGCAACTATCTTCTGCAACTTCAAAACCCAATTAACTGCCATGCCACACTAAGTATAAATGTAACCAATAGTACTTTTTCTTACATCAATGTCTTTGGTCATATCAATGTCTACATAACATTATAATCCCAAACCTGACTTCTTGAAATACAAAGCTAAACTTGCAATACCTCTTAGATTTCTAAGAATCCACTTCACTACCTCCTTATATTGCTTGCCTAGATTGCTCATGTACTTGCTTACAACTCCCATTGCATGTGCAATGTCTGGTTTGGTATACACCATGGCATACATGAGAATGCCTATAGCAGAAGCATAAGGCACCTTGGACATGTGATCTCGTTCTCGATCAGTGGTCGATTATTGCTCCTTTGACAACTTAAAATGACTATCTAAAGAAGTATACAAAGGCTTCACCTTACTTGTGTTGTATATGCTAAGCACCATGGACATGTGATCTCGTTCTTGATATGTGGTCGATTATTGCTCCTTTGACAACTTGAAATGACTATCTAAAGAAGTTTACAAAGGCCTCACATTACTTGTGTTGTATATGCTAAGCACCTTTTTCACTTGCTACAACAGTTTTAAGCCACCAATGTCTCTTCTAATTCTCATCCCAAGGATTTGCTTCACACCACCCAAATCCTTCATTGTAAACTTTTTAAACAATTCCCTTTTCATCTTGTCAATTTCTTATTTGCATCTACCTGCTATCAACATATTATCAACATAAAGCAACAATATGAGAAAAAAACACATTTTCCCATAAAAAATTGTGACCTGGCACTGCAACACCAACAACCAGCATTGCAACACCCATAAGCTTGTGTTTCAGTGTTGCAACACCGAAACCTGAGTTTGCTTCATATTTTTTCTCGCTCTGGCACTACAGCACCCTGTAGTTGTCATTGCAGTGCTGAATTGCTACCTTAGTGGCACCGCGGTGCCTAACCTTTTTTTTTTTTTTTTTTAATTTAGGCTAGGTTTGATATATCTTCACACTTAATTAATCAGAATAATTTTCTCCTTCTCATTCACTTTTCTCATCTTATTTTTGGAATGGAACTTAGTTTTACCAAATAACTTTTCCGTAAAACAGAAATTTTTTATCAATACAACACACCATTTTATTTTCAAATTATAAAGACTTTCTAGTTTCAAACATAACATTTTATTTTTCTAAAAATGGACACCCCATCCAAACAAAGAAGTTTGGCTTTCCTCTCCTTAAAATAATGATTTTGTTTGAAATTGAAAAATGTTTGGTTCATCAATTTAGTTGGGTTGATCTTCTATGATTTAATTTATTATAAAATTGACGAATTTGGCTGAAAAATTTTTAATTGGTAACAATTTGACCATTATTTCTCAAAAATAAAAAAAAGCTGATAATAAATTGACATCCCCTAAAGAGTTTGATGCTCAATAATATAAATTATGCTAATAATTAATAGATATTAAATATTTTGAACGGGATGTGCTGCAAGAATCACCAAGTAATGATGTTTTACATTTTTTGTTTGAAGAAATTGTTCGAATAGTCCTTTAAGTTAATTATTGATTGGGATTTTTACCTTTTTACATTTTTTTTTTCATTTGATACTTTATAGTACAATGACAAATATATCCTCACATCTAAATTTTCTCTCTTTTCTCTCCAAACTCTCTCTCCGAACTCTCTCTCTCTCTGTCTCTCTCCTCTCTCCTCTCTCCTCTCTCTTCCTCCCCCCCACTCTGTCCCTTTCTCCTCTTTCCTTCCTCTACCCCCTCTTTCTCCCCCATCCTCTTAGCTATCGTCGTCGTCGAGATATTCAAATGTATTATAAATGTTACAATATTCAAAAGATGTCTACTTTTCCGGCATTTCACGAAATTCCCCTTTTTTGTAGTAAACTTACGGACCAAGAAATTATTTTGTTTGACTCTTCTTACCAGTCCAATGTGAAGTCTCAGCTGCAAAATTGTTCGGTCGGGAAACAAACGTACTAATGATATGTTATTTTAAAAGTAATATTTTCGTTTGAAGGGAAAATTTTTTTTTTTTTAATATTTTCGTTTGAAGGGAAAAAAAAAATTATGTTAATTTTAGTCAATTAAGCATTCTATTTTTTCGTCTATGTTTATTCCACACACTATTCATGCATATAAAATACACGAATCAAAATTATGGTCCACTGCCTGTAGTAATTGGTGACGTAGTATGTACAAACATCCATTATTGTTTAAAAATTAAAAAAAAAAAGGAATGAGGGTAACTAGAACATTGGCATGACTATCGTAGTATTGGTAACGTCATTGATGACTTTAATTAAGGGATCAAATATTGCATAATGGGGGACCAAAAGAAAAAACTAGTCTTGTACATAATTGATGTGTTTTATGTATATATTGAACTGAAATCTTTTTTATTTTAAATTTTGATGTTCCAAATCATATTTAATTAATTTTATTTTAATATATTATTAAAAGAAGTTAAATTTTAAAATAAAAAAATCATTTATAAGTATTTTAATTTTAAAAAAATGAGGTAGTACAAATTATATCATCCGGGACACTAATTTTGAATAAAATATTTGAATCCGTATAGATCACATACAAAATGACAGTTCATTACTTAATGGTTTTTGGAAGTTGTATTCAAATTGCATTCATTATAGAGTACTATTATTAAAAATGTTCGGTTTCTTTATAACCCAAAAAAAAAAAAAAGTGTAATTTCAGTTACTAAATTACATACACATAATAATTATTATTTTTTCTTTTGGGTTTTTGTGACTTTTGTCAAAGAAAAATTTTTCTTTTGAAAAGTTTCCTGTGTTTTAGACTACCTTAGTTGAAAGGGAAGTGATATCTCTTTTATTTCCATTTTACTTTTTAAATGTTTATATAAGTGCACTTTTCCAATAGAAGACTTTAACGCTAGTAATACTGCTTAATTTTAACAGTCTAATTCATTAATGAGAGCAACTTTACCTCGTATTGTAAATTTTTAATATAGATATTTATATATTATATATTATACTGTTAAAAATTATGTATTATATATTATATATTATATTGTTAAAAAATTAATCTATTAATCAAAATTATAATTCATGCCTATTGCAAAAATATTTTACTCATGGCCATTGTGACTTGAATTCAAGACTCAATTCATTGAAATACTTAACAATTCAGGGATTGCCTTCAAACTTGCTTTTTTTTTATTTTATTTTCCTGCTTTTTTTTTTCTTTGTTACAATAAATTCGAGTGAAGGATATTTGATTGAAACAGAGTAGTGATGCAGATCAAAATCATCCAGGGGTAATCTTTTCTCTTCTTTTGTTTAAAAAAAAATAACAATTATTTAAAAGATGAAAAAAGGAGCTGATTGAGATGCTATAAGAGATTATAACAAAGAAATATATTTCTAGTAAATTCAATTACAAGCACTAATCATAATCATAGACATGCACAGAACACTGAAATATTTCATCTTAACCAAAAAAAAAATATATATATATGTATAAAAGATATAAGTTTGGCGACTACAGAAGGAGTATTTTTTCTCACTACTTTATGTAAGTACATATCTGACGATGTGTGCTTTTATCTTAGGGTTTAGCGGCCACGTTGTCTGCCTTGCCCAACAAAGAAAAACATATTTATTTCACCATTGGCCCCCATAGGCTTAATCTCCTGCTGGTCACTCAGTTTTACAATTATGTCCCAATCCGTCACCTAACATGTTCTTTTGTCCCCATTTATCATACTTTGGCAGCATGAGAATTTAATTTTATTAAAAAAAAAAAAAAGGGAAAAATGCACGCGACTATCACGTGCAACACGACAATTGAAGAAATTACATTGAGATTTAGCATACCCCTCTTGCTTGAAAAAAGAAAGAGGAGTGTCTTCATACGATGATCAAAACCTTACACTGTTTTCATATAGATTTGTAGTTAAAGTTCTGTCATAAGATACAAATACAGATAGAGTGTGATTCTAAATTGTGTTATTTTAATCAAATCATGCTAAATCCTCGCACTTTTTTTTAATCCAATTTAGTTATGATGTAATATTATTTCAAACTATATCCTATTTGATAAAGTATTTCATTATTATTTTTTTCATTCCTTATAACCTACAAAAGGAAAACCAAGTTAGTGAGTCCGAAACATGAACTATTCTTAAAATTGGAGTCATTTATAGTTAATAGAGATTTAAAACTAAGAGCTAAACTATCATGATTAGAAATGAATAGACCTGTACAATAAAATAAAAAGATCAAACAAAAGAAATGGTAGCAATGTAGCAAACCAACATATGTCCTGTATTTCGATCATTGAAGTTGTTTTTCTATCAATGCATATATATATATATTTATAATAAATCATTTTTATTTATATTGTAATTTATATATATATTTCATATATATAATTTTAGTGTAAAAAATAGATCAATTTAAGTATTATTTAGTTCTCTTTAATTTTCTATATTTTCACTTGAAATTTCTAAATTTTTAAACAATTATCCGTCGTTTTTTCATTTTAACGATATCGATATTTTTATAAGTCTGACCCTAAATATTTTTATTGATAACGATATTTAAGAATTGAAATCAAGTTAAAACTTAAAACCCAAGAGAGGGTCACAACATTTTTCCTAATCAAAACCACTTTAGCTCTATATTCTATCATATTTGAAGTGATCTAATCAAATCTCATAGTAGTAATTTCAACTTTGGATTCTGATAATAATCATGTGTCTTCTGGTTTTCAGAAATATATATATGTATATATATATATAGTCGGAGAATTCTAGAGAGATCAACAACAATTACCAACAAAGACCGTGAAAGTTTTTTATTCTGATTTCTAATTTTTTTTTTTGTTTTTAATCTTGCATTCGTTTAAAGAGGGAAATATCCTCTTTTAGTTTCACAAAAAGACCTAAAAACTAAAAATTCAAACCAAACTTTACGAATAGAAGTGGACAACTTGTTTCCTGTTGCGGTAAAAGTAACAAATAACATTATCACCTCTAACCTCTTGCACGTAAGACATGAAGGCTCAAACCCTATATATATCCTTCCAACAGCTCACCAGCAAAACCGTGGGCTTAAATTAACTTGGAATTGTTTATATGATTTTTACATCATAGATACCCTATTAGTTATGTGTATTTTCACACCTTTTTCGTAAAATTCTCAAGTTATATCAAATATAGGCGTGAATCTTCAAACACAAGTTTTTAATATTCTTCTCAAATAATGGTGTCAGGCACCTGAGATGTTTTTAATTCCGGTAATTGAAAAGTATCCGCACTAATGACGAAGTCCATAGTTTTGTTCAACATATTGTAGGTTGTTTTTTATCGACAATCGTTTTAAGTGTAAACTTACGTAAACAAAGATGGATATCTGCCTAATTATTCCGAAGTCTAGAGTTATATATGATGAAATTTCAACTGAGACGGGCACCACAATAATATTCAAAGTATTATAAGGTTGGTTTCATATTTTGATGGATGTACCCTTGAACATGCAAGCACAACCTCAAACGTTTTTGTCCCAATTAATAATCTACATTCTCGAATAAGTATATTGTGCTTTATGCGACATGAGAACTAAATTAAAGTTGGTACCATTGGTCCACAAATTTTTTAATTAGTAGATGACTTTAGTTTGGTCTCTATTTTTTTTTTTTTTTTTTTTAACTCCGACAAAATGATCCCCAAAATCTTAAGATGTTGGCAATTTGGCCCTTCTCGTTGGAGCTTTTCCCCTTTTAGGCATTCTCGTCATGAGCCCTCCCCACTGCAGCCTTCCTTGTCACAAGCCCTCCCCATTATAGCCTTACATGGCACGAGCTTCCTTGCTAAACGCCCAAGCCTATGTTTCAGTTTGATTTGATTGATTTATTTCTGATTTGTTTGGATGGCATATCCAATCTTAGACATGGTCCGAAAATGAACCCAAAAATCATTTGGTTAAAATTTGACACTCTCTGTTTCCATATTAGACAAAAAAAACCTTTTAGATTTGAAGATAATTTTTTTTCTCCTCCTGAATCTTTTGAACAGGGTTTGATCCAAAATTGTGTTAGGAATTAGACACCTCCTAATTCTAAGAATATTGAGAACAAATAATTGCAAAAGAAATTAAAAGTAAGAGAAATACTAAATTTTTATATAGGTTTTCCTAAATCGAGATTACGTCTTATTTTTACCATTACTGATTTCCCTATAATGATGAGGAAGATTACAGATTACAAAAGAACTCTCTCACAGACACTCTCAATTGTGTTTTCTGATATTTCTTAATCACACTTAGTATTTGAAATCCTCCCGATTTGAGTTCTTTCTAATACAATCATGCTTTAGCCCTTTTCTCTTTTTATAAAACACACTCCCAAGGAGAAAAAATGCGTTTTCCCATAAAAGATCACGACTTGGATTTGCAGCACCTACAACTGGTGCTATAGCACCCATAAGCTTGTGTTTCAATGTTGCAGCGCCCATAAGCCCGTGTTTCAATGCTGCAGCACCTATAAGCTGCAACGTTGACTTGTTGCTTTAGTGGAGCCACGGCATGTAAGAACTTGTACTGTGTCACCTAACCTCCTCTTTTTTTTTTTTTAATTTTTATTTAGACCAAGTTTGATTCTGTGATAACCGGAGAATCTTATCATTCTCGAAAAATCAGTACAGGAAATGTACATAATGTATTTCATGTTTAAAATGTATATTGTAGTGATTTTATGTATGTGTGGGTAACACAGTATCAAGAAATTGGTCAAGATGGTCTTTTCTTGATATAAAACGGATATATGTAGAATCAGTATGTTCAATTTAGTCAATTGAGCACAAAATGTAAATTTTGACCGAGAAACAGGCAGTATCAGAAAACTGGTCTAGATGACCTTGAATGAAGTTAAAACTGATAAATTTGGATTTAGCATGTCCAAATTAGTCAGGATAGCCTATCAGCATGCTTAAATTTGATAATTGAGCACAAGGGTAATTTTTGATCGGGAATTTACAGTATCAGAAACTGGTCGAAATGACCTCAGATGAAAATAAAACTGATATATTTGGATTCAGGACGTCTAAATTAGTCAGGATAGCCTATGTTGAAATTTTGGGCGAAAAAGTATATAAGGGGTGAGAAATCAGAAATTGAAAAAAGACCCATAAACTTTCTTCTCTTCTCCTTCCCCCCCCCCCCCCTACACACACCCGCATAAATGAACAGTAGCTAACCGCCGGAAACGGTGTCCGTTTTCGACACCGCTGGTACCGTTGGGAAGCTCTCGCCGAGCTGAGTCCAACGGTGGGTCAAGTCGACGGATTGGACGTCGGAGCAGCCCGCACGCGCCGTCCGAAGGTCACGGTGGCCGGAAATTTCCAACGCCGATTTCTCCGCCGTCCGACCTCCGATCAAGGTGATTCCGGTCTCAAAAAACTCGTGGTGAAGAGTAGAACAAAACCCAGGTGGTGTTTTAGCCCAACGGCCGCCGGATCGCGCCGCCCAACACCGCCCGTCGCCGTCGCCGCCGTGGAATCCGACGATTCCGGCGGAGTTGAGTTGCAAGGTTGGTATCAAAATGCTCAGAACAACACGTAGATCAAAAGCCCCAAATCAATTTTGGGCAACGATCGCCGGAAAACGGAGATCCAACACCGCCCCCGCCGCCGGTCTTTCGAGGGGTGATTTCCGGCGATAGAGGTGTCGAATGGTGAAATTGAAGCAACCAATGGATTCCTCTCGTTGAGATCTTCAAGATGGACTACCCACATTTCACCGCCGCCACCGTCGCCGCCGGTCAACGCCGGTCAACGGCGGCCGGACCTCAAAAATTTAAGAGTGGCCCGTTGGCCTATTTTCGACTTTCCGAACACATCCGCGGCGTCGGAATTTCAAGATCGAATTTTAAATGTGAAGAATGGCGAATCAAAGTTTGTGCACGCGAGATCGAACGGTGCATTCGATCGCCGATGGGACAATTTCAGTAGTGACTTCTGTCCCTTCGTTCCTTAATTTTTATTTTGGAATGATATATATTAATTATGTAATTTGGCATGTGAAATTGTAAGAAAAATAGATGAAAATGATGAAAAGAAAGTATGCAGAAATGTGAATATTTTTACGTAAAAGTTGAGCTTTACGTAAAAATATAGGCCTCTGGTATAGTACGTGGCAAGATAGAAATAGGTTAGATGGTTTTGAGGCGTTTCCTAAACGTCAGGAACCTAAAAATTAAGCGGAAATGCTGACGAAATTTCTAAAACGGCACAAAAAGGGTATTTTAGGAAACGAGGGACAAAATGTGGTCGGGATGGAAACCCGAGCCCCCTCGAATGATTTTAAGGATTAATAAATGAGTTAGGCTCAGAAAAGGACGACAGATGTTCCAAGGATAAGTAAACCGAGAATTTCAGCAATTAATGCTGTAAAAGTTTGGTAAAGCATAAGAAAAATTATTTTATGATTGTTGGGCTTAGAAAATCTAGTCTAACCATTTAAAATGAAAAATGATACGACCTAAAGACCCGTCAAGGGCAAAACGGACATTTTGACTGAAAATTTCCGGAATGATAGAAAAATGCCCTAATGGATTTAAAACGACTTAAGTAAGATTCTCAGGGTCAGAACTAAGTTGTGAATCAAGGAAAAAGTAAGGTTACAAAAAAAGAAAATCGCGTTAGGGGCAAAATGGTAATTTTGTCAAAGTTCAGCAAAAATGCTATAAATGGGATATTAGGTCCCTAAGTTTATATCAGGGAATGAAACGTAGAATTTTTACGTTTTATTAAGTTTTATGTATGAGATAAGTGCGGAAAGAATAACCATGATTCTTTCGGTTATAGGAACCGATCCAGACGCAACGAATGAACGTTTGCGGATCCAGAAAGCAAGAAAGGAGATACTAGCAAAGTAACAGTAAGTTCAAGCATTTATTTGTCTGCAACATAAAATGACATGTTAGGTCGATGTTTATGTGTTCTATGTGTAGTTTTAGTGTCAAGACACTATGATATGAATGTCACGAAAGCCATGTTATGAACTATGTATTATGTTCAAGTCAAATGTAAATTGACTTGATACGTTTATGATTGTGATGTATGTTTTGTTGCATGACGTGTATGTTAGACATTGATTGTCTACATCACGATGTCTATGTCAGTTCATGTCAGTCTCATGTCAGCACAGGTCAGTCCAGGTCAGTTCATGTCATGCATATAGAGTTGCATGTCTCAGTACACAGACCAGACAGTATCAGAACAAGAAAACAGATAGGTGCACAAGGCACCCTAGTGTGTTAAAATAAATCACACCCCAATAATTTGACTAACAGGTTCCGACTGTGGAGGCAATCAGTATGCTACCCAGTTGGAACACCAGCAAGACGGTAATTAAACCAGTTATTGGCGTATCGGCCTCTCGACCCACGAGGAGGTTATCATGTTTAGCATCAGTTAAGACTGAGGAGGTCAGCACTAAAGTACCGCTCCCGGTTGCGCTAACATGTCGGTACGTCCAATTAGGGGCCCAAAACCAAAACTTAATAACAGATAATGTCCTAAGACTAAACCTTCAGCCAGTACAGCAGGTTTACAGAGTCCAGTTATGCATGAGCACAGCAGCACAGTATATCAGTACACATGTTAGACAGTACCTGAACACGAAAACAGGTAGGTGCACAAGACACCCTAGTGTATTAATATAATTCACACCCCAGTAATTTGACTAACAGGTTCCGATTGTGGAGGCAATCAGTATGCTACCCAGTTGGAACACCAGCAAGACGGTAATTAAACTAGTTATTGGCGTATCGGCCTCTCGACCCACGGGGTGGTTATCATGTTTAGCATCAGTTAAGACTGAGGAGGTCAGCACTAAAGTACCGCTCCCGGTTGCGCTAACATGTCGGTACGTCCAATCAGGGGCCCAAAACTAGAACTAAAATAACAGATTAATGTTCTAAAACTAAACCTTTAGTCAGTACAGCATGTTTACAGAGTCCAGTCAGCATGAACACAGCAGTACAGCATGTTTACAGAGTCTAGAGCACAGCAGTACAGTATGTTTACAGAGTCCAGAGCACAGCAGTACAGTATGTTTACAGAGTCCAGAGCACAGCAGTACAGTATGTTTACAGAGTCCAGAGCACAGCAGTACAGTATGTTTATAGAGTCCAGAGCACAGCAGTACAGTATGTTTACAGAGTCCAGAGCACAGCAGTACAGCATGTTTACAGAGTCTAGAGTACAGCAGTACAGTATATTTACAGAGTCCAGTCAGGCATGAGCACAGCAGTACAGCATGTTTACAGAGTCCAGAGCACAGCAGTACAGCATGTTTACAGAGTCCAGAGCACAGTAGTACAGCATGTTTACAGAGTCCAGAGTACAGCAGCACAGCATGTCAGGCACGATCACGATGTTAAAGTTAGTTTATGAGATTCCAGTATGTTAGGCACGATCACGATGTATAGTCAGTCCACGAAATTCCAGTTACAGTCAGTTCACGAGGTTCAAATATGAAAGCATGTTCAAGAGGTTAAGCATGATAAGTGCAGTTAGTATGTTTGTGATTGTGATGTGAAGTATGTTCATAGTGTTAAGCAATGTACGATATACATTATGAAATGTTTAGAAGTTACAGCAGGTATCAGATTCATCCTACACTATGTAGTGTGGACTATTATACATCATGAATGTATGTTTGAACTTACTGAGCCTGTCGCTCATAAGTTTGTTTATGTTGCAGGTAAGCATCCTACACGAAGATAAGACAAGTGTTGGATGACGGATGAGATCTGCATGTGCCAAGGGACTGGGTGAGGGTTATGATACTGCTATGAGTCTTCCGCTGAGCTGTTTAAAAGAGTATTAAAATGATGTATATCAAGTTATGATAAAGAAAGAAAATGTTTTACTATAATAAATATTTTTACGAAGATAGAATTTCCACGTCAAAAAAAAAAAATTTAATTGGTATCAGAACAAGTTAAAAGCAAGTTAAAAGTAAGTTGCCAACGACCCAAGTGGTTACAATCTATTGCAGTTGGCAACATTAGCTGACTGTAATAGTGCTGTTTAACCCTACGTAGGGCGGGGGCGCCACATATTCATCTTCATATTATACAGTCTCCCACTTGAAGATTAATCAATCACCATGCCTCTGCTGCAACAACACCAACTTCTCACACCTCAAAGGAGAAGTCCATCTGAAGTCACACACAACATCAGTTTCTTAATCAAAACAGTTTTTGTCAACATGTCTGCCAAATTAAGACTCCCAAGAATCTTCTCAAGCATCAACATGCCATCCTCTAAAACCAACGTGATAAAGTGATAACGTACCTATATATGCTTCGTCCTAGCATCAAATATAGGAATTTTTAATAAGTAAATAGCACTCTGACTATCACAAAATAGCACACGCTCTTCTTACTTGTGACCCAACTCTACCAAGAAGGACTCTAACCAAATCATATCTTTACTTCCATCTGTCACAGCTACATACTTTGCTTCAGTAGTATAAAGTGCAATTATCTTTAGCAACTTCAAAACCCAATCAAATGCCATGCCACCCTAAGTATAAACGTACTCAATAGTATTCTTTCTAATATCAATGTGTTCAACTATATCAACATCTACATAACCTTGTAATCCCAAATCTGACTTCTTGAAATAGAAGGCTAAACTTGCAATAGCTCTCAAATATTCGAAAATCAACTTCACTGCCTTCCAATGTTGCTTGCCTAGATTGCTCATGTACTTGCTTACAACTCCCATTGCATATGTAATGTCTGATTTGGCACACACCATGGCATACATGAGAATGCCTATAATAGAAGCATATGGCACCTTGGCCATGTGGTTTTGATCCTGCTCTGTGGTCGGTGATTGCTCATTTGACAACTTGAAATGACTATCTAACGAAGTACTCAAAGGCTTTACGTTACTCATGTTGAATCTGCTAAGCACCTTTTTCACTTCCTATGACAGTTTTAAGCCACCACTACTCCTTGTAATTCTCATCCTAAGAATTTGCTTAACAGCATCCAAATCCTTCAATGTAAACTATTTAGACAATTCCCTCTTCAATTTTTTTTTTTTTTTTTGCATTCACTTGTTATCAACATGTCATCAATATAAAGCAACAATATAAGAAAAAATGTGTTTTCCCACTTAAAAATTGCGACCTGCCATTGCAGCCCTGAAACCTAGCTCCGCTTCATATTTTTTCTCACTTTGGCATTAAAACACCCTTTAGTTGTTGCTGTAGTGTTGACTTGCTGCCTTAGTGGCACCGTGGTGCCTGACTCTTTTTTTTTTTTTTTTCAATTTTTAATTTTTATTTAGGCTAGGTTTGATTTATCTTCACACTTAATAAATCAGAATAATTTTCTCATTCCCATTCACTTTTTTCATCTCATTTTTGGAATGAACCCATTTTTACTAAAAAAATTTTTCTATAAAATAGAAATTTTTTATCAATACAAAGTATTATTCCATTTTTAGACTAAAAAGACTTTTTAGTTTTAAACACAACATTTTTTTTTTGAAAATAGACACTCTATCCAAACGGAGAGTTAAGTTATCCTTTCCTAGAAATAATGATTTAGTTTGGAATTGAAAAATGTTTGGTTCAGCTTTTGTTGATTTTCAATTCAGTTGGGTTGATCTTCTGTGATTTAATCGATTATAAAATTGATGAAATTGGCCTAAAAAATTTTAATTGGCAACGATTTGACCATTATTTCTTAAAACTTAAAAAAAAGGCAGATACTAAATTTACATCTTCTAAAGAGTTTGATGATCAATAATTTAAATTATGCTAATAATTAACAGGGGTGGTATTAAATATTTGAACGGGATGTGCCACAACACTCATCAAGTAATGATGTTTTACAATTTTTCTTGGAGAAAATAGTAGGAATAGCCTTTTTAATGGGCATGTTTTAGAATTTGTTGTACTTAATTATTGATTTGGATTTTTAATCCTTTTTATTTTTTATTTTTTATTTTTCATTTGATACTTTATAGTTCAATGACACATATATCCTCATATCTGAATTTTTTCTCTCTTCTCTCCTTTGTCTCTCTTCCTCCTCCCCTCTTTGTCCCTTTCTCCTCTTTCCTTCCTCTACCCCCTCTTTCTCCTCCATCCTCTTGATCGTCGTTGTCCTCGAGGCCTAACCAACACCCTCAACCACCACAATTTGATCTTGAAATCCACAATTACTAGTTCACTATCACAGGAATCACGATTTATGAGATCTGGACTTCGCGCGAGGTCAATGCTACCACGCTTCACGACCTCTTCTATTCAAGATATGCTCAATAGTCTACGATCATGATGACAAACTCGTAATTTTGACACCTCTTTGAATGGGCTATCTGCGGATTAGCATCATAGATCTCCTACCAATTATGAGGTTTTTCTTCTCTAGTGCTCATTGAAGAGGAAAAAGAAAACTCTTTCCCTTTTTTTTTTTGTTAATTGATTATTATTTTTAAATTTTTGTCTTATTTTATAAACTTCTCTATTTTGATTTTTTTATTTTTTGTATTTTTTTAATTTTTTATAAGCTGAAAATAATATTATAAATTAGCATATTTGAAGTAATCATTAAAAAATATTCACATAATACCAAATGGTATTTCGGTCAAAAACGAAAATACTTGATTAGTTAGGATAAAAGTTTTATATAGATGTTGTAATATTTCAAAATTGTTCACTTTCTGCACATTTCACAAAATTCATTCTTTTCTTTTTTTGTAGTAAACTTACGGGCCAAGAAATTATTATGTTTGACTTCTCTTAGAAGTCCAATGTGAAGTATCAGCTGCTAAATTGTCCGACCTCCGTACTAATGATATATTATTTTAAAGTAATATTTTCGTTTGAAGGGAAAAAAAATTTATGTTAATTTAGCTAGTCAAGCAAGGGATTATTTTTTTTACGACTACTTTATTTATCATATTATATTTATATTATATTAAAATAAAATTATTATATTTAAATATTAATTATATTACATTTTAAATCTAATATAATCAGTATTTTTTATTATATATTTTTTAAATAATTTTACTAATTATGATACACATTTTCTTTCTCTTTTTTTTATCTTTACTTTTATTAATCACATTATATATAATACAATTTAAATACATTTCATCTAAACAAATATTACATTTGAATACAATATAAATACTTTTTATCTAAATATATATTATATTTATGGGACGTTTGGTAAACGTATTACGTTTGTATTGTGTTTGAACGTAATACATTAAATGTATTTGTATTTGGATGAAAAAAATATTTAAACTGTATTTTAAAATTGAAATGTGGATGTGATTTGTAAAAGTAGATAAAAAAATAAGATAAAAAGAATATGATGTGAATAAAAAAAATTTTATTTTTAAAATATTTTAAATTAATAAATATATTTAAAATATTATTTAAAAATATTATATTTATATATAAAATTTTCATATTTAAATAAAAATTATATCATATTAAAATAAAATATAAATATAAAATAATAATCAAACACTTTATTAATATATTATATTCAAATATAATATACATACTATACGATATCTAAACGTTCATTGATATTTATTTCACACAGTGTTCTTGCGTATTAAATAAACAAATCCAAATTATGGCCCACTGCCCTTAATAATTGGTGACGTACCATGTGCAAACAAATATTATTATTTAAAAAAAAAAAAAAAAAAAGAATGAGGGTTACTTGAATATTGGCATGACTATTATAGTATGGGCAACGTCATTGATGACTTTAATTAAGCGATCAAATATTGCATAAAAAGAGGAAAAAAAAAAAAAAAACTAGTCTTGTGCACAATTGATGTGTATCATGTAACGGATAAACTGAAACCTTCTGTCTAATTTTAATGTTTTAAATCATATTTAATCAATTTTATAATAATATATTATTAATATAAATTAAATTTTAAGATATAAAAAATTATTTATAAATAACAAAAAAAAAAGTGTGGTTTCAGTTACTAAATTAAAGACACATAATTTTTTTTTTTCTTTCGAGTTACGTGACTTTTGTCAAAGAAAAATTCTTCTTTTGAACTTTTAGACATGAACGAGTAAACATGCCCTCGCATTGGAAATATTTTTTGTTAGAACTTTCATAGATTATGCAAATCAAGCCCTAATTTTGCATAAACCTTAATACCCAAGATCTTGAACAAGATGATTTTCACAATTCAAGAATTAAAAGAGAACATACCTTGATTCATAATGATTTTCTTCAAGAAAAACTGATCAAAGATGAAAAATCTCTCAAAAAACTAGGTTTCTCTCTCTTAACCTCATTTTCTTTTTGCAGACAGTTTTGATGGAGAAACTGTCGATGTGTTTTTAGGTAGAGAGAGGATCAGTTTCTAATTGAGGCATTTATTCACACGTTCTATCAGAATGTGCAGTTATTAGAAAATATCTCTTTTATTGATCAATAGGAATAAAGCACATCATAATTATTAAATTATAATTATCTTTTAATTAAATAAAATATAATAATAATAAATTAATAATAATAAGCCACGTGGGCCAAATAAATCCAACATTCTCCCACTTGGCCCATGTGGTGTAAATTAACTTTAAGGTTTGATAATAAAGCATAATGCGCAAAGTATAAGCTAAATTCTTTCTTAAGTTGGTCAAATCATAAATCATCATTAAGTAAAAACTAATAAAGATCACGGCGGTTGTACGTCATTAGTTCAACATAATTCCTTCCATATATCACAATATTAGTTTTATACTTAACATGACCTGTAATAAGAGATAACTATAATGGTCCAATGATAATGTCTTTGTCAAAGACAAATCCTGTTAATATTTACATAATTCATTCATGTATATATACACTAGCATAAGAAAACAGGATGCATTAATATATCAGAAACAGTACTTAAAAGAGCTCAGAGAGTCACATACATAGAGCATAAAACTTAAACATAATATCAATAATGGTTTTCAGTGATGCCCATTCTTTCGACATGTTCATTGAATGTCTTTAGCGGTAACCCTTTAGTTAACGGATCTGCAATCATAAGATTGGTGCTGATGTGCTCGATTGACACTCTTTGCTTCTGAACTTCCTCTTTAACGGCAAAGTATTTCAATTCCATGTGTTTAGCACCCTTTGAAAACTTGTCGTTTTCATTAAAGAAGACTGCTGCGGTATTATCACAATAAATTTTCAGCGACTTGGCAATGCTGTCGACAATTCCAAGTCCTGAAATAAAGTTTCACAACCATAATCCATGAACAGTGGCCTCAAAGCATGCCACAAACTCAGCTTCCATAGTGGATGCAGCAATGACAGACTGTTTCACACTTTTCCATGAAATAGCTCCTCCAGCCAAAAGGAACAAATAGCCAAATGTGGATTTTCTTGTATCCAAACATCCAGCATAATCTGAATCTAAATATCCTATCACCTCAAGATGATCAAATCTCTTGTAAGTGAGCATATTATCTTTTGTTCCTTGCAAGTATCTCAATACTTTCTTTGCAGCTTTCCAATGATCTAATCCTGGATTACTTTGATATCTGCCCAGTATTCCAATAGCAAAACTAATGTCTGGTCTAGTACAAGTTTGAGCATACATCAAATTACCAACAATAGATGCATAAGGAATTCGTTCCATTTCATTATGCTCCAATTCATTCTTTGGGCATTGCTTAAAGCTGAATTTATCTCCTTTCTGAATTGGAACGATACTTGCAGAGCACTTTTCCATCTTATATCTTTCTAGAACTTTATTAATATATGCTTTTTGAGACAATCCTAACAATCCTTGTGACCTGTCACGGAATATTTCAATCCCAATCACATAAGATGCCTCACCCATATACTTCATTTCAAAGTTCTTGGAAAGAAATTTCTTGGTCTCATATAATAAGCCAAGATCATTAGTTGCTAGCAAGATGTCATCAACATACAGAATCAAAATGATAAACTTGCTCCCACTGACCTTCAGATATATGCATCGATCAATAATATTTTCTTTGAATCCAAAGAAAGTAATGGTATCATTAAACTTGAGATACCATTGTCGGGAAGCTTGTTTAAGTTTGTATATTGACTTCTTGAGTTTACACACCATGTTTTCCTTTCCTTTAACCACAAAATCTTCAGGTTGATTCATGTAGACATCTTCATCTAAATTCCCATTCACAAAAGCAGTTTTCACATCCATTTGATGCAACTCCAAATCATAATGAGCTACTAGTGCCATGATAACTCTGAATGAGTCCTTTTTCGAAACGGGAGAAAAGGTTTCTTTGTAGTCAACACCATCTTTCTGAGTGAAACCTTTGACAACAAGTCTAGCCTTGTGTCGTTCGATATTGCCATTAGAGTCGCACTTAGTCTTAAAGACCCACTTACACCCAACTTTTTTACAACCTTCAGGCAACTCAACAAGGTCACAGACTTCATTGTGATCCATTGATCTCAACTCTTCTTTCATAGCGTCTAACCACTTAACAGAATTATTACTTTCCATAGCTTGTGAAAACGACTTTGGATCTTCATCAATTGCCAAGTCAAATTCTGGCTCTTGCAGATAAACCACATAATCATTAGAGATAGCAGGTCTTCTCTGCCTTTCAGACCTTCTTAATGCTACTTCTTGTGGTTCATCTACTATAGGTTCATCGACAATAGTTTCATTATGGGGTGTTTCATCATTCATTGGTTGTTCCTGCAAGTTGTCAAAATGGTCAACAATTGTAGGAACAACAACATGAGTAGAAGTTTTAGGTAGAGGAACCTTTACCCTTACTTCTTGAATTTTCACATTACGTGGTTTTACACTCCCACTAATTTCACCATTTTCAATGAACCTTGCATTGTAGGAAAATAAATCGGTAAAAACATATCACAGTGGCGCAGCGGAACAATAAAAATTTTTAGATCGTTAAATATCTCATGATGCCATATACAATAAACCAACAACAATTAAAACTCATACCTCAAGGACGCCAATCTTGCAGGAGGAGAATGACCGGAGGCTTCAACCAACTAGCCTTCTCTACTATTCTCCAATTCCCGAATGGTTGAGTGTGTGGGCACTCTGAACCTCGATCGGTATGCTAGCACTGCTAGTCTTCTTCCGACCACCCAGATCTCTAAAGAACTCTGTGCAACAATAAGCCTGCTCACCTGAGAGTCTGTGGTCTTAGAGAACTGGAGTGGCAAGACCTCTATTTATAGACCTGCATGAGGTGATTCTCTGAATTCGAATTGGATTAGGAAAAGATATTCTCCCTTATCCATAACCATAAAATCTGAATTTTTCCATGGGAAAATCCCAACAATAAAATTCGGTTTATTTAGGATAAATCCAATCCAAATCTAAACAAGATTTTAACTAGAATTTTATCTCCCTTTTTCAACCAAAAAATCCGAAATTCCTAGGAGAAAATCTCCTCAAAAAAATTCGGCCACTTTTAGGATAAGGGAAAATCAAAATTCCACTAGGATTTTCAAGCTTGAATCTTATCTCAACTTTATCCAAAATAACCGAATTTTCCTAGGAGATTTCCTCCATAATTTCGGCCATTTTTCAGGGAAGGAGAGAATCTAAATTCAACTGGGATTGAAACTTGAATTTTTCCCTTGAACCTTATCCACAAAAAACTGAAATTTCATTGAAGATTATCCTCAAAATTTCGTCCATAATTTGTTAGGATTTGGATTCAAAATTCAAGTAGGATTCTAACAAGATTATCCTCTCCAAATCCAACTCAAATTCGAATTTCAAACCTTGTGGATTTCCACAACAAATTCGAATCCCACTTGGACTGTGATTCAAAATTTGAATTTCAAATTTCAAATTTCAAATTTCAAATTTCAAATTTCAAATTTAAATTTCAAATTCAAATTTCAAATTCAAATTTCAAATTCAAAATTCAAATTTCAAATTTCAAAATTCAAATTTCAAATTTCAAAATTAAATTTCAAATTTCAAAATTCAAATTTCAAATTTCAAAATCCACAAAATGGTTGTGTTTCAAATTCTTGTTCTCATGGATAATTTTCTACAACTCCAATCCAATCTCAAATAAAATCATGGCAACTTTATTTGGAGTTCGAATAATTGTGTACTCTATTATCCAAAACAAAATCTGAATCCAACCGGAGAGAATCTTGTCTACCATCCTAATCCTGTGTCATCACCATCCATGCATAATAAACCAGCCAATAGCATACACAAATCAATTTGCCAAACATTAAGGAATTATGTGGAGCAAGTAGAGGGACTGATTGGACATATATAATCGGGCTCCCACAAATCCATATGATCATCATTCTTTACCGAACAACTCAATCATATGATCACTAGTTTCAGAGTCACACCACTATAAACCTGAAACTGAACTCCCAATTATATACCGTATTACGTAAGCCTGTGACAAGCTACTATCCAATGACCTTGTCATATATGCAAAACCCTCATATGATATCCATGATCAGCCTTAGGTCAAAGTCCGTTTAATCCTACTGATCAGGCTATCTTAAAGTTCCATTATACTACCGAATTAAGAAAATGATTATTCACCATATGTGAATAAGAAGTCATCCGCCCAGCAGATGACCCAAGGCCTTGTCCATTTTCACATTCAGTATAATGCCTTTAAGAGGATACCTTTAACTCCTTAGAGCTATGATTCCGATATCTGCAAACGAACCCTTCATCGTATACAAGTCATGCACCCAACGAACCGGCCTATAAGCTTACTACCTCTGAGACGCTTTAGCCATTGGAACATCAAAGTACACAAGTCATATACATGAAGTAGTTCATTTACTCAGGATTAAGGTTATTGCACAATGAACGTCAAAAGCAGATTGATCCACTCATAGCGGACAACGTAGATCAATCACACTTTAGTTCCGATCTAATATGTCACCACCAAATAACATATTTATGTCTCTACTTGGGAGTCCAGCTCCAGACAGTCAAGACAAACTGTCCCCTCCAAGGCTTTAGACAACATAATAGTCTTAACATGAGTTAGATGCTCGGTCTAACCCCATAGACTACAGACCATAGTTTAGACCGCTAACTTTAGAACATTGTCTTCTCGCATACAAAAGTCCATTACATGCAACGTTCTAACAGTTTTAACATAAGCAGTCAGTAAGCCATATTTGCTTACATTTACTTTAATATGTAAATAAGACGAGGACAGATAGCAATGTAATGAATAACCTCTATGTATAATTTTATTATCCAGTTCAAAATAAATACATCAAAATGTCTCTAACGCTTAGGGCATTTCCTAACATGCATTTCCAGTTTCAACTATTCTCATATTATGATTAGGACAATAGAATCTATACCCTTTGGATTTTTCAAGATAACCAATGAAGAAGCCACTGGTTGTTCTTGAATCCAGTTTCTTCTCATGTGGAGTATAATCCTTACTTCTGCCGGGCAACCCCAAACATGCAGGTACCTTAAACTGGGTTTCCTTCTCGTCCACAGTTCAAAAGGAGTTTTTGGAACTGCCTTACTAGGAATCCTGTTTAATAGATACATTGTAGTTTTCAAAGCATACATCCACAATGATAAGGGTAAAGAAGAGTAACTCAACATACTCCTAACCATATCCATTAAAGTACGATTACGCCTTTCTGCAACACCATTCTGTTCCAGTGTACCTGACTTTGTATATTAAGCAACAATGCCATGCTTTTCAAGGAATTTAGTAAATAGATCTGGATGTTGTCCAGTTTCATCATACCTTCCATAATATTCACCACCTCTGTCAGATCTGATAATTTTCACCTTTTTATCTAATTGTCTTTCAACCTCAGTAATAAACACTTCTAAAGCATTTATTAATTGAGATTTTTCATGCAACAAATAGATATATCCATAACGTGAAAAATCATTAATAAAGATAATAAAATACGTTTCTCCACCAAATGATGAAACATCAAACGGTCCACATATGTCGGTATGTATAAGTTCAAGGAGCTGCGTGCTTCTTGTGGCCTTTTTCTTAATTGTGTGTTTTGTATGTTTTCCCTTGATACAATCCACACAAATACTAAGATCGGTAAAATCCAAGTTTGGAAGGATATCATTCTTTACCAATCTTTGTATTCTATCCTTGGATATGTAACCCAAACGTTTATGCCACAAGTAAGCTGAGCTTTCATCTACTAAACCACGTTTTGTTCCAACATTATGATGCAAAGTCATCAGAGTCTTAGCAAATAAATTATCAAGCTTCAATTTGTATAAACCATCACAAAGAACACCAGAACCAATAAAATGATTATGCTTAAACAAACTGAAACATCCATTTCCAAACTTAAAAGAATATCCAGCTGTGTCAAGTCTTGATAAAGAAACTAAATTTCTAGAAACAGAAGGAACATAAAGAGTTTGAAAAAGATCTAAATGATGTCCAGTGTCTAAAATCAAACGATATGTTCCGATGGCTTCAACTGGAGCTTTGACTCGATTTCCCATGAAAACAAACTTTTCATTTGCCTTTATGGTTTGGGTCGTAAGGAATCCCTACATCGTATTTGAAACATGAGTAGTACAACCAGAATCAATCCACCAGGTATTATAAGGAACTTCTGCCAAATTTGATTCGAAACATACAAAAGTACTAGGCATACCTTTCTTTTCGAACCAAGCCTTACATTTCTGGCAATCTTTCTGATAGTGTCCACGTTTGTGACAGAAATGACATCTATCATCTTCTTGTCCCTTCTTTTGGATTTTGACAGATGACACATTAGCCTTTAGGTGTCCTTTATTGCCCTTTCCATTTTTTTTTTCCTGGTTTCTTTTTGGCTTCAAGCTGACCCATGAGGTTAATTAAGTGAATTCCCTGTTTCCTAAGCCTTGCTTCCTCTTGAATAAGCATACTCTGTAATTCTGTCACATTCCATTTATCCTTTATAGTGTTGTAGTTTATTTGGAATGGACCATATTCAGGAGGCAAGGAGTTTATGATAAACTGCACAAGGAAACTTTCACTCACTTTCATTCCCATGGAACTTAATCTTGCTACAGTATTCGTCATTTCAGTGATATACTCATGCATGGTACGAGAACCATCACACTTAACGGTGGTTAACATACCCATTAATGTCCTAGCAAGTGACTTATCAGCAGATTCAAAGTGAGACAAATCTTCCACAGATTTCATGAATTCCTTAGCATTATCAGTTTTAGGAATTGTTGGCTTAATGATGTCTGCTACAGTCATCCGCATGAACATTAAGCTAAGTCTGTTCGATCTTTCCCAAGCCTGATGAAAAGATCTTTATTCAGTGCTGCTAGTAAAAGTAAGAGCAGCGGGCTTATCAGCAAGCAATGCCAAATCAAGATTCAGTACACCTAAGTGAAACTGAACTTGTTCATTCCATTCAGAAAAATTAAGCCCATTGAACTTCATAATAGACGAAGCTTGCGAATGAAGAGCAACAGAAGTAGATGCTGCAAAATACACATAGAATGCTCTGATACCACATGTTAGAACTTTCATAGATTATGCAAATCAATTATACGTAATTATATATATATTACATCAAATATAACCCGTTATACATAAAAACTTAAATGTGCAATGGAACAAACATAACAGCAATGAATAATATTATTAACATATATATATACATAAATATACATAAGCATTCACAGACACAATAGTATGCATAAATATATATATATATAAGACAAACTTCATGGATCACATAAATCCTTTATATGATCATGTCAGCATACAGGTTGCAAACAGCATTCATGAATCAACTTTTATTATATACAAATATAAACATTCAGTCAAAACGTACATAAAGGTCAAATATATTGAATATACAATCAATTACAATTATATATACATACACATATTTCTGTTGCCGTCGTGAGTCAAAACTCATCATCTTGATTCATATTCATACAGAGACATCAAAAATAACAAATGGAATATTGGGCAAATCATTCACATGCTTGATTCATAATGATTTTCTTCAAGAAAAACTGATCAAAGATGAAAAATCTCTCAGAAAACTAGGTTTCTCTCTCTTAACCTCATTTTCTTTTTGCAAACAGTTTTGATGGAGAAACTGTCGATGTGTTTTTGGATAGAGAGAGGACCAGTTTCTAATTGAGACATTTATTCACATGTTCCATCAGAATGTGCAGTTATTAGAAAATATCTCTTTTATTGATCAATAAGAATAAAGCACATCATAATTATTAAATTATAATTATCTTTTAATTAAATAAAATATAATAATAATAAATTAATAATAATAAGCCACGTGGGCCAAATAAATCCAACATTTTTATTACAAAAGTAATTACTAAATTAGTTATATCATTATAATTATTTTTAACAACTTATGAAACTATTTTTTAATCATTTATAGAAAATAAGACTGTTATTTCTTAATAAGTTTTTTTTTTAAATTTTTTTTATTTATATCCTTGGCATGGATAATTTGAACAATTATCGATTCAAATACAACTACATACCTTTAATTTTAATCTATTGAACTTAAATATACAAAATATTGATTACAACTATATCAAAACTGGATAAACGGAAAAAAAAGTTGAATAAAATAATTAATACAAAAAATTAAAATTTTAATCTATTAATATGTTTGTTAACAGTACCGCTCCTTATTATTTTTTTTTTTTGTCAGATACTCCAAATGTTAGTCCGTTTGGAAATTCGTTTATTTCAAAAAGTTCTGTTACTTCTTCTGTAAGTTTATCCACCCTTCTTACCAGATGGCAAAATTGTCAAAATGCCCATAAGGGTAGAAACGGAATAACACTATACAAAGAACAATAAATTTGGTGTTCTTAAATGTTCGCATAAGCGTTCTTTTTCAATGGGAGACTTCGACGTAGATACCCGTATATTATATTTATATTGTTGAAAAATTAATCTATCAGTCAAAATTATAATTCATGCCAATTGGGAAAATATTTTACTCATGACCATTGTGATTTTGAATTCGAGACTCAATTCATTAATATATTACAATTCAGGATTGCCTTCAAACTTGACTTTTTTATTTTTTATTTTTTCCCTTCCTTTGATTTTTTCTTTGTTCCAATAAGTTCGAGTGAAGGATATTTGATTGAAAAAGAGTAGTGATGCCAACCTTAAGTAGGTCAAAATATCTCTAGAATTATTTATCTTTTCTCGTCATTTATTAAAAAAAAAAAACCAATTATTCAAAAGACGAAAAAAGGAGCTGATTGAGATACTATAAGAGATTATAACAAAGAAATATATTTCTAGTAAATTCAATTGCAAGCACCAATCATAGACACAGAACAATGAAATATTTCATCTTAACCAAAAAAAAAAAATCATAAAAGATATAGTTTCGCGATTAAAGAAGGACAATTTTTTCTCACTACTTTATGTAAATACATATCCGACAACGTTTTAGAAGAGGAAAAACAGGAAAATAAAAAATTATTAAAAAAAAACTATTGAAAGGGTGTTTAGGAGGAGTTTTGGATATGTATTTTTAGAGATATTGATTTTGAAAATCAGACATCATTTTGGAGATTATGTTTAGAATAAATGTTTTGAAAAAAAAATATATATATAAAAATAAGTGTGTAATATATGAGAATACATATATGTATTATTAGAGATTTAAAAAAAATATAAAAGATAAATATATTTTAGCTTACGACATCAAAACTATACCTCTAATACCATACCTCAATCACAAATATGATTTAAAAAAATAATAATAATAAGCGGCTTACCGCCGTATGCCAATTTTCTTGTGTAGCAAGAATTGTTTTTGCAGCGCCGCACTTTAAACTTTGGAAAGTCCCATGCGACCGTACAACATACCTTGTTCAAGAAGTTGAGCACCGAAGACAACCTGATCACGATACGTGCTTTTATCATAGGGTTTGGCAGCCACCTCGTCGGCCTTGCCCAACAAAGAAAAACATATTTATTTCACCACTGGCCCCCATAATTTACAATTATGTCCCAATCCGTCACCTAACATGTTCTTTTGTCCCATTTATCATACTGTGGCAGCATGAGAATTTAATTTAAAAAAAAAAGTGGAAAAATGCACGTGACTATTACATGCAACATGACAATTGAAGAAATTACATTGAGATTTCGCATACCCTGCCTAAAAAAAGAAAGAGGAGCGTTTTGATCATACGATGATTAAATGATCAAAACCCTACATTGTTTTCATATAGATTTGTATATAAAGTTCTATGATAAGATACGAAAACACGTAAAGTGTGATTCTAAATTATGTTATTTTAATTAAATTATGTTAAGTTCTCGCACTCTTCTTAGTCTAATATAGTTCCGATATAATATTATTATAAATTATATTATCCTATTTGATAAAGTATTTTATTATTATGTTTTTCATTCCTTACCGTTGTAGACTTGGGAATAACCTACCAAAGGAAAAACAAGTTAGTGAGTCAGAAACATGAACTATTCTTAAAATTGGAGTAATTCATCGTTAGTAGAGATTTAAAACCAAGAAATAAACTATTATGAATAGAAATGAATACACATGTACAACAAAATAAAAAAATCAAACAAAAGAATTACAGAGGTGCATCTTTGAATGGGCTACTGCACTTAATTTTTTTTAATAAGAAATAAAATGGGCAACTTCACTTGCATCTGGAGCTTCTTTACTATCTCTGATCAAAAGAATTATAGTAATTCTTTGATGCAATGTTTCAATGATATTTTTGGCAGGGTTGGAGATTGGAGATTGGTAACATGACGAAGTCTACGGTCGCTTCTCGCATCACCACGTGAATTGTGATAGGAAGACAAAGTGTGACCACAACAACCATATAATTTTCTCCCTTTTTTTTATAGGACATTACATTTTAGCACATATTGGATTATCGTATCCTTTTGAAACCGGACCACTAGGACTACTTACCAAAAAAAGATAAAACTACACTATATACATATATTTTTACGAATTATTAGGTGATAAATGTTCCTAATACTTAAATTAGCATTCCTACCCTTATAATGAATTAACCCCACATGCCTTGTTTCCCATTATCTGTACACAGGGAAAAAATGGATTTACCGCAAGTTTGAACTCTTTCAATGATCTAACAGCTGTAAACGTTTTTATCAGTAAAAAAAACTTACTCTATTGTAAAATCTCCCTTTGTTTACAAGGATTGTGAAAATTTTTTTGGCTTAGTACGATTGCAGTAAAAGTAATTTTAGTTTTACAAATTTCAAAAATTTTGACATGTATATACTTATAAGAAAAAGTTTTCGTGCATAAACGGAAATGTAGCTTACGATGCCGAGCACGAATCACGAATAACACTGATGCAAGAATCTCATTAATTGTACTGATCCTACGTTATCATCAATCGTGATCATCTTGCTCGCGGTATGTAAATATTACTAGAATATCTTGTATATTCCACAAGATTTCTAAGAAAATGTGAAAGAGGGAAAGAGACAGGGAGAGAAAAAATAATATCACACATCATAAAAGTAACTTGATCACTGTGGGGTTGTGGTCCTTAGTTAAAGTAACTTTATTGGCTTTAGGTATCACAGATAGCCCAGAGGAATCCTATTAACCAAAGATATTTATATAAACGAATTAAATTTGGTTTGATTAAAAAATAATTAAATAAATAATATTGCCCTATGATTCAGTCCCCCTTGGGCATCCAATAGGATCATGGGAAAAATAAATAAATACGATTTAATATATAAATAATTAAAATAAATAACATATTTTAAAATATTTAAAGTAAATAATAATAAATAACGGATTTATCAGGTAAATGATTTATTTAATTTTTGTAAATATATTACTAACCTACTATATTTATTTACTTTTAGCAAGTATGTTACCTATCTGGTAAATTTGTTGTTTGTCTTGTAAATTTTTTTTTTACCTACTAATAAATATAAATAATAATGTCCAAAAATTCAAGTAAAATCAGATAAAATAAGAAAATCTGATACTGAATCCCATAATCTAGAATATCAAAAACGATTTCCGAAAGCCTCAGCACGCGCCTCATATGAGCCTGTGCTTCGTTGCGGGTTGAAAAACTGGTCCCTTTCACTCTAAAATCCTGACCATTCGAAATTTTATCCACTCAGATTGCAATATAAACAAAACACATTATAAATGCTCATGAGAGTTATAAATAGAAGACGAAATAAAAATAAAAAGATGCTCATGTACCAACTACAAAAATAAATAAATAAATAAATAAAATATTTATTGTTAAAGGATTACGAGATTGCTTACGGAGAAAGCAGATACGGGACGACATTATTGTCACTAGCTGTACAGGAGAAATGGGACAAATTTCGTGTCTTTTATTATAACTTATTATTATAATTATTAATAAATTATTAATTATAGTAAATTACATACGCATACAAGCTTTATATTATAATTTAATTATTATATTGCAACTGAAAATAACTTTTCGAATTCCTTAAAAAAAAAAAAAAGAAGAAAGAAAGAAAGAAAGCAAAGCAAAGCTTCTTAGTAATAAAGCGTGAAGCACGTGCTTTCGCAGATGTCATGGCAGTAATGGGTGGGGTCATAACCTGATCCATCCTGAAAATTTAAAATTACATTACATAAGCCCTTAATACTTCAAATTCTTGGGTCTAAATTTTTTTATCTTTTTTTTTTAATCAATAAAATTTATGATAAAGTTAATCAGTTTGAATTAAAAATTTTATTTTATTTTTGACTCGACTCATATATTATTCAAATTCTAAAAAGAACAATACGTGTGTGTATATATATATATATGTAAGAATTATACTGCATAAGGGGAGGAAATTTCGTGTGAGGGGAGAGGAACTAGCGAATAAAACGCATTGTTTTGTGGGAAAAAAACACAAATGCAGTATAACAGTTCAGTTTTTGAAAGCACAAATGTATACGAGAAGAATATTCTGAATTTAAATTTGTCCACACAGAGGGGGGGAAAAAAAAAAAAAAAACAAAGATAGAGAACAGAAGCTTCGAGCGTTTGAAAATTCTAATCTGATCCTTATTTTGGTTGTGGATAACTCAAAAGAAAACTTGTCTTCTTAATTGGTTTTCTAATTGGACGACCAAAAACCAAATTCCCGTTTGAAGTCAAATTAAATGTCAACCGTAAACATCTTATCACCTGACCATATAAATTCGGACTTGTTTCGTTTTTATTTATTTATTTATTTTTTCTAGCGATAACAAATTAACCATATGTATAATTTAATCTTGCGGTGGCTATATGTATAGTAAAAAATTTGCAACTTATAATTTAAGAAAAAGAAAGAGAAAAAAAAAAAAGAAGACAAGTATAAAAGATAAATGTTTCTCAATCACAAATTGGCTAATAATTTTGGAGACTTGAAAGTATTTAATCATAAATCGATCCATTTCCTCTCCTTAGAAGGGTGTCGGACAAGCATCTTTGTAAAAATGATAAAATTAAATCAAAATGATTAATGTTCTTTGGATTGGATGTTTCCTCCTAACACCAAGACAACGTACTAGCTAACTAGCTGTACAATTATATGACATTTTTTTTTTTATCTTTCTCTTATTAAATAATTTTTATTGATAATAATTTTAATCCTTTCATTCTAAATTAATAATGAAAATAATAATAAGTTTAACAGAGGGGCAAGTTTGTCATTTGGTTGATTCGAAAATGAATGGAAAAGTAAACGAAAACAAAATAAAATATTCTAGGAAGCAGGGGGCTGCTGAGCTGCCATAATATCATAACTCATTCCCGTAGTATGAAGAGGCCATTTTGGTCAAACTCATCCTTCTCAGTCAGCCTTGATCATCAAGCCACCAAAACTCAAAAAAATTGAACAAAGTTGAGGACTCCCTTGATTTCCCATCTCGGAAGCCTCTAGACGCTTTTGAAATTCAAACCCCCAAGCAGAGCTCCCACTTTAAAACCCCCCTTTTCCCTCTCTCCCTCTCCTCCCCACTCTTCCTCTTCATTCCTTTCAAACACACACACACAGACACGAAAAAAAAAAAAAAAAAAATCCCTCCTCCCTTCTCTCTCTTTCTCTCTGTGTCTCTAATCAGAGTCCCAAATCAAAGCTGAATAAGAAGAAGAGGAAGAAGAGTAGTAGTAAAATTAATGGGGACTTTGGTAGGGCATGTGGCACCAGGGATGGGGTTCCTCCTCATAGGACTATGGCACCTCTTGAACCACATGAAGCTCCATCTCCTCCAACCAACTTCCTACTACGCCCCTCCATGGTTTCCAACGCCGAAGCTCCGTCATCTGGAGCTTTTCCTCATCATGGCGGGCTCCACCGCCTCCGTCGCCATGGAGCTCTTCATCGGTCCCCAGAACCACCAGCCCCTCGACTCCGACGGCACCATCCCCACCAACCACCTCCACAACTTCGAACACTCCTCCATCTCCCTCACCTTCTTCGCCTACGCCCTCCTCTCCATCCTCCTCGACTGTCGTCTGCCTAATAATCGCACACGCCACGCGTTGACTCAATTCCTCGGCGCAGTCGCTTTCGCCCAGCAGCTCCTCCTCTTCCACCTCCACTCCGCCGACCACATGGGACCCGAGGGACAATACCATTTGCTTCTTCAGCTCCTCGTTCTCGTCTCCTTGATCACGACCCTAATGGGAATCGGATATCCGAAGAGCTTCATAGTCAGTTTCGTCAGGTCTCTAAGCATAGCGTTTCAAGGGGTTTGGCTAATCGTTATGGGGTTCATGTTGTGGACACCTGCTTTGATTTCAAAAGGCTGTTTCATGCACTATGAAGAAGGCCACCACGTGGTTCGCTGCTCCGGCCAAGAGTCGCTTCACCGGGCTAAGTCTCTTGTCAACATTCAGTTCAGTTGGTTCTTGATTGGGATTGCTGTTTTCGCTGTCTGCCTTTATTTGGTGTTGGTTAAGGTTTACGGTCAAGAAACCCCAAAGGTTGAGTATTTTTCACTCGGCTTAAAGGAGGAAGAGTTCGATCAAGAAGATGAAGACTCGAATGACGTTGAATCCCAGAAGAAAAGTACCAATCTTAGAAATGGGACTTCAATGAGTTTCATTGAAATGGGAAGATCAGGTTTTGGGCCCACTGATATTGAAAGGTAGAGAAATTGATTATTAATGAGTCTATTTGGGATTAAGATACATAAATGGTCACCTATATTACTGAAGTAGAGGTGGGGGTTTCCGTGAGGTAATGTGTACAAATTAATTAGGTTGGTGAGATGCTGCGTAATTAGTTTAATTAACTAATTATGTGAGCAAAATTGAGTGTTTAATTTGGCTTAATTCCACTTTTGTATGATGATATACAAAGAAAGGGAAAGGCTGATTAATGCACGTACAAAATAAGGGGAAAATTTGTTCTGTTTCGTTGTTAGAATTGATGGATAGTCAAGTTTTAGAGGTCAGTCCATTTAATTTGTAATTTGTGTAAATGTGAAAAGCATAGGATTGGGGAAAAGAGAGAAGAGAGTGTATGTGTGTGTGTGTGTGTGTGTGTATATGAGTTTATTCCAATCACCAACTTGTAAAGAAACTTCCTATTTCATCATTTGGTACAAATTTTCTACGGAATCTTTTTTGTATGTCTGTTTTTAATTTGGTTTTTAATATCAATCTATTGCGTATATTGTAAGCTCTTATATTAAGTATGTCACGCAAGCACACCTTGTATGAGTTGTGCGGATAAAGCTTGGAAAGTTACAATTTTCTTGGTTAAAAAAAGGTGGCGGAAGTTATTGTCATGATAATAAATAATGTGAAAGTAACATAAACGTACATACGAGCCCGAGGCCCCACCAAAACAGCACTACTAGTAAATGAGAAATTATCTGAATGAAAGTTAGGGAAATTACACTACGTGCAATTTTTTAAGAGTCTAATTCAAATAGACTTCTTTAGAAAAAAAAAAAGAAATACAGAAATTTCAAAAAAAAAAAAAAAGCATTACAGTTATAGGTTTTGAATCTAAGAGTTTCTATTTAAATCTCCTTCATTTTAAATTGTTGAACTAGTCATAACATATCTCATAATAATTCTTAAATTTTATACTATAAAATGCTTAGAGACGCTATCAATATTAAGCAATATTATTAATAAAAAGTGAGTTTTATTTGTATATCTTTTACTATGAAATCCACCTTGTATTAATGGATAATATTTAACATCACTAATATCTTATAGAACTACCAATGTCTTATAACAATACTCAAAATGCACGATACAAAATTTTCTGACGTAAATCAATCAAAATTTTTTCTTATATAATCTCAATTGATAAGATTATATGTTGTATGTCTACACTTATAAATTATTAGTCCTATGCAACTTGTTTCAATAAATATTCATAATTTCACAAATTGACTCTCAGATGTAACTATGATATAAGATTTTATAAAAAATTTGTAATGTCAATTACTACTCAAATTAAAAAAAAAAGTAATGATAATTACTGTAGATGATATCCAGTTATGATATGAACTACTTTGTTTAATGTTCATAAAAGAAAACACTTCGTGACCTTTAATGATGATGCGTGGCACTTTGTGTGTTGACAAGGAAGCGTAAAGCTCCAACTGCCACGTGATTAAGATAAGATACATATTGATGTAGGCCACTACGATATGCATATTGTCTATGTTTTCGAATAATGTATACATATATATAAATATATATATTCAGATTCTACGGCAAATTAAAGGAGACAGCACCCATTTATGGCTTATGTATATGACAAAAGACTTGGACTGATTGCGACGTTAAAGAAATAAAATATATTCAACGATCAATCAGCTTAGCAAATTATGTAGCATACTTGTAAGATCACAGGAAGAATTCTTTAGCATGGCAAGTAAAAAAATCTTTTGATCAGTAACACATAGTTTTAATCACGATAACAAACTCAGTTATATAATATTTTTATATTGTCAGATCTCAAATGAAATCCTACTAGACTAAACAAAATGTAATAATTTAACAAAAAAAAAAGATGTAAGAAAGATTTAACAGTTAAAAATAGTTTAGTAATAGATATATAGTTTGAGTTACTGACTTAACTTGCATTAAACACGAATTTTAAAATTGTGGTTTTGGGCATTAAATTGTAGTATTTTTTTTTTTCTTTTTAATGAAAAGAAAAGGCAACTCGTATCTGGGTAATGTCAACTATCCTAACTAGATTGATGATCAATTGTAATCCTTACATACTAATGACACTTTTACGATGGCTTCATCTACACTTACCAATCCACTTCGTGTTGCTTCCAGCATACAGTACATGGTTTTTTTTATGTTTTTGCTTTACTTGGCATTTTATTCCGCATGCTCTACAGCTAATACACTCAACGGGTTCTATTATTTGATTTCTATTCAGAATGTTTATACCCAAGAATTTTAGGATATATTGCCCATTATATCGAAGTCCTGTTGAAAATTGGTTGGTGTGCCACATTTGGGAGGAAATCTTGGTTTTGTCACAAGAATTACTTCCAAGGTGGTTATTGGTGGCATTTCGCTTACTCCTAAATTGTTTGGTAGATGGGAGGTTATGGATACCCTATTTTGTACAACCTCTTTTCCGTCCAATCCCATTTCCCATGATATGAAGATGAACATATTTTGTGGAGTCAGTATACACTTGGGGAACTAACATAGGTTGTGATTTAGCATACCATAGGTAATTAAAGACTCATTTACTCTTTTTTAAAGTTGGTTTTTGATCCAACTTATGGAGTTTAAAATTAGCTTGTCAAATTAAATAGGTGATGGAAAAATAATTTGAGATACTCATAGTTTTCCATGAGTAACCCAAGGTATACCCTTATGTCAGTCACCTAAAAGCCCAATCCTTTGGTTCTTGATAGCCTAAATAGCCCAAGAAAGTTAGTTCTAAAAATTCTCAGATGTGTTCACCCTTTTTGTGGTTAAGATGGGAATTGTTATAATAGATTGATGGTAGTAAGCCCCATTCACTAATAAAAAGATTGGTTCCCAAAGTATGGTATCCATAAGTGGAGTTAACCTTTTATTAGTAGTGATGTTTAATCAATGGTGTCTGTAGGAAAACAGATACTAAGAAAACACTATGCACATTGTTAAATCATCTGTTTAAGTCTCTTAACCCTTGGAAACACCTAAAATTAGTTAAATTTAGGTGACTTTGTCTCCTTTCGACCTCTATTTTTTCATTAATTATTTGAATTTCACATATAAAAATGATCATGGGCTACAAACTACAAAGGGAATGGAGTGTGGAACAACCCACCTGAACTTTGAAATTTTTTCCAATCAAAGCTACCCTCAAAAGGGTTTTTGCCTTCGTTTTGGGAAACTTTTTGAGAGAAATATTTAAGAAGAAAACATTTAAAATGATAAAAATGTTTAGCATTGTAGAAAAATTCCCAAATGACAAAATGTTGGCCACTAACATTTAGAATTTTATCTAAAGTTACAAATAACAATATTTTTTAATATTTTATACTATTTTAAATGTTGTCTTCTCAATATCCATTTAAATTTTTGAAAAACAGAAACATTTGAAATATTAAGAACGGTACTACTAAAAAAGAAAAAAAAAAAGGTTAGAAACTGTTGAAACAAATGAAGCCCAATATTTATCCTTCTCGTATATATAGGGCCGACTTTCTCTTGAGCAAGTCCAAGTTATTATTATTATTATTTTTTTATGTTGTTATGCCTTTTTCACTTTCTCATGCCAGTGTTGGCTACATCATTAATGGTACATTTATTAAAAGTTGCAACATTCTCTTCGCATCTGGAAATGTTAAATTCTGAAACACCTTTTTTGAGGGTGAGAAGGGTGGACTACATACGAAACTTATATATAATTAATTCTGATACAAGAAACACCACATAAATTTTGAGTAATATTATATTACTTTTGTTTACATATGGAACTTTTTCCAAGTTGGCCCATCTATATAGACAACTCTACAGTATATTATTTTTTACTTAATTATATATAAAATAATAATTTTTATATTTAATAAGGTATAAATAATATGAATTTTAAAGTTTTATAAATAAATTTTACTTATTATTTATAAAAAAAGATTTATTGATTAATAAACATGTTAAGTATTACAATCATATTGGATAAGTCATTATTTTATTTATATTTAATTTAAACAAATTAATTCGGGTTAACACGATTAATAAAGAAATTGGGTTTAGGTTTGAAATTTTAATACGAGTATTTGGGTTTGTGTTTTAAAAACGAATATTAAATAAGTCGGGTTTGGATTTAACGTAATAGTATTAACTGAAGAGCATAATATAATACAAACACAACACGATAATACGAATTGCTAGCCTTAGTGAAAATCATGTTTTTTTAAGCAATAACACACAAAATAAAATGAAATTGCAGTTTTTAACATGTATTTATGCGCTGTTTGGTGAACGTATTGCATTTGCATTGCGTTTAAATGCAATGCATTAAATACAATTTGTGTTTGGATGAAAAGTATTAGCATTGTATTTGAATACAATGTGTGTTTGGGTAACAAGTATTTGAATTGTATTTTAATAATAAATATGTGATGTGATGGGTAAAAGTAGAGATGAAAAAAAGAGAGAGAAAGAAAAATATATGATGTAATTAATAAAAATAATAGAAAAAGTGAAATAATGAATAGTGATTATATTAGATTTAAAATGTGATGTGATTCGTATTTGAATAAAATGCTTTTGTATTTAGAGGAAAATTACATTGCATTTAAATTTAATGCAGTTTAAAAGCATGTACCAAATGTGTCTTTAATTGAAAAATTATCGACAAATGAAGTTTCACCCACTTGTTTGTACACAAGTGATAGGAATTTGAGTGGGAAATAAATTTCAAATTGCATTGAATTGTTTTGATTTTTGACGCAGCAACCGCACAGGAAGACATTTTGAAAATTTCAAGTTAACATTGCTAGCTATATAGCTTATATATTCAATTTGCCTTTATATATATGTAGAGTTCGTCCATCTTGGTGGGCATACCAACAATATTCTGACTTTTCACGGAATGCAATCTTGAAAATATGATATCAACCTTTCTTACAATTCGACCGATAAGTTTTTTTTTTTTTTAATCAAAATTATTACTATATTTCTTTTTCAGCTACTAGATTCTCTTATAATTACTTCTATAAATCAGCACATTTTGTTAAATTTATGATGTTGAACATCCATGCTATTTGGTAATCAAAACTTTACAATAATAAACGTGAGTAGAAGGAATCATGTAAACCTGCAATTTCAAATTGTACAATTTATGTGTTTTTTGAAATTTCAAAAAGGGGATCGATAATGTTTTCAGGGTCTTGCTCCAGTGGTTATTAGATAAGCTCACTAATCACACCAATGGGATGATAAGAAACATGACCCTAAGTCTTCACAACTAAGAGACCTCAGGTTTCAAGACCAAAAAACACATGGTTTTTCTTGCAAAATGCTGGACTCTTATATACGCTACGACTCGAACTTGAGACTTGATAGATTACTGCATAGGAAATATGATTTTCAGTACTGCACTCTTTGTTATTTGTCGTCTATAATTGTGTTCTAAGTTTCTTATTTTTTTAAAATGTTTTTTAAGTTTCGTATGTTTTTTAAATGTCCTCATACTCCTACTCTTATGGTTATTGGATAAGCTTACTAATCGCACCAGTGGGATGACAAGGAACATGACCCTAAATCTTCATAACTAGGAGGCCTCAGGCTTTAAGAGCAAAAAGTACATGGTTTTTCTTATAAAATGCTGGACTCTTATATACGGTACGACTTGAACTTGAGACTTGATAGATTACTGCATAAGAAATATGATTTTCAGTACTATACTCTTTGTTATTTGTTATCTATAATTGTGTTATAAGTTTCTTATGTTTTTTAAATGTCAGTATCTGGTCTTGTGGTTCATCTCGATTCCCGAATATGCAGCGACAGTAGAACATGTACTCGGCGGTGCAAGAAAGGTTTCCCCTCATCAACTAATGGAGTCTGTGTACAATTTCTACGTCATGGAACATGTTACTGCCGCATCTAACGTCTATTAGCTACTCTATTTAATAGAAAACTATATATAAATATATAATAAATGCATCAAATCCTAGTTATTACCGGTTTGCTTAAATCTATGTTAATTAAATATGCAAAAAGTCTTGAAGAGCAGCTGATCCTGATTAAAAATTTTATGTACAACAATGTGGGAGGATATATCATGCCAAAAATTTTCTTGAAATTTTATGTTTGCCAGCCTTTTTTGTTATGAATTTGTCAAGCACTAAAGCTAAGTGAATGCTAACACTTAATGGAGGCCAAAAATGATCTAACCCTACTATGAATCCCTAGGAGTCTATATATATAATGCCAATGTGATTGTTCTATGTGTACCATTCACTTAAAACAACATCAATCAGGCAAATTAATTTAGACTAAGCAAAATTGAATATAATAATTATTGTTTTCTTGATCACATCTCTATATATACTAGGCATATGACTTCACCTTTATGAAATTAAAATAAAATAAAAACAAATATTAAAATGAAAATAAATTAAAATATGAAAACTTTTATGCACAAATGTACTAGGCATATGACTTCACCTTGTCATTCCTATGCTCATCTTATGTAACAATTGTTAGCCAATTCTACTCAATTCATTAATCAAGGAGCTTAATCTAACCTCGTTATGTCTCCCAAGCATCAAATGAGATAATATGCATGAATTGCTAAGTTGATATCCCTATTTAACTCGTTACCCACACATTTGTTAAGTTTAGCCTTTAAATTGGAAATTAGGATGTCAATTGCCTCTCTTTCTTACGATAACTAAAATCCTAGTTTAATTGTTTAAATGTTGATCTCCTCCCGGTCTTACAACAACCTGGACTATATTCCTCAATTTCAGGTTAAAAACTCAATCTATAATATCTGTAATGATCATGGGATAAAATTACTCTATAATAAGTAATTAACGTTATGAATATCATGTATTTACCAATTTGGATAGATTGAACGAAATAAATAAACGTTTAATTTCCATTAATACAATGAAAGGGACAAACGAGATAAATTTGATTCACCGTATTTATTCTTGAGTAAGATATATATATTGAGTAATATATGATTATATGTGTGTGCGTGTGTGTAGTGTCAAAAAATTGAACAAGATAACATTTTCTTAATATAAAACTGATATATTTAGAATCAAATGCTCAAATTAATCAATTGTGCATGAAAAGTGTCTTTTGAATAGAAACACATAGTGTTAGGAAATTGGTCAATATGACATTCTCTCGATATAAAACTGATATATTTAAAATCAATATGCTTAAATTAGTCAACTGAGCATAAAAAGTAACTTTTGAACTGAAAATATATAGTGTCAGGAAATTAGTCAAAATAATCTTCTCTTGATATAAAACTGATATATTTAGGATCAGTATGCTCAAATTAGTCGTTTGAGCATAAAAACTAACTTTTGAATAAAAAACACACAGTGTTAGGAAATTAGTTAAGATGACCTTCTCTTGATATAAAATTGATATATTTAGAATCTGCATGTTCAAATTAGTCAAGTGAGCACAAAAAGTGAATTTTAAATAAAAATCATGTAATATCAAAAAACTGGTCGGGACGACCTCGAATAAACATAAAATAGTTATATTTGAAATCAGCACACCCAAATTAGTTAATATAACATATGTCAAATATTTCATACAAAATAAGTATACTATTCATGTGCGGGGTTAACACAGTATATAAGCACAATCATAAGACCAAAAAGGAAGTAGGCAGATACGGAGAGAGTCTATTTAGGCAATGAATGGTGCTTACAACCATTTCAAATACAGTTAGAATAAGAATCAGGTTTTCAAATATTTGTTCGGGAGAGGTTAGGACATAACCAGATATTTACCGAACTATATTAAGAGGATTAGACTATTAAGGAAGCTTTTGTAGATAAATTTACATTACAAAAGTGAGTTTAGGTGAACAAGTGACATAAAGTGAGAGGAATCCCTTGATTTAGGGAGGGTAATTTAGGCTTCTGAATAAAAAATGGAGTTTTTGGGAGATAAGGAATATTATGCATTCAGGTATGCATTAAATGCAAAATATATAGGAAAAACGATAAAACATGCACAGCAGAATTTTAAAAATTTTTCAAGATCATTAAAAACTCGTATTGCCATATATAATAAATTATTTAAAAATCATTACACTTTCAGAGGAAAACACCAAGATTGCCGGAAGAAGTGACTGAAGGGTTTCAACCAACTAACTTTCTCTACTATTCTCTAATTCCCAGATAGTAGAGTGTGTGAGCACTCGATTTCTTGATCGGTATTTTAGCGTGACTTGTCTCCTTCCAACCATCCAGATCTCTAAGAATTTATTATTATTAATGAGATATATAATAATAAATTCGCTTACTTGAGAGCATGTGGTCTAAAGAAAATAGGAGTCCTGATGGTTCTGTTTATAAATTTGCATTAGGTGGCTTTCAGAATTTTGAATTGGACTAAAAAAATATTTTTTTCTCTCTACCTAAACCCCAAGGCTGATTCTCCCAAAGGCAAACAACCTAAAAAATTTAGCCATACCAGGTTAAAGAGAATTCAAAATTTAAACAGGATTTAAACAAGATTTTTCTCTTTCCTCCCATTCAAAAAATCTGAATTTACCTTAAAAAAAATCCTAAAAAAATTCAGCCAAGGTGTAGGTTTGTAATTCAAAATTTGAATCACATTTAAATAAGATTTTCCCATTCAAATAAGATTCTAAATTTTTAAGACTTTTTCCCATTCTGAATTTTTAGGTTTGTAGTTCAAAATTTGAATCACATTCAATCCGATTCTCCCATTCAAATAAGATTTTTCTCTTTCCTCCCTTTCAAAAAATCTGAATTTACCTTATGGAAAAAGTCCTAAAAAAATTCGGCCAAGGTGTAAGTTTATGATTCAAAATTTGAATTAAATTTCAAACTCCATAAATCTAGTAATTTTGTCTACATAGATAATTTTCACAACTCTAATTCAAATTCAAATAAAATCATGTTAACTTTATTTGAAATTCAAATAATTATATAATTTTTTATCCAAAAAAAAAAATCAAAATTCAAATTAAGAGAAAATCTTATCTTTCAAAGCCTAAAGTAGATGTCACCTAAATTTGTGTTAGGATAAAATTTTATTCAATTCAAATTCAAATAAGATAATCTTTAAGATTTCAAATATTTATTTAAATAAGATTTTCAAAATTTAAATCAATTTCATATTTGTTTTTCAAAAAATAAATACAATTAATTTAAATTTCAAATCTTATCTTCCAGAATAAATATTAATTAAATATTTATTCTATTTATTGAATAACACAAAATTAAAATTATGCCCCCGCACCTAGAGAAAAACGCCCACAATTATGCCATGGCAACTTTATTTGAAATTCAAATAATTGTGTAATCTGTTATAAAAAAAATCAAAATTCAAATTAAGAGAAAATCTTATTTTCCAAACCCTAAAGTGAATGCCACCTAAATTTGTGTTCGGATAAGATTTTGTTCAATTCAAATTCACATAGGATAATCTTTAAAATTTTAAATATTTATATAAACAAGATTTTCAAAATTTAAATCAATCTCATATTTATTTTTTAAAAAACAAATACAATCAATTTAAAATTTGAATCTTATCTTCTAAAATAAATATTAATTAAATATTTATCCAATTTATTGAATAACACAAAATTACAATTATGTCCCGGCACCTAGAGAAAAATGCCCACATCCGGAAATGGGTAATCTGGATTTATCTCTTCACTAAATGAAAGAATACAAACAACAAAGAATATCCTGATCAATTATCTTCTATTAAGGAATTATACGAAGTTAGTAAAGGGACCAATTAGGCATATATAATGTGAGCTACAATAACATATGTAACTATTGTTTTATAACAAATAAATCTGTTACACAATTATTAGTTTCAGAGTTATACCACTATAAACTTGAAATTACATTCCCAATTATATACTGTATTATGTAAGCCAATGATTAGTTATTGTCCAATAACCTTGTCATATATACAAAACCCTCATATGATATCCATGATTAGCCTTAGGTTAGAGTCCGATCAACCTACTGGTCATGTTATCTTAAAGATCCATCATACTCTCGAATAAGAAAATGATTATTCACAATATATAAATAAGAAGTCATCTACCCAGCAAACGACTTAAGACCTTATCTATTTTCACATTTAGCATAATGCTTTTTAGAGGATGACCTTTACTCCTCATTAAAGTTATGATTCCAATATCTATAAAGAAAATCTCTATCATATACAAGTCATGTACCTAGCGAACTAGTCTATAAACTTACTATCTTTGAGATGCTTTAACCATTAGAATATCAAAGTACACAAGTCATATACATGAAGCGATTAACCTTGTGGCGACCCCCACGTACGTTACCATACCAACCAGTCGAGCTCTGCCGCCGACCGCGATAGCTGGCAACCTCGTGGGTCGTCATCCTCTTACTTTACATACTTAACTTTCCCTTCTTAACGTTCTCATTTAAAGCGGAAGCAATTTCTATAGCAAATTTTTTTCTTTTTCCTTTTAACTTACATATTATACCTATATCTATCATACTCTTATAACACATATTTCATAACTTTCTTTCTTTCATCTTCCTTTTTGAATGCTCAGCGAAAGACTCATGGTAGTACCATACCCTCGCCCAGTCCCTTGGAATGTGCAGATCCGTCCGTTGTCCATCATACTACTTTAAACTAACAGGTTGCTTACCTGCAATATATAAACAACTAATGAGCTAGATGCTCAGTAAGTTCAAACATACATTCATTAACTTATAAATACTAGTAATATATATTATTACTAGAATATATAACATCACGTATATACACCTCATATACATCGTTTATATATCCTCGAAACATAACATATTATGTTAACCTCTTCATGCTCATTTATATCTTCGTTCATCGTTCTTAACATTCTATCAATTATCTTTTATCATTCTAATCTAATTTCTTCATTTCTTTACTTTTCATTCCTATCATTTCTTAACCTTCTGTTCTAAACCTTTATAACCTTTTTATCGCTTTATCATCATCTCTTAACCTTTCATATCTTAAAAGCTAGTAACATATACACTAGCATAACATCACGTGAAAACGTGTCATTCCATACATATAACATCAATTACATCACATCACATATATTAATTCTATTATGTTCTTTTAACTTCGTTTTATTACTTATTTATTTTTCATTGATTTCATTATGTCATTCTTTCGTATTGTTCGTCTCTCTTTTTCTTTTATATCGTTCTTTACTTTTCTTTTCTTTTCGTATCATTTCTTTTCTTTTCACGCTCTTTTCATCTCTTTTCTTTTCTTTTCTCGCTCTTTTCCTTTCTTTTTCACTTTCTTTTCTTTTCTTTTCTTATCTTTCACTGGTGGGCCCCGTCGTTGAACGTACCTAGTTGCGCGCTGACAGTGGGAGGAGGGGGAGCTACCCACCAACCTACCTCACTGTCACATAAAACCTCACCTGCCGGGGTTGGTCCATCCTATAATCTACCATACTTCGGGGTAGCACCACATCTGCGTGGAGGATATAGACCGGAAGTCTCAACCATATAGGGAGACCGGTACGCCAACATTAAGTTTTCAGTTTTCTTATCTTGCATTCTTTTAGTTTTTCTTATATTGATTTTTTCGTTGTACATCTTTTTCATGACATTCATAATCTTTCCTTTCTCATTTCTCATAAAACATTTCATGGAACATTTGTTCTTTTGTTGTTTTTTTTTTTCTTAATTCTTTACTTTACTTGTGTGAATTATATTAATCACTCTTTAGCATATATAGCACATATTACTTATATAACATCACATCACATCATAACAAACAAAACACGTTTAGTTATGTGCAGACAATTATTCTCTGTTTATCTTATCATTTGCATCATTATATCTAGCGTATCTTATCATCACATTTCTATCAATTATAGCATATCGATCATAGCCTATCGTTCTATTCTATCAATCACATCTTATCGTTATGTTCTAATCCTTTCATCATACCTTTTATCATAACCTATCATTGTTTTTCTTTCTTGTCTAACTCTTTGCTTTCATATCATTTTTCATAAAACATCTATTCTTTCGTCCTCATAAAACATCCCTTTCTTAATTCCTTTCCTCACTGATCATTGTTGCTCTATCAATCATAACTTAACTTTCATAAAACTTTTCATAAACATCTATTCTTTCCTTTCATATCTCATCTCTTTCTTATGTATCCTACCATAACACTCTTGTTCTTACTCTTTCCATTCTTCTATCCCTCTTTATCACATCGTTACTCTCATAAAGCTTTTATAATGTCTTTCCTTCATAATTCAATATATACATGTATTTATCTATATACATTCTTTTTATAATTATTTATTTAAAACATGTCTTTTTTTTAACATCATCATAGCATTGCTATAGTATTACTATAGCATCATCAATAATCACATCATGACATTTGCATACAAAACATATAATCACGATAAGCTTGTTCATAGTTGCAGACGGGTAAATGTCTGAACTTACTCATAGCGTGCTTATCCTTTCCTTGGGATCCATCGACGTCCTTTGTCGCTTCTGGATTGGGTTCCTACGACAAGTTTTGTCCGTTAATCACATTTTCATTTATAACTTTTATTTTATTAAAAAGCTTGATTCTGATCTTATAACCTTTAATTATAGCCTTAGGATAGCTTTCTAAACCTTAATGGCCATTTTTGAATTTTTCTCCAACTTTTGAAAAATTACGATTTTACCCCTAACTTTTGATAAAATTACAATTTTGCCCTTGTCGTGATTTTTCATAACTTAAACCTCAATTTTGGCTTTTACAACTTCATTAACCTATTCCGAGGTCATTGGGACTCTTTTCCCATAATTTGAGAATCTTTGGACAAAATGACCATTTTGCCCTTGATGGGTCGTTTAACCATAACATTTTCATTTTCATACTTAGGTTAGATTTTCTAAATCCAAAATCATTTAATTAACTTTTTAAATCTTATCGGACCTTTTCCGGATAAATTCTTATCATTTTACCAATTTCTCACATTTCCGGCCCTCGGGAAGTACTATTCCAACCTAAGAATCGGTTTCATGTTTTTCTTGCGTTCTAGGGTTTCGAAGAGTCGGTTTACTAATCGTACCTTACCCATTCCTTTTTCCTTGCCCCAATTCCTCAAGGGGGCTCGGGTTCCCTTCCCAATCATATTTTACCCCTCGTTTCCCATATTACCCCTGGTGCCATTTTTTAGAAATTTCGGCAGCATTTCCGCTTAATTTTTGAGGTTCCAGCGTTTAGGAAACGCCTGAAAACCATCTATCCTAATCTAATTCTATCACGTACTATACCAGAGGCCTAGATTTTACGTAAAACTCATACTGTTTACGTAAAATCGTTACATTATCACATATTTTTCTTTTTCTCCATTACAGTCATTTTCTTCTTTTTACATACATTCTTTTCCACAATTTTTTTATACCAAAAATCATAAAATCATATAACAGTCCCAAACAATTAAATTGCGGAACGTAAAGGGGTCGGGATTTATACCGAATTGCAGTCCGGTTTCAACGGCATAAACCCTAATTCCTCGTTCTTCATATTTGAGGTCCCGTCTTGCAATTCCGACTCTGCGGATGCGTCCGGAACGTCGAAAATAGGCTAACGGGCCAAACTTCAAAATTTGGTCAACGGTCGCCGTTGACCGGCGTTGACCGGCGGCGACGGTGGCGATGGTGGCAAATGGGTAGTCCATCTTGAAGATCTCGACGAGAGGAATCCATTAGTAGCCTTAATTTCATGTTTGGAGGCCCCAATCGTCGGAAAACCTCCTCGAAAGTCACGGCCATGGCGGCGGCGGTGGAACTCCGCCGTGCCGGACTTTTTCCCCGAAATTGATTGAGGGCTTTTGCTCCCCTCTTCACGCGCGAGTATTTCTGTACCGACGGCGTGCTTCAACTCGGTCGGAATCGACAGTTTCGACTGCGGCTCCACAGCGGCGTTTCACCGGATTTTTCGAAGCTCGGGCGGCGTGATTCCGCCGGTGTTGAGGCGATCCATCACATGGGTTTTGTAGTACTCTTCACCACGAATCTTTTGGGACCGGTTTCGTGGCAAATGGTGGCCGGACGGCGGAGAAATCTCACCGGGAAGATTTCGGCTCCGGTGACCTTCAGGCGGCGCGTGCGGCTTGCTCCAGCGGCTGCTCCGTCGCGTCGACCCACCATCGAACTCAGCTCGGCGAGAGCTTTCCAACGGTGTCGGCGGTGTCGAAAACGGACACCGTTTCCGGTGGTCGGTTACTGTACACATTCGGGTAGAGAGAGAAAGAAAAATGAGGAGAGAGAGTACACATGGGCAAATGAGGAAATTTCACTTTTTTTCCGTTCTTTATATACTTTTTCGCCTAAAATTTCAAAACGGGCTATCCTGACTAATTTAGGCATCCTGAATCCAAATATATCAGTTTTATTTTCATCTGAGGTCATTTCAACCAGTTTCCGATACTGCGAATTTTCGGTCAAAAATTACCCTTGTGCTCAATTATCAAATTTGAGCGTGCTGATAGGCCATCCTGACTAATTTGGGTGTGCTGAACCCAAATTTATCAGTTTTATGTCAAGATAATATCATCTTGACCTACTTCTTGATACTGTGAGTGGCACACATGTGTACACACATAAAATCACTATTACTCATTTTTCATCATTTAACATTGTTCGAATATTTTATTTAGTTCCAAACAATATTAAATCACTTAATTTCACATTTTAACGCTTAAATCCATTGTGTAATTATTTTTCAAAAAATGTGAATTTTCCCGGTTGTTACATTCACCCCTCCTTATAAAATTTTCGTCCTCGAAAATTAAGACAAGTAGGGTTTTAACGTCTTCATTTCTTCTTCACATCTTGTGTAACCTTTTCATCATCGGGATTTTCTTTTTTTCCTATGACATCTTTATAAACTAGATCTTTCCTGAATTGAAATCTTCTTGCATGTACTTCCAAAATTTTGGGATGAACCATGCATCTCTACGTATCCGTGCATTTCTGTACATTCGTGCATCATTACCATGAATTATGCTGTCGTAGTCCAACGTATCCTTTCATAAACATATTTAGTGAAATTTTTATGAAATTCACATTAAGTAACATCATATCATTATGAGACATTACTTAATATCATTTCATCATTTTAACATTTCATAACATTTACATATCATACACATATAATCATATACATTTCATCAATAAGGCTTTATATGTAGCCTTTCATTTCAAATATACTCATATACATACATATACATTTATACATTATTCGTCTTTTTCCATCCAGATCAATAAGAAATTTCTCCGGATCCTGACTTTCTCCTATATCATCTCAATCATTTCTAATCTCGACGGACTTTTCTTGATCTACATTTACCTTGACTTAGTTCCACTGTAAGTCCCCTCCAACCTATATTGCAGAAGTCCTCATCAGTTCCTCGTAACGCACAGCATACGTTAGAATTATATCACCGGACGTCGACTACAGTTTCTCGGTCCGATGAACAAATTCTCACATATCCGCAACTCTAGGAAATATAGGCGGTGTCACGTCTCCCGTGCCCATGAGGAAATTGGGACTGATACTGGGCTCCTCTGAGGGAGTCACTCAATCATGGTATGGCGAAACTCGATCCAATTAGAGCTCATCCTGGTCACAAGAATCCCAATACACATGAGAGCATCTTCCTAAAAGGTGCATATATGTCACAGCTATCATGATCCAATTATCCTGATCAATGGTGCACAGTCAGAGAATCATCTTGATATCATGAACCCAATCCTGTATTCCCATAGAGTACTGGAGTGCTGTCCGCCCTCGAAACTTGGTGGACAACTGATCTCATTCATCTTCTAATCAGTCTTCTAACATCGTACTCATACCATACCACCCACGATCGTACCGTGAGTTTGTCATCTTATCCTTTAAAAACTTGTTTATTTTATATAATAAACAATTACTAACATAAAACAAATCTAACTTACTTGGAAAAACGGTAGGATGTGCAGTGTGCCAAGAGGGATATGGTCAACCTTTCGCTCTGATACCACCTGTGACAACATGTGGTACTCTAAACTAGACCAATCGTAAACCTTGCTCTGATACCACCTGTGGCGACCCCCACGTATGTTACCATACCAACCAGTCGAGCTCTGCCGCCGACCGCGACGGCTGGCAACCTCGTGGGTCGTCATCCTCTTACTTTACATACTTAACTTTCCCTTCTTAACGTTCTCATTTAAAGCGGAAGCAATTTCTATAGCAAATTTTTTTCTTTTTCCTTTTAACTTACATATTATACCTATATCTATCATACTCTTATAACACATATTTCATAACTTTCTTTCTTTCATCTTCCTTTTTGAACGCTCAGCGAAAGACTCATGATAGTACCATACCCTCGCCCAGTCCCTTGGCACGTACAGATCCGTCCGTTGTCCATCATACTACTTTAAACTAATCGGTTGCTTACCTGCAACATATAAACAACTAATGAGCTAGATGCTCAGTAAATTCAAACATACATTCATTAACTTATAAATACTAGTAATATATATTATTACTAGAATATATGACATCACGTATATACACCTCATATACATCGTTTATATATATCCTCGAAACATAACATATTATGTTAACCTCTTCATGCTCATTTATATCTTCGTTCATCGTTCTTAACATTCTATCGATCATCTCTTGTCATTCTAATCTAATTTCTTCATTTCTTTACTTTTCATTCCTATCATTTCTTAACCTTCTGTTCTAAACCTTTATAACCTTTTTATCGCTTTATCATCATCTCTTAACCTTTCATATCTTAAAAGCTAGTAACATATACACTAGCATAACATCACGTGAAAACGTGTCATTCCATACATATAACATCAATTACATTACATCACATATATTAATTCTATTATGTTCTTTTAATTTCATTTTATTACTTATTTATTTTTCATTGATTTCATTATGTCATTCTTTCGTATTGTTCGTCTCTCTTTTTTTTTTTTTTATCGTTCTTTACTTTTCTTTTCTTTTCGTATCATTTCTTTTCTTTTCACGCTCTTTTCATCTCTTTTCTTTTCTTTTCTCGCTCTTTTCCTTTCTTTTTCACTTTCTTTTCTTTTCTTTTCTTATCTTTCACTGGTGGGCCCCGTCGTTGAACGTACCTAGTTGCGCGCTGACAGTGAGAGGAGGGGGAGCTACCCACCAACCTACCTCACTGTCACATAAAACCTCACCTGCCGGGGTTGGTCCATCCTATAATCTACCACACTTCGGGGTAGCACCACATCTGCGTGGAGGATATAGACCGAAAGTCTCAACCATATAGGGAGACCGGTACGCCAACATTAAGTTTTCAGTTTTCTTATCTTGCATTCTTTTAGTTTTTCTTATATTGATTTTTTCGTTGTACATCTTTTTCATGACATCCATAATCTTTCCTTTCTCATTTCTCATAAAACATTTCATGGAACATTTGTTCTTTTGTTGTTTTTCTTTTCTTAATTCTTTACTTTACTTGTGTGAATTATATTAATCACTCTTTAGCATATATAGCACATATTACTTATATAACATCACATCACATCATAACAAACAAAACACGTTTAGTTATGTGCAGACAATTATTCTCTGTTTATCTTATCATTTGCATCATTATATCTAGCGTATCTTATCATCACATTTCTATCAATCATAGCATATCGATCATAGCCTATCGTTCTATTCTATCAATCACATCTTATCGTTATGTTCTAATCCTTTCATCATACCTTTTATCATAACCTATCATTGTTTTTCTTTCTTGTCTAACTCTTTGCTTTCATATCATTTTTCATAAAACATCTATTCTTTCGTCCTCATAAAACATCCCTTTCTTAATTACTTTCCTCACTGATCATTGTTGCTCTATCAATCATAACTTAACTTTCATAAAACTTTTCATAAACATCTATTCTTTCCTTTCATATCTCATCTCTTTCTTATGCATCCTACCATAACACTCTTGTTCTTACTCTTTCCATTCTTCTATCCCTCTTTATCACATCGTTACTCTCATAAAGCTTTTATAATGTCTTTCCTTCATAATTCAATATATACATGTATTTATATATATACATTCTTTTTATAATTATTTATTTAAAACATATCTTTTTTTTAACATCATCATAGCATTGCTATAGTATTACTATAGCATCATCAATAATCACATCATGACATTTGCATACAAAACATATAATCACGATAAGCTTGTTCATAGTTACAGACGGGTAAATGTCTGAACTTACTCATAGCGTGCTTATCCTTTCCTTGGGATCCATCGACGTCCATTGTCGCTTCTGGATTGGGTTCCTACAGACAAGTTTTGTCCGTTAATTACATTTTCATTTATAGCTTTTATTTTATTAAAAAGTTTGATTCTGATCTTATAACCCTTAATTATAGCCTTAGGACAGCTTTCTAAACCTTAATGGCCATTTTTGAATTTTTCTCCAACTTTTGAAAAATTACGATTTTACCCCTAACTTTTGATAAAATTACAATTTTACCCTTGTCGTGATTTTTCATAACTTAAACCTCAATTTTGGCTTTTACAACTTCATTAACCTATTCCGAGGTCATTGGGACTCTTTTCCCATAATTTGAGAATCTTTGGACAAAATGACCATTTTGCCCTTGATGGGTCGTTTAACCATAGCATTTTCATTTTCATACTTAGGTTAGATTTTCTAAATCCAAAATTATTTAATTAACTTTTTAAATCTTATCAGACCTTTTCCGGATAAATTCTTATCATTTTACCAATTTTTCACATTCCCGGCCCTCGGGAAGTACTATTCCAACCTAAGAATTGGTTTTATATTTTTCTTGCGTTCTAGGGTTTCGAAGAGTCGGTTTACTAATCGTACCTTACCCATTCCTTTTTCCTTACCCCAATTCCTCAAGGGGGCTCGGGTTCCCTTCCCAATCATATTTTACCCCTCGTTTCCCATATTACCCCTAGTGCCATTTTTTAGAAATTTCGGCAGCATTTCTGCTTAATTTTTGAGGTTCCAGCGTTTAGGAAATGCCTGAAAACCATCTATCCTAATCTAATTCTATCACGTACTATACCAGAGGCTTAGATTTTACGTAAAACTCATACTGTTTACGTAAAATCATTACATTATCACATATTTTTCCTTTTCTCCATTACAGCCATTTTCTTCTTTTTACATACATTCTTTTCCACAATTTTTTTATACCAAAAATCATAAAATCGTATAACAGTCCCAAACAATTAAATTACGGAACGTAAAGGGGTCGGGATTTATACCGAATTGCAGTCTGGTTTCAACGGCATAAACCCTAATTCCTCGTTCTTCATATTTGAGGTCCCGTCTTGCAATTCCGACTCCGCGGATGCGTCCGGAACGTCGAAAATAGGCTAACGGGCCAAACTTTAAAATTTGGTCAACGGTCGCCGTTGACCGGCGTTGACCGCCGTTGACCGGCGTTGACCGGCAGCGACGGCGGCGACGGTGGCAAATGGGTAGTCCATCTTGAAGATCTCGACGAGAGGAATCCATTGGTAGCCTCAATTTCATGTTTGGAGGCCCCAATCGCCGGAAAACCTCTTCGAAAGTCACGGCCACGGCGGCGGCGGTGGAACTCCGCCGTGCCGGACTTTTTCTCCGAAATTAATTGAGGGCTTTTGCTCCCCTCTTCACGGTGAGTATTTCTGTACCGACGGCGTACTTCAACTCGGCCGGAATCGACAGTTTCAACGGCGGCTCCACGGCGGCGTTTCGTCGGATTTTTCGAAGCTCGGGCGGCGCGATTCCGCCGGTGTTGAGGCGATTCATCACATGGGTTTTGTAGTACTCTTCACCACGAATCTTTTGGGACCGGTTTCGTGGCAAATGGTGGCCGGACGGCGGAGAAATCTCACCGGGAAGATTTCGGCTCCGGCGACCTTCAGGCGGCGCGTGCGGCTTGCTCCGGCGGCTGCTCCGTCGCGTCGACCCACCATCGAACTCAGCTCGGCGAGAGCTTTCCAACGGTGTCGGCAGTGTCAAAAACGGACACCGTTTCCGGTGGTCGGTTACTGTACACATTCGGGTAGAGAGAGAAAGAGAAATGAGGAGAGAGAGTACACATGGGCAAATGAGGAAATTTCACTTTTTTTCCGTTCTTTATATACTTTTTCGCCCAAAATTTCAACACGGGCTATCCTGACTAATTTGGGCATCCTGAATCCAAATATATCAGTTTTATTTTCATCTGAGGTCATTTCAACCAGTTTCCGATACTGCGAATTTTCGGTCAAAAATTACCCTTGTACTCAATTATCAAATTTGAGCGTGCTGATAGGCCATCCTGACTAATTTGGGTGTGCTGAACCCAAATTTATCAGTTTTATATCAAGATAATATCATCTTGACCTACTTCTTGATACTGTGAGTGGCACACACGTGTACACACATTAAATCACTATTACTCATTTTTCATCATTTAACATTGTTTAAATATTTTATTTAGTTCCAAACAATATTAAATCACTTAATTTCACATTTTAACGCTTAAATCCATTGTGTAATTATTTTCCGAAAAATGTGAATTTTCCCGGTTGTTACAAACCTACTTAGAATTAAGGTTATTGCATAATGAACGTCAAAAGTGTATTGATCCACTCAAGCGGACTACGCAGATCAATTACACTTTAATCCCAGTCCGATACGTCATCACTAAGCAACATATCTATGTCTCTACGGAGGAGACAAAGCTCCAGATAATCAAGACAAACCATCCATCTAATTGGCTTTAGATAACATAATAATCTTAATATAAGTCAGATGCTCACTCTAACCCTATAGACTACAGGCTATAGATTTAGACTACTTACTTTAGAACGTTGTCTTTTTGCATACAAAAGTCCATTGTATGTAATATTGTAGTAGTTTAACATAAGCAGTTAATGAATTATATTTACTTACATTTACTTTAACATGTAAATAGGTTGAAGACATATAGCAATGTAATAAATAACCTCTAACATTAATCAGTTCAAAATAAACAAAATATATTAAAAATATATTTTCTACTTAGGGCATTCCTAACAAAATCTTGGCCATTCTTTGATGCACCAATTGAATTCTACCTAGGAGGGACATGCTTAGGATTTATGTCCCTTCAATGCTTAGTTAATCAAGCTTAAAATGCCATTAAGTTAGTTTATAAATGGGCCAACAAGCCATTTGGCTTCATTTTCCTTTCTTTCACCACCAAAGACACCAAAAGCTCTCAAACACTATTTTTTCTCTCATTACTTGGCCGAAACTCTCTCACCCAAAAATACACAAATTTTAGCCACATACTTTCTTGGTTGGGGCTCATCTCTCAAAGTCACTTTGAGGTAATATATTAAACCTTTCTTAGTGATATTTTCTTTAGTTAAGTTTTTGATCTTAAGAGATTTATGAGTATTTATGCTCAAGGGTTGTAATAAGTTTTATTTTAAGTCTTAGATGCCTTGTTATGTTGATCGTGTGGTTGTGATGTTGTGTTTATGCTTGTATGGATTGTGATGTGTATGGATCATTAAGGTTTAAATAAAAACAAAATCTACTCACTTTTTCCAATCATAGTTTTCAGTGTTTTTGAACATGATAATGATGAAATCTGAAGAAATGTAAAACATGAAAATTTTAGCAAATTTTGTGCTAGAAATTTTATAAACACGGAGACTGGGGCAATTTTAGGTTTTTGTAAAAACTAGCCCTTTTGGGTCCAAATATAGTTTCAGGCTCAACACAAAAAATGTAGACCACATCGAAAACTTTAAAATGAATTATATGAACATAAAAAATTTTGCTACGTTAGAATCTAAACAGAACATTTTTTTTAGCTTAAAAACTGGAAAAAATTTTCTAAAAAAGGCTAGGATTAGCCATAGGGTTCTTAATGATTAGCATATGTTAGAGTCTGAATCAAGCTTTGAACTAAATGAAAGTTGTTCATCTAGTCGAGACGTTAAAGTTTTGTGTTTACCAATTTTGTAAATTATGTGTCTACGAGTAAGTGGCAAATAGATTTTCAAAAGAGCTTCAAAATCATGTTTTTAACTTAATACAAAGAAATTATCTTTTAAAATAATATAACAAGTTTAAATATATAACCTACATTCCAACAAAGTGTACAAGGGATTTAAACCACGAGGAAACACGTTTCTTATGAATAAAGAATTTTCTTTTGAAGTACTTTTAAGATTGACAAGATTTTTAAAAGAAATATGTCAGTTAACTAATTAGCTAATAAGATAACATTATCGATAGGAAAAGACGTTAATTAATTTATTAAGAGGATGAATTAGGAAACAGTTTCTTCTTAGGACTCGCATGTTTTCTAATTTGACAATTTCTTCTTAGGATGAATTAATTTATTATTATCCTTCTAATTTGACAATTTCTTCTTAGGACTCGCATGTTTTCTAGATTTTCTTCTAATTCTTACTTTCTTCTTTTGGAAGTTGATATTATGAGCATAGAATTATAATAATCGAACTACATAAAGCTCGATCCCTACCCATGGGTATGTAGGAAACTTGTGCAACTATAAATGAATGTAGCCCCATTTAATTAAATTCTTATATCATCCTCGTCAAATACAATCCAGATTGAAGACATAAGACACAAGCTGTAAGGCAAAGTTTCTTCCTCTTAGACCAATATAAAACTTTGAAGTCCTATAAGACACAAGCTGCAGGGCAAAATAAGACCTGTAAATCACAAGATATAGGGCACATAAATGACTTCACAAAGCCCTAATAGCTCTACAGGTTGAGGAAACCATCGGGGATTGATCATCCCTGGTGGCATGACATCTGGGAAGGGTTCCAAACTTGGAGCCAATTAAAGGGCAGTTGTTTTTTGTGTTGATGTGTCCCTATATAGTAGTCAAAAGGTGACTATAGCAATCAACTAGGACACCCATCAAATGTAGGCAAGATGGAATACCTTTCTTTAAGGGGCACCCTATATAAACCAACTCCCCGAGTCGATGCTTTACTGATTGAAGATGACTTAATGAGTCTGGACAACTTAATCAATGTATCGCTTTATCTAGACAGTCAATAACTTTGAATGGAAATGACTCAAACTAACTAACCATATAAATCATAGGTAACATTAATTAGCCAGTCCGCAAGTTGGCTAAATGACCAACGCTTGACTCGTTAAGTAATGAGTTGACCTCAAAGAAGGTAAAGAGGGGCTATATTGGTCCAGCAATATGCATCGTTCTCTAAAACCTTTGTACAAGTATGAGAAAATCAAGAGTCATATAGTTTATATAGTCATATAGTTTATGATAGACTTACTGTTTTCTAAGAAGAAGTCAAGGTGGACCCTAACTTTCTAAGGTGGAAATAACACTTCTATCATTCGGAGTCGACGATGACATTTCTAACCTTTAGAGAAGAATAGTTCATGAATTCTTTCACCTCTTAGAGCTGTCCATGTCTTGTGAAGTTGTCTCACCTTATTCAGCTAGATCCACCTTAATGGGTCAAGTCTGCTTCACCTTTGTTGAGCCATGCCTACTTCACCCTCGTCAGGCCATGTTCACTTGCCTTTATTGAATCGTCTTCGCTCCGACCTCATCAAGCCATCTTTACCTTAAGAACTCGTCCAATCGTTCTGGCGTCCTTGAGTCAGATCCTCCTTAACCTCATTGAGTTATCTCTGCCTCAACAATCAACAAGCTCTTTCTACCTCATGTAGTCACTTGGTCCTTGACGAGCCTTAAGGAGTTAACTCTAATGCAAGTCATGCAGCTTCCAAGTAGAGGAATCATGTAGTAATTGCTATAGATGGACTCAAATGGCTCAAACTTGAGGATATAGTGAGTTTCTTGGTGGCTTTAATAAGGGTAGGTAATGGTTTTACAATATTATCCTAAAGGTATACAAATTATTCAGTAATTTGAATTGGATCATTATTTATTCAATAATACAAATTATTCATAGAAGATCATTATTTAAATTTGTTTCATTTTTATCAAGAGGGATTGGACAAATATAAGAAGCCTAATCGTATTCAAAATATGGAAGCACATTTAAATTTCAAATAAAGGAAATATGATTCATCGAGGGTGAAGCCAATCCTATAAATAGATAGCAGATTATTCATGCATCAAGATATAGTGCATTATGCTAGTTTACTTATGCTCTTGGCATTTTATGTACTTTTCTCTCTAAATAGTGAAAACCTAGCAGCGTGGAGGACAAAGCCCTTTTGACGAGGAAGAACCTCTATAAATCTTATGTCTCTTTATTTATTTTCTATGCTTTATTTTATTTCTTATTTATTATCTTCGTTACAACGACGTCGGATCTATCATTGACCTTAAATATAAATTGACCATAGATTTCCAAAAATCAATCGGAAATTCTTGAGATACAAAATACATGCCAATGAAGGGATTAGCCTCTCGCCAGCTGCTAGTACGATAGTAGGACAAACCTGCTGCCTATAGGCTAGCCTCAGCTCGTCTTGATTGCACTTGGCCATGGTCTAGCCAATGCTCGGCTATTGCTAGCCCAACCTTAATTTTATTTTATTTTATTTTTATTTGAACATGAGATTTTATTTTTAATTAAATTAATTATTTTTTTATAGGTGTTTTGTTTTTATTTTTATTTTTGTTAAATTTTTTATTGAATGAAATCTTTATTTATGATTTTTTAGTGAATAAATGAAAAAATTTAGTAGGGAACACATTAAAAGGATTTAACTGAAAAGAATAATAAAACTAAACATAATAAATTATAAACAAAGGTGTCCATTATTTTTATTTTATTTTCTTTTAGAAATTTCATTTAATTTGTTTTATATATCTACGATCTATAATTATTTTAGAAGAGTGAATACCCTTGAAAATCCTATTAAAAAATTTGATTAAGTTATTTTGTGTTTTTGTGATGATGTCTTCTTCTTTTTTTTTTTTTTCACTTTTTCTTAATTTGTTACTTTCTTTTGTTGTACTTTTTGCTGTTCTTTTTTTTTTTTTTTTCTTTTAACTTTTCTACGTTTATCTTTTATGTTCTCCTATTTTTAATTTCTGTAAAAATCTTTTTTTAATTCCCTATAAAAAATGGTGTTAAAACTTTCTTAATCTAATTTATCCCTATAAAAATATTTTTTCAAATATGTATTTATTTTCAATTTTTCTTGTGATAGCCTAACATATGTGTCAAAGTGGTTTTAATAAATAAATATATACACAAAATTTTCTCAGTGAATTAAATTTATCTCTTATACAATTCTATTTGAATATCTTTTTCTCCTCATACATAGGCTTAATTAGTTTATCATTTGATAACTCGAGTTGTTATTCTTTTTTCACATTTACTCTTATTAAATAATCTTTTTCCTTCTCATATTCATCCTCTATGCATATTTTTTTTTTCAATTGTCTTCCTATTTAAATATATTTTTTCCCTTATTATATAAATGTATTGATTAGTTTTATATTTGATTTGTACTAACCAATATATTTATCTTTTTTTATGCTCTATTTATTTTTACATATATAATATCGGATGGAAATACATTTTCACTTTAATGTATAATCATTTTAAATCTAAATTATTTTACTTATTTCTTTTCAAAATTCTAATGATCATTTATTTACTTTTCTCTTATTCTACTTCAGTTCTCTACATTTTTTGCTTACCTATTTTCAAAGATTTTATAGTTTAATGACAAATAGTTAAGGCGCAAAGCTGTGCACAATTTTTTTGATTGATAAAATTTCATAAAAATAGAAGTTATAAAAAAACAAGAATAAATTTAGAAAAATCTTATGGTTATTAAAAATAGTTAATAAACATTTCATGTTTTGTTTATAAAATTTTATTTTCTTATGAGTTGATTACACGATTATACTAAAATTAAAAAAAAATAATGGTGCAAAAAAAGGTTATATCATTGAAAAAGTTTAACATTTATATTTATAAAAAAAAATTCAACAATTTTAATATGCTACACACAAAGCACGTGATTTGAACAACTGCTTAATGAAAAGTAATCCTATTATTATTATTATTTTTCTTTTGATAACCGGGAAAACAAAAGGTTAGGAATATGTTAAAAATGAGTTTTGCTTTGGGGGCTACACCCTATTATTATACATTGATATAATAGAGTAGGCAATTAAAAAATAAAATAAAATAGTAGTTTCTACACGTTAAAATTTAAAGTCTATGTTAAATGAGATGCCCTAAGTTCAATGACTTATTTTAATTGAGCACTTTTCATAAACTGAACAAAATAGATAATTAATAATACATAATTAATTAACATAGCCGACAATGCAATTCTTACGCATTTTGAATTATATACTGTCCGGTCTTGAAAAGCTACAACACTTTCAAAACCATGTCGATGCACGAATTCTATTACTTTCATCCTTACACTCAATTCGCAAGTTGCATTAAAAAAATTTCTTTCCTACCCGTTCACATTTGAACTTCGTGCCTTGTCGGAAACAATATTACAGAAACCAAAACACCTACTTGAGCAATAATAATAATAATAATAATAATAATAATAATAATAAACAAACAAACCAAGACAACTTGGGATACGCGAAAGAAACCACTCACCACCTCCCCCAAATAATTACGTGATGTAAGGGACTGTAGAAAACGCGCACTGCCTATTACATAATGGCCATTTGACCTCCACTCCCCAGCAATATATTTTTTCTGGGATTCTGATGTCTGGGTTGGAGACGATAACCGGTTTGAAGTCAAAAACGTCATTCTTGGCGGGATTTCCAGGGAGTCCAATTTCGTCCTTTGTGATGATTTTCTTGTAATTTTACAATGGCTATGTATTCACTGGAGGCTTGGAACATAATTAACCATAGAAACCTCTTATGTAATATTTTGGTGGAAGAGTAATGCAGAAGTTGAGCATTTTTCAAAGCCAAAGAAAATGCTAAGTGGATGTTGTTCTGAGAGTCAAATGAGTTGTGTATATGGCTAGTGAATGAAGTTAGAAAAATGACCATGCATTTGCTGTCGTTTTTTAATAGGGGGATGTCGATTAGTTATATACAAAATTTTGGTAAATTTTTTAAAACGCCCTTAAAAAAAAAACCTATTATTATATCTTTTTTCTTAAATATATCATGCTTAATAGCCAATAGCCCATTTCGATTAAGTTTTGAAGATTTTTTTTTTTGGAAAAACGTGGTTGTAGAAAATGTAAGGAAAAAAAAATTATTTGGAGTGAAAAAATGTAAAATTTTAAAAATTTATTCAAAAAAATTATTAATATAAATCTTATTTTGTTCTTCTCGAAATTTTATGTAATTTAAAAAAAAATCTCGTTTGGACTTGTATATGTAAATAATGAACTTTTAAAGTTTAGCCTCCATTTGTTTCTAGTATTGCATTGACATTGCGTTTAAATATAAATATAATGTAATTTTCATCCAAACACATAAGTATTGCATTCAAATGTCAATCATATTATATTTTAAATCTAATACAATCATTATTTATTATTTTACTTATTCTATTATTTTTATTAATCACATCATCACATACTCTCTTTCTATTTTCTTTTTTTTCTTCTCTACTTTTACCCATCACATCACATATTTATTATTTAAATATAATTTAAATACCTTTCATCCAAACATACATTGCATTCAAATGTAATGTAAATACTTTTCCTTCAAATGCAATTTGCATTCAATACATTGTATTCAAACACAACGTAAACGTAATGCATTGACCAAACGGAGCCTTAGAGTTTACTATAACGTTTTAAAGATATGAATAATAAGAAATGATAATAAAGTAGAAAAAAGCACTAAAAAAGATGTTTGGAGACAAAATTTTTAATTAGTCAAATTGACTCTAATTTTTAATTAGTTAAAATTTTTAAGTGTACTCTAATTATCCCACTTAAATAACTTTTCAAAATTGTGTCCCACTTAACTTTTTTTGAAATGATTTTTTGTCAAAATGTGTCCCAAATTGTGACATTTGCACATCTACAATTGCGACGACATTCATTTTTTGCGATGACTTTTCGTTATTGCAAAAACCTATTTGTTGTAGTGAATTTTCTTTAAAAATATCACTTTTTCAATAATAAACGTATGCTTTTTTAGAAACATTAACCTCATAAAATTTCAACAGTAAAAAATTTTAAATAATCCTTAAAAAAGAACGAATTATGTATTTCATGCTTGTATGTTACTGTTTTACGTTTTTTTTTTCTTTATTTTCTGTTAGTTTGTATGCACTTCCAATATTTATACAATAAATAAAAATATTTCCAACCCATGCCCAAGTAAATTTTTGGAACCAATACAATGACAATAGTTGCTCTCAAAAAGAAAAAATGAATTGAGTGGCGGCTGGAAAATGTTACACAGAAATTTTTAAATAAGGATATTAAAAAAAAAATGTATTGGCATGTTCGTAATAAACTTCAAAAATATGATTCCGAGTTATATTGATTTCTTTCAAAAAAAAGGTAGAACGACAAGTGACAAGAGAAAAAACTAACAAGAATAAGAGAATGACCTTAGTATTTTTCTTTTGTCTTTTCGTTTATCTCAAACCAATAAACAAAACTCCAAACTAGCATTTTTCAAAGTGCAATCGGAAGAACTCGAGGAAAATACAGAAAAACAAAAAGTGTGCACATGACCCGTAGATTAATTTAATCGATCAACTAATACCATTATAATTATCTTATTTTGCATAGGAATTTGTAGTAAAATGAACAGTTAAAATTAAATTGATGTAATTTTTAAAAGGGTGAGTTTATGGTAGGAAGTTTAAAATTATACATATCATAGTTATTTTTTTAAACTATTCAAATGTAATTTAAAAATTCAAATTTACTCATTATAATGCATCCTACCTCATAGAATTATAGACTAATAAATTAAAAAATAAATAAAATACCTCAAACTTACCCAAATACCACCGACCCACCTCATTGGCTCTACCCCTGCTGGTGACCTCCCACCTCCCTCCTCCTTCAATTGTTGGCGAGACACCCCATCACCGTGACCTCCCTCCTCCCTCTCCATCTCTCTTTCTCTCTCCCAGAGATAGAGGCGATAGCCTCGACCTTCCACCATGACGTCACCGGTTGAACATGGGGATCAACGACCTATTGGGTGGGGGGGGGGGGGTGTGTCTGTTGTGAATATAGGGAATCGGCGGTTGTGTATGGGTGCGTTTTGATTAATTTTTCATATTTTTAAATTTTTTTTATTTCATAATATTATGTATTAAGATACATTGTAACTATTATAAACAGACAAATCTCAATTATTCAAGTATATTTGAACGGTTAAAAAGAGTATCTATTGTAGGTACTATTTTTTAGTTAATACCATAGCCTTATCCTTTTTAAAATTAAAAAGTTAACAACGATGAATATTTACAATTCTAAGAAAAACAAAATTTAACCGATCAACAAAACGGCATCTTCATGGCCATCTCACATTTGATTGGATGTTCATTTTAGTGTCTTAAAAATCAATGCGTTGCATGACGATTGTTCATTTAATTTTTGTTTTGAACATTTTATTAAGTAGTAGAATGTAGTTTGTAGTGTGTAGTTTGCCCTGTTTCTTGAATGGTTCTCTCATTGGAATTTTGTTTTATGATTAGTTGAATTTGCATTACTAATGTTATTTAGATATGATTAAAAAAACAATTGAAATAATTAATTAAATTTCATACTTTTAAATTTGGTTTGATTTTCTTTTTTTGAATTTGGGGTTGAGAGAATTCAAACTCTATACTATGTAGGTCGCGATCCAAAATTTAGTTTGAAATTAACTAGCACAAATAAATTATGTTGAACAAATATATTAGTTACTAGTTTTGAGGACTGCTGATATTCAGCGGTTTTATTTGCTGAATGGACCATTGAATACCGGTTGCAATTTGCATGGCTATTGGTTTCAGACATTATACTGCCAATATTTGGCCCTTGAAAACCCTAGACTTTTATATATCATTGGATTGTTTTGTGAGTTGTGAATTGAAAGATATGTTCTTATATTATTTATCAGATTTAATTAATTAATCTAATTAATTAATTACAATAAGCAAATAAATAAATAAGACAGACAATTTTAATAAGGTTCGATTTTCTTACTCTTTGAGATCACACGCAGACGTTGAATATTTCCTATTTATTGTTACCGTTAGTCGTTTTAAATTCAGTTACTGAACATATTTAGCAAGATCCCCTTACTAGCATATGTTGAAATCCCTTCAACTATTATTGTGCTCTCTCAAAAATGCCAAATCTTACTCTTGAAAGACATAAAAAACGCAGAAAACTTCAAAACTTCAAAATCTCAAAATATTACATACGCAACTCTTGTTTTCTATTCCAAGGATGACTATTTTGAGACTATATATAGAATTCTAAAGTTAACTCTGAACTTATCTTTAAAATTTGGATTTACTTCAAATTTTAAAGATATTACGGATAATATTATAACATTTTCTGTAATAACCTCAAAATTAGAATTTTAAATCTGTTGAATTTTAGAATGCAGATCTTATCTAAATCTAATCCTAAACTTATCTGCACAATTTTCCCAAACAAAATTGCAACTATTTATAAGCAAATCTTAAATTTTTGAAATCCTAATTTAAATAGTATTAGAAAATTCAATTTAAATTCGTTTTTTCTTTTTCAACCTTATCCACTTCTTATATATCTCTCTAGATAATATTTTAACTTGATTTATCATGTCATTCTCGATCCAAATCAAATTTCAAAAAGTCTTCACGATATTACAGAGACTGTTATAACATCTTATAACAGTACCTGCATTGAACTTCTTAAATTGCATTAAAAATTCTAAAGTTTTTTTGTTTTTCCTCAATTGTCATAAAAGCCAATATTAAAAACCTAACGTGAATAAATCCACATCTTAAAAAATTGAAGGCTGATAACTTGTAGGGAACCGGTCGCCCAATTCAACGCCGTATCCACAGGGTAAAATATGATGGTTGATTCCCCTAATTCAAACCCATTGAACAGTGCATTGCAGTGGCTTAGTGCTATATATAATAGACTATGTGTAAAATAATTTTGTCTGATCTTTCACAGTCGTCATTCACGAGTGACAAAATTTTTATCTTAAATTCGTTCGAACCATACATGTCAAACAGCTAATAGCTAATTTCCAATGGGGAAAGAAGTGGAGGAATATGAAGTTTTTCTGAGTTTCTGTGGTGATGTTCGTGAAAATTTCACGAAGCATTTATACGAAGCTCTGCTGAAGAATGGGATAAAGACCTTCATGGATGAAGATGAACTAGAGAGAGGAGAAGACATTGAGGAGTACCTCTTAAAAACTATTGGGGATTCAAAGTCTGCGATTGTTGTTTTCTCAGAAAAATATGCTTTTTCGAGTTGGTGTTTAAAGGAGCTTGCCAAAATTGCCGAGTGCAAACAAGACAAGGGGCTGATTGTCTTCCCGGTTTTCTGTGACGTGGATCCATCCGACATAAGAAAGCAAAAAGGGAGTGTAGAAACTGCTTTTAACAATCACAAGAATAACATCAAAAATGCCAATCAAGTGGAGCAGTGGAGAAAAGCTTTAACTCAGATAGCCAACGTCTCCGGTTGGCATTTGAAAGATTTTAGGTATGTAACTCTACCTATATACAGTTTACTTGTTTTTTCTTCACTTAAAGATATTTATTTATTTATCTATTTATTAATAAAACACAAGAGAATTGGTGAAATAGCATAATACAAATAATCGGGACGGCAAAAAAACCCAGCGCGATCTCGCCATCCGATCGGCATCGGCTCAAGGAATCGCGATGGTGGTAGAGGCGATCGTCGCGATCTCGCCATCCGATCAGCGTCGGTTCAAGGAATCGCGCTGGATCGTCGCGATCTCGCCATCCGTCCGATCTCACGATGGCGGCAAAAGAGGTCGTCGTGTGCCATCGGAGCGGGTGCTGCGACGGCGCCCGAGGAATCGTGACCCATGTTCTCGTTGCGACGGCCATGGTGCACAATCCGCCGGCGTCTTTAGCTTTCGGCGAATCATGGACATCGGCGTTGACTTTAAGATTTGAGTTTCAGATCAGCTTTGATGGAGTAAATAAATTAAATGGAGTAAATAATTTTCTTTCCTTCTCTGAATAAGTTATATTTGCTTCGTTAAAAACAAATATCTATATTTACTATTAACAAAACAATGAATCTTATTGTTAAAAAAAAAAAAAAACCTATAAATAATGGCATTTACCTGATTTATTTACCAGTAAATCTATTTATGCATTTAAATCAATTAGTTGATTTTAGGGGTAAACAAAAAAAACTCAATCATCCGACAAATTAATCCAATTTATCTAATCTGATTTTAATTAAGTAAATTGATTTGTTATATTTGGTTAATTGGATGGGTTAAAAAAAATTTTCAACCCATCCAATAAAAATTTTAAAAACTCACCCAACTTATCCAATATTTACTCACTTACGTTTTTTAATTTTTTTGTTAAAAGATGTTCACCCTTAGATATTATTTAGATTATTTGAATATATAAAATGCATTACTTAATATTCAATATGAATATAATTTTTAATAATTTTGGTTTTAAAAGAATAATAAAAATATACTATAGTTTATAATGTTAAAAAAACTATTATATATTTAAATAGGATTTACTGAATATATTATATAATATAATTTCAGTTAAAGGAAATGAAAAAAAGTTGTCTTACAATCTTAAAGCACAAGGCCTAAAAGGAATTCTTTATGGTTCGTTTGGTGAATGCATTGTATTTACATTACATTCATTTAATGTAATTTGTGTTTGGAGGAAAAATATTAGCATTGCATTTGAATACAATGTGTGTTTGGATAAAAAGTATTTAAATTGTATTTTAATAATAAATATATGATGTGATGGGTAAAAGTAGAGAGAAAACAAAGAAAGAAAAAGAATATATGATGTAATTAATAAAAATAATAGAAAAAGTAAAATAATGAATATTGATTGTATTAGAAATGTGATGTGATTGATATATGAATGAAATATTTTTATATTTAGATGAAAATTATATTGTATTTTAAATTAAATACAATATAATTTAAATACGTGTACCAAAATGCACACCTAGTTCACATATTATCTACCTTTAAAATAAAAGTTTTAGATTTTTGAAATAAGTTCATGATGTGTACTTTTGATGTAGATATATAGATATATCATATGTATATATATATATTTTCCATGACGAGTTGTTATTCTCTTTCTTTTTTCTTTTGTACCAATAGATTATGTTGTAACTTAATTATCTAACTTATTTTGTAAGGGCATGCTTGTTTGGGTGAAAAGAAAGTAATGAAAAGGATTAAAGACGTTGCTTATGCTTTATTAGGGAGACAAACAGTGTTCTTGGCATGATTTAAAAAAAAAAAAGGGATGCAAATCAAATACATTTTACTTTTTTCAGAAGGAAATAAAAAAAAAATAGAGATGAATGAATAATAAAGATAAAAGTTTGTTTTCAATACTTATTTGTTAAATCATTTGATGCTATCAAATGATATGACATGTTTTGATTGAGTGGACATGATTTTGGACAATATTCTTTATACTGTAGATATAAATCCAGTTTTAAGATTTTACAACCTATACAATTAGTTTGCTACCGAAAATATAAAAATAAAAATAATATAATTAGTTTCACAATCCAAAGTCGCTAATAAAACAACCGATTATACAAATAAACATAAATCTCATCCAAAAAACACATGTTTCAAATAAACCTAAACTGAAGACTAAAAACTTTCTAACAAATTTCAATTTCACAACCTAAACAATTAATTTAATATCCAATTATTTAACAATCAAAACCACCGATATTTCACAAACATATACTCAAATTACACATATATGACAAATAAAATAGATTATAAAGTTCACTTGAATTTCCGTTCCATATATTTAGGAAAATAGGTAAAAAAAGAGAATTCGTTAAGTAAAAAAAAATTACCGAATGAATAAGCAAAAATTATCCAAATTTGCTTGTGTAGATGATTAAACAAAATAATAATAATAATAATAAAACATCTTCTGCAGGAGTGAGTACCCAGATGCCATTCGAGATATAATAAGAAAGGTTAGGGAAAAGTTGCACCGAAAGGACATAGTTGGAATGGATTCTCGTATCAGAGATTTTGAGCCCTTCTTGAATCTCGGATCAGAAGAAGTTCACATGGTAGGGATTTGGGGAACGGGAGGGATTGGAAAGACCACTCTTGTGAAAGAAGTTTTCGAAAGATTCCATGGTCTCTATGAAGCTAACTGCTTTGTTTACGGTGTTAGAGAACAATGTGCAAAAGAATTAGATGGTTGGATTCGCTTGAAGAAACATGTTGATGAAAACTTGTCGAACAAGAAAGCTTCTATGAAGGTTCTTATCGTTCTGGATGACATTGATAATGAAACACAAATAGAGGCTCTAGTTGGGAAGGTTGGCCCTGGAAGCAAAATCATCATAACAACGAGAGACAGTGAGCTACTGGAGGCATGTGGAGTTAAAGCTATATTCGAGGTTAAGAAGCTAACATATGAGGAGGGTCTTGAGTTGTTTTGTCGAAAAGCGTTTGGAAAAAACCATCCTCGTCGGTATTTCGAAGGTTTGTCGGACGAATTTGTAAATTATGCCCAAGGCCTTCCTTTGGCTATTGAGGTCTTGGGTAAATTCTTATATTTTTATAGAAGTGAAGAGGATTGGAGAGGACAACTAAATCGTCTACGGGAAACTCCTGATGAGGATATAAATAAAATTCTTCGTTTCAGTTATGATGCATTAAAGCGCAAAGAGAAGGAAACCTTTCTGGATATAGCATGCTTTTTCAATGGAGAGGATGAATCTCGTGTGAAAAAGATATTCGAAAGTTGTGATTTTCATCCAGACATCAATCTGAAAGTTCTCGTTGCCAGATCTCTAATTAGCATTACGGGAGGGAAAGTGTGGATGCATGATTTGCTTCAACGAATGGGTTGGGAAATTATTTGTAAGGAGAAAGAGCTTGGGAAGCGTAGCAGGTTGTGGCGCCATAAGGATGCCTTGCGTGTGCTTCAGGAAAATATGGTATGTATGATACATTTTGTTTAATTAATCCATAGAAATTAAATTTACAAAATTTATATTGTGATGTAGACTAACTTGTCAAAGAATATATGTAGAACACTATATTTAATTTTTTTTTTTTCACTCTCTTATTTGTTTATTGCTTTATTTTTCAAAAATATAAGTACCGCATACATTGATTTCTTAGGGAGAATGTCAAAAATATACATCCTAATATTTTAAGATAAAATATCAGCACGTTATATTAGGAAAGTAATTAATTGGACACGATTGTGATACATCCATAAACTTGTTATTATTTTTCTTGCTTTCTTTTGCTTGAATTTTTCTTATAGAAAATATATATTTTTCCCTAAACTTTTGGTGGAAATTCATTGAACATCTTATATATAGAGATTCAAAAAGGGAAGAAATTGGACAAGATAATGGCTTAATAATTAATTTTTTAAAGTAAATTAATGTTCATCTATTTTGGCTACAAAGACAAGTTTCCAGAAATAATAATTATAAAGATTGGACAATATAAGAGCTAAATTAATGTCAGAAAAAAAAAATGACGATGTCTAGTAGCACATATATTTCGATTTTCAAGACAGTCGTAGTACTTAATAATTAAATTTTCATCATAATTAACCCCGCGTAAAAGTTCCTTATTTATTGTTAACAAGTATTTTATGGAGTCAAATGGGAAAATCACAGTGCTAAAGTTTCATTTCCACAATATTAAATAAGAAGTCATTTTTCGTTTTCTTCGTTTGAAAAATTTGTCTGTAATTTATTTATATATTATGGCAGTGTCTTCAAAGCAAATAACATATGTACATTTTGAAAATATGGTCGTACAGGGAACGGGAGTTGTAGAAGGCATATTCCTAACTTCGCCAGGGGATGAAGAAATAGACACTGACCCGTTTGTGAACATGAAGTCTCTGAGATTATTGAAGATTTGTAACGTGAAATTTTCAGAAAGCCATGATTTCTATTTTTCCAGAGAACTAAGCCTATTGGAATGGGATGGATATCCTGGCAAATCAATCATGCCGAGTTTTCAATTGGAAAGGCTTGTCGAACTCATTATGCCTAATAGTCGCCTTGAACAACTATGGGAGAAATCTAGGGTAAGATCTTTTTTTAATTTTATTCTTTTTTTAATTACATCTATAACTGAACCTCCAAACTTAGAACTTTTACATTTAATTAGGATCCTAAATCTGATGATCCTTAGCAAATCATTCTAGCTTATTGATAATGGATGTCAATTAATGGATGACAATTAGGGTGTCAAATGCAAAAATTAATGACTAGGGTCTAGCTTGCCAACCAACCTGAAGTTTCTTGTGCATGTGAGCTTTGAAATTTGGGTCCTATTCGCTACAAATTTAAGTTTCGAGTTCAAATTACCAACAAATTTAGAGAGAACAAGTGGAAAACAATAATAATAATAATTACACATTCATTGTCAAGTTGAAAGAACGGTTCTCAATATTTACTATGATATTGATTTATCAATTTAAGACATTTTACTTTCTTCTTTTCCTAATTTCTTTCTATTTCATATGACAGCTGTTGGAAAATTTAGTAGTGATCAATCTCAGCCATTGCCAATACTTGACCGAAACGCCAGACTTCGATTTTGTCCCAAATCTTGAGACGTTGATCCTTGAGGGTTGTAAAAGCTTATCAAAAGTTCACCCTTCTATTGGAAAACTAGAACATCTTGTTTTATTGAACATGAAGGGTTGTGAACAGCTTAAAGTGCTACCCCAAAGTATAAACTTGAAATCTCTTACAACTTTTATTCTCTCTGGATGTTCAAATCTCAAGGAGTTCCCAGAGATTGTTGGAGATATGAAGAAATTGTCTCAACTCTTTTTAGATGGGACAGCTATAAAAGAGTTGCCAACTTCAATCAATCTATTGACTGGCCTTACGTTGTTAAAACTAGAAAACTGCAAGAATCTTTTGAGTCTTGGAAGCGGCATTCTTTGTAATATGACATCTCTGAAATTTCTCAACTTAGGGGGCTGCGTGTCTATGGACCAATTGCCAGGAGACCTTGGAAGATTGGAAACTTTGGAAATGTTTTGGGCAGATGGTGCTGCTATAAGAACATTGCCTTCGTCCATTTCACTTCTAAAGTGCCTCAAAGTATTGTCTTTACCTGGATGTGCGCTTGTAGAGTTGCCAGATGAACTTGGCTGCCTATCGTCATTGCAGTATCTTGATCTGAGAGAAAACAATTTTAGCAGCATACCTGAGAGCATCTCTCAACTTTCTGAGCTAAAAGATCTTCACTTGTCTAAATGTAGCCAGCTTCAGTCGTTGCCAAAACAATTTCCCGTCAATCTGACATATGTAGATGCACGTGATTGTCCCAAGCTGGCTAATTACTCAAAAACTGAGATGACAATATGGACTTCAACGAAGGGATTTCATTTCATAGATTGCCGAAATTCATCATGTGTAGAAAAAAACTCTGCATTGGGGCCACCACTTCCAATGCCCAACGACCACGTTGATTTACTCTTTCCTAAATACATTGCGGTCTGGCCTCTGTCTCTCTTGCATATATTTTAAACACATATCAAACATATTTCTTAATTTGTTTTCCCCTTTTGTTTGTGTTTACAGGGACTAGTTAATGCTGGGACAGGGTTTGAAATTCGTTTTCCTTGCACTACCATGCCTCTTTGGTGCACTAATTGGAAGACGAGCTCTCCCATAAAAATTGATTTATCTACAGAAGATCACGAGGATATGGATGATAGAACCAAGGGATTTGCCATTTTTGTTGTTTTTGTTATCAAGAAGCATGATACCTCTGATGAAGCATGGGAACTAAAAAATATTGTCTGTCATTTTGACATCAATAAGCGTCGACTTGATAAAACCATGAAATTTGCAAACTTTAAACAGTTCAGGGTTGGTTCTTTTGGAATATGTAGCTATGTGCCACTAAAATGGTTTGAAGGACAGTTAAACAAATCAAGTCGTTTTTTTGAAGCTTCGATTTCAACAAATAGTTTGGATCTAGAGTTGCGAATGTTCGGAATGCATCAAGTATTTGAGCAAGACGTGGAGTATTTCAGCGACAAATTAGCTCAGAGTGGTAACGACCACTTGGATCTACAGCTGAATTTTAGTCGACATTGCAAGGAAATAATTGATGAGGCAAATAAATTGGAAAGATCTGGCAAAATCACGAACGTCGAGGATAAACTAAAGCAGGGAGAAAACAGCTTTAGAGTACCTCAAATTGAAGTAGAAAGCAGTCATACTGCCTGGGATAACATACCTACGATTGAGCACAAATGCTACATAAATGAAACATACAAATTGCTCTCAGAACTCTTTCAGGTCAGTTCTCTATCTTTGTCCTCTCTATTTGCCTATCTCTCTCTAATCTGCTCCTAACACTTACGAAATTGCACGTTGATAGGGATATGTCGCACGCCACAACCCTTTTCGGTTTGTACTCTCTTTTCGAATACTTCCACCATGGTTTTTCCACCACAGCGTTGGGAATATGGCAGTGTGCTATCTTCCTCCTAATATAAGCAACGATGAGAGATGGCTAGGGCTTGAACTATATGTTCATTGTGGGGCTTTAGAAGTAGGGCTTCGTGTTAATTTATATGGGCACGGGAAATGTACATGGCTTATATACACTCGCCAATACAAAACATGTAAAGGTAATTTTATTGCACTTCATGTACCACGCAAATATTTCTCGAAAGAGTTGAATGATTGTGAAGGTATAAGTGCTGTCTTCGAGCCCACTACCCCAGATGTGGAAGTTGAAATGTGTGGAACCAGATTGTTGTACGCGCAAGATTCGAAGTTGTTAAGCAAAAGAATAATAGAGTCCATATTTTTGAGACCTGATCTCCTCCTTTATCTTAATAAGACTGTGAAAGGGCTCCTTCAGAAAGATGAAAGTGACGGTGATTGGTGTAATATTGCATTGGAACAAGAAATGCCTGAATCTAGTAGCGTGACCACTCATGAACCAAGGTTAGATTTCTGCACACTGCACACACATAGTATTTTCTGCGTCAAATATCAATTATTCTCCCTGCCTCACTTATGATCTTAATTTTGTAAATATTACAGGGAAATTAGAGATGTATTAAAGTCCTCACAAAAGCTTCTGACAAGTACTGAACAGGTAGCAAAAGATGTTTCAACATTATTGGATAAGTACAGAAAGGAATTTGGAGATAATCGAGCTGTTGATGAAGCTGACTCGTTTGTGGTTCACTCCAAAAGGTCTTTTTTCAAGACGTGGGACCACATTCAACAACACAGTCGCAGTAATCTGTCTGCTGCTTTCAACCATTTGCATATAATCGCTGAGACTCTACTCCACAAACGCGATTCACAAAACCAGATAGAATATCTTAAATTTCTTCTTAGAGAACTATTTGAACATCGCCTTCTGGTTACACTCAGCCTAAAAGGACATATAATCTTTGTTTTAGGGCATTTTAATCCTAGCTCAGTGTACAACTTATGCTTTCCTCAAAAGGGGATTCCAGAGTGGTTTGATCATCAATATAGTGACTCTAAGTTGGGAATTGAACTTCCTCCGAATCTAAGCGATGACAAGAGCTGGAGAGGGCTTGTTATGTGTGCTGCTTTTTCAGTCAAGGAGCATCCTGGTGCTTTCTCGAATGCGTCTTTCAGGCTTCTCTGTCACTTGGAAAGCGAGGAAGGTTGCTTGAATCCTGTCACGCAATGTTCGATCACTAAAGATAAAATCAAGTGGGTGCATCTGAGGGGCTTCATTTGGCTGACCTACATCCCTGGTTTTTTGCTTACAGAGCTGTATGGAAAGCAAATTGTAGTAGCTAGGGTCTATAATTGCTGCCCAGGCTTGATTGTGGACAAGTGCGGTATCCGTTTATTGTACAAGAAAGATGTGGAAGGACTCAAGAAAACCATAACTCAGTGTTGCACTTCATTTCTTGAAGATCTGGATCAGACAGATAAGTTCCTAGAAAGTGAAGATGATGAAGATTTGCATTCTGCTAAACGAACACTACTTTAAGTTGCCAGACAAGGTCTGTCCCTCTCTTTGTTTGTCTCTATCTTTTCATATTGCAGGATTTTGATCAATAATTTAGATAAAGAAATAGAATTTTCCTTCTTATATTGATTTGGTTGGCTCTGATCTATGGTCTGGTATTCCTCTTTTTTTTTTTTTTTTTTTTTCTGTGCTCATTGGGTTAGGTGCATATTGATTTTATGTTTTTTATTCTTTCCTTTTGCAGAGCAAATTTTTAACTCATTCTAATTAATTAATAGATGTTTTAGATAATACTCCTTTTTTATTGAACCATGGAACTCATACTCCTTTCCTCTTTACACCGCAGACTCGGAAGATCATGTCTCGAAGGAGCAATGCAGAAGTCACTGATGAATGAAAGATCCAGAATAAATTGTCATGTTTTATCAGTATAATTTTCTTTTCTATCACATTTGCAGACCAAAAAGAAATTGTTAAGACTATTTCAAGGATTTTGAGTTTGTTTGAAGAATTCGTCAGCTTGCCAAAAAAAGAAAAAAAGTTTGGACTATTTCTAGGATTTTGAATTTGTTTGGAAGAATTCTTCAGCCTATAATGCAACAGACCATAAATGTTGGGATTTTTATTTAACAAATAATATTTTATTTGAATATTAAATATTTTATTTAGAATAAATATAATAATATTATATCAATACAATATAAAACCTTAAACATACATTTGTAATTATACAATTTTAATAACCAAATTTTCTTTTTCAAATTTTCTTTGAAAATGCATAATAAAATATACTGTATTCTTTTTATCAAACATTCGTAATCGAATCATTTTTTCTTTAATTTTCAAAATCATTATATTTTTTTTAAATCACAAATTTATAAATTTTATAAGCTCATTTTTTCTTTAAATCAATCTTTTTGGTCAAATCATTTAAAACAAAATTGGCTATAAAGAGAGAATAAGATATCTGATTGGTAATATATCTACTAATAACTTCTAGTAACTATTCTGGAATAATCCTTTTATCTAAATTCAGGTTACTGAGTACTCAAAAGAAAATCACGTATAATCCAAAAATCTCATAATCGTGATTATGATAAATTCAATTAATTAATATGTTATTGATTTTAAAATTTTTAAAACAACATTTTTATTTTAACACTTAAAATTTTAAAACGATGTTTTATTTTTATTACTCATATATTTTTAAAAATTTTGACATAATTTACCTTAAAATATTGACTACTTAAAAATTTTAAAATTACTTAATTGTAGAAAGCATTTCAATTCTCAGCAGTTTTAGGCTCCTTTTTTTGACATATTCAAAGTTCTTAGAATGAAAAATTTTTCATTCTAAAAAAAACAAATTTACGTATTAGAATATCTAAAATTTTATATTTTTGAAAAATAAAAAAAAAACTCTCTAGATAAAAAAAAATTTTTCACTTGTTTAAACAATTTTTCACTTTTAAAAAAAATTTCAAATAACTTTTTATTTTTTATATTTAAAAATTTTCTTTTTTTTTTTTTAAAACAATCCTTTTATTCAAACGGATTAATTTCAAATCTCAAACCTATTTAAAATACTCATTTAAAAATTATTTTTTATTATATTATTTATTATTATTATCATTATTGTTACTGTTGTTATTTGGTTGTGGTTGGGAAAAACCACCTCATGACGACGGCGTTGCGGTGGGGCAAGGTGGCACGGTGGCTGGGCAGACTCGGGGTGGCTGGCTGCGATTGCGAACGGCCGAGGATGCGACAGAGCTTTTGCTGGGCTTGGAGGGACTTGGGCTGGTTTCGGGCTTGGCACAACGGAGGAGGCGGCTCGGTTTCAACTGGAGCACGAGACGACGAGGGTGTGTGGCGACCGAGCTGCAGCTCGTGAGGGCGACGGTTGGCGGGAGGGCTGCACGAGGACGCGGCAGCGCTGCACGAGGACTCTGCAGCTGGGCTTGGCGAAGGTGAAGGCGGCTGGCGGACGCGAAGGGAGAGGGTTTGCGCTGGCTTCGGGCTGTTGGTTCTAGCCGGCAGGGGTCGCGACTGGGTCACGGTGGCTGTGGGTGTGAGAGAGATCGGAGAAAGGAAGATAGAGAGAGAAGGAAAATAAGAGAAAATAATTGTAGAGAGAGAGAGAGAGAGCTGTGATTGGTTTTTTTTTTTTTTTTAAATAAAATTGAGAGAATGGGATTGGGAGGATAATATAGGTGAAAGAGAGAGCTTAAAATATGAGAATGAGGAAGACGGTGGTGAGTTGAGAGAATAATGCAGGGAGACAGAATAATTAGGGAGCAGGTGAGGGATTGAAGTACAGGTGAAGGGTGTCGGAGATTGAGTGATTAGACAACTAGTTTTTGTTTTGTTTGCTTTTTTTTTTTTCTATAAATTAATTTTTTGTTGTTATTTTTTTTATAAAAGTCGGTACAAATTGTAAAATTTTGATAATTTATTAAAATATTTGAAATATCTTTAAATTAATATTTAATACACCGAAATTTTTAAATTAAGCTCTTAAAATAAAAATTAATTGACATATAAATAATTAAATTTTTTTAAACTCACGTATGAATTTTAAACTTAAAATTTTTGCAACATGACAGACTTGCATGTCATTTATAAGTATTTCAAATTGATTAAATTATATGTATGATTTAGTGTGAATCTATTTATAGTCTAAAGATTCTAGCAATTCAAATTCTTACATATAGGTAATATAGACAACTATTTTTGGTAGAAATATAAATGTAAGGCATGGTAGACAAGGAAGAAAAGAATTATAGAGGAGAAAATAGAAAAAATAAATAAAAAAGGATATTGCTTCTTTACTTTAGGAAACAGTTGAGTAAAGTAAGTCTACAGCATCACTTAAACAATATGATATAAAGAATATTTTCAATTATTTTAATTATTATTGTACTCTAATAAAGTTAAAAGAAATTATTTTGTATGGTGTTAAGTTTTGTATTTATTAGAACTAGCTTAGATAAAATATGGGCTAAATCATTTTAGAGGAGTGTTCTAAGAAGGGAGCCATATGGAAAATAAAGGTTTTAATAGAATGAGATTAACATCATACCAAAGAATCCTAAAGATAAAATTAAAGAATTTTATTTACTGTGAAAAAGTTTATTTAATATACTTACTGAACATTCATTCATTTAGTTCATATGATATAGTTTGCAATATTTTTATGATCATCAGAAGTTTGACTTAGCCTGAGATTTCAGAATTCCATAATAAAAATAAAGATATTTTAAATTTTTGGATTTTGTGATATGAATACAATAATAATAGGTTTTTGTCGCATGGTATATTTTCTATAAATTTTGAGATTATAGTTAGTTAACGTAGTTTCTTAACTACAAGCTTGAGAGTAGTGTTATAATTATGGTATCAGAATAATAAGTTTTTAGTGACATAGAGTGTTATGAGATTAATTACTCAATCAACTTTATTTTTAATTAGAGAATTTAGAACATTCAAATTTAGAGGATGAAATTTCTTTGCAAAATGAAAGAATTGTCTCGTTATGAAATTTTAAATTTAAAATTCGTAAGTGAGTGTAGAAAATTCAATATTTAATGTGCCAATTAATTTTTATTTTGGAAGTTTAAGTTAAAATTTTCGATATATCAAATATTAATTTGAGGCTATTTTGAACCTTTTACAAATTTTGAAAATTTTATAATTTTATTCTCAACTTTTACAAAATAAAATTTATTACTCGGATTAAAAAAACAAACAAATAAATAAAAATAAAACATCCCACTATCTCTACTATTCCCACTGTCTTTCTTTTATTTTGCCACTAATATTTTTTTAATATTCTTTCCAACTCCACCAAACCCACAAACACAATTCTTTTTCACTAAAAATTCCACTTCTCTCACCCTCACATCCGGATTTCCATCCTTCTCTCTTTTTCAAAAATTTTTCTCAAATAATTTTACTCTCTCTCTCTCTTACTCTTACACACTCTCTCCACTTTCGCCATTCCACTATGAATTAAATCTCCCCTCACTTCCTATCTCACTAGCCCCGTAACTCAAAAAATAACAATAATTTCCCTCTTTTCTTTCAATCAAACCACCAAGCAACCAGTCCCCCACTATCAATTAATAAACAAAAAGAAATAATATAACTCACCATCCCTCATCAACCACTCTCTCTCACCATTAATTTCCCACGCATCTCTCTCTCTCTTCCTCGTCAGATTCCTCACCGTCCCATTCCTCCATCCGTTTTCTCTCTCTCTCTTAAAATTCTCTCAAATCCTCACTCTCTTTCCCTTCCCTCCTCTCCGATCCCTTTCCTTTTCATTTACCCTCTCACACTCTCTCAATCTCTCACTCTCATCTCTCTTTAAAAAAAAAAATTTTAACCTCCCTCTTTCTCTTTGACTTACCCATTCTCTATCTTCCAAACTCACTCTTTCCCTCTGGTCTTTTCTCCTCCACCAACCAACCACGCCACCTCATACTGTTCATCACCGAGCCACCTAAGCGCAATCGGCCTCTTCCTTACTCACGCTTGAACCCCGGCTACTGTCGCGGAATTCTCAAAATGCCCAAAAAGATCCTGATGTACAAAACAATGCACTAGGGTTATTTTTGAAAACGAGAGGTAGAAGTTTCAGGATCGTCTATTGAGAAAATATTAGAGACTTAAAACACGTAAAAAAATACGCTTTCTTTAAAACGTTATTTGCCCCCTCTCCGTAGAGATTGCTTTGGGTTTCAGTAGCAAATCGCTCTCAGGATATGACAAACCTCACGTAAATTTCCAGTAAGTAAAACTAGAAATTTTCAGAAAGAAAATAAGAACTCAGTTAAGTATCTGGTAAAGAAAGAATAGAGGAAACTGAAAACGAAAAAGAAAAATAATCATCTTAAATGTTTTCTGATTTCCCTTAATATAGACTCAATGGAATCCATTCATTAACACATACAACTGTTGATACAAATAATTGTTTTAATTTATTTTTATTGCTGCTATATCTAAAAAGTCACATCTTTTCAGAAAAATTAAATTTGAATATTAATTCTGAAAAGTCACATCTTTTCAGAAAAATTAAATTTGAATGCTAATTCTGAAAAATCACATCTTTTCAGAAATTCAAAAAATTCGAAGTTCAAATTTGAATTATTTTATTTTTATTTTTATAAAATAAAAATAAAAATAAATAAATATTAATTGCAACATTTAATATCCACGCGACACATGTCACGTGCTAAGTGTCAAGTGCGCCTAATAAGCGCCAAAAGCGCCTCTACAGCCTCACTGACCATGCCATGCGCACGCGCGCGCGTGTGCGAGTTGTGTAGGCATGTCCCTTCACTTACCACATCATTGGCTCACTAGAAAGGTATTCTCTTATAAAGAATTATGACTCTTTATCTTCTCTCTATGTGGGACTTTAGCATATCTTTTTGCACTTATAATTAAACAATTCCAACAATCCCCACTTTTTTAAATATAAGTGCAAAATATTTTCCAGATATCAATAATGATGTTTATGAATAGAGTAAGATATCTTTCGATTTGGATTTTACCTTAGTGTAAATACCACAAAGTATAAGTCGAAATTTCTGATAGCTTTAAACTTTGAACCAACTATTTCTTTGATAAAAAACCGGTGATATTACACACATAATGACCCATATGTTCTTATATTTTACACAATACTCGCTTAGCACTTTTAATGGCCATGTGCTCATCATGTTTTCATGAACTTTTAAGAAGTAAACTCCATAACTCTTTTGAGGCGGCACCACCTCAAAGCTCACATAGGTGAAGTTCTTCCAGTATCCTTGTTACATTTAAGATACTTGTCTTATACACTGAACTTCATTAAGAGTTTCATCAAACTCATCCCTCAGACTGTAACAACCAACACTAGTCATCCTAGACAGGGCTATATTAATTTAGTGCTGAATACCCTTCACTTATCAATGACTTGTTTGTACCATTTGAACCTTAAATTACTCATTTTGTAATGTTAGGTAGGGTTGCCATCATTGGTGAACTTTATTCAAGGAATTTTGGCCCCATCTCTCTAGATGTTGATCTAACCAATTCTCTTGTAAGAGGTTTGGTAAAAGGATCTACAAGGTTATGACTGGATTTCACAAATGTGAGAGAAATAATTCCATCTTTGATTAATTTTCTCACATAGTCATGTCTTAAACTGATATGTCTAGATTTTCCATTATATATTTCACTATACGCACGCGCTAGAGTAGCTTGACTATCACAATGTATAGAAATTGCAGATAAATTATTTCCAATTAATGGGATTTCTAGAAGAAGATCCCTAAGCCACTCAGTCTCATTCCCTGCTGCTGCTAAGGCAACAAATTCCGATTCCATTGTTGAATGGGTAATACATGTTTGTTTCTTAGATTTCCAAGAAACTGCGGCTCCTCCAAGAGTAAACACCCATCTTGAGGTAGACTTATTGTTTCCTACACTCGATCTCCAGTTTGCGTCTGTATATCCTTTTAAAATAACAGGGAATTTATAATATTGTAAACCAAGATTTTTTGTTTTGAGAAGGTAGCCATAAACCCTACTAATGGCTTTCCAATGCTCAACACTTGGATTGCTAGTAAACCTACTTAGTTTACTAACTGCGAATGCTATATCGGGTCGTGTACATTGCACCGTATACATCAAACTACCAATAGCACTAGCATATTCAATTTGAACCACCGCTCTTCCATCATTCTTTACAAGTTTTATGCTTGGATCAAAAGGAGTATCAGCTTCCTTAATTTTTAAATAACTGAACTTGTTCAACATTTTTTCAATGTAGTGGACCTGGGTTAAAGTGTAACCCCCACTATTTCGAATCACCTTGATACCCAGAATTGTATCGACTTGTCGAAGGTCTTTCATCTTGAATGTGGAAGATAGAAACCTCTTTGTTTCTATTATGCCTTTCATATCATTGCTAATGATCAACATATCATCAACATAAAGGTAAATAAAAATATAACACTTATTACACACCTTTGTATACAAGCATTTATCAGAAGTATTATGTACAAAACCATTTAAAAAAACAGTAGAATCAAATTTTTCATGCCATTGTTTGGGTGCTTGTTTTAAACTATATAATGATTTAACAAGCTTACACACTTTATGTTCACTTCCGTGAAGAATAAATCCTTCAGGTTGTTCCATGTAAACCTCCCCATCGAGATCACCATTTAAAAATGCAGTTTTCACATCCATTTGATGAACATAAAGATTATAAATTGATGATAGAGCAAACAAAACTCTAATTATAGTTATTCTTGCCACAGGTGTATATGTGTCAAAATAGTCAATTCCTTCTTTTTGTCAATAACCTTTAGCTACTAATCTAGTTTTAAAGGTATTAAGAGTACCATCAATATGATACTTCTTTCTAAACACCCATTTACCACCAATGGGTTTAGAATCCGGTGGTAAATCAACAAGCTCCCAAGTGTGATTAGACATAATAGAATCCATTTTGTCTTTGATCGCATCCTTTCAAAAAGTAGAATCTCTTGAAGCCATAGCTTCTTTATAAGTTTTAGGATCATCCTCAACTTGTAAAACAATAGGAATTTTCCTAATTACATTGTTTCTACTTCCTTCTAATAAGTAAAAAGAAATAAGTTGAAAATCTATTTCATCAGATCCTAACCCTTTCTTTTTTCGAATTCTTTTGCTTTTCCTTAACTCACCGGGTTGCTCAACAACCTTAGAAGGAGTATTATCTTGAGATTCTTCATTCAATGTTTTTTGAGAGTTATTTCCAGAAGTTAATAAGTTCTCAAAAAACTCCACATCTCTAGATTCTACTATCATATTAGACTCTAAATTCAAGAGTCTATATGCGTTGCTATTTGTAGTATATCCTACAGATGCACATCTTATCCCCCTAGGACCCAACTTGGTCCTTTTAGGATCGGTGTTCTTGTAATAAGCAAGACACCCCCACACTTTGAAATACCCTATATTGGGTTTTCTTCCTTTCCATAACTCATATGGAGAAATCTTATTTTTCTTTAAAGGAATTCTATTAAGAATATGACATGCAGCAAGTAATGCTTCTCCCCATAAATTTAATGGCAACTCAGAATGCAATAACATAGCATTAATCATCTCTTGAAAAGTTCGATTTTTCCGTTTAGCCAAACCATTTTGTTCAGGTGTTCGTGGTGCTGAACACTCATGAACAATATCATGCTCCTCACAAAAAATATTAAAATCATTTGGAAAATATTCACCACCTCTATCACTTCTAAGAACTTTTATTTTCCTTCCCAATTAATTTTCAACTTCTGCTTTGTAAGCTTTAAATACATTAAAAGCTTCATCTTTGGTTTTAAGTAGATAGACATATGTAAATTTAGAACACTCATCAACAAAGGTAATAAAATATCTATTACCACCTCTTGTTAACATACCATTCATCTCACAAATATCTGTATGTACAAGATCTAATAATTGAAATGTTCTTTTAACATTATGAAAAGGTTTCTTTACCATTTTTGATTTAATGCAGATTTCATATTTTTTAAAATTATCAACATCGCATGAAAACAATCCACATTTAATCATCCTTTTCATAGTAGAAATTCCAACATGTGCTAATCTACTATGCCATAATGAAACAGAATCAACCATATAAGCAGAAGCAACATTTTTATTATTGTTATTGTCATTAGAACAAAGCTTGACCATTCCTTCACTCGAATAGCCTTTCCCAACAAAAACACCATTTCGAGACAAAATTAACTTGCCCGATTCATACACAGATTTAATACCAGGTTTTCCTAAAAGATCCCCACTAACTAAATTTCTATTCATATCAGGAACATGAAGTACATTAGTTAAGGTAATTTTCTTCCCGGAAGTGAAAATGAGTTCCACATTCCCTTTGCCAATCACTTTGGAGCGAACTTCATTTCCCATTTGAATCTCTTATCCATCAACTTCTTGATAGGTTTTGAACAATGACCCATCATAGCAAACATGAATAGTGGCACAAGTATCATACCACCATCCAGGAACTTTTCCATGGACAGCATTGATTTCACTCACAGTAGCGACAATCTCTTCTTCTTCTTTAACAGAATTTACTGCCTCATCTCTTGGAGTCTTTTTGTACCTGTAATCTCGAGCATAATGCCCTAGTTTGCCACAAACAAAACAATTTTTGGAATTCTTGTTGTTGTTTTTCTTGAATTTTTCTTTATCCTTTTTAGGACCCAGAAAATTTCTTTTCTTGTGGTTGTTCTTTTTGGGATTAGGCTTGTCAACAACATTGGCTTTGGAGGTGTCAAGATAAGAATTGTCATTCTTATCTCGTGTTCTTGATTCTTCCTCAATTCAAAGATGTTTCTGAACCTGTTCCAAAGAAAAATCTTCAGAGTTGTGCAGAATCTTCTTTCTATAGCCTTTCCAAGTTGATGGCAATTTTGTAATAATTGCACCAACTTGAAACGACTCAAGAAGATCTATTTTCACAGCCCTCAGTTTGTTAACAATAACTTGCAATTCATGAACTTGAGGTAGAATAGGTTTATCATCAACCATTTTAAAATCAAAATATTTGGAAATTAGGAACTTTTTGGTACCTTCCTCCTCTGCTTTATATTTGAATTCCAGTGCAGTCCAAATCTCTTTTGCAGATGCAGTATCTGTGTAGAGATCATACAGATGGTCAGACAAAGCATTGAGAATGTGGCCACGACATATGAATTCGTCTTCAACACGCTTCTTGAGTTCAGCCTTCAATTCTTCAGAGTCTTCGTCAGTGGGCTCTGGAATTGGTTGCAAATCCGGATCAAGAACATAGAAAATCTTCAATGCAGTCAATAAAAACTTCAATTTGTCTTGCCAACGAGTAAAGTTTGTTCCATCAAAACGATCCAGTCTGATCAAATCTTGATTCATCAGTTTGATGGTGGCAGTAGTAGTTTCGGTCTCCATGAAATAACGCTTTAAAATTATTGAGAAAATATTGGAGACTTGAAACAGGTAAAGAAATACGCTTTCTTTAAAGCGTTATTTGCCCTCTTTCCGTAGAGATTGCTTTGGGTTTCAGTAGCAAATCGCTCTCAGGATATGACAAGCCTCACGTAAATTTCCAGTAAGCAAAACTAGAAATTTTCAGAAAGAAAATAAGAACTCAGTTAAGTATCTGGTAAAGAAAGAATAAAGGAAACTGAAAACGAAAAAGAAAAATAATCATCTTAAATGTTTTCTGATTTCCCTTATTATAGACTCAATGGCATCCATTCATCAACACATACAACTGTTGATACAAACAGTTGTTTTAATTTATTTTTATTGCTGCTATATCTAAAAAGTCACATCTTTTCAGAAAAATTAAATTTGAATATTAATTCTGAAAAGTCACATCTTTTCAAAAATATTAAATTTGAATGCTAATTCTGAAAAGTCACATCTTTTCAGAAATTCAAAAAATTCGAAATTCAAATTTGAATTATTTTATTTTTATTTTATAAAAATAAAAATAAAAATAAATAAATATTAATTGCAGCATTTAATCTCCACGCAACACGTGTCACGTGCCACGTGCCACGTGCTAAGTGCCAAGTGCGCCTAATAAGTGCCAAAAGTGCCTCTACAGCCTCACTGCCCACACCACGCGCGCGCGCGTACGTGTGTGCGAGTTGTGTAGGCATGTCCCTTCACTGACCACATCATTGGCTCACTAGAAAGGTATTCTCTTATAAAGAGCTATGACTCTTTACCTTCTCTCTATGTAGGACTTTAGCATATCTTTTTTCACTTATAATTAAACAATTCCAACACCGTCTCTTTTTAATCTGGCTCTGATCACCAAAATATAGGCAGTAGAAGATGACATGTTTGAGTGATAGCACAAATGTTGTCTAAATGTATTAAACAGTCGAAAAACATTAAAATATGTAAGAAGGACAAAATGGGTATTTTGTAAAAGGTAGGGTTATGACAGTAATTAAATAAATATGTTATAGCATATTTAGACCATAAAAGACTATCAGAAATCAATTTTGAAAGGAAATCAAGCATAAGGATCGAACTCGACCTCATGGGTTAGGAAAGTCGTAAATAATGAAAATCAAAACCCACTAGGGGCATAATTACCAGAAAATGTTCAATACAGTCTTGAACACTATAGAAGCCAAATACTATTGATAATTGGGTAGATATATCCTAATAGCCGAATCTAAGTGTAAACAAATTTTAAAATACAATTACGAAAAATTAAATACACAAATCTAAGTTAATATAATTAGTAAAATAGTAGTGCAGAAAATAATAGATGGGTCCTGACATAATAGGTAATTCCCAACAAAAGGATAATACATCTTAGGCAGATATCATTCAATTCACATTAGCAAAGTTATTATAAGTACATATATATTTTATGTCTACACACACGAATTGACTTAATGTTATGATTAGCTATATTAATATGCTTTGAATTGAAACTATCAATAAATTGATCAGAAATAACAGATTGTGTTTTAATTTTTGTGCATGATCATTAAATCAAAACAATAGAATAGAAAATTTTAAGCCAGATCAGGTAAAGTTAATAAAAATTAAAAATTGGCAAACCAACCTCCATCAGTTAAGGACGTTCTTTCCAGTTTCAATTCAATAAATCATGGGATAGAGTAGGTGGGTTGCTCCTCTACTCCCCATTGTTATGCACGCTCACGGTAAGACCAAGTAGGGGCAAGCTAGTAAAACAATTACACTAAGGTAAAGAACAGATAGAAACAGATAGGAAAAGTCTATAAGACAGAAAAGTATAATAAATTTGAATAAATGTCATGCACTCAGTATCATATGTTTGATTACTGAAAATATCTATACATGTTGAGCATAGCTCATAGGTTTGTTCATGTTGCAGAAGACACAAGTAAGAAGCTTGTCTATTGAAGAAAAGTGGTGGATTGGTAGAAGCGAATCAGGGGAAGTCATGGGTTCACAGGAATGAATTCACTGAGTTTCTCAGTTGTAGATCTCTAATAGTACAAGTTGTAGTAGAAAGATAGACATGTAAATATAAAGCACATCAGTATGTAATGTTAGATTTGGCAAGCAATCTGAGTTCCATAAAGATCTAAGGATCTTTGTGAATATGAGACCATTAATGAAAATGGATACAATAAATAAGTAATTAGTATAGGGGCAGTTCTAGTACCTTAAGGAAATATAAAGACAGTAAAGGGTAAGAATAATAGATAAAACACGATAATAAGCATGTATTAAAAGGCCTAAAAATCAAAGGTTTAAATTAAAAATTATTGGCAATAGCAACAAACTAAAAACAATAAACATAAATTTAATTAAAAGAACTGCAACACCAACTACAAAGTAGGAAGGGGGGAGGAAAAAAGAGGAAAATACACCTAAGAAAGAAACAAAAAGAGAAAGGATAGGGAAGGACAAAGAAAAAAGAAAGCGAGGAGAAGAAAAAAGATGAGAAAAGGAACGAAAAAGAAGTGGACACTTTCAGTTATATAAGTAAGTTTCACTTTTAAAAATCACAAACCATAATTAAAAAAAAGGCTGTAGCATAATTTTACAATTATTTATTGCATATTTAACAACACAAATCTTTAATATTTTCCACAAATACTGCTAAAGCATATATTGATCTGTGAATATTATGGTGCTCTCTTCTAGGTTGAGAATGGAACCAAAAAAATAATAATAACCAACTAAAATTTAATTTATATTGTAAAGATGAAAAAATCATATTCCACCTAATTAGATAAACTTCTACTATATTAGATAAATTACTTGACTATAATGAAGGACCTACAAGTACACATTTTCGGAAGAATATTCGAAACTTTAATTTCATATTTGCATTTACATCCTTTGGAACAAACATAGATACTAATGCACAGAATTCTAATGGCCCATATATTTTCAAAATAAGCAGACAAATACATCATCTTATTAGATCATTATTACCAAATGATAATAAACCTCCAAAATTTGCTGAACTATATATATAACATAAAAAATGAAATTTAAAATTGAATTGCAGCATTTTCATTTAACAATGCATCAAAAGATTTAATAAAATCAATAATTGAAAACTCGATTAAAATGCTTAATTAAACTAACAAATTAGTAGAACTCTTTCGAATTGTGCGAGACAAATACAAAGAACAACAAATTCCTTCTATTAAATTAAGATTAATAGAACGACGAAGTACAAATTGTAATTAATTGAATTGCCTAGTTCAAATGATATAGGGGGGCTTATAATTGGAGATATTGGTAGATATAAATAAGGAAGAGATATTATGATTCAAGAGAAGACAAATAATCTACAAAAAAATTACTAAATTATATCCATCCTATATGACTTTGTAATATCCATTGTTATTTCCATATGGAGAAGACTATTATAGAATTGATTAAACTGGAATACAAACAACTCAAGCAAAAAACTTTCAACAAATAGGATTCCTATAAGAGCATTTTACTGCTACCAACTACAACAACATCAATCTTAAGGCAATACTTTGTTTAGAAGTGGAAGACTTTTCCAACAATATATAGTCGATGCATATGTCATTATTAAAGAAGATCAATTAAAATACATCAGAAAAAAAAAATCAAAGCAATTTAAGATTTGAAATGAATCAAGGCATTCAAAACGCCATCATAAGAGGAGATACAGATGCAAGAGTAATAGAAAAAAGAATAATTCGTCCATCCAACCACACTAGAAGCCCTAGATACGTGATCTAATATTATCAAGATGTAATGGCAATAGGTAGATACTACGGAAATACAGAGTTATTCATAACATTTACATATAATCCTAAATAGCCTTAGCTACAATCCTAGGTCAAAAAGCTGAAAATAAACCAGATATTATTGTAAGAATCTTTAAGATGAAATTAAATAATATATCATGAACCATTAAATCAGAACACATATTTAAAATAGTTATTGCAGATAAAGTTCTTTAATTACATGCTGTTTGATTATACAAATATAAAATTCCCCATAGAAAATAAAATAAAAGGAGAGAGAAAGGGAGAGAAAAGAAGAAGATGAGGAGGATACAGATCTTAATATTAATACAAAACTAATAAACTTTTCTTTCTCTCTCTCTCTAGATAAAAACTTTATATCATTTTACAAATCTATATGTAGTCAAGTTCCAAAAAAGCAGCCTACCACACTATCATTTCCTATTTTGATTACACCGTAATGAAAAAATATTTAAATCATCACCAATAGATAAATTATTTCCACTGAGATACCTAATCTAAAAATTAAAAAAAAAAACACATGAATACAACATTGTAGTAGAATTTATGATGCATTGATGATGTGACGCTACCAAAAAAAAATGCTCCATGCATAAAAAATACATTATGTTCAAAAAAATTCCCCAAACAATTCAAAAATGAATCAACAATCAAAGAAAATGAATTTGTCATTACAGACATAGAAACATAACTTTTTATGTCCAAAAAGAAGTATTAAATTAAATAACAAATTCGTTGTTCCTTATAATAAAAACTTATGTTTAAAATTTCATGTGCATATAGATGTTAAAATATGCTCTTAATCTATGCTTATAAAATATATATTTAAATATTTAAGAAAAGGGCTAGATTGAATAGAAGCAGTAATAAATGACAATATATGTATAGAACAATCTAGACAAACATAGGTTTTAGCTTTATTGTATGGGAAATACTTATTGAAAAACACAATTATCATCTCTTCCCATGTTCTAATCGACCTTGGTCATAAAGAATACAACCAGCTTTTAGCCTTGTTCTTCATAGAGAAAGGGAAAAAGTTTAATCGAATAGAGTTTATGGCCTCAGCTCGGTTGTGAAAGGTGGCCACCGCCTCTTCAAATACTTGTATATGTACATATAGATACTCGCTCTCTAACCCGTGAAAGGTTAACAACAATTGGATCATGCTTGACTTGAAATCCAAATTTGGCAAATTGGGAGGAAATATTATACATGACGATGTAGCCATACATGTAGGGTGCAAATAATCATTCAATGTCTTCAACTAGACCTCCTAGTTTTAAGCCATTACGAATGGATTTTAAGCTGCTAATGAGGCTAGGGACAGTGGAGGGCTAGATGCATTGGAAGAAGCTTCACTAGGGTTTTCAACTCTTCTTGCAAATCTCCCTAGTTTGTCTCTATAACGATTCATTCACCTTAAACATCTAGTTTTGTATTTCAATTTTTAATTTTTAATTTTTAAGTTTAATTTTGAGATCAAATGAAGAAGAGAGAAAAAGAGGGGAGATCATATGGTGTAGAGAGATAGAGAAAAAGTAGAGGAGGGATAGTTGGAAAGAGGAGGGGGGACCATTAAAGGGAGGAGGGGGGACCATCGGAAGGGAGAAAAAAAGGGGGTGGGGTAGAGGGTTGGGGGGAGGAGCCTCTGTCGGTAGTGGGAGGGAGAAAGAGAAAAGGTTTGAGATAGAAAGGAAAGAAAGTAAAAACCCTAAAGAAAAATGGTAAATCACTGATTTACCATAATAAATCAGTGATTGACTATAGTAAATCACTGATTGATTACATTAAATCATCATTTATTGATTGATCATAATATAAATCACTAATTTTCATTGTCAATCAATTATTGACTATAGTCCATCATTGATAGACAATAACATATATTAACATTTTTCTGGTGAACCAGTAATTTATCGTAGTCAGTTAGATATGATCAATCAATGATTTATCATTGACCAAATATGGTGAATTAGTGATTGACTATCTATAAAAATTGATTGACCATTTTACAAGGAAAAGAAGGTCTTTTAATTAATTTCTAAAAATGTGGCGCATTTGATTAAAAAAAAAAACGTCCTAAAAAACAAGGTTACTTAGCTATTTAAAAAAAAAACAGTAAGCCTCGTTAGGCTATTCCATTGATGAGGTCGAAAGCATCACCTCAGCTTGAGCTACAAGATCAACCCTTCCATTGATATATGTATGGATATTAACATATAATTTCAATATTCTATTCAATAAAAGTTTGACATTCTTATTTTTTAACATTAGTGAGTGTACATTTCCTTTATCGATATGATTCAACTAATTATGGTAGTTGCGTGGAAGAAGCAATCAAATAATTGGCCATCATTCACTTAACGATTACAAGACGTGGGTATTTCTAGTTTAACTTGACGAATCTGTCCCCTGTATATCAAGTACTCCTTGCTTTCAAATGCATTGTTAATGTTTGCTTTTCACCATGTCTTGGAATAAATAGAGAAATGTTTTTTTTTTCCTACAAAAAAAATTTTGAAAAGAAAGAAAAACACATACACACAATAGTAAATATGCTTATAGCCCTAAGGACAGACAAATAGATACAAAAGGGGCGCAATCAGTTCATTAATTTAAAGAGAAAACCACCAAAATCCTAATAGAGAATAATACTAAAGTACTAAGCTTCTTAGAGAATACATTAACCACATAGATATCTACAAGAAGAAACATGTCAACCGTAGAAATACAATTTATATATTATCTCTTACGAGCGCATGAAAATGAATTGTGCGTCGTAATTGTCATTTGTTAGCATACAAATGAATAACTTGCAAGCAAAGTTAGCAAATATTTCCACGGCATACACAGTACTATCCTTCTGGACTATTATATATGAGAAACTTCCTCATTTCCCTAGCATTCCAAAACAATTCTTTCACTGTACGTACTCCTTTTATGACAAATTACATCAACAAGAGCAAGTTATCATTATCCTCCCCAATTTCATCCCTAATAGTTTTGTTAGGATAACATGGGCTCTTTGATAGGTCATGTGGCACCAGGCATTGGTTTCTTCCTCATTGGCTTATGGCACCTCTTTAACCACATCAAGCTCCACGCTCTTCGCCCGTCCTCCTACACCGCGCCGCCATGGTTTCCTGCTGCCAAGTTTCGCTACTCCGAGCTATACCTCATCATTGTGGGCTCCACACTCTCCATTGCCATGGAGCTATTCATCAGCCCTGACCGTCATCAGCCTCTTGACATTGATGGAACCATCCCCTCCAACCATCTCCACACCTTCGAGCACTCCTCCATTTCCCTTTCCCTCCTTGTTTACGCGTCAATTGTCATCCTTCTAGACCGATTTTCTCCTAAATTTCCACATGGCTTGATCTATTTCCTTGCCTCCATATCCTTTGCAGAAGAACTTCTCCTCTTTTACCTTCACTCCACCGATCACATGGGTCCAGAAGGACAATACCATTTCTTTCTACAGCTCGTGATTTTAGTTTCCTTAGTCACAACCCTAATGGGAATTGGTTTCCCAAAAAGTTTCATGGTGAGTTACGTGAGGTCTCTCAGCATATTCTTCCAAGGTGTTTGGTTTGTGGTGATGGGGTTCATGTTGTGGACTCCGGAATTCTTGCCGAAAGGCTGCTTCTTGCACGATGAAGACGGTCGAAAAGTGGCCAGATGCTCAGGAGAAAATGCACTTCACAGAGCCAAGTCGCTTATAAACCTGGAGTTCAGCTGGTTCTTGATTGGAATTGCAGTTTTTGGACTGTCCTTCTACTTGGTTTTGCTCAAGATTTACGGTGAAAAAGTTGAGTATTTTTCATTGGCGAGGAAAGAAGAGAAAGAAGACTCGTTTGATGTTGAGGCCCAAAAGAACATGATGATTTAAACCTAACCAGCCATGACATAGTACGTGCATCGAAATTATAGAATTAAGAAATTACTGTCGAAGGTTAATTAAAGTCCAGAAATTTATGTTCGTGTAAATTTGAAATATATATTCATGATTTATAGGATCGCTGGTATTAGTATGTAGTATTTATTTTGGCTTGATTTGAATAATCATGTTACAAAAGGGTGCAGATCTTTTTTCTTTTTCCTTTTTTTTTTTTTGATGTTTATCCTAAGATTTTTAGCTGATGCAATGTATGAATTTTTGGTTTTTCGCATTACCTAGTAGTTCCGCTACCCCTTTTCTTTTTTTTTTTTTTTGGTCTGAAAAACTTAATTATAATAATTACGACCTATAATAATAGAAATCCACAAATACATCAAGATAATATTTCAATTAGGTTGATATCTCTTAAACACTGTCATCATTTACTCATCTCATGTATTATCAAACAAATAAAATAAAACGCAGCAGTATCTGGAAAAAAAAAAAGCCTACGCTCATTCTTATTTAATAACATTTAGCAATACTCCACAATATACCATACAACCAAACCATAATCAAATTTACCAAGGTCACATTATAAACATATCCATAACAAATCTGTTTATCACCCACCAAAGCATATTGAAATGATATCACATATTCCTATTCGTGATAATTAGATCTTAAACGACATGGCCATATCCAAACCAAACATTTTAAGATCTCATGATATTACCACATCAATGATTCCAAATATCCACATAACCAAGTCCATCCATTTTAGTTACTATAAATTTTGAAACTCTTTCAACCAAAGTTAAGAGATTTATAGCTTGCCTCTTGTTCTTCCTTGAGAACCACTTGGAATACTTGTGATCACAATTTAAAAAAAAAAAATGATCTAAAAACTTAGCTCTAAGCGGGCTTATTTTGGGACACGATTTATTTTTTTCCAAGTCAATCAGATTAGAGAAACAACCTAATAAATGTTGGATAGGATGGGATTAACAATAATAAATCGAATAACTTAATAGCCTAATGGGATTAATTAGGGATTAATTCCATAATTACGTGTCCAAGAGTTAGAAACTAATTCAAAAGTACTGATGAGGTTTAATTCGGATTAAATATGTATTTATAGCCATGTTCCCTTTAAAACCAATAAATGACGACCTCCATTCCTCAAAAAAGACACACACAAAATTCTACAGACTGCAGTCTTCCTCTCTACTTCTACTATTTTGGGTAGGTATTTAATTTTGATGCCTCCTAAATTTGTTATCTTTTAGCAACTTACCCCTCCAAACTTTTAATTTTGATAATTTACCTCTCTAACTATGTTAAATTACTGCAATGCACCCATTTTAGTTAATTTTACATCAAATTGAACATTTGAAATGGGAAGATTTGCATTAGTGTTTGTACTAAATTTGGAAACTTTTGGTTGAAAACGGGATTACCATCTTCGCATAAAGTGTACATGGGTTTAATTTGATGGAAAATTAAGCCATAGAGGGTACATTGCAACAATTTAATACATTCGATTAGTAAATTGTCAAAATTAAAAGTTTAGGGGGCAAGTTGTTAAATTGTGACAAGTTTGGGAGGCTATGTACCCTATTTTACGCTTCTCATGTGATAAAGTTGAGATGTAATTAATCAATTCGCCCAGAGCAGATTCCAAGTGCGGGTTGGTTGCTTGTAGTTGTTGTATCCTAACAGATAGACGTCCATTCGAAACTTCAAAAACTTACAATAAAGGGACGAATATGTTTTAATGAAATTATGTGAAACACCGGCCTTGGCTTCCTGTTTATACTTCTAATTTATATTACTACTGCTTATATACGCTGTTGTTTGCAAAATATTTTTAGTTTCTGTATGTGTTCACATATTGCAGATAATGTTTTCTCCTTTTTGTATTTATTTTGCCTTATAGTTAATGTTAACTCCAGTTTTTATGCTCGTTACGGCGTCATTTTGATAAGAATAACGAACCAGTTTGGTTTGAATCTATATATACGCAATACCATGCATTTTAATTAATCTAGGATAATTCAATAATAGCTAAAAAGGATAATCCAAGGACTTGAAAGTGAAAGGTAAATTTTTTATAGATATTTTGTTTTACTTTTTTAATTATTATTTTTTTTCTCTCTCCTTTTTTAATAAGACTTCGGTAATTTTTGTTATTTAATGAGATGAGGGGAGAGAAAACCTTTGCTTCCAAAAAAAAAAAGGATAAAAAAATTTACAATTAACTAATTTTATATAATAAAAATAAAAATACTTAAAGATAACTTTCTTTCATCGTGCTCTATGATATTAATAATTTCTTAGGTATAGATGAATGTCTTTGATTGATTGAGACTAGCTTAGCGAGTAAGAAGGGAGGTTTTAAGATCTTACGCTTCTATTTGGATTAAGTGTCTATTTTTAGAATAGAAAAATTTTTTGTCTAAAAATGAAAAATTATTTGAATAGATAAATAAAAAAATTTTAATTTATAAAGAAAAAGTTATTTTGCAAAAAATGTCCAAAAATGAAATTGGTGACTAATTTGCTGTTTTAGCAATTTTTTAAATTTTTCTTGTTAATTATTGTTTATTTATAATTTTTTTTATTTTATTGTTTATATTTTGGTCATTTATATACAACCGTATGTATTAGTTGTAAATATATATTCTTGTCTTATGTATTTTAATATTTTATATTAACAAATAACAAATGTAAAATTATCTTTCAATTTTATAAATAAACTAAAAAATAATTTGAAATCTAAAACAATTAGAATTTGGATCGTCTAATACCATGTCCAGTATTTGATTTTTTACGTATTGTCTAACATCATCATCAAAATATGATAATACAAAGAATTATAATAGAAATACAACTATTGCATCCAAATCCTACTAATGCCTATACCAAAGGTTCTATTGAAATGCTTTACGCATCTAGTTCACCAACTCATCTTTGAACTATTCCATCGTCACTCTACTACCATGTTGTACCTATGGCCAGCTAGGTTTTATATTGTCGACATCATTGTCCTTGTTGCTACTATCATTGTAAAATTCTTTAGAATGCTCATACATATAATAATTAGCACTTAGAAGTTCGTACTCTTACCAATTAGCCATAATAATAAAATTATGAAGTGCTGCAAAAGCCACAAGGATCATAACTTGGTTATCCATATCATAATGTTTCATACCTTGTAATATTTTGAACATTTTCTTTGACACTCCAAATGTATGCTCTATACAATTTCTAAGTAAAGAATATGTGTAACTGAATACATTTTCGGTCTATTTAATCCATGACGAAGATTCCTATACGCCTAAATGTGATACGTGCTCCAGCAATAAGATGTAAGGAAACAATCCCTATTGGCATACCCAGAATCTACTAAAAAGAACTTTTGTATAACAATCAAAACACAACATATAAATATTCGAGCAAATTTGTTCCCATCAAACGTTTTCATAATAGTATATTTGAACAACAATTCAAAATGTAGTACTATTCAATGGTGTGGGAATGAGTTAATAAAATCTAACAAGGTGGCTTATACCTCTCATCTAGATAATATGTAACTGAATCTTATATCAAACGAGCAGGCCGTCAATATGTTCAATGACAGAAATCCTTTTCTATTTCAATAACGTTCTTATTCCTCTATTGGTGGACTGTATGAAATGTGTGTCTCGTCAATTGAATCAATACAGTTCTGCATGTTAACCATGACAAATTAGGGTTAATACTTTTAACTCATTCATCTAAAAATAAAAAACACAGATACATAAATGGCTATTATATATTTGTACAATATGGAAGGACAGATATCACAAAAAAAAAATCACACCTACATCAAACCATAACCAATATTTGTGTCTATTGTCAACAAAAAAATCTTGAATTGTATCATAGTTGGGCGATGTAATAAACACGTCTTTAAGATTGCAAATTGCTTTGAGCATATGATCAAACCAATAGCCTATTGTCATTGACATGTTGCCATCAATCCTGAGATTCTCGGTTAGTTGATCCTTGACAAACAATTTCAAAAAATATAAAAAGTTGCTCCATTACGCACATTCTAAAAGGGTCAGTCAACACGTTATTATCTCTAAAATGTTTAGATAAAATCCAAAAGACCTCTTTATTCATACAGATCTTGTTACTAATAACTTTGTCCTAATCAGCTAGGAGCTCTCAAACATTTTCAATACCAGGCAACTTACTAATGTATACCGATTCCAGCTTCTAATTAAAATGTTTGTATATATAGTACATGGCGGCTCCTACAATTACCTTCCTTTTCATGAGATAATCTTATCTTCTTCTCTCACCATCGTAAACTCTAGATGAACCTCGATACATTTCTGACAATCGATAATTATAGAATTGAACATACATTATTATTAGAAAATGATAACAAATCATTTTAACAGAATGAGGGGAAAACAAAACATTAGTTGTTTGGAGTTTTAACAAAAAGAATGGAGTATTAACAACTTTTTCCTTTTACACCATTAAGCTTTGTTATTTTGCAAACCCAAAATCACACCTACAATTTGTTGACAGTTTTGTTTGAACAAGCTAGGCAAAATGGTGTATATATAATACTTAATATGTGCTATGACTATTGCCCATGTGAACCATTGCATTGAATTGTTTGGGTTCAGTTTAAAAAAATGAAAAGAAAAATAATCACCCAACTATTGCAAACATGTGAACATCAGTACTTTTCCTAAGACAAACATCTGTTTTTGTTTTTATATATTTGCAGACGTATGAACATTAAATGTTTTTGTTTTTATATGTTTATTACTCTAATCATGCTATCCAATACATATGTCCAATTCAAGTATAGGCCGTGATTTAACTAAAAAAATCAGGATATAGATTCATGAACAACCAAAAAGGACAATAAAAATAAAAAAAATAAAAAAAAAAGAATCATGCCTTGAAAATCACCCAAACAAGTCTTTTGCATAATGGTTAAAACATAATCAACAAATTTTTTAAATGGTTAAAGCAATCGTAGTAAGTTTGAACTTGGAAATCATAGGTTACATGGAAAACTAATACTAGCAGTACAACTCTCACCCAAAATAAGTTCACAATTACATGAAAAACAAATTAATTCCTACCACAACAGGGAAATGAAAACATCCTAAAAAAAATCAAAATACTGATGGGTTGTGGTATGGAAGGTCTAGACAATAAGGAGTGCTTGGAGGACGTTGAATAACAAATTTGGTCATTAGCCAACTGTACCGTCTCAAGTTCATAAAATACTCACACTAATAAGGATTTGCACTAAATTTGTCTAGAGCCTTATAATTGGTGTCATCTTCCATGCTCATCTACTTTACAATATCTTGGCAATGTTGCCTAAGAATAGGGAATTTGTTGACATTCTTGAATTTTTGCATGGGCTACTAGAGAGGCTAGCAGTGATCGTCTCCATCGCATTTAAACACCTCTTTTGGTTGCTCAAGGTTGGTTTTTCTTTTTATTCTTAATGACCCTCAATTTGTTGGCAAATGAGTGTCTTGGCCATGAGTTATGTATCCTATATAGCACGAAAAATGGTATCTTCATCATTATTGCCACCACCAAGACCCTTGTCTCCCCTGTCTTCCTCATCAGAGACATCAATTGATGGTTTAACTACATGACCTGAATCATATTGGTCGATGCCAGTAGCTATAACTATTCCAAACGCCACCTCGAACATCTCTTCACCTAAAATGCCACCATATGCATTGAGTACGCCTTGGGGTTTTTCTGCAACTAAATTATGTAAAACGGTTCCAAATCAAGCTATAAATTAAAAAATTAAAAATTAAAAACAGAACCAAGGCTTTGAAGTACTCCTTCCAATACTTGTGCAAGCAAGTTGCAGTTCTGAGTGTCTGGTTCCAACCTAAACTAGTATTACTCTGTAATTTTTGGAATACATTATAGAGACCCCTTACACTGTCCCTTTTTCCACTCAGCTGCATGGCTATAAAGTCCCTACTAGTCATCATTTTAAATGTACCATCCAATTCTCCCAATCATTTGGATTAGGCCTGCTTCATCCATGCTCTAGTGTGCAGTTATAGAATAGGTGAATCAACTTAAGGGTTGTATTGTTATCCCATAACTTGTCGTTAGACGTCTGTTTAGAGATTAGAAAATTATCACAGTGATAATTTCTAAATTTGTTGAACTATAACAAACATCAATGTCAGACAATTAGTGCATTATTATATGACAATGGCTTAGAAAATGTATTTAATACATTTGTTTGGAGTCCATATCAAACAAATGACGCATACAGCTACCAAGGCTTACAATGCCAGTGTGTACAGGAATTGGTTCTCATCTTATAGGCATATGTAAACTGACAACTTATATAAGCCAAGGCTTATATGAAACAAGATCAAACATTAATGTATTTCATTATCATATCAATACAGCCAAAGGATAGGGAAAGGGAATGCTAAAAACTGGATAGAAGTAGGCATTTGTACCATCATCGACATAAAAAAAAACTCATAAACTAATAAGTAGATGAAGAAACATGGCAAATAACACTCAAATCACCAATTGTAACACAACCAAAAAAATCACCAACATGCGACACACATTTCATCACATTAATTATTTAATATTTTCTAGTTAATAAAACAACATCTTGTCCACTAAACACAAAAATACCAAGAAAAATGAACCCCCAAAAAGTCATAAGCAAGTGCAAAAACAAGACAAACAAGGTTTTTAATATTTTAAACCACCAATACCGAACCAAAATGAATGGTAAAAGAATGCACATAGTGAAAAATAACTTAGATTCACAAGTCAAAATTTGAGATCTAGAAACTGATTAGCAGTTAAAGTGATAAGGCAAATATGGTTCCATCGTTTAAAGACACCAACAAACACATAACAAAGCATCACATGTAAGACTCTCATAAATGAGATCAACTGTACACTAAACAACGAATTTCTGAGAGAAATGGACCCCCATAAAGTCACAAGTAAGTGCAAAAAGAGGGCAAACAAAATATATCATATTTGAATCACCAACACCGAAGCACCAAATGGATAAAAATGTATACAGTGATAAATAAAACAAATTCACAAACAAAAATTTAGGTTTCAAAATCTAAACGTCTTTACATAAAACCAAGAAAACATAGTTCCATCACAAACACTAACAAACACAAAACCTTAGGATGGACATACAAAATTTTTGGATTTAGAATAATTATGAACATATTTATATAAAAAATAAAAAACCTTCACTCATAAACATGCCATTGAAATGGATCTAAGACAACAAATAAAATTATGAAGGGATCATCGGAGAGGTTGACCCTATAGACTTGTAAGAAGAACCACCTAAGATAACACCCCAAATCAACATAGACAGAGGCTGAGGATGAGTCAACGATAGAAGCAGATGCTAAGGCTGGAGAAATTTTCACTAATAGTACTTATAAAATTAATAGTGAACTCTGAGCCTCTTACGCGAGGATTTATTCATATCCCTACCATTTCTTATCAAAATTATTAGTGAAAAGATAATCAATCGAAGTTAAATGAGAGGGAAGAGTGAAGAGTCGTCAAGAAGGACGAATTTTGGAGTTTGTGGGGTTGCAGATTAGGGAGAAATTTTGTGGTTTATACGCTTGTAGAAATTAGGGTTTCGGTTTGAAGGGGAAAGAGGTTAAATGGTGAGGAAATGGAAGACAAATTAGGTTTCCTATAGCTCGAATATTTTCTATAGAAATATTGTCATTAGGGTATAAATATGGTGAATAAGGAGGAGGAAAATTTACCCATGTCTAAGCCAAACCTTGTAAAAGCACGTTCCTTAGCCAGAAAAGAAAACATTCTCAGTTTTGGAAAATTTTCCTTTCCCAGCACAGAACCATATATATGTCAGACAACATTTTAGGTCAACAATAGCCCATTTCCAAAAACAGACCTATGTGCCAAACAAACACAAAATGTCAGACTTATATTGTAGTGGTTTTTTCTTTTAATTAACAAATGAGTGGTTAATGCACTTATACTATTACATATATGTATGTATGAATATCCTTGAAAGTTAACTATATTGATTCTCTACGTGTTTTTATCAAAATAACAAAGACACCCTCTTGATAAAAACAAATAAATGAGGCACTCCCTTAACTAACCCACCAAACCCTACGAGTACCACTATCTAATCCAGAAAGACCAAACCCTACCCACCCAAACTGTGAGGCACCGTAACCATCTATCGCCTGACGAGTGAGAGCCAAATCCTTACAAGGCACATCAAACAAGACCAAACCCACCTCAAGCTCACTCATTGCCTAACCCACCTGACCCACCATCGTGAACCCAACTCAAATGCCCACGGTGACCCTTTTTACTCTCCCCTCTCTCCCCTACCCCCTTTTTCACGTGAGCTTCCAGAGCCTCGAAACAAATCTCTTCTTTTTAAAATTTTTTTAATAATGATTTTCTAGTTTTTTCTAATTGATGAAATAATATAATAAATAATGTGAATTTATTAAAGTTCTGTAATTGAAAAATTATTGATAAATAATTTTAGAAGTTTAATTTTTACAATTTAAATAGTGTTAGTGTTTTTAAAATTAAATTAATATCATTTTTTTCTAAGAATAAAAAGGGAATGTTTTGATACAAAAGAAAAGGCAATTTATTGCGAAAGTGTAAAAATGTATATAATAGTAAGTTTTTAATAATCATTTAATATTACTTTTTAATTAAAACAAGGGCAGGAACATCTATTATAAAACCTATATATAGATAGAAACATTTTTTAACGGAGGGAGGTGCATTTAGGATATCAAAAAAATACTTAACCCTTAAAATACATGTTTCCATCAAAGTTTATTTATAAAAGAGATGTCTCCGTAATTTTTTTTAAAAAGTATATAATGTAGTCCTTGTTTGTTTTAATAAAGTGTTATCTCAATTATTTTGAGAAAATACAAAATGTGTTAGTATAATTAATCCTTGACACATATAACTAAAAAATATACCAATGCAATTCTTCAAAATTTGTATGGATTTCTTTGGAGTTTTTTTTTTTTTTTTACACGTTTAGATCAAAGATTTGGAATGAAATCTTAAAATTTAAATTAATTAATTTTTTAAAAACTAATTATAATTTTTATTAATTTTTTATTTAATCAACTACAATTTAGACCTTCGATTCAAATGCACTTTTTTCTGTAGTCTTCCTCTTTAAAACGAGAAGACATTAATTGGTTCGACCCAGATGCTCCAAATGATAAGTATCAAAGGGTGGGCTCCACTAAAAAAATGAAAAATAAAAATGGAAGGAGAAAAAGGATGGGTGGGACATGGGTTGAGAGAGATGGGGATAGAGTTGGAAGAGGGAACAATCTGTCTGTTTATCAGACGAAACGACAACGTTTTGACACAACATCACCCGCTCTTCTTCCTCCTCTGGTTTTCTGGTCAGAAGTGTATTATAGTTCCGAGAGAAAAACCAAGTAACAGAAAATGGCATCAGCTTCAGCATCAGCATCGTCATGGAATGGTTTGTTGTTGCAAATTCCAACTCCAACAAGTGCTTGTTTGCTTAATAAGAGTCTCTTCCTTGGATTTGGATTTGGTATTATTGATGGACTCAAAACGACATCATCATCCGGAGAAACAAGAAGGAAAAGGAGAAGAAACGACATCATGACCGCCACTACCACCACCATTAGTACACTGAGCATTCGGGCTTCAGTGATGGAGTCGCCAGTGTTGTGGGCAGGTCGACTTTGCATATTCTACGCCCTCTTGAAGTCTGGTCTTGCTGGCTCTCCCTCTAACCCCCTCCTTTCAGGTTCCTTTTTATCAATTTCGCTTAACAATCATAATGAATTAAGATTTGGGGTTGGGTTTTTTAGATTTTACTCATTCTGACCATATTATGTGTTTGTGTGTTTTTTTGATCATAGATTTGGAGAAAAACGGTGGTGATGAGGACGGGGAAGTTGGATCTGGTGATATGGGCTTCTCTAAATGGCTTAATACCATCCAAGCCAAACCAGGTTTCCCTTCTTTCTTTCTTTCGTTCACTCCATTCATCATTACTTGTTTCATTCTAGCATTCTTGATTAATTAAGAAATTAATTAGCTAGTAAGATTACCGTGTGGGATGGAATGTGTCAATCAAAGTAACTGTTTTCGATGGTCATTAGCATCTCTAGAATTTTAGGGGGAGTTTGGGGGGAGGGTGTTGGATATGTTATTTTTAGGTTGGAAAAAAGTTGTTTTGGAGAATGTGTTTGGGAGAAAAAATTCTTTGAGATTAAAAAATTAAAAATTTTAAAAATTTTTTTAGAAAAAAATATCAATATGGATATTGTTTCGTTCCTCTCGAAATTCTATGTAATTTAAAAAAAAATTATCTCATTTGGACTTGTATACATAAAATTATGAATTTTTAAAGTTTGGAGTTTATTGTAACGTTTTGAAAATATAAATAGTGAAAAGTAAGGAAGTTTTGGAAAAAGTGAAATTTTGAGAGCTGAAAAACTAGCCCCAAACACCCCTTATTTTTATTTACATTTGCTGTTTGCACTCGACTCTTAATAATAGTTTTACTTCTACAACGATTCGGATAATTAACATGGCATCAGAGTAGGAGGCGGGGCCTGTAACATGTTTCGGATCGATAACTCAGTGGTTGTGTGCTGGAAATGTTTTGCACGCTAGAGAGTAACAACATGAATCACTGAATATGTTATTTTGGTTACATCTCCTCATCCTTTTAACTCTTTCTCCAGCGCAAGTTTTGGCTCTTCTTTATTTTTCTAGGATCTAAGTGCGCTATTAACTTGAGGATATGTCATGGGCTTTGCCAATTTAGAATTCCTCTTCTTGTTTATTTGTTCATTGTCTTTTCCATCTAATGTCATCTAAAAAAAGTCTTTGATTTGTTTAAATATCAGTAAAAGAAGCAGCTGATAGAAGGAAACTAGTGAGCAAATGGCATCCCACAACCAAAGGAACTCTCAAAAGGAACTATAGGGTGCCTTCTAAATCCGAAGGAAGACGACTTCTCAAAGCGATTGCTTCCTTGTTGTCAGATGACGATCACTTCGTTGACGCCACTTCCCACAAGGTAATACAACTCTACTCTACTCAGTTTTTTTTCCCCCCTCGGAAAGTTCCTTCTTATTTTACTCGTTTCTCTCTGTTTATTGTCCTCTTCTCGGTTTGAGAGATGCCGGTGAGTTTTGTAGGGTTGTCAAATTAGAAGGGAAAGCGCTCACGGAGAAAGCGTGTGCTGTAACAATGTGAGGGCATTGTTTGACGAGCTCCCAACTCCACACCTAATTGTCGAAATCACTCCTTTTCCGGCAGGGCCTCTTACAGACAACGATTACACCAAAGCAGAGAAATTAGAGAGGGTGCTCAGAACTGGTCCTTCTGTTTGATCCATGTCTCCAAATGCATGTTTTTGCACTTTTCAGCATTTTTTATGAATGCCTCACTTGTACATAATGACATCTTGGCATGTCTAATGACATACATTTCTCAGATTTCAGTTTCAATTAGCACTAGACATTCGGAAAGACCTGTCTTGTGACATTTTATGAGTGTGCTGATATTGGAAAGCAGCTTGGAATTGCAAGAAAAGAAAAGCCAGCCAAAACGCTGATATATGACAACAATCACTTGAATTCGTGAAGACCCAAGCCACCATGCGAGTGCGTTCACATGAAAGCTCATATTTGGCAAGGGGACGGGGCCTGGAATGCATTTTCCATTCCCATGCCGCCTCCCAAAACCATCTCATCCCAGTTTAAACAGAGACAGCATCGTCCATGTGAGTGCGATTGTTCACACGAATGATGATATTGGAAAAGGTGCTTTGTGTGTGCGCGCGCGCGTGCGTGTTAGATTCGAGAGCTTACTTTTTAGACCAAATTGCATGTAAAAGAACTTGCAAACAGAATCACTCATCTCCAAGACCTTTGCAACAGAAACTACATAGCCACATCCCACGTCCCAACAGCAGTAAGCGTTGCAGTGACTATATATTAAAAATGGACTACTTAGGTTAATTTGCCCTCTAAACTGTCCGAATCGAACCGTCAAAACCATTACATATCTTGCAAAATAAACAAAATTTTCTCTTGGACTTCGGGTGACCAAGAAAGCTGAGAATCTAAAAATCTTTTTGAGAGTTTTGGATGAATAATATTGCAAGAGCTCTGCTCGGTTTCATTAAGCGTTTCCCTTAACCTTTCAATTCATTTGGCTTAACCGTGCGAATAGATGATTCAAGTTAGAGATATGTCAAAGACCAATTCTACCAACCAACAAAATAAAAATTATTGTACTAAAACCGTAACTGTTTTGTTAAAGTTTAGAGAGCAAGTGAATTAATCAAATTCCAAGGCCTTAAATACCATGACTTATGATATAAGGGCAATACAAATTCCTCGTTTCAGGCCTTCTTGCCGGGAAAAAAAGTGTTCTGGATTACTAAGAGCGTGTTTGTTTTTGGTTTTGAATCGGATTTCACGATTCCCTAGAAAATCGATTTCAAAATCGATGTGAAATTGTATTTAGTTTGTATTGTTTTTGAAAACAGATTTCAAAACGAATCCAAAATCGCTTTTGTTCTCAATGTAAAATTGAAAACGACTAAAAGTCGTTTTCTCTGATTTTATTTTTCCCATTTCTCCTATTTCTCTGATTTAATTATTATGGTTAATTAAGATTTAATTGATATAGTAATTACTTAAATATTATGGTTATTAATTTTTAATTTATTTTTCAATTAAAAATTTTATTAATTTTTAATTTTTGGTATTCATAATAAATTTTTTTAAAATCAAATATAAATATGTTTTTATAGAATACTTATAAAATGACTGGTTTTCAAAAATATAATCAAACACAGTTTCATTTTTTTGTTTTTCAAAACATACACTCAGAAAATAAAACCAAACATAATTTCAGAAACGTTCTCAGAATTATTTTCAAAACGATCTCAAATTCAGAGAATTTGAAAACATAACAGATTTCAAAAATAATACCAAACGCTACCTAAAATTCTAATACGTTGTGAGAATGTAAAATATCATTCCATTCCGGTTGATTGAAGAAAAGAACCAACACCAATTACCTCCTTACATGATATGAAACCTGCTAATACGATATCATTTTCAATTCCATCATTCAAGCTACTGCTTGCTAATATGACAATTCTCAGACAATACCAGATTTTCACTCAACAAAGTCATCAAATCCAGAACTACGGACTGTTTTCTACATTTCCTCACCTTCTTGGCATCCCTCCCTGCTGCTGCCGGGGTGCAATAGACATAGAAGTAGGCGAAAATGGATCATAAAGTTGCTGCCCTCCTGGAGTAGAAGCTGACCTACCAGAAGCGAAGGAGAGATTGTTGTTAAGTTGATGATTTTGAGCAAGCAGATTTTCTGGCCGCACCATCTGAACAGGATAGTTCTGAAGCTGAAAATGATTTCCTGGCCTAGCGGGCAAAGCACCGGGCAACACGGGCATTTGGGGAGTTGTGCTTAAGTTCCTTGGCCCCACTTGCAGGGTCTGATTCCTTGGCATGACGTTACTTGCATCTGGAAATATTGGTAGACCAGGACCTAGGATGCCTGTTTGATTTCCAGCAAAGGGAACAACAGACATATGATGTTGATGTTGATGTTGAGGTTGAGGTTGACCTACGTTGTTGCCAACCGGTGGCCTTGGAAACACAGGTAATGGCTGGGATGCTGGAGGTTGCAGTAAAGAATTAGTTGGCAGAACATTCCGAATCCCAAATTGATTGCTTGTCCAGGGAGCTGTCTGAGAAGCCGGATTCTGTGGTCGGTCGGGTTGGAAACCCAAGTTACCGGATCTTGGACCTGTTAGTAAAGGAGGCTTAACAGGAGCAAAATTTTCTACACCTCCATAAACAGAACTTAAAATTCCTGGTGAAGGAGTCGGTGCAGATCCAAATGCATGTGCAGGCACTGGTGTTGGGCTTATAGAAGCCGACAATGAAGGAGGAAGCCCTCTTTGAGGTTGCGGAAGGGACGGAAAACCTGGGGATGCAGAAGTGGGATTCATAGGTGAAACTGAAATGGCTGTTGACATATTTGAAGGTAGTGCGGTTGACACAATGCTCCGTTCAGGAACTATAGGATAAAGCGCATTTGTAGGAACCATTCTTGGAGCCATCTGCGACATGCTACTAAATCCTGCAGAAGCTGGAGAATCGACAGGTAATGATCCTGGTGGATGACTAGAAACGGGTTGAGGCAGTGAAGGCATTGATGGCCCAATGATCCCCATAGGCAGTTGTTGGATTTCAGTGGATGGAAGTGAAGCTGAAACATCATCAGCTTGAACTAAGGGAAGCTGTGGAGCTGTCGGGGAAGGATGTCGGCTTGTATGAGCCATGTAAGGATGTTGCAGAACTTGTGCAGGTGGCTGAGGTCTAGGGGTGACAAGAGATGGGTTTTGGGGAAGTGAATTGAACCCAACAACTGGAAGAGGTGGAGGACTGAACAAAGAAGGCATGTTAGAAGGTCTGAAAGTTGTGGTAGACATATGGGCATGGTTGTTGAAAGGCGGAGCAGAAGAATTTGGCGGAGGAATGAAGCCAGAAGGTTGATGCAATGTGGCGTTTGGTGGGACCACTGGATACCATTGACCAGGATACAGAAACTGTCCTTGTGGAGGAGTGAGTGTAGGTCCGGAAACTGGTTGCATTGCAGGGCTATGACCTAAGTCAGAAGGGGCAACATCCTGGTTTAAAGGAACTTGAACAACTTTCCCAGAAGAAGTTGCCGAAGTAGCAGCAAGATTTCCCTAAATAAGACAACGATAACAAGAGCAATGAAAGACAGTACACTGAATAGCTTCAGAACACAGCTGAGCGCAATTTGAATCAGAAAAATTTTGTAATCTCTTAAGTTAATGAGACTCACTGATACAGAGGTAATCAGCATCTCAATGACGGAAACTGCTGCGTCTACTTTCTCAAATGTGTCAGCTGATATGTGGACGTATAAGTCTTCATAAGAACTGTGGGATTCATTCCCATCTGATGGTTTTAGTTCAACCTGGAAAAAAAATTATATTAAATTAAAATAACTAATAAAAAATAGAATGAAACAAATTCTAAAGTGTTTCACTGTTAAAATACAAAATAAAAAGACATCTCAAGGAACAAGAAACAAAGATGTTTAAGAAGATAAAACAGGGATTAAACCTTATTTTAAAAATTAAAAAAAAAAAAGGCAGAGGGGGAGGGGGGGCCGTGTGGTTGTAGGGTGGGGAATGAAGCATATCTTCAATGTTCATGTAATTTGGTTTCCATATTAACTGAATAAATACCTTCTGTCCACCCTCTATTTTCGTTCCATAGACTTGAATTGTAGCTCCAGTTTCCTGATTTTCCATATGAACAAGAGAGAACAAGAATCTTATATGAGTAGACCACCCTTCGGGTAGAAATTGAATCTTTTGACATTATCTCCCTGTTGGTTTACTTCACACTTACCTTTTCTAGTCGCTTTTGATTATCACCCCCGGGTCCAAAAACGAGTCCGACAAAATTATATCCAGGATATTGTTTTACCTGAAAAGGCAGCAAACACCATGGAAGCATCAGAAGATGATATGAAAACTCCAATTTCCACAGAACTTAAATTTTATCCCGAAGCCTATGGTGACTTGATAATATCCAATGTCTAGAAGTTACATCTGCATCCAAAGGATATTGATCATCTGAAAGACATACAGAGATTTACAGTAGACTTTTAAGCATTAAATTTGCCACCTCATAAGCTTTGCAACATGGATGCAGCAAAAGCTAGGATAAATACACTCAGAATTACAGCTGAAAGATAACTGAACGTTTCTATATTTTTTTCGAAATTACAAACCTAAAGCCTTATTCATAGAATAAATAATCCTAGCCTCATTACTAAATAGATAAAAGGTCCTCATCCAAATAATAATTAATGACAGATAAAAGAGTCCTAATCTAATAGACTTGATTAAAGATAGGCAGCAACCAAATAAAAATATAAATCCCAGTTAAACGCACAAAAACCCCTATTTTGACTAAGCACGCCCTACATCAAACATACACATCATATATTGAAATTAAGAGTTCCGTTTCCAGAAAAATGGGATAACTTTTCAAGCCTCTAGCATGCTCATATATGATAATCGGAAAAATCAAGAAAAAGAAGTTGATTGTATTCCCTGGAGTCTGGCCCCAAAAAATTTTCCCTGTTTCAGATGCCTTAGTTGTTGGACAACTTAGCCTTGCTTCAATTGGATCTTACAGTCAGTAAAGCTTACAAACTAGGAAGCATCGGATGTACTTACACCCATGAACTGTGTATGAAATCCTCAATTTCAACCACAATGCAATTAACCATCAAATATCATGTCATTTATGTTCTCGTCTCTTGAATCAATTATCACAATCAGATTAAAAAAATTGTGCTCCTCTCATTATCTTGTCAATACTCCAAAGTTCAGCCTTTTTCATTTTCGCTTCACCTAATACCTTCATATACATTTGCAATTTCGTCTCAAGTTACAACTTATATACGCTTCCTTCCATCAACTGCTGCCTTTAATTAACTACAATATATCAGACTAGCACAAAATTTCCACCAACATATAAAGCGATATTTTAAGAGAGAGAGAGAGAGAGAGAGTTTAATGACCTATCAAACAATATACCAAACACTGATGTCCATTTATAGTTGTTATGATGAGTTCTCAATGCTAATAGTTTCTTCCAAAGAAGTTCACTCTTGATGGCTTTTCTTTTTCTTTTTTTTTTTTTTCTCTTTTTTCTCTTTTTTATGGGAAACAACTTCATTATTGACCAAGTAAATTACAACGGATGGAGGACAAGGAGTCCTCGTCCTCCTAAATCACAAAACAAAAACACCAAACACGTGTAAAAGTGAGAACAAAGAGTCATTAGAAAAACAAATCCCAGTCCCTCAACAAATCTGAGAAATAAAAATCAACAAAACCCTTCATGCAAAAAACCCACAAAGCGACCCAAAATCTATTTCTATCCCAATAGCATCAATGTCTTCCTCCACATCCCCAAAGAAGCATTTGTCACTCTTGACGAATTTTCAAACTGTTATGTCATACATAATTCAATCCATACTACATAACATAACCCTACCACAACTAATGAGTCGAGATTATAACTCAACTACATGTTTGCACCATTATTCCTGCTCCTAATTTGCAATATTTGTGTGCTTTCTATAAGCCAGATACTCAAGTATACAATCTCTCAGTACAGTATATAGAGCTTCAGAAAAACCTATACCCCTTTTTTATTTTTTTTTTATTTTTTACTTTTTTGTTATTTTATTTTTTCATGAGAACAGTAAAACATATACTTACCGGTATGGAGACTCTGCCCTCTTTCAACAAAGGTTTATAATCAGACGGAACCTTGTAACTTGGATTGAGTTTCAGTATTTCACCTGGAAAACACCGACAAAAACCTTAATTATAGAATAGAGGATATGAGAATAGGGAAGACCGAATCTAAGAAAAGCTGTTCATACCTATGGCTTCCCTCTTTTCAAGTTCCAATTCTTCTGCCTTCTATATGCACAAAAATTATTATCAGTTACAAAACCCCCGAATTTGCTCATTAAGATGCCAAACAAATGGAGGAAAAAAAGGGATTGTTGACAGTAATTGTACCTCGCTATTAATTCGATGTCCAGACGAATCATGATGATGATCTGGACTTTGAGAACCTAATGCTAGGTCACCACCATCCCCGACCACCGAGATTCCATATTTGAGTTGCTGCGTAATTTGGTCCACACGAGTCTGGAAAAATTGTGCCACCACACAGGCAGTAATATCACTTAGTGGCACCTGGAATGGGAAAGCTTCTGTGTGAACCATTCACACAGAAGAATTAGGAAATGGAAGTTTCAATCTACTATTTTTCTACCTTAGGAGAGTGAGGAAAATCAACTACAGAGAGTTCTTAGGAGGGTGAGGGAAATCAACTATAGAGAGTTAAAAGTTATAGAAGCCTAAAAAGTGGAACAAGGAGCAAAGTACATAACCTTTTTAAAAGGGAATCTAATTTTGATACTAAGTTTATTCTTTTTAAACGAGCATAACTTGCAACGCATTGCTAACAAACCTGATAAGCCAAGGCTTTTCCCCTCTTGACAGAAGCATCTTGTGTCAGATCAAGGCCCCATTTCGTTTTCCTTGGAGCCTGTTTGGTACTTTCATCATTGAGCACACCGCTGGCTCCAAGCTTATTGCCTCCGCGTAATACAGGCACTAGTGAACCAGACAACTTGTTTTTTGGGATGACAAAACCCGCCTTTACAGAAAACCTAGGAACTTTATGGCCGCTACCCGATGCCGTTGACGAGATAGTTGTTCCAGACATCTTACTGCTCTGATGTTCAACGGAAAATGTAGTTCAACCTTTGAACTAATTCGATTCTTCATTCACCTTTGAAAATGGATAACAAATACATTCGATACTAATCACTAGCAACGGTATCCATCTTGAAGCACCACAACAAATGATCAAGAAATCAACAACTAGCATAAAAAAATTGCATATCTGTCTTTAACATTATTCTATATGGGCAGTTCAGTATTAGGATTGTAACTCAAGAGTCCTAATCTTTACTTAAACATCAGAAGCAATTTACCATGATGTGAACCTTTAATTGGTCTAATCCATAAGCGGAATACGCATCCAAACTTGACAACAATAAAAAGTACATTACAACTACAACACCTTTCTTGAAACATTTCACCCAGGACCAACATAAATCTACTCAAGAATTAAAAACCAAAACACAAAAGAAAAATAAAAAGAAAGGAAAATAAGAGTACGATTTCGATTTTACCTATAAGTCTGCACTCTTCAATTTCATTATAAAAAAAATTAATAGCAATGAACTCTTTTTTTTAATTTTTTAAGAACAGTACATTAAAGCACGATTTCGATTATTTGTTTTTACTCCCAGTTGTTTTTCAAGTTCAAAACGCTGATTGAAAATAAAAGTAAGAATTGTAAAACCTAAGATTGCCCCCGTCTGTTTATAAACCATTTTCAACGAATCTGAAAATCACAAACATTATTTCTACGAATGATTAAGAATACCTAGTATTCTTCATTTTCCCTAAGGTTAGGTTTTCCCCGCAACCAAACAAAAAACAAGAAGAGAAAAGAAAGAAAAAAAAAAATCAAAGAAGGTGTGAGAGAGAGAGAGAGAGAGAACCTGTGGGAAAAGACGAGAGACTGAAAAACTCCCTCCATTAAACAAAAGCACTCAGCAGAGACGCAGAGAAAGGAACGGAACAGAACGGAACAGAACGGAACAAGACAAGACAAGACAAGACAACACGGTGCGATTCATTCAACCGAACCTGGTCCTTCTCAGAACGAAAAGCAAAATGTGTGAAATGAATAAAAGTAAGGGCCATAGAAGGGAAATAGAATAAATTAGGGGGTGGAGTTGCAAAATAATAGGAATTAGGGGAAAGCCACAATAACAGAAACCCAAATTTCGGCCCCATATTGAAAGTGGGTCTCCTATTTTCATCGTGTCTTTGGTACAACGCTCCTCTGATAATGTTATTCACATATAATACATCACATATAATACATCGATTACAATATATATTTTTGGATGTTTTATATTTATAATACATTCAAATATAATATGTATGTTAAGTAGTAAGAGAGAGAAAGTAAATGATATAATTTACAAAAATAGATTAAAAAAAAAGAAAATAATAAATAATAATTGTATTATATTTAAAATTTAAAAGTATTTATATTTGAATGTAATGCATGATAAACCAAACAAACATTGTTTTGTAATAGAATGCAATATAAATACAAAGTATTCTCAAACATGCTGCAAGTGGTTTTTTTTTTAATTTTTGAAAAATTGTTTTAAGTGGTTGAGTGTGTGGATATGCGAGTGTGTAATCTAATATAAAATTTTTCATTTTTTAATGGTAGTAAAAAAAAACATTTTTAAAAGTGGACCTTAATCCCATTCTTAAAACTTAGAAACTCCTTACAAAAAGTAAATATAGACATAACATAATAATAATACTATGACTTTATACATTAAATCCTTAGGTTAACACCTAATTTCAGAAAAGAAACCCCAACAGAGCATTCATTAGCAAAAACCAAAAACAAACATAAAAAGGCAAACTAATATTTTTGTATCAAGAAAATCGCAAAGAAAAGGTTTCAACAATTAGCAAACAAATTTGGTAAGTATTTCGGTTGTATCTGAACAACATTGTGTTCATAAGGGGGACTACAATGAAGAGAGAGAGAGAGAGAGAGAGAGAGAGAGAGCCATTTCGATCATATTATAGATCTTAATGTACGTTTTAGGTGTAAAATCATCGAAGGGAGTATCAAAAGTCAAAAACATTGCATGAAGTATCTTTGAACTTTCCACTAGTTTTCGTTTTGCTTAAAAGTTAAAGGCATAAATACCTTCCTGATTTGCCTTGCATTAGCTAGAGCAAGTCTTTTACACTTGCCGTGGTGGGTTGTGGGGTGGGGTTCATGTCGACGGAGGAGGAAGGGTCTAGTCGGTTTGGATCTAGGTTTGAATTTGGGTTGGGAGCATTGACTGCTGCTTGGGCTTCTCAGTTCGGAGTTGGTCAAAATTGTGGTGTCCCAATTCTTCCTTTTCTATTGTTGAGGGACCTCACTTTAATAGGTCATGGATTGGTGTCTATTCATGGCATTTTTTTTATTTTATTTATTTATTTATTTTTTTTTTGTCGTGCTAGTAGCTATTGTATTTATAATAAAGGCATCAGTCTCCCTACCAAACACTCATGTGTTGTTTTTAGTTTTACTCTTAGTGTTGTTATTTTGCAAAAAGGGATGGATCTCCGACGAGGTTATGGCTGCTACTTCAGTTAGGTTTTGGGTGGTGGTGTTTTCTGACAAGGCTCAAGACTGGGGTGATTATTAATCGTGATGGTTTTTGAAAAATAAACAAATAAATAAATAAAAGATAAAAGGCAATGGATTAACATAATTTTATTCACGAACCAAGAACAGAGAGAAAATTTACTGATAAAGAGCATTATAAATGAACTCTTATATAAATACAATTTTACAAATATAAAAATGGGTAAGTTATTAAAAATTGTCAAATCTTCTAAAATCAAGAAATTTTATATTTCCTATTATAAAAATAATTTATATAAATTCAAATATCTTATATTACAATCAATCAATTTAAAAATTAAAAAAAATAATAAAAGATAATTTTAATAAATATTTGATAATAATATCAAATCACAACAAACAACTTGTCATAAATTCTTCAAGAACACACTGAGATTTTATATGCTTGGTTCAAGTACACAAAAGCTTTACAATATATCAATTTTCAGAAGCTTCACGGACATGGTTCAGTTCCTCGTAACCTTCACAGCCTTAGTTTCATTTTGATTCAATAAGATCAAGCATTAAGGGGATCAAGAAATCACAGACCAAGGGATTAGAAGGATCAAAGGAGCAAGGGAGATCAAGTGATAAAGAATAATTCTTTTTTTATTTTCAAATAAAACTTTTTATACAGTTCTTTTTTTTTTTTCCCTTTTTGTTTGCTTTTTTATTTTCACCTTTTTTATTTTTTCAAATTCAACCTTTTTGTTTTTTTTTTCCACAGTTGTACGACACTCAAAACCAATGCTATGAAATTTTTTTTGCCTCATTTTTTTTGTCAATTTTTTTTCAGTATATGCTTTTTTCTCTCTCTTTTTTTTTTCCATTTTTTCTTTCATTTTTTTTTTCCTTATTTACACGTTTGCTATACCATGTGCACTGAGGGAAAAAAAAACTATTTGGTTAATAGATTCGACCAAATGCATAAATTCAAGAAATTTCTTATTTCTTAATATAAAAATATTCTGCACAAATTCAATTTTCCTATATTACACAATCAAATAATTTAAAAACCAAAAAGAATAAAAAAAAAGTTAATTCCAATAAATATTTGACAATAATATTAAATTTCAATAGTTATTGACCCCTTTTCTACTTGAAGGTTCTTTTTTTGATCAGGTTTAGCGGGTAATCTACTTGAAATTTTATATTACATTCATAGTATAACAATACATTTACACAAATATATACAGGAAGAGTTTCCTTATTTACATTAATCAAATCCTTAATCTCCTCTCAATCTTTGATTTCCCGTTATTCTAACAATCCCATCAAATCCCTGATTTTCTCTCAATCCCTAATTTCTAGTGATTCTAACACTCCCCCTCAAGTTAGTGCATAGATGTCACACATGCTCAACTTGTCTAAGAATCTAGAGAATACTTGTCTTGAGACTGCTTTGGTTAGAATGTCAGCCAACTGGTCTTCTGTTCGAATCTTGGGTAACTCCACTACCTTGTCATCTAGTTTTTCCTTGATAAAAAATCTATCCACTTCAATATGTTTCGTTCGATTATGTTGTACTGGATTATGAGCAATATCACAAGCAGCTTTATTGTCACAGAATAATCGAATCGGTTCTCTTGGTGAGTAACCCAAATACTGTAAGAGAAGTCTCAACCACAACGCCTCACAAAGACCAAGTGCCATACCTCTAAATTCAGCTTCAGCACTCGAACGGGCGACAACATTCTGTTTTTTACTTCTCCATGTTACTAGGTTACCTCCTACAAAGGTAAAGTATCCTGAGGTAGATCTTCTGTCATCAACAGAACCTGTCCAATCATCATCAATGTATATATCTATGCTTTCGCATCTTGAGTTCTTCTTGAATAGAATTCCTCTCCCTGGGGCACCTTTCAGATATCTGAGAATACGCATGACAGCGTTCATATGTTGCTCTCCAAGATTGTGCATATATTGGCTAACCACACTTAGTGCATAAGCAAGGTCAGGTCTTGTGTGAGCTAAATACATCAGTCTTCCCATAAGTCGTTGATATCTTCCTTTATCAACAAGTGTTTGATTTGGTTCAAATTGCAACTTTAGTCCCTCTTCCATTGGTATATCGACGGGTTGACATCCTGACATTCCAGTCTCATGTAAAAGATCTAAGGTATACTTTCTTTGAGATAGAAAAATTCCCATTTTTGATCTAGAAACTTCTATCCCAAGAAAGTATTTTAGAGAACCTAGATCTTTCATTTCGAATTCTCTGAATAGGTATTTCTGTAAAACTTTCCTTTCCTCGGGATCATTTCCTGTCACCACCATGTCATTAACATACACAATAAGGGCTGTAATCTTACTCTGTTGTTTCTTCAAGAAAAGTGTGTGATCTGAGCTACTTTGATTATAGCCAAAGGCTTTCATTGCTTTAGTGAATCTTCCAAACCAAGCTCTAGGAGACTGTTTCAACCCGTACAAGAACTTCTTCAATTTGCACACCTTATGACATGGTTGTTCCATTGTCATACACCTTGGTGGGAGGTCCATGTATACTTCTTCCGTCAGTTCACCATGTAGAAAGGTATTTTCACATCGAACTGTTGCAATAGCCAATCAAGGTTTGCAGCTAAAGACAATAACACATGGATTGTGTTGATCTTAGCTACCGATGCAAAAGTCTCTATGTAGTCTATTCCATAGGTCTGTGTATATCCTTTGGCCACAAGTTGTGCCTTAAATCGTTAGATGCTTCCACCTGCCTTGTACTTGACTGTATAGACCCATCGACATCCAATTGACTTTTTTCCCGGTGGTAGGTCGACAAGTTCCCATGTCTCGTTCTTTTGCAAGGAACTCATCTCTTCATTCATGGCTGCTTTCTACCTCGGATCAGATAAGGTTCCTGCACACTGTTAGAAATAGCTACAGAAGATAATTGATTCACAAATGACTTGTTTGATTCAAACAAACGATGTTCAGATACATAGTTACTCATAGGATACCTAGCTTTACTAGTAAGGTCAGGCTCATATGTAAGTTTTGGTATACCTCTAGTATGACGATGTGGTAACTGTTTCCTCACTGGTTCATGGATATTCTCACTTGACAAAGATTGGTATGGTATATTTGCAATTCCATCTTCAGGCTCTAGCCTTTCAGGTGTTGGTGGCATTTGAGCAATTTCCTCGTCTTCTGTTGATTCGTTTGGATGCAGTTCTCTCACCTCATGATGTACTATTTCTTCTTTGCCAATTTCCTGGTTTCCTGAGGTAGGATTCTCTTCCTCATTCACCTGGTAGTCATAATCAAGAGTCTGAATTTCCTGATAATACTCCCCCTGAAGTTCAGACCCTGAAGAGAAATACATTATGTCCTCATGGAATACTACATCCATTGTTATAAACATTCGGCGAGTTGGAGGATGATAACATCGATATCCTTTTTGATGTGTAGCATATCTAACAAATACGCATCGTAGTGCTCGAGGAGCTAACTTGTTACGTTGATGCTTATATAAATGCACAAATGCCACACAACCAAACACACGTAGAGGCAAGTCTGGGACAGGTGGAGCAACAACACCATTGGTCAGTGCTTGTAGTGGAGTTCGAAAACCAATTGACCTGGAGGGTGCTCGATTGATTAAGTAGGCAGCAGTGGCAATAGCTTCTCCCCAGTAGGATATTGGCATATGTGCTGCTATTAATGATGCTCGAACAACCTCTAGCAAATGTCGATTCTTCCGTTCAGCCACACCATTCTGTTGAGGAGTATGAGAACAAGTTGTTTGATGGACGATTCCATGCCCCTCCAAATATTGCTGCAGACTAGTGCTTTGATATTCTCCACCGTTGTCGCTATGAAAAACTCGAATCTTGACATCATATTGAGTCCCGATCGTTATATGAAATTTTTGGAATAACAGGTTTACTTCATCTTTAGATTTCATCAAGCAAAGCCCAGTCATTCTACTGCAATCATCAATGAAAGTAACAAACCAACGATATCCACTTAAAGTTGGGACTTTGGATGGTCCCTAAACATCAGAATGAACAACCATAAAAGGTAGAGGGCTTTTATTCAAAGTCAATGGAAATAGGGCATGATGGCTTTTAGCAAGTTCGCAAACTTCGCAACGTAAACTAGAAATATCACATTTTTTAAACAATCTAGGAAACAACTTCTTTAAGTAACTAAATGATGCATGTCCCAATCGTCGATGTTGTAACCAAATCTCTGATTTTTTCCTTGCCCCCTGAGACTCGTCTGCTATCAATGCTTGCTTCAGTTTATTTGAATCTATTGATTGTATATCCTGTAGGAAAATAAATCGGTAAAAACGTATCAGAGTGGCGCAGCGGAACAATAAAAATTTTAGATCGTTAAATATCTCATGATGCCATATACAATAAACCAACAACAATTAAAACTCATACCTCAAGGACGCCAATCTGCAGGAGGAGAATGACCGGAGACTTCAACCAACTAGCCTTCTCTACTATTCTCCAATTCCCGAATGGCTGAGTGTGTGGGCACTCTGAACCTCGATTAGTATGCTAGCACTGCTAGTCTTCTTCCGACCACCCAGATCTCTAAAGAACTTTATTGTCACGATGAGCTGTGCAACAATAAGCCTGCTCACCTGAGAGTCTGTGGTCTGAGAGAACTGGAGTGGCAGGACCTCTATTTATAGACCTGCATGAGGTGATTCTCTGAATTTGAATTGGATTAGGAAAAGATATTTTCCCTTATCCATAACCAAAAAATCCGAATTTTCCAAGGGAGAATCTCAACAAAAAAATTTGGTTTTTCTTAGGATAAATCCAATCCAAATCAAAACAAGATTTTAACTATAATTTTATTTCCCTTTTTCAACCCAAAAAATCTGAAAATTACAAGGAAAATCTCTCCTAAAGATTTCGGCCATTATGGATAAGCGAGAATCAAAAATTCCACTAGGATTTTCAAGCTTGAATCTTATCTTAACCTTATCCAAAAATAACCGAATTTCCTAGGAGAGATTCTCCAAATTTCGGCCACTTTTCATGGAGGAGAGAATCCAAATTCAACTGGGATTGAAACTTGAATTTTTCCCTTGAACCTTATCCACAAAAACCGAAATTTTTCCTAGGAAAGATCCTCCAAATTTTCGGCCACTTTTGTTGGGATTTGGATTCAAAATTCAAGTAGGATTCTAACAAGATTATCCTCTCCAAATCCAACTCAAATTCAAATTTCAAACCTTGTGGATTTTCCACAACAAATTCGAATCCTACTTGGACTGTGATTCAAAATTTGAATTTCAAATTTCAAATTCAAATTTCAAATTTCAAATTCGAATTTCAAATTCGAATTTCAAATTCAAAATTCAAATTTCAAATTTCAAAATTCAAATTTCAAATTTCAAAATTCAAATTTCAAATTCCACAAAACGGTTGTGTTTCATATTCTTGTTCTCATGGATAATTTTCTACAACTCCAATCCAATCTCAAATAAAATTATGGCAACTTTATTTGGAGTTCGAATAATTGTGTACTCTATTATCCAAAACAAAATCTGAATCCAACCGGAGAGAATCTTGTCTACCATCCTAATCCTGTGTCATCACCATCCATGCATAATAAACTAGCCAATAGCATACACAAATCAATTTGCCAAACGTTAAGGAATTATGTGGAGCTAGTAGAGGGACTGATTGGACATATATAATTGGGCTCTCGTGATTCCATATGATCATCATTCTGTACCGAACAACTCAATCATATGATCACTAATTTCAGAGTCACACCACTATAAACCTAAAACTGAACTCCCAATTATATACCGTATTACGTAAGCCTGTGACGAGCTACTATCCAATGACCTTGTCATATATGCAAAACCCTCATATGATATCCATGATCAGCCTTAGGTCAAAGTCCGTTTAATCTTACTGATCAGGCTATCTTAAAGTTCCATTATACTACCGAATTAAGAAAATGATTATTCACCATATGTGAATAAGAAGTCATCCGCCCAGCAGACGACCCAAGGCCTTGTCCATTTTCACATTCAGTATAATACCTTTAAGAGGATACCTTTAACTCCTCATAGCTATGATTCCGATATCTGCAAACAAACCCTTCATCGTATACAAGTCATGCACCCAACGAACCGGTCTATAAGCTTACTACCTCTGAGACGCTTTAGCCATTGGAACATCAAAGTACACAAGTCATATACATGAAGTAGTTCATTTACTCAGGATTAAGGTTATTGCACAATGAACGTCAAAAGCAGATTGATCCACTCATAGCGGACTACGTAGATCAATCACGCTTTAGTCCCGGTCTAATATGTCACCATCGAGCAACATATCCATGTCTCTACTTGGGAGTCCAGCTCCAAACAGTCAAGACAAACCGTCCCCTCTAAGGCTTTAGACAACATAATAGTCTTAACATGAGTTAGATGCTCGGTCTAACCCCATAAACTACAGACCATAGTTTAGACTGCTAACTTTAAAACATTGTCTTCTCGCATACAAAAGTCCATTGCATGCAACGTTCTAACAGTTTTAACACAAGCAGTCAGTGAGCCATATTTGCTTACATTTACTTTAACATGTAAATAAGACGAGGACAGATAACAATGTAATGAATAACCTCTATGTATAATTTTATTATCCAGTTCAAAATGAATACATCAAAATGTCTCTAATACTTAGGGTATTTCCTAACAATCTCCCACTTGCCCTAAGCCAGCAGATGTGCCATGTTACGTATCCCCATCACCTCTACATGCCTCTCAAAGCTTCTAGCCACCAAAGTCTTAGTAAAGGGATCAGCGATGTTGTCCTCGGACGCGATCTTACATACATCCACTTGTCCTGTCTCCACGTGCCCTCGAATAATATGATATCTCCGATCAATGTGCTTGGTCCTTTTATGGTGCCGAGATTCCCTTGTGTTGGCAATAGCCTCTGTATTATCACAGTAAAGTGTGATAGGCTTGTCAACACCAGGAATGACCTCAAGGTCTCTAAAGAACTTGCAGAGTCAAACCGCTTCTTTAGATGCCTCAGCCGCAGCCACATACTCAGCCTCCATAGTAGAGTCAGCTGTGCAGCCCTGCTTCACGCTCCTCCATACAATGGCGCCTCCTCCGAGTAAAAACACTGATTCAGATGTCGATTTCCTCGAATCCTTACAAGTCTGGAAGTCTGAGTCCGTGTATCCTATGGGTGTTAGGTCCCCTCCAGAATACACCAGCATATAATCCCTCGTTCTCTTAAGATACTTGAGTATATGCTTTACTGCTTGCTAGTGCTTGGTTCCAGGATTCGCTTGATATCGACTCACCATACCTACTGCAAAACATATGTCCGGGCGAGTGCAAAGCATAGCGTACATAAGGCTACCCACAGCGGATGCATAAGGGACCTTACTCATACGCTCTCTTTCTTCCGATGTCTTGGGACAGTCATCCAATGAAAGAGTTAGACCAGTAATAAAAGGTTGTGAGCCTTTCTTTGCCTCTTGCATTGCATATTTGTCAATTATTTTATCTATGTATGAAGCTTGGGATAACGCTATCATTTTGTTCTTTCGATCTCTGAAGAGACGAATGCCTAGAACATAATTAGCTTCTCCCAAGTCCTTCATGTCAAACTGTTGGTGTAACCAAAGCTTGACCGATGATAAGTTCCCTACATCATTCCCAATGAGTAGTATATCATCGACATAGAGTATTAGAAAGACCACTTTTCCATCCTTAATACGTTTATAAACACAGGGTTTATCAACGTTCTGCTCAAAACCAAATGTCTTAATCGCTTGATCAAACCTCTGGTTCCATGAGCGGGATGCTTGCTTTAATCCATAAATGGATCTAAGCAACTTGCAGACTTTCCTTTCTTGGCCTTTCGCTACGAACCTTTCGGGCTATATCATATAGATACATTCTTCAAGATGGCCATTCAAGAATGCCGTCTTGACATCCATTTGTCAGATCTCGTAATCGAGAGCCGCAGCAATAGACAGAAGAATACGGATAGACTTCAACTTAGCAACAGGCGAAAAGGTTTCCTCGTAATCGATTCCAGCCTTTTGCGTGTATCCCTTTGCAACCAGTCTAGCTTTGAAAGTTTTCACTCTCCCTTCCGCATCCTTCTTTCTTTTGTAGACCCATTTGCATCCAATGGGTTTTATCCCATCCGGCAAATCTACAAGTTCCCAACCAGAGTTGGATTTCATAGAATCCATCGCATTGTTCATAGCCTGTTTCCAAGATTTAGAATCAACATCCTTTATAGCTTCATCATATGTGACCGGATCTTCCTCATGCTCATGAGCCTCGGCCTGGTATACCTCAGCATCATACATGAAGAAATTAGGTTTCTTAGAAACCCTCCCACTACGACGAGGCACCCTAAATTGTTGATCGTCTGCAGGTCTTTCACTGGAACTCGGACTGGCGTCCAAGACCGAAATCCGTGGAGCAGTTCTTTCACCCGATAACTCCTCTAGCACCACTTTGCTTTGAGGCTTAAAGTCATTCATGTGACTTTCCTCCAAGAATGTCGCATGGGTTGAGACAATAACTTTTTGTTCCTTCGGGTTATAGAACAGACCTCCTTTAGTTCCTTTTGGATACCCTACAAATATGCACAATTCTGATCTTGGTTTCAACTTTTTCGCATCCCCATCCAGTACATGTGCCGGGCAGCCCCAAATTCTCATATGTCCAAGGGAGGGCTTCCTGCCATGCCACAATTCATACGGAGTTCTGAGAATTGATTTGCTCGGAACCTGGTTCAGAATATAGCATGTCGTTTGTAAAGCATATTCCCAAAATGATAATGGCAGCGATGAATAACTCATCATGGACCGTACCATATCCAACAAGGTCCTGTTTCTCCTTTCGGCTACACCATTCTGTTGTGGAGTACCAGGTGCAGTCAATTGGGATAAAATCTCGTTCTCTACAAGATGTCCTAGAAATTCATCGGAGAGATATTCACCACCTCGATCAGATCGAAGTGTCTTTATGGATTTATCCAATTGCTTTTCGACTTCCGCACGATACTCTTTGAACTTGTCAAAGGATTCGCTCTTGCGGTGCATCAGATACACATATCCATACCTCGAGTAATCATCTATAAAAGAGACATAATACTCGAACCCTCCTCGTGCTGTGACATTCATGGGGCCACATACGTCAGTGTGCACAATTTCTAAGAGCTCCTGAGCCCTTGTACCCTTAGCTCCAAAAGACCTCTTGGTCATTTTACCCTCCAAACAAGATTCACATTGGGGAAGTCGTACCTCCTCCGGAGATTCCAGAGGACCGTCTTTCACCAATCTTTGAATCATTTCCTGATTAATATGACCAAGTCTTAAATGCCAAAGATACGCCTTGTTAGAGTGAGAAACTTTCAACATTTTAGAGTTATCAATTAATTCAGTGTCAAGCAGTGAGTACATCTTTGGTTTAATCAAATATAGGTTTCCATCCATCCATCCAGAACAGATAAAAGACTTATTTCTACGAATATCAACTCTTTTACTAAAAGAAACTGAATAAGAATCCTTTATTAAACAAGCTACCGATATAAGGTTCCTCCTGAAATTAGGAACATAAAAACAGTCTTTTAATAAAATAAACCTAAACTGATCAAAATAAAGATGAACATCTCCCACTACTTCAGCCACCACAAAGCTACCATTTTCAGTCCGCAACGAGAGGCTCCTATCATGTAGACTTCTCGTTTCCACGAACCCCTGCATAGAAACACAAACATGATTAGTGGCGCCCGAATCAATGACCCAAGTGTCTTTCGATTCTTCTACCAAACACGCTTCTAAGTAATGAAGTTCCTTACCTTCCTTGCCCTTGGTGGCTAGAAATTCCCGGCAAGCCTTCTTGAAGTGACCTACCTTCACACAATGGAAGTATTTGGACTTTTTAGGGTCCTTTGGCTTCTTGTTCTTCTTCTTCTTCTTCCCGTCCGAGACAGGAGGATTAGAAGAACTAGAAACCCCTTGCTTCTTATTTGGCCTCTTCCTCTTCCGTGAGGGATTGGAAGATTCCGCCAAATTGGCCTCACCTTTAGGTCGGACCACATCCTCATCCCTGATCATCCGCTCATAAGCCTGTAGTTGCTTCATGAGCTCGGTTAGTCCTAACTCCTTTGTCGCCAGATTGTATGCGGCCTTAAACCCCACAAAATCTTTAGACAGAGTCTTGAACACCATCTCGATCTGGGTGTTGTAGTCTAACTCTGCACCATTCTCGGCAGCCTCAGCGAAGAATCCCATTAGAGTGATCATATGGTTCTTCACCGGAGTACCCGCCTTCTGCTTGGAGTTCATAATGCTGGTGATAGCGGACTGTCGAGCCAATTTTTCTTAGCCTCCGAACATGTCCTCCAGATTTTCCATGATCTCCCCAGCAACTTGATAAGTCTCGTGCTGCTTTTGTAAAGCACTCGTCATGCTAACAAGGATGTAGCATCGAGCTATTTCATTGGATTCTCTCCAACGATTATAGGCAACCGGGACCTCCTCAAGTGGTGTGTCAGGTTTGGGCCCAGGTGGGCATGGTTCGTCCAGTACGAACTTGTGTCTCTCGCAGCTGAGAACTATTAATAGATTTCTTTTCCAGTCTTTATAATTGTCGCCATTCAACTTATTTTCAGTAAGTATTGAAATGAGGGGTGTCAGTGACATTTTGAACTGAAATAAAATTATACTAGACATCATTACAAAGCCCAAGCAAATATACAGATAATTTAGCAAATAAAACATACAAGTATGTTCCTACATGAAACTTGAAAAAAACATGTAGCATTGCAACGGTAATTCTCAGCACCTATTGCCCCAAGCCACCGAGGGATGGTCATGGAAACAAATAGCTGGAACATGGACCCCGTCCAATTAATATATGTTGCCTTAAATCCTCCAAGGTTAAGACATATATTAATAACGCTTTATTTGGCCACCAGTTTAGTTAACAGAGCTTCTAGGGAAGGTTAATAACTAAACGAGTCTTGAGTGTATAACCATTGTTTACGTAGCCCGATCCACGTCCTACCAAGCCACCGAGGGGTGGTCATGAATAGGATCGTACCCGAACACGTTTTCCACATAGGAGATCCAATCTAGTATACCGGCGGCGGTAAACACCTACCGAGGGGTGTGGTCAGGGCAGAACTGACGCGAGACGTTACCATGCTTTCACATATGGATCAACAATGGAGGCCGTGGGTTTTGTTTGAAACCCTCTCCCACTCAATATTTTGAAAAACATGCAAGTTTTGACAAATTATGTATGATCAATGTAGTATGAGCGGCACTCACCTATCCTATATGACATGTTATCAAATATGCATACAAAACATCCATCAATACACATTTATACATCCATGACATATCACAGAAAAAATAATTGACAGAATGACCAAGCTATGGTTCCATCCTAGAACAAAGAAAATAAAGATTACAAAATTCCATCCAAAGCATTCTTTGGGTCTTGAATTCTGTTCTATCTTCTTGTATCCATCTTTATGTAGCCTCTCCATTTATTTCTCATCCCAAGAATTATTTAAAACTTAAATATCCAAAAATTTAAATTTCAAATTCAAATTCCAAATTCGAATTTCAAATTTAAATTTCAAATTTAAATTTTAAACAATTTTAAACATCATGTGTAATAATATGTAATTTCAAAAATTTTGAAATTTTTAATTACATATTTTTAAACATGATTCAAAATTAAATTTCAAATTTAAAAATCAAAATTTCTGATTTTGGGACCGTTGGACCGCCGCCCCGTAGGCGGCAGCCGCCGTGGGCAGCCACCAACCCCGGAGGGGCTGGCAGCCCACGGCCGCCCCTATGTGCAGCTCTGCCGGGTTGCAGGCCAAGCCTGCAGCGCCAGGCTGCCTGCAGCCAGAGGCTGCACGCCCAGGTTGCGGCCAGCCTTGGGCAGGCCACGGCCACCCCTGGCTGCAGGCCAAGCCTGCGACCGTGGGTGGTGTGGGCCTGCACAGGAGCTGCCGCAGTCCCATCCTACCCGAGGGCAGGGGCTGCAGCCCCACCAAGGCTCGTAGGCCTATCCCGAGGGTCGTGTCTCGATTTTCGTGTCACATTCCAATTTACCCATTAGGATCTCCAAAAATTAATTTGAATCCCAATTAAATTGAAATTTTCCACACAATCAAAATTTCAATCTTTAAATCAAATTTAATTTTTTGGGAAAAAATAAATTACGGTCTTCAATCTTCAATCTCCTCCAAGAATAATTACATAAAAATTCCTATACCGTTTCCGGTGTACAAAATTCTAACCGTAAAATTCTAAGAGACACAAAATTAAAATCCATGGGAAAATTACAGTGTTAATAAACTGCTCCCATGGTTACATAAAAATTCCTAGATACAATTTTTCTAAATTCTAAGGAACCATAACCGGCATAAACAAGCATGCTTATAATAATTAAAATAACCACATACTTTATACATAATACATGATAACAACATAAAGGAACCCTAGAATGCCACTCTCTAAATATCAAATCTATACATAAATAAAAAGACTAAGTAATTGTCTAATTTATGTACATGGCATAGTCATGAGATGGCTCTGATACCAATTGTAGGAAAATAAATCGGTAAAAACGTATCAGAGTGGCGCAGCGGAACAATAAAAATTTTAGATCGTTAAATATCTCATGATGCCATATACAATAAACCAACAACAATTAAAACTCATACCTCAAGGACGCCAATCTGCAGGAGGAGAATGACCGGAGGCTTCAACCAACTAGCCTTCTCTACTATTCTCCAATTCCCGAATGGCTGAGTGTGTGGGCACTCTGAACCTAGATTGGTATGCTAGCACTGCTAGTCTTCTTCCGACCACCCAGATCTCTAAAGAACTTTATTGTCACGATGAGCTATGCAATAATAAGCCTGCTCACCTGAGAGTCTGTGGTCTGAGAGAACTGGAGTGGCAGGACCTCTATTTATAGACCTGCATGAGGTGATTCTCTGAATTTGAATTGGATTAGGAAAAGATATTTTCCCTTATCCATAACCAAAAAATCCGAATTTTCCAAGGGAGAATCTCAACATAAAAATTCGGTTTTTCTTAGGATAAATCCAATCCAAATCAAAACAAGATTTTAACTAGAATTTTATCTCCCTTTTTCAACCCAAAAAATACGAAAATTACAAGGAGAATCTCTCCTAAAGATTTCGGCCATTATGGATAAGGGAAAATCAAAAATTCCACTAGGATTTTCAAGCTTGAATCTTATCTCAACCTTATCCAAAAATAACCGAATTTCCTAGGAGAGATTCTCCAAATTTCGGCCACTTTTCATGGAGGAGAGAATCCAAATTCAACTGGGATTGAAACTTGAATTTTTCCCTTGAACCTTATCCACAAAAACCGAAATTTTTCCTAGGAAAGATCCTCCAAATTTTCGGCCACTTTTGTTGGGATTTGGATTCAAAATTCAAGTAGGATTCTAACAAGATTATCCTCTCCAAATCCAACTCAAATTCAAATTTCAAACCTTGTGGATTTTCCACAACAAATTCGAATCCTACTTGGACTGTGATTCAAAATTTGAATTTCAAATTTCAAATTCAAATTTCAAATTTCAAATTCGAATTTCAAATTCGAATTTCAAATTCAAAATTCAAATTTCAAATTTCAAAATTCAAATTTCAAATTTCAAAATTCAAATTTCAAATTCCACAAAACGGTTGTGTTTCATATTCTTGTTCTCATGGATAATTTTCTACAACTCCAATCCAATCTCAAATAAAATTATGGCAACTTTATTTGGAGTTCGAATAATTGTGTACTCTATTATCCAAAACAAAATCTGAATCCAACCGGAGAGAATCTTGTCTACCATCCTAATCCTGTGTCATCACCATCCATGCATAATAAACTAGCCAATAGCATACACAAATCAATTTGCCAAACGTTAAGGAATTATGTGGAGCTAGTAGAGGGACTGATTGGACATATATAATTGGGCTCTCGTGATTCCATATGATCATCATTCTGTACCGAACAACTCAATCATATGATCACTAATTTCAGAGTCACACCACTATAAACCTAAAACTGAACTCCCAATTATATACCGTATTACGTAAGCCTGTGACGAGCTACTATCCAATGACCTTGTCATATATGCAAAACCCTCATATGATATCCATGATCAGCCTTAGGTCAAAGTCCGTTTAATCTTACTGATCAGGCTATCTTAAAGTTCCATTATACTACCGAATTAAGAAAATGATTATTCACCATATGTGAATAAGAAGTCATCCGCCCAGCAGACGACCCAAGGCCTTGTCCATTTTCACATTCAGTATAATACCTTTAAGAGGATACCTTTAACTCCTCATAGCTATGATTCCGATATCTGCAAACAAACCCTTCATCGTATACAAGTCATGCACCCAACGAACCGGTCTATAAGCTTACTACCTCTGAGACGCTTTAGCCATTGGAACATCAAAGTACACAAGTCATATACATGAAGTAGTTCATTTACTCAGGATTAAGGTTATTGCACAATGAACGTCAAAAGCAGATTGATCCACTCATAGCGGACTACGTAGATCAATCACGCTTTAGTCCCGGTCTAATATGTCACCATCGAGCAACATATCCATGTCTCTACTTGGGAGTCCAGCTCCAAACAGTCAAGACAAACCGTCCCCTCTAAGGCTTTAGACAACATAATAGTCTTAACATGAGTTAGATGCTCGGTCTAACCCCATAAACTACAGACCATAGTTTAGACTGCTAACTTTAAAACATTGTCTTCTCGCATACAAAAGTCCATTGCATGCAACGTTCTAACAGTTTTAACACAAGCAGTCAGTGAGCCATATTTGCTTACATTTACTTTAACATGTAAATAAGACGAGGACAGATAACAATGTAATGAATAACCTCTATGTATAATTTTATTATCCAGTTCAAAATGAATACATCAAAATGTCTCTAATACTTAGGGTATTTCCTAACAATCTCCCACTTGCCCTAAGCCAGCAGATGTGCCATGTTACGTATCCCCATCACCTCTACATGCCTCTCAAAGCTTCTAGCCACCAAAGTCTTAGTAAAGGGATCAGCGATGTTGTCCTCGGACGCGATCTTACATACATCCACTTGTCCTGTCTCCACGTGCCCTCGAATAATATGATATCTCCGATCAATGTGCTTGGTCCTTTTATGGTGCCGAGATTCCCTTGTGTTGGCAATAGCCTCTGTATTATCACAGTAAAGTGTGATAGGCTTGTCAACACCAGGAATGACCTCAAGGTCTCTAAAGAACTTGCAGAGTCAAACCGCTTCTTTAGATGCCTCAGCCGCAGCCACATACTCAGCCTCCATAGTAGAGTCAGCTGTGCAGCCCTGCTTCACGCTCCTCCATACAATGGCGCCTCCTCCGAGTAAAAACACTGATTCAGATGTCGATTTCCTCGAATCCTTACAAGTCTGGAAGTCTGAGTCCGTGTATCCTATGGGTGTTAGGTCCCCTCCAGAATACACCAGCATATAATCCCTCGTTCTCTTAAGATACTTGAGTATATGCTTTACTGCTTGCTAGTGCTTGGTTCCAGGATTCGCTTGATATCGACTCACCATACCTACTGCAAAACATATGTCCGGGCGAGTGCAAAGCATAGCGTACATAAGGCTACCCACAGCGGATGCATAAGGGACCTTACTCATACGCTCTCTTTCTTCCGATGTCTTGGGACAGTCATCCAATGAAAGAGTTAGACCAGTAATAAAAGGTTGTGAGCCTTTCTTTGCCTCTTGCATTGCATATTTGTCAATTATTTTATCTATGTATGAAGCTTGGGATAACGCTATCATTTTGTTCTTTCGATCTCTGAAGAGACGAATGCCTAGAACATAATTAGCTTCTCCCAAGTCCTTCATGTCAAACTGTTGGTGTAACCAAAGCTTGACCGATGATAAGTTCCCTACATCATTCCCAATGAGTAGTATATCATCGACATAGAGTATTAGAAAGACCACTTTTCCATCCTTAATACGTTTATAAACACAGGGTTTATCAACGTTCTGCTCAAAACCAAATGTCTTAATCGCTTGATCAAACCTCTGGTTCCATGAGCGGGATGCTTGCTTTAATCCATAAATGGATCTAAGCAACTTGCAGACTTTCCTTTCTTGGCCTTTCGCTACGAACCTTTCGGGCTATATCATATAGATACATTCTTCAAGATGGCCATTCAAGAATGCCGTCTTGACATCCATTTGTCAGATCTCGTAATCGAGAGCCGCAGCAATAGACAGAAGAATACGGATAGACTTCAACTTAGCAACAGGCGAAAAGGTTTCCTCGTAATCGATTCCAGCCTTTTGCGTGTATCCCTTTGCAACCAGTCTAGCTTTGAAAGTTTTCACTCTCCCTTCCGCATCCTTCTTTCTTTTGTAGACCCATTTGCATCCAATGGGTTTTATCCCATCCGGCAAATCTACAAGTTCCCAACCAGAGTTGGATTTCATAGAATCCATCGCATTGTTCATAGCCTGTTTCCAAGATTTAGAATCAACATCCTTTATAGCTTCATCATATGTGACCGGATCTTCCTCATGCTCATGAGCCTCGGCCTGGTATACCTCAGCATCATACATGAAGAAATTAGGTTTCTTAGAAACCCTCCCACTACGACGAGGCACCCTAAATTGTTGATCGTCTGCAGGTCTTTCACTGGAACTCGGACTGGCGTCCAAGACCGAAATCCGTGGAGCAGTTCTTTCACCCGATAACTCCTCTAGCACCACTTTGCTTTGAGGCTTAAAGTCATTCATGTGACTTTCCTCCAAGAATGTCGCATGGGTTGAGACAATAACTTTTTGTTCCTTCGGGTTATAGAACAGACCTCCTTTAGTTCCTTTTGGATACCCTACAAATATGCACAATTCTGATCTTGGTTTCAACTTTTTCGCATCCCCATCCAGTACATGTGCCGGGCAGCCCCAAATTCTCATATGTCCAAGGGAGGGCTTCCTGCCATGCCACAATTCATACGGAGTTCTGAGAATTGATTTGCTCGGAACCTGGTTCAGAATATAGCATGTCGTTTGTAAAGCATATTCCCAAAATGATAATGGCAGCGATGAATAACTCATCATGGACCGTACCATATCCAACAAGGTCCTGTTTCTCCTTTCGGCTACACCATTCTGTTGTGGAGTACCAGGTGCAGTCAATTGGGATAAAATCTCGTTCTCTACAAGATGTCCTAGAAATTCATCGGAGAGATATTCGCCACCTCGATCAGATCGAAGTGTCTTTATGGATTTATCCAATTGCTTTTCGACTTCCGCACGATACTCTTTGAACTTGTCAAAGGATTCGCTCTTGCGGTGCATCAGATACACATATCCATACCTCGAGTAATCATCTATAAAAGAGACATAATACTCGAACCCTCCTCGTGCTGTGACATTCATGGGGCCACATACGTCAGTGTGCACAATTTCTAAGAGCTCCTGAGCCCTTGTACCCTAAGCTCCAAAAGACCTCTTGGTCATTTTACCCTCCAAACAAGATTCACATTGGGGAAGTCGTACCTCCTCCGGAGATTCCAGAGGACCGTCTTTCACCAATCTTTGAATCATTTCCTGATTAATATGACCAAGTCTTAAATGCCAAAGATACGCCTTGTTAGAGTGAGAAACTTTCAACATTTTAGAGTTATCAATTAATTCAGTGTCAAGCAGTGAGTACATCTTTGGTTTAATCAAATATAGGTTTCCATCCATCCATCCAGAACAGATAAAAGACTTATTTCTACGAATATCAACTCTTTTACTAAAAGAAACTGAATAAGAATCCTTTATTAAACAAGCTACCGATATAAGGTTCCTCCTGAAATTAGGAACATAAAAACAGTCTTTTAATAAAATAAACCTAAACTGATCAAAATAAAGATGAACATCTCCCACTACTTCAGCCACCACAAAGCTACCATTTTCAGTCCGCAACGAGAGGCTCCTATCATGTAGACTTCTCGTTTCCACGAACCCCTGCATAGAAACACAAACATGATTAGTGGCGCCCGAATCAATGACCCAAGTGTCTTTCGATTCTTCTACCAAACACGCTTCTAAGTAATGAAGTTCCTTACCTTCCTTGCCCTTGGTGGCTAGAAATTCCCGGCAAGCCTTCTTGAAGTGACCTACCTTCACACAATGGAAGTATTTGGACTTTTTAGGGTCCTTTGGCTTCTTGTTCTTCTTCTTCTTCTTCCCGTCCGAGACAGGAGGATTAGAAGAACTAGAAACCCCTTGCTTCTTATTTGGCCTCTTCCTCTTCCGTGAGGGATTGGAAGATTCCGCCAAATTGGCCTCACCTTTAGGTCGGACCACATCCTCATCCCTGATCATCCGCTCATAAGCCTGTAGTTGCTTCATGAGCTCGGTTAGTCCTAACTCCTTTGTCGCCAGATTGTATGCGGCCTTAAACCCCACAAAATCTTTAGACAGAGTCTTGAACACCATCTCGATCTGGGTGTTGTAGTCTAACTCTGCACCATTCTCGGCAGCCTCAGCGAAGAATCCCATTAGAGTGATCATATGGTTCTTCACCGGAGTACCCGCCTTCTGCTTGGAGTTCATAATGCTGGTGATAGCGGACTGTCGAGCCAATTTTTCTTAGCCTCCGAACATGTCCTCCAGATTTTCCATGATCTCCCCAGCAACTTGATAAGTCTCGTGCTGCTTTTGTAAAGCACTCGTCATGCTAACAAGGATGTAGCATCGAGCTATTTCATTGGATTCTCTCCAACGATTATAGGCAACCGGGACCTCCTCAAGTGGTGTGTCAGGTTTGGGCCCAGGTGGGCATGGTTCGTCCAGTACGAACTTGTGTCTCTCGCAGCTGAGAACTATTAATAGATTTCTTTTCCAGTCTTTATAATTGTCGCCATTCAACTTATTTTCAGTAAGTATTGAAATGAGGGGTGTCAGTGACATTTTGAACTGAAATAAAATTATACTAGACATCATTACAAAGCCCAAGCAAATATACAGATAATTTAGCAAATAAAACATACAAGTATGTTCCTACATGAAACTTGAAAAAAACATGTAGCATTGCAACGGTAATTCTCAGCACCTATTGCCCCAAGCCACCGAGGGATGGTCATGGAAACAAATAGCTGGAACATGGACCCCGTCCAATTAATATATGTTGCCTTAAATCCTCCAAGGTTAAGACATATATTAATAACGCTTTATTTGGCCACCAGTTTAGTTAACAGAGCTTCTAGGGAAGGTTAATAACTAAACGAGTCTTGAGTGTATAACCATTGTTTACGTAGCCCGATCCACGTCCTACCAAGCCACCGAGGGGTGGTCATGAATAGGATCGTACCCGAACACGTTTTCCACATAGGAGATCCAATCTAGTATACCGGCGGCGGTAAACACCTACCGAGGGGTGTGGTCAGGGCAGAACTGACGCGAGACGTTACCATGCTTTCACATATGGATCAACAATGGAGGCCGTGGGTTTTGTTTGAAACCCTCTCCCACTCAATATTTTGAAAAACATGCAAGTTTTGACAAATTATGTATGATCAATGTAGTATGAGCGGCACTCACCTATCCTATATGACATGTTATCAAATATGCATACAAAACATCCATCAATACACATTTATACATCCATGACATATCACAGAAAAAATAATTGACAGAATGACCAAGCTATGGTTCCATCCTAGAACAAAGAAAATAAAGATTACAAAATTCCATCCAAAGCATTCTTTGGGTCTTGAATTCTGTTCTATCTTCTTGTATCCATCTTTATGTAGCCTCTCCATTTATTTCTCATCCCAAGAATTATTTAAAACTTAAATATCCAAAAATTTAAATTTCAAATTCAAATTCCAAATTCGAATTTCAAATTTAAATTTCAAATTTAAATTTTAAACAATTTTAAACATCATGTGTAATAATATGTAATTTCAAAAATTTTGAAATTTTTAATTACATATTTTTAAACATGATTCAAAATTAAATTTCAAATTTAAAAATCAAAATTTCTGATTTTGGGACCGTTGGACCGCCGCCCCGTAGGCGGCAGCCGCCGTGGGCAGCCACCAACCCCGGAGGGGCTGGCAGCCCACGGCCGCCCCTATGTGCAGCTCTGCCGGGTTGCAGGCCAAGCCTGCAGCGCCAGGCTGCCTGCAGCCAGAGGCTGCACGCCCAGGTTGCGGCCAGCCTTGGGCAGGCCACGGCCACCCCTGGCTGCAGGCCAAGCCTGCGACCGTGGGTGGTGTGGGCCTGCACAGGAGCTGCCGCAGTCCCATCCTACCCGAGGGCAGGGGCTGCAGCCCCACCAAGGCTCGTAGGCCTATCCCGAGGGTCGTGTCTCGATTTTCGTGTCACATTCCAATTTACCCATTAGGATCTCCAAAAATTAATTTGAATCCCAATTAAATTGAAATTTTCCACACAATCAAAATTTCAATCTTTAAATCAAATTTAATTTTTTGGGAAAAAATAAATTACGGTCTTCAATCTTCAATCTCCTCCAAGAATAATTACATAAAAATTCCTATACCGTTTCCGGTGTACAAAATTCTAACCGTAAAATTCTAAGAGACACAAAATTAAAATCCATGGGAAAATTACAGTGTTAATAAACTGCTCCCATGGTTACATAAAAATTCCTAGATACAATTTTTCTAAATTCTAAGGAACCATAACCGGCATAAACAAGCATGCTTATAATAATTAAAATAACCACATACTTTATACATAATACATGATAACAACATAAAGGAACCCTAGAATGCCACTCTCTAAATATCAAATCTATACATAAATAAAAAGACTAAGTAATTGTCTAATTTATGTACATGGCATAGTCATGAGATGGCTCTGATACCAATTGTAGGAAAATAAATCGGTAAAAACGTATCAGAGTGGCGCAGCGGAACAATAAAAATTTTAGATCGTTAAATATCTCATGATGCCATATACAATAAACCAACAACAATTAAAACTCATACCTCAAGGACGCCAATCTGCAGGAGGAGAATGACCGGAGGCTTCAACCAACTAGCCTTCTCTACTATTCTCCAATTCCCGAATGGCTGAGTGTGTGGGCACTCTGAACCTAGATTGGTATGCTAGCACTGCTAGTCTTCTTCCGACCACCCAGATCTCTAAAGAACTTTATTGTCACGATGAGCTATGCAATAATAAGCCTGCTCACCTGAGAGTCTGTGGTCTGAGAGAACTGGAGTGGCAGGACCTCTATTTATAGACCTGCATGAGGTGATTCTCTGAATTTGAATTGGATTAGGAAAAGATATTTTCCCTTATCCATAACCAAAAAATCCGAATTTTCCAAGGGAGAATCTCAACATAAAAATTCGGTTTTTCTTAGGATAAATCCAATCCAAATCAAAACAAGATTTTAACTAGAATTTTATCTCCCTTTTTCAACCCAAAAAATACGAAAATTACAAGGAGAATCTCTCCTAAAGATTTCGGCCATTATGGATAAGGGAAAATCAAAAATTCCACTAGGATTTTCAAGCTTGAATCTTATCTCAACCTTATCCAAAAATAACCGAATTTCCTAGGAGAGATTCTCCAAATTTCGGCCACTTTTCATGGAGGAGAGAATCCAAATTCAACTGGGATTGAAACTTGAATTTTTCCCTTGAACCTTATCCACAAAAACCGAAATTTTTCCTAGGAAAGATCCTCCAAATTTTCGGCCACTTTTGTTGGGATTTGGATTCAAAATTCAAGTAGGATTCTAACAAGATTATCCTCTCCAAATCCAACTCAAATTCAAATTTCAAACCTTGTGGATTTTCCACAACAAATTCGAATCCTACTTGGACTGTGATTCAAAATTTGAATTTCAAATTTCAAATTCAAATTTCAAATTTCAAATTTCAAATTTCAAATTTAAATTTCAAATTCAAATTTCAAATTCGAATTTCAAATTCAAATTTCAAATTCAAAATTCAAATTTCAAATTTCAAAATTCAAATTTCAAATTCCACAAAACGGTTGTGTTTCATATTCTTGTTCTCATGGATAATTTTCTACAACTCCAATCCAATCTCAAATAAAATCATGGCAACTTTATTTGGAGTTCGAATAATTGTGTACTCTATTATCCAAAACAAAATCTGAATCCAACCGGAGAGAATCTTGTCTACCATCCTAATCCTGTGTCATCACCATCCATGCATAATAAACTAGCCAATAGCATACACAAATCAATTTGCCAAACGTTAAGGAATTATGTGGAGCTAGTAGAGGGACTGATTGGACATATATAATCGGGCTCCCGTGATTCCATATGATCATCATTCTGTACCGAACAACTCAATCATATGATCACTAATTTCAGAGTCACACCACTATAAACCTGAAACTGAACTCCCAATTATATACCGTATTACGTAAGCCTGTGACGAGCTACTATCCAATGACCTTGTCATATATGCAAAACCCTCATATGATATCCATGATCAGCCTTAGGTCAAAGTCCGTTTAATCCTACTGATCAGGCTATCTTAAAGTTCCATTATACTACCGAATTAAGAAAATGATTATTCACCATATGTGAATAAGAAGTCATCCGCCCAGCAGACGACCCAAAGCCTTGTCCATTTTCACATTCAGTATAATGCCTTTAAGAGGATACCTTTAACTCCTCATAGTTATGATTCCGATATCTGCAAACAAACCCTTCATCGTATACAAGTCATGCACCCAACGAACCGGTTTATAAGCTTACTACCTCTGAGACGCTTTAGCCATTGGAACATCAAAGTACACAAGTCATATACATGAAGTAGTTCATTTACTCAGGATTAAGGTTATTGCACAATGAACGTCAAAAGCAGATTGATCCACTCATAGCGGACTACGTAGATCAATCACGCTTTAGTCCCGGTCTAATATGTCACCACCGAGCAACATATCCATGTCTCTACTTGGGAGTCCAGCTCCAAACAGTCAAGACAAACCGTCCCCTCTAAGGCTTTAGACAACATAATAGTCTTAACATGAGTTAGATGCTCGGTCTAACCCCATAGACTACAGACCATAGTTTAGACTGCTAACTTTAGAACATTGTCTTCTCGCATACAAAAGTCCATTGCATGCAACGTTCTAACAGTTTTAACACAAGCAGTCAGTGAGCCATATTTGCTTACATTTACTTTAACATGTAAATAAGACGAGGACAGATAGCAATGTAATGAATAACCTCTATGTATAATTTTATTATCCAGTTCAAAATGAATACATCAAAATATCTCTAATACTTAGGGCATTTCCTAACATATCCAGATAATACAGCTTCCCTTGCTTAATACCATAACCAATTGTTTGTCTCGTTTGAATGTCTTTAAAAACACAGTGATCATGCCAGAAAATAACAACACAAGATAAGGCATTGGTAATTTGAGAGACAGACAGAAGATTATAATCTAAGGATGGAACAACCAAAACAGAGTTCAATTTTAAAGTATCAGTAAGACTTGAGGATCCCTCCCCAATGACAGGAGTTGAATTGCCATTAGTTGCGGAGACAAATTTCTGTGAGGTTGATTTAAGGGATGAGACTTGTCTCGAATCAAAGGTCATATGATCAGTTGCACTGGAATCAATTATCCACTCACTATTTCTAACAGGTGTAGAAATATTTAAAACCTTACCATGGCTCGAGGTCATGATGAGTGCAGTGGTTGTCTCGGCCTCCTTTTCCTCCATCTTGTTCTCAGCAACGACGGCTGTGGGAGTCTTCTTTGAATCCTTCTTTCGTTGTTCGCGATTATGGTCCCACCACTCAGGATATCCCACTAGCTTGAAGCAACGGTTCTTGGTATGACCTATTTTATTACAATGAGAACACTTAAGATTTGATTTATCCACACCTGAACGATTGTTTGTAGATTGGTCTTGTCCTTTTTGAGGTAGCCTCTGTTTTGCTACCATAGCGGAGAAATCTGAGTTGCTTGGGTCTCCTTTCAAAGTAGCTTGATGTACTGCTTCTCGTCGAACAAGTGCATAGCATTCTTCTAAATCTGGAATAGGATCTTTGCGAAGTATCTCTCCCTGAACTTGCTCAAAGACACCATCTAACCCAGCTAGAAAAATATGGACTCGAAGTCAATCAATAGCTCCTCAATATGCAACAATATCTTCAGGATCTTTCATGATAACTTTATCACGATAATTTAATTCACGAAAAATTTTAGTTAATTCTCCATAATACTCAGATAGGGGTTTACCACTTTGTTTAGCAGTAAATGCCTTCTGATTCAGAGTAAAAACTTGTAGTTCATCACTTCCGTCATAAAAGGCCTTTGAAACAGCGTTCCAAATTTCGTAGGCAGTTGGTAAACGCAGGTATCACTTCATGATCTCAGGTGTCATGGACATCAATAGCCATCGTTTGACCTTTTGATTGTCAACATACCACTTCTCGTATCCTTTATCTGTTTCTGCGGGTGGCTTTGTTTTGCCACGGATAAAAGAGAGTTTCTCTCGTTTTGCTAGGTGCATCTCCATCAGTTGGGACCAAACATCGTAGTTCGATTCAGTTAGAGTGATCCCTGCATTAAACACACTCTCGGATTGAATAATAACTGGTACTGTTTTTTCGGTTGTCATTTTTTCTTTTTTTTTTTTCCTTTTTTTTTTGTTTTGTTGTTTTTTTTTAAATATCACACGGCAAAAAAAAAAAAAAAAGAGGAACACTGCAACAAAAAAGAAGAAAAAAAAGAAATCACACTCTTTCTCTCGCTCTCGTGTCTCTCTCTCTTTCTCTCTTTGGGTCTTGCTTCTGGCCGAATCTCGCCGGAGACGATGACAAGCTTCTCTGTAAATGGTGAAGACACAGCTTCCTCGCACTGGTTTCTCGGAAATGGCGGAGGGGCGGAGGCACAGCTTCTGACTTCTGGTCGGGCTTCGGGTCGGAGGGACGCAGAGGAAGGACGCACGGCTTCTGACTTCTAGTCGGAGGCACGGCTTCAGGTCAGAGGGGACGCAGAGGAAGGACGACGCACGGCTTCTTCCAGACTCTGTGTGCACGCCGGCGTATATTATTTGATACGACGCACGGCGTATGATATATATATCCCTCTTCTCCCTTTTTTTTTTTTTTTTCTGATTGTAGGGATTATTTGATTGATGAGGATTGTTTGATTGATGAGTCCAGAAGATTTCCTTCAGGCGTGATGTTTCTGGGTTTCTGGGATGAACAGTGTTTCTGGGATAAACAGTTTGGTGGTTAGAGTTTTTTTTTTTCGGTGACTCAGAGTTGATTTAGAGCAGAGAAGCGAGGATTTTCTCCTCGCTCTAATACCAACTTGAAATTTTATATTACGTTCATAGTTTAACAATACATTTACACAAATATATACAGGAAGAGTTTCCTTATTTACATTAATCAAATCTTTAATCTCCTCTCAATCTTTGATTTCCCGTTATTCTAACAATCCCATCAAATCCCTGATTTTCTCTCAATCCCTAATTTCTAGTGATTCTAACAGATCTCTCCATCTCTCTTGACTTGCTTAGCAGGGTTTTGAGCTGGTTTCAGTCTAAAATATGGCTTATTATTGTAGTCATATATGTTGTGACTATTTGTAATAGGAGTTCAGTCCTACGTTAGGTTAGAGGAACTTCTGATTCCCTAATAGATCTTTTGACTCTACGTGGAATCCATTTTATTATCCTCGTATCATATATTGTATCTTAACATTTTTTTTATTTATTTTTGGTTTGTTCCAATAAAGTGTTTCTTCCTCTAATTGCAGCCCTTTCCTATTAAAAAAAAAAAGTATTTGGATTGTATTCGATCATTATCTAGATTATTTTCTATTTGTTGTTCCTAAGAAAATCCGCATGTCCTCTTCCGATTACCATTTAGATTGTTATTCATTCGCTGTTAACAGATTTTCAACTTTTCTAGCCCAGTTTCTCCATTTCCAAAAGTAATGGATTTACAATTCCAATCATGAATTAGTATCTCCACGTATTTCCTCTCTCTTTCCCCAGCCTTTTTCCATGCTAATTAACGTATAAAATATTCCAAGAATTCCATAGATTTTCCCCTTGTTATAAAAAATGTTTCCGTGGCTGTCTTTGGGTATAGGTACTGCCGGAGCGCTTGGCATCATCAGAAATGAAATTGTTATTGTTTTCAAACCATTTTGAAAATGAAATAACAAACTTTTAAAGGCGTGTACTTTTATTTTCGAAAATGATTTTTCATTTTTTAAAATATAAAAAATAAAAACAGTCTCAAAATAGTATTTATATATTTAATATTTTCAAAATTATTTTGAAAATATCGTTTTTAACTATGTTTTTTTTTTAATTTTTGAAAACGAAAAAAAATTGTTTTCACTTTTTTGTTTTCATTTTCTCCCTCCATCTTTTCTCTCTTTCTCTGTCTATGCAATATCAGTGATAATCATGTCTGACGATAGTATCCCTCTCTGGCAAAGAGCGACGACCATGGATCAGCGATGACGGCGACAATCCCCTCGCGATGACGACTATCTATTCATGACGTAAATCTCATCATCACCACCACTTAGAACTCAAACCACCAATTTTTTCTACCTCTACCCGTCATTGTAAAACCTACCATGTAAGGGGTTTTTTTTTTTTAATTATGACTAATAATTTATTTTTTATTATTATTTTAAATAAAAAATAAATAAGTTTTTATAAGATACTCACCTATAAAATAGGTTTTCAAAATATATAACTAAATAAATTTCATTTTTATATTTTTTCAAAATATATTCTCAGAAAATATAACCAAACACAATTTTAAAAATGATCTCAATACAATTTTTAAAACATTCTCATTTTTAATTTTTTTGAAAACAAAAAACATTTCAAAATTAATACCAAACGCCACCTTAAAGTTTTAAAATTAAAAGTATTTTGGATCTATATGTTTATCAAATATTTTAAAAATGAAAAAGAGACAAAAAATAATATGAAATATTTTTGTCGAGAAAATACAAAACGATTAAAGTTGTTTCTCAGTTTTTAATTCTTAAGGCTCATAACTTAAAACATATTTTTATAAATATATTTAAATACAATTTTACTTATTTTTATACTCAAACTAATTTCTTTTAGTATACAATCAAATACAAATTAGAAACAATTTCAACATTATTTTCAAAAAATTCTCATTTTTATTTTTATATATAAAACAAAATCATTTTCAAATTACTATCAAACAGGCTCAAAATGACACGTCTTTTAAGATGTGAAAATTTAACCTTTTTCTAGATTGTATTTGTTCATCAACTGTTTTGAAAATGAAAATAAAAAAAAATTATAAGAAAAATTTTTTAAAAAGAAATGAAAAACAGCTGAATCTTTTTCCCCCCCTTTTTTTTTCATTTCTTATGGCTTATAACTTCAAACATATTTGAAGAAACAAATTCAAACACAATTTTATTTTATTTTATCTTTAAACCAATCTCTCTAAAAACACAACCATATATTATTTTAGCAACAATTTTGACTTCATAAAAAAAATAGCTCATTTTTATTTTTATACTCAAAATAAAATTATTTTCAAAACGCTATTAAACAGGCGTTGTATTTTGGCAAACTTGGGGGGAAAACATTTACATGCAAGTTGCCTATTTATCTATTTATAAAAATGAAGTGAATACTCTTTGAGAAAAAAAAAATGGACAGATCATATTAATGTATATGTTTAATGCCTCCTTTGCATGTTTTTGGGGTTTTTTTTTTATATTTATTTTCTTTTTCTTTCCGTTGTGAATGTGTACATGGAAAATACTGGAATTCCACGTTATTTAGGCTATCATATATGGGCAAATATACTACTACTTGGCAAACTTGGAGGAATAGCATACTTACATGTTTTCTTGCCTATTTCCATATTTACAATCACAAAACTTACCCCATTTTTCCCAAACAGTATTCACCGCAGACAGGCAAGAAAACATGTAAATACTCCCCCCTAAGTTTGCAAAACAACATGGAATTCCATGTAATTCCTTTCCTGTCGTCAAAGAATAATCTTGTATATTACTTTTTGATAATCTCTCAAATTATTTTTTTCATTTTTAATAAAGAACTTTAGCTGTCTTAGATTTTAGTTGTCACAGAGTAATCTGATAGATAATTTCTATGATGTGTCAAATCACTTTCCCCTCTCAAAAAAGATGATCGACCATCTTTAGCTCTGGCTGCCAAAGTATAATTTTGTATACAACTTCTCATAATCCACCAGATTATTTTATTTTTTAAACAAAAAGATTGTTTGTCTTGTATTCTGGTCACGAAGTAATCTAATTGAGTATTTTTCGTAATCTATCAGATTATTTTACTTTCAGGACATAATATTGATTCAGATGAATATATAGAAATATCAGAGATAATAAAAAATAAAAAATAAAGAGAGCTCCAGCAGTCACCTGGGGTCGAATCAAGTAGATGGGTGTGTGAGTTGTGAGTGTGTAGTCTAGAATTGCTAGAATTTTCATTTTGTAAATAGTCGTAAAATTTAAAAAATAAAAAATAAAAAGCTTCAGTGCTATAAAGCTTATAAAATCCCGTGTATAAATAAGTTTATTAATACGACAATATCATAGTGTTATCAAGTTTTTAGCAAATTTATATAATTTGGAATGGTTGTCGTTATTTTAACGACTCGTGAACATATATATATATATATATGTGTATGTATACACTTTACATTTTTGAAAATGTATGTTGATGTTGGACTTCATCCATCATTCTCAGTCCTCCACTTGTCAAGCATCACATAAACAAAAGATCATATAACTTGGAAACTACTTGATAATCAACTTCCATATATTTAATTAGAAAAGTGAGCTCAACTCCACTCCACTAACTCGAACAATGAATTCAAATCTTATTATATACATTTCTTTATAAATAAGATATCAAGTCCATAAAAAAAAAAAAAAAGAGGCGAAAGAGAGCACTCTAACCGTTATGCACTTTTATATTGATCATTTTACTCACTCTCATATATAATAAAAAACTCAAAACATAAAGAACAAGTTCAATTTAGAGTGAATCTCAATAAATTTTAGTATTATTATTTACTTTTCTTTTTTATTTTGCTTTAGTTTTTAATTTTTATTTATGATGGTTTTATTTAGCCTAGATTTTTATTAACAGTGATCAACAATCTCATCTTTTATGATTAATTACTATTATTTTTATTATTAACTTGAATTTCTTTTGATCATGGATTTACGATGTATAACCCTTTAAATTTTGTTGTGGATCAACAGCGCCAACTTTTATGCATATGTCATTGGATTTATTATTATTTTTATTTTTAATCAAACGTTTTAAAGAGAGAAAGAGATTAAATCCAATGACATGTCACTAACTTTCTATTGGTAAATTGCCAAACTTTAATTTTTATAACTGTTCTACTTTTTTTTATGGATATAATTATTATTGTAAATTTATCAAATAGTCGTAACATGGCCAAAATGATAATGTGGTGAACTTTATCACTAAGGTGTCGTTTGGTAAAAAAAATATATTTTAATTTTATTCAAATACAATATAATTTTACATCAAATACAAATTTTGAAACAGTACTACGAATATAATTACTATTTAAAATATTTTTAAAATAATCACATCAACTTTTTAACTCCATTATTTATCTTTTTTTTTACCAATCACATCAACTTTTCAACTCTAAAATACATTTCATTCAAACACACATTTCATTCAAATACAAAACAAATACTTAACAAATACTTTTCAACCAAATACAACATTCAAAAAACAATTTTTATTTAAATACAATCAAAATGCAATACGTTTACCAAACACCCCCTAAATTTATCATAGTATGACCAATTAGCCCTTACATTAATTTATATGTTTTAGCAATTAACTCCTTTAACTTTATGAAAATTGTAATGGGAACTTGAAGCTAGGTAGGCCTATTTCTTGACATTTTATTCTTTTAAAGAACATCTGCATCTTACAACGTTATAGCATAAATTGACTTGCAAATTTAATTGATACTTGTTAATTGAAATGATATTTAAACAATGATACAACAAGCTAAGTCAGGTAACAATAATTTCAAAGTAACTTGTTAATTTTGAGGTCTGAAGCTTTTTTTTTTTTATATAAGGTCTGAAGCTTTAATCACTACATGACATCCCCAGCAATTCATATAGCTAACATATCATATGGATGTTTGGCATATTATGGCGATATCAAATGGTTGAGTGCACGCACCAATTTTGAACAAGACAGCAGTAACTTAAAGTCAAAGTTGCCCAACGTGGTGCTAATTAAGCAGTCAAAGTAATTAATGCCTAGCTCATTTACTTCATCATTATTTGAATGCTCTTGCTAGCGGTGGACCCAAACAAGGGTAGGGCGTTGGTTTAATGGTGAATAATGTAAAGCATGAAATCTACAAGGAAAACAAGAAGTCAACTATTGAAATAAGATGATAAACAAGTTATCGAGCAGTTATTGACAAGTTACTAATGAGTAGTATAAAATAAAATAAATTATAGAAAAAGTAAATAAAGAGAAAGACAATTTTTTTTATTTTATGTTGCTTTTGATTTCGTGGGCCTTCAACTTCCTCTAAAATATTCTTCCAAGTTACATCTTCTTTTATCCTTTGATTCTTTGTCCTTGGCCATTGCAAATCTCTTGAAGAAATTTAACGTGGCCTGCTCAGCTGCAGGTGAGTCATCAAGGACTATTTTAATGGCTACCCTTAACAATGTGGAGGCTTCATTGGATCGCTTTGCCATTTTGAAGGACGAAGATGAGGAAGTTGAGATGATGTCATGCGAGTGGCAACTCATCTTACTAGGGGAAAGGAGGCCAATGAGGAGTCATAGGAAGTAACCCTCACGAAGTCTAAGGAGGCCAAGGAGCGATTGCAGCCCTCAAGTCTATTTGTTTTTCTTCTTCTTGATAACAACCATGCTAGCAAGCCAATCTGTGTGTTACACCTCTTTGATAAAGCCAGCGTTGAGGAGTCACCTAACTTCTTTGTTTATAACTCGATTGTAGTCAACTTTAAACTTCCTTCACTTTGACAAACTGGCTTATGATTAGGATCCACGTTGAGCTTGTGGCTAATTGTCTTAGGATCAATACCTAGCATATCTATGTGCGACCATGCAAAGCAATCTTTGTTCGTCTTAAGGAACTCAACTAGTTTAGACCGTCTCTTAGAATCGAGTTATTGATGCCTCGCTGAAAAGTCGATGATGACTGGTTGACAAAGTTATTGATGACTTGTTGATGACTCACCATTAATTGGTTGTAGAATCCTCACTGACTCATTGAGCTAGTTACGGCTATCCCATGGATGGGTCTTCAGTACTTTATGAGTCATTTCAAACTTGTTGAGTAGTTATAGGTAACTTATTACCCTTTAAACTAGATTAGGTGGTTATGTAGGACTTTCAAATATTTCCCTTAATATGGTCCTCTAATTATTAGATTCTTGGACAATACATAAATCATTCACAATGACTTAAGGAGTCAGCTTAAATCCTATAGACCTACATGTTGGCATCAAGCAGACCCAGCGTCGACTTGTCAAGTCAACATCGAGTTGCTTGTCAGCATTAGTTCGAGGACTATATACCTCATTAATTGAGTTGCTTGCCTAGTATCGGGGCCCTTTCCTTATTGGGATTTAAAGGTGTTCCTTTACCTTTGACATGCTATGGAATACTGCATGCGAAAACATAAGGCACAAAGGGTACGGTGACCTTTAGTATGGTGCATATGCGATTGCAATGCCCAGGCTCTATACCTACAAGGGTGATTAGGCCCATATGATATAGGTGTATTATATAAGTGGGGTTTTCACTAAGTTAGGGATCCCATTGAAACTGGACTCTGATAATTTCTTTGTTTAGAGTATGCAGGAGATTATAATACAACAATCCTTCCTAGCAGTTATTCCATGTCATGCATAGGTACTCTACATGGGGAGACTAACTAACATTAGGCTCTGCACAAAGAGACTAATTTTACACCATGATTTACATGGGGACAGTAATTTACACCATGCCCTACATGGAGAGACTAATTTAACACCATGCTCTGAACAAGGAGAATTTAGACCTGAGAAAAAAGGGGATAGAACTCTTATATTATTAATTGAAAGATGTACTTGTGGACTTTAAGGTTGTAATTGTGCGAGTTTAGTCGCGGATAACTCGTGGACAACTTGTTGAGGAGTTGAAAGCAATTCATGAGTATATAGTCATGAAGTTGTTTTCCAAGTAAAGTTGAGTAATTCCTCTCGGGTGGAATTTACACTTCTTCTCAAATCCTTAAAAAGAGAGAAATGGGAATCATAGGATTGTTGTGAATTAGAAATGCACTCACTTATAGTTTCACGATCTGTCTATGCACTCATAGGTGAGGATCAACCCCGAACGTAGTTTAATTATTAAAATTCTATGGCCTTTATTACATTAATTGCAAAGGTCTTTGAAAATATAAAATGAACTATAAAAAGAACTGAAATGAAATGGGAAAAAAAAAAGGACTTAATCAATAGGTGACTTGCTAGCTACTGCCCAAGTTGTTTTTTAGTTGTAATTCTTCCTCAAACATCGTCTCTCGAGTGAATGTCAAATCATCTGGATGACTGGCTGGCTTGTCATTCTCCAGTCACTTAGTCAAGGGGACCCTGCAATTCTTGCCTATTGAAATTGATATACTCCAGCTTCTTGGTCTTTTAAATTTTCTGCCTTGATCAGTCATCAAGCACTCGTTAAGGCCTCACCAATAGTCTTGAGGTTGCAAATGCACACTTCATTCAAGAAAGTTGAGTCTAGCAGCAAGCCTTCTTGAGTACAAACATGGCAATTGTATCATCATAATTAGGTTCTAAGTATCTGTCTTACTAGTTATCTTGAAGTAGTATTGTAGCAACTCCCCGAGTTATTGGATGACTGTGCAAAGTTCACCTGGAGTCTTCCCCTTGCTAATGTTAATTGAGTAAATCTCTATGAATATCTTTGTCATCTCCTTAAACGTATCGATTAAATTCGGGGTCAATTGGAAAAACCACTTGAAAGCAGATCCTTTGGGATTCTAAGGAAAGATTTTGTACATAATTACATCTAGTGATTCCTTCGACATGGTGGTATTTAGCATCACCTGTTGGTATTAACACATGTGTTTGTAGGGATCCTTTGTACCATTAAATTTGGAGAAGGTCAGAGTAGGGAACTTCATTGGTATAGCTGTGTTAATAACCACCTTAGTGAAAGACGATTACTCCACCTTATCATAAGTAAGTGGATGTCCAAGGGTCTATAGTATGTGTTGTCCTATAGTCTTCACACTGCTACTTATTGTGTCCGCGATGACTTGTTGTAAATCATGTTAGAAAAAAAGTTAGAGTACGCAATGAAATTTTAAAAATTTTTAAAGGATCATTTAATAACTCGTGTTGCCATATACAAAAAATTAATAACAATCATATACCTTCAGAGGAAAATACCAAGAACGCCGAAGGAGGTAACCAAGGGGCTTCAACCAACTAACATTTTTTACTATTCTCCAATTCCCAGATGGTGGAGCATGTGAGCACTCGATTCCTTGATCGGTATTCTAGTGCGGCTTGTCTCCTTCCAACTACCTAGATCTCTAATAATTTATTATTGTGAGTAAGATATACAATAATAAATTTGCTCACCTGAGAGTCTTTTTTACTATTCTCCAATTCTTGGATGGTGGAGCATGTGAGCACTCAATTTCTTGATCGGTATTCTAGTGTAGCTTGTCTCCTTCTAACTACTTAGATCTCTAATAATTTATTATTATGAGTGAGATGTACAATAATAAATTTGCTTACTTGAGAGTCTGTAGTCTAAAGAGCAAATGAGTGAAAAAAACTTATTTATAAAATTACATTAGGTGACTTTTGAATTTTGAATTAGACCAAAAAGAGATTTTTCCCTCTCCCAAAACCCTCCTAGGTCAATTTCACCTAAAGGAAAGCCATTAAAAAATTCGGCCATTCCAAAGGAAAAGGGGATTCAAAATTTAAACAGGATTCATATAAGATTTTTCTCTCTTCCAAAACCCTTTTAAGCCAATTTCACTTAAAGGAAAGCCACTAAAAAATTCAGCCATTCCAAAGGAAAAGGAGATTCAAAATTCAAACAAGATTCAAATAAAAATTTTCCTTTTCCCTCATCTATTAAAAATCGATTTCTCCTTGTGAAATTATCTACTATGAAATTCGGCTATAGCAAGGATTTGTGATTCAAAATTTGATTCAAATTTCAAACTCTACAAATCTTTTAAATTTTATCCACATAGATAATTTTTCACAACTCCAATTTAAATTCAAATAAAATCATGACAACTTTACTTGAAATTCAAATAATTGTGTAATCTCTTATCCAAAACTAAATTCAAATTCAAATTAGGAGAAAATCTTGTCTTCCACCCTTATCCATTATAGATGCCACCCTTAGTTATGCTAAGACAAAATTTTGTTCAATTCAAGTTCAAATAAGATAATCTTTTAAATTTCAAATATTTATTTTAAGACAAAATTTTCAAAATTCAAATTAATCACATATTTAAATTTCAAATTCAATTACAATTATTTTAAATTTTAAATTTTATCTTTCAAAATAATATCAACTAAATATTTATCTCATCTATTGAATAATACAAAATTATAATTTTACTCTTCCAGCACCTAGAGAAAAATGCCTACACCTTATGAGAGGGTGATCCAGATTTTTCCTTTTACTAAATACAAAACAACAAACTATTAAAATATTCTGACCAATTACCATCTGTTAAGAAATTATGCGGAGCTAGTAAATGAACCAATTAGATATATATAATATGGGCTCCAATAATCCACATAACTATTATTCTATTCCGAATAAACCCGTTACAATTATTAGTTTCAAAGTTACGTCACTATAAACCTGAAACTGCATTCCCAATTATATACTATATTACATAATTCAGTGGTAAACGATCGTCCAATGACCTTGTCATATATGCAAAACCCTCATATGATATCCAATATCTGTCTTAGGTCAAATTTCGTTCGACCTACTGATTAAGCTATCTTAAAGATCCATTATACTCCTCGAATAAGAAAAAGATTGTTAACTATATGTGAATAAGAAGTCATCTGCCTAGCAGATAACCCAAGGTCTTGTTTATTTTCACATCCAGTATAATGCCTTTAAGAAGATAACCTTTACACCTCATTAGAGCTATGATTCCAATATCTGTAAACAAACCTTCCATCATATACAAGTAATATACCCAACAAACCGATCTATAAGCTTATTACCTATGAGACACTTTAGCCATTGGAATATTAAAGTGTATAAGTCATATACATGAAGCAATTCATATACTCAGGATTAAGATTATTGCATAATGAACATAAAAAGTAACATGATCTACTCAAGTAGACTACGTAGATCAATTATACTTTGATCCCTATCCTATACATCACCACTAAGCAACAAATCAATATTTTTACTCGAGAATCAAAGCTCTAAACAGTCAAGATAAACAGTCTCTCAATTAGCTTTAGACAACATAATAGTGTTAACATAAGTTAGATACTCGGTCTAACCACATAGATTATAGACTATAATTTAGACTGTATACTTCAGAATATTGTCTTCTCGTATACAAAAGTCTATTGTATGCAACATTCTAACAGTTTAATATAAGCAGTCAGTGAGTTATATTTACTTATATTTACTTTAACGTATAAATAGGATGAGGACATATAACAATATAATGAATAATCTCTAATATAATTTTGTTATCCAGTTCAAAATAAATAAAATATTTATAAAACATTTTTCTCGCTTAGGGTATTCCTAACAAATCAAAAGTTTTCAGTGGTGTAACTGTCGATGGTGGTTGAGAAAGCACTATGTTTAAGGGGATTATCGGAGGAAGGTTCATTGTTCTAACTGTAGAAAAAAACATTAGAGTGTGCACCAGAATTTTACAAAATTTTTCGAAGATCATTAAAAGACTCATGTTGTCATATATAATAAATTATCAACAATCATATACATTCAGAGAAAATCACCATATATAATAAATTATCAACAATCATATACATTCAGAGAAAATCACCAGGAACACCAGAGAAAGTGACCAAGGGGCTTCAACCAACTAGCTTTCTCTAATATTCTCCAATTCTTATACGGTGGAGTCTGTGGGCACTTGGTTTCTTGATCGGTATTCTAGTACGACTTCTCTCCTTTCAACCATTCATATCTCTAAAAATTTATTATTGCTAGTGAGATATGCAATAATAAATTCGCTCACTTAAGAATTTTTGCTAAATAAAATAGGAATTATAAAACTCCTATTTATAAAAATGCATTAGTTAATTTTTTAATTTTGAATTGGATAAAAAATTTTTTTTTTCTTTTTCTAATAACCCCTAAAACCAATTTCTCTACAGAGATATCTCCCTACAAAAATTCGGCCACCTTGAGTTGAGGAGGATTCAAAATTTAAACGGAATTCAAACAAGATTTTTTCTTCTCACTTATTCACTTAACAAACTGATTTCTCCTTTGAGGATAATCCCTAAAAAATTTTGGCCACATCGATATTTGTGATTCAAAATTTAATTCAAATTTCAAACTACACAAATCTTTGAATTTTGTCTCTATGGATAATTTTCTACAACTCTAATTCAAATTCAAATAAAATCATTGCAACTTTATTTGAAATTCAAACAATTGTGTAATCTCTTATCCAAAACAAAATTCAAATTCAAACTAGGAGAAAATTTTATGTTCTATCTTTATCCAAAGTAGATGCCACCTTATCCAGTGCTAAGACAAAATTTTATTCAATTCAAATTCAAATAAGATAATCTTTTAAATTTCAAATATTTATTTTAAGATAAGATTTTCAAAATTCAAATTAATTTCGTATTTGTATTTTAAAATCAAATACAATTAATTTAAATTTTAAATCTTATCTTTCAAAATAAATGTTAATTATATATTTATCCCATTTATTAAATAATACAAAATTATGATTTTAGCCCTCCGACACCTATAGAAAACGCTTACACCCTGTAGGAGGGTTATCCGAATTTTTCACTTCACTAAATACAGGACAACAAGCAACAAAGAATATCTCGACCAATTATTATCCATTAAAAAATTATGCAGAGCTAGTAGAGGAACCAATTGGACATATATAATGTGGGTTTCAATAATCCATGTAACTATTATTCTATACCGAATAAACTTATTACAATTATTATTTCAGAATTGCACCACTATAAACCTAAAATTGCACTCCCAATTAAATATCATATTACGTAAACTAGTGAGAAGCTATCGTCCAATGACCTTATCGTATATACAAAACCCTCATATGATAACCCTCATATGATATCAATGATCAGTTTTAGGTCAAAGTCCGTTCGACCTACTGATTAAGCTATCTTAAAAATCCATTATACTCTCAAATAAAAAAAAATGATTAATGACCATATGTGAATAAGAAATTATCTACTTAGTAGATGACTCAAGACCTTGTTTATTTTCACATTTAGTATAATGCCTTTAAGAGGATAACCTTTACTCCTCATTAGAGTTATGATTCCAATATCTGTAAATAAACCCTACGTTGTATACAAGTCATGCACCTAATAAACCAGTCTATAAGCTCACTATCTATGAGACACTTTAGTCTTTGAAATATCAAAGTACACAAGTTATATACATGATGAAAGTTATTGTATAATGAACGTCAAAAGTGACATAATTCACTCAAGTGAACTACGTAGATCAATTACACTTTAATCCCGGTTCAATACGTCACCACCAAGCAACATATCTATGTCTTTACTCGAGAATTAAAGCTCCGGATAGTTAAGACAAAATATCCCCTAAATTGGCTTTAGATAACATAATAGTCTTAATATGAGTTAGATGTTCGATCTAACCTTTAGATTACGGATCATGATTTAAACTACTTATTTTAAAATGTTGCCTTTTCACATACCAAAATCTATTGTATGCAACATTCTAACAGTTTAACATAAGCAATCAATGACTCATATTTACTTACATTTACTTCAACATATAAATAGGATGAGAATATGTAGTAATGTAATGAATAACCTATAATATAATTTTATTATTCAATTTAAAATAAATGAAATACATATAAAATGTTTTTCCTGCTTAGAGCATTCCTAACAATCTCTTACTTGTCCTAAGCTAGTAGATGTGCCATGTTACGCATCCTCATCGCCTCGACATGCCTTTCAAAACTTCTAGTTTCAAAACTTCAAGCCACTAAAGTCTTAGTAAAGGGATCGATAATGTTGTTCTCAGAAGCGACCTTATATACATCTACTAGTCCTACCTCTACACAATTGCTAATTATATAGTATCTCTGATCGATGTGCTTTGTCCTCTTGTGGTACCTAAATTCCCTTATATTGGTAATCACTATATTATTATCACAGTAAAGTATTAGAGGCTTGTCAACACCTAAAATGACCTTAACGTTTCTAAAGAACTTGTAGAGTCAAACTGCTTCTTTAGATGCCTCAATAGTAGTCACATATTCAGCCTTTATCGTAAAGTCAATAGTGCAACCCTGTTTTACGCTCCTCCACATAATGGCATCTCTTCTAAGCAAAAACACTGATCCTGAAGTCGACTTTCACGAATCTTTACAAGTTTGGAAATCTGAATCTATGTATCCTACGGGTGTTGGGTCCCTTCCAAAATATACCAGCATATAATCACTTGTTCTCTTAAGATACTTAAGTATATACTTCACGGCTTGCCAATACTTGATTCCAGGATTCGCTTGATATCGACTTACTATACCTACTGCAAAACAAATGTTTGGGGGTGTGCAAAGCATAACTATTATTCTATACCGAATAAATCTGTTACAATTATTAGTTTCGAAATCGCACTATTATAAACCTGAAACTGTACTCTCAATTATACACCATATTACATAAGCTAGTGATAAGCTATCGTCTAATGACCTTGTCATATATGCCAAACCCTCATATGATATTCAGTATCAACCTAAGGTCAAAGACCGTTTGATCTAATGATCAAGCTACCTTAAATATCTATTATACCCCTGAATAAGAAAATAATTATTCACTATATGTGAATAAGAAATCATATGCTCAGTATATGACCCAAAGCCTTGTCCATTTTTATATCTAGTATAATATCTTTATGAGGATAACATTTACTTCTCATTAGAGCTATAATTCCAATATCTGTAAATAAACCATTTATCGTATACAAGTCATGTATCCAACAAATTGGTCTATAAGCTTACTACCTATGAGACGATGCTTTACCCTTTGGAACATCAAAGCACACACGTTATATACATGAAGTGATTCATCTACTCAGGATTAAGGTTATTGCATACTGAACATTAAAAGCAACATGATCTACTCAGGATCAATTACACTTTGGTCCTAGTTTAATACATCACTAACAAGCAACATATCTATATCTTTACTTAGAAGTCAAAGCTCTGAACAGTCAAGACAAATCGTCTCCTAAATTGGCTTTAGACAACATAATAGTCTTAACATGAGTTAGATGCTCGGTTTAACACTATAGACGATGGACCATAATTTAGACTGCTTGCTTTAGAACGTTGTCTTTTCGCATACAAAAGTCCACTGTATGCAATATTCTAATAGTTTAACATATGCAGTTAGTGAGTTATATTTGTTTACATTTATTTTAATATGTATATAGGATGAGGACATATAATAATATAATAAATTACCTATAATATAATTTTATTATTCAGTTCAAAATGAATGAAATACATATAAAATGTCTTTTTTGTTTCGGGCATTCTTAACACTAACTACTGTGGATGAGGTGGTCATGAACTGAGCCAATAGAGAGGTTCCCATAGGCATCATCATCGATTACAATGATGGCATGGGATGGATCAGAACTGCAAGGTGTGAACATCGTAATTGGTAAAATTCCACCAGGAAAGAGTGAAGTAGTGTAGCAGCGACAGATAAGATAGACATCCCAAATATTGAAGGAATAATGGTTAGTCTCTATAATTCCTCATTTTCGACTAACAGGCTAACAATCAGCTGGTCGCTCTCTTCTTGTTGCTATAACAACTTGACGAGCACTTGGTCACTTGTTGGCTGTGTCGCCACTATCTCACTAACAGTCAACTTGGTTGTCATTTCAAGGCTATTATCTACCATGCTTGGCATTGCCATGACATCTGTGTTGTTAGCCATAGGCCCCACAGTGGGTGCCAACTTGTGAAATCTATAATCAAGGAAAATAAGGAGCCAATGAATGAAACAAGGCAATGGAAGAGTCGTTAAGTAGTCGTTGGTGAGTTGTTAGTAAGTCGCACTAAATAAAGTAAACTATAGAAAAAATAGATAAATAGAGAGACAACCGATTTCAAGAGGTTTACTTATATTCTCTAGGTTACATCCTCTGTAGTGCTTGCGGGAGCTTCTATTATGTATGAATCTGTTAGGAAATGCCCTAAGCATTAGAGACATTTTGATGTATTTATTTTGAACTGGATAATAAAATTATATATAGAGGTTATTCATTACATTGCTGTCTGTCCTTGTCTTATTTACATGTTAAAGTAAATGTAAGCAAATATGGCTCACTGACTGCTTATGTTAAAACTGTTAGAACGTTGCATGCAATGGACTTTTGTATGCGAGAAGACAATGTTCTAAAGTTAGCGGTCTAAACTATGGTCTGTAGTCTATGGGGTTAGACCGAGCATCTAACTCATGTTAAGACTATTATGTTGTCTAAAGCTTTGGAGGGGACGGTTTGTCTTGACTGTCTGGAGCTGGACTCCCAAGTAGAAACATAGATGTGTTGCTTGGTGGTGACATATTAGACCGGGACTAAAGCGTGATTGATCTACGTAGTGCGCTATGAGTGGATCAATCTGCTTTTGACGTTCATTGTGCAATAACCTTAATCCTGAGTAAATGAACTACTTCATGTATATGACTTGTGTACTTTGATGTTCCAATGGCTAAAGCGTCTCAGAGGTAGTAAGCTTATAGACCGGTTCGTTAGGTGCATGACTTGTATACGATGAAAGGTTTGTTTGCAGATATCGGAATCATAGCTCTAAGGAGTTAAAGGTATCCTCTTAAAGGCATTATACTGAATGTGAAAATGGACAAGACCTTGGGTCGTCTGCTGGGCGGATGACTTCTTATTCACACATGGTGAATAATCATTTTCTTAATTCGGTAGTATAATGGAACTTTAAGATAGCCTGATCAGTAGGATTAAACGGACTTTGACCTAAGGCTGATCATGGATATCATATGAGGGTTTTGCATATATGACAAGGTCATTGGATAGTAGCTCGTCACAGGCTTACGTAATACGGTATATAATTGGGAGTTCAGTTTTAGGTTTATAGTGGTGTGACTCTGAAATTAGTGATCATATGATTGAGTTGTTCGGTACAGAACGATGATCATATGGAATCACGGGAGCCCGATTATATATGTCCAATCAGTCCCTCTACTAGCTCCACATAATTCCTTAACGTTTGGCAAATTGATTTGTGTATGCTATTGGCTAGTTTATTATGCATGGATGGTGACGATACAGGATTAGGATGGTAGACAAGATTCTCTCCGGTTGAATTCAGATTTTGCCTTGGATAATAGAGTACACAATTATTCGAACTCCAAATAAAGTTGCCATGATTTTATTTTAGATTGGATTGGAGTTGTAGATAATTATCCATGAGAACAAGAATTTGAAACCCAACCGTTTTGTGGATTTTGAAATTTGAAATTTGAATTTGATATTTGAATTTGAAATTTGAATTTGAAATTCGAATTTGAAATTTGAATTTGAAATTCGAATTTGAAATTTGAAATTTGAAATTTGAAATTCGAATTTGAAATTTGAAATTCAAATTTTGAATCATATTCCAAGTGGGACTCGAATTTGTTGTGGAAAATCCACAAGGTTTGAAATTCGAATTTGAGTTGGATTTGGAGAGGATAATCTTGTTAGAATCCTACTTAAATTTTGAATCTAAATCCTAACAAAAGTGGACAAAATTTTTAAGGATAATCCTCAATGGAATTTCGGTTTTTGTGGATAAGGTTCAAGGAAAAATTCAAGTTTCAATAGTTGAATTTGGATTCTCTCCTCCCTGAAAAGTGGCCGAAAATTTGGAGTGTATCTCCTAGGAAAATTCGGTTATTTTGGATAAGATTGAGATAAGATTCAAGCTTAAAAATCCTAGTGAAATTTTGATTCTCCCTTATCCTAAATGTGGTCGAATTTTTGGAGGAAAGATCTCTTAGGAAATTTCGGATTTTTTGGTTAAAAAAGGGAGATAAAATTCTAGTTAAAATCTTGTTTAGATTTGATTGGTTTTATCCTTAAAAAACCGAATTTTATTGTTGGGATTTTCCCATGAAAAAATTCAGATTTTATGGTTATGGATAAGGGAGAATATCTTTTCCTAGTCCAATTCAAATTTAGAGAATCACCTCATGCAAGTATATAAATAGAGGTCCTGCCACTCCAGTTCTCTTAGACCACAGACTCTCAGGTGAGCAGGCTTATTGTTGCACAGCTCATCGTGACAATAAAGTTCTTTAGAGATCTAAGTGGTCGGAAGAAGACTAGTAGTGCTAGCATACCGATCGAGGTTCAGAGTGCCCACACACTCAGCCATTCGGGAATTGGAGAATAGTAGAGAAGGCTAGTTGGTTGAAGCCTCCGGTCGTTCTCCTCCTGCAGATTGGCGTCCTTGAGGTATGAGTTTTAATTGTTGTTGGTTTATTGTATATGGCATCATGAGATATTTAACAATCTAAAAATTTTTATTGTTCCGCTGCGCCACTCTGATACTTTTTTACCGGTTTATTTTCCTACAATTGGTATCAGAGCCATCTCATGACTATGCCATGTACATAAATTAGACAATTACTTAGTCTTTTTATTTATGTATGGATTTGATATTTAGAGAGTGGCATTCTAGGGTTCCTTTATGTTATTATCATGGATTATGTATAAAGTATGTGGTTATTTTAATTTTCTAAATTATTATAAGCATGCTTGTTTATACCGGTTATGGTTCCTTAGAATTTAGAAAAATTGTATCTAGGAATTTTTATGTAACCATGGGAGCAGTTTATTAACACTGTAATTTTCCCATGGATTTTAATTTTTGTCCCTTAGAATTTTTATGGTTAGAATTTTTGTACACCGGAAACGGTTTAGGAAATTTTATGCAATTATTCTTGGAAGAGATTGAAGATTGAAGACCGTAATTTATTTTTTCCCAAAAGTTAAATTTGATTTAAAGGTTGAAATTTTGATTGTGTGGAAAATTTCAATTTAATTGGGATTCAAATTAATTTTTGGAGATCCTAATAAGTAAATTGGAATATGGCATGAAAATCGAGACACGACCCCTCGGGATAGGCCGACGGGCCTTGGTGGGGCTGCAGCCCCTGCCCTCAGGCAAGATGGGGCTGCGGCAGCCCCTGTGCAGGCCAACACCACCCACGGCCGCAGGCTTGGCGTGCAGCCAAGGGTGGCCATGGCCTGCCCAAGGCTGGCCGCAGCCTGGGAATGCAGCCTCTGGCTGCAGGCGCTGCCTGCAGCCTGCCGGCTACTGCGCCCAGCCTGGGCGTGCAGCCTGGCGCTACAGGCTTGGCCTGCAGCCCGGCAAGGCTGCACAAAGGGGATAGCCGTGGGCTGCCAGCCCCTTTGGGGCTGGTGGCTGCCCATGGCGGCTACTGCCTTCGGAGGCGGCGGTACGACGGTCTAAAAAATCGAAAAATTTTGATTTTTAAATTAGAAATTTAATTTTAAATCATGTTTAAAAATATATAATTGAAAATTTGAAATTTTTGAAATTACATATTATTACACATGATGTTTAAAACTGTTTAAAATTTGAATTGGAAATTTAAATTTGAAATTCGAATTTGAAATTTGAATTTGAAATTTAAATTTTTGGAGATTTAAATTTTAAATGATTCTTGGGATGAGAAACAAATGGAGAGGCTGCATAAAGATGGATACAAGAAGACAGAACGAAATTCAAGACCCAAAGAATGCTTTGGATGGAATTTTGTAATCTTTATTTTCTTTGTTCTAGGATGGAACCATAGCTTGGTTATTCTGTCAATTATTTTTTCTGTGATATGTCATGGATGTATAAATATGTATTGATGGATGTTTTGTATGCATGTTTGATAACATGTCATATAGGATAGGTGAGTACCGCTCATACTATATTGATCATACATAATTTGTCAAAACTTGCATGTTTTTCTAAATATTGAGTGGGAGAGGGTTTTAAACAAAACTCACGGCCTCCATTGTTGATCCATATGTGAAAGCATGGTAACGCCTCGCGTCAGTTCTACCCTGACCACACCCCTCGGTAGGTGTTTACCGCCGCCGGTATACTAGATTGGATTTCCTATGTGGAAAACGTGTTCGGGTACGATCCTATTCATGACTACCCCTCGGTGGCTTGGTAGGACGTGGATCGAGCTACGTAAACAATGGTTATACACTCAAGACTCGTTTAGTTATTAACCTTCCCTAGAAGCTCTGTTAATTAAACTGGTGGCCAAATTAGCAGTTATTAATATATGTCTTAACCTTGGAGGATTTAAGGTAACATATATTAATTGGACGGGGTCCATGTTCCAGCTATTTGTTTTCATGACCACCCCTCGGTGGCTTGGGGCAATAGGTGTTGAGAATTACCATTGTAATGCTACATGTTTTTTCAAGTTTCATGTAGGAACATACTTGTGTGTTTTATTTGCTAAATTATCTGTATATTTGCTTGGGCTTTGTAATGATGTCTAGTATAATTTTATTTCAGTTCAAAATGTCACTGACACCCCTCATTTCAATACTTACTGAAAATAAGTTGAATGGCGATAATTATAAAGATTGGAAAAGAAATCTATTAATAGTTTTCAGCTGCGAGAGATACAAGTTCGTACTGAACGAACCATGCCCACCTGGGCCCAAACCTGACACACCACTTGAGAAGGTCCCGGTTGCCTATAATCATTGGAGAGAATCCAATGAGATAGCTCGATGCTACATCCTTACTAGCATGACGAGTGCTTTATAAAAGCAGCATGAGACTTCTCAAGTTGCTGGGAAGATCATGGAAAATCTGGAGGATATGTTCGGAGGCCAAGAAAAATTGGCTCGACAGTCCGCTATCACCAGCATTATGAACTCTAGGCAAAAGGCGGGTACTCCGGTGAAGGACTATATAAACACTCTAATAAGATTCTTCACATTTCGGGTTACTTAATAAATTCACACTGTAATTTTCAGTGAGATAAAAAGGGAGATAAAATTGTACATTGGTATAATGAGATCATTGGTATCAGAGTTATAATTTGTGTTTCTCATATCAGAGTACAAATTATTACTTATACCAATTATTGCATTATATGGTTACATTACATGTTAAATGTAATTGAACTGAAATAATTTTGTTACAAATACATTTTCATTAAGTATTATGTAATATTCTAATGATCATTGGTAGGATAATATTCAACCAAATTGAATATTAAGTAATCCAATTTACGGTCATTCCGGGAGAATATTAAGTGGCATGTGATAGTTGAATTACAAATCCATGCACATAAATTAGACAATTACTTAGTCTTTTTATTTATGTATGGATTTGATATTTAGAGAGTGGCATTCTAGGGTTCCTTTATGTTGTTATCATGGATTATGTATAAAGTATGTGGTTATTTTAATTTTTTAAATTATTATAAGGATGCTTGTTAATGCCGGTTATGGTTTCTTAGAATTTAGAAAAATTGTATCTAGGAATTTTTTTATGTAACCATGGGAGCAGTTTATTAACAGTGTAATTTTCCCATGGATTTTTATTTAGAATTTTTATGGTTAGAATTTTTGTACATCGGAAACGGTTTAGGAAATTTTATGTAATTATTCTTGGAGGAAATTGAAGATTGAAGACCGTAATTTATTTTTCCCAAAAAAAATTAAATTTGATTTAAAGGTTGAAATTTTGATTGTGTGGAAAAATTTCAATTTAATTGGGATTCAAATTAATTTTTGGAGATCCTAATAGGTAAATTGGAATATGGTATGAAAATCGAGACACGACCCCTCGGGATAGGCTGACGGGCCTTGGTGGGGCTGCAGCCCCTGCCCTCAGGTAGGATGGGGCTGCGGCAGCCCTTGTGCAGGCCAACACCACCTACGGCCGCAGGCTTGGCCTGCAGCCAAGGGTGGCCGTGGCCTGCCCAAGGCTGGCCACAGCCTGGGCGTGCAGCCACTGGCTGCAGGCGCTGCCAGCAACCTACTGGCTGCTGCGTCCAGCCTGGGCGTGCAGCCTGGCACTGCAGGCTTGGCCTGCAGCCCGGCAAGGCTGCACATAGGGGGCAGCCGTGGGCTGCCAGCCCCTTTGGGCCTGGTGGCTGCCCACGGCGGGTGGCAGCCCACGGCGGCTGCTGCCTTCGGAGGTGGCGGTACGACGGTCTAAAAATCGAAAAATTTTGATTTTTAAATTAGAAATTTAATTTTAAATCATGTTTAAAAATATGTAATTGAAAATTTGAAATTTTTGAAATTACATATTATTACACATGATGTTTAAAATTATTTAAAATTTGAATTGGAAATTTAAATTTGAAATTCGAATTTGAAATTTGAATTTGAAATTTAAATTTTTGGAGATTTAAATTTTAAATAATTTTCGAGATGAGAAATAAATGGAGAGGCTACATAAAGATGGATACAAGAAGACGGAACAAAATTCAAGACCCAAAGAATGCTTTGGATGGAATTTTGTAATCTTTATTTTCTTTGTTCTAGGATGGAACCATAGCTTGGTTATTCTGTCAATTATTTTTTCTGTGATATGTCATGGATGTATAAATATGTATTGATGGATGTTTTGTATGCATATTTGATAATATGTCATATAGGATAGGTGAGTGCCGCTCATACTATATTGATCATACATAATTTGTCAAAACTTGCATGTTTTTCAAAATATTGAGTGGGAGAGAGTTTCAAACAAAACCCACGGCCTCCATTGTTGATCCATATATGAAAGGATGGTAACGCCTCGCGTCAGTTCTGCCCTGACCACACCCCTCGGTAGGTGTTTACCGTCGCCGGTATACTAGATTGGATCTCTTATGTGGAAAACGTGTTCGGGTACGATCCTATTCATGACCACCCCTCGGTGGCTTTGTAGGACGTGGATCGGGCTACGTAAACAATGGTTATACACTCAAGACTCGTTTAGTTATTAACCTTCCCTAGAAGCTCTGTTAACTAAATTGGTGGCCAAATAAGCGGTTATTAATATATGTCTTAACCTTGGAGGATTTAAGGCAACATATATTAATTGGACGGGGTCCATGTTCCGGCTATTTGTTTCCATGACCACCCCTCGGTGGCTTGGGGCAATAGGTGCTGAGAATTACCGTTGCAATGCTACATGTTTTTTCAAGTTTCATGTAGGAACATACTTGTATGTTTTATTTGCTAAATTATCTATATATTTGCTTGGGCTTTGTAATGATGTCTAGTATAATTTTATTTCAGTTCAAAATATCATCGACACCCCTCATTTCAAGACTTACTGAAAATAAGTTGAATGGCGATAATTATAAAGACTGGAAAAAAATCTATTAATAGTTCCCAACTGTGAGAGACACAAGTTCGTACTGGATGAACCATGCCCACCTGGACCCAAACCTGACACACCACTTGAGGAGGTCCCGGTTGCCTATAATCATTGGAGAGAATCCAATGAGATAGCTCGATGCTACATCCTTGCTAGCATGACGAGTGCTTTACAAAGCAGCATGAGACTTATCAAGTTGCTGGGGAGATCATGAAAAATCTGGAGGACATGTTCGGAGGCCAAGAAACATTGACTCGACAATCCGCTATCACCAACATTATGAACTCTAAGCAAAAGGCGCGTACTCCGATGAAGGACCATATGATCACTCTAATGGGATTCTTCGCTGAGGCTACCGAGAATAGTGCTGAGTTGGGCTACAACACCCAGATCGAGATGGTGTTGAAGACTCTGTCTAAAGATTTTGTGGGGTTTAAGGCCGCATACAATCTGGCAACAAAGGAGTTAGGACTAACCGAGCTCGTGAAGGAACTACAGGCTTATAAGCGGATGATCAGGGATGAGGATGTGGTCCGACCTAAAGGTGAGGCCAATTTGGCGGAATTTTCCAATCCCTCACGGAAGAGGAAGAGGCCAAATAAGAAGCAAATGGCTTCTAGTTCTTCTAATCCTCCTGTCTCGGACGGGAAGAAGAAGAACAAGAATAAGAAGCAGATTAAGATTATTGCACAATGAACATCAAAAGTAAATTGATCCACTCATAGCGGACTACGTAGATCAATCACGCTTTAGTCCCGGTCTAATATGTCACCACCAAGTAACATATCTATGTCTCTACTTGGGAGTCCAGCTCCAGACAGTCAAGACAAACCGTCCCCTCCAAGGCTTTAGATAACATAATAGTCTTAACATTAGTTAGATACTCGGTCTAACCCCATAGACTACAGACCATAGTTTAGACCGCTAACTTTAGAACATTGTCTTCTCGCATACAAAAGTCCATTGCATGCAACGTTCTAACAGTTTTAACACAAGCAGTCAGTGAGCCATATTTGCTTACATTTACTTTAACATGTAAATAAGACGAGGATAGATAGCAATGTAATGAATAACCTCTATGTATAATTTTATTATCCAGTTCAAAATGAATACATCAAAATGTCTATAATACTTAGAGCATTTCCTAACAATCTCCCACTTGCTCTAAGCCAGTAGATGTGCCATGTTACGCATTCCCATCGCCTCTACATGCCTCTCAAAGCTTCTAGCCACCAAAGTCTTAGTAAAGGGATCAGCGATGTTGTTTTCGGACGCGAGCTTACATACATCCACTTATCCTGTCTCCACATGCCCTCTAATAATGTGATATCTCCGATCGATGTGCTTGGTCCTTTTGTAGTGGCGAGATTCCCTTGTGTTGGCAATAGCCCCTGTATTATCACAGTAAAGTGTAATAGGCTTGTCAACACCCGGAATGACCTCAAGGTCTCTAAAGAACTTGCGGAGCCAAACCGCTTCTTTAAATGCCTCAGTCGCAGCCACATACTCAGCCTCCATAGTAGAGTCAGCTGTGCAGCCCTGCTTCACGCTCCTCCACACAATGGCGCCTCTTCTGAGTAAAAACACTGATCTAGATGTCGATTTCCTCGAATCCTTACAAGTCTAGAAGTTTGAGTCCGTGTATCCTACGGGTGTTAGGTCCCCTCCGGAATACACCAGCATATAATCCCTCGTTCTCTTAAGATACTTGAATATATGCTTTACAGCTTGCCAGTGCTTGGTACCAGGATTTGCTTGATATCGACTCATCATACCTACTGCAAAACATATGTCTGGGTGAGTGCAAAGCATAGCGTACATAAGGCTACCCACAACGGATGCATAAGGGACCTTACTCATACGCTCTCTTTCTTCCGATGTCTTGGGACAGTCATCCAATGAAAGAGTTAGACCGGCAATAGAAGGTTGTGAGCCTTTCTTTGCCTCTTGCATTGCATATTTGTCAATTATTTTATCTATGTATGAAGTTTGGGATAACGCTACCACTTTGTTCTTTCGATCTCTGAAGAGACGAATGCCTAGAACATAATTAGCTTCTCCCAAGTCCTTCATGTCAAACTGTTGGTGTAACCAAAGCTTGACCGATGATAAGTTCCCTACATCATTCCCAATGAGTAGTATATCATCGACATAGAGTATCAGAAAGACCACTCTTCCATCCTTAATACGTTTATAAATACACGGTTCATCAACGTTCTGCTCAAAACCAAATGTCTTAATCGCTTGATCAAACCTCTGGTTCCATGAGCGGGATGCTTGCTTTAATCCATAAATGGATCTAAGCAACTTGCAGACTTTCATTTCTTAGCCTTTCGCTACGAACCCTTCGAGCTGTATCATATAGATACACTCTTCAAGATGGCCATTCAAGAATGCCGTCTTGACATCTATTTGCCAGATCTCGTAATCAAGAGCCGCAGCAATGGACAGAAGAATACGGATAGACTTCAGCATAGCAACAGGCGAAAAGGTTTCATCGTAATCGATTCCAGCCTTTTGCGTGTATCCCTTTGCAACCAGTCTAGCTTTGAAAGTTTCCACTCTCCCTTCCGCATCCTTCTTTCTTTTGTAGACCCATTTGCATCCAATGGGTTTTATCCCATCCGGCAAATCTACAAGTTCCCAAACAGAGTTGGATTTCATAGAATCCATCTCATTATTCATAGTCTGTTTCCAAGATTTAGAATCAACATCATTTACAGCTTCATCATAAGTGACCGGATCATCCTCATGCTCATAAGCCTCGGCCTGGTATACCTCAGCATCATACATGAAGAAATTAGGTTTTTTAGAAACCCTCCCACTACGACGAGACACCCTAAATTGTTGATCGTCTGCAGGTCTTTCACTGGAACTCGGACTTACGTCCAAGACCGAAATCTGTGGAGCAGTTCTTTCACCCGATAACTCCTCTAGCACCACTTTGCTTCGAGGCTTAAAGTCATTCGTGTGACTTTCCTTCAAGAATGTTGCATGGGTTGAGACAATGACTTTTTGTTCCTTCGGGTTATAGAATAGACCTCCTTTAGTTCCTTTTGGACACCCTACAAACATGCACAATTCTGATCTTGGTTCCAACTTTTTCGCATCCCCATCCAGTACATGTGCCGGGTAGCCCCATATTCTCATATGTCCAAGGGAGGGCTTCCTGCCACGCCACAATTCATACGGAGTTCTGGAAATTGATTTGCTCGGAACCTGGTTCAGAATATAGCACGCCGTTTGTAAAGCATATCCCCAAAATGATAATGGCAGCGTTGAATAACTCATCATGGACCGTACCATATCCAATAAGGTCCTGTTTCTCCTTTCGGGTACACCATTCTGTTGTGGAGTACCAGGTGCAGTCAATTGGGATAAAATCCCGTTCTCTACAAGATGTCCTAGAAATTCATCGGAGAGGTATTCGCCACCTCGATCAGATCGAAGTGTCTTTATGGATTTATCCAATTGCTTTTCCACTTCCGCACGATACTCTTTGAACTTGTCAAAGGTTTCGCTCTTGCGGTGCATCAGATACACATATCCATACCTCGAGTAATCATTTATAAAAGAGACATAATACTCGAACCCTCCTCGTGCTGTGACGTTCATGGGGCCACATACGTCAGTGTGCACAATTTCTAAGAGCTCCTGAGCCCTTGTACCCTTAGCTCCAAAAGACCTCTTAGTCATTTTACCCTCTAGACAAAACTCACATTGGAGAAGTCGTACCTCCTCCAGAGATTCCAGAGGACCGTCTTTCACCAATCTTTGAATCCTATCCTGATTAATATGACCAAGTCTTAAATGCCAAAGATACGCCTTGTTAGAGTGAGAAACTTTCAACCTTTTAGAGTTATCTATTAATTCAGTGTCAAGCAGTGAGTACATCTTTGGTTTGATCAAATATAGGTTTCCATCCATCCATCCAGAATAGATAAAAGACTTATTTCTACGAATATCAACTCTTTTACTAAAAGAAACTGAATAAGAATCCTTTATTAAACAAGCTACCGATATAAGGTTCCTCCTAAAATTAGGAACATAAAAACAGTCTTTCAATAAAATAAACCTAAATTGATCAAAATAAAGGTAAACATCTCCCACTGCTTTAGCCACCACAAAGCTACCATCTCCGGTCCACAACGAGAGGCTCCTATCATGTAGACTTCTCGTTTCCACGAACCCCTGCATAGAAACACAAACATGATTAGTGGCGCCCGAATCAATGACCTAAGTGTCTTTCGAATCTTCCACCAAACACGCTTCCAAGTAATGAAGTTCCTTACCTTCTTTGCCCTTAGCGGCTAAGAATTCCCGACAAGCCTTCTTGAAATGACCTACCTTCCTACAATGGAAGCATTTGGACTTTTTAGGGTCCTTTGTCTTCTTGTTCTTCTTCTTCTTCTTCCCGTCTGAGACAGGAGGATTAGAAGAACTAGAAGCCACTTGCTTCTTATTTGGCCTCCTCCTCTTCCGTGAGGGATTGGAAGATTCCGTCAAATTGGCCTCACCTCTAGGTCGAACCACATCCTCATCCCTGATCATCCGCCCATAAGCCTGTAGTTGCTTCATGAGCTCGGTTAGTCCTAACTCCTTTGTCGCCAGATTGTATGCGGCCTTAAACCCCACAAAATCTTTAGACAGAGTCTTGAACACCATTTCGATCTGAGTGTTGTAGTCCAACTCAGCACCATTCTCGGCAGCCTCAGCGAAGAATCCCATTAGAGTGATCATATGGTCCTTCACCGGAGTACCCGCCTTTTGCCTAGAGTTCATAATGCTGGTGATAGCGGACTGTCGAGCCAATTTTTCTTGGCCTCCGAACATATCCTCCAGATTTCCATGATCTTCCCAGCAACTTGAGAAGTCTCATGCTGCTTTTATAAAGCACTCGTCATGCTAGCAAGGATGTAGCATCGAGCTATCTCATTGGATAATCTCCAATGATTATAGGCAACCGCTCAAGTGGTGTGTCAGGTTTGGGCCCAGGTGGGCATGGTTCGTCCAGTACGAACTTGTGTCTCTAGCAGCTGAGAACTATTAATAGATTTCTTTTCCAATCTTTATAATTATCGCCATTCAACTTATTTTCAGTAAGTATTGAAATGAGAGGTGTCAGTGACATTTTGAACTGAAATAAAATTATACTAGACATTATTACAAAGCCTAAGCAAATATACAGATAATTTAGCAAATAAAACACACAAGTATGTTCCTACATGAAACTTGAAAAAACATGTAGCATTGCAACGGTAATTCTCAACACCTATTGCCCCAAGCCACCGAGGGGTGGTCATGAAAACAAATAGCCGGAACATGGACCCCGTCCAATTAATATATGTTACCTTAAATCCTCCAAGGTTAAGACATATATTAATAACTGCTAATTTGGCCACCAGTTTAGTTAACAGAGCTTCTAGGGAAGGTTAATAACTAAACGAGTCTTGAGTGTATAACCATTGTTTACGTAGCCTGATCCACGTCCTACCAAGCCACTGAGGGGTGGTCGTGAATAGGATCGTACCCGAATACGTTTTCCACATAGGAGATCCAATCTAGTATACCGACGGCGGTGAACACCTACCGAGGGGTGTGGTCAGAGCAGAACTGACGCGACGCGTTACCATGCTTTCACATATGGATCAACAATGGAGGCCGTGGGTTTTGTTTGAAACCCTCTCCCACTCAATATTTTGAAAAACATGCAAGTTTTGACAAATTATGTATGATCAATATAGTATGAGCGGCACTCACCTATCCTATATGACATGTTATCAAATATGCATACAAAACATCCATCAATACATATTTATACATCCATGACATATCACAGAAAAAATAATTGACAGAATAACCAAGCTATGGTTCCATCCTAGAACAAAGAAAATAAAGATTACAAAATTCCATCCAAAGCATTCTTTAGGTCTTGAATTTTGTTCCGTCTTCTTGTATCCATCTTTATGTAGCCTCTCCATTTATTTCTCATCCCAAAAATTATTTAAAATTTAAATCTCCAAAAATTTAAATTTCAAATTCAAATTTCAAATTCGAATTTCAAATTCAAATTTCCAATTCAAATTTTAAATAATTTTAAACATCATGTGTAATAATATGTAATTTCAAAAATTTCAAATTTTCAATTACATATTTTTAAACATGATTTAAAATTAAATTTCTAATTTAAAAATCAAAATTTTTCGATTTTTAGACCGTCGTACCGCCACCTCCGAAGGCGGTAGCCGCCGTGGGCAGCCACCAGCCCCAAAGGGGCTGGCAGCCCACGGCTGCCCCCTATGTGCAGCCTTGCCGGGCTGTAGGCCAAGCCTGCAGCACCAGGCTACACGCCCAGGCTGGGCGCAGCAGCCGGCAGGCTGCAGGCAACGCCTGCAGCTAGAGGCTGCACGCCCAGGCTGCGGCCAGCCTTGGGCAGGCCACGGCCACCCTTGGCTGTAGGCCAAGCTTGCGGCCGTGGGTGGTGTTGGCCTGCACAGGGGCTGCCGCAGCCCCATCCTGCCCAAGGGCAGGGGCTGCAGCCCCACCAAGGCCCGTCGGCCTATCCCGAGGGGTCGTGTCTCGATTTTCGTGCCATATTCCAATTTACCTATTAGGATCTCTAAAAATTAATTTGAATCCCAATTAAATTGAAATTTTTTCACACAATCAAAATTTCAACCTTTAAATCAAATTTAATTTTTTTTGGGAAAAATAAATTACGGTCTTGAATCTTCAATCTCCTCCAAGAATAATTACATAAAATTTCCTAAACCGTTTCCGGTGTACAAAAATTCTAACCATAAAAATTCTAAGAGACAAAAAATAAAAATCCATAGGAAAATTACAGTGTTAATAAACTGCTCCCATGGTTACATAAAAAAATTCCTAGATACAATTTTTCTAAATTCTAAGGAACCATAACCGGCATTAACAAGCATGCTTATAATAATTCAAAAAATTAAAATAACCACATACTTTATATATAATCCATGATAACAACATAAAGGAACCCTAGAATGCCACTCTCTAAATATCAAATCCATACATAAATAAAAAGACTAAAAGGTCTTTTGGAGCTAAGGGTACAAGGGCTTAGGAACTCTTAGAAATTGTGCACACTGACGTATGTGTCCCCATGAACGTCACAGCACGAGGAGGGTTCGAGTATTATGTCTCTTTTATAGATGATTACTCGAGGTATGGATATGTGTATCTGATGCACCGCAAGAGCGAAACCTTTGACAAGTTCAAAGAGTATCGTGCGGAAGTGGAAAAGCAATTAGATAAATCCATAAAGACACTTCGATCTGATCGAGGTGGCGAATACCTCTCCGATGAATTTCTAGGACATCTTGTAGAGAACGGGACATTATCCCAATTGACTGTACCTGATACTCCACAACAGAATGGTGTAGCTGAAAGGAGAAACAGGACCTTATTGGATATGGTACGGTCCATGATGAGTACGCTGTCATTATCATTTTGGGGATATGCTTTACAAACGGCATCCTATATTCTGAACCAGGTTTCGAGCAAATCAATTCCCAGAACTCCGTATGAATTGTGGCGTGACAGGAAGCCCTCCCTTGGACATATAAGAAATCTATTAATAGTTCTCAGCCGTGCTTATCGGGTGAACTAGCCTTGGTTATTTTATTAAAATACTGATTTATTATGATTTATTAAGGCAATAGGGTATTGATTTAAGGCATAAAAATTACCCTATATTGATAAATAAATCAATATTTATTACCGTGATTATAATAAATCAATATCTACTTACAATAAATTATAATATATTCCATAATTCTCTATTGTATTATTATTACCGTGATTTGGTAATAATACCGATAATGACACCATATTATTGACAAACATAATCATTATATTGTCCATAGGTGATAGGGATAACATAATATCATAAAGAAATACATATTGTATTTTAAGACAATATGTATATATTGTAATATTATTTGTCTTAAAATAATATATATCATTATTTACAAAATATATTACAAATACATATATGTATTAAAACAATATATGTATTATATTAAAACAATATATGTATTAATATATTGTCATATGGCCAAATACATATATTATGTATTATGATAATAGTATTTCCTTGTACTATGTATTATGATATATATTATGTATACATAATATACATATATGTTAAAATGATGAGTCGATATATAAAATACATGTTCCAATAAAATCATATGGTAAATCAATAAATTTACCGTGATTATATTAATAAGCAATAAATTTTTAAATACATCATAACCAAAAAATTTTATTAATAGTTCACCCGGTATCTATTGTATATATTATTAAAATATATATCATAAATTTTTATTAAAATAAAAATTTGTGTACCCTATATGCTAAGACTATAGAGAAGGATTAGAGTTACACAATTATCACTTTGCTAGATTTTTATTAAAAATCTTCTCTATCGGTCACTTACAATGGTGATGTTTTGTAAGAAAAAGATAGATTAGAGATAGAGGTTGATGTATTGTAGAGAATTCAAGGAAATACAGTATGTATTGCAGAAAATATGGAGAGAGTATGTTGATTAGGGCAAGAAATTCAGTCTCAGTGCTATCTAAGATATGATCCCTTAGGCTTGTGCAATAAGCCCTAATTTATCGGAGTTGATTCTCTAACTTTAGTTACCTAATTCCAATTGAATATGCTTTCATTGATGATTGGAAGTTTCCTTTCCCCACAGTAACTGACTTTCCAATTCAAGAATGACTATAAGTGATTTGGAAACTTTCTCTTTCTGTAGGATCTGAGTTAACTAGCTAGTTTTCTTGCTTGATATGTTTGATTTAGTTTCCTTTTTGTTGATCTTGGGTAAATTTCCATATTTAGTCTTATGTGACTCATCACTCACTAAGTAGTCATTCTAAAGTCGTTACTAGGTTCCATGGGCTGCTTGTCCATGAGTCATCTTGTGCTGTTTAGTGATGTGTTCAAAGACACATGTACCGTGAGAGATGAAATATAAAATTGAATCTCAACAAATAGTATTTTGGGAAAGAGCCTTGCTTTTTAATCTGAACAGCTAAACATATAACTCACATGTTCTGCTTTTTGAAATTTGAAATACAAGAAAAATGAGTTTAAAACATGTGAATGGCCCACTTGAATTAGCCACATAGGATCATGAGGATTCTACGATTGAGATAAAAATAAATATAAGGATTCCATGTAGGTAAATAGTACAATTGTTTGTCTTATCATAAAAATAAATAGTGGTTTTAATTTAACAACAAAATAATTTTACTTTTTTACCCTTATTAGTTTGTTTCCTTCTGTTTTCCAAATCTAGATCATTCTCTTAACGCCGTCACCGACGATGATCTCGCCAAGTTTAAGGCTTTCTCTCTTTCTCCTTCTGCATCATTCTCTTAAAGTCATCTCAAATGGTGACCTCATTAAGTTCGGGGCAAAGAGACAACATAATGTCGAAAGTTCAATTTGAGATCTATTATCATGAAATCGGCCATGTGATTCTGATCTTGACAAATTGGTAAGTATTCCACTTGTAAATCAACAATAAAAGATTTACACGATAAATCCACAATTTACAAGTAAATTACTAATTTACATTATAAATCAAATATCTAAATGAATTAAGAATTTACACCAATCACTAATTATGTAAATAAAGTATTTGCATGATAAATTACAAGTTTATGTATAAATAAAAAAATTTAGCAAATCAAATGAATGATTTACACATATCAGTAAATATTACATTTATTTGATAAATTTTTTATTTAAAAGAATAATAATAAAATATTTACAGATAAATCAAAATTTACACATATAAATAAAAGATTTGCACATAAAAAGACATTTTTAAAAATTTAGATTATGTCAAATCATTAATTTACTAAAAATCTATTATTGACCAAAAACTCAAAACTTTTACCTCATTTATTTTTACTCAAGTTGGTGGTTTTTTTTTTTTTTGTCTATATCTCCCTCCTCCCAATTAATCATGTTAGCTTTATCAAATATGATAATAAAAATTAAAATAATTTTGGGATTCCTTGAAGGGAAGCTTACAATTTATGCAAAACTATCGAGGAATAGGGATTGTTTCAAATGAACCGGACCTATATATTTATGTTTTTAATTTGTGAGTAGTCTTCACTGTTAAACTTTTTTTTTTTTCCCCGCTTTTCGTTGTTTGATTAAGGTTTCGGTAAGGAGTTCCATCATATAAATCTGACAGCTTTCGTACAATTAGCCGTCTTAACAAAATCCGAATATTAATAGAAAGGGAAATAAATGTATGAATGGACTGCAAAGATAAGGATAAAGGCTGATCCCTCAATTTGGTATTCCATTCTTCATTAACTTCAAGAGAGAATGAGAAAATTAGACTAAAAATTTGAGGGAAAAAAAATTAACAGGCCAAAAACTTTATTTTGATAATAAATAACATATTTAAGCATAAATTTAAATGTATACTTAATTAAAAATTTGAAAATATCTCTTTTAATTTATGATGTAAATATTAAATTTACATTTAATTTACGCTATAATAAAATTTATACAAATATTCAAGATCAAAATTTACGATGTAAATGTAAAATTTATACTCAATTTATGCTATGACAAAATCCATACAAAATTTAAATATTAAAATTTATAATGTAAATTCAATATTTACACTTAATTTACACTCCAAGGCCAAAATTTATAGTGTATATGCTTAAATTACACTCAATTTTATGATGTAAATCATTAATTTATAGTATAAACGTTTCAAATACCAAATCAATTCTTAATTTAACAAATTTGCAAAATTACACTCAACTTAGCAACCTAACACTGAGAAATCTAGCAATCAGCCCCCACCACCACCATCTTCAGAACAGTAGTGGCCGGAGAATAGAAAGGGCAACGAGATCGCAACAATGTCAACAGGATGTGACTAGTTTCCGTCTCCATTGTGATCGAATCACCGATGATTGGAGAGAAAGATTGCTTATCTAGCGACAGTGATTGGTTTTGTTGGTCGAAAGCTTTATCACAAGCTCCGGTGGCTGAGGAATGACAACAAAGAAGATAAAAGAAAGATAGATTGCAATCATAAAAATAAGGATGGTCACATTGATCTGGTGATGAGATCTGATCTCGTAAGGATCTAGTCACGATCTCGTAGGAGATCACGTCATCTTCATCACGGGACATAGATTGCAAGGAGAGAGATTGGCATTGTCTTTATTGCTAGATGTAGGTGGCTTCAATCTATGATCTCCATGTATGGCGACCATAGATCTCCACAAGTTTGTGATAGCATCCATGAATTAGTTTGATCTCTAGCGATCGCGATCTGATGGCCAACTATGATCGCGAGCAAATTGCAATCGTGACGAGTGGCCAGAGAAGATGATCAGTTTAAGGAAAGGTGCGATATAGATCTAGATTCAACGATCTAGATCTTGTGATTTTGCACCACTACTCATCATTTCTCGCAATCTCTACCATCAAGCTCTAATCTTCAGAACGATAGAGCTTTGATTTCTTTGCGATCCTGTACCCGCCGAGATCAATCACTATTGCAATCTAAAGAAAGACGGACAGGGCCTCGATCATCATTGCGAGTCGATTGCCGTCCCGATCAAGCTCCCATTTTCTTCATCGCTAGATTGAGATGCAATAGTCAACAATGTTAGAGGATATAGATAAGGATGAGAATGAAATTTGATCTCTAAAAATTAGGGGTGAACATCGGGTGGGTTGAGTAGGTTTTTGTAAATTTTCAACCCATCTAATGAATATTGGGTGGTTGACAATTTTTTTTATCCATCCAATCAATCCAATATAAAAAATCAACCCACCCAATTAATATCGGGTTGGGTTGAGTGGGTTGGGTAGGTTATGTATTTTATTAATAAAAATAATAAATGATACTAAACATTCAACAACAAATGAAAAATTTAATGAGAAAAAAAATTAAACTCATGACATAGTTTTTAAAATAAATTCTATCATACACTTTGCATAAATAAAAATTTTTTTAATATAATCTCATTAATAGTCAAATGTAAAATAAATATAAGTTATAAAAATTTCCAAAAAATACAAGAATACTAAAGTAATTAGTAGTATTTTTTATAAAATTACCAAAAATTACATTCATATTGAATATCAAGTAATGCATTTTATATATTTAAATAATCGAAACAACACTTAGGGTGAACATCATTTAGCAAAAAAGGAAAAATAGTAAGTAAGTAAATATTGGGTAGGTTGGGTGGGTTTTTGAAATTTTTTCAATCCACCCAATTTTTATTGAATGGGTTGAAAATTTTTTTTACCCACCTAATCAACTAAATATAACAAATCAACCCACCCAATTAAGATCGAATATGGTAGATTGGGTGGGTTTGTTAGGTGATCGGGTTTTTTGTTCACCCCTACTAAAAATTGAAGGAATGAAATTTTTAACATTATTAGATTTTTATTGAAAATAAAAGGCATACTTTCTACTAAATACTTAAGAATGCTATTAATATGTAGTTGTTATATATATAAATAAATTATAAAATTATTTTTTTAATTAAAAGGAAAACTAATTATTTTTTTTTTTAAATGTATAGTTATAACAGATGAAGAATAAAACAAATGCAAAGAAAGTCCCCCAATAGAAATGTCAGTTCCCATCCTCACTTCAATTTAGATGGAAATAGAAAAAGAGACGAGGATAATTTTTGGTGGGAGTTGGGGTGGGGACAAGAAAGTATTCCCCACCCCATCCTGTCTTGCCCCAATATCATCCTAACAGGATGTTTACGTGTATATATATATATATATATATGTATAAAGAGGGAGGCTAGGGAAGAACAACATTAGAATTTATTGGTCGCTCTAAGTTTCAATATCGGCTGTCAAAATTATAACTTTCAATAAATAAAATCCCTACGATATTTTGGGTATAAGTTGAAGTGGTTGCAAGGTCCTACATTTTTCTATAACTAGACTGGAAGATCCATATACACGAAGTAGGTGGCGACAGGACGAGAGCAGTTAATTTGAACAGCGATAAACGAGCAAATATGTGTGCAGGAGAACCGTCCATGTGTCATGTTTATCTCTAGGCCCACCTACAATAAATTTTCTGGCCTTATCAATTATATTTATGTTTGAATGATCACATTGCATTAAAATCATATCAGCTAATTAAGTGGTTGAAGTCAAAGTTCAAAAATAATTCTACATCTTTTCAACAAAAAATAATAATAATAATAATTATACATCTAATTTTAATAAAATACATATAACTCGAATCCTTCCAAACTCAAAACTAAAAATATACTCAAATTTTAGAGTGTCTGACAAAAATCAAACAATCTAAGACAAAGCAACGTCGACAGATTTTTTTTTTTTTTTGGGTAACTTTTTTTTGGTTGAATGGTTTTTTTGATAAATTGTAAACTTAGAAAAGCATTTTTCTATACAACATCATTTGTCTTTAATTAGAGAATATGTTAAAAAAGATACTGGATTCATTACTTACGCAACTTTTCTCCAACCCTTTTTAGCCAACAACTCAATCAATAGTCGGAGGTACCCAGTTGGTGACAGTGTCGCATCCTCACATCCAAGATTTTGAGAGCTTATAAGTTATAATACTATTGTTATTAGACGTTAGAGATACAGAGATAGGGAAATCTATATTTGTTAATAGAACCATTTTAGAACATATATAACAAATATACAAATCTAATAGAACTTGATAGAAGTTCAAAATTTGTGGCATTTCTCTTATAAAGAGATAATAATATATATTGTGTTTTTTCGTTTCAATCATGTCTTTTCATTATTGAGATAGGATAGAAACACTCAATTCTTGCACAAAAACCGGGAGAAGATAATCCACTAATTCAGAAAATGTTCTGAGCTTTTTGTAGATAATATGTATTTCAGAGCATGTTATTCTCTTTGGAACATGTTTAACTAATTCTAATTATTAGAACTAGTAGATCAAACCAGACCAAATTTACAATTTCTGGAGGTCCCACATTTTTCAGAGCATATATATATATATATATATGTAAATGTGATCACGGATCACTTTGAGACAGGAGTCACGGATTAATTCACAAAAAAAAAAAAAAAAAAATCCACGCACACACACAAAATAATAAAAAATAATAATAATAAGAATAAAAACATACAAGTGTCGGAGATGTTCACGGGGTTAGGAAAACAAAGTAGACTAGAAGGGACTCTCTTTCAAAATTTTTGGTTAAACAAAACGTCATTATCTCGGATTTTGGTCTTTCTATTTCCTGAAATATATATTTGATGATAATGTATTTGATGCTTTAACAAAACATAACAAACACGTAAAGAACAATTAATACATGAATTGTAGTCTGAAGTTTTTTGAAAATCCTCTATAAAGTGTAATTTTTCAGATCTCTAGATGAATTGATTAAATGTTTTCATAAAATCATCCAAGTTAATTTCCTAAAAAATATATACAAAACATACTTATCAATTTTTATATTTTAAATATAAATATTTAGCAGATAACATTTACTTACCTTATACATATGTACTATAGAACTTGGTGACATTTATTGTTGAAAAAACAAAGGTAACCTATTACTATTAGCGATGGTATATAAAAAACTTTTCATTATAATAATTTGTGTTACATCAATCAGATTTAATATATTTGTAATTACATTTTTAAATTTTGTGGTCGTAAAAAATGACTGTCATGTTAGTCCGACTGATCTTTTGACGACATAGTTACGATGACATTTTAGCGACGACTTTCATCGCTGTTATTATTGCGAAAACGTCTTGTTATCGAAAAAAAATTCATTTACGATGAAGTATTAGCGTCAACTTTTATGTGCCGATATGTCGTCGTAAAAGACTTATTTGTGATACCGTAGACTAGACCTGCAAAACTCGCATTTACTTTTTATTGGTACAAGTTTAGTTTTGGCCAAATTAAATGGACTCTAGTAACGCGATCGAGTGGGACAATCGTCATTTAAGGACAACTTTATTGCAGGAATACAAGTAGTTAACAAGTAGGGCTAATAATGTCTCCGCCAACCACAATTTCCAGGTCCTCGTAGACGAACAAAAACTAGCCACATATATACGTATGTTGCAAATTATATAATGCAAGGATGTAACAATTTCGGTATCTTCCTTTCCGTCTCTCGTATTTCGTCTACAACACAAAAGTATGGGAGCTCCAAAACATGTTGTGATGAGCAAGACACTGATTCCATACGTAGTGGTGTTGGGTTTGGTGGGTTTTGTGGGGGGAAGTTCAACGTTCGACCAGGATAAAGCCGAGTGTGGAGAGAAACTAGTCGGGCTTGCCACATGTCTGAATTTCGTCGGCGGAGAAGCGAGTAGCCCTACACCGAGCTGCTGCAGTGGGCTGAAACAGGTGGTGGAGAAGAGCACAAAATGTCTTTGTTTGCTCATCAAAGACAGAAATGAGCCAAAGCTTGGCATCAAGTTCAATATCACCCGCACCATGCAACTTCCTTCTACTTGTCATGTTCCACTAAACCTAACTACCTGTATTGGTATGCTTATATACGCATACTCTCACACACAACTACTCTCTGGATCTCCTTGACATATTTATTATACATATATATATATGATAAATTATAGGTTAGTAATTTTAAATTTCAAAAATGAAAATTACATTGAAAAATTAAAGTTCTACAATTTGGATGGTGATGGTGGTAGTTATAAGCTTAGTCCAGTTTAAATTTTGGATCAGTCACTACTTAATCAATAACTCTTACATAAAGGAGAGTTCCATTTTTTCACTATTTAAAAGTTTGATCAACTATTTTATCAGATTTTTTTTTAACTTTTATTTTAAATGGATATTTACAGACCTTCTGCATTTAGCACACAACTCCTCCGATGCAAAGACGTTTGAAGAATTTGCAGAGAGCCTCAGACATGGGTCTAACGTTTCCACTCCTGTTCCTGCTTTCGGCAGTTCTCAACATGGTATTAAATTTACTCCAAACCCATTTGTTATTTTCCACATATATATCCTTATAGTTTTTTTTTTTTATCATGTTTCGTTAAATTTACATATGAGTGTGTTATTGTGAAGTTATGAATCGTAAATTCTATAAGATTTCATGTACTTTAAGATTTAAAAATCAAATACTGTTTTCTTGTAACAATATTTGTGCTCATTATTATGTATGTATTTTTTTTCCTTTTATTATTTTCTTGAGATTTATTTAAATTTTATAACTAATTCATTTTTTTTTTTTGAAGGAAATTCTTCAACTGAAGAAATGGGAATTAATAATGGTGGAAAGGGAAAGAGATGGAACTATAATATGAGAGTGTTAGTGATGGCTTTTGTGACTTATTTGCTATGGATTTTCATCAATCCACATGTGGCCCTTTATGTTTGATGTAATTTGTTTTCTTCTATTTGGTTGTTTAGTGCCTTGAGAATAAAAAAATTCTCCCTTATTCATTCTCTCTCTCTCTCTCTCTCTCTCTTATTTTCAATCTCCATATCATGCTTAATTACGCTTAATTCACATCCATATATCACCAGTTGGCTAGCAGCATTAATTTCTGTATCATGGTTGCCATCAAGTTTATGACTTGCCAAGCAGCAGAATTAATTAGTGTTAATGATATTAAATTATTGGTAGGTGAAATTTTGATTAGACTCTGAAACTAACAATGCATGAGGACCGATCGAGTTACAAAGATAATTACTCAACCTTTAAAGAAACAATACAGTTCCAAATTTTTGAAATTTCGTTATTTCCTTAATCAACCAATCCCACATGGGTTTATTAATCTGATGTTAGTTTTTTTTTTTCCCCTTAATATGCAAAGTATCATAAAGTATAAAATTTAAATCCTCTATTTTTAAGTTAGAGAGACATTTGAAACTATCCAATTAAGACAAAATATACAGTGTGACACAATTTACCTTGTAAATAAGACAAGATCAAACGGTTATTTGTGGCTGGATTCAAGATGGGGGACCTGATTTCTTTATCTTGTGCTATATGTCGTTTATAATTTGGTTTATTGTTAGGTCGAATTAGTGTTCAACTTTGACAGCAACAAAAATCCTCCATTTATCCTCTTTCTATTTCTCCAATTTCTACTCTTTACGGTCACCCTCAAAAATCAACCCTCATAGGCTCACAGAAACACCTTGTTTTTTTAAATAACAACCACCAGTTTCATTGGAAAAAAATTAAAATAAAATAAAATAAAAGAAAGAAATCTACCCTTTTGGTACTCATATGTATCCAACACTTTGGATTTTAGTAGGATGGTTCGGAGAATTTACCCCTACGCATAGGAAGAAAAGCTGCCCAGTAACCAAATTAATTAAATTTTATTCTCTCTTGTTTGGCTTCTATAAATTTGCTTCTCACTGTTGATAAAAATACATTTTCTATGAAAATGAAATAAGTGGAACTTTGAGATTATGACTGAGTGGTAATTTTATATATATATATATAAGCTGAAGAGTTTATACCTTTATCTTATAAATTATTTTTTACCCTATAATCACCTTTTTACTATTTATATATCTAAAACTTTACACCAAACGTGAATTTTAAAAGTCCATAATTTTATGTATATATGTCTAAATTAGATTTTTTTTAATAAATTACTTAGAATTTTAAGAAGAACAAAATAAGATCTATATTGATAATTTTTAAGATTTTATACTTTTTCATCTTAAATATTTTTTCCTAATCATATTTTTCAAAACTCACTTTTCTCTAAATGGACTATAAATGGACTATAAATCCAGTGCATTAGGTGTACTAAGTTAATATCCATATAGGATACACTCTTTCAATAAATGATTAATATTTATTTAAATTATCAATATTAAAAAAATTAGCTATCATAATCAACTAAATAAGTTTAGATTTATTAGAAAAAGAAATAATGATTAAGAATTTAAAATATAATTAATATTAATAAATCACCTAAATATCAATCATTAATTATACAGATATATCATATAAGTATGATGATACAAAACATCTAATTTATTGAATAATTTCTCCTCCATATATATATATATATATGTATATATATTTCTTTCTTTCGTATGTGTCTACCCATTGATATATTTTTTAAAAACCAGATAAAATTTTTTTGTTTAATATGCTTTATTAATTTTTGACACTCGTAGTTTTATTTTAATACTTAGGCCATATATAGATTATAGCTAGGACAACCTAAACAGAAAATAATTATAATTTATAATTGATGATCAGTAGATTAATTACTCAATTAATCACGGAATTAGAAAACGCACTGTAATTAAATAGGGATAAGGCTGCTCATTTAAGGACAAAACTTTGGCTTTCACATGTGCAAGAATTCAACCTAATCATGCTCTTGACTCCACCACCACCCATTGCTTTACTGTCCTCTCAATACAATGTCACGAGTCACAAGCAAAGCATAAAAAAATTAAAAAATAAAAAAATAAAAAAGGTGTATAAAAAGAGCCTATCTATATATATATGTGTACATATTCGTTTTAATCTCTCTCCTAGGCTAGTATAGAAGGAACCATAGTCATGGCTTCAAATAAAGCTGCAAGTTTAGCACTTGCATACCCATTATTATTGTTGGGTTTGGGTTTGGGTTTGGTTTTGGTTTTGGCTGGGGCAAATGTAGACCAAGACAAAGCAGAGTGCACGGACAAGCTGGTGGGGCTGGCGACGTGCCTGCCTTATGTCGGCGGAGATGCCAAGACGCCGACACTCGACTGCTGTAGTGGATTAAAGGACGTGGTGCAGAAGAGCAAGAAGTGCCTTTGTATCCTCATCAAAGACCGCGATGACCCTAATCTTGGCCTCAAAATCAACTCCACCCTCGCTTTGCAGCTCCCTAATGCCTGCCATGTTCCCACCAACATCACTAAGTGTATTGGTAAGTACATATACATATATACATATATATATATATATCTGAATCCTCTCTTATTATCTAGATGTTTATATATATATATGTATATGTATATGTATATGTATATATAAGGGTTGGTTAAGGAATTTTTGAGGGAATTGGAATAGGTGGATAAATAATATTGTATCTAAAATTATAGATTAAGTGAGATGTAACAAATTTAAGACACTGTGTCTTGAATTAGGATTCTCTTTTGTTCCTAATTTCAGAGAGACAGACAGAGAGAGGAGATTTTTAATTTTTAATTTTTAATTTTTAATTTTTTTTGCTAAAAGTTTTTACTTCAGTTAAACAGGTAAACATGGCTTGATGATAATCAGAAAAAATAAAAATGGCTTGATGGATTAATTCATGTAATTAGAAAATACAACCTTAATCTACATGTGATTTAAGCGTACAGTATTAATTAATTGAATCCTGCGCTTTCTTTTCTTTTCAAAATAAAGTTTATCGGTTGAAAGTGACGACGTGTGATTGGTTGCGAGGTCAATTTTTGAAAAAAAGAGAAGATTTAAAAAAAATTATTTCAAATTTTTTCATCAATTTTCTCTTGAAAGAGATTTTTTTTTTTTTTTCTAAATATATCTCTACGGTATACTTTAAAAAAGAAAAAGAAATGTAGGGCTTGTTTGGTTGTGATTTTGGAGATGTTTTTTTTTTTTTGTTTTTTTTATTTAATTGAAAAAAGTTGTTTTGTAAAATATGTTTGAAGAAAAAACGGTTTATAATGAAAAAATGTAAAATTTTAAAAAAATTTAGAAAAAAAATTTAATATAGATATTGTTTCATTCCTCTCGAAATTTAATGTAATTTAAAAAAATCATCTTATTTAAACTTATATATATAAAATTATGGGCTTTTAAGTTTGGAGTTTATTAGAGTGTTTTAAATATATAAATAGTAAAAAGTAATAATAAGGTTAAAAAAAAAGTTGTTTTAAAGATTTTTTTTCTCCCAAACACCCCCTTAATACTCTCACAATACATATATTTTTTAACATCACTTTTTTTATTCTAAAGATTTTTTGTTTTAAAACAAAAAATTTTTCACACATCTAAGCTCCATCCCAAAAAACAAAAGGATTTTTTTATCTAAAATTATAAAATTTCTTCTTTTTTTTTTTTAAATAGACCTTCCACCTAAGTAGGGATAAATTTAGTCGCAACACTTAATAAATGTCCCTACTTAGTTTAGTCATTTCTTAGAAGTATTAATTGCTTTCAGTTTTTTTTTTTTTGGCCCTAAAAGTAAGAAGGATTAAATTTATTATGTTCAAAACTTATCAAGCTAGTTCACCAAGTGAGAAAAAAGAGATTCTAAGATCTTAGATTTCAAGTTTAAAACTTGTGATGTTTTCTTTAAAATTATAAAGCTAGTATCTACATCTCATAACTTGAAAAAAAAAAAAAAAAAAAGAGTGAGAGTATATAATTTTAGAGTTCATTTGATTTATAGATTAAATCTGAAAACGAATAAAATTTTTATATTTAAATTAATTAACTTAATTATAATATTTATTAATTAAAAAAACAATAATAAATTTAAAAATTTATGTTCAAATTCGTAAAAAATAACCTTAGCATGCAATATAAATGCTTTTGGTAATTGGGACAAGGAATATATATATATATATGATTCCCAGTTGTGGAGGGCAGAGTTAACTGTATTGTCTGGCTAACATCATGTGTTAATTAATTTTTTTTTTTTTGGACGTTTTCAGACCTTCTTCATTTGGCCCCAAACTCATCTGATGCGAAGGTGTTTGAGGGACTTTCAGACAATAATGGAAAGACAACTACCGCCCCCATTCCAAGTGGTACCATATTATTAACCAAACACTTTATATCAATATATATATATATACGTTTAATTTGCTTTAATTTATCTGGTGATAATTCTTTTTTATTTTCCCTCATTTTTTTGGTATTTCATTTAGATATAAGCTGTGTGTTTAAACATTTATTTATTTTGTCTGATTTTTCTTTTTTAAGGAAATTCTACCAGAAATGGAGCAAGTATTGCCGATGCCAAAAGTGATGGTGGGATGGGAATTGAAGTTGTTTTTGGAACTTTGGTTTGGTTTTTCACCACGCACCTGCTTCTTTACATTTGATCTCCTTTTGTTTTTCTCTTTTGTTTTTCTGTTTTGGGTCATTTTTGTAAGTTTCCTAATTTTTATGGCACCCTATCCTATTTTATAATTGGTTTATCATGTTTTTATTTTTTTTTTCTTGCAATATTTATATTCGTGAATATATGTACCCATAGCAGCTGGATGAATTTAACTGGACTGATAGTTTTGGAGAAGTTATGCTTAACATTTTATTTAGTTTCGCTTTTTGTCTGTGTATCCTTTAAAAGTGTGGCGTAAAAATAATGAAAAGTAATGGAAACGAAAAAACTTGTGTCCACTTGATGGTGATTTTCGTTCTTTCTTGTTGTCTTGATTACTATTTTGTTATTATTAAAATTGTTATCATCGTCGCAATTACCATTTTTGTCTCTGTGCTTTGTTCACGTGTGTACAAATATATAGACCCGGGAATCCAATTTACTATCATTGCCACTTGGAAAGCACAAAGGCAAAAATGATAGTTGCGACTTGTACCATGGGACTTGGAGATAAAACCTGTTTATAGAGCACATGATTTTAATCGTTGGATTAGATCTAACGGTTCCAACGTCGATAAATCACATGTATTGTCTTTAAATAATTACGTGCATTATGGTCTCTAATGCTCATTTAAATGAAGCTTCTATGTAATAATTATTGTTTTTTTTTTTTTGGTAATGTCAAGTTGTCACCCTAAGATAGTATGAGATGCTATTTCGGAAGTTAGAGGTGTGTATCATTTGTTTGTCCTCATGGAGGGCTAATTTTCTTTGGGAGGGGCTTATTTTCCTCAGGGCTAAAACTTGGTTGGTTTTGATTGGTTTTTTGACCAAAACACCAACGAACCGAGCATTACATTTCAAGGGCAATCGAAAACCAAGATCGACAAATAATTGTTAGTTTCTAGACAGAAATTGTCTATAGAAGAGTCGGTTGGTTTTGATTAAATGGTTAATTATCGATGGTTTTTGCCATGGTCAGAATCGGATTGTCTAAGCTAGGGTTTTTTTCGTGGGAGAGAAGCAAGGCCAAGTTGCTCGAGGGGGCAAGGAGAATAAGGCTAGGGTTTTTTTTTTTTTTTATGGGGAGGGAAAAATGACATAGTATTAGATTGAGTATAGGTAAAAAAAATTATAACAAAAAACAAATAGGGGATCAGTTTCAACTTAGTTAAAACCAACCACCTAAAGCTTGAAACTAAAATCGGCCAAGAAGGATCAGTTTCAATTTGGTTTTACAAACTAACAAAGTCAGTGTTGTTTCGATTAGCCAATTTTAATCGTAGTGCGGTCGGTTCAGTCGATTAATTCAATTTTTTTTTTGTACGGCCCTAATTTTCCATGGAAAGGGTTAAGAAACCTCTAGACAAAAGAATTACATGATGGTCTACGAATTTTAAGAGTTTCTTCTTGCACATCTGCTAAAAAAATGGGCTTTTCCTTTGACATATTGTGGCCTTAAAAAGTGGGTTTGAATTCTTGGGACACTAGAGGTAAGAGGGTGGTTTTTTTTTTTCTTAGAAAATTATAATAAATAGCAGCTTTCAGAAATAATTAAAGCTAATAACGATTTTTAAAACATTTGTAGTAAATAACAAATACCAAATAAATACAAATTTTAACAGATAAATGATCTATTTATAAAATATGAATAAATTATTTACTTAATAAAATGTAAATAAATCATTTATTTAATATGTAAACGCATCATTTACTCGAAACAATCAGACGTAAATAAATTATTTACATAATAAATCTGCTATTAATTTAGGCGTTGAGCCCAAATTTTCTATTTACAAATATTTTTAAAACATATTATTTACTTCAATAATTTTTTTAAATATGCTATTTACTTTATTCCCCCTTTTCTTTAGGTCATTTGGGCTATGAGCCTTTTTTATATGGATTTAGTATCTAAATTACCAAGGGTGCATCTGGTTGGACTAGTATTTTTCACTTTATTTTTATTTTTTTCTGAATAATCAACAAAAATTTTAATTAATTTTTAAAAAATCAACTAACTTTAACTTAAAAATTCCATTTCAAACCAATATATCAAACGTTCCCTAAAGACAAAAGGGTATACTTTTAAGTTTGTTTCTCAACCACCCACTCATTCATTATCAAATTGTCGGCCACGGTTATGGAAGTAACCGCAACAGAATATATTTGAAAAACATTTAACCAAGTTACATGATTTCACATATTTTTTTGTAAAAATAATAAGAGATACTATTTATCCATTGGTAATTCAATAATCTACATAGTCCTAAGTTCTTTCTCATAATGATAATTATCGTATCATGGAAGTCTCTGTAAGGTTTCTCAATCTTCGCCCTTCCATGCTGTTCTCTTCTCTTTAGAATAACTAAACTCTAACTACTTCTCAAGACATTATTAGTTTTCTTCTTCTACAAGGTATAGACAATGTCAAATTTGACTTGTAATTCTTATTGATTGCTGCTTTATATAATTATTATAATAATTTTATTTTTCTTTTGTTTAAATATTAAAAATTTATTTTTACAATTTTAAAAACATAATAATGATAATAAATAAATAAAACATTAAAAATAATATAATACATTAAAATATAAAATTAGATAATACTATTTTTTATATTATTTTATAATAAATATAATAATGATATACATAAATAGATTGGAGATGATGTAACTTATATTTACAGCATTTGGTCAAAATATGGGACGAAGGAAAAATTACCTCTCTACCGTATAATGAACAGCACCCATTCCCTGTTTAGGAAGGGGGCGCTTACACTTCTCCACCCCATGGAGGAGCGCCGCATGTTGCTTCTGTAATTGTTCCCAATGGTATCTTTCTCTAATCACACTTCAACATTTGGAAAACCATTCAATTAATTTGGAATAAAATTGATATATATTTATGTGGCCAACAAAACAAAATTTGTTTTTTATGTCTGTATAACAGACATTCATTTTATAACGTAAAATATACATGATACATATACATATATACATATATATATATCGGTGCTATAAGAAAAACTACCCTCCCAAGTATCCCATAATCTTTATAGGTTTTTTCAGCAGTATCTCCTGTGTATACCATTGGTAGCCGGTTTTTATAGCAATGTCCCCGGGACATTGTGACTAGACTTTACGATATGAATCAAAATACAATTTTAAAGGAACCAATTCGTACAAAAATGCACTTAATGGACCGACTTGTCTCGTTATTCTTGGAGGGATTTGTATCACTTTTGAGTATTAAGAAGGTTTCATTATTCTATTAAGAGATATAATAGAGCTAGCATAGTGATAATTATATTAAATAAAGTTACCGTATGCATTTAAATTAGTTATGATCTTGACATTTTTATTTAATTACCCCTTTTAAATAATTATGTTTCCTTATTTGTATTGATAAATTAGGTGAACAAGGCAAAAACGACATTTTGTGGTTCAGCAACACGAAGGAAGTTGGACATGCGCTCACGTGCTTCCTGCACCGTTTGATCAACTGAGATTCTTGCCTCAGCCGTGAGTGGTTTTTTGGGACTAACCATGTCGGCACATGACACTGGGGACTGTCACTGGGTGACAGTTTGAGAGGGAAATAATGGTGGCTAAAGTGCTCTAATTCTATTGGCCTACTCTTTTCAAGGGCGCGCACTTGTTTTGTCTCAAGGTGCGATGGCTGCCGAAGGGTGGGTTGGCATCATTTCTCGTAGACATGAGATTCCTTTCAATGACATTTTTGAGGCAGAAATCTTTGATGTGCAGGGCCAGCACGGAGTCAGAAATTTAATTAGAATTTGTTTTCTAACAATAGATGCATTCTATTAGAGGTTATCTGGGAATTGTATATTTTAATGGATTTATTGATTATTTTTAATTATAATAGGATATGACAAAAAAATTATAATTTTTTTTATAAAGTAAGTACAAGTATAGTAATATAGTAAAGATATGTTTTTCCATTCGTTAATATGTTTGATCGTGATAATTATAACCTCTCAGATGAATTGATGATTATATTTTTGATATACTTGTTAATATTAGTACATGTATAAGATATTGATTTTAGGGGTCCATTTACTTTCTTCCTAAAACAATCTCTACATTGTTGTGGCTTTAAAATATGTCTCTAAGTTGGTTGAAATGGTGGCCCTGCCCACTAATGATTCGAAAGTAGGGTTATGAATTTCTTTAGAAAGAACTTCTCACTAGTTTAGCACCCCTAGAGTAATCATTAGTAATGTCTGTAACAAGTTTTATTCTTTTAAGTTATCCAATTAAGTAATTATTTATAACATTGAATCTTATGATCCGTTTTGTAAACGCGTTGCATTTATATTACATTTGAATGCAATAAATTAATTGTAATTTATGTTTAGAGGAAAAGTATTAGCATTGCATTTAAATGCAATGCGTGTTTGAGTAAAAGTATTTGAATTGTATTATAATAATAAATATATGATGTGATAGGTAAAAGTAGAGATGAAAAAAAGAAGAGAGAAAGAGAATATATGATGTAATTAATAAAAGTAATAGAAAAAATGAAATAATGAATAGTAATTGTATTAAATTTAAAATGTGATGTGATTGGTATTTGAATGAAATGCTTTTGTATTTGAAGAAAAATTACATTGCATTTAAATATAATGCAATTGAAATGTGTGTACCAAACATACCATTAATTTGTACGTTCCGGTCTCAACCCTCAACCTAGCTACTCGTGAACGCCGGCTGCAAAGGGCTAGGACTTGCATCTTTAACAAGAGTTTTGCATGTTAAGCAACTATGTTCTTCAGTATTTTGAGAGGGTGTTTTACATTGTCTTTATTGCATGTTCATCGGCTTATTTAAAAAAAAACACTGCTTATAGATTTGACTAATTTAAAAAAAAAAAAAAAACACACACACACACATTGCATATTGATTTGAGTATTTAGACGTAAAACAGAGCATCCCTCGTTATGCTGCTTGGCTTGTGCAAGTAAATTACTTAGATAGATTAATAGAATTGTTCACATTTAGGCATCCCGTTAGAATTTCTATGAGATTTTGGAAAGTGCACTAATCTTCAAATAAGACTCCGTTTAGTAATCATATTGCTTTTATATTGCATTTGAATCCAATGTATTGAATATAATTTATATTTAGAGAAAAAGTATTTGTATTACATTTAAATGCAATATGTGTTTCGATGAAAAATATTTAAATTATATTTTAATAATAAATATGTGATATGATGAGTAAAAATACAAAGAAAACAAAAAGAAAAAATATATATAATTCGATTAATAAAAATAATTATATTAAATTTAAATTATAATATAACTAATATTTAAATAAAATATTTTTATATTTAAATAAAAATTATATTATACTTTAATATAAAATAAATATAATACTACAAACAAAGGAATAATGTGCAAAATACTCATCATTCACCGATTCGATTGCATCGTTAAACGGTTCTACCCAAATAGAAAAAGTATGGATATATACAGTTTATGTCTTCAAATTCAAACCAATTTTTTTCAAGAAAACATTACCATCAAAAGGATCTCGAAAACCAAGGATGACAAGAAAACATTATCATCAAAAGGATAGAATTATTTAAAAAGAAAAAAAAAAGGCAAAGAAAATTATTGGGGGATGGGGGAATAAGACATGCTACGTACGAGGACGTCCTTGTCGCAATTTACAGGAGTAGGCATGCAGATATGGTTGTGTCTTGGTGAGTGTGGGCCACAACTGATAAATTATTCTGAAGGGTGTTTTGAGAAAAAATTTTATTTTAATTTTATTTAAATATAATATAATTTTATATTAAATATAAATTTTATAACAGTATTACAAAAATAATTACTATTTAAAATATTTTTAAAATAATCACATCAATTTTTTAACTCCATTATTTATTTTTATTTTTACCAATCACATCAATTTTTTAACTTTAAAATACTTTTCATCAAAACACACATTTCATTCAAATACAAAATAAATACTTTTCAATCAAATACAACATTCAAAAAAAATTTCATTTAAATATAATCAAAATACAGTACATTTACCAAACGCTCCCTGAAGCTTTTGGAATGACAATGTTAATCTAAAAAACTCATTTACTTTTTCTTAAATCAATACAAATTTTTAACTGATTTTTAAAAAATTAAATAATTCTAACGTAGAAAACTCAATTCTAATCTATATACTACATGCACTCATTGTATTTTGCCATGTATACTTGATTTGGATATACATGTGGCTAAGTATATACTTGTGTTCACAAAGTGGTTCAGTATCCACTTGCATTTGCCATTTACCTTCGGCATGGGCTGTTGTGTTGGGCCTGCGATGCATACTTTGTATTTGATATATAGATTTGAAAGGATGTTTTAAAAAATTAGATTCTAATTCAAATTGGAAATATGGTGTGGATTTAGAAACAGTTCAAAAAAAAAATCAAATTAGAATCGTCTTTAAGGATCCATTTGAGAGAAGGTTTAGAAATGTATTTTGGGAAAATATATTTGGAAAAAAATGAGTTTTGAAAAATATGTTTGAAGAAAAAACTTGTTTGAAGTGAAAAAGTGTAAATCTTAAAAATTTATATGGAAAAAAATTATCAACATAGATTTTGTTTTGTTCTTTTCTAAATTTTATGTAATTTAAAAAAATTATCTTATTTGCACTTGTATACACAAAATTATAAACTTTGAAAATTTGAGTTTAATGTAGAGTTTTGAAGACGTAAATAATAAAAAATTTGTTATGAGATGAAAAAAGTGCCAAAAAATTGTTTAAAATGTGTCTCTAAAACACCCTCCAAACACCTAAATCATTTTTAAATTAACATTTCAACCTTCGACTTTTGAAAAGAGAAATTTTTTTTATAAAAAGATATTTATTTAGCATTTTTCCATCATTTTTCTTATTTCGGAAAAGGAATAGGATTTTTTTTTTTCCAAATATGTTTTTTATAGTAAAACTTTAGAAAAAGTATAGTAAAACTTTACAGAAAAAAAAAGGAATATTTTTCAATCTTCTCACAATACATATTTCTCAATATTATTTCTTTTCATTTCAAATAACTTTTTATTTTTGAAAAAGAAAAAATTTTTATATATCCAAATATCATCTCATTTTTTAAAACGAAAAGATTTTGCATATGTTTGTTTTGCCATTTTAACAAATGAGCTACTATTCAATTGGCATGGTTATTCTATATATGTGTTTTTGATTTAAAATGTTTTTTATTTGAAATGTATTTGAGCTACTATTCAATGGCATGTTTTGCCATTTTCACATTTGAAATGTTTCATCTAAATGACCAAAGTTTTAAATTTTTGTATTTTTTTTTAAAAGTCAAACTCAGTTTTAGCATTCACAGTTTTCATTACATCTTTATAATTCAAATATTAAAAGTCCATAATTTTGCATTTACAAATCCAAATTTATTATATTTTTTTAATTTACATAGAATTTTAAAACAAATGAAACAAGCTCCATGTTGATTTTTTTTTTTCTGAATATATTTCAAATTTTTACATTTTTTAGTTTTAACAATTCAAATTCCTTATCAAATATCCAAACATAAATCCAAATGTTTTCATCTAATTATTCTTTTCTAAATGTTAACGTTTAAACGTTTTTATTCAAATGGCAATCCAAATATTTTCAATTCAACTATTTCTGTTTACATATTTTTATATAGGGGATATTTGGTAAATACATTGTGTTTAAATACAATGTTTTGAATACAATTTGCATTTAGATGAAAAGCATTTGCATTGCATTTGAATACAATATGTGTTTGGATGAAAAGTATTTAAATTATATTTAAATAATAAATATGTGATGTGATGTATAAAAATAAAAAGAAAAAATGAAAAGAGAAAGAGAATATATGATGTGATTAGTAAAAGTAATAAAAAAAGTGAAGTAATAAATAGTGATTGTATTGGATTTAAAATGTGATATAATTAGTATTTGAATACAACATTTTTTGCATTTGAATGAAAGTTGCATTGTATTTGAATCAATACGAATGTAATGCAATAAACAAATGAAGCAATAATATGAATGGCTCCTCAAAACAGAAGTTTTCTTGTCTGAAATAAGAAAATTCTCCTTTTTTAGAAAATGCATACAGAAAATTTAGACCTAATCGACTTCGTCAGCCATCCTCATAATCACCTAGCAGGAGGTCACAATTGAACACTGGAAAGATAGCCAATCTGAGTTCTTTTTAGGAAAACCTTGTCACTGCCATGAAAAAGGAAATGAACTCAAAGTCATTGTCTTCATCATTAGCCGGACTGCATAGAAATTCTGGTGCAGGAGCATCATTGTAGGTTTTAAGTCTCATTTCCCAAACTCTCGGCAAACTTTAGAAACAATACCAATTAGAGAATAAGAAGAGATAGGTAACTTCATCGTTGTAATGAGAAGGGAAACGAACTTGGAATCATTGTCTTTGTCATTGAACTAACGTAAAATGCTCCAAGTTGTCAACAATTATAGCAAGCATGTAATTTTATACTATGGTTGGCTTCTAAGCAAGTTAGTCATCGTAGGGTAGACAGCACTGGCAAGAGGGAAATCGAGAATCAGACAACAGTAGAGGATGTTGGCAAAATGACTTATTTAAGCCATATTAAAGGCTCATTTTGAGGCTTGTTTTGAATAAGGCCTAATTAGAGTTTGGGCGGGTCTTGATGGATTTGCGTTCCCGTTGCGGGAGATCAAAATCAGATATTTATATACTCAAACTGATAATTAGGTAAATAGAAAATTAATACTCCAAGTATGTTACTTTAAATGGTAGTTTAAAAGGAAACTACAAAAATCCTACATTTGTTAGGAATGAAGCCATGGTAGCGTATATAAGTGATTACACTTTAAGACCTAGGTAAGCATGTATATCTAAGAGGCTCTCTCACATGCAAAGGGGTGTAAATCACGGACCTGATAGGTTGGGAGCCCGATGTGTGTGCCCACAACCTGCGGACACGAATGCCAGACAAGAAAGCCCACTTCGTGCAAACTTTGTTTTGCAATTTTTTTATTTTTATTTTTTTGGCCCAAAAAAAAGGCCTAAGACCATCCATGTCCTTCTCAAGACCGAAATTGGCTTGATTAAGGAGATTAATAGGAGGAATAATAGAGCTTAATGATGACCTCCATGAATATGCATCAATGTGAGAGTTTCTTATCTTACGAAACCAAAAGCCTTCAGTTTTTCACTTGGAAAATCCAAATGTAGACTTGGAAATGGCCAAGTACAACTCAAAGAATGAAACTCATAAACCTTAGGGTTAATTTTTGGTTTAATGGGTGATTAATCTTATTAATCTATGCATGTAATATACTATTTTGTGAGCCTATATAAAGGTCATTCTCTACATGAATATACACACAATATAAACACATAAAACACTAGCTTTCTTTCTTTTGTTCTCAAGTTTTCTTTACAGTCATTAAAGTCGATTTTGGTGATAAAGGAAAGGTGTAAGTTTGAATTCGGTGTGACGGTTCTGATAGTGTTTCATGCTACCGTCGTTGTCATTATATCTTGGAAAATGGACGTCCTACGTATCTTCAAACACTCTTAAAAAAAACGAATCTATTTTGAAGAGAGCGTATTTTACGTGCCTCTGCATCATCCTTTCAATTCTGTTTTAACTCGGTTGAAAGTTGAATTAGTTTTATAATATTTTCTTTTATTGTAACAGGTTGATATATTATATTGTTTTTTTTTTATATATATATTTTGTCTAACAGAGGAAGCAAGAGGATCACCGGATATAGAGAAGACCCATGAATTCGTTTCTCTCGCCGATGAAGTCAAGGACGAAGAGAAGAGACAAACATTGAGGCTAAACTTCAGACGTCGCTCATTCCACCTAAGTTGTCGTCACATTCCAACGACAATATCTTCTGCGTAGGGGTCTAGTCCAAAAGTTGAATGCTGTAACATAGTTTGCTTTTGAGTAAATACCACTGCACCCACACAGTTACGTTCCATCTTCAGCTTCCTCCACTCACATTGCAATTACTAGAGTGCCCTTATGCCTGTTGATTTCCATTCCCATTCTCTGCAACCTTAGACTGAAACATCACTATCTCCACTAAGTCTTCCCTTCTATCCTCCTTATCCGATGGCGCATTCAAGACTGGCCCTCTATATATATGTGTGTGTGTGTGTATGTGGTATTAGGGCTAAGGAGTCTTTTTGTTCCAAATGAGTTTAGCTCCTGAGCACCATACCAACAATAGTCATCCCTTCCTCCTTGTGCTCTCAAAAACACATTTTTGACCAATTTATCTTCAACTCGCTTGTTCATATATGTTCCGATATGTTCCGTCTGGATGGATGAGAGTTTTTTTTTTTTAGAAAATAAAAAAATTTTAAATATAAAAAAAAACTTGTTTGAATTTTTTTTTAAAAGTGAAAAATTATTTGGGTAGATGAAATTTTTTTTTTCTAAAGAGTTTTTTTTAATTTTTTAAAAATAAGATTTTTGAATATTCAGATATAAATATTTAGAAAGGTTCATCTTCTTAGAATAAAAATTTTTTCATTTTTCAAATTTGGAGTAATCAAATAACATAACAATAGTCATGGACGGAGGGAGGTGGGGACAAGGGGCATTCCCCCAGACTTTCGAGATATATTATTTTTAATCCCAAAATTTTTTTATTATTTTTCTCATATAATAAAATATTTTATAAATTTATTCCTTATTTATCTCTCTAAAAATCTTTTAATTACTCTATTCAATTTTTCAAGAAAACTTTGATTTTTACTCAAAATTTTTTTATTTTTAAATATTCATATTTAAAATTAATATCTCAAGAAATTCAAAATCAACTATATTATTAGATAAAATTCAAAATTTTTCGAATTTTAAGCCTTAGAATGAAGTTAAACTTTATTATAAATTTAGTTCATTAAAAAAAAAACTAAAGATTCAAATTGATAAATAATGATAAAAGATTTTAATATTATAATTTTAATTTATATTTTTGGTTTAAATCACTCTCCCTAAAAAAATTTTTTAGTTCCGCCATTAACTGTATTAGTTCTATTATCATAACATATATTTTTTAATTCATATGTCAATTCGTCACCTCTATTTCATGCACAATCTCACTCCAATTTAAGAAAACTGTATATTCATGGTGTGTGTAAACCTATGAATAAAATCAAAATACTTTCTGTCAGATTAAAACTATCAAAGTCAAGTTTTGATAATAAAATTCTATAACCTTTTTTTTTTTTCTCTATGAAAACTACATATTGATAAATTTTCCACCGACTCCATAAGTTGTTGAATAGGGTTAACCTAACTTCTTTGACCTAGAAAAACTCGACATTATTGTTACCTTCTAGCGAAACAAATAAAAAAGAGAATTTTCTTCCACGTTGCTGACGGAGATTTGAAGGTGGGGAAAAAAATGAAGAAGAAGAAGAAGAAGAAGGAAAGCCTCGGTAGCAGGGAAGAAAGGTCGTATAAAAACGTCGGTAACTCGTTGGGATAAATGTATATACATATGAATATAGAATCTATTTGAACGATATGACTAATTTTAGAATGGAATAATTTTTTAATTTTAAAATAACAAAATTTTTTATCTGAAAATAAAAAGTTATTTAAATAGATAAGAAATTTTAATTTTTAAACGAGAAAGTATTTTTTATGCCCAAAAATAAATTTTTTTTATTTATTAACAGAAATTTAGAATGTTTGTTTTCTAAATGAATATTTTAATCTAATGGTGGAAATTTTTCAAAATTGGACTTCTCAAACAGACAAAAGCATAGACTCCCGCACTCAAAAAAATAAATAAATGAAGCATTTGGAACGTCCAAACCCCAAACATACACGGACATGGACCTTCTACATAGAATATGTCTCATTTTACAAAACGATTGGAAATACTGCTGTTGGTGGTGACGTGCTGTAAAATAAGGTTTACTTAGATACTTTGTTTCTATTATGTCTCATGTTCTAATTGTAATGCAGGTGAGAGGCTTGTATTTAAGAAAAAAAAAAAAAAGACTGTATTATCTGTATTTAAAACTAATCTGCTAGTTATAAAAATATAAGATCAGGTTTCTTATTATCTCACTATTATAATTAATAAATTCATTTAATAACCACGACCACTGAGATGGAGTATAAATACACCATCCATCTCTTTTTTCCTTATTAGAAAAAGATTAGAAAAAATCTTTCCAAAAAAATATTTGACCTTAAGAAAAATTAAGCATCATTTTTTTCCAAAAAAAAAAAAAAAAAAGGCAAAAAGAAAGTTGCAAGTTGACAGAGGGGGGAAAGAAAAACAAGGAAGCTCTATTCATCAAATCAAATACAGCAAAGGCCATTAGTGAGAAAAAAGAAAAAGGGAAAAAAAAAGGTTAATTATATCAAGAGTTAAAAACATTCAGGTAAACACATTGTATTTTAATTGTATTTGAATATAATTTATTTCTTGGGTGTTATATTTAGTTGAAAAATATTTATTTTGTATTTGAATGAAATATGTATTTGGATGACAAGTATTTGAATTATATTTTAAAGTTGAAAGTTAATCTGATTGATAAAAGTAGAGATAAAAAAATTAGAATTGAAAAGTTGATATGATTGTTTTAAAAAATAAAAAAATAGTAATTATTTTCGTAGTACTGTTAAAAAAAATTATATTTAAATATAAAATTTTTATATTTGAATAAAAATTATATTACGTTTTACTGTCATGCCAAACGCATCATTATAATTTTTTGGTAAGTGAAAAAGGTGTCAGCAAAAAAAAGATGTGAACACTGTTATATGCCAAAAAAAAAAAAGGACGAAAAATGAATCTCGTTATACTATTCGTATATTTGCTATCATGATATAAAAATGAATTTTTGAAAATTTAATTTGAATTAAAATATTTTTATATTGATATTTGGAAGAAAAAAATTAATGTTGTGCGAATTTCTAAGTTGAAATATAATTTGAATTTCTCACTTAAAATAAAAAAAGAATAATTTGAATTGGTAATTTTGTTTTTAAAGCGTCTATTCTAAACCACGGTGTTAAACACAGCTATGTGACAATTATAATGACTTGGGCATGACTATTTACGTCCCAGCGTTGTCTAGCCCTTTGTGTCTCAAAATAGTGCATAATCAATCACACTATGTCACATAAAATAAAAAATTAAATGTTTTAAGGTTCTAATCTATTAAATAATATGAACCGTACGATGGTCATCCCCAACCCCAAGCTTGATAACGATCCATCCAAACTCCAAAGGCGTTGAAAAATCTCTCTTCTTCTTTCCTTTACTCTTCTCATCTTTTCTTCTGCAACCCACCAAACCAAACCCTTCCAAGAATCTCGAAAACACTTTTTCTCTCTTCTCTGTCTGAAATTAAATCCAAATCATGGCTCCGAACCCGAAACCCCTTCCGGGTCTTTTCCTCTTCTTCTTCTTCTTCTTCGTCTCCACAGTGACAGAGAAAGTGAATTGCTCCGCATCATCAAACGACAACTCAACCACTGTGTACGACATCCTCCCGAAATTTGGGCTCCCGAGCGGACTCCTACCAGACTCAGTCGTGAACTACACGCTCTCCCAAGACGACGGCCGATTCGTCGTCGTTTTGGAAGGAGCCTGCTACATTGAGTTCGATTACTTGGTTTACTACGACAAGATCATAACTGGGAAGCTCGGCTACGGTTCGATTACGGAGCTGGAAGGGATTCAGGTTCGGAGGTTCTTCATTTGGTTCGACGTCGACGAGATCAAAGTGGATTTGCCTCCTTCCGACAGTATTTACTTTCAGGTTGGTTTCATCAACAAGAAGCTCGATGTGGATCAGTTTAAGGCTGTTCGTTCCTGCTATTATGGAAGAACCCCCTGCTCTCTTTTTCACTCCAAAACCAATCAATTCCCTCTTCAGGTTTGTCTTCTTCTCTTTGTTCTGCTATTTTTTTTTCAATGTTTTTAACGAATAACTAGTTATTTAGTTTAACTTAGTAGATGGTCAAAGGAGTAAGTGAGGGTATTAGGTAAGGAAGTCACTGATTTTTTTTTTTTTTTGGGTCTTTCAATTTAGTTGTAGAGTTATTTGTTTTGTGAATCTTGGTTTGGATGTGAAATCCCATGTGAGTTTAATCTTAGTTAAGTTAGACCCAAAAGAGAAAGAAAGAGATGCAGAGATTTTTGTCCTAGTTAATGTAAGTAGTAAATTTTATAGGGTCTATTCGAATGAAAAAAGAAAAACTTTGGACTAAATTTGAATGAGTTTTAATAGATTTTTTGATCTGGTTATGTGGTGGGTTTTGACTTACTTTTGCAGCTCCCAAGTCAAGTGGAAGACCTTGGAATGCTAATTACAGAGTAGGCGTAGTGAATCCAATTGTAACATGCTTAGTTTAAGGTACTAGGATTAAGAAACATGTTGCAAAAGCTGTATTTTTACTTTTTAGAAGCTGTTATTATTTCTGTGGTAACTTGTTAGTACTGTAAAGTAAAGCATCATATTCGAGTCAAGTGTGTGTGTGTGTTTCTGGTTGAAGTTTCCACCAAGTATGGTTCTGGCCTAATGTTTCTGGGGCAGTTTGGGGAAACGATTTGGCTGGACTTAAATGGACCAATAAAGAAAGGAGATGATCCAATTAAAAGACTTTATAAAGGAGGTAATAAAGAAAGTTTTATTGTTGTTATTTTTATTATTCAACATGTCTTGGTAGTACTACTTTGTTTAAGATCAAAAACTAATGAGTAACAGCAATGCAAGGTTTCTTTTTCTTTTTCTTTTTCAATTTTTAATTGGCTAAGCAAAATATGTTTTGTCATTAAAGTTTTTTTTTTTTTTTTAAGATCAATTATTTTTTCATTAAGCACTATTCATAAATTGCCCTCCTACTTTGCAAAATGCGCCAAATTCGATCCGATGATTCCACACGTGGAAACGGTCTTTAGAATGAAACAAAACAATGACGGATGGTGATAAATGAGATTAGTAAAAACGGCAACATTTAGGAGCGCCGAAAGCAACAAGCAGAACAAAAGAGCGAAGCCAAGGCAGATACAAGAAAGCCAACTAGGAGTGAAGAAGCAAGTCATAATTAAGAACTTAATACACGTGTCGGGCAAAGATTAAGAAATCGAGGATTAATGGCCGGCATTATCATAGTTATCCACCCCCTAAGATTATAAAATAGGGTGGAGTGATGAGATTTGTACTCTTTTCACCGACTTGAGAACTAATGAAAATTGACTTCTTTACATTCTTGAATCTAATTAAGTTTTGTATTATGTTGATTGTCACTTGATTAGATTTTAGTGGAAACAACTAGCACCATCTGTGAGAAATTAGAAGTCGATGCCTCTTTTCTCTTTGAGGGAACTTCAAGGAATTTGGAAAGAGATGACAATCAACAAGAGAACATCAACAAGGAATGCAATGGAAGAAAGGCAGGTTGAATCCGATGCAGAAAGAGTGAGGTTACAGTATGGGGACTCTTACAATTTGGATCTAGAGCATAACCTTTATTGGGAGAGAGATGAAGAGAGAGATGGGGGTACTTTTGGGATTTTTGTTATGTGTAAATTCAAACATATAGTAGGCTTGATCAACAGATAATTGGTGGAAAGAGGTGGTACCGACTCCTCTTTCAACCCATCTTCTAGATGTGTAACATAAGCCATTAAGGAAGTTTTCAAGTCTCCATTCCTTAGACATACCATAATAAGGACACCTCATTTGCTAGCAACTTTTTGTATACCCACCAAGCACTATACAATGAGAGTTTAGATCTATTGTCACATTATCATGTCTCGATAGCTATTCTCTTAATAATATTTTGATTTTTCATCAATTTGTTTAAAAAGTTTTAGTATTTAGCATTTTTATATGATGAAATTCTTAAATTTAGATGATTTACCATAACTCTTTTAGGGGAACAGCTAATAAGACAAAATCTGAGACAACAAATCTTGGTTTATTCAATGGTGCCCAATCTCATTGAGAAAAGTTCATGAAGACCTATTGATGAAACATCATGAAAAACCTTGTACAAAAATAAATAAATAAATAAACTAACAAAAACAAAAACAAAAATGAAATAACCAATTAATTAGATAAATAATCCTCAACAACAGAGTGCCAAAATTTTATAGGCTCCAAAAGAATGCCAAATTAAAACCTTGTTGTAACCATGTCGTCATTGTGTATAGTAGTGAGTAAGGATCGTTCTCGCAAAAAATTGATTCTGATTAATTGGTTATTAACTCTATAGCTAAAGACTCTTAAACACTTAAAACTCTAGGTACACAAATTGACAATAACAAAAAGGGGTTTTTCATTGATTATGCTAATAAAGAAAATAAACATAACAAAATGCAATTTAATTGAAAAAGAAAATAGTAATAAAAAGACTTTGTCAAAGGATCATTTTTCACTACTAGACAATGTCAAATAATTAACATTAATATTATTCCTAATTTTCTATTAAAATTAACAACCATAGATAACAACAAGTTCTGTTATCATAATTTTTCCTTAGTTTGTTGTGAAATAAAACAAGCTCTTTATTTAATCCCTAACCATTAAATAACCTAGAATAAGCTTTATAGATTTAATTTAATAGAAGTATTAAGATAAAACAGATAGGTTAATCTACAAAGCTAACACACAGGCTTGGTTCATTCATTTTATGTTATACTCTAGATGCGATCATATGAAAATATCCCAAAATCAATTATCACAAATACAATTAATGGTAAGAAAATCAAGACTCCTAATTTGGCAATATGAAATTATCAAATTCTATTTAGTTGGTCACCCTAAATAAAACAAGATATAAATCATAGACAATAATTGTTGAATAGCATAAACAATCTTAATTGGAAAATTGAAATATAATATCTAAATATTCAATCACAAATCATATCTAGGATTTTGAAATCACCCTTAACTAAAAAAAAAAAATTTATCCTAACATAATTGAAAAGAACAATAAAATAAAAACTAATGACATGGAAGAGAAAAAAACAAGAAAGAAAGAATGATTTTGGTCTTGAAAATCTCTACGCATATGATCTTCTTGAGCCACCAATGAATCTCCATTTTTTCTTCTTCTTCTTCTTCTTCTCCATGTTCGGCTTCTAAAGGATGGTTAAAAAGACACCATAATAAATCTAAAAAGGACCGATTTATAGGCCCTCAAAATTTCAAAAAGGAAAATTTCAAATTAAATTTTAAAATTAAATCCTAAATTTTGCGAATCACGGCGGCATAATGCTGTGGATCTGGTGATGGAGCTCCAACAGTCAGCATTGTAGTGCCCAAAGGGCAGCTTCACAAAGCTTTTCCCAGTGTCGCCATGCTTTGCTCTTGGTCAAATGGCTTGTGTCCTCCATTTAAGCATGTTTTTATCTTTTTTCATTCCTTAATTAGCATTCATTCCTTAATTAGCATCTAAAATACCTACAATAACTTTATAAAATAAAGTTATTTTATCATTTTTTCATGAATAAAGATTAGCTTAACCTTGAAAATTTTAGTTTTTTTTATTTGTTTTGATTTATTTTGTTTTATATACTTTAATTTAGATTATTTATAAATTTCGTGAAGTTTTTATTTAATTTTGCTTTATTTTATCTTATATTTTTCTAATAGTATATTAAATAAGTTTAAAATTAAATATTTCCAATGAATTTACCTACAGTATTTTATTTTAAAAATATCTAATTTTAACACTTTGTTTTTTTTTTTTTGCGTGTCAAATTAAGAAAGTGAGTCTCACCAGATATCACTATTCATATTAGGAAATTATGAAAACTAAACTTATCATGTACCCTAACATACTGGATCTTTTTTAATTATATACGACGACTATAGCTAATGAAGTATTGTAACAAGTTCGAAAATGTGCGTGAATAATGTAACTACTGTAGCGAAGTGTTGTAGCTACTACGCCGACTATTGTAACTACTATAACAAGTGTGTGTCAACTACTGTAGCATTGTTGTAAATACTATACCATTTGTAGCAAGTATGAAAGGTTTGTGTTGTATATGTACTAAATATTGTAGCAAGTTTAAAAAGTTGTGTTATATATGCACCAACTATTATAGCAAGTTTGAAAAATTTGTATGGAGGTTAGGTATAATAGTGCAAAAATTATGCCTATAAAAGATCATTTTAGGAGAGGCTTAAAGAAGAATTGTACATACACTTTTCTCTCTCGTTTTGTCTTCATTTTCATATTTTATTTCTAGAATTTTGTGAGAATGCTTTGCAAGTTAGGCTAGAATTATTGGGTGAGGCTAGAAATGATTCTATATATGTAGTAACCTTGTTTGGATTTCGATTCTTTAATAGTTTGTAAGTTTTATATATTTGAGTAAATAATTTTCTTTTATCTTATTTATTTCTCATATCAATATGTTTTATTGTCAAATTTTATATAAATTTAGTCAAGCTTTTTTTATGTAATTATTGCATGGTACAATATATTAATAGATATTGTTTTACGAGCAGTCTTTTATTGCACTATCGCTGGAGGCATATTGTTGCTTTTATATTTTTTATAAGATAATTTTTCCTAATTCTTAAAGTAATAATTTTATTTACTGGAATATATTTTAATTTATAAGTTCTTCAAACCTTATTTTCCGATTGATTGTTTGAGATGTAAAACTTTCAATTAAGTCAATTTATGAATCAAAATCTAAATATGTAAACGAAATATATAGAGAATTTTCGATATCTTACCACTTTTAATTAATGAATTTTCTCCATTTCAAATTTCATTTTCTATTAATTAAATTGTTCAAAAATCTCAAAAACACTTCTTTCTTTTGTTTATTTGATTGCGTATTTCTCTAACGTTTTGTTTCACTAATCTTTTTTATTTGTTTTTATTATCTGAAATCGACCGTCTTAATTGTATTAAAATTGATCGTTTTGTTTTGTTACAATTTGAATGTAATTAAATTATAAAACATAAAAACACAAATAAATATTATAAAACATCAAGAAACCAACAAAAAAAAAACATGGGAGAATTGATAGAAAACTATGTGGAATTATCACCTTTAGCCCATAAAAAAGGAGAACCAAAAATAGTGGATTTTTAATAAATACGCAAAAAAAAAAAGAGAGCTTATAATATTAAAAAATTTGAAAGTTTTCTAATAAATAATATAACTATTAAAATGAAAATTTTGCTGTCTAGCTTCAAATTTGATATAAATTTTTTGGGTCCGTTTGGATGAGTGATTCGTTTCTAAAAATGTAAAATTTTTAGATATGAAAAATAAAAAGTTGTTTGGAATTTTTTTTAAAAGTGAAAAGTTATTTGGGTGGGTGAAAAATTTTTGTTTTTAGAGAGTTCTTTTTTCATTTTTCAAAAATGAAAAATTTTAGATGTTCAAATACCAAAATTTAAGAAGGTTCATTTTTCTTTAAATGAAAAATTTTTCATTTTCTAAATTTAGAGGTGCCAAACAAATAAAGAGTAAGTTTATTCTAAAAAATTATTTTTGTCTTTGTTTTGATGGAAAATTTTTTTACAAACTAAAAGTTTTTATAATAAAAAATTACTCAGATATTTTTAGATATCGCTTTTGAGATAAAAAGTCAAAAGAAATTTATAAAGTACAAATTATAATTTACAATCATGAATTGATGTGAAATTATTTATCATTTTAAATGTCAGCAGCTGCTTTTTATTTTATTTATGCTTCAACGTGGTAGAGCAATTATTTATTTATTTATTTATATTTTTGAAGCAAGTACTTTTCGTTTTTTGAACACAAGAATAGTAAAGAGTAGAGAATTTGCCAATTTAGTTGGTTAGGTCCACTGGGATGGGTAATAATAAATAAATCAAAACAAAATGTTTTCCAAGCAAGAAACCAAGGAGCTGGTCCTGCTCCTGGTCTTAAATCGTCATAAATTGCTAAATTATAATGTACTTTTTCGTCTTTTGGCACGTGTTACTATTAATCATCATTTTTGTATTATTATTTTTGAATTTGAATTTCAAATTAATAAAATAGAATTCATAAACAATTCTATATTTAATCCCTAATAAAATTGTTTAGTTGAGAAAAAAAAACTGATAATTTGAAACTAAACATTTGGCTTAATGGGTATACGATAAACGTGTTATGTTTGTATTATATTTAAATGTAATATATTAAATATATTTTATATTTAGATAAAAAATATTTATTTTATATTTAAATATAATGTGTATTTGAATGAAAAGTATTTAAATTGTATTTTAGAATTTAAAAATTGATATAATTAATAAAAATAAATAAAATAAATAAATAAAAAAAATATGATGTAAATAAAAAAAATTTATTTTTAAATATTCTAAAATAATAAATATATTTAAGATATTATTAAAAAATATTATATTTAAATATAAAATTTTTATATTTAATAAAAATTAATTACATTTAAATATAATACAAACATCAAACTTTAAACAAACGCCAAGTCGAAAGAAAAGAAGGAAACAAAAATAAAAATAAAAACGCACGCGCACACACACAACTATACCAAGAAGCATGCGGTTATATATGTCCAGAGTTTCTACCTAAGAAACTATTCTTTTTACCCACAAACACTATGATTTTCAATTTAAAAAAACAATTAAACTAGCAGCTACGGCCGTAGTTCTAATCAATCAATAGTGGAAATAGATAGTTTTTTGGGTAAAAATTTCTGTATAAGTCACCACAACCTTGAAAGTGTCAATAATCCTTTATATATATATATATGTATGTATATAGGAAGAACCAATGTGCATGGACGTACATAAACCCAATGTAAAAAAAAAAAAAGAAAAAAGAAAGAAGGTTAGTAAATAACATGTTTTCATCTTTTTTTTTTTTTCCTTTTATAGAACAATTTCATTAAAATTGTTGGGTGGGAACGGAGACAAAAACTAGGGAAAAAAAAAGAAGCAACAAAATGAGATTTTAAAATTTTACTAAAACATTCATAATACGATTCATTATATTATATAAAACAACTATACAGTTATGCTTTGTTTATTTGAGAGTTTTATTTTTAAAAAATAAAAAAATTATTTTAAAAAAATAGATCTTCTTAAATTTTAATATCTAAACATATATAATTTTTCATTTTTGAAAAAAAAAAGAGTTACCTTTAGATAAAAATTTTTTTTTATTATCTAAATAACTTTTCACTTTTACAAAAAAAAAAAATCAAACAATTTTTTATTTTTCATATTTAAAATTTTTTTATTTTCTAAAAACAAATCTCCCATCCAAACATATACTTAATATATTGTAGACACCTTTAGGACAGTTGTACTTATTAGCTTATTCATCACTTGTCTACCATGGATATCTTTTTAACGGTTGATCTTCTCAACGTCTTTTGAGTACTCTTTTCGAATCAATCGGTCTGTAGGAATTGTTGAGCCTCTTGGGATGTCATGCATATTATATAAAAGGATATGAACAAAAATATTTAAATTATCACTTGAATATATGTTTCTTTCTTTAATAAAATTTAGCCCTCATTTATTTCCTTTTTCTTCCTTTGCTCTCTTCTACCTCTGATTTTTCTTTCTTTTCTGTCTCTTTTACCTCCCTCCCTCCCCCCTCCCCCATTTTTAATAGTACCGCACCAGAGGACATCATAACTGTGGTAACAAGAATAGAACGCATTGACGATGACGACAATGACGAACGGCAAAGAGATTAGATCGCGATGAAAATATTAGATTTTCATCAAAAATATGAGATAATACCTATATTTCTTATATTTCTAATATATTTTCAATATTTTCTATATTTACAATATATTTATTTATAATATTTTCAGCATTTCCTGTATTTTTATTCACAGCAAGAAAAGGTAAGGTGGGGTGGGGAGGGAGGAATAACAAGGGAATAACAAAATATACCGACAAATATAAAATATATACCAACAAATAACAATAATAGCAACTCATTTCACCATGGAACTCGCCTCCCCTCACCATAGATTTCGCCTTCCCTTTCTTTTTCTCTTTTTCTCTCCTCTCTCTTTTGTTATGAAATGCCCTAAGCATTTGATGTATTTCATTTATTTTGAACTGAATAATAAAATTATATATAGAGGTTATTAATTACATTGCTGTTTATCCTTATTTTATTTATATGTTAAAGTAAATGTAAGCAAATATGACTCACTTACTGCTTGTGTTAAAACTATTAGAACATTGCATGCAATGGACTTTTGTATGCGAGAAGATAATATTCTAAAGTAAGTAGTCTAAATTATGGTCTGTAGTCTATGGGGTTAGACCAAGCATTTAACTCATGTTAAGACTATTATGTTGTCTAAAGTCATGGTGGGGACGGTTTATCTTGACTGTCCGGAGCATAGACTTCCAAGTAGAGACATAGATATGTTACTTGGTAGTGACATATTGGACTGGGAGCGTGATTAATTTACGTAGTCCGCTATGAGTTGATCAATTTGCTTTTAATGTTTATTATGCAATAACCTTAATCCTGAGTAAATGAACTACTTCATGTATATGACTTGTATACTTTGATGTTCTAATGGCTAAAACATCTTAGAGATAGTAAGCTTATAAACCGGTTCGTTAGATGCATGACTTGTATACGATGAAGGGTTCGTTTGCAGATATAAGAATCATAACTCTAATAAGGAAAGGTATCCACTTAAAGGCATTACACTGGATGTGAAAATGGACAAGACCTTGGGTCATCTGCTGGGCGGATGACTTCTTATTCACATATGGTGAATAATCATTTTCTTATTTGGTAGTGTAATAGAACTTTAAGATAGCCTGATTAGTAGAATTGAACGGACTTTGACCTAAGACTGATCATGGATATCATATGAGGGTTTTGCATACATGACAAGGTCATTGGACATTAGCTTGTCATAGGCTTTCGTAATACGGTATATAATTGTGAGTTCAGTTTCAGGTTTGTAGTGGTGTGACTCTGAAATTAGTGATCACATGATTGAGTTGTTTGTTATAAAATGATGATCATATGGATTCACGAGAGTCCGATTATATATGTCTAATTGGTCCCTCTACTAGTTTCACATAATTCCTTAATGAATGGCAATTTGATCTGTGTATTCTTATTAGCTAGTTGACTATGCATGGAAGGTGTAGACATAGGATGAAGATGGTGGACAAGATTCTCACCGGTTAAATTCGGATTTTATTTTGAATAATAGAGAACACAATTATTCGAACTCCAAATAAAGTTGCCATAATTTTATTTAAGATTGAATTGGAGTTGTAGAAAATTATCCATAAGGATAAAATTTGAAATACAACTTTTTGTGGAGTTTGAAATTTGAATTTTGAATTTTGAAATTTGAAATTTGAATTTTAAATTTTGAATTTGAAATTTGAATTTAAAATTTAAATTTAAAATTCGAATTTGATATTTGAACTTGAAATTTAAATTTGAAATTTGAATTCGAAATTTAAATTTGAATTTTGAATTTAAAGTTTGAATTTTGAAATTTGAATTCAAATTTTGAATCACAATCCATGTGAGATTTGAATTTTTTGGGATAATCCCACATGATAGAATTTGGTTTTGATATGGATAGAGGAGAGGAAAATCTTGTTTGAATCCTACTTGAATTTTGAATCCTAAACCTAACCAAAAGTGGCCGAATTTGTTAAGGCATAACAACCCTAGGAGATTTCGGTTTTTGTGGATAAGGATGAAGGGGAATTCAAGCAAGAAAATCATACTTAGATTTTGATTCCTCTCCCTCACAATGGTGGCTGAAATTCTATGGATAGGGCCTAATGAAATTTTGGTTTTTGGTGGATAAGGATGAAGGGAAATTCAAGCAAGAAAATCCTAGTTGAATTTTGATTCTCTCCCTCACAAAGTGGCCGAAATTTTTATGGATAAACCTGAGAGGATTTTCGGTTTTGTGTGGATAAGGATGAGATAAAATTCAAGTTAGAAAATCCTATTTGAATTTTGATTCTCTTCACACTTAGATGGCCGAATCTAGCCTTATTTTTGGGCTAAGGGAAAATTCGGTTATAGTGGATAATGATGAGATAAAATTCTAGTTAAAATCCTATTTGAATTTAGAAAGCAAAATCCATCCAAGGTGGCTGAATCTTCCCTTGTTTTTGGCCTATGGAATTTTGGATTTTGTGTGGAAGATAAGGGAGAAAATCTTCTCTTAGTCCAATTCAAATTCAAGGAATCATCTCATGCCAGTCTATGAATAGGGGTCCTACCACTCCAGTTCTCTCAGACCACAGACTCTTAGGTGAGCAGGCTTATTGTTCCATAACTCACCGTGACAATAAGTTCTTTAGAGATCTAGGTGGTCGGAAGAAGACTAGCAGTACTAGCATACCAGTCGAGGAACCGAGTGCCCACACACTCTGCCATTCGAGAATTAGAGAATAATAAAGAAGACTAATTGGTTGAAGCCCTTCCAGTCATTCTACTCCTGCAGTTGGCGTCCTCTGAGGTATGAGTTTATATTGTTATTAGTTTATTGTATATAGCATCACGAGATATTTAATGATCTTGAAAAATTTTTGTAATTCCGCTGCGCCACCCTGATGCGTTTTTGCCAATCTTTTCCTGCATCTTTCCCCTATCTCTCACCACTGTTGCAAAAGATTCCGTCATTGCAGAAGAAAACAAAGTTTTACGACAGGCACGTCCTGCAATCTTGCGGTGGGAATTGTTGGTTGTGGCTTATGGAGATGGTCACAATTACTGCTATCTATCAGATCGTGATCCAAATAGCTGTTCGAATTACTGTTCGAATTACTGTTGCGAGCACGCCAAATCTCAAACACCATAGTCACCATTGGTGAACTCAAGATCTAGATCGTGACTTCTAAGATGGAAAACTTTGTCACGACGGCATTGGATATTCGTTGGAGCTTGTTGTCTTCTTTAGCGAGTGAGCAAGAGAGAGAGAAAGAGGGAGAGAAAGGAGGTAAAGAAGGGAGAGAGAAAGAGACTAAAGGGAAAGAGGGAGAGGGAGGATGGAGAAGATAGGGGTATTTCTAAAAATTGGGGAAAAAAATAAAGGAAATGTATTATTTTATTCCCTAACTTATAAAATATACTATAATTTTCAATGAGCATATTAAAATATGATATTTAGTATATTTTTTTTCAAAAAGTATCAATATAAAACTTGTTTCGTTCGTCTTAAAATTTTATATAATTTTTTAAGAATCGCATTTAAACTTGTATATATAAAATTATAGATTTTTAATGTTTGAATTATAAAGATGTAATGATAACTATGAATAGTAAAACAGAGTTTGGCTTTTCTAAAAAAAATAAAAATTTGAAAATTAGATTATTTAGATGGAACATTTTAAAATAAAACTACATAAATAACTTGGTCATATAAATTACGTTCGCATTACATTTGAATGAAATGAATTGAATATATTTTGTATTTAGATAAAAAGTATTTATTTTGCATTTAAATATAATGTGTGTTTGGATCAAAAGTATTTGAATTATATTTTAGAGTTGAAAAATTGATATGATTGATAAAAGTAGATAGAAAAAGTAATATCGAGAAAGAATACAATGTGAATAAAAAAAATTATTTTTATAATTTTCTGAAATAATAAATATATTTAAAATATTATAGATAAATACTATATTCAAACGTAAAACTTTTATATTTGAATGAAAATTATATTATATTTAAACGTAATACAAATACAATATAAAAAATAAACGCCACACAAGAGTTTTCTTTATATGCAAGAGAAACTACAGAGCCTTATTGGAGGTTAGAAAATTCCCCGATAGTTGGACGTTATGTGTTAACTTTTAGAGAACGTTTGGTAAACGTTTTTTGATATTACGAAAACCAATTTTACACCAAACACAAAGTTTTATATTCAAATACAATCATTTTCAATAGTACGACGAAAATAATTACTATTCAAAAGGTTTTTAAAACAATCACATCAACTTTTCAACCCTAACTATTTATCTTTATTTTTACCAATCACATCAACTTTTCAATTTTAAAATACTTTTCATCCAAATACACATTTTATTCAAATACAAAATAAATATTTTTTAACCAAATACAACACTCAAAAAAGAATTATATTCAAATGCAATTAAAATGCAACGCGTCTAAAAGCCCCATAACTACTTCCAATCACGGTCCAACATTTTGACAGTCAAGATAGTTAATTTAAGTCATAAATGATATATATTTATTTTAACAATTAAAATAAAGAAGTTTATGCAAAAACATAATTGTTTACTTATTTATCCCAACAATTAAAATAAATAGTTAATGTAAAATTGATATCCATAATGTCACATAATATAACGTAAATATATCATTGCTTTAAGGAAGGCCCGCTTCCTACTATCTCAAACACTATCAATTAGTGCGACATCTAGTACTGAGACCAGCATGGCCGATTTTCATGTTGTCCAGAGAGACTATAAAAACGTCTAATATAGTTCTATTGTCCCTTAAAGAGATTTATTGGCTAGAAGACCGTATGGATCTATATATAATCGAAACTCTAATAATTAATTTTATTTTGCATAAACTTTAATTTCGAAACAATGTTAGAATGCAGAAAATGGTAAAATACTAAATGTTAAATATTTTAAATGCAAAAAGCAAGTTACCATGCATATTTATCAAATACTTAGCATTTTCATGAAAAGATTCAACGAATTGGATATTATTAGTTATTTTACAGTTTTATACTGTTTCATTTAAAAATTCAATATTTTAAGATCAATTTCCGTGTTTTACGTCAATTTCCATGGATATTGATATTTTCATCAATATTTATGTAAAATCTAAGTTCTGATGTTTAAGCAAATGTTGATATTTTCATCCTTAATCTCACCTATTATGTAAATTTGAAATAATTAAATCCACAAAAATAGATAGTAAAAAAGTTCTAAAACAAAAAAAAAATAGAAATAAAATTTATGTAATTTCCAAAAAAAAATTGCATTGGAAATTTGATTAAAACTGCAAACTCACAAAAGGGAGGCAGATGCTAAGGGAAAAAATATATATAAAAAAAATCATTTTAAAACAAGGGAAAAAAAGGGCTAAAAGAGAGAGAGAGTGTGTGAAGGGAGAGTACTAGCTGAAGCTGGTGGCTGGTGCGTCTCTGGGCTGTTGGCCTCCAACCTTTCCCTAGAGGCTTGCCATCACCCGATCTACATGGGAGTAGGGTTCGTGCTATTGGAGGAAGTAGGAAACTACTAGCCAAAGCTGTCTGCAAAGTTGAGGAAATTGCGAGTCTGCTTGTGTGGTGCAAGGAAGGTAACGGTCGGTTGTTTATGGATTGGAGTGTGGAGATCTTGACTGGTGAGTGGTGTAGGGATGAGATTTCGGGTCTATTGGTGTGCAATGTGAGGGTCTTTTGCTATCATCTACAAAAGGCTTCGGAGGGAGTTCATCGGTCGAAACTTTTAGGGATCCTAGAGGTTTGGCTTGTTTTATGGGTCATCGATGATTTGTTGATTGTAGATCTTGCCTTTTCGGTATTGAGCGGCCTTGCCTTGATGGGTTGGGGGTTGATGTAGGTCTAGGCTTTATTTGGTTTTTTATTATTTTAGTTTCTATGTTTGTAATAAGAGCGATGGTTTCCTAATCCAACCCTCTTTTGATGTGTATTGTATCTTTACCGTCATCATATGTGTGTTTTGATCATATGTTTAGTTTTTATTAGTTGCAGTTTCAAATAATGAAGTGGTTTCCCCTACTTTATGAGGTGGTTTTATGTTGTCAGATTTGTATTTTGATGGCTTTCTATGTTTCTTTAGACTGTTGTCTATGCGGAGGTTATGGTGGCCTTAGTGCTACATTTTTTTATCTCTTAATCGATCAAATTTCATCGTTTATAGAGACTTTATTAAAAAGAATTTGTGTATGCTCAATAATTGGTATGCTAAGGAATTTTCTCTAAATTAGGTCTCATTGTACGTTTTTCTGCCTAAGCTTCATCAGATTATATTGATGGAATCAGCTTCAGCTGGAAGTTCAATCTCATATATTGTGAGGCCATTTGTGTTAGTATTTGTACTACTTTTTTGTTTTTAAATATAATCTTTCTTAAAAAAAAAAAAAGAAAAAAATGCAAGGATAATTGATTTATTTAAATTTTCAAAGTTTGTTTAAAAAGTAACAACAAGAAATTTGAACGATTTTTTTTAATACATATAAGAAAATGAAGGTTAACAAAATTTGGAAAGAGGGAGATTTCAAAAAGGAGATAAATGAGTTTTATTTTATTATTTTTTTCGTATAAAAAAGTGAAACAGGGAAAGGTGTGCGTGGAAGGAAAAAATTTCGTTCAAATTTATAAATAAGTTTACAAAATGTTTATTTTATAAAATGGTTCTAAATTGGTCAATTTGGTTGAATATTTTTTAATATCTTGACAACAATCACAATCCGTACTCAATTATCAAATTTTGGGACCTATTGTTTATAACACAATATTTTTACTCAACTTCATATGTCAATATTTTTTTTTTTTTGGGTAAATACTTTACATGTCAATCTCTAACTACAGTGATAATCACTATACTGGTGATGTCTAACGTTTTCTCTAAGAAAACATTATTTTGAAAGAATTATTCAAAACATTTTATCAAAGAGGGAAAGAGTTTGCGAAGGTGTAGGCCCTGTTTTAGAAACGATGTTGCGGTTAAATGAGACCCACAAACGACGTCGTCATAATGAAGAGAATAATTGAACAAAACTGGTTTGGGATGGACAGTAGAGAGATACCACGTCAGGATGTAGAACTGGAAAGAAAGAATAAAAGGAATGACATATATTAATGTAATAGATTGAGATTGTTCTTGTAATAAGTAGAACCTCAAATCAAATAACATAAATAGGAGTGAGGACATGAATTTACTTGAGGCTTAACGTAGGAATACAACATTTCTCTTTAGAAATCAGAAATTCAATCAAAATTTGTATCTCGTTACTTGTTATTAAATTGAATTTCAGCGTAAACAAAAGGATATTACAAATCAATTTTAGACTAATAAAATAAGATTTTTTAAGAATATGTAGAGTAGATATGATAATTAAAAATAGAGAGATAAACAGTAATAAAATAATTAAGTAAACTAATTAGACCTGAACTTGTAATCCAATGGATGGGGAGAGGGCACATAGAGTGTATCATGATCACCAATACAACATATTTTTAATAGGACATTTTAAAATTTGTAAAAGCATGTGAAAATAATTCTTTTTATTATTTATTTTCAGAAGCTATTGTAGTAGAAATATTAAAATAGTATCTACATTAGGTACATTTTTTAAACAATAAGATGTAATTAAATAGTTAAAATTTATTTATCTATAATAATTAAAATACACTTTCACTATTGAATGATAAATTAAAAAAAACTAAGAAATTAAAACAAAAATAAAACACTCCCACTGGTGAGCCCTCCATGCCCCCCTCCTCCGTTGATGACTCCTCCGTCTCCTACCAATGACACCCAACTAATCGTGACCCTAGCCCACCACCTAACGTTCTCCACACTCTCTCTCTTTTTCTGCTTTCTCACTATTTCATTTCCTTTTCTCTATTGTTGGAATCGGAGTCCCTCCTAAGGGCGTTGATTAGAGCTCCGAAGCGTCTTCTCGCATGTTCGCCCACGATCTGAGTTTCGACAAAGTGGGGCTTCATCTCTTTTTCTGAAGACGGACATCGCCAGGGGAGGCTTTAATGGAGGTCGCTGGGGCATCGAAGGGGGTCACCTGACGGGGGAAGGCTTCGATGATGGTCGCGCGGGATGGAGGGGTGACGATGCTGGAGTCGTCTCCTTCTTCGCTTACATTGACGATCTCGTGGTAACATTTTCGAAGAAGGAGGAGGCCATAAGACTTATAATACGTTTTTTTTTTTTTTTTGTTTTTTCCTTTTTTTAATTTGGGTGCTTTTTTATTTATTTTTTTGGTTTCTTAATATATAATTTTATAAATTAAGTTACACTATAATTATTATATATATAACATTTTAGTTGTTTATTTATATTTGAATATTTATATTTGAATGGTTTTAAAAAAAGATATTTACCGTATACATTATATTAGAATTCATGCCTTAGAATTCCCCTTTATTTTTACTTTTTTCTAAATTGCATTCAAGTGGGGACCATCCATTGTTCTTCTTTTTTTCTTTTCAAAACTCAAAAAAAAAAAATTTTTTTTTCACGTGATCAACTATCCATTCATATTGCTTTCTTTAGAAATCAAAAATTAAAATGTATATATATTATATTTTTTAAATTTAAGGTGAGGGGATTTCAATTATACATTTATTAATAGAGTTAGATATTATATTACTGATAGATTATATTAGCAATTACAAAAAAGATAAATTTAAATCTCAAAGAATTCATAATTTGCTGTGGTGAAAAATCTCAATCTTGTGTGTGTGTGTGTTTTTTTTTTTCCTGAGAAACAGTGTCGTGTTTGTGCATCTCAAAATTCCCTTATTTCCCCCTTCTTTTTCATGGTGTTTAGATGTTCATTGGGAATTAATGTTAGCAAAATATGTAAAATATAAAGACAAGTAAATCGAATAACAGGATTATAAATATACTAACAGGATCATAATATACAAATATAAACAAATATAAAACAACAAAAAATTAAACTGTAAAGATAGAAAAATAACGTTGATGTAATATTGAGACACGTATTGGACATGCTATCCTTAAAATAAATTCGCTTTCTCATCGTTCGTGCTTGAAGTTCCTTTTGGTATTTGTCTCTCAAGATACAAGTTCGCAGGATGCGCCCTCTCCCACACAAGTCTTTTGGTTTTGTTGTGGTTTCCGATCGAGGATATGCACCCCCTGCGCCTCCACGTGTAAGAGAGCCCCTATACCTGATTAGTTACCAACAAACAAATGTATAATCCCTTACAAAATCATTTATGCTTTTCATCTCTTTTTCACATGAGACGAGTTTTTTTCATTTTTTTCTTTAAAATTTCAACTTTATAGGTGTATTTTTTCGGTCAATCTTTTATTTACTCATTTATTGTTTTAAGCAAATAAATACATAATTTTGATTTTTTTATAAAAGAAAACATAAATCCATATTAAATTGATATTATTATTATAAAATAGATCTCAGCAAAACTCATAATATTAATGTGTCGCATGTCAGGTGCTTTTTTCCAACACTTCACAAAGAAGAAAAGCTTTATGTTATTCGCTGTTTATGGAGGAATTTTGTGTGAAAGGATAAACGTCTTTTTAATAATGAAGTGTAATTAATACGTTCAGAGACATAATTTTGTTTATCGGGAGGTACAATATGTTAATCTCTAATAACATATGTCATGTGTAATACCTCGTGGGTACTTTGGTAAACGCATTGCATTTTAATTATATTTGAATGAAATTTATTTTTTGAATGTTGTATTTGGTTGAAAAGTATTTGTTTTGTATTTGAATGAATATTTGTTTAGATGAAAAGTATTTTAGAATTGAAAAGTTGATGTGATTGGTAAAAGTAAAAATAAATAGTAAAATTAAAAAGTTGATGTGATTGTTTTAAAAATATTTTAAATAGTAATTGTTTTCGTAATACTGTTATAAAATTTGTGTTTGTTATAAAATTATATTGTATTTAAGTAAAATTAAAATAGAATATTTTCTTCAAATGTCCCTTAAATATAAATTTTCATTAAGGGGACGTTTGGTAAACGCATTACATTTTGATTATATTTGAATGAAATTTGTTTTTTAAATGTTGTATTTGGTTGAAAAGTATTTGTTTTGTATTTGAATGAAATGTATGTTTGGATGAAAAGTATTTTAAAATTGAAAAGTTGATGTGATTGGTAAAAATAGAGATAAATAATAGAATTGAAAAGTTGATGTAATTATTTTAAAAATGTTTTGAATAGTAATTGTTTTCGTAGCATTATTGTAAAATTTGTGTTTGGTGTAAAATTGTATTGTATTTGAGTAAAATTAAAATTGAATACTTTCTCCAAATACCCCCTAAGGGTAGTTGTGAGATTCCACACTGATCACTTGTGTAAAAATGCCCTTTTGCCTACAAGATTAAGATAATTGTCCCATTTTACCTTCTAATACTATTTTTAAATATCTAAATGGTGTATGACTTAAATTTGAAATAAAATAAAATTTTAAATTTAAATTAATTAATTTAATTATAATTTTTATTAATTTTTAAGAAAATAAAACTAAAATTAAAAATTTGAATTTGAATTAAAAAAAAAAAAGTAAATAAACTCAAAAACAGAACTTAAAAGGAAAAAAAAAAAAAAAAAGGTAAAAGTAATTTGGTCTGTTGAGTGATGACTCAATACTCATCAGTCAATGGAGGAGTAGTTTTGTGTGTATAAATCAATCTCAAAGGTCTTCTTTCCTCTCCATCTTCCACAGCCACTCTCTCTCTCTCTCTCTAAACGTTCTTTTTCTAACCCTAAAAATTCTCTCTTCTTCTTAATTTTGTCAACGGAAATGGCGTCTCCATTCTCTCTCTACCTCATCGTCTTCTCAACGACGACCATCCTGACCCACTTGTCGTCCGCAGTCAGATTCCCAAACTCTGATTCTAATAATCAGAACCGTCCATCGAGCAACGCAGTGACAGACGTCCACGATCTCCTCCCGCAGTACGGACTTCCGAAAGGGCTTCTTCCGGGCAACGTGAAGTCGTACAGTCTGTCGAACGATGGAAGCTTCGAGGTCCAACTGGAATCCACCTGTTACGTTGACTTTGATCCCCTCGTATACTACGACAAGACCATAAAAGGCAAACTCAGTTACGGCAAGGTGTCGGAGGTGTCGGGAATTCAGGCGAAGAAGTTGTTCTTTTGGGTTTCTGTTTCTGGGATTGTGGTTCACCCTGAAGAGAACACCATCGAATTCCAGGTTGGGTTTTTGAGTGAGGAACTTCCTGCTCAAAAGTTTGAGCTTGTGCGTTCTTGTGAGAAAAATGGTCTCCCACATCAACAACTCACTGATGGTATCGATAACCCTCTTCAGTCAATTTGAGGTATACATATTTCTTGTTTAATCTCTTTCGATGATTTTCTAGATTGTGTTTTTTATGATGAAAAGACCATTGGTTTTAGGATTTTGGGATTTGTTTCGTGATTTGCATATCGGGGATGTTTTGTTATTGAATTAATTTGCGGTCTTTACCTTTCAAGTTGAACAATTTCTCCTTTGTTGGGCTTGCTTGAAATTTGTGGTGTGGAGAATGAAATCTGGGTTTTGTTGCAGGCTGTACATATTTTGGTTCCTTAATTTAAATAACAAAATTTTGCTGATTTATCATTTGTCGGCCATTAAATTATGACCCAAATTTTTTTTCTTTTTCCTTCTCATTTTAGGTTCTAGAATGACGAATCAAATAATCAAGAGCAGTTGTACCTAAACTGGCTAAAAGATTCCTCATTTAGAGACAAAATATTCATGTAAAAATAAGGATTACGCCACTCTTGGTCTTAAATTTCAACACAAGTTTCCTTTTAGTCCCTTTATGATTTAATGATTTTTAGAAAAAATTTTTAAAAATTGGGCTAACACTCAGGATAAGATATTTAAAACTTTAGGGACTAATTCAAGAGTTATGCAACCAAGAGCGACCATTCACATGTATATAGAATCCATTATCTGAGCACATGAATCTTACACACAGAATTAGTTTAGTTGTAGATCGTAAGTGTTCCAAAACCAAAGAATCATTTGTTTGTATGTTTAGTTTTCTCTGACACCACTTTGTCAGTTTGTCCTGAATATTCGCATTTAGTATTATTGTTATGTTTCCGCTGTATTTAGGCTCTCACTGCGAACATTTGTACGAACGAAATCTCAAGGAAGAAAAAAGAGCTTAAATAATTTTTTATGTTTCACTTGTAATCAGGGAATCAAAAGGATGAAGCTTCCTTCTTTTGATTACCGACATGGTTAACACTAGACTTGCGCCTGTTGATTATTTTTAGAACTAGTTCGAGTTAGAACATTGATAATCGGTGACATCATGTGGAAAAAGAAATGATAAGTTTAGGATTTGGATTTGATATCTTGCCCTGCATCAGCACAAGGTTACAGCTTCTCAAAACATGCCATGAATCATTACTTTTCAATTTTAATTTTTAGTTTGGGATGCATGAAAAATCTTTAATTACAAATCAAGTAGTTAGCCTTGTGAGCAACCAAATTTCACGTCACTCATGTTCATACAAAACGAAACTTGGCCGCTCGTAAGATCCCTTAGATTGTGTTTGTTATGGATGTCCTCGTCTGATCCTTCCAAACATTGGCAGGATCAAAACTGGAGTCCTGTAGAGGATTTTGAAGCTGTTCGTACCAAACAACCATAAGTCTTTAATTTCCATCACCTTATTCTCTCTTACAAACCAACACAACACCAACAACACCAACACCCCCCCCCCCCCCCCCCTCTCGATCTCTCTTGTAGTGATCAACGGTGGACTTAATTGTTTTTGGAAGACTTATGATATGTCTTCTCTTTACTGCAGGAAACTGAATCACAAAGAGGATGGTTATGTTGAATCTGTAATGATGGATTAGTAGTTTGGAAGCCATTTTAAATTTCACAAACTATGTATGTTGATCTCTTTCAATATCGTTTTATATTAAACTATAATTTCACTTGTGTACTCTTGATAAAGTTATAGTAAATGAATCATTTTACACTCGTATTTTATCTCCCTCTTTAATTTCCTTGGAGAAAATATGTGGATATGCATGAAGGCCTACAGGATACAGTAAGAGCTGCTATTGTTGCAGTATTTTTATTTTTATTTTTATTTTTTTAAGAAAAGGAGAAAGAGATACAAAGAAACCCATATAACATTTTTACTCCATCTAAAGAAGTTTTTAGAAGAAAAATATAGGAGAATACAATCAGTGCTAACTATCATTATTTATATAAACGATTTATATTTGTAGGATTTATTTTTTATTACTGGTGGTGCTCAATTGTAAGTATCCTTTAACATTATTCTTTCGGAAAACGTTACTATCGTTTTGCAGCTCATCAATGTTAGTGAGAACCGAGAAGTTGAAACACCTTTGTGTGATGCAAAAAGGTTCAATTATCAATAATATTTTTTACAAATAATGTGCTTACTTTTGAACATACCCAAATTTTCAAAAGCTCATTAATTTAAGCCTTGAGTTTATTCCAACTTTTTTTTTTTTTTTTAACCTTTAAGCATTTATATATCACAAGCGGAGAGATAAACTATTTTTAAAATATGGGATGTAAGTATGTGGAATTATGGTACATAGTTTTGTGGTATTTATGATTTAATTTTTACTTGTTGTTTATGAAAATAATAATATTACAATTTTTATTTTTTTTTATCCTAACTTAGGGTAAGAGATTCGAATTTTATATCTTTAAATAGCGTCGGGTGTAAAATTATTATTAAGTTATACTAGCAATCACATTAATATTACAATTTAGTATCATATAGATTGATTATAATCATAAACTTCTCCACTAACGCTAATATTGGCAAAAGTGTATCACAGTTGCATGATTACCCCTTTTAGATTGTATAAAAATTCTAGACAATGTTTACATCCAGATTAGTATTAGACATTAGTGTGTTGGCATAAGGATAAAAATAAATATGTTCCAATGAGATAAGAGAAAAAAAGGTCCTTTAATTCTGTGCTGCCAATGCGAATCGAATTTTTAACTATTGAATTAAATTTTTAATGGTTAAATTAATAGGCATTCACATTAAAATTTTGTAATACAGAATATCAAATTGTTTAGAGTCATAAATAGACAATTAGAAGATTAATTAAATAGTTAGTATTGAATAGAATGTCTTACTATTGAAATTCCAATAAACAACAACAGCAAAAACAACAATCTTTTTACTCTATATTAAGTATGAATCTGCCTTTCTTCTCCCTCTCCTAGTGGTAGTTAGGTTATCGTCACGTGGGGCCATTAAGTGTCACATTTTTTTTTGTTATTTATTCTACACGTCCAAACTAGTAATAATAATAAAAAGAGAGAAGAAGTAACTAGACACGTAAGACACTAGTTATTTATCCTTCTTTATTATTAATTATTTATTTTCATAAATGAATCCTAAATTATACTCTCAGTTTTAAGTTTGTCTGTGACTTTCAATTTTATATTTCATAATATCTCAAAATTTTTTGTTGTTTTTGGAAAACAGCCCCTATATTAGTATTGCATTAAAAATTGAATGATACTGAACAATTTTAAATCAAATGAGCTTAAGGCTAAAATAGCAAATATATATATAGGAAAGTTAGGCCTAGAAAATACCTTTATGATGCCACATACTTTGAATAAAGTACACTTTTTTTTTTCAAAATATCTTTGATTAGAATATAAGATTCCTCCAAACACTATTTAATTACGATATTACTTATAAATAAAGCTAGTGTAATCATAACTTATTCAATTTTGGTCCTTTTTTTAATTAAAAAATATTGATAGAGGGACAACTATAGTAACAATATAAAAGTTTAAAGGAGTTTGATACATAAAATCAAATGACAGGGACCAATGTAGATGCTGGAATCTACGGTTAAAAATTTAAAACAAGTTCATTCAGGTTGAACGGTAAATAACAATTTTTGGACCTTTGGTCATTGTAACTGAGAATGCCAAACCAACCATAAATGAAAAGTAACAAAAATAAATGAAAAAGTGTAAAATAAATGACACCGAAATTTATAGAGATTTGTTAAAATGTACAACGTCCTCTGTGTCTAAGCTTTTTCACTATGATCCAAATAGTAAGTACAGAATACAAAGTTCTTGTAGAAATTTTGGCATATCAAAATGCCTGTGTCTCTTGAAGGGACCCTTCCTCTGTATATGGAAAGGGGAGAGTGATCCCTAGGATTTAGAGACTTAGTGGCATGTATACAAAGTTCTTGTAGAAATTTTGGCATATCAAAATGCCTGTGTCTCTTGAAGGGACCCTTCCTCTATATATGGCAAGGAGAGAGTGATCCTTAGAATTTAGGGACTTAGTGGCATGTATAACAACTCCCATAATTGTAGAGATTGTACATGTTCCATGGACTTAGTCTCGAATGAGATCCCGTGCTCTGCTTGGAGTCCTGCAAGATCTTCTGGAAATATCTCCATGAATTCCCTGACTATCGGTACGTTGTCGGGTCCTATCTCTATTCCTTAAGTCTTATCTGCTACGTATACTAGGAAGTCCGTGCATCCACTGGATAGCATCTCGCGAGCCTTTACTGCTGATATCATCGTCTTTGGTTGCTCTAGCGACAAACCCTTGTAGATGAACTTTTCACATCCGATTGGTTCGAAAACGATTTTCTGCCTCCAACAGTTTATGACAACGTTGTGTCCTAAGCTTTTTTTTTTTTTGACAGAATCTGATGATGCAACGAATGGGTGGCTCCAGAATCAAGTAGAACTAATGCATCAAAGTTGGCGATAGAAAGCTGGCCTGTCACCATTAGTATTTTAGGGATGGAATTATCCTTGAGGTAACTGCAAGTGATGACTCGCGATTGAAAATCAAGTCATGAAGTGTAAATGAACCATCGAACTATTGCCCTATGGTGAGAGTTGATCACCAGCCAAAAGCTAGTGCAAGGCTAACTAGTGATCAATTGATTCTCGAAAGACGAACTACTAATGGTTGACCAATGAGAATGCCAACTCGTCGAAGAGTTGACAATCATCTAGTACAGAGTATACTTGTTAAACAATGACCGGATGACAACGATTGTAATATAACAACGTCCATAGTATTTAATTCGAGGGATCAACTTTCAAGGATAGTCGTTCGATAATGTGATTAAACAATTCATAGACATGAATATAGAGGATAAAGTCTGATCCCAACAATCATCATTTAATATTGCGTATAATTCAGGATCATTTATAAAATTAACCCTTATATATTGTTGTTGTTACAAGGGCTATCTCCTTTTTTTTTTCTTCTTCTTTATTATTGTTGTTATTATTATTTGGTGATTAGAGCTGTCTCCTATTTTTCTTTTCTTTTTTCTTTTTTCTTTTCAAGTACAGGGTTATCAAGTTCTACAAGCGGAACTCCTTTCAAACTCCATACTCCTGGCCCAGCGTCTATAAAGGACCATACACGCGGCCCACACACAATTGTACGATTAGAGTCTTTTCCTATTACAAGAGTGATAAACTAAAAATATCAAAATCCATGTGAATAACGTGAAGAGAATGTTTTGATCATGATCATCAGTCAATATTAAAATATGGCTCCACTTTGAACCTGATGGCATACATGTCCCTGAATTTTTACTTTTATTTTTAATCAATAAAAAAATAAAAATTATGGCATTTAATTAAGAATTTAAAAATTATATTTTTAAAAGAGATTTTAAAATTAAACTATCTTTAAAGTTTTTTTTTAAGTAATAAAAATGTCAAACAAAATTTATAATATTTAAGTTTAAACTCTGAAATATGTTTAAAAGTTCATTAAAAAGAGTTTTGTTTTAAAGTTCATATTTTTTAATTTTGTTATAAAACTCTGGGCTAGTTTGGTATATAAATTAAATCCAAAATAAAATGAAATTTTAAGTCTAAAATAATTGATTTAGTTATAATTTTTGTTAATTAAAAATAAAAACAAAATTAAACCAAAAAATTTAGATTCAAAATCATAAAATAAACGAGGTTAGAAATTATTTTGATAAATTATCTAAACACTTTTAAACTCAAAAAGTTAAAAAGCAACTTACGAAGAAGTATTCCAAAAGGGCTCATATTTACCTCTTTACGGTCATATTCTCCAACTCATTGATTTCCACCATTTTGTACATTTATAAATAAAAAGCAATTATGCATCATTCTCCTAGTGTGTATCTATCTATACATGTATGTGTGCACATATGTATATATATATATATATATAAAAGATACATCTAGATATATCTTATATATATATATCATAAATACTGACAAAAAAATAAAGTTAACGCATGTGCATAATATAACATAATAATACGTCAATAATGGAGTTTGACATCATCAATCTTTATCCAAAAGTAGGAACCAAAGCATTTAACTCAAAACCCAAATCGACAGAGGCCTACTAAAGAACAGTTTACAACAATAAATTAACAATCATTTAATCCACCTCAAGCTGGTAACATAATTTACATTGTATTCTTATTCCCAGTCATGCTCTTTTTCACCCATTGAAGAGCATATATAACTTTGTTATATTTAATACCTTTTCTTTTGATGTTTCCTTTAGCCTTTTTCTCACGCCAAAATCATGCTTCTAAGTTGATCCACTATTCCACTTTATTCACTTAAAAGTAGTAGGGATTTTCCTTCCAATATTTTTTGAACACCAACAGGTGATTTTGAGCCTATTCCCTCCTGCTTCCCTTGTCAAATCCAACGTTAGAAAGAAAAAAAAAATCCCATTTTGGTGGTGAAATTTTCTTACAAAATAAGCAGCTTTAATTAATGGATCAAAGTAGAGAAGTTTTCATTGCTGGCGGCTACAAGATGAACAACGAAGTGAAGGGAAGTACAAGAAAGGAAGTGGGATGCAAACGACCAACCACGGGAGAAGATGACATTAACTAACGATCTAGCTGAAGCTTTCATCAAGAATTTCCACAATCAACTTAAGACTCGATGGAGCGTTTTCATGAGATGATAGCGAGTTAATTAAAGATGTTTTTAGTTATCATAACTCTTTAATCTCAAAGTGTGTTTATCAATTCACTCACACCATTTTGAAAGTCTGTTTAAATTCAATTCAAAATGATGATCCTTTATTATGATTTAAAGTTCATTTAAAGTACGCACCTTGTTGAATCATACTTTCATTTCTCGCATGCTATATTTGCTCTCGAATTCTATTTACTATGATCTCTTCTTCTAAAAAAAGAACTAATTACGTTAGATACTATTATTTGGTTGAACAGGCTTGACTCACGTATGTCTCCTTTTTCATATTTCTTTTTATGTTCTCTTAACAATATCTTATCACGTTAATTAAATATGATATTTTAGTACATATATGAACATGATATACTAAAGAGACATCGATTGACACAGGTAAAAGAAACATCAAATTAAGACTTATCTTCATCAAACATTAATAAAAGCGACAAAGTAAAAAGTGATGGTAATCCAACAGCTCCTCGTTTTGATACGTAATGACTTTGAGGTCGATCTCGGTAACAAAGAAGAAATCCGCCAAAAAGAAGAAGAATAGGACAAACATTAAAGCATCTTTTTCATTTTAATTTATTCATAGGATAATAATTATTAGGTTGGTCATGAAACTTTGAAGTATATACAACTTTAATTCCTGGCCTTTTTTTTTTAGATGGAATGATCTTAAACAAGTAAAATCATTATTATAATAGTCATTTCTGTTAATTTTTGGATAGAATTCATAATAAGAATTAATTTTTGATCAAAATTATTGACAGATTGAATCCAAAAATTAATGAAAAAGACTATTGATTTAGTAACCTCAAACAAGTCTTTGCTTTAGTTATTTTTGGAAAAGAGGTGTTTACTTCTTTCTTCCTTTTTAAAAATGAGTTTTAAAGATTGTTTTTCCTAAAATGATAAATTACTAATTTTGATAATTAATTGTGAATTGATCATATTCAATAACTAACTCGTCATAATTAATTATTAATTGACTATATAAAAAAAAGTCGAATGACCATTTTATTATATTAAAGAATTCGACTAAATATTAGATTGGGTGGTCAAAACCTGCTATCTAACCTAATTTTCCTTTAAAGATGTGTACCATTAATATATTTTCAAAAGAATATAAAGATTTTTGTTTTTGTTACAGTTTGTGATAACAGTTAAATCTGTAAAGTGGGTAAAAAAAAAAAAAAACGGAAAAGAAATTCTATTGATTTCTCTGGCAGTAAAGACAAAAACAGGTAGGAGATATGGGGAAGAGCTTTTCACATAACTGAACCGGACTGGGAGCCTATCAGCTTGCAGCCACGATTTTTCTTTCAATTAAATGTACGCTTTTATTATTATTATTATTATTATTTGGATTTTCTTATTACTTAGTCACATGATTCTAATTAACTCCTAAAAAAATAAAATAAACAACCTTTAAAAATTTAATATCTACATACGAAGCATGTGCTTTCGACTAGTTATATTTCGAGTTAAATTCGAATTTGAACAATTCTCTTTGGGTCGGAAACAAGAAAATTTAAGAGTGAGGTAAAACTCAAGCCCTTTTTTTTTTTTTTTTTTTCCTTTCCTAAGGTAAGATAAATTGTAAAAGCATGAGAACTTCTTTTTTTTTTTTTTTTTTGGGTAGAAAATAAAAGCATGAAAACATTAAGAGAAGTTAAACAAACATGATTAAATTATTGGACAATACAATGATGTGACAACACATCAGAATTTATGTGATTAATCTGAAAACCATGTTTTAGATATAAGGCAATCATGATTCTATTTGAACCCACTGATTAAAATTATCTCCTAATGCGTATGATTCAACATTTAAAGGAAAAAAAAAAAAAAAAAAGAAACCAGAGTATATATGATGAGCATCATTCTCTCATAAAGGTATTAAAATATTAGGACTTTTGTGGTGCATTTATATTCTTTAGAATTTCATATATAATAATTTTATAGACATTAGTCACTAATGGGGTAATATTCACCTAAGAAATATCTTTGTGGATATGTTTTAGTAAGCATAATTAGGGTATAATCCAAGATATTTAGAGACAATAAGAATCATTAGGGGTATATCATCATTTATTATTAATACCAACGGATCAAAAAAGTTACCCAAATTTCATAACGATGATAATAATTAAGTTAATGATAGAATTGGCATCACCAATATTTTACCACGAGGAACAATCAAAATATAAAACTACAACACAAAGCAACAAAGGCCTTGCAATAAACTTAAAAAACGTTAACAATAACAATCATTCCCACCACAAAACCAACTTGGCAATATTAATAATATGTATTACTGCTGTTAGCGTCTCTCCTTTGTCCTCACAAGCCTATTTGACGCTCTTTAAACAAGCAATGACTTTGGCAATATACTCAAAACTTCTTTGCTGTTTACTTGATACTTTGTCTATAAATACTCGGTGTTCTTCCGCCATTTTGTGAGCCTCACCAAGCATCTCTAAGCCTTTCCCCTCCTCTCCGAAGTGCCTTCTCAACCCGACATCGACAAAAACCCTTTCAGCCAAGAAATTTCCCATCTAAGCAGCTGCCATGGATCAAAGTAGAGAAGTTATCGTTTCTGGTAGCCTCAGAATGAACAACAAAGTGAAGGAAAAAGGAAGAAAGGAGGACGTAAGCAAGCGTTCAACAGTGGGAGGGGATAACATTGATGATCAGGCCGAAGCTTTCATCAAGAATTTCCGCAATCAGCTCAAGATTCAGCGTGAAGAGTCACTAAAACAATTCCACAAGATGATAGCTCAAGGGGTTTAGCCAGAAAGAGGGCTTATGTCTCTGTATTTGGCTCTTCATTAAAGTCAATAGTCATGGTTCTTTCCTTTTTAAGGAGTTATGTAACTCAACATGCTTACTTTGTTTCACAAGTCCTCTGGAAGAGATTGAACTTGGAAAGAACCTGTTTTGATCCAACAATCTCTTTTTCGACTTGTCTGCTCTAATAATAGATTTTGAAAGGTTCTTTCCGTATAAAAGATCCGTTTCATTAGACGGATAGATACAACAAATAATTAACTATAACAAATATGTATGACTCTAGCAAGAGCGACTTGAGGTAACAAAACATGTAACATAAATCAGATTCATAGGCAGAAATGAAACCTAATTAGTATACATTGAATGATCTCCAATGACATGTATATTCACAAAGCATCTCTAATCTAAAAGATTACAGACTACACCCAACACAAAATCCCACAGCCGTCGAAAGACCACCGATCTAATCCCCCAGTAACAAGATGTACAAGTATCCACTCGTTTTTCTTTTCCATAAATCTAAAGAAATGACCTCATAGTTCCATTGCTGAAACGAAAAACGGCCTCCTTTTCTGTTTCCGAAACCAAATCACCCTTGCTCGTAAATGAATTAAACTACCAACAGTCATAACACGGCATCTCTTACGAGAAATGAGGTCAGATTTCCTACGGTTTCATGCTTCATCTTGATCTTCTGAATGCTGCCAACATCAATCCGATAGATAATTTTCAGCCTCGCCTTTTGCAAGTATAATAAGCACGTGCAAATCCAACCCCTTCATGCTTGCAGCACTTGACAGTGCAGAATGTGACTTTTCAGACCACTTCGGCCCGCTATACTCGACCACAAATTAGTGACCAGAGTCCTAAAATGGCCCCTCCCTGCAATATTTTCCCACAGCTGAGGATTGCTTTCGACATGTTTATCTGGGCTAGAAACATCAACTAAACTTATACTCATGTTATTCCGGATGATGCAGAGCTTCCCATTGAGGGGAACAAGCGCAGCAGCCTCCAATGCTTGTGAGCTGCCCAGATGGAGCTTGCTATCTATAAATTTGTTCCATGAGTCTGTGGACCTATCATAAACCCTAAGCTTGCATCCATCCCTACAGTCCAAGGCATAGAGTTGGCCATTCATGGAGATACACGGATTGCGCCAGCCAGCAACCATCCCATCACTAATTGGGGTCCAGGTGTTAGTTTCAGGAGAATAGGCTTCACTCATTACCTCGCGATGGGAGCCGAGACCCTTGAGAAACCACAATCCGTTGTGGACAACCCCGATATAGGGCACCATAGCTGTGCTCATATCCGAAATAAAGCTCCACCGGTTTCTATTAGGGTCATAAACTTCAGCAGAACGGAGAGTCCTTTGGATTCCTTCGCACTCCCCACCAGCCACGTATAGGCAGTTGTTGATGACACAAGAACCAAATAAATGGCGTTTCCGAAGCATGTCTGGTGCTCTATGCCATTTGTTTGTCCGGGCACTGTAGAAAATAACCCGCCTCATAGACCCCCTCAGTGGATCTTTTCCTCCAAATAAGTATAGGTGACAACCACTAAGGACAGCGCAGCCAAAACCTAGTGCTTCAGAATACTCTCCAGGAACAGGCGGAAGTGGTTGCCAGATGTGATAAGTGGGATCATAGGCGTGCCATGAGATCCGTCCATCACGGTCTCGTTTGATGATGTAAACCCATTCCTCAGCCATTCCAAGGCTTTTTCTAAGAGAATAAAAGAAGTTTCCAGCCAGAAGACGGTACCATCTCTTGCAAACAAGACGGAGTTTTCTATGTTCAACACGGGGAACTCTAATAAGGCAAGCAATTGCCAGGTCATCCGGTAGGCCAGGCAGGAGGGGCGGTTGAATGTGGGTCCTTTCTCGACGTGAGTTTTTGCCCTTATGTGCATTAGGATTGATGTCGGGCTGTATGCAAAGTTTTGACCCTGGGACAAATTTTCTTGCCCCTGCAACCGTCTTTAAGCCCGCATCCACTTTGCAGTAACATGACACTGAATCAACCTACAAAACGTTCCAGGTTAGAAACTGTCAAAAGTATCAAGATCCACTGAACAAATTTTCTAATTTTCTGCTTAAAGTAATCTACAAGCTAATTTAAGAAAAAATTAAACAAGAACTGAAAATAGGAAGCTGATGACAATGTAAATGGAAAATTTTGGATTATTGGTTCTCTTTTCATAAGAACAATCAAACAAGACAAATCATGACATATACTGCAAAGAACAAAACTAAATCAAATATCATAGCTTCAAAATCTTCTATTACCAAATGATAGATTATGATTTGGTTGGAGAGACAATGGCGTTCCTTTCATTCAATCTGTTGAAATGCTATCTTGTAAAAAGGAAAAACGATTAACAAGAGCCTTTCAGTCCCGAAGCTCAGTCCAACATCTTCTGAAGGCTACGTATTGCAAGATATTATAAAAATTTACTCAAATATTCATCACCCCACAAATGCATCATCCACTTTTCGTTTACTTCATTACATGTAAAGTATTCTCGAATTTTTTCATTTTTTCCAACTTCAAAAAAAAGTTCAACCACCAAAAATGAAAAATAAAAACATTGTGTCTAAATTTTTGGTAAAAACTAGAAGAGATTTAGGTTTAATTTACTGATTATTTTGAATAAACTTTGACATGCAACTTTTATTACTAGAAAATGAGTGGAAAAACTTTGGAAGAAATCTTCATGCATAAGGCGTTTTAGTGCATCATCAAGAAGCATTGCATTTATATAATTCATAATTATACATATTCATATATATACTAAAGTAGCAGTAACTGAAATCAGAAAACGACAGCTCTCTGAAGTCCTTCAACAAAATCAACTTAGCATTGATAAGGACACATTATTATGTTGAGCTTATCTCATTACAATGTCTATTTTTCTATAAATAAACCTAGTGGTTTGTGTTTTCATCTCCTGACCTTCATTATTATTGTTGATTATTCAAATTTCCTCTTAACTGCATTTTTCTTTTCTCTCTAGATTCCTAAACTTCTCTTCTTCTTTGCTCTATTTTGCTCTGTCTTTCTTTCTTCTCCCTGTATCCAGCATCAAAAGGTGATATTAGGGAGAAGGTAAGAACATCACGAATAATCCAAAGTTTCACTACAAGCAACCCACCCAACCATGGTGTCCAGGACTTTGCCCTGACTAATCTATGGGATCCATGCAAAGTGCTCCCACTACATTTCATAATCCACGGGATCCATTCAAAGAACCTATCTCACAGCTAATAACATTTCATATTCACTTTTCCTAAAAAGAAAGGTCATCAGAACAATCCCGGCTCCATTACCTTGTTATTTTTAGAAATCCAAAGAACTACAAATGAAACATAAAGGACCTAACCTAATATTATTCTAAGGCCAGGCCTAATTCTCACTCCCACCACCACAAGCCCAATGCCACACCCATTGGCTAGGCAGGATCCAAAGAGATGGGCTACGGTGTATAGAACTCTAGACTCATCTTCGGAGGAGAAGATGAATGGCATCCTAACTGCTATACCACTCCCTTAGTCGTAGCATTTCTAACGTTGACCAGAGTAAATGGACAACACATTACTAAGCAACAAAAATTCATTGTAACAAACCAAACTCAGCCTCCAATGTTTTCAAAGTCATAATCTAAGCATACCCATTAACAAGAACTAAGTTAGAAAAATGACGACTGATGCTCCACGCTCAAATCCCAACTCCAAGAACTAATATGACAAAATGCAGTAGCTCAAGCATCAAAGACACACCAAATTAAGAGTACTCCGAAAAAGAAAAATTCCTGAAACACAGAAATTGATCCAAGATCGCCGCAAAAATAATTGGTTTGGAAAAAGAATGAAAAATCTTCATCATATAAACTAACCAAAAAATTCTAGAATTTAACCACAAATATAATCTCAAGAAAACAAGAACTTAAAAAGGAAGATGAAAAAAACGCATGGCATTCAGAAACAAGTAAGTTAAAACCTCAATAAAACAAAAAAAAAACCAAAAAAAAAAAAAATGAGCTGATCAAAAACAGAACTGAGAACAAGCTTCCAATATCTTCCAAAATCAAGCACAGTTCAACCAAAATTTCATCTGGGTATCACTAGAATTTCATGAATTTGAGAGAAAATATAATCAAAAAAAAAAAGTACCCAAAAGAAAAAAGAACAAGAGGCGAGAGAGAAAGCGAGATCGGTAGGACTCACCAATGGAGCTTGAACTCGGAATCCCCTTTGAAGATTTGAAGTAGAAGAAGAGCGTTCACCATTTTGCTCCATCATTATAATAATAATAATAACAATAATAAGCTCATAGAATTTACCCCAATTATCAGATCGACAGTTTTTTTTTTTTTTTTTCTTCAAGTCCTCTTCAAAAATTAAAAAAAAAAAAAAATAAAAGTTTTTTAAGCTGTGTAATGCAAAGAAACGAGAGAGAAAAGGGTAAGGCTTTTCCTTGTTAGAATAATAACAAACAACAACATTTGCACTTACAACAACAACAACCAAAAAGAAAGGTGAGCGAGAGAGAGAGAAAACGAACCTCTCTCTCTCTCTCTCTCTTCCTTGAAAGACAAAGAAGTGTTGTTCCTTTCTCTCTCTAACTCCTCAAGACTTAATACAGCTGGACCCATGGGCTTCACCAACTTCTGATTTTAAGTGGGTTTGTGTTCAGAAAAACTGCAACAGTAATACAATAAATAAATAAATATATATATTTGAACATAAAATTTTCATATAAATTTTATAATAAAAATAATAAATATTATAATTAAATCAATTAATTTTAATTTAAAATTTTCATCTCATTTCATAAATAACTCATAATTCATAAGTAGTATAATACAAACAAACAACTAATATACTAACAAACAAATTTCACTTGATAAATATTATTGCAAATATTTCTAAACCATCTCTTCCTAGCACACTAAACCCATATGACTTGTGATTAAAAAAAATGTTGGAGATTAAAGTGTGAATTTTTCATTTAATTTAAAGAGTAAAACTGTTTATTTAGTTTTTAATCTTTTTATAAAGTTATGGTTTGATACTCTGCTTCTAAATCTTTTAAAATGGTGCAATTTAATATTTTTTATTAGTAAAGATTAAAAATTTAGACAAAATAAATCATGTATATGAGATATATAAGTTAAAATAATGTAAATTTACTTTAATTACTCATTAATAATAAATCATATATTAATGACGAGATTTTTTTTTTGTTAATTTTTTGACACTAATTAATAAAAATGATCATTTTGCATTATTTTTAAAAGTTTAAAAAAATGAGGGGGCCTCTATATGAGAATTGGTTAATAACCTAACAAGGAATTTATCCTAAATTTAGAAAAATTCCGCATATGACTCCATATTGTAGGGTAGAGTTTAGATATCCTATCTAAATTAAAATTATATTTATAATTAATAAGTATAGTTATGAATTTATTGTTAATTAAGCTATCCTGTAATCACATGATAATAATTTACTTGTTAATGCTCTATGAGCCTATTAGGGATTTATAGTTTAATAATTTTTTTAATAAGTTTTTAAACAAATAATCTAAGTTTTTATAATTGATTAAAAGGTCGTTTTTTTTAAACAGTTAATCAATTTTTTTGAATGGTCGATCACTTATATTCAATTATTGATTGATTATGATATAAATTATCGATTTTTTTAATTAATTATTGATTAACCAATAGTCAACTACTGATTAACTAAACTTAAAAAATTGACAGACGGCCATTTTGTTAAATAAAAAAGCTCAGCTATCTATTAAATTAGTGATCAAAATAAGTCATCTAACCTATAGTTTCATATTATATTCAAAAAGGCATACTAACCGCTAACATTTTAGTGTAAAATAATGTTAAACAGTGTGTTTATTCTATAGAATTATTGGTCTCAAACTCTCAGGACTCGTATGTAGGAACGGATTAAAATTCATGTAATATGGATTTAGATAAATTAAAATAGTAAAAATTGAGAAAAATAGTTAAAGAAAAAGATAAAAAAAATATTATAATAATTCATAAGGGATAGATTGAAATCTTATTCTCAAACGAGCTCAAAAACTTAAAGTATGTACTAGATGGGATGCCTGAAAAATAAGTATAACTATATAATTATAAACTCAATTGATAGACTGAAAATATAATTGCTAACTATTCTTGAATACTATTCATTGAATCTTATTCAGTTTAATAATAATACATATATATTTTTTTAATTATACAAATTCAACTCTAAAAGTCTCACCTTAGGGACGATGATACAAAAGAAATTTTGGAAGGAAAAAAAAAAGGGTCACACGAGGACAAAGAAGTTTCAAGGAAGTCTTCTTACCATTATGGGTCAAACCCAATTTGAAGGCAAGACTTAAAAAGAGACGACGCAAAAAATTGGGGGCTATAAAAGAGGGGAACATGGTCAAAGACACAAAAATTAAAATAAATCAAAAGTAAAACAGAGCCAATAAAATAAAAGAGAAAGATTATGATAGGGATTTTTTTTTATATACCTTAATAATTGGGTATTTGGTAAATATATTGTATTTATATTGTATTTGAATATTATATATTAAATATATTTTATATTTAAATGAAAAGTATTTATTATGTATTTTAAATACAATGTGTTTGAATGAAAAATATTTAAATTACATTTTAAAGTAAAAGTAAATAGAAAAATGAGATAGAGAAAAATATGATATGAATAAATTTTAAAAAATTTATTTTTAAAATATTCTAAAATAATAACTACATTTGAAAAATTATAGAAAAACATTGTATTTGAACATAAATCTTTTATATTAAAATAAAAATTTATATCACGTTTAAATATAATACGAATATAATATATAAAATAAATACCCCACAAAATTTATAACAGAATATTTTTAAACTGTTAAAATTTAATCAAACAACTAAAATTTGGTTGTTTATAATATTTTTAGGACACGTTAGTTTATAGAATTGTACATCGAAAAATTTTAAAAAGTTTTCGAAAAAATCAAAAAAGGCCAACCTTCCCAACTCCCTGATGGCGAGCCCCCTCCTTCGCCAACCACGAGGCCCCCCGCCTCTTCCGGCAGTGACCCAGCTCACCTAAACTCACTAGTGACTCAAACAAGCTCTCGAATTATCTGAAACTTCACTTGAAGAAACCATTCAAGGGCTCCAAAAACTCCCAATCCAAACATGGAAATGAGATGATAGGTCCCATGTCAAAGTGAGAATGTCCACTCCAAGCTAAAGATGGTTTTTTATTTTATTTTAGTTTTTTCAATTGGTCTTCATTGTAATGTACTTTGAACGATTCAATAAAAAAACAATTCGATTTGCTCCATTTTTATCAAGGTCAATGGGATGGGCGTTTTGCAGGTCGTCGGTGAGGGGACCCATTTTTGCATGTTGCGAGGGTGTGTGAAACCACTAGGTGATGGCCTAAAGATGCTAGCTCTGGGCAATGATCGAGCGGAGGAAGTGGTCGATCTTAGCCTCCTGCCATGGGTGACTAGCCGAAGGATCTTATTGGTGTTTTCGGACTTGCTGAAAGGATGAGGACATCATGGGAGGTGAGGATGCCGATGTTGTTGTGGAGGGCGTCGACGGGGGAGAGGAAGGTGATTGGGATCGTAAGGGAGATGATGGTCTGAAAGTCCTCAAAGGCAACAAATCTGGATTTGCCTTCATCAAGGAAGAAAAAATGGAGGGGAACTGGATCTGGTAATAGGTGGGGTGGGGAGGGGGTGCCGGAGGGCGGGCATGATTTCGCCAGTAGATGTTGGTTTTTTTTTTTTTTTAATTTCTATAAGGAAGATGTATTATAATTATTACGTACCATCAATAATTATATAAAAACTAACCCTAGGATATATAAATTGCATTCTCTTTCAAAATAAAAATCTTTTTGTTTTTTTTTTTTTAGCCAAGTACCAAATAAATTTCGCTTTTTAAAATTTCATATCTAACAACATTTCTCAATGGATTTTATCCATCTCAGTCCGTGGCTGAACCCATTGGATTTACAAATGTTGTTTCAGCTCTTCTCTCTCTCTCTCTCTCTCTCTCTTAATTATTTGTTTCCCCTAATCTTCCTTTTTTTTTTTCGGTATAAAAGTTGTTCCAGCGAAAATAAATAAATAAATAAAACAACAAATAGAATACAGCATATGAAAAAAAAAATAACAATAATACAATGAATTAAAAAAAAAAAAAGGCAAAAGACTGATGAAATGTTTACGGGAAAGAAATCACCTCTAAGGAATGGATGGTTGAACTTCAGTCGCTTTCATGATTAATGAATTCAAAGTGTGTTTGACATCCGCCATACACTATTTGATGGGACTTAACCTTCACTTATGTGAATATCTTCACAAGCACAATTATGCTTTCACAGGGGATTTTACCAACCATTAGCAATAAACAAGATTTTAACTGCCTGTGTATATACACATAATAAAATTAACCCAAGTTTAAACATTTTAACCCTAGCGTTAACTTCAACAGCCAAGATTCATAAAGGTTGTTTTGGTTATCTTAGAGAGTGGTCCAATGGACAAAATTAAATTAGAATACATTTTTATTTTTCCCTTTTAAGCATTCTGGATTTGTTTCTAAAAATATGTAAATCAACATATTTTAGTTCTAAAGAAACCGGATCTTCATCAATAGTAAGCAATTTTCTTTAAACTTGTCTTAACACACTTTTTCTTTCTTATTTAGGATACGTTTGCACTACATTTGAATGCAATGTATTGAATGTGATATGTATTTGGATAAAAAGTATTTGCACTACATTCAAATGTAATGTTTGTTTGAATAAAAAGTATTTAAATTGTATTATATGTGATGTGATTGATAAAAACAAAGAGAAAAAAAGAGAGAAGGTGAGTATATAATATGATTAATAAAATAGTAAAATAAAATAAAATAAAATAATAAATAATAATTATATTTAATTTAAATTATAATATGATTAATATTTAAATATAATATTTTTATATTTAGATAAAAATTACATTTCATTCAAATCCAATATAAACATCAAACTCATCCTTAAAAAGAGTAAAAAGCAACACCAATAATGGTATGATAATATCTTGAAGCATAAAATGACAAATAGGTTTTAACCAATGGCGGAGGTAAATAAGGCTAAGTAGGGATGCCACCACTTATCGCTTTTTTTTTTTTTTTTTTTATAATTTTTATAATTTTCATTTATCCACTCTCCAAATCAGTTATGCCTATATAAACCCAACTTATGCTTCATTTAGAAGCATAAGTCACACTTATATTAAATTTGAATGGAACGTGACATGTATTTAGATATTTAATATATTTAATATAAATACAAATGCATTTAAATAGTAAACATTAATTGATCATTATTTATTATTATTTTTCTATATCCTTTATCCATCATAGCTCATATTTTCTTTTTTTTTTTAAATCCACTTTATTATTATATTAAATATTCTTTCTCTCATCGACAACTTAAATATACTTTACATTTGTATACATTTGAATACAATGAAAGAAGAAAATATCTAAATGCATGTTGTATTTTATTGTATTGCATTCTATTATATTGTATTTGAATATAATACCTAATAAAATGTGGCTTCAAACAACCAATAAACATTTCTTTGATCCATCATTTTACGCTATTAAACCATTATATTTTATTTTCAATTCATAATTTAACCAAACATATATTTTTAAACATTCACTCATTTCTAATAATAAAAAAACTTCAAAAGTCCAACTTCAACCTATTACCCCAAGGAGGAACCTATAGCATACATTTGGTACATAAGTTTGAATTATAAAAATTTAAGCATGATTTGAGTTGAATTATTTACGTTTCGTGCTCGAGTTTGAAAAGCTTAAGCTAAAAGATGTAAAATCTTGAATGTATTCAAAAAAAAAAAAAAATCAATGTTGGAGTTATTTTGTTTCTTTCAAAATTTTATATAATTTGAAAAAAAATTATCCTATTTTGACTTATATGTACACAATTATAGAATTTAAGGTTTGATTGCAAAATTTTAATTAAAACTGTCAATAGTGAATATAGAAAAATAAAAAAAGAAATAATAGTTGCAATTGAATCAAACCTTGCCTCCATACACCCTCGTACTGATATAATGGAAATTTTCTTAGATTATTTATAAGACGTTTAGTAAACGTATTGCATTTTAATTACGTTTGAATGCAATTCATTTTTTGAGTGTTGTTGAAAAGTATTTATTATTTTGTATTTGAATAAAATGTGTATTTAGATGAAAAGTATATTAGGGTTAAAAAGTTGATATGATTAGTAAAAATAAAAATAAAATATTAGAGTTGAAAAGTTGATGCGATTGTTTTAAAAAACTTTTAAATAGTAATTATTTTCGTAGTATTGTTGAAAAATATTATATTTAAATATAAAATTTTATATTTAGTGTAAAATTACATTGTATTTAAATACGATTAAAATATAAAATTTTTGCTAAATGCTCTTTAAGTTTACATTCGAAATAAAAGTTCGAAAATTTTGCGAGTGAAATTGATTGACTTTAAAAAAAAAAAAACCAGCATTTTGATTTTAAGAAAAATAATAAATAAAAATCCAACCTGTCAAATAAAAATAAAAGCAATCCGGTTGTCGTCTGCTTTATAAAACGGGATGTCGTATTTGTAGCCAGCGTGCCCTTCTTCTTGGGCACGAAATCTCACTCTGTAGAGACGAGAGAAACTTTCCAAGCAAGCTTTTTTCTTACAAGTAATAAGCTGCTTTTTCATTCTTCGTTTATTCCCCAAAATCGATTCTCTCTCTCTTTCTCTCTTTCTCTCTTGTCAAAATCCCTAGAATCAAGCATCATCCTTTGTTCTTAAAATTTGCTAATTTTTACAGGGTGGGTTTTTAAATTTTAATCGAATCAAGAAAACAAATATGTTTCTTACAAGGTGATTGTAGAATTTTCTTCTCTTTTCTCTCTTTCTTTCTTTCAGGTTTCAGCTTGTAACTGTGTAGTTGTTGAATTGTTTGATTGGTTGTTTGTTTGTTTTCCGTGAAAATGAAAATGGAAAATTTTTTCAGGACCGAATATGACAGAGGAGTTAATACATTTTCTCCAGAAGGCCGTCTCTTTCAGGTCGAGTACGCCATTGAAGCCATTAAGGTATCCTTTTCTTTTCTTTTCCTTTTTTCCACTCATTTTTTAATTATTTAACTTTTTTTTTCTGGGTTCTCCTACATGCTCATCAATATTCAATAACAAGTTATATTTTTCAGTTTTCATACTGAGTAATGCTCACTTTTGCTTTCCTGTTATTTGGTTGTGTGTTTTTCTTTTCCTTTCTTCTGGTATATACCAATGTCAATTGTTTTATTTTTCTGTTTCTGGGTTTTGACATTGTTTTTGTTTAAATAAATAAATAAATGAATGAATAAAAATTCAGCTGGGTTCAACTGCAATTGGGTTGAAGACGAAAGAAGGCGTGGTGCTCGCAGTCGAGAAGCGGATCACTTCCCCTCTCCTGGTAATGGAATTTCTTCTATTGTTGGTCTACTTTTTCTTTTTCTTTTTTTTTTCTTTTTATATGATTTGATTGATGATATTTCAAATACAACGTAGAGAGTTCTCAGTTATGTTCAAATTTCAGGAACCGAGCAGTGTGGAGAAAATCATGGAAATCGATGATCACATTGGTTGCGCCATGAGTGGATTGATTGCCGATGCTCGTACGCTAGTTGAACATGCTCGTGTTGAAACTCAGGTTGTTTCTTTCTTCTTCTTGTGAACTACAATGTAGCAGGCAATTGCGCTTTCTGATGACTGATGTTTCCAAGTTCAATCTGAATATGCAGAATCATAGGTTCTCCTATGGGGAGCCGATGACTGTTGAGTCCACTACGCAGGCTCTTTGTGATCTGGCCCTACGATTTGGCGAGGGTGATGAAGAATCCATGGTATTAGACTAGTCTAATTATACACTTATATTTTCCTCATCTTTATTATTAGTATTATTATTGTTGTTATGTATGTCTGTCGTTGAGCAATTTTGCAATTCTACTTCATACCCCTTTAATCTTTTGTTCTACCGTGGTCCATGTAGTAGAACATCGGGTTCCTGTTTTTTATATAGGTGTTTACCAATCATTCAGACATGTATTTTGGTGGGTTTCTTCTGCTTGCTTTTTATAGTCGGCTCACCACTTTTGTTTGAGTGACGTAATTTTATTTGGGGGAAGAGTATAAAAAGAAATTAAACATGTGTTTTGAGATCAGCAAATATCTCTGTGAGTTTTGACGACTCCATTGGATCTCTTCTTTAATTTAATATCACTAACAAACAAATAATGCCACTATCATCCCCTTTTACAGTTTATGAGTTTATTGTTCTAGAATTTGGTTTGCATCCAGCGTCACCTCCTTATCCGTATTGCATAGTTTTATGCACTAAACTAGTGACATAAACTCTAGTTCACAGTCGTATTGTGAGATTTTCAAGAGTTGAAACTTTTTTATCAAGTGAAAAAGACAATCATAGTGGTTGCAAGCATATCCTAATGGTAATTTCACACTTGAATTCACCATAAGATGTAGAGTTTGAATTCTCCACCCTGAAGATTAAAAAATAAATAAATGAAAAGGAAACAAAAAGATAGCGGCCGGATATTTGGTTGAGGACCTTCATATTTTTGTTTCTATGTGCATTCACATTTGTGTATATGTTTCAATGCTATTTCTTTGCACTTGAAAAATCAGTACTTTTGAAGCGGAATGCATGCCAAGTTCTTATGCCTATGTACTACTTTCCATTTAGCTGTTTGAGTTATTTCATGGCCTTCAAAGATCAACTACTCTATTTTTAAGGAAGATCTTAAATTAATTTCTGTTCTTCTATGCTTGAAAAATCTCGATATCTGATATTCCATCGTGGAACCATACATGTATCCTTTCTAATCCATCATATTTTTACATGCAGTCTCGACCATTTGGAGTGTCTCTTCTGATTGCTGGCCACGATGAGAACGGCCCTAGCTTGTAAGTGTTGGTTTTATTGCATTGTTTCTCCGTCTTTTCTAGCAGCATGTTTATATCACGTGCACGAAGTTGCGTGTCTGTGAACATATAGCATCAATCTGGAATGGGAAGCAGAATATGTGTTTAATATGGTCAAAAAGAATTTCAAAATTTAGTTATTACTAATTAAGGGGTGGTTTTGAACTTTTGAACTTTTCAAGTTTCAATCAAAATTGTTGGCTACATAGTACAGTCCAATCTAAGCCAGGATGCATGAACTTGAGGCACGAAGTTGTAAGCATTTTGAACTCTAAATCCTCTTTAAGAACACAAAAAGAATCAAGAAAAGAGGAAACAATGTTCTTTAATAGTCTTAACTTTAAGTGAAGGAATATATGAAACGTTCTTACTTTTGTTCTTCGTTATGCTAAATGGTTAGAAATGAATAAGATGGGATATAAAAGATTGGATGTAAATGTCGGTTCATTGTTTGCACTTGGTTGTGTGAAGAACCTTTTAGTAAGTTTTCAGGTTTGGTTAGGGAGAGGCAATATCTGATGTAGATCATTTATGCTGCTTTTTGCTTTCTGGATTTTCTTTTTGAAGTGTGCAACACTTATGGGTTAAGGGTTTTGTCACGTTTATATCTCCACTTCCCCCCTGGACTTGCAGATACTATACTGATCCATCCGGCACGTTTTGGCAATGCAATGCGAAAGCTATAGGGTCGGGGTCTGAAGGAGCAGATAGCTCTCTTCAAGAGCAATACAACAAGGTATCTTTTTATTGATGCATTCCTTCGTACTTTGTCTGTGTACCAGGTTTTTCTAAAGGGAACATCCAGATAGTATGCCTGTGTTTTATACTGCTAAATATTTACTAATAACGAAAGTGTTCCTTGTGTCTGTTAAAATATTAAAAAATCAACACTTTGACTGGTCTAATTTATAAAATACTAATGCCTCAATAATCTATATTCAAGTGTTACCTATATTTGTTAACTGAAGTACTTTGAAAACAAATTAATTCAAAAAACTCTTCAAAAGAACCAAAAAAAAAAAAAGAGAGAGAGAGAGAGAGACATTGGTATGGATTCCCTCCCCTTATATCTTTCATTTCTTCTACTTTTCCCACATGCCAAACAAGCTGTTAAGAAGAAAGAAATGAGTTTACTATTTTGTCCTTAATTTTGAAGCAAGGGCCAACACCTCTTGAAATAAAAGTTTGTGGGAGGTGAATAAATATACCTATAAAAATTTGTATCTTCTCTCTCACTTTTACCTTTCAATTCCAAACAAGTAGCGTAGTCTATGTTCTTTCCATCCCATTTTCATTTTACCAATCAATATTGAAACAAAACACATGCAACAGGAAGCAAAACAAGCAAAATCAGGATCCAATGAGAATGATTGAATTATTTTGACTAAATAATTATGGATGACTTGAGAACTAGTTCCTGTTCGGATGATCATGACGGAAAGAACAATTCAGATTTCTCGCTTTGTTAAATAAATGTTTTTAATTTTGACAGGACCTAACCCTGAAGGAAGCCGAGACTATTACTCTTTCTATTCTGAAACAAGTTATGGAGGAGAAGGTACATCACTAGATCTGGCATTAACTTGTGTTGATTCCTTTTGCTCTCTCTCTCTCTCTCTCTTTTTGTTTTTTAAGATTTTTTTTATTGAGTTTTGGTGTGGGCTACAGGTGACTCCAAACAATGTTGATATTGCAAAAGTGGCTCCAACATATCATTTGTACACCCCATCAGAGGTCGAAGCCGTCATTAGTCGCCTATAAGTCCACCAGATTACCATGATATACATATCTTAATTCCTTTCTAAGCCATACTTGTCTCTGCTTCTATAAACTGCTATGAATTATGATTTCCATTTGTTTTCTAATATGGTTTAATTTTACTTGAGAGATGATAATTTATGGTGGATTTTTAGAGATGCCCAATGTTTGGATAGTTGGATAATCATGTCCAGAAAAAAAAAAAAAGTTTTTACTTTCAAACTTTCCACTCTATATACACATAAACACAATTGAAACTGGGTAAAATTAGTGCAATTCGAATTCGTACTTGCACGCTTTTAAATTTTATGACATCAATGCTATATTTGGTAAAAGCTATATTTGGTAAAAGGGAAAGAAAATGAAAAGAAAGAGTAAAATGTTTTGGTGATGGTAAAGAAAGATTCTCCATCATGTTGATGGAAGGGAAAATAAAAATAGAAAAGAAAATAACTTATAAAATGTATTTTTTAATTATAAACTCATATAAATTAAGAAATAATAATAGATTAAGATCAAATTAGGTATTTTACCTATATTCGCTTTGTAAAAATTTTCTATTCACTTTTTTTTTCAAAGTTGGAAGAAATAAAAAGTTATACGGTTTATGGATTTTCAATTTTCTTTTTTTCTCAATTTCCTTTTAACTCTCTGTCAAACAACCAAAATTTTAATTTCCTCTCCAAAAATCCTTCTTCTAATTTCCTTACAATGTGGATTTGATATAACATAAGTTTTGTGGGATTTGACTATATAACGTGGGTTATACTAGGTGTTGTATCAAAATCTGCTCACTAGTGCACAAGCGAAATAGGTAATAAAGAGTAAATAAAAATATTGTTCCTTATCAGAATTGTATTTAATTTACAATTAATTATCAAAATTAATTGATTTTAGAATTATTTGAATGGCTGATATAAAGGAAAAAACACTAATTAATAATTAAAAAAGAGAGAAAATGAACTCATGAATTCAATTAAACTAAAATAATGAAAATAAAAGCTCTAGGGATGCCATTTACTATCTAAATGATAAGTTTAAATTGAAGGAATTGTTAGTCGAATGTACTAATTTATCTATAAAAGTGTTTTTTAGATAAACTAGCAAGTACATTTATATTAATTAAGACTTATGTATTCTTATGGAGAACTAATCAATATAAATTTATTAAAATTAAACATTCATAATGACTATACAAATATTAAAGATATATTTTTATTTCAAAATACATATAAAAACATATTATTAATCAGGACCTAAAATCCTTTTTTGAACTTCATTAACGTCCAACAATATCATCTAATAATTGAGCAAATCACTAAGAGCATTAATTAAGCATATAATAAGATAAACAATTACCAATAATTGAAAATCGATCCAAAGAGCAAAAAATAAATTCAAGATCAATAAATAGGAACCATTGGAATGCTAGAATAACAAACTACTCCATAAATATAATTAAAACTAAAATTAAGCAAACGAATAGTTATAACATCATCAAATTACAAAAATAGAAGAGGAAAAATAAGAAGGAAAAATCCCTTTTGAAGTTGTCACAATTCTTCAAGTTTTTTCTCCCAAAATTCCTCCTCTTGCTCTTCAGCAATGCAATCTCTCTTGAAAATTTATTGAAATAAAAATCTAAAATTGAAAATAAAAACAAAATCCTAAAGTTAAAATCCGTCCACTACTATACATATATTTTCTATTTTTCAATTTTCAATTTTAAAAAGTAGTAGTATTTATGAATTTTCAATTTTCTTTCATTCCAATTTTCATTTTTACTAAACATTTAAAATTTCATTTTCTTTTTCAAAATTCCTACTCTAATTTTCTTTCTCCCCCTGTTCCACTCCAACAAACAAAGGCTAAAAGCATCACTTGTAAAATTTTATAACTCTTGTGAAATACCCCTCTTAAACCGCTATAAAAGACTAATGATATGTTTAGATAAGAGATTTATTTTTAAAAAATAAAAAATATTTTAGATTTGAAAAATAAAAAGTTATTTAAATTTTTTTTAAAATGAAAAGTTATTTGGATAGATAAATTTTTTTTTTAAAATGCTTTTTTTTATTTTTTAAAAAATAAAAAATTTTAAATATAAAAATTTTAAAAATTTATTTTTTGAAAATAAAAAATTTCTTATTTTTTAAAAATGAAATTTCAAAACAAACGTACCATAATCCAATCTCCGTAAAAACTGTGTTTGATGCCTTTACCTTATGTTTCTGCAGTTCACTTTACTGCATACTCTCTCAATCAACTCTCAATCAACTCGCCAGGCCAATACGACTTGATGATTCAGCATTCATCCTGACTTGATTTGAACGTTGATCTAACCATGAGCAACACTCTAGTGCTCTTTAACCAAAAAGGGGAAAAAATAATTAAAAAAAAAGTTCATTTATGAGTCTTTATTTTTTAAATGAAAGAAAAAATAAAGAAAAAGAAAAGCGAATTGCAAAAAGACAAAAAAAAAAAAATAAGGGATTGGTTTCATTGTTATGAAAGACAAATTACATAAAATAGAAACAACTTGCAGGAACACTCTGCGACTTATGGTCAAAGAAAGCGGATCAAGGCCGGGCTAATTCCAATAAAAATATGTTCTTGTTAAAAAAAAAATCATTTCATTCTTCACGGGCTGTTGTATAATTCAATATTATATTATGGTATGGCGTTTGGGTTAGATTATTACTTACTCGTACCTTTTCAAAATAGACCCACTTACAAAACAGCCTGTCTCTTTTGGACAGGAAGTCATTTTAATATTTTCTGGACGTTTTTTCCAGAAAAAAAGAAAGAGAGAGAGAGAGAGAGAGATAGGACGACTTTGCAACAGGGCGCTTTATTTTTTCCAGAAAAAAAGAAAGCGAGAGAAAGAGAGAGATATACAGAGGGAGAAGTTCATTACATTTTTTTTTTCTCCCGTTTGAAGAAATTAGATCAGAGTGATCAACGTGAATTTGAAGGCACACCCCTTTTCTCTGACCGCTGAAAGGGCTTCCAAGAGTCTCAAAGATTTCCGTTAGTGTAAGTCCAACCCATCTCTCTCCGGCGTCTTTTATTGATCTTGTTTTTCTGAAATTTTTTCATGTCTTTTTTCTCGTCAACGTCTTGAAAGTTTAGGGATACAGATACCCAGAAGTGATTTCAGTTAAATTGCGTTTAAGTTTTTTTTTTTTTTTAATTTTTTTTTTGTCTCTCCCTCTCTTTGTAATACTTAAATTGCGTTTAGGTGTTAGACAGTAAAAAGAAATCAAATCTTTCAAAAAAAAAAAGAAAAAGAAATTAAATCCCAAGTCGCAAAAATATACAAACAAGGGTTATTTGTATGATAAAATTACTGAAATATCACTTTTTTATCTGTTCGTTAATATAACATACATTCTCTTATCTTAATCAATAAATTATAAACTTTCTTATTATTAGCGTATAATTAATGTCATATTTACGTAATAGTCTTAAATTTATACCATTCAAGTGATTTTAACACACCTTTTGTTTATTTTTAGATTAATTTCACGAATACCTCTTAGATTATATACCTTATTTTATTTTGTTATCCTAAACTTTTAAAACCGTTCAATATATATATATATATATATTATTTTTTACTTAATTGTATATGATATACAAGAGTTTTCATAGCTAATAAAGTATAAATAATATGAATTTTAAAAATTTATAAGTAAATTTCACTTGTTTTTTATAAACAAAAAGATATGTTGTTTAATTAATATGTCAAAATATCACAATCATATTGAATAAGTCATTATTTTATTAATATTTAATTTAAACAGGTTAATTTGGGTTGATATAATTAACATGACTAATAAATAGGTTAAATTTGAGTTTGAGATTTTGACAAGAATGTTAAATGGTCGCGTTTAGATTTAGCATAATAGTATCAATTAAAGAGTATTATACAATATGAACATGACACAATAACACAAATTGTCAGTCCTACTTCCATTTTCAAGCTTGATTCTCGGACAGAGAAGAAATGTAGATGTAGTCATAGGGATTGTCAAGTAACGTTTATATATATATAAAGTCTCATAGTCAGTATTGAATATTATCCAATATACTGAGATAAAAGTAATTTTCAATTATAAAGAATGTGAACTTATATATAGAGAAATGTAATCACGAGAAATGTATAATTAATGATGTCATATTTATATTTTTATCTGCATGAGTTTACATTCTTAATAGCTAAAATTTACATGCATGAAAATGCTGGATGTCATTCAATATATGTAAATTATATATATATATATATAAATTATTGTTCGTGTTTTTTATTTTTCTTGTTATTGTTGAAAATGGTTGCACGTAAGAAAAGAGAAAACGTGAAAGCAACATTGTCCTTTGATAATTCGATCTATAACTCCAAATGTGAAAAGCAAGATGATTAATTTGTTGAGAATCATTTACGTTTTAGGAAAAAAGCTCATATAAATTTTTTACTTTTTAATTTATCTTCTGAAGATAAACCCGGAACTTTTTTTTCCTTTTTCAGAAAAAAAATATCAAGATTTTAGTCATTAAAAGCATTATTTCATAAAAAGACACATATAAAACTATGAGTCTCACTAAATCTAATTTCAAGTAAAACATAGATATCTAAAAACAAAAGGAAAAGGGAAGGAAAGAATAGTAGGATTTATCAGGGGAAAAAAAAAAAGAAGAAGAAAAGCAACTAAACTGATATATATATATATAAAGGATTGTTTATAAAAAAATGGGGGGGAGTTATTTATTAGTTGGTGAAAAAAGGATAAAAATTAGAATATTTATGGAGACTTCTATGGAATATTAAAAGGGTTGTAACAAGTAATAATTGATATATATGTGGTATTTTTTTTTTTATATTACGTTCGTATTGTGTTTAAACGTAATGTAATTTTTATTCAAATGCAAAAGTTTTGTGTTCAAATACAATATTTTTCTATAGTACCTCAAATACATTTATTATTTTTGAATATTTTAAAAATAAATTTTTTAAAATCTATTCACATCATATTCTTTCCCTATCTCACTTTTTTTTGTCTATTTTTACCAATTACATTAATTTTTCAACTATAATATGCAATTCAAATATTTTTTATCCAAATATATATTGTATTCAAATGCAAAGCAGATACTTTTCATTCAAATACAAAATGTATTTAATGCATTGCATTTAAACACAATACGAACGCAATATGTTTACCAATCACCCCATTACAGTTTATAGAGTGGGTGTTTCAGAAAGAGGTTGGGAAAAGCAAATAGATGGGTATTCATTTTTAAGAAATATAATTTATGAATCCTATATTTGTTTTTGTGTAGCTTATTTGCTTGATTTGGGTATTTAAGAAAATATCAAAATTTCATTACGGCATTAGCGAGGTGGAGTCAGAGTTGGGATGAAATAGAGTAGGTGCCGACGGCATATTGGTTTTAGGTCGTGTGAATATTAGGTTAAGTCATTAGGGTTTTCTAAAAAAAAATGTGATTTGGATTTTATTGGGTTTTTTCTTTAATTTAAATTATAATTTTTTTAAAGTAATTTAAAGGGTATTTTGGGTAGTTTTGACGTCAAAATTAAGTATTGATCTACAAAAAATATAGATTGATGTATTAATTATAATCTAATGATATAAAAATGCCCATGAAAAATTCTAACGTTTGAACGGAGTATTTGAATGTGTGAGTGGAGATGGCAAATTCTCAAATGGGTATTGGAATTTATCTTTATGTAGAAAAAAAAAAAAAAAACAAAAAACAAAACAAAACAAAACAAAATTGAATTCTAATCAATGAATGACAGGTCGACTTTTGACGTGAAACATTTTGAAGCAAAGGTCGAAAGGAAACCATGGAAGTGGTTTATGGCACAGCTGTAGAAGTGTTGAAGAGGGTGGCCACTGTTGCCAATGACGAGATTAACTTGGCATGGGGTATGCAAGACGACATAAAGAAGCTCCAGGATACCACGTCCACTCTCAAAGCCGTGCTCTTAGATGCCGAGAAGAAGCAGGAAGGAAACGAACAACTAAACCTCTGGCTGAGGCGGCTGAAGGATCTCTTCCTTGATGCTCGAGATGTGCTGGATGAATACGAGTGTGAACTACTCAGAAGAGAAGTGGTGAAGACACATGGAAGCTTTGGTAGAAAGGTATGCCGCTACTTCTCGGGCTCCAATCCACTTGCGTTCTGCTTTAGCATTGCTCATCAGATTAAGGCGATAAGGCAAAAGCTAGATGATGTTGCTAAAGAAATGAGTAATTTCCAGCTGATTGAACATCATCAAGATGAAAGGCAGGTGAGGCGGGAGATGACATCCTCCTTCGTTAGGCCTTCAGAAGTTGTTGGTCGAGAAAGTGATAAAGAGAAAATTGTAAATGCGTTGATGCAGGAAAACAACAATGATGTTATCTCCGTTATTCCGATAGTTGGTGTTGGTGGACTTGGAAAGACAGCGCTTGCCAAGTTAGCGTACAACGACGACAGAGTTACTGGGTGGTTTGATTTAAAGCTGTGGGTTTGTGTACAACAAGATTTTAATGTTACTGAATTGACAAGAGAAATTCTCAAATCTTCTATTGTTGCAACTAATAGGAAGAATGAGAATTTTGTGGTACATCAATTATTGATGCAAACAAGAGATATGAGTAACCTGTCTATAGATCAGTTGCAAATGTTCTTGCAAACCATTTTAAAGGACAAAAAGGTTTTGCTTGTCTTGGATGACATATGGAATGAAGATCGGGTTAAGTGGAATGAGATGAGAGATTTGTTGTTGACAGTGTGTGCCATGGGGAGCAGAATTATAGTTACAACGCGTCATAGTCCAGTAGCCTCAATTATGGGCACTATTCCGGCACATTATTTGAAATGTCTCTCTGAGGAGGATTCTCTGTCTTTGTTCTTCAAAGATGCATTTGGAGATGAAAAATCGGCTGAAAATTTTCCAAAGTTAAAACACATTGGCAAGCAAATTGTGCAAAAGTGTGGAGGGCTTCCTTTGGCATTGAAGACTTTGGGGAGTTTACTTTACTCAAAAACCGTAGAAGGTGAATGGATACGTATAAGGGATAGCAAGATATGGGAAGTGAAAGGAGAGCACAATGAAACTATTTTATCTGCACTTAGATTAAGTTATGATACAATGTCGCCATGCTTGAAACAATGTTTTGCTTATTGTTCTCTTGTTCCGAAAAACGTTCAAACTAGTGACTTGAAGATGATCTTGATGTGGATGGCACTCGGCATCATTCAGTCGCCCGATGATTCTGAAGTGGAGTTAGATATTGGGAAGATGTATTTCAAAGATCTATGTGGGAGATCATTCTTTCAAAATCTACAAGATGCCGAGAAATTTTTAAATGTCTTTCAAAGGTTTGAAATGCACGATTTGATTCATGGTCTTGCAACTTCAATCATCCAATTTGAGCACTCCACGATAAATTCTCAAACCAAAAATATCCCTGATCAGAGAGTGAGACATTTGAGGATATTTTTGAAGGATGGCCATGGGCAAAGTATCTTAGCAATTTTGCAGAAATTGAAAAAAGTGCATAGCATTTTTCTCGATTATGAGAAGGATGAAAAGCCTAAAACTGAGGAGTCCTTCCTAATGCTTTCCACATGCATCTCACAATTCAGATACTTGCGGCTGTTTGACTTATGGCGTTTATCTTTTGATGAGTTGCCAAGTTCAATCGGCACCCTCAAGCATTTGAGATATCTCAACTTAGCTGAAAACAAAAAGATCAAAAAGCTACCTGATTCAATTTGCAAGTTGCAAAATCTGCAAACTTTGTTACTTGACAGATGCTCTGAGCTAGAGGAGTTACCTAGAGATATAAGAAACTTGGTCAGCCTCAGAGTTTTTCTCGTAACCACAAAACAAACGAGCTTTCCTGAGAATGGAATCGGACGCATGAGATCTCTTCAATTTTTGGCTCTTGGTGAATGCAGAAATTTGAGATCCTTGCCGCAAGATATGAGATATTGTTCAACGTTACGCACTCTGGTTTTACTAGAATGTAATCAACTTGAATTGGCGAGTGGACTTGGTGAAGTCATCCAGTTGAGTCTTCAAACATTCATTATTGTTAATTTACCACAGACGACTGCTTTGCCCCAGTGGCTACATGGAGCTGCTCAAACTCTACAACATATGAGTATTTATTATTGTCCCAAATTGGCTGCATTGCCAGACTGGCTGCCGGACCTCACTTCACTTGAGAGGCTTCATATTTTAGGATGTCCACAGTTGACTTCTCTTCCTGAGGGAATGCAACGGCTCACGTCCCTGACGCGTTTGGAAATTTCAAAATGCCATGCGTTGGAGGAAAGATGCAAACCTCAAAGTGGCGAGGATTGGCCAAAGATTGCTCATGTTCGTAACCGTGTCATCGGCAACCAACCTCCACCTGACGATGACTAGGTATGTCTAAACATTCCATAGACTTACATTATGATCTTCATTTACTATTATATTTCTCTAGTCTGGTCGTGTTCTTGAATTTTTTTATTTTTTATTTTTGGGGTAAATCTAGAAGCCAGCTTTGTAATATTTAAGACTGATTTATTTGAAAGTCGTAAAATCTGTATTTTCTTCAATGAAAAAAGAGCAGATGCAAATTCGTCTTCGAAATATGTTAATGGCATTATTCATGTTATTGCAAAAGCTTTTTGCTCATCTCATCTGAAATTTGTTTGTTTCTAGAAGCCTGCAGCTGCTACAAGTGGAAGCGTCAACTCAAGTACCCAATCGCTAAATTATATCTGAAGAATGGTAAAGTGCTTGTCATGTGTTTCATTATATCTATTTGTGTGTATCTGTAAACTTATTCGTATGTATAAGTGTGTGTCTCCTTCGACGATATAATTTGAGTAACGTGTGTGGGTGCTTTTCTGATGAATTTGAGCAGTGTCTAAACATATGAATATGCCATTATTGATTATATGAGACTAATATATGTCTTTTGTAACGCCTGTGAGTTATGAATAAAAACAAATTTTCTAGTTTTAATTGCAAAGACTAATAAAGCTCATATACGTGGCACGGTGAGGTCATGGTGCTCTTGAGATGATGGTGTAGATAGAACCAGTATGGAATCAGTTGAAATAAATATGAGAAGAACCCAGAAAATATTCGTTGATCCTCTTAGATTTTTTTTTTTAGTAGTTTTCTCTTTTCTTTTTCTTTACTTGAACGTATTTTCAATATTATATACTAAGTCCAAAATTAAGGGTTAATAGACCAAAGGTACGAGTTTGTATATTAAATGTGATTTGATGATATAGCTTTGTGCATTGAACAATGTACCATAGAAGGGGGTAAGAGTAAAAATTTTATTTTTGATTTCTAAACTTTAATGCTCTTATAACATTTTCACTCAAACTTTGAAAGATGGCACTTACACCTTAAAACTTTCAATTATTTGCAAGAATGTACTTTGCACTTTAAACCATTAACATAAACTTCCCTTCTGTTATATCTTGGCCACTTAAGACTTGATAAAACTTTATTTTTGTCTCTTAAACCTTGGTACATTTGTAATCTTACTGAAAATTGATATTGATACCTCTCGAAATTTAAAATATTAGCAAAAACACTCGTTATGTCATATTTTGTCCACTGAGGTTAATGTGGTACTAGTTTAAAAATTTAAAAGTTAATTTAGACTAAAATCTTTATTATTGCAAAAATAATCTTAAAAATCTATCAAAATTCAAGGTTTGTGAATATGCAAGCTCCTTTAATTTTTCCTCATTTTTCATGCAATGATTTAAATCTTAAAAACAAATCTCTAGCGCATTTGTCATTTTCAGGTTTGGTATACTGCTTGTGTATTCATTTTATTTTCTTTTATACTTTCTTGCATTGTTAGTTTGTGTGTTTTATTTTGTTAGCCCTTTTTTGTTTGGACCTTTTTGTTTAATGAAGTTGGAAATTTTCAAAATTGAAAAAGGTTAAGTTTTTTCTTGCTTTGTTTTCAATCATGTCAAAATGATATTGTTAACGTTGGGTAATACGTGAGGATTGTTCGTACGTCCTTATAATCGCTTCCTTTAAACTATCCCTTTCGTCCCGTGATTAGAACATTTCACATTTTATATATTTACTAGGGTAAGTTCCGTTAAACTATCCCTAGTGCCCTTACGCACATCACACAACAATCATAGTTCAATAATAACTACAATTCAAAAGAGTTATTCGCATTACAGACAAAACAAATGTCTGAACTTACTGATAATCCGTAAATATTTGTATTCTCGGAACTTACGTCGTCTCTTCGTTACATCTAGATTGAATACCTATAAACAAAATATTGTCTGTTAGATATAATCTCTTGTATTGCCTTTATTCCATACCAAACTTTTAGTTAGAAACTATTTTTCGGGTTACTGTTCACGTTTTCCAGTTTTCTTTCACGTCATGGCCAACCTGATCCTCGTGCTGCAGCCTGCCATCTCGCGCCGTGGCATGGAGCCTTGGCGTTCAAGCACGCTGCGGCACGCTTCTTCTTCACAAAACTCGCCCCGCGGCGCCAATTCTTGCCTGAGAGATTTCTCTCGCGCTGTGGTATGCGTTTCTTCCCATTTCTCTCGCCGCGGCGCCAATCTCCACCCGAGAGATTTTCTTCGCGTCGTGGCACGCCTCCCTCGCTTATTTCCTTCTCTCTCTCGCGCTGCGGCCCGAATGAACAGCCCGCGCTGCAGCCTGCATACCCGCGTCGTGGCCCCGAGTAGGCTTGGCGTGCACGCGTGCTGCGGCATGCCTTCTCCTTGCCGCGGCACCAGTTGCAACCAGAACATTTCTAGTCGCGCCGTGGCGAGCTTCTCCCGCGCCGTAGTGCGCTCACGATCCTGAAGGGTGCTGGCCGTGGCACGCCCCTTCAGGCCGCGGCCTGCCCTGTTTTGGGTGGTGCACAGTCATGCAAATGACTGTTTTTCCACCAAAACTTCTACAAATTTTCATCAACTTTTCAACACTTACACTTATGTTCTTGAGTCCATTTTCTCACGAACATAACCTACATTCCTACTCCCATTTCCAACTTTTCTAACCTTATCCATTAACACCAAAACCACAGAAAATTAACACATTTTTTTTGAATTCTACACCAAAAACCAGATTTTTCACACCAAGTTTCATGTTTAATGCATGAAACCAGTGAAACATCCTCCTATAACACAAAATACGTTCGTTCTCACGTCAATCTCATGGACGTTTGTAAGCACGACTTCCAACATAGGTTTTTGTCATATTCAACACTAAATTTTCGTTTCAAATCACAATACCAACTCCACACACCATGAATCAAATCTTTCAACTCAACAACATTAAAACAAAGTTCTAGTATTATAGTTTCATTTAGTCCACGTTTTTCCTCTACATTATAATCTCATAAAGCAGAACAAGCTTCAATAAACAAGAAAGTTACCTTGCTTCTTGAAGTGCAAACGTGCTCCCAAGATGAAGCTGCTTCACTTTTGCTGTCAAACTTTGAAATTTTCTGGTTGTAGATGGTTGGACAAACGTTTTGCAGCAGGGGCACACTCGGTATTTTTCTCTCTTTTCTCTCTGGTTTCTCCTCGCCAGAACCAGTCGACAGTACACCAGAACTGAGTTAATCCTTCCTTTTTCGCTGCTTAATTTCTCACTCCATCCAACCAAAATGTGACACTTCACCTCTAATTCTTTCTCATTTTTTTCCAACCGAATTTTGCGTCCATTTTGTCAACACAAGAGCCCTTGATCCTAGATGAGAATCAATCCAAGCCCTTGGATTTTCTATTTCTTTCCCACGAAAATTTTCTCTGCTTTTAACAGCATAATACTTCAATTAATATGAATAGTAGTATTGTTCATATTAATTGAAATTTAATTGTTGACTAAAAGTCAACTAACAAAATTTCATCATCGTCGATCCGACGGTTTCCCGAGGTCTCCGGCACAGTCCGTTCGTCTTAGTTTCCATCAGTTTGATCCAAGATCGCAGTCGAAAAATTTTACCATTTAGTGCCCTTTTCTGCACCGACCAGGGTTTCTCGATGCAGATTCAATACCGTTTAATCCATTTTGATTCCACAAAATTTTCAAATACCAAATTTCTAGTTATTAACAGAGTTCGAGCTTATTATTATACACTGAACGATATTAACTCATTTATTTTTCCATTACACAGTAAAAATTGTTCCATATGTACAATTTTACATATTTTTCTGAGAATGAAATTTCCTGGTTATCACACATTTTAAGGTGATTCTAATTTCAGGTCAGGTTCTGTTTGTTTGGATGTTATCAATCAGACTTAGAGTCCCATGTTTGGTAAATCAATGTTCTACATTTTCTTATCTTAAGATGAAGTTTGAAGCTCTTTTCGTGTTTTTAGATTAAAATTTATTGGTCTCATTTGTGTTTATTCATTTTTTGAAAATCTGGTAAATGTATTCGAGGTATTCCTGCCACAACTTCTTCTCTATCCCAACCCATCAGACCCTCTAAATGGAGAAGCTGCAGCTTTGATGATGCGCGACCGAGTTGTTTATGAACAAAGAGTTAAAGGTACAGCTCTTGGACTAAAGTCCTAGGTGGTGTTTGGTATTGTTTTTGAAATGTTTTCTGTTTTCAAAAAAATTAAAAATGAGAATGTTTTGAAAACTGTGTTAAGACCATTTCTGAAACTGTGTTTGGTTATGTTTTCTGAGTGTATATTTTGAAAAATATAAAAATGAAATTTTGTTTGGTTATATTTTTTCAAAACCCATTTCATTTTTCAAAAACCCAAAAAACACAATATTTTTTGGAAATGAAAATAAAAAGTGAAAACAACTTTTTTTCGTTTTCAAAAAACTCAAAAAAACAACATAGTTGAAAACGGTATTTTCGAAATAGTTTTGAAAACGTTAAATAAACAAACGCTATTTTGAAATCGTTTTCATTTTCTGTGTTTTTGAAAATGGAAAATTGTTCTCAAGAACAAAAACAAACGCCCCACTAGTTTCTTGATTGCACAAATTTCTCTACAAAGTTCAAGCAAAAATGTTTTATAGTTATCTCTGCAGTTTGTGTCATTTTATGTACCATTTATTCTCGATTTTATAAGTTTCCAACTTCATGTTATTGATAGTTTGTAAAACATGTTTGTTGTGTGTAACTAGTGAATGATATAGTAACACTTGCTTGATCACAAATTAGTTTTAAATGCGGGGAATTTTGCATTCAGTTGTTGTCAAGAATTGATATTATAAAATCTTCTGCGTATGTGGGCATAAATGACCAAGTTTAATTTGATGATAAACTTGATTATCACTATAACCATCTTGTTTTGAATCTAATTGCAAATTAAAAATGGTTAGGCATTGCGTGCAGGCCTAGGATACAGGACTGTTCTTGAATTAGTCTGTCCTGCATTTTTAAGATAGTTCTGCTACTTGTTTCAAAATGACTGCTAATATCCAAACTGGTGTTATTCATTTGTTAGTTTGTATTTTGTTTCCAATCTGGAACATGGCATTAAAAAATATATCTTTTGGAAAAAAAAAAATCACTTGGTTGGGTGGTTTAAAGAAAGGAAACATAATTTCATATGGTGTCGGTTAGAAGTTATGAAACTGAAGAGGATTCAATTGAACAAAAGACACTGGATTGTTTCATCTTCTAGTGTATTAAGGATCCTATTTGTGTGCCGCTTTTCACTTTGTATTCCCGAAACCTTTGAACTTTCTTTATTAAGTTGCTTGCATTGGCATTATCATCTACAATATCGTGAAAAGTACACCAAGCCAGAAGACATAGGAGCGGTGGCAGAGGACAAGTCAAGTGATGAGGAACTGAGTGAGAACGAATCGGATTCTAGTGATGAGCAAGTTGTAGGCCAAGCAGATCCCTAGACGTATTCCTGATCTGTCCTCTGTAAACTTTTATTTGTACATGATGTTCTAGTTATCTTAAAATTCATCCTTAGCTTCAGCAACAAGACTGTAAATTGGGTGGGGAAAGAATTTCCCCAGCATTTATTTCCCTTCATTTCATGTAAATAATGCATTGTTTGTTTCATGTTATAATCTTTGCTTATCTTCCTAAATGGGACTATAATAGATAGGAATGTTTCCTTTTCTGTAAGAAAGTTTTTATGAGGTGAACTTCGGATAAACAACTTGCATTTGCCACCTCATGACAAATTGAATTTTATACTAACTAGGGCATAAGTGTAATACTTTTTTTAAAATTAAACATAAATATATTTTTATAAAATATTTATGAAATAACAGATTTTCAAAAATATAATTAAACACAGTTTCATTTTTTTGTTTTTCAAAACATACATTCAGAAAATATAATCAAACACAGTTTCAAAATCAATCTCAGTATAGATTTTAAAACGATTTCATTTTCAGTTTTTTTGAAAACATAACAGATTTCAAAAACAATATCAAACGTTACCTTTTAAATCTAATTTCGGAGAACACATTTTGGAATTTTTTTCCTAAAATGTCGCGTCCCGGGCTTGCCCAGGCCGTGAGCCTCTCTTTTCTTACTCTTCTTTCCGGAAATAATTAGAAAACTCACTTAATTCTGATTTTAGAAAAAGTCATTAGGAAATTTCTGCACATTTTTTTTATATATATACATATACTTATCTTAATATAACCTGTCTTCAAAACATATTCACATATAAATCAGATTCATAAATCATTTTGGTTAAAGGCCCATCCAAATACTAAATATATATATATACAAATATTTTTCTTCATTTACTTTCTCTTTTCTTTTCATTCCTTCCTTTTCTTTTCTGTGGCCTAGGCATTGCGGTTCCTCTCCCTATCCATGACATTCTTGGGAGTCTGCTTGCCAGTCCATCTACTTTCTCTGGTCATGGTATCTATTGTTTATCTTTATTACCTACACCATAAACTAAACTCGTGAGCTGACACTCAGGAAGTACAAACATGCATGCAATACTAAACTCGTGAGTTGACACTAAGGAAGTACAAACATGTATGCAATGTTATGGATGTGCATGGTAACTAAAGTTTGTTCCCTCTATGTTGATATTATAGTGTGACGGCCCGTCATTCATGGAGGTCGTACAATACTATTACAGTTAACTTTGAAGTCAACTATGATAGTATGTGTAGCCTTAAGGGTCGTCGGCTAAACTCCTTTATCTCTAAACTATACCATTTTTGTATAACAAATCTTTTTTTTCAAATATATTTTTCTTATTTCACATCCATATTGAACAATGTGCTTTACTGAAGCATCAATTTCGTGGTTCATAATAATTTACATGATATAATATTAAAAACTTATAACATGTATTACATTAACTCTTACTTTTCTCCCTTTCAAAATACACAGCAGAGATTCGCAATAGAACCATATCCACTTGTCCCACCCCTTGGCACACGCAATCCCTTTCGCAATCTGGCAATCCTAAATTTATAAGGCAGGGTTTTACCTACAACACAAACAGAGACGTGAGCTAAACGACCAGTAAGTTCAAACATAAAGAGAAAAAAACATAACTCATGAACCACACTATTCTCAAGATTATGAACAATATTTTCCAATAAGATCATAACCTATAAAGAGTACTATTCACCTCATTAATAACTTTTGGCTCTAATAAGCCTTCGCCAAAGTATGTTAGCATATCATAAAGCCTAACATCATAACTCAGGTTATGCTATCTCTCTCGGCATATGATTTCAATTTTCAGGTCATTATCTTTCTTTAAGTTCTGGTTTTGGGCCCGTATTGGTCGTACCATTTAGAGTGCATAACTGGGAGGGACTCTGGGGAGCTACCCACTGGCCAATGCTCCATAGCCTTATTCTTTTTTTTTTTTTTTTCACATATAGCTCCTTTGGCCAATAAACCTCCCTTGTACGAGAGGCTGGTACATCAATAATGGTTTCATTACTGTAGTTATTATAGTTTCAAATCCGGTGACCCTTTCGCCCCGTGATTAGAAACAATTCACATTTTATTCTGGTTGGGTAAGTTTTATTAAACTCTCCCTAGTGCCCTTAATGCACTTCACACAATCAATCACTCATGTGGGTGAGTCCTTTAAATTTCTCCCTAATGCCTATAGCACAAGTATATATATATATTCTATTTCACATATCAATCATCACTATAGTGCTCAATTTTGCACAATCATATTCTCTCTCATATCAAAATCATCATCTTAATGCATCTGGGTGCCTATAGCACGCTAGTATTTATCTTATAATTAGCACATAGAACAATCATAACGATCATCTCATATCGCAACTAGTAAAAGTCTAGCTCATCAATTTCCGTCATATCAGGATATAAACACCTATTACTCAAATCAATTCATCACCATATCACCTTAGAACAAAGACACATGTCAAACAGTTCGTGTTGCAGTCAATTAAATGCTTGAACTTACTACATTCACGTTATTGTCCACTTCCTGGACTCTGGGATCCGTCGACATTCTTCTGTCACGTCTGGATCGGTTCCTTACAGACAAAACTCTGTCTGTTAATCATCTTTTCATTTTATAGCTTTTATTTTATTAAAAGCTTGAATCTGATCTTAGAATTCCTAATTATAGTCTTATAACAGCTTTCCAAACTTTGATGGCCATTTTTGGATTTTTCTCCATCTTTTTACAAAATTATTATTTTGTCCTTAACTTTTAACAAAAATTACGATTTTGTCCCTGATTACTCGTTTTACCGTAAAATCCCATTTTAGATGTTTAGACTCAATTTTGTAAGCCTAAAATCCTCAAATAAACTTTTAAAATCTTACCAGACCTTTTCCGGACCTATTTGTATCATTTCCCAATTTTTATATTCTCGACCCTCGAGAAGTACTATTCCGACTTTCAGGATCGGTTCTCGTTTTTTTTTTTTTTCATTATTTCACTAATTCTTAAACGTCCCGATTTCATTTCTTATCTTAAATTTTCCGAGAGGCTCGGGTTTACCTTTTCGATCCCATTTTAACAATCGTCTTCAAAAATGCCCTTTTTACCTTTTTTTTTTTTTTTTTTTAAATTTCGACAGCATTTCCTTTAAATTTTTGAGTCCCCAACATTTAGGTAACGCCTGAAACCATCTAACCTAATTCTATTTCCATCACATATCATACCAGAGGTCCAATTTTACGTAAAGCTCCAACTTTTACATAAAATTTCCACAATTTCACATTTTTTTTCTTTATCAGGTATTTCATCCTTTTTCTTTCTTTTTTCCACATTTTCATTACAATTCTCATTTCAATAATACGCAATTACCATACAATCATTCCTATTTCATAAATTGAGGAATGAAAGTAGTCGAAATTATACCGAATTGTCAATTGGTCTCGATCGCACAAACTTTAAATCGTCCTCCTTCACATTTGGAGTTCCGGTTTGAAAATTCGACTCCACGGATGCTTCCGGAACGTTGAAAATTGGCCGACGGGCCATTCTTGATTTTCGATCCACGGTGGCCGTTGATCAACGTTGACCGGCGACGGCGGCGGTGACAGTGGAAACGGTGGACACCCCCTTGAAGATCTCGACGAAAGGAATCCATTGGTGGCCTCAACTTCACCATTCGGCCCCTCCTTCACCGGAAACGGAGCCTCGAAAATCGGACGGCGGCGGCGGCGTTGAATCTCCGCCGTGCCGTGGTTTTTCGGTGAAATTGACTTGGGCCTTTTGTTCCCCGTGCCACGGTGAGTCTTTCTGTACCAGTGGTGCTCCTCAATTTCGCCGGAAACGGCGGATTTCACGACGGCGGTGACACGACGACACGGCCGATCTATCCAACGTCCGACGGCGCGATACGGCGGCTGTTGCCTTAAACCACCACATGGGTTTTGCTCCTCTCTTCACCACGAATCTTTTGGGATCGGTTTCATGACCAACGGTGGCCGGACGGCGGAGATACGACGGTTGGAATTTCACGGCCACCGTCGACTTTGGGCGGCGCGTGCGGCCTCGTGCGGTGTCGGTTTCGTCGATTCGGCCCACCGTTGGACTCAGCTCGGCGAGAGCTTTCCAACGGTGCCGGCGGTGTCGGAAACGGACACCGTTTCCGATCAGTTGATACTGTTCACGGCGGTCGTGGGAGGGGAGAGAGAAAGTGGAGGAAAAAGGGGGGAAATTTTGGGAATTTTTCCAAATTTGACCCCAAATTTTTTATATTTATACTTTTCGCTCAAAAATTTTAACTTAGGCTATCCTGACTAATTTGGGCGTGCTGAACCCAAATATATCAGTTTCGTCTTCATCCGATGTCATTTTGACCATTTTCCGATACTGTACATTTCCCAGTCAAAATTTCTTTCTTGTGCTCAATTGACTAATTTGAGGATCCTGATTCTAAATATATCAGTTTTGGGTCGAGAAAACATTGTTTTGACCATTTTCCCAATAATGTACATGCACTATGCACATTTTTCGAGAACGGTGAATTGTCTCGGTTATGACATATAGACTTAATCTATTTCCTTTCCTCTCTTTACTTTTCTTTCCTTCTTTACTTATCTTTACTTATCTTTCACTTGTGGGCCCGTTGTTGGACGTACCTCTTGTGCGTAGGGACCGAGGGAAGGAGGGGGAGCGACCCACCGACCTAACTCACAGTCAAGCTCTGTTATTAGCCATTAACCTCATCTTGGGGAGGTAGCTCTCCACTATCTCATAGTGGAATTCATGATATTGCTTCTTAGCCGTTAATCTCACCTTGGGGAGGTGGCGCTTCATTTAGATCAAAGCCATACTTTATAAGAAAATCTCACCTTAGGGAGGCCGGTACGCCAACAACTTAAATCTTCAATCTTTCTTATTATCTTTATATCTTTCTTAACTCTTCTTTATAGATATTCAATACACATGCTCATACCTATGCCATGAATGCATAATGCTTATGGAATGCAAGTTAGATGCTTTCCTAACTTATCAAACACAACACAAATAAGTTTAGTTTAGGTGTAGACAAATAAATGTCTGTATTTACAAAATCTGTGCTAATGTGATCTTCTTGGGGTCTTGTATATTGCTATCCCTGTCACTTCTTGGGTTTCCTTGGTTCGAGGATGTCTTCTTGTTCTTGAAGGCTGGGTTCACGATTTTCGGAAGGGAAGACGAGGGAAAACTCGAACTTTGGGGAGGGAGAACTCACGATTCTCTTGGTCGTACAGGGGGTCGAAAATGGCGAGGAAAAAAAGAAGAAGAAAATAGATTTCTCACTCCCTTTCCTTCACGATCTCTCTTTCTTCTTCCTCTGATTCTCTTTCTCGCTCTCACTCCCTCTCTCTCTTGCTGTCTCAGACGAAAGAAGAAGAAGAATCCAGATATTTCTTCTCTGCTCTCTCTCTCTTTCACGCGCGAGGGCTCACAAAAAGAGGGCTCAATTAATTCTTTTCTCCCTCGCTGCCAACATGCCCTTCTCCTTCCCTACACACGCCCTCTCCCTTGTTCCTACACGCCCGTGTAGCTCAAGGAAAGAGGCCTAATTAATTGGTTTTCTTGCCAAACAAGAGGGTGACACTTTGCACTCCCATTTGTTTTCTAATTCTTCTACCTCTTGATTCTTAGCTTTTAATATTGTTAAAATATTCTTATTATATATCTAAACAATATTAAATCACTCATTTGTAATAAAATTGTTATATTATTTATAATTTACTTGCTTTAGAAAGAATGAATTTACTCGGTACATAAAATGTACAAGTTAGAAAGTTCCAACATACTGGTTATTAGGGGTAGGCATTAGGTTGAAACCATTTTTTTTTTTTTTACCATTTATCATCCAATTTAATTATAAAAATTCCTTTCAAATCCAACAAATTCAATCTAATTTATTTTATCATCGAGTCTGATTTAGTCCAAAATTTATTGGATTGGATTGAATTGTATGATTGAATAATGCTTATGTATTTATATGAACTTATGAAACCCAACACAAAAAGACAAAGCAGAAGGCATCAATTCAATTTTTATCATCCACTTATCATATATGCAACAAATTAAAATCACCCAACATGGTATATAAAGTAAAAACTCAAAGTTAATATAACATAGTCCTTGTCCAAATTAAAAATAAAACACTAAGAAAACGATAAACATAAAAACAAATATCATATCACAATTGACATATATATTCGTCAAGAAAAAACCTCTTCTGATTTGTCAGTTTATATCGAGTTATTTAATTCTAACTAGGATATCTACAAAAGTTAGAAGTGAAAAAACAAAATAAAACAAAAAAAAACCTCCAAAAAAAGATTAAGACGAAAAAGGTTAAAAAATGTGCATGTGGAAAAAAGATAAAAAATAAATTAAATAATATATTATATTTACATATATTGTATATAATATAAAATTTAAGTATATGGATTAGATTGGTGTTATTAGATTTTCAAAATTGAAATTCAATATCTAATTCAATTCAATTGGATAAGTCAAATTACCATCCAAATCTAATATAATAGTATTTGGATATTCGTTTTCTTTTTTTTTTTTTTTATTTGATTACTTCGTGTAATAATCGGGAAAATCCATATTTCTCGGAAAATAATTACTGTAGGAAAATAAACCGGTAAAAACCTATCAGAGTGGCGCAGCGGAACAATAAAAATTTTTAGATCGTTAAATATCTCATGATGCCATATACAATAAATCAACAACAATTAAAACTCATACCTCAAGGACGCCAATATGCAGGAGGAGAATGACCGGAGGCTTCAACCAACTAGCCTTCTCTACTATTCTCCAATTCCCGAATGGCTGAGTGTGTGAGCACTCTGAACCTCGATCGGTATGCTAGCACTGCTAGTCTTCTTCCGACCACCCAGATCTCTAAAGAACTTTATTGTCACAATGAGCTGTGCAACAATAAGCCTGCTCACCTGAGAGTCTGTGGTCTGAGAGAACTGGAGTGGCAGGACCTCTATTTATAGACCTGCATGAGGTGAATCTCTGAATTTGAATTGGATTAGGAAAAGATATTTTCCCTTATCCAAACCCAAAAAAATCCGAATTTTCCAAGGGAAAATCTCCACAAACAAATTCGGTTTTTCTAGATAAATCCAATCCAAATCTCAACAAGATTTTAACTAGAATCTTATCTTCCTTTTTCAACCAAAAAATCCGAAATTCACAAGGAGAAAATCCTCCAAAAGATTTCGGCCATTATGGATAAGGGAGAATCAAAATTCCACTAGGATTTTTCAAGCTAAATCTCATCTTAACCTTATCCAAAAATAACCGAATTTCCTAGGATTAGGGATCCAAAATTTCGGCCACTTTTGGGAAGAGAGAGAAACCAAATTCAACTAGGATTGAAGCTTGAATATTCCCTTGAATCTTATCCACAAAATCCGAAATCTTTCATGAGGATTATCCTCAAAATTTCGTCCCTTATTTGTTGGGATTTTGATTCAAAATTCAAGTAGGATTCTAACAAGATTATCCTCTCCAAATCCAACTCAAATTCGAATTTCAAACCTTGTGGATTTTCCACAACAAATTCGAATCCTACTTGGACTGTGATTAAAAATTTGAATTTCAAATTTCAAATTCAAATTTCAAATTCAAATTTCAAATTTCAAATTTCAAATTTCAAATTTAAATTTCAAATTCAAATTTCAAATTCGAATTTCAAATTCAAAATTCAAATTTCAAATTTCAAAATTCAAATTTCAAATTTCAAAATTCAAATTTCAAATTCCACAAAACGGTTGTATTTCATATTCTTGTTCTCATGGATAATTTTCTACAACTCCAATCCAATCTCAAATAAAATCATGGCAACTTTATTTGGAGTTCGAATAATTGTGTACTCTATTATCCAAAACAAAATCTGAATCCAACCGGAGAGAATCTTGTCTACCATCCTAATCCTGTGACATCACCATCCATGCATAATAAACTAGCCAATAGCATACACAAATCAATTTGCCAAACGTTAAGGAATTATGTGGAGCTAGTAGAGGGACTGATTGGACATATATAATCGGGCTCCCGTGATTCCATATGATCATCATTCTGTACCGAACAACTCAATCATATGATCACTAATTTCAGAGTCACACCACTATAAACCTGAAACTGAACTCCCAATTATATACCGTATTACGTAAGCCTGTGACGAGCTACCATCCAATGACCTTGTCATATACGCAAAACCCTCATATGATATCCATGATCAGCCTTAGGTCAAAGTCCGTTTAATCCTACTGATCAGGCTATCTTAAAGTTCCATTATACTACCGAATCAAGAAAATGATTATTCACCATATGTGAATAAGAAGTCATCCGCCCAGTAGACGACCCAAGGCCTTGTCCATTTTCACATTCAGTATAATGCCTTTAAGAGGATACCTTTAACTCCTCAGAGCTATGATTCCGATATCTGCAAACAAACCCTTCATCGTATACAAGTCATGCACCCAACGAACCGGTCTATAAGCTTACTACCCTCTGAGACGCTTTAGCCATTGGAACATCAAAGTACACAAGTCATATACATGAAGAAGTTCATTTACTCAGGATTAAGGTTATTGCATAATGAACGTCAAAAGCAGATTGATCCACTCATAGCGGACTACGTAGATCAATCACGCTTTAGTCCCGGTCTAATATGTCACCACCAAGCAACATATCCATGTCTCTACTTGGGAGTCCAGCTCCAGACAGTCAAGACAGACCGTCCCCTCTAAGGCTTTAGACAACATAATAGTCTTAACATGAGTTAGATGCTCGGTCTAACCCCATAGACTACAGACCATAGTTTAGACTGCTAACTTTAGAACATTGTCTTCTCGCATACAAAAGTCCATTGCATGCAACGTTCTAACAGTTTTAACACAAGCAGTCAGTGAGCCATATTTGCTTACATTTACTTTAACATGTAAATAAGATAAGGACAGATAGCAATGTAATGAATAACCTCTATGTATAATTTTATTATCCAGTTCAAAATGAATACATCAAAATGTCTCTAATACTTAGGGCATTTCCTAACAATTACACAATGAATTTAAGCGTTAAAATGTGAAATTAAGTGATTTAATATTGTTTAGAACTAAATAAAATGTTCTAACAATGTTAAAGGATGAAAAATGATTAATAGTGATATTATGTGTGTACACATATGTACCACTCACAGTATCAAGAAGTAGGTCAAGATGATATTATCTTGACATAAAACTGATAAATTTAGGTTCAGTACTCCCAAATTAGTTAAGATGGCCTATTAGCACGCTCAAATTTGATAATTGAGCACAAGGGTAATTTTTGACCGAGAATTCGCAGTATCAGAAACTGGTCGAAATGACCTCAGATGAAAATAAAACTGATATATTTGGATTCAGGACGTCTAAATTAGTCATGATAGCCTATGTTGAAATTTTGGGCGAAAAAGTATATAAAGAGCGGAAAAAGTGGAACTTTCTCATTTGCCCACGAGCACTCTCTCTCCTCCTTCTCTCTCTCTCTACCCGAATGTGTACAGTAACCGACCATCGAAAACGATGTCCATTTTCGACACCGCCGGTGTCATCGGAAAGCTCTCGGCGAGCTGAGTTTGATGGCGGGCCGACGCGACGGAGCAGCCGCCGAAGCAAGCCACACGCACAGCCTGAAACTCGCCGGAGCCGAGAGTTTCGAACGCCGATTTCTTCGCCGTCCGGCCACCATTTGCCATGAAACCGGTCCCAAAAGACTTGTGGTGAAGAGTAGAACAAAACCCATGTGGTGGATCGCCTCAACACTGGCGGAATCGCGCCGCTCGAGCTTCAAAAAATCCGACGAAACACCGCCGTCGAAACCGCCGATTCCAGCCTAGTTGAAGCACGCCGTTGATACAGAAATGCTCGCCGTGAAGAGGGGAGCAAAAGCCCTCAACCAATTTCGGGGAAAAAGTCCGGCACGGCGGAGCTCCACCGTCGCCGCCGTGGCCGTGACTTTCGAGGAGGTTTTCCGGCGATAGATGTGTCGAATGGTGAAATTGAAGTCACCAATGGATTCCTCTCGTCGAGATCTTCAAGAAGGACTACCCACATTCCACCGTTGCCGCCGTTCAACGCCGGTCAACGGTCGGTCAACGGCTGGTCAACGCCGGTCAATGGGGACCGGTGACCGAAAATTGAAATTTGGCCCGTTAGCCTATTTTTGACGTTCCGGATGCATCCGCGGGGTCGGATTTGCAAGACGGGACCTCAGATATGAAGAACGAAGAATTAGGCTTTATACCGTCGAGACCGGACTGCAATTTGGTATAAATCCCGACCTTTTTACGTTCCGCAATTTAATTGTTTGGGACTATTGTATGATTTTATGATTATTGGTATGAAAATTATGGAAAAGAATGTATGTAAAAAGAAGAAAATGGCTGTAATGGAGAAAAAGAAAAATATGTGATAATGTAACGATTTTGCGTAAACAGTATGAGTTTTACGTAAAATCTAGGCCTCTGGTATGGTACGTGATAGAATTAGATCAGGATAAATGGTTTTCAGGCGTTTCCTAAACGCTGGAACCTCAAAAATTAAGCAGAAATACTGCCAAAATTTCTAAAAACGGCACTAGGAGTAATATGGGAAAACGAGGGGTAAAATATGATCGGGAAGGGAACCCGAGCCCCCTCGAGGAATTAGGGCATGGAAAAAGGAATGGGCAAGTTACGATTAGTAAACTGACTCTTAGGTCGGAATAGTACTTCCCGAGGGTCGGGAATGTGAAAAATTGGTAAAATAATAAGAATTGATCCGGAAAAGGTCCGATAAGATTTAAAAAGTTAATTAGATGATTTTGGGTTTAGAAAATCCAACCTAAGTATGAAAATGAAAATGTTATGGTTAAACGACCCATTAAGGGCAAAACGGTCATTTTGCCCAAAGATTCCCAAATTATGGGAAAGGAGCCCCATGACCTTGAGTTTGTAAAAGTCAAAATTGAGGTTTAAGTTATGAAAAATCACATCAAAGGCAAAATTGTAATTTTGTCAAAAGTTAGGGGTAAAATCATAATTTTTCAAAAGTTGGAGAGAAATTCAAAAATGGCCATTAAGGTTTAGAAAGCTATCCTAAGGTTATAATTAAGGGTTATAAGATTAGAATCAAGCTTTTTAATAAAATAAAAGCTATAAATGAAAATGTCATTAACGGACAAAGTTTGTCTGTAGGAACCCAATTCAGAAGCGACAAAGGACGTCTATGGAATTCTAAGAAGAGGATAAGCACGCTATGAGTAAGTTCAGACATTTACCCGTCTGCAACTTTGAACAAGCTTATCGTGTTTATATGTTTTGTATGCAAATGTCATGATGTGACTTATGATAATGTTATAGTAACGCTATAACAATACTATGATGATGTTAAAAGATAGGTTTTAATAAATAATTTATAAAAAATATATATATGTATATACTGAATTACAAAGGAAAGGTATTATAAAAGTTTTATGGAAGTTAAGTTATGATTGATAAAGTAACGATGATCAGTGATGAAAGGAATTAAGAAAATGTATGTTTTATGATAACGAAATGATAGGGGTTTTATGAAAAATGATATGAAAGCAAAGAGTTAGACAAGAAAGAGAGGCAATGATAGGTTAAGATGAAAGGTATGATGAAAGGATTAGTACATAACGATAAGATGTGATTGATAGAATAGAACGATAGGCTATGATCGATAGGAGTATAATGATAAGATACGGTAGATAGGAGGATGCAAATGATAAGATGAACAGAGAATAATTATCTACACTTAACAAAACGTGTTTTTGTTTGTTATGATGTAATGTGATGTGATGTGATGATATATATAAGTAACATGTGCTACACATGCTAAAGTGTGATTAACATAATTCACACAAGTAAAGTAAAGAATTAAGAAAAGAAAAACAACGAAAGAACAAATGTTCCATGAAACGTTTTATAAAAAATGAGAAATGAAAGATGATGAATGTCATGAAAAAGATGTATAACGAAAAATCAATATAAGAAAAATAAAAGCCTACAAGATAATAAGACTGAAAACTTAAGTTGTTAACGTACTGTTCTCCCTACAAGGTTGAGACTTCCGGTCTATATCCTCCGCGTTGATGTGGTGCTACCCCGAAGGTGTGGTAGATTATAGGTTGGACCAGCCCCGAAGGTGAGGTTTTATGTGACTGTGAGGTAGGTTGGTGGATAGCTCCCCCTCCTCCCACTGTCCGCGCGCAAATAGGTACGTCCAACAACAGGCCCAACCAAAGGAAAGTGGAAAGAAAACAAACGAAAGGAGAGTGAAAAGAAAAGAAAGGAAAAGAAAAGGAAAGAAAAGAAAGGAAAGGAAAATGAAAAGAAAAGAAAAGAAAAGAAAGGAAAAGAGAGTGCGTGAAAAGGAAAGAAAGGAAAAGAGAGTGCGTGAAAAGAAAAGAAAGGAAAGGAGAGTGAACATAAAAGAAAAAAAAAGAGAGTGAAAAGAAAAAAAAGGAAAAGAGAGTGGAAAGAAAAGAAATGAAATGATACGAAAAGAAAAGAAAAATAAAGAACAACATAAAAAGAAACAAACGATATGAAAGAATAACACAGTGAAATCGATGAAAAATAAATAAATAATAAAACGAAGTTAAAGGATCATAATAGAATTATATATGTGGTGTGATGTGTGTATACGTGATGTCATATATTCTAGTAATAATATATATTACTAGTATTTATAAGTTAATGAATATATGTTTGAACTTACTGAGCATCTAGCTCATTAGTTGTTCGTATGTTGCAGGTAAGCAACCTGTTAGTTTAAAGTAATATGATGGACAACGGAAGGATCTACACGTGCCAAAGGACTAGGCAAGGGTATGGTACTACCATGAGTTTTTTGCTGAACGTTCAAAAAGGAAGATGAAAGAAAGAAATTTATGAAATATGTGTTATAAGAGTATGATAGAGATATAGATATAATATGTAAGTTAAAAGAAAAAAAAATTTGCTATAGAAATTGTTTCCTCTTTAAAATGAGAACGTTAAGGATGGAAAGTTAAGTATGTTAAGTAAGAGGATGACGACCCACGAGGTTGCCAGCCATCGTGGTCTGCGTCAGAGTTCGGCTGGTTAGTATTGTAATGTACGTGGGGGGGCGTCACACTTCGGTTGGATGTATTAGATAAATGAATGTTGTGCCCACCTCTATTGGTTACTAGGGGTTTCTTTTTATTTTTATTTTCCTAAAAAAAAAAAAAAAGATTTGGTTAGAAGTTGTACATCTTTTATAAAATGAGAGAGGGGAGGAGTAAGAGAAAGGAATGAAATGATTTTTAACGAAAAATGAGGCATCAGTATTAGTACGAGGTTCTTTGGTGAGTTTAGATGTATTTATCATAAAATTGACACCTCACTAGAATGTCATGTTAACTGCTTGAATGAGCTTTCCTAACATTTCCGTCCGTCAACCTTAATCGCTCTTTGCATTTTATTCTTTCGCCACTGTTTGCTTTGCTGTCTGTTTCTCCTAAACATCAATAGTTACTTTGAAAATTTAGGAAATATTCCTGCAAAATTATAGCCAGACAGGATTAAATACTAAAGAAAATAAAAAAAAAATAGAGAAGATAACACCATCACAAGATTTACTTTTTTGCTTCGAAAGAACACCACAAACCTAGGTGGCATGTGCAAGTACGAAAATGTTGTGCAAGTACGAAAATGTTGATATTGACAAAGTTATTGAGATTTTGATTTACAGATAATATTAATAAAAATATCGATATTGATTGATGTATTGAATAAAAAAAAAAACTTTAAGTTTAAATTTATAATGAATCTTTACAGAACAATAAGACAATTAATATAACTTATTCTATAATAATTTAATAATTAACATAATGCATTTTTTGATTAAATATGAGACTTACGTCGCATAACACAATAGGAAATCACGATAGATTTTTATATGATGTTCCATACTCAATATTAACAAAATACAATAATATAGGATAAAATGTAAATATTAAGTGCCAAATACAACAAAATGTCTGAATATATACAGACTTCAAATGTCTTTAGTACCAAAAGAGTTTCCAACAGGCTATCAAGAATTGATAGATTTTGATCTTGATCCAAATATTTATAAAGTAAAAAACTATTCAAATTGCAATTTTAAGAAGTATCATTATTAAATGTCATAAGTTGAAGAATGTTTTTGTCACATTTATTGTGTAAAAAATAAAAGAAAAAGAAATAAAATATGCCTGTAAAATTTTAAGTTTTGCAAAAACAAAAATTTCCTTAGAATTTTTGAATATTACGTGGACATATAAAAAAAAATCCAAGTTATTCATAAACATTCGTTGATATTGTAGATATTTTTGGACATTATGAACATTTGATGAACATTGAGAAGATATCTTCCCTAACCATGTTAAGACTTCAAACTACAGATAATGTCACAGAAATGTCAATAAAATCATGAATGTTTTCATTAATGGCTACAAGAGTGCAGAGAGACAACCGGGTAATAAAGATTACTAGTACATAAATTGCTGTTAACGTCGGAAAAACCAACGTCTGCGGCCTTTCTATGTCACTTTTAATTCGACGTTAAAATAGGTACTTTAGACATCGTTTATACCAAAACGCAAGTTTAATGTCCTACAAATAAAAAAAAAAAAAATAGGCGTCTTGCAGCATTGGAGACTGGAACTGACACTCACATTCCAATATATCTTGCAAAACGTCCTTCAATACAATGCTCCGAAAAGATATCTATATCTTATTTATTTATTGCTGTTGCATTATATTTAAATATAATGTAATTTTTATTAAATATAAAAATATTATATTAAAATATTAAAATATTATATTTTAAATTTATTATAATCATTATTTATTATTTTATTTATTTTATTATTTTTATTAATTATATCATGCATTTTTTTATCTTTCTTTTTTATCTCTCTACTTCTATTAATCACATCACATATAATATAATTTAAATAACTTTCATTTAAATACGTATAATATAAATATTTTTCATGTAAATATAAATTATATTCAATATATTACATTCAAATATAATATATTTAATATATTATCCAAACGTGTAATTGACAATTTATATATATGGTTTTGATCTGGTACTTGTGCAAAAATTACGTGAAAAGCCTCTCTCTTCCAGCCTCCATCCCCTGACAAACAGATGTAAAGTATTTATATAGAATGAGATGAGGAAGGAGAGAGAAAAGGAGAGTGAGAGATGGGTTGGCGTTTATTGCCAGAGCCGGAGGTTGCCAAAGTTGGAGTTCGAAAAATACAAGAATTTTCCAGAACCTCCATAACTAGATTGATGATTTTTTTTTTTTTCAATTACGTTGATTTCTATACATTTATCCACGGTTGAGTTCACATTCTCTAAGAATTGTTTTACATTCCATTTCTCCAACTTCACATCTTTGTCCTTTAAAGAGCACATCCATGTTCAAATTAAACATATGCACATTTATTGTCTTTCACATTGACTTACTTTAAACATTTTACCCTCATTTACATTTTGAAAACCATTTCATCCTCTTGCTGGCATAGCTGCAATAGCCAAATTTTCTTTTGTTTTTGTCAGCCTCGCTTTCCCTACCTTGGGCATGTGTCCATGTGTTGATGGCAATTTCATGCCATGTCACCGTCGGATACCAATTGAACTGGATTTGAGAATTTACTGGATTTGAGAATTTGTATATATATACACACATTATGGGAAATTTCTATATACTATATATATGTGCATAAATACATTTTAAATCTTTAACCATGAGTACATACGAGATGAAAGTCCACAAGATTCAGTGTGCTTTAAAATGAATATGTACAAAGGATGACTACTGCTAGCAAAAAAACCATTGCATTGGGTGGAGTAGAAATTTATATCTCCACCACATATTGGCGACTGATATCTTTAAAAAACCAAAAAAAAAAAAAAAAAGAATTGATGCAAAAATAAGTTATGACTAATTTATTAGTAAGCGAATTTGAAAAACTGAAATTTTCTGTCCAATTTTACTATCTCAAATCATGTCTAATTAATTATTTTATGACATATTATTGAAAAAAGCTAGATTTTAAGATAAAAAAATTATTTATAAAATTTTTCAAATTTTTTTAAATAATATGATATAATATTATTGGTTAGATATTACTTAGGATATCAATAATTTTGATAGAAGATTTGAATTTAAATTTGCATGCCGCATATATTCATCCAAATCTCTTCTTTGCTTACCCAACACCTACAAAATCGAGAAATCAAATTATTTAAGTGACATTTAATATTGTTTTTGAAATATTTTCTGTTTTCAAAAAAACTGAAAATGAAAATATTTTAAAAACTTTATTGAAAATATTTTTGAAACTATGTTTGATTATGTTTTTTGAGTGTATATTTTGAAAAACATAAAAATAAAGCTTTGTTTAGTTATATTTTTGAAAACCCATTTTATAAATGAGTATTTGATCAAAACATATTTATGTTTAATTTTTTAAAAAATAACAAAAAAATAATTAATTAGTAATAATTAAAAAAAAAACCTTTGGTGGGGGGTTTGTAATGAGGGGTAGGAGTGGAAGACATTGGTGATTTGAGTTCTAGGTGGCAGCGACAGTAAGATTTAGGTCGTGAGTCGATGGTCATCGTCGCGAGTCAGTGGTCGTCATCGTGAGAGAGTTGTCGCCTCGCTTCAATGGTTGTCATAGTTGTCAATATGTGATTGTCACCCTTAACCAGAGATGGAGACCATCGTCGGACATGGTCATTGTCATTGATGCTATACAAGTATAGGAAAAGAGAGGAGAAGGAGTGAGAAAATGAAAACAAAAAAGTGATAACAACTTTTTTTTGTTTTCAAAAAACTTAAAAAAAAAAAAACATAGTTGAAAACGGTGTTTTCGAAATAGTTTTAAAAACGTTGAATAAACAAATATTATTTTTAGACCATTTTTATTTTTTGTGTTTTTAAAAATGGAAAATCATTCTCAAAACCAAAAACAAATATGTGATATATTTGAGATTCATATAATTGGTCATTATGAAACGAAAACCAAAGCAAATCCAAAATAAAGTAACAAGAAAAAACAAAAGGAGCTTATTTTAAGAAAAATATTTAGAATTTAACAATAAAGCGAAAAAACGTAAAATTTCAACATAACAGGAACAAAATGGTATTAGAAAATAAGAGAATCACATGGAGATCAAGATAGCAAAAAGAGACATTAATCTAATTAGTAATATTGGACTAGGGGGTTGGGCGGTTAGAGAAAGTAGGGGAATTGTAGAGGATGAAACTTCTACAGTTGAATTTGTATTTAGGGCCAATGATTGATAGACTTTTGGCAAGATGCATCTGAGATACAGTAACTAAACGCAGAAAAATAAAAAGGAAAGCAATAAAAGACAGAGAAATAATTTTTAGAGAGATTGACCCATAATCTCTCGAGGACTATGTTTTCTGTGGTATTTTGAGAGAATTCATTATCTATGTAGAAAAATACAAGAGAGCTCATGTAAGTCAAAAATAGGGTAGAAAAGATGAAGAGGATGTTAAGAATACAATGATGCCGAGGAAAATAGTGAGAGGGTGGAGGATGATGGAGATTGTGGGTTATCGTTAATGGTGGCTGCAAAGATTGTGTGGGAGTATGCTAGGGTGAGTGTGTAGGTAAAGGTGCTTTTGATTTTGATGAGGACATCTATTTATAGCTGTTGGCAAGAACTTGAATTAGTTCAAATTAATTTCAAGATTTGAATTTAAATAAGATCTTAAATTATCTAAATCTTCTTAAGATAAAATCTTAATATTTGAATTTCATAGATTTAAATTAATAGGCCTAATTTAAATATATTTGATGTTAGAAGAATATCAAAATTCCTAAAATCGTAGGTAGATAATTTTAGAGAATATCCATGTAATCCCTAAAATCTCAGATTGGGACTCGCTGGGGACTCCCTAGTGGTCGCCTAGATGTACATTCTAAGACCGATTCACGAACAGGGCTTGTTTTGATCATTTGACCTAGGGCTTGTTTTGAGTCTGTAAGGTTGTTAGCTTGCACTTTGCACCATACTCAATGATAACATGTGTTGACACGTGTATGGTGAGATGAGGTACGAAATTTGACCTAACTGGAAAAAACTTTAATATTGGGCTGGGTGGTTTAGCAATCTTGTTGAAATTTTTCTTACTAATTTTTAGAGTTAAAATTGATGCCAGTTCTAAGACAAATGGCGTCTAATCTCTTTAATTAAGTGCATTAGACATCGTTTTTTGGGCAAGCTTGACGTTTGTGGTTCCACGAAATACTTTAGATTGTATTTTTCGAAAAGCGATGTCTATGAACTCTGTTTATTCTCATATTTGTATTAGCGTGTTGCAACAATTTTGAAAAAATAAGATTGCTTGCAATTATAACAAAGGCAAACTAGAGAATAAAGAATTAATGTTCCTCTTAACACACGTAATCCAAACTTTTGTATATAATAATTGTACTGTATTAAAGAAAAGAGAAAAAAAAAAAAGAAAGTTGATTCTTTGTCTTCATTGTTGTCCAACATGTCATGAAAATGCGACTTACATGTGTAATATTGAAAATTGCGCACTCTACAATTCCCTTATCATTCTCAATACTCAAATTAAAGGCGTCAAATAATTTCTCAAAAGATAAACATGGAAGTCGTTTATGGCATAGCTGTAGAAGTGTTGAGGAGGCTGGCCATAGTTGCCAAAGAAGAGATTAGCTTCGCATGGGGTATGTTAGATGACATAAAGAAGCTTGAGGATACCACGTACACTCTCAAAGCCGTGCTCTTAGATGCTGAGAAGAAGCAGGCACAAAACGAACAACTAAGCCTCTGGCTTAGGCGGCTTAAAGATGTCTTCCTTGATGCTAGGGACGTGCTGGATGAATTCGACTGCGAACTACTCAGAAGAGAAGTGGTGAAGACACATGGAAGCTTTGCTAGAAATGTATTATAACGACCCAAGTACTCAAGCCGTCTCTAAAACTGATTTTCTTAATTTTATGAGTAAATTGCTCCTTGGGTCCTTGAACTCTTTAATAGGATATCGAGTGGTCCTTAAGGCCTTTTTTTTTTTTTTTTTAAAAGGTCTCCAAACTTCTAAAATAGTGAAAAAACGGTCAAATCCTAACTGTAGTTACACTTGAAACGGACTTGATCCATGTGAGATGCACAGACGCTTTTAATTAGAGACATTTTGGTAAAAATATATATATTTTTGATAAAACAATATCTAAAACTAATTTTCTTAATTTTAACCATTACTTATTTAGCAAAAAAAATCGAAATTTTTTTAATAATAAATAATTTTTAATGATAAATCAATTACCAAATTCGGTTTTAGTAATCCAGACGTACTAATAATAGAATCATAAACTTTTAATGTCGTAGTACTAGCATACCACTAATAACAATAACAATAACAATAACAATAATAGTAAAATTAATTATACTAAATAGCATAATTTTAACCCCTAACATTAGTAAATAGCATAATTTATTACCATTGTTCATAAATAGCATTTCCATTTTAATATATATTAAGTTTTCATTTTCATCATTAGAGTTTTTTCTCTCTCCCTTCTCTTTCTATGTGCTCTTTTTCTCTCTCCTTCGACCAACTCTATCTCTCTCTCTCGTCTAGCATTATTGATAAAGATTGACAAATTGTGAGGCCAAGAATAAGGTCAGCTTGTGATTCCAACAAGATGTAAAGGAGATGTCTCGCTGATAGAGCTCCATGCTCCGTTCGCAAGAGATTGGAATTCCATTGTGACTTCCAATAGAAAAAGCATTTCTCGGGCATTGCGAGGCTTCTTCTTTGGAGATGACAAGTCGTAGGCCTTGTTCTGGGAATTTTTAACACAGATTTACAATTTTTAACTTTAGTCACTTCGACATTCACAAGGATTTATATGAATATAGAAGAATCTATACTGATTCTGTTGATGCGTAGCCGAAATTAGTATCATTTCAACAGTCGTGATGTGGCCGGAATTACTGATTCATCTTGACGATACCTGAGTATCTTAGAGCTATAGTTTCATATGTTTGAATTCCAAACAACCTTTGTGACAAGATTGGACATTTACCGCAGGATCTACGATGTTAAATATTATCTCTATATTTAAGTTTAAATCTCAAATATTACCCAAGGTTATTTCTTAGAAATCTATATATACATGATGATAGGTCTCCAAAAACCCTAATCGCAGTTTGGTAAATTATATCACTTGTAATTCTGAAAATATAATGAAACCTTAAATACTGAAGACAGGACGTAACCTTCACATTCACGACAAACGTTTATAAATCTATGTGTTCTCTATTTCTGGTATTTTTTTTATTATGTTTTGAGTTGTTTTACATTCGTGATAGTTCTTGGAGATCCTTATCACTGTCAGATTTGTTAAGCGAGTTTTACATTCATCAACAATTGGTCTTAGAATGTGGGCCTAAACCTTTAAATCCTAATTAACTAGCAAAAAAATCCCCTGAGAATGGTTTGATGGCGAGACACCAAAACCTTGCAACTAAAAACACAGAGGTTCTCGTAAAGAACCCACCACCTGTAGGTTGTGTACCAGGAAGGCCAATAACTAGGACGGCAATGCTTTAGAGAATTGATCACAATGGTCAATGAGTTGTGAGAGCAAATCATGTTGTTGTTGTAGGGCCTACAATAGCAAAATAGCAACAATGCAGTGATAGGACCATAGACCATTAAGAAGTTCTTGCTATCAATGGTTCCAACAAGCCTTATACGATAGCTAAGAATGCCCAACAATGGAATGCATGGGATGAAGCTCGTACGGAGACAATAAGAGAATCCCACAATGAAATGGGTAAAGGAATGACAAACTTAAGAGTAGGAAGTAGTAAGCATTTTCTCGGTAGCCACCGTAGGAGACAAAGGAGAAACACCTAGTGGAGAGTGATTCAAGGAATGCAACCACCAGTAGCTAGCAATAGAATATTGCCTAGAAAGCCTATTGCCAATCTGGTTGTCAATTTTGGGAAAGTCCAAAATTTAGGCTAATCTATACCCCAAAGTAGAGACCTGTAAAATCAGATCAAATCACAACAAGCTCACATGCTGGAGACCCCAGTAGTTGCCTCCACATTAGCATCGGGGTCTAAGGTAACTGAAAACATTCTAGAATGGCTGAGGCAAGTTGAGACTTAAATGAACAGGGAGCCAGAAAAGGAATAAGAAATCAATCACTCATTCACACATGAAGTAATGACGGTACCCCTCCCAGACAAATTCAAGATGCCACAAATCCCTATTTATGATGGCACGACAGATCCTAACAATCATATGAGGGGAAATGATTCTCACCTTAACCTATGTCATCCTGGGTGAAATAGCTTGCAAGGAATTTGACTCGACTTTAGCGAACTCTGCAAGGGAGTAGTTCAAAAAGTTGAAGCCGAATTTGATTTCTAATTGGTTGGAAATGAAAAAGGCATTCCAGGCATAGTACATAAGAGTTAAAAAGTTGTCAATCCCAAAGGAAAGGTTTATGTCTTTATATCATTGACCCAACAAAACACTAAAGGATTGGTTAGCATGCTACAATAAAGAAGTGGTCTAAATTAGAAACTATTCTAAGGAAGCTTGCTTGCTAGGAGCCATTAGTAGTATAAGTACCTATATATCCTATAGAGGTAATCTGGATGCCAAGCCAGCAAAGACATGGAAAGAATTTCTCTACCATGCCACCAAATTTATCAACGCAGAAGAAGCTCAGATTCTTTAGAGCCGAAAGCTATGATTAGTCATTGTTAGCAATGTAAACATCAATAGTAAGTATACAGAATGGAAGAAACAACCAACCAATAGCAGTTGTGATTCATTTAATAGTAAGAGATCGTATGGGAATGATGACAGCGGGCCTTAAACCATTTAAAAGATTTGACACTTATACAAAGGTGAATTATGGAACAGAAGACATTTATTATAGTGTTAGAGATAAAGACCTCTTGCAAAGGTTAACTCTGATAAAGAAAGATCTTGCCAAAAGAAACAAGAATAAATATTATAGTTTCCATGGTGAAATTGGACATTTTACTTCGAACTATAATGATTTGGAGAATAAGATTGAGGACCTTATCTTTCGCGGCTATCTCAAAGAGTCTAAGAAAGATTCTAAGAGATGCAATATTAGACAGATACTGAAATCACCTTCATCAAAGAAGATGCCCATAGAGTACACTTTACACATAACAATGTATTGGCCATTGAGGCGGTAATCGGCAGTCATTAGGTCCGTCGCATTTTAATTGATAACAATAACTCGATGGATATTCTACATCATTCTATACTTGGCAAGATGGGATTAAAGTCGGAACAGATGGTTCATACCATCCAACCACTATATGGATACATGGGTTACTCAATAATCCTGGAAGGTTTGATGCAGTAACTGATCACCGTCGGCACTTGTCCACTTATAGTCACAACAATGGCAAACTTCCTGGTCATTAAAGGCAAGTCTTGGTACAATACAGTGATAGGAAGTCCTAAATTGAGGGCCTTGAAGGTAGTTACTTTGGTTTATCATCAGATTACGAAATTCTTGATGCCATATGGGGACTGGAAAGGTTAAAGGTAACTAATATGAATCTCCAACTACTTACATGGAAGCTATCCATGACTTTGCAGAACTATAGATGCCGAAAAACTTGAAAAGAAAGTTTGGCGTTGTATCAAGTGAAAGGGCCGTAGATGAACTCAACCTCTAAGTAGATGATGATAAAATAGGAACAAGGCCAGTCTAAGACCTATAGATAGATAGCCATAATCCCTCAAAAGTTCTCAAATTAGGCTCTAGTTTTAATTACAAAAGACAAAGCCAACATCAAGGCCTTCTTAAGAAAAAAAAACTTGATGTTTTCACATGGACTCACATTGAAATGGTGGAAAATCGACTTGGAAAAAATGTGCCACTGGTTGAACATTAATTCAAACTATAAGCCAAAAAGGCATAAGTGATGGCCAATGAATGTGAAGTGATACAATGCCTTAAAAAGGTCAATAAGTTGATTAAAAATTACCTTATCTGGGAAGTGCACTACCCCTATTGGATTTTGAATCTCATGCTAGTCAAAAAGCCTAATGGGAAGTGGTGAACATGTGTTGACTTCAACGACCTGAACAAAGCTCGCCCAAAAGGATAGATTCTCACATCCTAGAATTGATCAGCTAATGGATGCAATAGCCAGACATGAGTCGTTGAGTTTCATGGATGCTTATTAAGCGTATAATCAAATCCGTATGCATAAATTAGATGAGAAACACATAGCCTTTATCATTGATCGAGGACTTTACTTCTATGAAGTAATGCCTTTAGGGTTAAGAATGCCCACCACATGTATCAACACCTAGTCAATTGAATGTTCAAGAATCAAATTGGCAAAACAATAAAGGTATATGTAGATGACATGCTAGTAAAGAGCACGAAAATGGAGGGTCATGTTAGCCATCTTGAAGAGATGTTTTTGATCCTTTGAAAGTATTTGAATCCGCTGAAGTGTACGTTCTGGGTAAGCTCTAGTAAGTTTCTAAGTTTTATGATAAATCAAAGAGGAATCGAGGCAAACCCTAAAAAGGTCTAGCCACTAATTAATACAGTGTCACCCTAAAAGCCAAAAGATGTTTAGAGATTGGATGTGTAGCAGCACAAAATAGGTTTTTCTCCAAATCACTGATAAATGTGTTCTATTTTTCAATGTTTTTCACGACAATAAAAAGTTCAAATGGACTGCTGAATGTGAGGCAGCTTTCCAAGCATTGAAAGAACATCTCAGCAAGCCTTCACTAGTATCAAAGCCGGTTGCCAGTAAGAAGTTATATGTTTATTTGGCCGTGTCAGATCATGCAATTAGCTCAGTACTAGTATGGGTGGGAAGAAGATAAGGTCTAACTGCTGATATATTTTGTGAGTAAACCACTATTGGATGTAGAGTCTCGGTACCAGAGATAGAGAAGCTTGCGTTCATATTGATGGTAACAAGTAGAAGGCTTTGGCATATTTTTAGGTACATAGCATTGAGGTTCTCACAAATTACCCACTCCGCCAAGTGTTGCAAATGCCCAAGACCTCTAAACAACTACTCAAATGGTTCATTAAGCTCTATTAATATGACCTCAAGTTTAAACCAAGGACCAACATTAAAGGACAGGCAATGGCATATTTTATTGTGGAGTTTAGCCATTAGTTGATTGATCAAGTACGCAATAAAGTCCAGCCCCTGCCAACATAAAAGTTATTTGTGGATGGGTCATCTAATGAGCACGGATTGGGACCCGATATCATCGTAGAAAGTCCTACTGGTCATAAGCTAACCTTTGTTATCAAGTTTCGTTTTAAAGCATCTAATAACAAAGAAAAATACAGAGCACTACTCGCTAACATTCATTTGGCATGTCATATAAAAGCGTAGTCCATTGCCATTTATAGCGATTCACAACTGGTGGTTAATCAAATTAAGGACGAGTATTAGGCATAAGGAAAGAGGATAGCAGCTTACTTGAGCAAGGTAAAAGAAAAACTCAAGTAGTTTGCCCATTGTGATGTAACCCAGATCCTAAAGGCCAAAAATAACAATGCGATGCACTTACTTGATTAGCAAATGCCAAGGACTCGAAACTGCTAAAAGTCATCCCATTAGATATATTGGACAAGCCAATGATTCATAAGAAGGAGGAACCCGTTGAAATGCAGATAATATATGAGGAAAGCTGGATGTGATAACCGAGAAATCTATACTCTCGGAAATATTTTGTACAAATATGTAAATAAATGTACATTTATAGTGACATAGATTACAGAATAAAGAACAGAGGAAAATTTTGATTAATTGAGTTTTAATCAAAATTTTATGATGAATTAATGAATATAGTTTAAAAGTTAAACATTAATTCATATTATGTGTTTTAAAATTAATAGAAAAGTATGTGGAAAATACATACTAAGAGATCAATGGCACACAAGTGAGCCACATTGATCAAGGGCCAAGAGGATTTGCCAAACAAGCCCTTACACATTTTAAAAAAAAAAAATAAAAGAAAGTAAGGGAGAGGGTGTATGGCACGTGAGCCTAAGGGGGATTAATTGATCCTTAGCTGCACAGCAGCCGGAAGAAAGAAAGAGAAAAGAAAGAAAGAGAAAGAAAGAAAGAGAAAAGAAAGAGAAAGGGAAAGAGAGAAAAGGGAAACCGAGAGAGAAAAGAGGAGGAAGAAGAGAAAGAAATCCAACTCAGTTCAGATTTCTAGTCCCAGCAGCAGATCGATCGAGTTTCGATCGCTAACCAGCAGCAAGAAGAGCTCACGATCAAAGCAAGGTAAACCCTGATTCTCACGTTTTTCGTTTGGGGAAAAACCTAGGGTTTGAGTGAGAAAAGAGAATGTGAGTGGATCACATTTAGATTTTCGGTTAAAATCGAAATGTGATTCGAGTCTAGACGTTTTCAAACATGAATCTGTGAACAGATGGTTTAGAAAACCGAGTTTAGTGAGATTTCTTCACTAAAACGCAGATTTTTCAAAAGTTAAGTCAAGAGTTTTAAATGAGCAAAATGTTGGATTTTTGCTTATGAAATCATGGATTTGTGATAGTAGAAGTGTAGTAGATACCTTGAAATGATCTTATGAAGATCGATTTCAAGTGTAAGACACAGAACAAAGGCCATAAAAGCCTTAGAAACGCAGAGCAGAGCAGTTCGGACCCAGAATCTTGATTCTGGTATGAACACGGGCGTGTACACGGGCGTGTACAAGGGCGTGTTCAAGAACACGGCCCCGAACATGCCCATACGCACGACCGTGTTACAAGAAAAATTAGACCTGAGAGGTACACGGTCAAGAACACGGCCGTGTATCAGACCGTGTCAAAAGACACACGGTCAAAGAGAGGCGTGTAAGTAGCCGTGTAAGAGCACAGAGGAGTACACGGCCAGAGACACGGCCGTGTACCAACCCGTGTAAGCATACACGGGCATGTTCCAGAGATTACACGGGCAGGCTTAAAAGTCCAGAGGGGTACACGGGCACGAACACGGCCGTGTAGGAGGGCGTGTTCGAGTCCAGAGAGTAAAAAAAAAAAAAAAAAAAAGAGTCTGGAAAGGAAAAATTTCATGTTTTGCCATATTTCCAGTATAAGCTAAATATGGTAAATAATCAATGATTTTTCCTTTTATAGGAGTTCAAGCCAGAGACCCAGATACAGCAGTCCCAGAGCAGCAGCAGCTTACGCTAGCGGACTTTCTGTAAGTTCAAGCATTGTCCTGACTGCAACGTGGACAAGCTTGCTTTAATACAGTATTATGTATGTTGTATGACGTGTTGTTAGACGTTGATTGTCTGCATCACGATGTTAAGTCAGTTTATGTCAGTCACAGTACAGATCAGTGCATGTCAATCATAGCACAGGTCAGTTCATGTCATGCATATAGAGTTGCATGTCCCAGTACACAGACCAGCAGTAAAAGAACAAGAGAACAGTTAGGTGCACAAGGCACCTTAGTGTGTTAATTAATTCACACCCCAGTAAATAGATTAATAGGTTCCGACTGTGGGGGCAAACAGTATGCTACCCAGTAGGAACACCAGAAAGATGGTAATTAACCAGTTATTGGCGTATCGGCCTCTCGAACTACGGGGAGGTTATCATGTTTAGCATCAGTTAAGACTGAGGAGGTCAGCACTAAAGTACCGCTCCCGGTTGCGCTAACATCTCGGTACGTCCAAGCAGGGGCCCAAAACCAGAACTAAAGTAAAAGATTAATGTCCTAAGACTAAATCTTTAGTCAGTCAGCATGAGCACAGCAGTCAGCATGAGTACAGCAGTACAGTATAAGTACAGCAGTACAGTATGAGTATAGCAGTCAGCATGAGTACAGCAGTACAGTATGAGTACAGCAGTACAGCATGAGCATAGTAGTACAGCATGAGCATAGCAGTATAGCATGTTAGATACATGTTTTTATGTTTGAACTTACTGAGCTCAAAGCTCATTAGTTTGTTCACATGTTGCAGGTAAGAGACCTGTTCACCAGTAGTAGTGGTGGACGACGAACAGGGTAGATGCATGCCGGAGAGGATTGGGCGAGGGATATTGGTCACAGTTTAATTCTTCCGCTGCACAGTTTTGAATGTAATTTTCAAAGAGACAGTTTTCAAGACAGGAGTATGTGATAGGGGAATCATGATCAGTTGTTAACATGATTTCTTTATCACATTCTCAACAGTTTATGTATTTAAAGAAAAAGAAAGAAAAAAATTTATTCCGCAAAATTAGCAGTAGTATACAGTCTAGCATGATTGCCGGCGACCCTAGAGGCCTGCAGACTATTGCGGTTGACTACAGAGTTGGCCGTAGTAGCACTGTAGAGCCCCTACAGAAGGGCGGGCCGCCACACTGGATAACCCCAATCATAACAAGGCAAAGGCTAGGAAACTACGATCATGGGTTGTGATATTTATCATGTATGAATGGTTGTTATATAAGCGAGGAAACACTACTCCATTATTGTGATGTTTGGATAAACAGGAAGTCACACATATGTTGAAGAAATTCATGATGGGGTGTGCGCAAACCATACCGAGGGGCAATCTTTGGCACACAAAGTTTTGCGTCAAGGCTACTACTGGCCTACCGTCAAGTAAGATGCATTTGCTTTTACAAGGAAGTATGACAAATGTTAAAAGTTTACCCCTTTACCGAAAGCGCCCCCAGAGAATCTGACGGCCGTAACGAGCCCCTAGCCATTTGCAAAGTGGGATATTGACCTTATCGGTTCCTTGCATACTTCACCGCATGGTCATAAATTCACCATAGCTGCTGTCGACTACTACATTAAGTGGACGAAAGCAAAGCTATTAACCTTAGTCATCGAAGCTAATTACACAAACTTCATTATAACTTTACCCTATGAAATTTAAAAACTAGTGGTTATATCCCTTAAACTTTAAACCAATAGCAAGAATACCCTTCAAACTTTAAACAGTTAATAAAAATACACATTCTTTAATATTTTGTCTACATAGGACTAGAAAAACTTTAGTTTTGCCACTTGAACTTTAGTATATTTAAAAATTAACTCTCGAGACTTAAAAATAATTAATGTGTTTATAAGATTTGTCTTTAAATTTGAAGTAATTACAAGAGAAAATATATATATATATAGGAACTTGTATATTTAGATCCCGACTGTTAGTAAAAGATATCCCTTGTTTCATATATTGGCTATATAAGACTCGGTAAAACTTTATTTTTGTCCCTTGAATTTTAGTACATTTGCAATTTTATCCCTAAACATTGAAAAACTAATGCTTGTATCTCTTCACCTTTAAATTGTTAATAAAATCACTTATATTTAGTCAACTTAAAACTGATGTGACACTGCAATAAAATTTAATTTAAAATAAAATCTTTATAATTATCAAAATAATCTTAAAACTCTATGAAGGGATTTAAATTTATAAGCTCCTTTAATTTGTTTTGTTTTTCTATATAATGATTTCAATTTTAAAAGGGTTATTTACATTTTTTTATACCATGTGTTTTACCTTTATTAATAAAAACATACATTTTTGTTTTGAAATTTTACATTTTTATGCTTTCAAATTACATTTAATAAGCAAATGTATACCTTTTCATGATCAACATTCAATTTTGATCAATAAAATTACTAAAATATCTTTGAAAATTATAAAAAAGAAAACGTATAAAAATGAAATGCTAAAAATTTGCAAAAATCGGAATAAAAAAACATAAGAAAAAAAATAAAATGAACTAGGAAGCGTAACGAATATGATCTAACCCAAAAAAAAAAAAAAAAAAAAAAAAAACAGGCCCAATAAATGTCAGAAAGCAGAATCTCGGCCTAACTGCAAGAGATTTTATGCATCTTCATGCAAACTCACCCTCTCAAGTCGTTTGGTTTCTCTATACCATATACACTTGCTACGAGCAGTGTTCCGGTACAACAACAACACGCTAAACATCAGAAAGTCAAAACAAACTGCGCAGTTAGCGTAGTCCATTTGGCGACAACAACAATGAAATTGCAAGTTCCGGTGTCCCAACCACACCGGATTTCCCAAGCGCAACTGCTCCCTAACAGCATCAAACACTCCAATTTTTGCAAATTATTTTGAAGTACTCACATCAATTTTTGCACACACTTCAAAATTCAAGGGCAAAAACTAAATTTATCAAAAATTAATTCGAACTAAAATTTTTTCTTAATACAAAAATGACCTTAACATATATTAAAATTTAGTATACAATACTTTAAAAAATCTATACAACTTTGTGCAAAAACAAAGCAATATATACAGTTACTTATAATTATTTTAATAAAAATAAAGTTCAATTGAATAAAAACATTCAAGACGGTCGAAGACAAACAAAAACTATACAAATCTAACTTATGGTTTTTTTTTTTTTGAAAAGTTCAACTTCATTAAACCGTGAAGTTGACTAATATACCCAAACAAGCTAACAACACTGAAAAGGATAAAAGACAAAGAAACCAAACACAAAGAAAATATGTCAAAAGTGTGTAAATGACTAATGCATAAATAAGATTTATTTTAAAATTTTAATCATTATAAGAAAAAGACGAAAAATTAAAGCAACTTGCATATTTAGAAAAGTAGAATTTCGATTGATGTTCAACAATGTTTTGTAATAATTAAATTTTACTTCAAATTAATCAAATTTTTACTTCAAATTAATTTTTATCATATAAATTAGTGTCACATTAGCCTTTAGCAGATGAAATAATGTCCAAGCAAGTTTTTTTTTTTGTTTTTTTTTTAGGATTTTAAAGTTTGAAATGTTAGAGTATCGATTTTCAATATTTAAAGGGTAAAGTTACAAATGTATCAAAGTTTAAGGAGTAAATATAAATTTTTATGACTAAAATATGATAGATTTGCTAACAGTTTAAAGTTCATGTGGTTTCTTGCTAACATTTCAAAGTAAGTTTGAGAGGTAGGAACAAAGTTACTAGATTACTAAAGTTCAGGATTAAAAATAAAATTTGTCTGTGATATATGACATGCATGTTTCGTATTCTTTTACTACCAGAATCTTGTCAATAAATTTCATATCACAAAAATATTGGCCATTACAGGTTCGTCGCTTTTTCTCGTGCTCAAATCCACTTGCATTTCGCTTTAGCATTTCCCGTCAAATTAAGACAATAAGGGTAAAGTTAGATGAAGTTTCTAAAGAAAAGAGTAATTTCCACCTGATTGAACGTCATCTGGATGAAAGGCAAGAGAGGAGAGAGATGACATCTTCCTTCGTTAGGCCTTCAGAAGTTGTTGGTAGAGAAAATGACAAAGAGAACATTGTAAATGCATTAATGCAGAAAAGCAACGATGATGTTATTTCTGTTATTTCGATAGTTGGTGTTGGCGGACTAGGAAAGACTGTACTTGCCAAGTTATTATACAATGATGACAGGGTTACTGAGTGGTTTGATTTAAAACTATGGGTTTGTGTACAACAAGATTTTAATGTTACAGAATTGATAAGAGAAATTCTCAAATCTTCTATTGTTGCAACTAATAGGAAGAATGAGAATTTAGCGATACATCAATCATTGATGCAAACAAGAGATATGAGTAACTTGTCTATAGATCAGTTACAAGTGTTCTTGCAAACCGTTTTAAAGGACAAAAAGGTTTTGCTTGTCTTGAATGACATATGGAATGAAGATCAGGTTAAGTAGAACGAGATGAGAGATTTGTTGTTGACAGTGTGTGCCACGGGGAGCAGAGTCATAGTTACAACACGTAATACTCCTGTTGCCTTAGTGATGGGAACAACTCCAGCATATTATTTGGAATGTTTGTCTATGGAGGATTCTCTGTCTTTATTTTTCAAATATGCATTTGGAGATAGAAAATCGGCTGAAAATTTTCCAAGGTTAAAACACATTGGCAAGCAAATTGTGCAGAAGTGTGGAGGGCTCCCTTTGGCATTGAAGACTTTGGGGAGTTTACTTCATTCAAAAACAGTCGAAGGTGAATGGATACATGTAAAGGATAGCGAGATATGGGAATTGAAAGGAATGCATGATGATCCTATTCTATCTGCACTTAGATTAAGTTATGATATAATGTCGCCATGCTTGAAACAATGTTTTGTTTATTGTTCTCTTATTCCGAAAAACGTTCAAATTAGTGACTTGAAAATGATCTGGATGTGGGTGGCACTTGGCATCATTCAGTCACCTGATGATAAAATGGAGTTGGAAGATATTGGGAAGATGTATTTCAAATATCTATGTGGCAGATCATTCTTTCAATATCTACAAGATGCCGAGGAAACTTTAAATGTTTTTCAATATTTTGAAATGCACGATTTGATTTATGATCTTGCAACTTCAATCATCCAATATGAGCACTCCATAGTAAATTCTCAAACTAAAACTGTCCCTGATCAGAGAGTGAGACATTTGAGCATATTTTTGAAGGATGGCCATGGTCGAAGTATTTTAGCAATCTTGCAGAAATTGAAAAAGGTGCATAGCATTTTTCTCGATTGTGAAAACGATGAAGGGCCTAAAACTGAGGAGTCGTTCCTAATGCTTTCCACATGCATCTCACAATTCAGATACTTGCGGCTGTTTGATTTATTGGGTTTATCTTTTTGATGAGTTGCCAAGTTCAATCGGCACCCTCAAGCATTTGAGATATCTCAACTTGGGTGAAACCAAAAAGATCAAGAAGCTACCTGATTCAATTTGGAAGCTGCAAAGTCTGCAAACTTTGTCGCTTGGTGGATGTTCAGAGCTTGAGATCTCTTCAATATTTGTTTATTTGTGAATGTAGAAATTTGAGATCCTTGCCGAAAGATATGAGATATTGTACCACATTACGTACTCTTATTATAATTGAATGTCAACAACTTGACCCGGCGAGTGGAGCCACCGAGGTCATTCAGTTGAGTCTTCAAGCGTTGCTGATTGAGAAATTACCGCAGACGACTGCTTTGCCACCATGGCTGCAAGGAGCTGCTCGTCTACAATGCATGGGCATTTAAGATTGTCTCAAGTTGGCTGCATTGCCAGAGTGGCTGCCAGATTCACTTGAGAGGCTTCATATTGGAAACTGTCCGAAATTGACTTCTCTTCCTGAGGGAATGCAACGGCTCACGTCCCTGATGCATTTGGAAATTTCAAAATGCAATGCATTGGAGGAAAGATGCAAACCTAAAAGTGGCGAGGATTGGCCAAAGATTGCTCATGTTCGCAACCGTGTCATTGGCGACCAACCTCCTCCTAATGATGACTAGGTATGTTTTATTTGTTTATTGTATCTAAACCATCCATAGACTTACATTATGATTTTCAATTGCTACTTATTGCATTTCTCTAGAAAATGTCTCGTGAGAAAATCTTTTTTTTTTTCCTTTTTTTTTTATTTTTTAAAAAAATAAAAATGCCAATTTTGTAATATTTGAAACTGAGTTATTTGGTAGCTATATACTCCTTGCAATCATTTGGATCCCCAATTTATTTTGGTATTTTTGATTTAAATGCAATGTTTGTATTTTAACATGTGTTTAATTACACAATTATTTTAGTTTAAGCATTTTATCAATGTTTTGTTATTTCACAATTATTCAATTCGAATGTAATTCTAAATTATGCTATTTCAAAATTTGTACCACATTTTTTTTTTACCTTGACACTATTCAAATATATTCATTGACAAAAACTATCCAAAAGCACATTTCATTTTAATACACAATTCAAATTTTATATTTGAATGCAAACATTTAAATGAAATGAACATTTCAATATATTAGGTTATCCAAATGAATGCTCTCTTATTGGAGTAAAAGAACACACGCAATTTTGCCTTCGAAATGTGTTAGTACAATTGTTCATTTAATTAAAGTTTTTTTTTTTAATTTCAATTCTTCTTAAATTTGTTTGTTTCTCTTGTTAGCTCCCGGACAGAAGCCTACTATGACACTAGTAGAAGCGTCAACTAAAGTACCCAATTGCTAAAGTTGGTGTTATATTATTTCAAGAATAATCGAAGTGTTTGTCATGTGTTTCCATTTTATGTATTTTAGGGGGTGTTTGGCAACAAAATTCCATTTTAATTTTACTCAAATACAATATAATTTTACACCAAATACAAATTTTGTAACAGTTCTACGAAAATAATTACTATTCAAAACATTTTTAAAACAATCACATCAACTTTTTAACTCTACTATTTATCTCTACTTTTACCATCACATCAACTTTTCAACTCTAAAATATTTTTCATCCAAACACATATTTCATTCAAATACAAAACAAATACTTTTCAACCAAATACAACATTCAAAAAAACAAATTTCATTCAAATATAATCAAAATATAATACGTTTACTAAACGTTCCCTTAGTGTATCTGTAAGCTTGTGTAAGTGTAATACATATTTGTGTCTCTAACAACATAGTTTGAGTAATGTATGCGTGTGCTCTCTAATGAATGTGAACCACGTCTGGACATATGATTGTGTTGTTATTAAAATATGAAGACCATATATCTTTTATTAAAATTCCTTTTTTCATTTGGTTATTTGCTCCTTAAGGGATCTAATATGACCTACTCTGTTTAAAAATTAATTGAAATAAACGAAAACGACTAGGATTGCTTAATGTTGAGAGAGTTTGAGAGTTGTTTGGTTAAAATTAAAAATTAAAAAACAAAAAACAAAAAACAAAGATCAAACCATCACACATTACAGAGTTTAGGAATCATTTTGGTCAATCACCCTTATTTTGAATCATTAAACAATTATGAACTATTCAGGTTTTCAGTAAAAATTTCCTCAAAAAGAAAAGCTTTTGAGGTAATTTTATTTTGTTTTATTTTTTTTAATTTGGAATTAGGTATTAAATTACTATTAGATTATATCTTTAATTATAAGATAAAAATTTTAAAAATAAAAAGAAAAAGCTCTTGTGTGGATAAAAGATATGGATTTTCCCAATCCAATCCAATTTAAATTTTTTACTATATGCTCCAAATTCATTTTCCTTTTATTAGATTTTTAACTCGAATTGAATTGTTTCAAACCCATGTTCCAACAGTGACAAAGTTAATCATGAGCTTTTTATAACATTACTTAACCCATCACATATGCTAAAATCCCAAGGATAATCAATAATCCTCGACAAAAATATAATAGAATGCAAAGTGCGGCCCTATTGGTATTGTTTTGGGGTTTGGAAATATTTTAAAAAGAAATATTATAATATCTAATAAAAGTGTTTTGAGAATGATAATGAAATAATGTTTGTTTTACATAAATTTAGAAAACATAAACGAAAACAAAAAAAAATTGTTTTCATTTTTTTTTAATTTCATATCAAATTAAATATACTTTTATGTTAAACACTGGTTTTAACTAGTTAAATAATAACACTACCCGTTAAAAATTATCATTAGTTTGTTTACTTTGTGTTTCAATAAATAAAGCTATAGTTTAAATAATCAAAATTGATAACATTAAAAAAATGAAGAAGAAAAAGAAAAAAAAATCAGAATTGACGTTTAATTAGAAGAAGATGTACAATTTGATAAATTTGAAAATCTACTAGTATGATATTTAAATAAATAATATACTTTTTAAATAATAAAATTAAAAATGACTTTAAACAAAATAAGCCAAAAGATTAAAAACAAAATAACCATCGAAAGCTCTTATTTGACGCACCACTAGAATTGGAAAAAAAAAATTATTTGAATGGAAAAAAAAAATTTATTTGAATTGAAAATATGAAATGGACATGTTTTTGGTGGAAAGAAAAGTGATACAAATTTGGAAAAGAAAAAAAAGTAAATTTGAATTAGATTTGGATTGATTTTCTTTTGGATTCACTATGGATTAGTCTTTGAACTTGACTATTATATTATTATTATTATTATTTTGTTTTGGGGAGGGGAAATAGAGTATTCTATTATCTTTTAAAGTTTTATTTTAATAAATTAATGCAATTTTGAATTTTGATAGTTTTGACCTATAATCATAAATTGACAATTAAACTAGGAAATAAAACATACATAGTCATATCTTTATCACATAATAACTAAAAATATTGTAGAAATGGTTATACATAGTTTTTGAATGGAACAAAATAGTTATATTAATTGCAAATATGTTATAGTTTTTGTGGTTTTCTTTTTATAATTGTGAAGATAATTTAACTCATCATAATTATTTTTGTAAAATTTAAGTTAGCAATTAAGCATGGATATGTGATTAAATTTGTTATATTTGATAAGAGATTTATAGTTAAATAACTTATTTTAAGAAGTTTTAAGATAAACGGTTCAAGTTTTTAAAAATTAGTAAATGACATTTTTTTTTAAATAATCAATCACTAATTCACTGTAGTCAATCACTGATTAATCATAAATAAATTGATCAATTTTCTAGTTAATTAGTGATTAACTATTAATTAATCATTGATTTACCATTGAAAAATTAATTAAAAAAAATCAATTCAACTCCTCTTCTCTCTCTTTCTGTCTCTCTCTCTCTCTCTCCCTTCCATCTCTCTCAATCACTAGAGAAGATGAAGCCTAGCAGCTTTTGGAGAATGCCTACTTGACATGGGAAGCTCTTGCCTTCTTGAGCTTCACTTCATTCTGATCAACTACCGTTGTAGAGCTCTATCAACAGAAGGGTCAGCACAATTTTGACTGTGAGGAAGATCACAATCGCAAGATCTCGCCATTGGAGTTTGTGAGGGACGGTGAAATCTCGGTCACTAGAGTTCGTGAGGGAGATCTCCATCACCACAGTTTGCAAGTAGGCCTCCACGGTCACCACAAATTGCGAAGGAGACCATGACCAACTTGGTTACCAGAGTTTGCAAGGGAGATCTCCATTATCGAAGGAGCGCAAACTGAGGATGACAACAACCTCCATCACCAATAGTTGTTGGATTTTTAGAGAGAGAGAGGGAGGGACCGAAAGAAGTGAAAGGGGGTGTTTGGGGAAGAGAACAAAATTGATTGACCCAAACAATGTCAATAGGTCATTTACCTAAATTAAAAAAAGGTTAGGCTAACTACTAGATTATGTAATAAAGACAGACCACCCATCTTAATTTTTCAAAAAAATGGTTGGTCAATTTTATGATAAAGGATTAAAAATCATATAAAAAAAATCGAAATTCACGGACTAATATATAAAAATAATAACATCAAGGATCAAAGTTATGGAATGCTTGAAATTTAAGGAGTAACACTACTATTAACAATGAAAAAAAAAAAAAGAAAACATTAGGTTATTCACCACCGCTCTCTCTCTCTCTCTGAATCCCTCTCTCTTTAGAGTCTATTGAGAATAAGTAAGACGGTAATATAAAAATGTAAAATTTTTGACGTATCGACCTCTCACGAGGTAGAAGTTATTTTATGACTGATGACAGACTGATGAGGGTAAGCTAGGGTCGTACCTCGACCCCTCTTACGACCAAAAAGGGCCCATAATGACAAATGACAGATAAGATTAGAGATAAACAGAATGAACAAATAACTGAGCATAATCAATAAGTGTAACAATTGGGAAAATTCATATTTCTCGAAAAATAAATACACAATGAATTTAAGTGTTAGAATGTGAAATTAAGTGATTTAATATTGTTTAGAACTAAACAAAATGTTCTAACAATGTTAAAGGATGAAAAATGAATAATAGTGATATTATGTGTATGCACGTGTGTGCCATTCACAGTATCAAGAAGTAGGTCAAGACGATATTATCTTGACATAAAACTGATAAATTTGGGTCCAGCACTCCCAAATTAGATAGGATAGCCTATCAACACACTCAAATTTGATAATTGAGCACAATGGTAATTTTTGACCGAGAATTCACAGTATTGGAAACTAGTTGAAACGACCTCAGATGAAAATAAAACTGATATATTTGAATTCAGAACGTCCAAATTAGTTAGGAAAGCCCATGTTGAAATTTTGGGTGAAAAAGTATATAAGGGGCGAAAAAAAAAAGTGAAATTTCCTCATTTGTCTACATGCTCTCTCTCTCCTCATTTCTCTTTCTCTCTTTAGCCGAATATGTACAGTAACTGACCATCGGAAATGGTGTCCGTTTTCGACACCACCGACACCGTTGGAAAGCTCTCGCCCAGCTGAGTTTAACGGTGGGTTGACGCGACGGAATGGCCGCCGCACGCGCTGCCCAAAGCTCGCTGGAGTCGAGAATTCGATCACCGATATCTTCGCCGTCCGACCACCATTTGCCACGAAACCGGTCCCAAAAGATTCGTCGTGAAGAGTACTACAAAACCCATATGGTGGATTGCCTCAACACCGGCGGCATCGCGCTGCCCGAGCTTTGAAAAATCCGGCGAAATGCTGCTATGGAGCCGCCATCGAAACCACTGATTCAGGCCGAGTTGAAGCACGCCATTGGTGCAGAATTGACCGCAGGGTTGAGGGAAGCAAAAGCCCTCAACCAATTTCAGGAAAAAGTCCGGCACGGTGGAGTTCCACCGTCGCCGCCGTGGCCGTGACCGTGACTTTCGAGGGGATTTTCCAGCGATAGAGGTGTCGAATGGTGAAATTGAGATCACCAATGGATTCCTCTCGTCGAGCTCTTCAAGATGGACTACCCACTTTCCACTGTCGTCGCCGTCAACCGCAGGTCAACGCCGGTCAACGGCGACCGGTGACCGGAAAAATTGAAGTTTGGCCCGTTAGCCTATTTTCGACATTCCGGACGCATCCGCGAAGTCGGATTTGCAAGACGGGACCTCAAATATGAAGAACGAGGAATTAGGGTTTATGCCGTCGAGACCGGACTGCAATTCGGTATAAATCCCGACCTCTTTACGTTCCACAATTTAATTGTTTGGGACTATTGTATGATTTTATAATTATTGGTATGAAAATTATGAAAAAGAATGTATGTAAAAAGAAGAAAATGGCTGTAATGGAGAAAAAGAAAAATATGTGATAATGTAACGATTTTACATAAACAGTATGAGTTTTACATAAAATCTAGGCCTCTGGTATAGTACGTGATAGAATTAGATCAGGATAGATGGTTTTCAGGCGTTTCCTAAACGCTGGAACCTCAAAAATTAAGCTGAAATACTGCCAAAATTTCTAAAAAAAAGGGGCACTAGGGGTAATATGGGAAACGAGGGGTAAAAATATGATCGGGAAGGAAACCCGAGCCTCCTCGAGGAATTAGAGCATGGAAAAAAGAATGGGCAAGTTACGATTAATAAACTGACCATTCGAAACCCTAGAACGCAAGAAAAACATGAAACTAACACTTAGATCGGAATAGTACTTCTCGAGGGCCGGGAATGTGAAAAATTGGTAAAATGATAAGAATCGATCCGGAAAAGGTCTGATAAGATCTAAAAAGTAAATTAGATGATTTTGGGTTTAGAAAATCCAGCCTAAGTATGAAAATGAAAATGTTATGATTAAACGACCCATCAGGGGCAAAATGGTCATTTTGCCCAAAGATTCTCAAATTATGAGAAAAAAGCCCCAATGACCCCAGAGTAGGGTAATGAAGTTTGTAAAAGCCAAAATTGAGGTTTAAGTTATGAAAAATCACGTCAAGGGCAAAATTGTAATTTTGTTAAAAGTTAAGGGTAAAATCGTAATTTTTCAAAAAAATTGGGGAAAAATTCGAAAATGGTCATTAAGGTTTAAAAAACTGTTCTAAGACTATAATTAAGGGTTATAAGATCAGAATCAAGCTTTTTAATAAAATAAAAGCTATAAATGAAAATGTGATTAACGAACAGAGTTTATTTGTAGGAATACGATCCAAACGCGACAAAGGGCGTCGATGGATTCTAAGAAGAGGATAAGCACACTATGAGTAAGTTCAGACATTTACCCGTCTGCAACTATGAACAAGCTTATAGTATTTATATATTTGTATGTAAATGTCATGATGTGATTTACGATGATGCTATAGTAATACTATAACAATACTATGATGATGTTAAAAGATAGGTTTTAATAAATAATTTATAAAAAAAATATATGTATATATATGTATATATATGTTTAGATATGTGTATATTGAATTACAAAGGAAAGGTATTATAAAAGTTTTATGAGAGTAAAGATGTAATAAAGAGTGATAGAAGAATGGAAAGAGTAAGAATGAGAATGTCATGATAGAATGCATAAGAAAGAGATGAGATATGAAAGGAAAGAATAGATGTTTTATGAAAGGTTTTATGGAAGTTAAGTTATGATTGATAGAGCAACGATGATCGGTGATGAAAGGAATTAAGAAAATGTATGTTTTATGATAACGAAAGGATAGGTGTTTTATGAAAAATGATATGAAAGCAAAGAGTTAGACAAGAAAGAGAAACAATGATAGGTTATGATGAACGGTATGATGAAAGGATTAGAACATAACGGTAAGCTGTGATTGATGGAATAGAACGATAGGCTATGATTGATAGGAGTATGATAATAAGATACGGTAGATAAGAGGATGCAAATAATAAGATAAATAGAGAATAATTGTCTGCATTTAACTAAATGTGCTTTTGTTTGTTATGATGTAATGTGATCATATATAAGTAATATGTGCTATATATGCTATGCTAAAGTGTGATTAACATAATTCACACGAGTAAGGTAAAGAACTAAGAAAAAGAAAAAAAAAAAAAACAAAACGAAATAAGGATATATATATATATTACGAAATAAGAATGAAAGAATAAGATGTCAATGAGAAAGAATTACGAAAAAAAGATAGAACAACGAAAGAACAAATGTCCTATGAAATGTTCTATGAAGAATGAGAAAGGAAAGATAATGAATGTCATGAAAAAGATGTACAACGAAAAATCAATATAAGAAAAGCTAAAAGAATGCAAGATAATAAAACTGAAAAGTTAATGGTTGGCATACCGGTCTTCCTATATGGTTGAGACTTCCGGTCTATATCCTCTGCGCAGATGTGGTGCTACCCCGAAAGTATGGTAGATTATAGGATGGACCAACCCCGAAGGTGAGGTTTTATGTGACTGTGAGGTAGGTTGGTGGGTAGCTCCCCCTCTTCCCACTGTCAGCGCGAAACTAGGTACGTTCAACAACGGAGCCCACCAGTGAAAGATAAGAAAAGAAAAGAAAAGAAAGTGAAAAGAAAAGAAAAGAAAAGAGCGTGAAAAGAAAAGAAAGGAAAAGAGCGTGAAAAGAAAAGAAAAGAAAGAAGAGTGAAAAAAAAAAAAAAGAGAAAGGAAAAGAGCGAGAAAAGAAAAGAAAAGAAAAGAAAAGAGCGTGAAAAGAAAAGAAAGGAAAAGAGAGTGAAAAGAAGAGAAAAGAAAAGAAATGTTACGAAAAGAAAAGAAAAGTAAAGAACGATAAGAAAAGAGACGAACGATATGAAAGAATGAAATAATGAAATCGATGAAAAATAAATAAATAATAAAACGAAGTTAAAAGAATATAATAGAATTATATATGTGATGTAATGTGTTTGATGTTATGTATATGATGTGAATGACACGTTTTTACGTGATGTTATGCTAGTGTATATGTTACTAGCTTATAAGATACGAAAAGATAAGAGATGAGAACAAAACGATAGAAAAGTTTTAAAAGTTTAGAATAGAAAGTTAAGAAATGATAGGAATGAAAAGCAAAGAAATGAAGAGATTAGATTAGAATGATAAGAACGATGAACGAAGAGATAAATGAGCATGAAGAGGCTAACATAATATGTTATGTTTCGAGGATATATATAGACGATGTATATGATGTGTATATACATGATGTCATATATTCTAGTAATAATATATATTACTAGTATTTGTAAGTTAATGAATGTATGTTTGAATTTACTGAGTATCTAGCTCATTAGTTGTTCATATGTTGTAGGTAAGTAACCTGTTAGTTTAAAGAAATATGATGGACGACGGAAGGATCTGCACGTACCAAGGGACTAGGCGAGGGTATGGTACTACCATGAGTTTTTTGCTAAGCGTTCAAAAAGAAAGATGAAAGAAAGAAATTTGTGAAATATGTGTTATAAGAGTATGATAGAGATATAGATATAATATGTAAGTTAAAAAAAAAAATTTGCTATAGAAATTACTTCCGCTTCAAAATGAGAACGTTAAGAATGAAAGGTTAAGTATGTTAAGTAAGAGGATGACGACCCACGAGGTTGCCAACCATCACGGTCGGCGTTAGAGCTCGACTGGTTGGTATGGTAACGTACGTGGGGGGCGCCACAATAAGTGACATGATAGTATCTTTTTAAAAGTACTGTTTATTCTATGACTGGGATGTTATGTTTGAACTTACTAGGCTTTAACTCATCAGTTTATTTGTGTTCAGATAATCGAGGTAAACAACCTGTAACTTGAGCACTAATGAAGAGGTTGAACTGATAGAACGAGATGCTGGTGTCATGGAAACGATTATGGTCTTGTTATGACTTATCCGTCACACAAAGGAAGAAAGAAAAGAAAATGTTTACTTTTGTTGATGAAATTTTTATATTTGAGTATAAATATAAATAATACAATATTTTGTAATAATATGTAAATAAGTATATAAGGATTTTAATACTACATTATAACGGTTTTCAAGTATTACTAGTTTTCAAAGGGTTTTGGTTTTTAGTTTAAAAAAAAAATTTCATAAATTATGACTAGTTTTATTTCTATCGAAGGTATAAGGAAAATATATTAGAAGAATGGACTAATGTATTGGTTTCTTACGCGAGGCGGGATGTCACATCAACAACGCAAACTCTCTTGAAAATTTCTTGAAATAAAAATCTAAAATTGAAAATAAAAATAAAATCCTAAAGCTAAAATCCATACACTACTATATTTTTTTTTTTCCTTCTTTATTTTCTTTTCTTCTCTTCTAGTTTTCCTCTCTGCCTCTCTCGGTCAAAAAAAAAAAACACGCGCCCAGCTAAACTCCCCCATCAACTCCCTAAAAAAGCTCTCATTTTTCTTCTTTAATTTTAGTTTTTCAAAAGTTGATCTGACAGAATTCCCGGGGTGGGTGCTTGGGAGCGTGTGTTTTTTTTTTTCCTGTGAATTGGATTCATGCTTTCGAATTTAACGTCAAATTTAAATAATTTTTTAAGCTCCTTGGTGACTGTATTGCCAACAATTTGATTAAATAAATCTCATTTTCATTTAATTAAATTATAAAGGATGAAAATTATTTTTTTAGGAGTAAGTAAATAATATATTAAAATTTATATTTACCTTAAAAAAACGTAAAGTTACATAAAATAAAATTAATCAAAATAAACTAATCTAAATTAAAATTAAGATAAATTAAACTAAAAATAAATCACAATGTTTAAGAATATAGTCAATTTAGAAGCATAAAAATAGTAAAATATTTCTATTTTACAGAATTATCCTGGGCCAAATTTTACACCAAATTTTAACTGTTTAGAAACTAATGCACTTAAAATTTTAGACTATTAATAAAATTTATTTAATGGAAGGCATCCAACTTATTTGTTCGGTCCATTTGGTTAATGTTGCCATATTTAATCTCTGGATAACTCTTGCATTTTTCCTGAATCATTTTTACGGTTTAAAAATAAATTCTTACAATCATAATTAAAAATACTTGAAATTTCTTTTTTTTTTTTTGTAATTTTAAAAATTTAAATCATGGACTTAGCGTGTTTATTGAAACTCTGAAACCACGTTTTATGTGATCACTTTGTTTTAAAAGGGTTTTGTATTAATTTTCACATTAATCAATAACGTGAAAATCACTCAAGGAAGTTAAACTGTACAAATTCACTATGTATATATAAAACGGAAAATTCACTATGTATGTATCAAATTCTTAAACAACTATAATTTAACAATAAAAGTATTGTAATTACAAAAACACCTACAGCTAAATTTTCAAATAACATCAAAATTTACATAGTGTATAATCTAGTCATTACAAGTTTGAATCCTTGTCTTCGCTTTTTCCTTTCTTGCTTTGCTATGTTTGATACGAAGGACAGAAAATGAAATAAAGAATAAAATCTCTAAGCAATGAAAATGAGAGACGTTTTAAATCATATTATTTGATAGAAGAAGAAGAAAATATGAAAGAAAATATTTAATCAAATGTATTATATAATTATAACTTTATATAAATTAGGAGATAATAATAAATTATGATCAAATAGATATTTTATCCATATTACATATTTGCATTATCAAAAAATCTTTATCCACTTCTCTTTCTAAAGTTGAAAGTATTAAAAAATGGTGGTGCTTATGAATTTTCAATTTTCCATCATTCTCATTTTCATTTTTACCAAACAATCAAAATTTATTTTCCTTTTCAAAATCCCAACTCTAATTTTCTTCCTCTCCTTGTTCCACTCTAACAAACAAAGGCTAAAAGCATCATTTGTAAAATTTTATAATTCTTGTGATATCCTCCTAAATCACCATGAAAGACTAGCTTTTATATTAAAAGTGAATTTCTGTAAAAACTAAGTTTGATGCCTTTACTTTATATTTCTGCAGTTCACCTTACTGCAAACACGCTCAATCAACTCGCCATACCAATACAACTCGATGATTTAGCGTTCTTTAGCAAAAAAGGGAAAAAAATTATAAAAAAAGTCCATTTATGAGTCTTCATTTTTTGGAAAAATACATCAAATAGTGTATTTGATGAAGCAATTTAAAATTAACAGCAGATTTTATAAGATTTGATAAATTATAACATATTTGGGAATAAAAATTTTAAAATTTCAGTTTTACCTTCGTCTTTCTTTGAAGCTTTAATTTTCTGATAAAACGAGGAGTAGGGATAATTTTGATATATTTGAAAAATGAAACAAAATATATATTATTATTTTTACTCCTAAAAAATTATGTTATTATTTTCTACTACCTCTAAAATATGCTATTTTCATCTTTATCCCTTATTTTTTTTATGAAAGAAAAAATAAAGAAAAAGAAAAGTGAATTGCAAAAAAAAAAAAAAAAGGGATTGATTTCATTGTTATAAAAGACAAATTACATAAAATGGAAACAACTTGCACGAACACACAGCGAATTATAGTCAAAGAAAGTAGATCAAGGCCGGGCTAATTCCAATAAAAATATGTTTTTGTTATAAAAATAATTTCATTTTTCACAGGCTGTTGTGTAATTAAGGGGGTATTTGGGATTAAAACTAACGTTTTCAAAATAATTTTTTTAATATATCTTGGAAAACTAACGTTTTCCAAGAGTTGAATTTTCCAAGAGTTGAAGAGACGGCTGACAAGCGCGCCGATCCTCACACTCTCTACTGAAGGGGAGAAGTATGAGATCTACAGTGATGCTTCCAAAGTGGGTTTGGGAGCAGTATTGATGCAAGAAGGCAGAGTGATTGCCTATGCTTCGCGTCAATTGAAAGAGCATGAGAAGAATTATCCCACCCACGATCTAGAACTTGCTGCAGTAGTGTTCGCACTCAAAATTTGACGACACTATCTGTATGGAGCTCAGTGTCAGATCTATACAGATCATCAGAGTCTAAAATACTTCTTCACACAGAAGGAGTTAAACATGAGGCAAAGAAGATGGTTGGAGTTGGTGAAGGATTATGATTGTGAGATCCTTTATCACCCAGGAAAAGCCAACCGAGTAGCAGACACATTGAGCAGAAAAGCTACAATTCCACAGCAGCTGCCTATTGACAGGTTGCCAAAAACCTTGCAGCAAGAGATCCATTCGCTCGAGCTAGAGCTGATATCAGGAAAATTGTCAGCACTGCAGTTGAAGTCATCATTGTTTGATGATATCAAGGAAGCTCAAAAGCAAGATTCAAGTCTGACAGACTCCCAGGAAGAGATGTCCACAGATGGATTAATCAGGTATCAGGGGAGAATTCATGTGCCAGCAGATGAAGAGCTTCGAAGGCGAATCATGTCAGAAGCTCATGAGACGCCATACTCAGTCCATCCTAGAGACACCAAGATGTACCAAGACTTGAAGTTACAGTTTTGATGGAAAGAGATGAAAGGAGACATTGCAAGATTTGTGAATAAGTGCCTTACTTGTCAGAGAGTAAAGGCTGAGCATCAGCATCCTGGAAGGAAGTTAGAACCTCTGGAGATTCCAGAATGGAAATGGGAGAACGTTACCATGGATTTTAAGGTAGGGTTACCCAAAACTAGAGGAGGACACGATGCCATCTGGGTAATCGTGGACAGATTGACAAAGACAGCCAGATTCATACCAATCAGGATTACTTACTCATTGGAGAAGCTGGCACAGCTGTACGTAGATCAGGTTGTCAGGTTACATGGAGTTCTAAAGTCCATAGTATCTGACAGAGATGCACGTCTCACTTCAAACTTTTGGGAGTGTGTGCAAAGAGCCATGGGCACAGAATTGAGATTCAGTACAGCCTTCCATCCTCAGACAGATGGACAATCAGAACAGACTATCCAGACTCTGGAGGATATGCTCCGAGCATGTGTCATGGATTTTCCAGGAGCTTGGAATGAGAAGCTACCACTAGTGGAATTCTCATACAACAACAGTTACCAAGCTTCCATCAAGATGGCACCTTATGAGGCTCTATATGGAAGAAAGTGCAGATCACCCATCCATTGGTATGATCTGAAGGAAAAACAACTGCATAAAACAGATTTCATGCAGGAAACTTGCGATGCAGTTGCCAAGATCCAGCAAAGAATGAAGAGTGCTTAGAGCAGATAGAAGACTTATGCAGACAGAAGGCGGAGATCCCTAGAATTCAAGGAAGGGGACTTCGTTTTTCTAAAAGTATCACCCATGAAGAGGATCATGCGTTTTGGTAAGAAAGGAAAACTGAGTCTAAGGTAAATTGGACCCTATGAGATTATCAAACGCATTGGGAAGGTTGCCTACAAGTTGGCATTACCTCCTGAGCTGTCAGCAGTACACAACGTGTTCCATGTTTCCATGCTCAGAAAGTATATGTCAGATCCATCTCATGTGCTACAACATGAACCAGTCCAAGTCCAAGAGGATTTGACTTATGAAGAACAGCCTGTTCAGATACTGGCTAGAGAAGAAAAGGAGCTGAGAAACAAGACCATCTCACTAGTCAAGGTATTGTGGAGAAATCACAACGTTGAAGAGGCTACGTGGGAGAGAGAAGATGAGATGAGACGTTCATACCCTCACTTGTTTTAAATTTTCGAGGACGAAAATCTTATAAGGAGAGGTGAATGTGATAACCGAGAAATCTATATTCTCGGGAATATTTTGTACAAATATGTAAATAAATGTACATTTACAGTGACACAGTTTACAGAATAAAGAGCAGAGGAAAATTTTGATTAATCAAGTTTTTAATCAAAATTTAAAAATGAATTAATGAATATAGTTTAAAAACTAAACATTAATTCAATTTATAATGTTTTAAATATTTATAAAAAAGTATGTAGAAAATACATACTAAGAGATCAATGGCACACAAGTGAGCCACATTGATCAAGGGCCAAGAGAATAGCCAAACAAGCCCTTACTTTTAAAAAAAAAAAGAGAAAGCAAGGGAGAGAGTGTAAGTGGCATGCGAGCTTAGAGGGAATTAATTCCCTTAGCTGCAGATGCAGCAGGTAGGAAGAGAAAAAAAAGAAAGAAGAAAAGAAAGAAAGGAAAGAAAGAGAGAAAGTGGCCGAGAAAGAAAGAAAAGAAAAGGGGAAATCCAGGCAAAGTTCGGATTTTCTAGTGCAAGCAACAGATCGATCAAAATTCGGTCAAGGACTAGCAGCAAGAAAAGCTCACGATTAAAGCAAGGTAAACCCTCTTTTTTCTCTTGCTTTTTCGGATGAAAAATCTAGGGTTTGAGTGAGAAAAAGAGAATGTGAGTGAATCATATTTAGGTTTTCGGTTAAAATCGAAATGTGATTCGAGTCTAGACATTTTCAAACACGAATCCATGCACAAATGGTTTAGAAAACCGAGTTCAGTGAATATTCTTCACAAAAATACAGATTTTTCAAAAGTTAAGTCAAGAGAGGTTCATAAGCAAAATGTGGAATTTTTGCTTATGAAATCATGGATTTGTGATAGTAGGAATGTAGTAGATACCTTGAAATGATCTTATGAAGATCGATTTCAAGTGTAAGAAGCAGAACAAAGGCCATAAAAGCCTTAGAAAATCAGAGCAGAGCAGTTCGGACCCAGAATCTTGATTCTGGTATGAACACGGGCGTGTACAAGGGCGTGTTCAGAACACGGCCCCGAACATGCCCATACGCACGACCGTGTTGCAAGAAAAATCAGACCCGAAAGGTACACGGTCAAGAACACGGCCGTGTATCGGGCCGTGTCAAGGGACACATGGTCAAAGAGAGGCGTGTAAGTAACCGTGTACGAGTACAGAGGAGTACACGGCCAGCAACACGGCCGTGTACCCACCTGTGTAAGCATACACGGGCATGTTTCATGAATTACACGGCCAGGCTTCAAAGTCCAGAGAGGTACACGGGCAGAGACACGCCCGTGTAGGAGGGCGTGTTCGAAGCCAGAGAGTAAAAAAAAAAAAAAAGAAGTCTGGAAAGGAAAATTTACATGTTTTGCCATATTTTCAGTATAAGATAAATATGGTAAATAATCAGTGATTTTTCCATTTATAGGAGTCCAAGCCAGAGACCCCAAATCAGCAGTCTCAGAGCAACAGCAGCTTACGCTAGAGGACTTCTGTAAGTTCAAGCATTGTCCTGACTGCAACATGGATAAGCTTGCTTTATTACGATGTTATGTATGTTGTATGACGTGTTGTTAGACATTGATTATCTGCATCACGATGTTATGTCAGTCACAGCACAGGTCAGTGCATATCAGTCACAGCACAGGTCAGTTCATATCAGTTCATGTCATGCATATAGAGTTGCATGTCCCAGTACACAGACCAGACAGTACCAGAACAAGAAAACAGTTAGGTGCACAAGGCACCCAAGTGTGTTAATTAATTCACACCCCAGTAATTTGATTAACAGGTTCCGATTGTGGGGGCAAGCAGTATGCTACCTAGTTGGAACACCAGCAAAACGGTAATTAACCAGTTATTGGCGTATCGGCCTCTCGACCCACGGGGAGGTTATCATGTTTAGCATCAATTAAGACTGAGGAGGTCAGCACTAAAGTACCGCTCCCGGTTGCGCTAACATGTCGGTACGTCCAATCAGGAGCCCAAAACCAGAACTAAAATATCAGATAATGTCCTAAGACTAATTTTCAGCCAGTACAGCAAGTTTACAGAGTCTAGTCATACATGAGCACAACAGTACAGCATGAGCACAGCAGTACATCATATCAGTTTCATGTTTTTATATTTGAACTTACTGAGCCCATAGCTCATCAGTTTGTTCACATGTTGCAGGTAAGAGACCTGTTCACCAGTAGTATATGGTGGACGACGAACAGGGTAGACGCATGCCGGGGAAGATTGGGCGAGGGATAATGGTTACATTTAAATCTTCCGCTGTACAGTTTTGGAAATGTAAATTTTAAAAAGAACAAGTTTCAAGTTAAGAGTATGTGATAGGGGAATCATGAGTCAGGTTATTTTGTTAACATGATTTCCTTATCACATTCTCAAACAGTTCATGAATTTAAAGAAAAAAAAAATTGTTCCACAAAATTAGCAAGTAGTTTACAGTTCAGCATGATTGCCGGCGACCCTAGAGGCCTGTAGACTATTGCAGTTAACTACAGAGTTGACTGTAATAGCACTATAGAGCCTCTACAGCAGGACGGGCCGTCACATGATAAACTTTAAAAATCTATAATTTTATGTATATAAATCTAAATAAAATAAATTTTTTAAAATTATGTATAATTTCAAAAAAAAACAAAACAATTTTCATATTAATTTTTTTAAAAAACTTTTAAAAATTTTATATTTTTTCAACCCAAATAATTTTTTTCATTAAATATATATTTCAAAATAACTTTTTTTTTTTTAATTTCTTAACATTAGTTCCAAACGGTCAAAATATTATATTTTGCAATAGCCGTGGCGTATGGGTTAGAATATTATTTACTTTTTGATGTTGTAGCTTTTCAAGCTAAACCCACTTAGAAAACAGGAGAGAGAGAGAGAGAGGTCGACTTTGCTTTGAGCTTTCTTTTTTTGAAGTGACCGTTTTATCTTTTCCAGAAGAGAGAGAGAGAGAGAGAGAGAGAGTGAGAAATATGCAGAGAGAGAAGTTCATTACATTTTTTATTTGCAGTTTGAAGAAATTAGATCGGAGTGATCAGCCTGAATTTGAAGGCACTCGTATTCTCTGACCGCTGAAAGGGCTTCCGAGTCAAAGATTTCCATTAGTGTAAGTCCAACCCATCTCTCTCTGGCCTCTTTTATTGATCTTGTTTTTCTGAAATTTTTTCATGTGTTTTTTCTCGTCAAAGTTTTGAAAGTTTAGAGATACAGATGCCCAGAAGGGATTTCAGTTATATTGCGTTTAAGGCTTTTTTTTTTTTTTTTAATTTTGTTCTGTTCTGTTTTGTCTTGTTTTTTTTGTTTCTCTCTCTCTTTCAAATAGTTAAATTGCGTTGAAGTATTAGGGAGTAAAAAGAAATCAAAGCTTTCAACAAAAAAAATAAAAAAGAAAAAAGAAAAAGAAAAATAAATTAAATCCCAAGTCGTAAAAATATAAAAACAAGGGTTATTTTTATGATTAAATTACTGACTAATCACTTTTTTTTTTTCATCTGTTCATTAATATAACATAAATTCTCTTATCTTAATCAATAAGATAGAAACTTTGTTATTATTAGCATTTAATTTATGTCATATTAATCTAGTATTGAATTTTTATGTCAGATTTATGTAATAGTCTTAAATTTATGCCATCCAAGTGATTTTAACACACCTTTTGTTTATTCTTGGATTAATTTCATGAATACCTCTTAATTTATATATTTTATTTTGCTTTGTTACCGTAACTTTCAAAACCGTTTATTTATTGTATCCCATAATTTATACAAAACAATTTAAAGTAGCTCTCCATCCACTTCCGTCTATAACTCTAACGAATTTATTGACATGGTAAATTATCAAAGATCAACAAAAAAAGATTGTAAAATATAAACTCTAATTATTAAAAGATATTAGTAAAAAAAATTCAAGAGACATTAATATAAAATACAATAAATCTTTGTTTAAAATCTTAACTAAACGAAAATCAAATTAATGGACATAGCGCCGGCGTCCTTTCATTTACGGCTAGCGATTTGGGTCAATATACGATAATATGACACGAAACTAGTATGAAGTTAAAGAGTTTTGGTTTTCCTTAAATGGATTTAGGACAAAAAGGGTCAAATGCGTTAAACACGATTAAATAAAAGAGCGAACATACATGAACCCGTCAACCTACAATTAACATGAAATAAACCGTCTAATAAATAAGTCATATATGGTTTGACATGAATACAACCTATAAATTACAAATTTATAATATCTAATATATTTGTATTGTTATATATATTATTTTTACTATTTTTAATTTTGAGTTTTCAAGATTTAAAATTCAAATAAAAAATATATCTTTTATTTTATATGTATATTTTAAAATTTTTAACATATAAAAGAAACCTTAAGTTTTGCTTTTATTTCTTTAGTTTTTTACTACCTCAATAGCTCTGTTCTTTGCCTCCCCTTCCCTCTGCTCACCTTACCCCATCACCCTCACCCTGTCGACCTTCGTAACAGCACGACCAGTTGCTCCTCACCCCGTCACCATCGTCGTCATCGTCGCCCTCTCCTCGCCTTCCCTTCCCTTCACCCCGTCGACCTTCATGACAACATAACCTGTCACCCCTCACCCTTTTGCTGTCAACCCCCCTTCCCTTCCCCTCCCCTCCCCCCCTCACTTCGTTGCCCTCCCTCCGCCTCGCCTCACCTCACCCTATCGCCTTTTCCTCCCCCTCACCATAATACTATATATTATCTTTTACTTAATCGTATATGATATACAAGATTTTTCATAATTAATAAAGTACAAATAATATGAATTTTAAAACTTTATAAGTAAATTTCACTTGTTTTTCATAAAAGAAAAGATATGTTGTTTAATAAACAAGGCAAAGTATCATAATCATATTGAATAAATCATTATTTTATTCATATTTAATTAAAACAGGTAAAGTCGGATTGACACAATTAATACGATTAATAAATGAGTAGGGTTTAAGTTTGAGATTTTAATATGAATGTTAAATGAGTTGGATTTAGATTTAGTATAATCGTATCAATTAGGGAGCATAATATGATACGATAACACGAAATGCCAGCCTTACTTCCATTTTCGAACCTGATTCATGGATAGAGAAGAAACGTAGATGTATTTGCAGGGATTGTCAAGTAATGTTTATATATATATATAAATATATATAAACTCTCATATTCGGTATTGAATTATATCCGATACATTGAGGCAAATGTGAATTTCAATTATAAAATGTGAACTCATGTATAAAAAATGTAAATATGGGGAATTTGCAATTAGAGGGCGTCTTATTTGTATTTTTATCTGCATGAGTTCACATTGCTAATAGTTAAAATTTACATGCATGAAAATGCTGGATATCGTTCAATATATGTATATTATATATATATATATTTATTGTTCGTAATTTTTTTTTCTTTTTATTGTTGAAAATAGTTGCACGTAACAAAAGGGAAAACATGAACGCTATGTAGTCCTTTGATAATTCGATCTATAACTCCATATATGAAAAGCAAGATGATTAATTTGTTGAGAATCATTTACGTTTTAAGATAAAAGCTCATATAAATTTTTTACTTTTTAATTTATCTTCTGAAGATAAACCAGGAACCTTTTTTACCCTTTTTCAGAAAAAAATATCAAGATTTTAGTTATTAAAAGCATTATTTCATAAAAAAGACACATATAAAACTCTGAGTCTCACTTAATCTAATTTCAAGTAAAACATAGATATCTAAAAACAAAAGGAAAAGGGAAGGAAAGAATAGTAGGATTTATCAGGGAAAAAAGAAGAAGAAGAAGAAGAAGAAGAAGAAGAAGAAGAAGAAGTCAAATAAGAAGAAGAAAAGCAACTAAACTGATATATATATATATATATAAAGGATTGTTTATAAAAAAAATAGGGGGGAGTTATTTATTGGTGGGTGGGTGAAAAAAGGATAAAAACTAGAATATTTTATGGGACTTCTATGGAATATTAAGAGCGTTGTAACAAGTAATAATTGATATTTAAAGTTTATAGGGTGGGTAAGAAAGAGGTTGGGAAAAGCAAACAGATGGGTGTTTATTTTTAAGAAATATAATTTATGAATCCAATGTTTGTTTTTGTGTTGTTTATTTGCTCGATTTAGGTATTTAAGACAGTATCAAATTTTATTACGGCATTAGCGAGCTGGAGTCAGACGTGGGATGAGATAGTGTATGTGCCAATGACATATTGGTGTAAGGTCGTGTGAATATTAGGATAAGATAAGTCATTAGGGTGTTTTCTAGAAAAAGTTGTGATTTGGATTTTATTGAGTTTTTTTTTTAATTTGAATTATAATTTCTTAAAGTAATTTAAAAGGTGTTTGGGTAGTTACGATGTAAAAATTAAGTATTGACCTAGAAAAAATACAGATTGATGCACTAATTATAATCTAATGATATAAAAATGCTCATGAAAAATTCTAATATTTGGATGGAGTATTTGGATGTGTGAGCGGAGATGGTAGATTCTCAAATGGGTTATTGGAATTTATCTTTATGTACTTAAAAAAAAAAAAAAAAAAAACAAAATACAAAATGCAAAACAAAACTGAATTCTAAGCGATGAATGGCAGGTCGACTTTTGACGTGAAACAATTTTGAAGCAAAGGTCGAAAGAAAACCATGGAAGTGGTTTATGGCACAGCTGTAGAAGTGTTGAAGAGGGTGACTACTCTTGCCAATGAAGAGATTAACTTGGCATGGGGTATGCAAGACGACATAAAGAAGCTTTAGGATACCACATCCACTATCAAAGCCGTGCTCTTAGATGCCGAGAAGAAGCAGGCAGGAAACGAACAACTAAGCCTATGGCTGAGACGGCTCAAGGATCTCTTCCTTGATGCTCGGGACGTGCTGGATGAATATGAGTGTGAACTACTCAGAAGAGAAGTGGTGAAGACACATGGAAGCTTTGGTAGAAAGGTACGTCACTTCTTCTCACGCTCGAATCCAATTGCATTCTGCTTCAGCATTGCTCATCAGATTAAGGCGATAAGGCAAAAGCTAGATGATGTTGCTAAAGAAAAGAGTAATTTCCACCTGATTGAACATCATCAAGATGAAAGGCAAGTGAGGTGGGAGATGACATCCTCCTTCGTTAGGCCTTCAGAAGTTGTTGGTCGAGAAAGTGATAAAGAGAAGATTGTAAATGCGTTGATGCAGAAAAACAACAATGATGTTATCTCCGTTATTCCGATAGTTGGCGTTGGCGGACTAGGAAAGATTGCGCTTGCCAAGTTAGTGTACAATGACGACAGGATTACCGGGTGGTTTGATTTAAAACTGTGGGTTTGTGTACAACAAGATTTTAATGTTACTGAATTGACAAGAGAAATTCTCAAATCTTCTATTGTTGCAACTAATAGTAAGAATGAGAATTTCGCGGTACATCAATCATTGATGCAAACAAGAGATATCAGTAACTTGTCTATAGATCAGTTACAAATGTTCTTGCAAACCATTTTAAAGGACAAAAAGGTTTTGCTTGTCTTGGATGACGTATGGAATGAAGATCAGGTTAAGTGGAACGATACGGGAGATTTGTTGTTGACAGTGTGCACCACGGGGAGCAGAGTCGTAGTTACAACACGTAATACTCCTGTTGCCTTAGTGATGGGAACAACTCCAGCATATTATTTGGAATGTTTGTATATGGAGGATTCTTTGTCTTTATTTTTCAAATATGCATTTGGAGATGAAAAATCGGCTGAAAATTTTCCAAGGTTAAAACACATTGGCAAGCATATTGTACAGAAGTGCAGAGGGCTCCCTTTGGCATTGAAGACTTTGGGGAGTTTACTTCGTTCAAAAACCGTAGAAGTTGAATGGATACGTATAAGTGATAGCAAGATATGGGAAGTGAAAGGAGAGCACAATGATACTATTTTATCTGCCCTTAGACTAAGTTATGATACAATGTCGCCGTGCTTGAAACAATGTTTTGCTTATTGTTCTCTTGTTCCAAAAAACGTTCAAACTAGTGACTTGACTTTGATCGTGATGTGGATGGCACTCGGCATCATTCAGTCAACTAATGATAAAATGGAGTTGGAAGATATTGGGAAGATGTATTTCAAAGATCTATGTGGCAGATCATTCTTTCAATATCTACAAGATGCTGAGGAAAATTTATATAGCTTTCAAAATTTTGAAATGCACGATTTGATTCATGATCTTGCAACTTCAATCATCCAATATGAGCACTCCATAGTAAATTCTCACACTAAAACTGTCCCTGATCAGAGAGTGAGACATTTGATGGTATTGTTGAAGGACGGCCATGGTCAAAGTATCTTAGCAATTTTGCAGAAATTGAAAAAAGTGCATAGCATCTTTCTCAATTGTGAAAAGGGTGAAAAACCTGAAACTGAGGAGTCCATCCTAATGCTTTCCACATGCATTTCCCAATTCAGATACTTGCGGCGTTTGATTTATGGGGTTTATCTTTTGATGAGTTGCCAAGTTCAATCGGCGCCCTCAAGCATTTGAGATATCTCAACTTGAGTAAAAACAAAAAGATCAAGAAGCTACCTGATTCAATTTGGAAGTTGCAAAGTCTGCAAACTTTGTTGTTTGCTGGATGTTCAGAGCTAGAGGAGTTACCCAGAGACATAAGAAACTTGGTCAGCCTCAGAGCTTTAAGCATAACCACAAAACAAACTAGCTTTCCTGAGAATGGAATTGGACGCTTGAGATCTCTTCAAATTTTGGACATTCGTGAATGTAGAAATTTGAGATCCTTGCCGCAAGATATGATATATTGTACCACATTACGTACTCTTTTTATAACTGAATGTGAACAACTTGAATTGGCAAGTGGACCCACTGAAGTCATTCAGTTGAGTCTTCAAACGTTGCTGATTGAGAAATTACCGTAGACGGCTGCTTTGCCACCATGGCTGCAAGGAGCTGCTCGTCTACAATGCATGGGCATTCAAGATTGTCCCAGATTGGCTGCATTGTCGGAGTGGCTGCCGGACCTCACTTCACTTGAGAGGCTTCATATTCTTAAGTGTCCACAATTGACTTCTCTTCCTGAGGGAATGCAACGGCTCACGTCCCTAACGCGTTTGGTAATTTCAAAATGCGATGCATTGGCGGAAAGATGCAGACCTGAAATTGGCGAGGATTGGCCAAAGATCGCTCATGTTCGCCACCGTGTCATTGGCGACCAACCTCCTCCTAATGATGACTAGGTATGTTTTATTTGTTTATTGTGTCTAAACCATCCATAGACTTACATTATGATTTTCAATTGCTACTTTTGCATTTCTCTAGCAAATGTGTCGTGAGAAAATCTGTTTTTTTTTTTACCTTCTTTTTTTATTTTTTTAAAAAATAAAAAAGTCAGTTTTGTAATATTTGAAACTGAGTTATTTGGTAGCTATATGTCACGTCCCGGGCTTGCTCAGGCCGCGAGCCTCTCTTTCTTACTCTTCTTTTGCGGAAAATACTTAGAAACTCACTTAATACTAATTTTAGAATAAAAGTCTTTGGGAAATTTCTACACTTTTTTTTTTTTTTTGTACATATACTTATCTTAATATAACTAGCCTTTAAAACGTGCTCATATATATATTTAGATATCAAATTCATAAAACTCTTTGGTTTAAGGCCCATTAAAATACTAATTATATATATACAAACAATTTTCTTTCTTGACTTGCTCTTTTTCTTTCATTCTCTCTTTTCTACTTCTGTGGCCAAGGTATCGCGGTTCCTCTCCCTATCCATGACATTCTTGGGGATCTGCCTGCCAGTCCTCCTATTCCTCTTGTCGATGTACCTGTTATTTATCTTTATTACCTACACCACAAACTAAACCTGTGAGCTGACGCTCAGTAAATACAAATATGCATGAAATATTATGAATGTGCATGATAACTAGAGTTAGTTCTCTCTATGTTCTCTTATAGGCTCTTCTATTTCTTTTCTTTTCTTTGCTTTTTTTTCTTTCTTTACTTATCTTTCACTTGTGGGCCCATTGTTAGACGTACCTCTTGCGCGCAGGGACCGAGAGAATGAGGGGGATCGACCCACCAATCTACCTGACGGTCAAGCTCTATCATTAGCCATTAACCTCACCTTGGGGAGGTAGCACTCCACTGTTTCTTAGTGGAATTCATGATATTGCATCTTAGCCTTTAACCTCACCTTGGGGAGGTGGCGCTTCGTTTAAATCGAAGCTATACTTAATAAGAAAACCTCACATTGGGGAGGTAGGTACGCCAACAACTTAAATCTTTAGTCTTTCTTATCTTTCTTACTTATTATCTTCTTATCTTTCTTTACTCTCAATGCACATGCTCATATGTGTGCCATGAATGCATAAAAGCTTATGGCATGCAAGCTAGATGCTTTCCTACTTATCAAACACAACACAAAACAACTTAATTAAGTTTAGTTTAGGTGTAGACAAACAAATGTCTATACTTACAGAATCTGTGCTAGTGTGATATTCTTGGGGTCTTGTATATTGCTATCCCCATCACTTATTGGGTTTCCTATAATAGGAATAACCATTGATTAATTCCCATAATCATTTTTTATTTAAAACATAGAAAAATTGCATTAAAAATCTACATTTTCCTATTTTTATCACTGTACACGGCCTCTTACACGGCCGTGTACACACCCGTGTACTTCCTTATCTGCTCTTGTGCCTGGCCTTGTAACCCCTTACACGGTCGTGTGTTTCTTCTTTACACGGCCTGGTACACGGTCGTGTCCCAGGCCGTGTACTCCTCTGTACGCGGCTACATGTCCATGTCTCTTTTCCAGCCCGTGTCTCTTACGCCCGTGTTGCAGCCCAGATTACACGGCTCGATACACGCCCGTGTCTCAGGCAGTGTAACTCTCTGGATGCAAATTTCCCTGTCTACACAGTCGGGTATGCTGGGCGTGTTCATGATTCTTCTTAGCAACACGCTCGTGTTCCTTTAGTACACACCCGTGTACTGTGAAAATCTGAGGTCCTGATTTTCTAAGCCTCATCTAACCCATTTTATTGCTTGGTATTCCTTTTTCCTCACTCTTTTCACTCAAAATTGGTTCTCAAAGACCCATTTCGAGTCCTATACTATAACCTTACTCTCCCTAAACGTCCACAATCTTCATCACTCCCATACTCCATTAATCCTCTATGGATTCGATTCTCCTAAAACTATCCTTATTCGCTGCCTACTGAAATTTTGGTAACATTTCCCTCACATTTTACGTTCCCCGACATTTAAATGACGCCTTAAATCTTAGGTACCTGCTCAGTACTATACCAGAGGCCTAATGTTTTACTTATCCAATATACATTCTCAATCTATCAATCAAAATCCATGAACATATCAAGGAAATTTATTAAACTTTCAAATCTCTAATCACTTGAATTAACGTTTTTCTCCAAGAAAACGAATCAAACTTTGTATTTTAAGTTTTCAAATTCATATATGTTCTTTCTTAGACAATCATCAAACAAAATCAACCAAACTTAATTATTTTCGAACCCTAACTTTCTCATCTACACACATTCACTCTTAACCCTGTTTTGGGTCCGAAAATCATCAAATAACCAGAAAAAGGAGTGGATTACCTTGATTGGAAAACGTCTTCTTGTTCTTGGAGGTTGAGGTCGTGATTTTCGGAAGGGAACAAATGAGGAAAACTCGAACTTTGGGGTGTGAAATGGCGTGATTCTCTCACGGCTGAGCAGGGGCCGAAAATGGCAAGGAAGAAGAAGAAGAAAATGGATTTCTTACTCCTCCTTTTCTTGATCTCTCTCACTCACTTACTGTGATTCTCTTCCTCGCTCTCTCTCTCTCTTGCTGTCACAGAAGAAAGAAGAAGAAGACTCCAGATTTTCTCTTCTCTTTCTTCCTTTATTCAACACGCCCTTCTCCCTCTTTCTCCCCCCGAACACGCCCTCTCTCTGTCCTCCTACACGCCCGTGTAACAGAGTGAGAAGGCCCAAATTAATTCCTCTCTCCCTCGCTGCCAACACGCCCTTTTCTTTCCATACACGCCCTCTCTCTCACTCTTACACGCCCGTGTAGCTTCAAGGATGAATGAAAAGCTTAATTAATTGGTTTTCTTGCCAAACAAGAGAGTAACACTTGCACTCCCATTTGCTTTTCTAATTCTTCTAACTCTCAATTCTTAGCTTTTAATATTGTTTGAATATTCTTATTATATATCTAAACAATATTAAATTGTTCATTTGCAATAAAATTATTATATTATTTATAATTTTCTTACTTTAAAAATAACGAGTCTACCCGGTTATTACACTATATACTCCTTGCAATCATTTGGATCCCCAATTTATTTTGGTATTTTTGATTTATGATTTATGCAATGTTTGTATTTTAACATGTGTTTAATCACACAATTATTTTAGTTTAAACATTTTATCAATGTTTCGTTATTTCACAATTATTCAATTCGAATGTAAATTCTAAATTATACGATTTCAAAATCTGTACCACTTTTTTTTTTTTTTTTTTACCTTCACATTATTCAAATATTTTCGTTGACAAAAACTATCCATAAACACATTTCATTTTAATATACAATTCAAACATTTAAATGGAATGAACATTTCAATATATTAGGTTATCCAAATGAATGCTTTCTTATTGGAGTAAAAGAGCACACGCAATTTTTCCTTCGAAATGTGTTTGGATAATTGTTCATTTAATTAAAGTTTTTTTTTTTTTTTTTGGTCTCATTTCATCTAAAATTTGTTTGTATCTCTTGTTGGCTCCAGGACAGAAGCCTACTATAACCATTGGACGGGTCAACTAAAGCACCCAATTGCTAAAGTTGGTGTTGCATTATCTCAAGAACGATCAAAATGTTTGTCATTTGTTTCTATTTTATGTATGTTTGTGTATCTGTAAACTTGTATATGTATAATACATATCTGTGTCTCTGACAATATAGTTTGAGTAATGTATGATGTGTTGTTATAAATGTATAATGTCTGTGACAACAAATACTTTTCAACTAAATACAACATTCAAAAAACAAATTTAATTCAAATACAATCAAAATACAATGCGTTTACCAAACGTTCCTTAGTGTATCTGTAAGCTTGTGTAAGTGTAATACATATTTGTGTCTCTGACAACATAGTTTGAGTAATGTATGTGTGTGCTCTTTAATAAATGTGAACAATGTCTGGAAATATGATGTGTTGTTATAAATATATGAAGACCGTATATCTTTTATTAAAATTCCCTTTTTATTAGGTTATTTGCACCTTAAGTGATCTAATATGATATGCTCTGTTTAAAAATTAATGGAAATAAATGAAAAGAACTACGATTGCTTAATGTTGAGAGAGTTTGAGGATTGTTTGGTTAAAATTAAAAATTAAAAAAAAATCAAAGATTAAGCCATCACATATTACAGAGTTTAGAAATCATTTTGGTCAATCACCCTTATTTTTAATCATTAAACAATTATGAATTATTCAAGTTTTCAGCAAAAAATTCCTCAAAAAAAAAAAAAAAAGCTTTTGACGCAATTTTGTTTTGTTTTTTTAATTAAATTTGGAATTAGGTCTTAAATTATTATTAGATTATATCTTTAATTATAAGACAAATTTTGAAAATAAAATGAAAAAGCTCTTGTTTGGATAAAAGATTTGAATTTTTCCGATCCAATCCAATTCAAATTTTTTTTACTTTGTCAAAATATGCATCAAATTCATTTTCTTTTTATTAGAGTCTTAACTTAAATTGAATTGTTTCAAACCCATGTTGCAAAAGAGGCAAAGTTAATCATGAGTTTTTTATAAAATTTTTTACTCTGTCCACTCAAAATCCATCACATATGCTAAAGTCCCAAGGGTAATCAATAATCCTCAATAAAAATACAATAGAATGCAAAGCACGGCCCTGATTGGTATTGTTTTGGGGCTGGGAAATGTTTTAAAAAGAAGTATTACAATATCCAATAAAGGTGTTGTGAAAATGGTTATAAAATAATGCTTGTTTTACTTTAACTTACAAAACATAAACGAAAACAAAACAATCATTTTCATTTTTTTTTAATTTCATATCAAATTAAATATACTTTTATGTTAAACACTGGTTTTAACTAGTTAAATAAAAACACTACCCTTTAAATGTGATAACCGAGAAATCCATACTCTCGGAAATATTTTGTACAAATATGTAAATAAATGTACATTTACAGCGACACAGTTTACAGAATAAATAACAGAGGAAAATTTTGATTAATCAAGTTTTAATCAAAATTTGAAAATGAATTAATGAAAATCATTTAAAGCTAAACATTAATTCAATTATGATGTTTTAAAAATTTGATAGAAAAGTATGTGGAAAATACATACTAAGAGATCAATGGTACACAAGTGAGCCACATTAATCAATGGCTAAAAGAAGAAGCCAAACAAGCCCTTACACATTTTAGAAAAAAAAAAAGAAAGTAAGGGAGGGTGTGAAGCACGTGAGTAAAAGAGAGAAAGGGAATTAATTCCCTTAGCTGCTGATACAGCCGGCGGAAAGAGAAAAGAAAGAAAGAGAAAAGAAAGAAAGAAGAAAAGAAAGAAAGGGAAAGAGAGAAAGAGGGAGCCGAGAAAGAGAGAGAGAAAAGCAAAGGAAATCCAAAAGTTCGGATTCCTTGTTCCAGCAGCAGATAGATCGAGATTCGATCACTAAGCAGCAGCAAGAAAGCTCACGATCAAGCAAGGTAAAACCCTGTTTTTTTCTTGATTCTTTTCGGATGAAAACCTAGGGTTTGAGTAGGAAAAGAGAATGTAAGTGAATCACGTTCAGATTTTCGGTTAAAATCGAAATGTGATTCAAGTCTAGATGTTTTCAAACACGAATCCATGAACAGATGGTTTTGAAAACCGAGTTTAGTGAATATTCTTCACAAAGATGCAGATTTTTCAAAAATAGAGTCAAGAGAAGTTCATGAGCAAAATGTGGGATTTTTGCTTGTGAAATCATGGATTTGTGATAGTAGAAGTGCAGTAGATACCTTGAAATGATCTTATGAAGATCGATTTCAAGTGTAAGACACAGAACAAAGGCCATAAAAGCCTTAGAAAAGCAGAGCAGAGCAGTTCGGACCCAGAATCTTGATTCTGGTATGAACACGGGCGTGTACAAGGGCGTGTTCAAGAACACGGCCCCGAACATGCCCATACGCACGACCGTGTTGCAAGAAAAATCAGACCTGAGAGGTACACGGTCCAGAACACAGCCGTGTATCAGACCGTGTCAAGAGGCACACGGTCAAAGAGAGGCGTGTAAGAGACCGTGTAAGAGGACAGAGGAGTACACGGCCAGTAACACGGCAGTGTACCAACCCGTGTAAGCATACACGGGCATGTTCCAGAGATTACACGGGCAGGCTTAAAAGTCCAGAGAAGTACACGGGCACGAACACGGCCGTGTAGGAGGGCGTGTTCGAGTCCAGAGAGTAAAAAAAAAAAGTCTGGAAAGGAAAAATTTCATGTTTTGCCATATTTCCAGTATAAGCTAAATATGATAAATAATCAGTGATTTTTCCTTTTATAGGAGTCCAAGTCAGAGACCCCAAATCAGCAGTCCCAGAGCAGCAGCAGCTTACGCTAGCGGACTTTCTGTAAGTTCAAGCATTGTCCTGACTGCAACGTGGACAAGCTTGCTTTATTACAGTATTATGTATATTGTATGACGTGTTGTTAGACATTGATTGTCTGCATCACGATGTTATGTCAGCTCATATTAGTCACAGCAGAGGTCAGTTCATGTCATGCATATAGAGTTGCATGTCCCAGTACACAGACCAGCAGTAAAAGAACAAGAAAACAGTTAGGTGCACAAGGCACCCAAGTGTGTTAATTAATTCACACCCAGTAATTTGATTAACAGGTTCCGACTGTGGGGGCAAACAGTATGCTACCCAGTAGGAACACCAGAAAGATGGTAATTAACCAGTTATTGGCGTATCGGCCTCTCGAACCACGGGGAGGTTATCATGTTTAGTATCAGTTAAGACTGAGGAGGTCAGCACTAAAGTACCGCTCCCGGTTGCGCTAACATGTCGGTACGTCCAAGCAAGAGCCCAAAACCAGAACTAAAGTAAAAGATTAATATCCTAAGACTAAATCTTTAGTCAGTCAGCATGAGCACAGCAGTCAGCATGAGTACAGCAGTACAGTATAAGTACAGCAGTACAGGATGAGTATAGCAGTCAGCATGAGTACAGCAGTACAGTATAAGTACAGCAGTCAGCATGAGTACAGCAGTACAGTATGAGTACAGCAGTACAGCATGAGCACAGTAGTACAGCATGAGCACAGCAGTATAGCATGTTAGATACATGTTTTTTATGTTTGAACTTACTGAGCTCAAAGCTCATTAGTTTGTTCACATGTTGCAGGTAAGAAACCTGTTCACCAGTAGAATATACGGTGGACGACGAACAGGGTAGATGCATGCCGGAGAGGATCGGGCGAGGGATATGGGTCACCAGTTAAATCTTCCGCTGCACAGTTTTGAATGTAATTTTTCAAAGAGACAGTTTTCCAGTCAGGAGTATGTGATAGGGGAATCATGATCAGTTGTTAGCATGATTTCTTTATCACATTCTCAACAGTTTATGTATTTAAAAAGAAGAAAAAAAAATTATTCCGTAAAATTAACAGTCAGTTTACAGTCTAGCATGATTGCCGGCGACCCTAGAGGCCTGCAGACTATTGCGGTTGACTACAGAGTTTGGCCGTAGTAGCACTGTAGAGCCTCTACAGCAGGGCGGGCCGCCACAGTTGGTATCAGAGCGAGAGCTTTTACGACGAGTCTAGTTTAGGATACCAACCGTAGTCACAGTTGGTATCAGAGCCCACGTTTTAAAATGGGTCTAGTTTAGAATACTTACTGTAGCACAGTGGGTATTACCAGAAAAGTTGGTTGACCATATCCCGCCTGACTCTGTGCATGTCCTGTTCGCCGATCCAAGTAAGTTAAAGTTATGTTAATACAAGCAGCTAGTTATGCATAAAAGTAAAGGTCTGTAGAGACCTATACTTTGTAGTAAGTACATAGTAATATGTAAATGCAAGAAACCATGTGGATCCTTTTTATACAGGATCTAACACAAGTTCATCGTGTGATTATAGCAGATACAGTACACGATGGATAATCAGGGCCAAGGCCAAGGTCAGAGAAGGAGAAGGGGACGCCCATCTCTGACGCAAAGATTAGAAGAGATGCAAGCTCTTCTAGAAAACCAGATGAAAGAAAATGCAGAGTTAAGACAGAGACTAGAACAGTTAGAACAGGGGCAGGGATCAGTAGGGACTCCTGCACAACCAGCAGCAGAAGCAGAACAGGTAGTGCCACCAGCGGCACCAAAAGTGGTTCAGCAACCACCGGCCAGGGTAAATCCAGAGCCGCTATATGAGAGATTCCGGAAGATGAGGCCTCCGGAATTTGAGGGTTCAATAAATCCTCTAGAAGCAGAAGATTGGATCTCCTCAATACAGATGATAATGGAGTTCATGAGACTCACAGATGAGGAGAAAGTCATGTGCGCGTCCTTTGTTCTAAGGAAGGATGCAAGATTTTGGTGGGACACAGTCCGCTTGAGGAGGGACGTGACCACAATGACATGGGTAGAGTTTCTGGAGGAATTCAACCAGAAATACTATGATCCTGCATCACTCCAACCCCAGCAGAAAGAATTTGCAGAGTTACAGCAGGGGGACATGTCAGTAAGTGAGGTTTGCAGGAAATTTGATCAGCTCTCCCGTTTATGTCCGTATATGGTACCTACGGAGAGGGAGAAGATACAGAAGATGATGGGTATGTTCAGGCCTGAGATCTCTACATTGATTGACGTTGGCCCATTCCCACCAGTTTCAGTAGCCGACTGTGTTAGTCGAGCTTTGAGGGTAGAGTTCCATCTAGCCTGACAGAAAGAAGCAAGAGAAAAGGTTTGGGAAGCCAGGAAGCAAGAAAAGATCCTGGCTAAGGCCTCTAAACCTGGACAGCACAGTAAGGGCAGTCAGAGCACAAGACCAGAGCAGTCCAGTCATCTAGGTCCTCAGCCCCAACAGAAAAGAAAGGGGAATTTTCAGGGAACTCAGAGTCAGGATAACAGAAGTCAGTCAAGGAGGACTAACACCACTATAGTTCCACCCACTTGTCCAAATTGTGGGAGGAAGCATGTGGGTCAATGCAAAACTGGCACGACTGCTTGTTTCCAGTGTGGTAGAGAGGGCCACTTCATCAAGAATTGCCCTATGAACCGCCAGTCAGTATCAGCATCAGGGGCAAACTCTTCACGCCCACAGCAGTCCCAAGTACATGCACTCAGGTTGAGTTATGAAAGCCCAACAGAAGTGCCTCCAGCAGTTCAAGACAGAGCTCCACAGGCAGATGCTAGGGTGATGGCCTACACCAGAGAAGAGGCAGAGGCAAGGACGTCCAACGTGGTGACAGGTCAGATTTCTGTCGCTAACCACTTGGCATCTGTACTATTTGACTCTGGGGCCACACATTCTTTCATATCATGTGCATTTGCTGATAAGTTAGAATACCCTAGAGATCAGATGGGAAGGACTTTTAGAACTGCTCTCCCATCAGGAGAAATCATGTTGTCAGAGTACTGGTTACCTCATGTACCAGTAATCGTGGCAGATAGAGAACTGTATGCAGAGTTGATCATGATGAAGATCGTAGACTATGATGTAATCTTGGGAATGGATTTCCTAGGAAAATATCAAGCTACGATAGATTGCAGAAACAGAAGGATAGTATTCAAGCCAGAAGGTGAAGAATGCTTCGAGTATGTTGATTTTTCCAGAAAATCAAGCAGAATGATGATCAGTTCAATGAGAGCCAAGAAGCTAATAGCCAGTGGTTGTACTGGATATCTAGCTTATGTCACAGATACAGCAGAAGAGAAGAAGTTACAGTCAGCAGAGGTTCCAGTTGTCAGGGAATTTCTCGAGGTCTTTCCCGAGGAACTACCAGGACTACCTCCAGAACGGGAGATCTCATTTGAGATAGAGCTCCTACCTGGAACAGCACCGATCTCCAAGGCGCCGTACCGCATGGCACCAGTGGAGTTGAAAGAGTTACAGGTACAGCTAAAGGATCTGCTTGATAAGGGATTCATCAGACCAAGCTACGCCCCATGGGGAGCTCCCGTACTGTTTGTCAAGAAGAAGGACGGGACGTTCCGCATGTGCATAGATTACAGAGAATTGAACAAGGTTACAGTCAAGAATAGGTACCCATTACCTAGGATTGATGACCTGTTCGATCAGCTTAAGGGCGCTGCAGTGTTCTCAAAGATTGATTTGAGATCAGGATATCATCAACTGAGAATTAAGGAAAGTGATGTTCCCAAGACAGCTTTCAGAACCCGTTATGGGCATTATGAGTTCCTAGTAATGCCGTTTGGGTTAACGAACGCGCCAGCCGCTTTCATGGGCATGATGAACAGAGTCTTCAAGGAGTATCTTGACAAGTTTGTCATTGTGTTCATCGATGACATCCTTGTATATTCAAAAACTCATGCAGAGCATGAAGCCCAGTTGAGAGTTGTTTTTCAGAAGCTGAGAGAGCATCAACTCTATGCCAAATTTTCAAAGTGTGAATTCTGGCTAGACAGAGTGCATTTCCTCGGTCATGTAGTGTCCAAGGAGGGAATTGCAGTAGATCCAGTCAAGGTGGAAGCAATCAACCAATGGCCTGCACCTAAGAGCGTGACAGAGATACGCAGTTTCTTAGGGTTAGCTGGCTATTACAGGAGGTTTGTGGAGGGATTTGCAAGATTGGCAGCACCTCTCACCACCCTCACACGCAAGGAGAAGAAGTATATATGGACAGATGAGTGTGAAAGAAGCTTCCAAGAGCTGAAGAGACGGCTGACAAGCGCGCCGATCCTCACACTCCTTACTGAAGGGGAAAAGTATGAGATCTACAGTGATGCTTCCAGAGTGGGTTTGGGAGCAGTATTGATGCAAGAAGGCAGAGTGATTGCCTATGCTTCGCGTCAACTGAAAGAGCACGAGAAGAACTATCCCACCCACGACCTAGAACTTGCTGCAGTAATGTTCGCACTCAAGATTTGGCGACACTATCTGTATGGAGCACAGTGCCAGATCTACACAGATCATCAGAGTTTAAAATACTTCTTCACACAAAAGGAGTTGAACATGAGGCAAAGAAGATGGTTGGAATTGGTGAAGGATTATGACTGTGAGATCCTTTATCACCCAGGAAAAGCCAACCGAGTAGCAGATGCCTTAAGTAGAAAGGCTACAGTTCCACAGCAGCTGCCAATTGACAGGTTGTCAAGACCATTGCAGCAAGAGATCCATTCACTCAAGCTAGAGCTGATATCAGGAAAATTGTCAGCATTACAGTTGAAGTCATCACTGTTTGATGATATCAAGGAAGCTCAAAAACAAAATTCAAGTCTGACAGACTCCCACGAAGAGATATCCACAGATGGATTAATCAGGTATCAGGGGAGAATTCATGTGCCAGCAGACGAAGAGTTACGAAGGCGAATCATGTTAGAAGCTCATGAGACGCCATACTCAATCCATCCTGGAGCCACCAAGATGTACCAAGACTTGAAGCTACAATTTTGGTGGAAAGGGATGAAAGGAGACATTGCAAGATTCGTGAGTAAGTGCCTTACTTGTCAGAGAGTAAAGGCTGAGCATCAGCATCCTGGAGGGAAGTTAGAACCTCTAGAGATTCTAGAGTGGAAATGGGAGAACGTTACCATGGATTTTGTGGTAGGGTTACCCAAAACAAGAGGAGGACACGATGCCATCTGGGTAATCGTGGATAGATTAACAAAGACAGCCAGATTCATACCAATCAGGATCACTTACTCACTGGAGAAGCTGGCACAGCTGTACGTAGATCAGGTTGTCAGGTTACATGGAGTTCCAAAGTCCATAGTATCTGACAGAGATGCACGTTTCACTTCAAATTTTTGGGAGTGTGTGCAAAGAGCCATGGGCACAGAACTGAGATTCAGTACAGCTTTCCATCCTCAGACAGATGGACAGTCAGAGCGGACTATCCAGACTTTGGAGGATATGCTCCGAGCATGTGTCATGGATTTTCCAGGAGCTTGGAATGAGAAGCTGCCACTAGTGGAATTCTCATACAACAACAGTTACCAAGCTTCCATCAAGATGGCACCTTATGAGGCTCTTTATGGAAGAAAGTGCAGATCACCCATCCACTGGTATGATCTGAAGGAAAAACAACTGCATAAGACAGATTTCATGCAGGAAACTTGCGATGCAGTTACCAAGATCCAGCAAAGAATGAAGAGTGCTCAGAGCAGACAGAAGAGTTATGCAGACAGAAGGCGGAGATCCCTAGAATTCAAGGAAGGGGACTTCGTTTTTCTGAAAGTGTCACCCATGAAGGGGATCATGCGTTTTGGTAAAAAGGGAAAATTAAGTCCAAGATACATTGGACCTTATGAGATTATCAAACGCATTGGGAAGGTTGCCTACAAGTTGGCATTACCTCCTGAGCTGTCAGCAGTACACAACGTGTTCCATGTCTCCATGCTCAGAAAGTACATGTCAGATCCATCTCATGTGCTACAGCATGAACCAGTCCAAGTCCAAGAGGATTTGACTTATGAAGAGCAGCCTATTCAGATACTGGCTAGAGAAGAAAAGGAGCTGAGAAACAAGACCATCCCACTAGTCAAAGTATTGTGGAGAAATCACAACGTCGAAGAGGCTACGTAGGAGAGAGAAGATGAGATGAGACGTTCATACCCTCACTTGTTCTAAATTTTCGAGGACGAAAATCTTATAAGGAGGGGTGAATGTGATAACCGAGAAATCCATACTCTCGGAAATATTTTGTACAAATATGTAAATAAATGTACATTTACAGCGACACAGTTTACAGAATAAAGAACAGAGGAAAATTTTGATTAATCAAGTTTTAATCAAAATTTGAAAATGAATTAATGAAAATCATTTAAAGCTAAACATTAATTCAATTATGATGTTTTAAAAATTTGATAGAAAAGTATGTGGAAAATACATACTAAGAGATCAATGGCACACAAGTGAGCCACATTAATCAATGGCTAAAAGAAGAAGGCAAACAAGACTTTACATATTTTAGAAAAAAAAAAAAAAAGAAAGAAAGTAAGGGAGGGTGTGAAGCACGTGAGTAAAAGAGAGAAAGGGAATTAATTCCCTTAGCTGCTGATGCAGCCGGCGGAAAGAGAAAAGAAAGAAAGAGAAAAGAAAGAAAGAAGAAAAGAAAGAAAGGGAAAGAGAGAAAGAGGGAGCCGAGAAAGAGAGAGAGAAAAGCAAAGGAAATCCAAAAGTTCAGATTCCTTGTTCCAGCAGCAGATAGATCGAGATTCAATCACTAAGCAGCAGCAAGAAAGCTCACGATCAAGCAAGGTAAAACCCTGTTTTTCTCTTGATTCTTTTCGGATGAAAACCTAGGGTTTGAGTGGGAAAAGAGAATGTGAGTGAATCACATTCAGATTTTCGGTTAAAATCGAAATGTGATTCAAGTCTAGATGTTTTCAAACACGAATCCATGAATAGATGGTTTTGAAAACCGAGTTTAGTGAATATTCTTTACAAAGATGCAGATTTTTCAAAAATAGAGTCAAGAGAAGTTCATGAGCAAAATGTGGGATTTTTGCTTGTGAAATCATGGATTTGTGATAGTAGAAGTGCAGTAGATACCTTGAAATGATCTTATGAAGATCGATTTCAAGTGTAAGACACAGAACAAAGGCCATAAAAGCCTTAGAAAAGCAGAGCAGAGCAGTTCGGACCCAGAATCTTGATTCTGGTATGAACACGGGCGTGTACACAGGCGTGTACAAGGGCGTGTTCAAGAACACGGCCCCGAACATGCCCATACGCACGACCGTGTAGCAAGAAAAATCAGACCCGAGAGGTACACGGTCCAGAACACGGCCGTGTATCAGACCGTGTCAAGAGGCACACGGTCAAAGAGAGGCGTGTAAGAGACCGTGTAAGAGGACAGAGGAGTACACGGCCAGTAACACGGCCGTGTACCAACCCGTGTAAGCATACACGGGCATGTTCCAGAGATTACACGGGCAGGCTTAAAAGTCCAGAGAAGTACACGGGCACGAACACGGCCGTGTAGGAGGGCGTGTTCGAGTCCAGAGAGTAAAAAAAAAAAAAAAAAGTCTGGAAAGGAAAAATTTCATGTTTTGCCATATTTCCAGTATAAGCTAAATATGATAAATAATCAGTGATTTTTCCTTTTATAGGAGTCCAAGTCAGAGACCCCAAATCAGTAGTCCCAGAGCAGCAGCAGCTTACGCTAGCGGACTTTCTGTAAGTTCAAGTATTGTCCTGACTGCAACGTGGACAAGCTTGCTTTATTACAGTATTATGTATATTGTATGACGTGTTGTTAGACATTGATTGTCTGCATCACGATGTTATGTCAGCTCATATTAGTCACAGCAGAGGTCAGTTCATGTCATGCATATAGAGTTGCATGTCCCAGTACACAGACCAGCAGTAAAAGAACAAGAAAACAGTTAGGTGCACAAGGCACCCAAGTGTGTTAATTAATTCACACCCAGTAATTTGATTAACAGGTTCCGACTGTGGGGGCAAACAGTATGCTACCCAGTAGGAACACCAGAAAGATGGTAATTAACCAGTTATTGGCGTATCGGCCTCTCGAACCACGGGGAGGTTATCATGTTTAGCATCAGTTAAAACTGAGGAGGTCAGCACTAAAGTACCGCTCCCGGTTGCGCTAACATGTCGGTACGTCCAAGCAGGGGCCCAAAACCAGAACTAAAGTAAAAGATTAATGTCCTAAGACTAAATCTTTAGTCAGTCAGCATGAGCACAGCAGTCAGCATGAGTACAGCAGTACAGTATAAGTACAGCAGTACAGTATGAGTATAGCAGTCAGCATGAGTACAGCAGTACAGTATAAGTACAGCAGTCAGCATGAGTACAGCAGTACAGTATGAGTACAGCAGTACAGCATGAGCACAGTAGTACAGCATGAGAACAGCAGTATAGCATGTTAGATACATGTTTTTTATGTTTGAACTTACTGAGCTCAAAGCTCATTAGTTTGTTCACATGTTGCAGGTAAGAGACCTATTCACCAGTAGAATATACGGTGGACGACGAACAGGATAGATGCATGCCGGAGAGGATCGGGCGAGGGATATGGGTCACCAGTTAAATCTTCCGCTGCACAGTTTTGAATGTAATTTTTCAAAGAGACAGTTTTCCAGTCAGGAGTATGTGATAGGGGAATCATGATCAGTTGTTAGCATGATTTCTTTATCACATTCTCAACAGTTTATGTATTTAAAAAGAAGAAAAAAAAATTATTCCGCAAAATTAACAGTCAGTTTACAGTCTAGCATGATTGCCGGCGACCCTAGAGGCCTGCAGACTATTGCGGTTGACTACAGAGTTTGGCCGTAGTAGCACTGTAGAGCCTCTACAGCAGGGCGGGCCGCCACATTAAAAATTATCATTAATTTGTTCACTTTGTGTTTCAATAAATAAAGCTACCTTTTAAATAATCAAAGTTGATAACATAAAAAAAATAAGAATTGTAGTTTAATTAAAAAACGATGTAAATTTGATAATTTGAAAATCTACTAGTATGATATTTAAATAGATAATATATTTTTTCAATAATAAAATTAAAAATTACTTTGAACAAAATAAGTCAAAAGATTAAAAACAAAATAACTGTTGAATGTTCTTATTTGACGAACCACTTGAATTGAAAAAAAAAAATTTATTTGAATTGAAAATATAAAATGAACATGTTTTTGGTGGAAAGAAAAGTAATTGTGATATAAATTTGGGAAAAAAAAAAAAGAATAGGTAAATTTGAATTAGATTTGGATTGATTTTCTTTTGGGTTTAATTTTGGATTAGTCTTTGAACTTGACCATTTTATTACTTTTTTTTTTTTTGGGCGAAAGAGAGTATTCTATTATCTTTGAAAGTTTTATTTTAATAAATTAATAGAATTTTGATTTTTGAATTTTGATAGAGAGATTGGTATGGACTCCTTCCCCTTATCTCCTTCATTTCTTCTACTTTTCTCTCCTATCAAACAAGTTCTCAAGGAGAAAGAAATGAGTTTACTATTTTATCCTTAATTTTGAAGCAAGGGCCAACACCACTTAAAAGAAAAGTTTGTGGCAGGTCAACAAATATACCTATAAAAATCCATATCTCCTCTCTCACTTTTACCTTCAATTCCAAACAAGTAGCGTAGTCTATGTTCTTTCCATCCCATTTTCATTTTACCAATCAATATTGAAACAAAAACACATGCAACAGGGAACAAAACAAACAAAATCAGAATCCCATCAGAATAATTGAATTATTTTGACTAAATAATTGTGTATGACTTGACAACTAATTCCTGTTCGGATGATATTGAAGGAAGGAAAAATTTAGATTTCTCTCTTTGTTAAATAAATGTTTTAAATTTTTGCAGGACCTAACTCTAAAGGAAGCCGAGACTATTACTCTTTCTATTCTGAAACAAGTTATGGAAGAGAAGGTAAATCACTAGATCTGGAATTAACTTGTATGAATTCCTTTTTCTCTTTGTTTTTTTTTTTTTTTTTTAAAGATTTTTTTAATTGAGTTTTCGTATGGATTACAGGTGAGTCCAAACAATGTTGATATTGTAAAAATAGCTCCAACATATCATTTGTACACCCCATCGGAGGTTAAAGCCGTCATTAGTCGCCTATAAGTTCACCAGGTTACCATGTTATGGATATCTTAATTCCTGCCTAAGCCATACTTGTCTCTGCTTCTATAAAAGTATAAAACTCCATGAATTATGATTTCCATTTGTTTTCTGATATCATTTAATTTTACTTGAGAGATGATAACTTATGGTGGATTTTTAGAAATGCCCAACGTTTGGATAGTTGGATAATCATGTCCAGAAAAAAAAAAAAAAAAAAACTTTTACTTTCAAACTTACCATTCTATATATGCATAATCACAAATGAAATTGGGTAAAATTAGTGCAATTCTAATTCATACTAGCACATTCCTTAAATTTATTACATTAATGCTATATTTGGTAAACGGAAAAGAAAATAGAAAGGAAGAGTATAATGTTTAGGTGATGGTAAAGAAAGATTCTCCACCATGTTGATAGAAGAGAGAAAAAAAGAAAGGGAAAAAAAACATCTAATAAAATGTATTTTTCAATTATAAAATCATATTAATTAAGAGATAATGATAGGTTAAGATCAAATTAGGTATTTTACCTATACTAGTTTTGCAAAAATTTTCTATCAACTTTTCTTCTCAAAGTTGGAAGGAATAAAAGGTTTTACGTCTTATAGATTTTAAATTTTCATTTTTTTCTCAATTTCCTTTAACTTTCTATCAAATAACCAAAATTTTATATTCCTTTCCAAAAATCCCTCCTCTAATTTCCTTACAAGGTGGATTTGATATAACATAAGCTTTGTGGGATATGACAATATAATGTGGGTTCTACTGTGTGTTGCATCAAAATCTAGTATACAAGTCGAATAAGTAATAAAGAGTGAATGAAAATATTGTTCCTCACGAAAATTACATTTAATTTTAAATTAACTATGAAAATTGGTTGACTCTAGAATTATTTAAATGATTGATATAAAGAAGAAAAAAAATAAAACACTAATTCATAATTAAAAAAAGAGAGAAAATGAACTAATGAAGCCAATGAAAATAAAAGCTTTAGGGATCCAATTTACCATCTAAATGATTAGTTTTAATTGAAGAAATTGTTAGTTGAATGTGCTAATTTATCTAAAAGCCATCTTCTGTGATAACCGAGAAATCTACGTTTTCGGAAATATTTGTAAAAATATGTAAATAAATGTATATTTACAGTGAGACATGTTACAGAATACAGAGTAGAGGAAAATTTTGATTAATAGAGTTTTAATCAAAATTTTATGATGAATTAATGAAAATAGTTAAAAGCTAAGCATTAATTCAATTTATGATGTTTTTAAAAGTTAATAGAAAAGTATGTGGAAAACACATACTAAGAGATCAATGGCACATAAGTGAGCCACATTGATCAAGGGCCAAAAGAATAGCCAAACAAGCCCTTGCATTTCAAAAAAAAAAAAAAAAAGAGAGAAAGCAAGAGGGAGAGAGTGAGTGGCACGTGAGTTAAAGGGGATTAATTAATCCCTTAGCTGCAGATGCAGCCGGCAGAAAGAAGAAAAGAAAGAAAGAAAAGAAAGAGAGAAAGGAAACCGAGAAAGAAAGGGGAGAAGAAAAGAGAAATCCATTCAAGTTCGGATTTCTAGTTCAAGCAGCCGATCAATCGAGATTCGGTCACGAATCCACAGCAAGAAGCTCGCAAGATTCAAAGTAAGGTAAACCCTAGTTCTCACGTTTTTCTTTGGGAAAAATCTAGGGTTTTGAGAGGAAAAAAAAGAGAATGTGAGTGAATCATGTGAGGTTTTCGGTTAAAATCGAAACATGATTCGAGTCTAGATGTTTTCAAACACGAATCCATGAACAGATGGTTTAGAAAACCGAGTTTAGTGAAATTTCTTCACAAAAATATAGATTTTTCAAAAGTTGAGTCAAGAGTTGTAAATTAGCAAAATGTGGGATTTTTACTTATGAAATCATGGATTTGTGATAGTAGGAATGTAGTAGATACCTTGAAACGATCTTGTGAAAATCGATTTCAAGTGTAAGAAGTAGAACAAAGGCCATAAAAGCCTTAGAAAATCAGAGCAGAGCAATTCGGACCCAGAATCTTGATTCTGGTATGAACACGGGCGTGTACAAGGGTGTGTTCAGAACACGGCCCCAAACATGCCCATACGCACGACCATGTTGCAAGAAAAATCAGACCTGAGAGGTACACAGCCAAGAACACGGCCGTGTCAAGGGGCACACGGTCAAGAGGGAGGCGTGTAGCAGGCCATGTTAGGCAGTAAGAGAACACGGCCAGAAACACGGCCGTGTAAGTAACCGTGTAAGAGTACAGAGGAGTACACAGTCAGTAACACGGCCGTGTACCCACCCGTGTAAGTATACACAGCCATGTTCCATGAATTACACGACCAGGCTTAAAAGTCCAAAGGGGTACACGGGCAGAGACACACCCGTGTAGGAGAGTGTGTTCGAACCCAGAGAGTAAAAAAAAGAGTCTGGAAATGAAAAATGTTCATGTTTTGTCATATTTTCAGTATAAGATAAATAGGGTAAATAATTGGTGATTGTTCCTTTTATAGGAGTTCGAGCCAGAGACCTCGATACAGCAGTCTCAGAGCAGCAGAGGCTCACGCTAGAGGATTTTCTGTAAGTTCAAGTATTGTCCTGACTGCAACGTGGACAAGCTTGTTAGTTATGATGTTATGTATGTTGTATGATGTGTATGTCAGACATTGATTGTCTGCATCACGATGTTTATGTCAGTGCATGTCAGTCTCATGTCAGCACAGGTCAGTTCATGTCATGCATATAGAGTTGCATGTTTCAGTACACAGACCAGACAGTACCAGAACAAGAAAACACTTAGGTGCATAAGGCACCCTAGTGTGTTAATTAATTCACACCCCAGTAATTTGATTAACAGGTTTCGACTGTGGGGGCAATCAGTATGTTACCCAGTTGGAACACCAGCAAGATGGTAAATAAACCAGATATTGGCGTATCGGCCTCTCGACCCACAGGGAGGTTTGCATGTTTAGCATCAGTTAAGACTGAGGAGGTCAGCACTAAAGTACCGCTCCCGGTTGCGCTAACATGTCGGTACGACCAATCAGGGGCCCAAAACCAGAACTTAATAACATATTAATGTCCTAAGACTAAACCTTCAGCCAGTACAGCATGTTTATAGAGTCCATTTCATGCATGAGCACAGCAGTATAGCATGTCATGTTTATGTTTTTATGTTTGAACTTACTGAGCTCCTAGCTTATCAGTTTGTTCACATGTTGCAGGTAAGAGACCTGTTCACCAGTAGTAGTGGTGGACGACGAATAGGGAGGAAGCATGCCGGAGAGGATTGGGCGAGGGATTGTGGTCACCCTTAATTCTTCCGCTGTACAGATTTTAAATATTTAAACTATGTAGTATCAGAACAAGTTTTCAAGCTAAAATTATGTGATAGGGGAATCATGAGTCAGGTGTATGTTATTTTGTTAACATGATTTCCTTATCACATTCTCAACAGTTTATGAATTTAAAGAAAAAAAAATTTATTCCGCAAAATTAGCAAGTAGTTTACAGTTCAGCATGATTGCCAGCGACCCTAAAGGCCTGCAGACTATTGCGGTTAACTACAGAGTTGACTGTAATAGCACGGTAGAGCCTCTACAGTAGGGCGGGCCGCCACATCTTTTGATAAACTAATAGATACATTTATATTAATTAAGACCCATGTATTCTTACGGAGAACTAGTCAATATAAATTTATTAAGATCAAGCATATATAAAGGCTCTACAAACATTAAGGATATATTTATATTCCAAAATACATATGAAACCCTATTATTGGTCAGTACCTAAAATCCATTTCTGAACTTTATTAATGTCCAACAATATCACCTAATGATTGAGCAAATCACTAAGAGCATTAATTAAATGCATAATAGGATAAACAATTATCAACAACTGGCGATCAATCCAAAAGAGCAAAAAATAAATTCAAGATCAATAAATAGGAATCACTTGAACCCTAAAATAAGAAACTACTCCATAAATATAATTAAAACTAAAATTAAGCAAACTAATAGTCAAAACATTGTCAAATTACAAAAATTAAAGAGGAAAAATCCCTTTTGAAGTTGTCACAATTCTTCAAGTTTTTTCTCTCAAATTCCTCCTCCTCTTGCTCTTCAACTATGCAATCTCTCTTGAAAATTTATTGAAATAAAATCTAAAATTGAAAATAAAAACAGAATCCTAAAGCTTAAATCTGTACACTACCATATATATTTTCTCTTTTTCCTTTTATTTTCTTTTCTTCTCTTTTAGTTTTTCTTTGCCTCTCTCGGCCAAACAAACATGCCCCCAGTTGAAACCTACCACCCCAAGCTCCCTAAAAAAGCTCTCACTTTTCTTCTTTAATTTTACCATGCGTTTGGTGAAAGTATTCAATTTGCATTGCATTTAAATACAATACAATTTTTATCTAAATACAAAAGCATTCATTCAAATACCTATCACATCACATTTTAAATCTAATACAATCACTATTTATTTTTTCATTTTTTCTATTACTTTTATTAATCACATCATATATTCTGTTTCTCTCTCATTTTTTTCTCTTTATTTTTATCCATCACATCACATATTTATTATTAAGATACAATTCAAATACTTTTCATCCAAATACAAATTGTATTCAAATATAATGTTAATACTTTTCTTTCAAATATAAATTATATTTAATACATTATATTTAAATAAAATATAAATATAATATGTTTACCAAACCCACTATTATTTTTTCAGAAGTTAATCAGACAGTTCACATGGTGGGTGCTTGGGAGCGGTTGTTCTTTACGTGAGTGGGATTCATGCTTTTGAATTTAACTTCATATTTTAATCATTTTTTAAGCTATTTGATGGCTATATTGCCTACAATTTGATTAAATAAATCTCATTTTCATTTAATTAAATTACAAATTGGAAAAATTATTTTTTTAGGAGTAAGCAAATAATAATATATTAAAATTAATATTTACCTGAAAAAAACGTAAAGTTACACAAAATAAAATAAATCAAAACAAACTAATCTAAATTAAAATAAATTAAACTAAAAATAAATTACAATGTTTAAAAGGATGGTGAATTTAGAAGAATAAAAATAACAAAATAATTTTATTTTAGAGAATCATCGTGGGGCAAATTTTACACCAAAATTTTAACTTTTTTGAAACTAAATGCACTTATAATTTTAGACCATTAATATAATTTATATCATGGATGGTATCCAACTTATTTGTTTGCTCCATTTGGTTAATGTTTCCATATTCAATCTCTGGATAACTGTTGCATTTGTTTCAAATCATTATTACGGTTTAAAAATAAATTCTTACAACCATAGTTAAAAAATATTTGAAATTTCATTTTTTTTTGTCATTTTAAAAATTTAAATCATGGACTTAGCATGTTCATTGAAACTCTAAAACCACGTTTTATGTGATCATTTTTTTTAATAAAATTTTGCATTAATTTTTCGCATTAATCAATAATGTGAAAATCATTCAAACAAGTTAAATTGTATGTATAATAGAAAATTCGCTATTTATTTATCAAATTCTTAAACGACTACAATTTAACAATATAAGTACTGTAATTACAAAAACATCTACAGCTAAGTTTTCTAATAACATCAAAATTTACATGGTATACAATCCAATCATTACAATTTTGAATCCTTGCCTTCACTTTTTCCTTTGTTGCTTTGTTATGTTTGGTAAGAACGATGGAAAATGAAAGGGAAAAAGAGTAAACCTCAAGGTAATGGTAACGAGAGAGGTTTTGAATCATGTTGTTTGATAAAAGAGACGGAAAACAAGAAAGAAAATATTTAATTAAATGCATTATATAATTATAACTTCATATAAACATGTTGTTTGATAAAACAGAGGGAAAACATAAAAGAAAATATTTAATCAAATACATTATATAATTATAACTTCATACAAATTAAGAAATAATGATAGATTAAGAACAAAATAGATATTTTATATATATTATACATTTGTATTATCAAAAAATATTTATCCACTTTTCTTCCTAAAATTAGAAGTATTAAAAAGTAGTGGTATTTATGAATTTTTAATTTTCCTTCGTTGCTATTTTCATTTTTACCAAATATTTAAAATTTCATTTTCCTCCTCAAAATCCTTACTTTAATTTTCTTTCACTCCCTGTCCCACTCCAACAAACAAAGGCTAAAAGCATCACTTGTAAAATTTTATAACTCTTGTGAAATCCTCCTCCTAAATCACCATAAAGGACTAAGGGTACGTTTGGTGAAAACATTCAAATTGCATTGTGTTTGAATACAATGTTTATTTAGAATGTGTATTTGGAGGAAAAATATTAGTATTGTATTTGAATGTAATGTTTGTTTAGATGAAAAGTATTTTAATTATATTTTAATAATAAATATGTGATGTGATAGATAAAAGTAGAGAGAAAAAAATAAGAGAAAAAGAGAATATATGATGTAATGAATAAAAATAATTGAAAAAATAAAATAATAAATAATAATTATATTAAATTTAAGTGTAATGTGATTGATATGTATTTGAAATATTTTTATATTTAAAAAAAATTTATACTATATTTAAATATAATATTTGTTAAATAGTGTATATCAGCAGTAACTCTCAAATTGAAAAGTGAATCTCCGTAAAAACTGTGTTTGGTGCCTTTACTTTATATTTCTACAGTTCACTTTACTGCAAACGCTCTCAATCAACTCGCCAGACCAATTCAACTTGATGAGTCAACATTCATCCTGACTTGATTTGAACGTTGACTGTACCATGAATAACACTCAAGTGTTTTCTAGCCAAAAAAGGAAAAAAATTATAGAAAAAGTTCATTTATGAGTCTTTATTTTTTAAATGAAAGAAAAAATAAAGAAAAAGAAAAGCAAATTGCAAAAGAAAAAAAAAAAAAGATTGATTTCATTGTTATAAAAGACAAATTACATAAAATAGAAACAACTTGCAAGAACACTCTGCGAATTCCAATAATTCCAATAAAAATATGTTTTTGTTAAAGAAATCATTTCATTCTTCACGGGTTGTTGTATAATTAAATATTATATCATGGGTTAGATTAAAAACATTTACTTTTTAATGTCGTAGCTTTTCAAAATAAACCCACTTAGAAAACAGAGAGAGAGAGAGAAGGGACGACTTTGCTTTGAACATTTTTTTTTTGAAGAGAGCGTTTTATTTTTTCCAGAAAAGAGAGGGAGAAATATGCAGAGAGAGAAGTTCATTACATTTTTTCTTTTCGCTTGAAGAAATTAGATCAGACTGATCAGCTTGAATTTGAAGGCACGCGTTTTTTTTGACCGCTAAAAGGGCTTCCGAGTCTAAAAGATCTCCATTAGTGTAAGTCCAACCCGTCTCTCTCCGGCCTCTTTTATTGATCTTGTTTTTCTAAAATTTTTTCATGTGTTTTTTCTCGTCAAAGTCTTGAAAGTTAAGAGGTATAGATACCCAGAAGGGAATTCAGTTAAACTGCGTTTATGAATTTTTTTTTTTCTTTTGTTCGCTAGCTTGGTTTATAAGACGAGTCCGGAATAAAAAATGAAATTTTTAGATCTAACATGGTTAATTTAATTATAATTTAGAAAACTATGAGTCTCACTAAATTTAATTTTAAGTAAAACTTTTTTATCTAAAAACAAAAGGGAAAGGGAAGGAAAGAATAGTAGGGTTTATCGGGAAAAAAAAATAGAGAAAACAAGAAGAAGAAGAAGAAGTCAAATAAGAAGAAGAAATGCAGCTAAACTGATATATATATGCATATATATATATATATAAAGGATTGTTTATAAAAAATAGGGGGGAGTTAATTGTTGGTGAGTGGGTGTAACAAGTAATAATTGATATTTAAAGTTTATAGGGTGGATAAGAAAGAGGTTGGAAAAGCAAACAGATGGGTGTTTATTTTTAAGAAATATAATTTATGAATCCCGTGTTTGTTTTTGTGTAGTTTAAGACAACATCAAAATTTTATTACGGCATTAGCAAGGTGGAGTCAGAGCTGGGAGATGGTGTACGTGACGACGGCATATTGGTATAAGGTCGTGTGAATATTGGGTTAAGATAAGTCATTAGGGTTTTCTAGATAAAAGTGTGATTTCGATTTTATTGAGTTTTTTTATTTAAATTATAATTTCTTCAAGTAATTTAAAGAGTATTTTGGATAGTTTCGACGTTAAAATTAAGTATTGATCTAGAAAAAATATAGATTGATTTATTAATTATAATCCAATGATATAAAATGCCCATGAAAAATTGTTACATTTGGATGGAGTATTTGAATGTGTGTGCGGAGATGGCAGATTCTCAAATGGGTATTGCAATTTATCTTTATCTAGTTAAAACAAAAAAAAACAAAAAAACAAAAACTGAATTCTAAGCAATGAATGACAGGTCGACTTTTGACGTGAAACAATTTTGAAGCGAAGGTCGAAAGAAAACCATGGAAGTGGTTTATGGCATAGCCGTAGAAGTGTCGAAGAGGCTGGCCACTTTTGCGAATGACGAGATTAACTTGGCATGGTATATGCAAAACGACATAAAGAAGCTCCAGGATACCACGTCCACTCTTGAAGCCGTGCTCTTAGATGCCGAGAAGAAGGAGGAAGGAAACAAACAACTAAGCCTCTGGCTGAGGCGGCTCAAGGATCTCTCCCTTGATGCTCGGGACGTGCTGGATGAATACGAGTGTGAACTACTCAGAAGAGAAGCGGTGAAGACACATGGAAGCTTTGGTAGAAAGGTGCGTCGCTTCTTCTCACACTCAAATCCACTTGCGTTCCGCTTTAGCATTGCTCATCAGATTAAGGCGATAAGGCAAAAGCTAGATGATGTTGCTAAAGAAAAGAGTAATTTCCACCTGATTGAACATCATCAAGATGAAAGGCAAGTGAGGCGGGAGATGACATCCTCCTTCATTAGGCCTTCAGAAGTTGTTGGTCGAGAAAGTGATAAAGAGAAGATTGTAAATGCGTTGATGCAAAAAAACAACAATGATGTTATCTCTGTTATTCCGATAGTTGGTGTTGGCGGACTAGGAAAGACTGCGCATGCCAAGTTAGTGTACAACGACGAAAGAGTTACTGGGTGGTTTGATTTAAAACTGTGGATTTGTGTACAACAAGATTTTAATGTTACTGAATTAACAAGAGAAATTCTCAAATCTTCTATTGTTGCAACTAATAGGAAGAATGAGAATTTCACGGTACATCAATCATTGAAGCAAACAAGAGATATGAGTAACTTATCTATAGATCAGTTGCAAATGTTCTTGCAAAGCGTTTTAAAGGACAAAAAGTTTTTGCTTGTCATGGATGACGTCTGGAATGAAGATCAGGTTAAGTGGAATGAGATGAGAGATTTGTTGTTGACAATGTGTGCCATGGGGAGCAGAATCATAGTTACAACACGTAATAGTCGAGTAGCCTCAATGATGGGCACTACTCCAGCACATTATTTGGAACGTCTCTCTAAGGCGGATTCTCTGTCTTTATTCATCAAAGATGCATTTGGAGATGAAAAATCAGCTGAAAATTTTCCAAGGTTAAAGGACATTGGCAAGCAAATTGTGCAGAAGTGTGGAGGGCTTCCTTTGGCATTGAAGACTTTGGGGAGTTTACTTTGCTCAAAAACCGTAGAAGGTGAATGGATACGTATAAGGGATAGCAAGATATGGGAAGTGAAAGGAGAGCACAATGATACTATTTTATCTGCACTTAGATTAAGTTATGATACAATGTCGCCATGCTTGAAATAATGTTTTGCTTATTGTTCTCTTATTCCAAAAAACTTTCGGATTAGTGACTTGCAAATGATCTTTGCGTGGATGGCACTCGGCATCATTCAGTCACCTGATGATAAAATGGAGTTGGAAGATATTGGGAAGATGTATTTCAAAGATCTATGTGGGAGATCATTCTTTCAATATCTACAAGATGCCAAGGAAACTTTAAATGTTTATCAATTATTTGAAATGCACGATTTGATTCATGATCTTGCAACTTCAATCATCCAATATGAGCACTCCATGGTAAATTCTCAAACTTAAACTGTCCCTGATCAGAGAGTTAGACATTTGAGGATATTTTGGAAGGGTGGCCATGGTCAAAGTATCTTAGCAATCTTGCAGAAATTGAAAAAAGTGCATAGCATTATGCTCAAATGCGAAGAGGATGAAAAGCCTTATATTGAGGAGTCCTCCCTAATGCTTTCCACATGCATCTCAAGAAACAAATACTTGCGGCTGTTTGATTCAAGGGATTTATCTTTTGAGGTGTTGCCAAGTTCAATCGGCGCCCTCAAGCATTTGAGATATCTCAACTTGAGTAAAAACAAAAAGATCAAGAAGCTACCTGATTCAATTTGGAAGTTGCAAAGTCTGCAAACTTTGTTGTTTGCTGGATGTTCAGAGCTAGAGGAGTTACCCAGAGACATAAGAAATTTGGTCAGCCTCAGAGCTTTAAGCATAACCACAAAACAATCCAGCTTTCCTGAGAATGGAATTGGACGCTTGAGATCTCTTCAATTTTTGGCTATTTGTGAATGTAGAGATTTGAGATCCTTGCCGCAAGAAATGAGACATTGTGCCACATTACGTACTCTTCTTGTATTTGAATGTGAACAACTTGACTTGGCGAGTGGACCCACTGAAGTCGTTCAGTTGAGCCTTCAAACGTTGCTGATTAATGGATTACCGCAGACGACTGCTTTGCCACCATGGCTGCAAGGAGCTGCTTGTCTACAATGCATGGTCATTAAAAACTGTCTCAAATTGGCTGCATTGCCGGAGTGGCTGCCGGACCTCACTTCACTTGAGAGGCTTCAAATTCTAATTTGTCCACAGTTGACTGCTCTTCCCGAGGGAATGCAACGGCTCACGTCCCTAACGCATTTGGTAATTTCAAACTGCAATGCATTGGAGGAAAGATGCAAACCTCAAAATGGCGAGGATTGGCCAAAGATTGCTCATGTTCGCAACCGTGTCATTGACAACCAACCTCCTCCTAATGATGACTAGGTATGTTTTATTTATTTATTTATTATGTCTAAGCCATCCATAGACTTACATTATGATCTTCATTTAGTACTATTGCATTTATCTAGTAAATTTGTCGTGAGAAAATCTGTTTTTTTTTTACTTCTTTTTTTTTTTTAAATCAAAAAGCCAGTTTTGTAATATTTGAAACTGATTTATTTGGTAGCTGTATACTCCATGCATTCATTTGGATCCCCTATTTATTTTGGTGTTTTTGATTTAAATGCAATGTTTGTATTTTAACATGTGTTTAATTACACGATTATTTAAGTTTAATCATTTGATCAGTGTTTTGCTATTTCACACTTATTCAATTCAAATGTAAATTCTAAATTATACTATTTCAAAATTTGCACCACATTTATTTTTTTACCTTCACACTGTTCAAATATCTTCATTGACAAAAATTGTTCAAAAACACATTTCATTTTAATACACAATTCAAAATTTATATTTGAATCCAAACATTTAAATTGAATGAATATTTCAATATAATAGGTTATCCAAATGAAAGCTTTCTTATTGAAGCAAAAGAGAACACGCAATTTTGCCTTCGAAATGTGTTAGTATAATTTTTCATTTAATTAAAGATTTTTTTTTTAGTTTCATTTCATCTTAAATTTGTTTGTTTCTCTTGTTAGCTCCGGGACAGAAGCCTACTATAACTAGTGGACGCGTCAACTAAAGTACCCGATTGCTAAAGTTGGTGTTGCATTATCTCAAGAATAATCAAAGTGTTTGTCATGTGTTTCCATTTTATGTATATGTGTGTATTTTAGTGTATCTGTTGTGTATATGTAATACATATTTGTGTCTCTGACAATATAGTTTGAGTAATGTATGTGTGTGCTCTCTAATGAATGTGAACCATGCGTAGACATATGAATGTGTTGTTATTAATATCAGAAGACCATATATCTTTTATTAAAATCCCCTTTTTCATTAGGTTATTTGCGCCTTCAGTGATCTAATATGACCTACTCTGTTTAAAAATTAACGGAAATTAACGAAAAGGACTAGGATTGCTTAATGGTGAGAGAGTTTGAAGGTTGTTTGGTCAAAATTATTAAAAACTATTAAATAAAAAAGAAAACAGAGATCAAACCGTCACATATTACTACAGAGTTTAGGGATCATTTGGTCAATTACCCTTATTTTTAATCATGAAACACTTATGAACTATTCAGGTTTTCAGTAAAAAATTCCTCATAAAGAAAAGGCCTTTGAGGCAATTTTTTTTTATTTTTTTAATTTGGAATTAGGTATTAAATTAATATTAGATTATATCTTTAATCATAAAATAAAAATTTTAAAAATAAAAAGAAAAAGCTCTTATTAGATAAAAGATTTAAATTTTTCCAATCCAATCCAATTTAAATTTTTTATTTCAAAATATGCCCCAAATTCATTTTCCTTTTATTAGATTTTTATGCTCTGTTTGGGAACGTATTGCATTTGTATTACATTTGAATGTAATACATTGAATGTAATTTATGTTTAGAGGAAAAGTTTAACATTGCATTTAAATGCAATGAGTGTTTGGGTGAAAAGTATTTGAATTGTATTTTAATAATAAATATGTGATGTAATGGGTAAAAGTAGAGAGAAAAAAAAGAGAGAGGGAGAGAATATATAATGTAATTTATAAAAGTAATAGAAAAAATGAAATAATAAATAATGATTGTATTAGATTTATAATATGATATAATTAGTATTTCAATAAAATATTTTTATATTTAGAGAAAAATTACATTATATCAATACAGTTTAAAATGTGTACCACACAAACTATTAACTTGAATTGAATTATTTCAAACCCATCTCCGAAAGAGGCAAAGTTTACTATGAACTTTTTATAACGTTACTTACCCTGTCCGCGCAAAGCCCACCACATGTGCTAAAATCCCAAGGGTCATCGCTAATCCCCAATAAAAATACAATAGAATGCAAAGTACGGTCCTGATTGGTATTGTTTCGGGGCTTGGAAATGTTTTGGAAAGGAATATTATAGTATCCAATAAAGACACTTTGAAAATGTTTATGAAATAATATTTGTTTTGCACAAAAATTAATAATAATACAAAAAAATCGTTTTCATTTTTTTTAATTTCATATCAAATTAAATATACTTTATGTTAAACACTGGTTTTAACTAGTTAAATAATAACACCACCCTTTAAAAATTATCATTAATTTGTTCACTTTGTGTTTCAATAAATAAAGCTATCGTTTAAATAATCAAAGTTGATAACATAAAAAAAAAAAAAAAAGAAGAAGCAGAAAAAAAAGAAGAAGAAAAAAAATCAGAATTGATGTTTAATTAGAAAATTGTGTAAATTTGATAAATTTGAAAATCTACCGGTATGACATTTTAAAAAAAATAATATGTTTTTTTAAATAATAAAATTAAAAATTACTTTAAAAAAAAGTGAAAAAATTAAAAACAAAATAACTATCGAAACATCTTATTTGACACACCAACCAATGGTTGTAGTGATTCATTTGACAGCAACAGGTCGTGTAGAAATGATGACACACCAACCAATGACTGCCGGCCTCAACCCTTCAAAAGGTTTGACACGCATACAAAGGTGAATTGTGGAATTGAAGATATTTAGGAGACGTCCGGAGAAATACTCAATTTTAATTTTACTCAAATATAATATAATTTTACACTAAATATAAATTTTATAACAGTGTTACGAAAATAATTACTATTCAAAATATTTTTAAAACAATCACATTAACTTTTCAATTCTATTATTTATTTTTACTTTTACCAATCACATCAACTTTTCAATTCTAAAATACTTTTCATTCAAACACACATTTCATTCAAATACAAAACAAATACTTTTCAATCAAATACAAACATTCAAAAAACAAATTTCATTTAAATACAATCAAAATATAATGCGTTTACCAAACGCCCCTTATTATACTGTCAGAGACAAAGACCTTTTGCAAAGGCCACCTCTGACAACGAAGGATCTTGCCAAAAGAAACAATAATAAATATTGCAGTTTCCATGGTGAAATCGGACGTCTTACTTCAAACTGTAATGATCTGAAGAATGAGATTAAGGACCTTATCCATCGTGGTTACCTAAAAAAGTCTAGGAAAGATTCTAAGGGGAATGATATTAAAGGCAACAGAGTTAGATACAAGGTCGGAATCATGTGAATAATTCCAATAAAAATACGTTTTTGTTATAAAAATCATTTATTTTTTCTAGACTGTTGTATAATTAAAGGGGTGATTGAGACTAAAACTAATATCTTCAAAATAATTTTTTTTAATACATCATCACTTTTTATTATTTATATATCTAAAATAATATAATGAGTTTCAAATTTTAAAAATCTATAATTTTGTTTTTATAAATTCAAATGAGAAAGGAAGACTTTTGTAACGTTACGAAATTTTTAAGTTTAAAATTCACATATGAACGTAAAAAATTTAATTATTAATACGTTAGTTAAATTTTATTTTAAGAGTTAAATTAAAAATTTTTGATATATTAAATATTAAATAAGATTATTTTATAACCTTTTATAAATTTTAAAAATTTTACAATTCTACCTCAATTTTTATAAAAAAAAAAAATAAATAAATAACAAAACAAAACAAAACATCTTTAATTACTCCCTCCTACACTAATTCAATTTCCTCTCATCCTGTCCCTCACCAGCTCATCTCAACCTATCTCTCTGATCTCAATTTCTTTTCTTGTTCTTTCCTCACTGTCTCGCAAGCTCTCTCTGCTTTCCCTTTACAGCACTCTCTCTCATCTCCCCGTTCTCGAATCTCTTGATTTTTTTTTAATTTTATTTTCTCACAAAACACCACAGCATCACCCTTATCCTCTCTATCAACGACTTTTTTAACGACTCTCCGACACTCACGAGGTTGTTGGTGCTTAGTTTTCTAGACATTTAAAACTATTTTTTTTTTAAATTTTATTATTTTTTATTATTTATATATTTAAAATATTATAATAAATTTAAAATTTTAAAAATTTATAATGTTGTATATACAAGTTTAAATAAGATATTTTTTTTTAAATTACATAGAATTTTAAGAGGAACGAAATAATATTTATATTGATTATTTTTTAAAAAAATTTTTAAAATTTTTATTTTTTCACCATAAACAGTTATTTCTTCCAAATACATTTTTCAAAACAACTTTTTTTCAACCCAAAAATAACATCTTCAACGTCACCCCCAAACACCCCTCAATTAAGGAGCCGTTGGGAGGCTGTTTTCCAATCCAAAAAATTAACTTTTTTCCAAAACTTCAACACTTTTCATTATTTAATCTCCAAAATGTTACAGTAAACTCCAAATTTTAAAAATTCATAATTTTATGTATACAAGTCCAAATGAGATAATTTTTTTTAAATTATATAGAATTTCAAAAAGAACGAAATAATATCTATACTGATATTTTTTTTCTAAAAAAATTTTTAAAAATTTTTATTTTTTCATCTTAAATAATTTTTTCTCCCAAACATATTTTTCAAAATATCTTTTTTCCGATTAAAAAATAATGTGTCTGGCCGGCCACCTAAACTCCCCCTAATTATATCTTATCTTACTTTCATCACGGACCCACTCCGATCTGTTTGTGTCCCTCGTCTTCTGTTCTTCAAAATTTTTTAAGTTTCTCAATCTCCTTCACAGTTCACTCACTCTCTCTGTTTTTCCTCGCCCCAACATTACGTTTTCTCTCTCTAACTCACCAACTCACTCTCTCTCACGCTCTCACTCCTCCGTTGCCGATGACCACCACCGGCCTCCACCAAGCTGACGCCACCCAACCAACGGCAGAACAACATCAACCGTGCCGCTGCCTTGCCAAACAACCCACACTACACCCAGACCGCGTAGCCCACGTCGCCGTCTCGCCCCTCACCAACCCAAGCCAAACGTCGGCAGCCCATCTTCCTCTAACGCCACGACCGACCCAGCCACTGCCGTCGCGTAGCCCAGCCGCCACCTCCACCTCGTCTTCCCCGAGTCAGCTACCGAGTCCCCGAACCCACACCACCATTGAGCCCGGACCTTCACGAGCCACCGTGCCACGCCCAAGCTGAGTCCCGTGGGCCACCTCACCTCCTCGCGACGCCACAGCCGAGACCCACGGGAGCCGCCTCGCGAGCCAGCCGGTTAATCTCGCCCTCGTGCTCGTGCCACCGCCACGTGCTCGCCACCACACCGGAGTCGAGTCGCCAGCCACTCACGGTAGCCAAAGCCCCCTCGTGATTGAGCCGTTCGCCTCACGCCATCGCAGAGGTCGCCCTTCGCTTTCGCCGTTGCCAACTACCGAAGCTTAACCCTCGGCCCCTAGTCACCGACCTCGCTTTCCCGAAGCTCGCTAGCGCCACCAAGCCACCGTGCTCAAGCCAATCGCCCGTCCAACCGAACCCTCGCCTTTCGCCGTCCACTCCACCGCCCGGCCGATTCCCCTCAAACGGATACATACATACGTATTTGTATATATATCTATGTATGTGGGTAACTGAATTAAAAATAATAATAATAATAATAATAACAACAACACATAATAATAATAATGATAAAAATAATATTTAAAAAAAAATTAACGTAAGAAACAAATGTTTTAAAATGATCTGGGTTTGAAATTTCGAATTTGAATTTGAACTATTTTGGGATTTGAAATTTGTTTTTTTTCGTAGATTTGAAATTTTTAGAGTTTTTAGATAACCAATATTTTTAGATAAATTATGTCAAAAATTTTAAAAAATATATATATACAAGTATTAAAATAAAACATTTTAAAAATTATGAAGGTTAGAATAAGGGGGCATTTGGATAAGTTTTTCATTTTAACTTCATTCAAATACAATACAATTTTACACCAAACACAAATTTTACAACAGTGCTACGAAAACAATTACTATTTAAAACATTTTTAAAACAATCACATCAACTTTTTAATTTCACTATTTATCTCTACTTTTACCAATCACATCAACTTTTCAACTCTAAAATACTTTTCATCCAAACACACATTTCATTCAAATACAAAACAAATACTTTTCAACCAAATACAACATTCAAAAAACAAATTTCATTCAAATACAATCAAAATGCAATGCGTTTACCAAACGCCCCCTAAAACGTTGTTTTAAAATTTTAAAATCAATGATATATTAATTAATTGAATTTTCAGTAATTATGATTATAGAATTTTTAGATAGATAATAAAATTATTTGTGATTTTTATTTTAGGTATTCATTAATCAAAATTTAAATAAAGTGATTGTCTCAGGATACATATTAGAAGTTATCAGTAGATATATTATCAACAGGTACGATATCTTATCCTCTTCAGTGGATATATTAGACTGTTTTTAGTGATTTGGCCAAAATGATTTAAAGAAAAAGAATTTATAAATTTTTATAAATTCTGTGATTTTGAAAAATATCACAATTTCAGAATTAAAGGAAAAATATTTGATTACGGATTTTTGGAAAAATAATATAGTATATTTTTTATGTGAATCTTATTTTTAAAGAAAAATTTGAAAATAGAATTTGGTTTTAAAATATACCGGAAGCCCGCACACACGTGCGAAGAATATACATATCGATTGATGACAACCCATCATGGAATGTTGTAGTAGGAGGGCTCATACAAACCGTACATGAACTATATGTATTTAAGGATACAAATTGTATGTTCACTATTTCACGTTTAAGATTATGTAATGTATGTATATAATATTATTATTCTAGTTCAAAATAAAATGTTTAGAAAATAATTTAAAAATATTCTACTGGACTTTTCGCTCATTTTTTTTTTAATTGGTAAACTCTTAAGAAAGGAAGTTGATTGAAGATAAGAGTTGTGTGAATTCTCAGCTTGGAGGCTAAGAATGAGAAGCTTGTTTATTTTATCTAATTATAATGTATGTGATCTTGAATACTCAAGAACTGTAAACTGTAAACTTTATTTTATTGTTTGTAATTTATTTTATTTTATCTAAGTATGCATATATAGGAAATGGAGAACTTGCCGTGACATTTTAATAATAATATTTAGTTAATTCTCTTAAGTATAATCGGATAAAATTAAATGAGATGATAAATGATTTTAAGATAAAACCGATAAACCTAAGCAATCAGGATCTTATTTCCCTTTCCTGATTCAGTATTTGTCCATCCTTAAAACATGGTGCTTCGGTTTTTAAAACATCCTTAAAACAAACAAAATGAGAATCCCATCAGAATGATTGAATTATTTTGACTAAATAATTATGGATGACTTGACAACTAATTCTTGTTTGGATGACAATGAAGTAAGGAATAATTCAGATTTCTCACTTTGTTAAATAAATGTTTTTAAATTTTGTAGGACCTAACTCTGAAGGAAGCCGAGACTATTACTCTTTCTATTCTGAAACAAGTTATGGAAGAGAAGGTACATCACTAGATCTGGCATTAACTTGTGTTAATTCCTTTTGCTCTTTTTTTTTTTTTTAAGATTTTTATGTTGGGTTTTGGTCTGGATTGCAGGTGACTCCAAACAATGTTGATTTGCAAAAGTGGCTCCAACATATCATTTGTACACCCCATCGGCGGTCGAAGTCGTCGTTAGTCGCCTATAAGTTCACCAGATTACCATGATTCACATCTCTTAATTCCTATCTAAGCCATACTTGTCTCTGCTTATATAAATTGCTATGAATTATGCCTCCGTCTGTTTGACACGTTCAAATTTAGAAAATGAAAAATTTTTCATTTAAAAAAAAATACACCTTCTTAAATTTTCGTATCTGAACATCTAACATTTTTCATTTTTGAAAAATAAAAAAAGAGCTCTCTAGAAATAAAAATTTTTCACTTACCCAAACAACTTTTCACTTTTAAAAAAAATTCCAAACAATTTTTTATTTTTCATATCTAAAAATTTTCCATTTTTCAAAAATAAACACCCCATCCAAACGGACCCTATGATTTCCATTTGTTTTCAAATATCATTTAATTTTACTTGAGAGATGATAATTTATGGTGGATTTTTAGAAATGCCCAATGTATGAATAGTTGGATAATCATGTCCAGAAAAAAAAAAATCCTTTTACTTTCAAACTTACCACTATATATACACATAAACACAAATGAAACTGGGTAAAATTAGTACAATTCTAATTCGTACTTGCGGGCTCCTAAAATTTATGACATAAATGCTATATTTGGTACAAGGGAAGGAAAATTGAAAGGAAGAGTAAAATGTTTAGGTGATGGTAAAAAGAGATTTCTCATCATGTTGATAGAAGAGAGAAAAAAAATTAGAAAAGCAAATATCTAATAAAATGTATTTTTCAGTTATAAAATCTTATAAATTAAGAGATAATGATAGGTCAACATCAAAATAGGTATTTTGCCTATATTGGTTTTGTCAAAAATTTTCAATCCGCTTTTCTTCTCAAAGTTTGAAGGAATAAAAAGTTAGACAGTTTATGGACTTTCAATTTTCCTTTTTCCCAATTTCCTTTAACTTTCTATCAAATAACCAAAATTTTATTTTCCTCTCCAAAAGTCCCTCTGTTTTTTTTACAATGTGGATTTGATATAATATAAGTTTTGTGGGATTTGATGGTACAATGTGGATTCTACTAGGTGTTGTATCAAAATCTATTTGCAAGTACACAAATCGAATGAGTAATAAAGAGTGAATAAAAATATTATTCCTCATGAAAATTGCATTTAATTTTAAATTAATTATTGAAATTGGTTGACTCTAAAATCATTTGAACAGTTAATAAAAGAAAAAAAAAACACTAATTAATAATTAAAAAAGAGAGAAAATGAACAAATGAAGTCAATGAAACTAAAATAATGAAAATAAAAGCTCTAAGGATCCCATTTACTATCTAAATGATTAGTTTTAATTGAAGGAATTGTTAGTTGAATGTGATAATTTATCTAAAAGCCTTTTCTCTGGATAAATTAGTAGGTATATTTATGTTAATCAAGACTCATATATTTCTATCAAGAACTAATCAATATAAATTTATTAAGATTAAACATCCATAATGACTATATAAATATTAAAGATATATTTCTGTTCCAAAATAGATATGAAAATCTATTATTGATCAGAACCTAAAATCCATTTCTGAACTTCATTAACGTCTAACAATATCATTTAATGATTGAGCAAATCACTAAGAGCATTAATTAAGCACATAATACGATAAAAAATTACCAATAACTGACAATCAATCCAAAAGAGCAAAAAATAAATCTCATTTTCACTTAATTAAAACAAAATAGGAACCATTGGAATTCTAAAATAACAAACTACTCCATAAATATAATTAAAACTAAAACTAAGCAAACTAATAGTTAAAACATCATCAAATTACAAAAATTAAAGAGGAAAAATCCCTTTTAAAGTTGTCACAATTCTTCAAGTTTTTTCCCTCAAAATTCCTCCCCCTCCTGCTCTTCAACAATGCAATCTCTCTTGAAAATTTATTGAAATAAAAATTTAAAATTGAAAATAAAAACAAAATCCTAAAGCTAAAATCCGTACACTATTTTTTCTTCTTTATTTTCTTTTCTTCTCTTCTAGTTTTTCTCTCTGCCTCTCTCGGCCCAAAAAAAAAAGGCCCCCAGCTGAACACCCCCCAGCTCCCTAAAAAAACTCACCCTTTTCTTCTTTAATTTTATTTTTTCAGAAGTTGATCGGACGGTTCACAGGGGGGGGTTGTTTTTTTCCTGTGAGTGGGATTCATGCTTTCGAATTTAACTTTAAATTTAAATAATTTTTTAAGCTATTTGGTGACTATATTGCCTACAATTTGATTAAATAAATCTTATTTTCATTTAATTAAATTACAAATGGGAATAATTTTTTTTAGGAGCAAATAAATAATAATATATTAAAATTTATATTTACTAAAAAAAACATAAAGTTACACTAAATAAAATAAATCTAAATAAACTAATCTAAATTAAAATTAAGATAAATTAAACTAAAAATAAATTACAATGTTTAAGAATATAGCCAATTTAGAAGCATAAAAATAGAAAATAATTCTATTTTACAGAGTTATCGAGGGAAAATTTTACACCAAAATTTTAATTGTTCAGAAACTAATGCACTTAAAATTTTAGACTATTAATAAAATTTATTTTATGGATGGTATCCAACTTATTTGTTCCGTCTACTTGGTTAATGTTTCCATATTTAATCTCTAAATAACTGTTGTATTTTTCTGAATCATTTTTGCGGTTTAAACTAAATTCTTACAACCATAATTAAAAAAACTTGAAATTTTCATTTTTTTGTCATTTTAAAAAATTTCAATCGTGGACTTAGTGTGTTTAATGAAGCTCTAAAACCATGTTTTATGTTATCACTTTTTTTTAAAAGATTTTCTTATTAATTTTTCACATTGGTCAGTAACGTGAAAATCACTCAAGCAACTTAAATTGTATATATAACAGAAAATTCACTATTTATGTATCAAATTCTTAATTAACTATAATTTAACAGTAAAAGTATTGTAATTACAAAAACACCGACAGCTAAATTTTCAAATAACATCAAAATTTACATGGTGTATAATCTAGTCATTACAATTTTGAATCCTTTTCTACACTTTTTCCTTTCTTGCTTTGCTATGTTTTGTAAGAAGGAGGAAAATGAAAGGAAGAAAAAAAGAGTAAAATCTCTAGGTGATGGAAATAAAAGAAGTTTTAAACCATGTTGTTTGATAGAAGAGAGGGAAAGTATGAAAAAAAATGTTTCATTAAATGTATTATACGACTATGATTTCATATAAATTAGAAGATAATGATAGATTAAAGTCAAAATGGATATTTTATCAATATTATACATTTGCATTGTCAAAAAATCTTTATCCACTTCTCTTCTTAAAGTTGGAAGTATTAAAAATTGACGGTGCTTATGAATTTTCAATTTTTCTTCATTCCCATTTTCATTTTTACTAAACAATTAAAATTTCATTTTTCTTTTCAAAATCCTTACTCTAATTTTCTTTCTCTTCTTGTTCCACTCTAACGAGCAAAAGCTAAAAGCATCACTTGTAAAATTTTATAACTCTCGTGAAATCCTCCTCCTAAACCACTATAAAAGATTAATAAGTCATTTATTTACAGTTTTGTATTAAATGTAATACAATTTTTATCTAAATGTAAAAATTTTACATTCAAATATAATACTTTTCAACAGCATATCGAATACATTTACTATTTTAAAATATTTTGAAAATAAATTTTTTTCATTCACATCATATTCACTTTCTATCATATTTTTCCTATCTATTTTTATCAATCATGTCAACTTTTAAACTTTAATATACAATTTGAATATTTTTAATTTAAACACATATTATATTCAAATACAAAATATATAATTTTTATTCAAATATAAAATATATTTAATATATTAAATAAATAATTTTTATTTAATATATTATGTTTAAACATAATAAAAATATAATATATTTATCAAAGGCTCTATACCTCTCTCACGTTAAAAAATGACCATTTGTTTCTTTGTTTGACCCATCTAAATTTGAAAAATGAAAAAATTTTCATTTTAAAAAAAATAAATCTTCTTAAATTTTCATATTAGAACATCTAAAAATTTTTTATTTTTAAAAAATAAAAAAAACACTCTTTACACAAAAATAATTTTATCCACCTAAATAATTTTTACTTTTAAAAAAAATTTTAAATAATTTTTTATCTTTTATATCTAAAAATTTTCTATTTAAAAAAAAAAACCGGTCAATCAAACGGAATCTCCGTAAAAACTGTGTTTGATGTCTTTACTTTATATTTCTGCAGTTCACTTTACTGCAAACGCGCTTAATCAACTGGCCACGCCTATACAACTCGATGATTTAGCATTCATCATGACTTGATTTAAAGTTGATTTTACCATGAGCAACACTCTAGTGTTCTTTGGCAAAAAGGTCAAAAAAATTATAAAAAAAAAGTTCATTTATTAGTCTTTTTATTTTCATTAAAAAAAAGTTAATTTTTTATATCTAAAATATTTTTATTTAAAAAGAAAAAAAACCTCTCGGGAACCTCGTAAAAACTGTGTTTAATGCCTTTAGCATCGTTTGACAAAAAAAAATTATGTTTTAATTTTATTCAAATATAATATAATTTTATATTAAATATAAATTTTTTAATAATTTTAAGAAAATAATTACTATTTAAAAATTTTTTAAAAGAATCAAATCAGTTTTTCAATTTTATTATTTATTTATACTTTTATTAATAACATCCATTTTTTAATTTTAAAATACATTTCACCTAAACATATATTTTATTCAAATATTTTTCAATCAAATACAATATTCAAAAAGTAAATTTCATTCAAATATAATCAAAATATAATACATTTATCAACGTAGCTAACTTTGTATTTCTGCAGTTCACTTTACTGCAAACGCGCTTAATCAACTCGCCACACCAATACAACTCGACGATTTAGCATTCATCATGACTTGATTTAACGTTGATTTTACCATAAACAACACTCTAGTGTTCTTTAGCAGAAAGGGGAAAAAAATTATAAAAAAAAAAGTCCATTTATGAGTCTTTATTTTTTTAAATGAAAGAAAAAATAAAGAAAAAGAAAAGCGAATTGCCAAAAAAATAACGGGATTGATTTCATTGTAATTAAAGACAAATTACATGAAATAAAAACAACATGCAAGAACACGCTGCGAATTGTAGTCAAAGAAAGTAGATCAAGGCTGGGCTAATTCCAATTAAAAAATGTTTCTGTTAAAAAATCATTTGCAGAAAAAAGAGGGAGAGGCAGAGAAAGAGAAAGGACGACTTTGCTAACATTTTTTGAACAGAGCGTTTTATTTTTTGCAGAAAAAAGAGAGAGATAGAGAAAGAGAAAGGACGACTTTGCTTTTGACATTTTCTGAGCAGAGCGTTTTATTTTTTTGCAGAAAAAAGAAAGAGAGAGAAAGAGAGAAATATACAGAGAGATAAGCTCATTAAATTTTTTTTTTTTTTTTTAGTTTGAAGAAATTAGATCAGAGTGATCAACGTGAATTTGAAGGCACAGCCCTTTTCTCTGACCGCTGAAAGGGCTTCCGAGAGTCTCAAAGATTTCCAGTAGTGTAAGTCCAACCCATCTCTCTCCGGCCTCTTTTATTGATCTTGTTTTTCTGAAATTTTTTCATGTCTTTTTTCTCGTCAAAAATAAATGCCAAGTAAACGTGAATTTCAATTATAAAAAATATGAATTTATTTATTACAAAATATTAATATAGGAAATTCACTATTAAAAAGTATTATATTTATATATTCACATTTTTAATAATTAAAGTTCTCGTTCATGAAAATATTGAATATCATTCGATATATATATTATATACATAATTTTTTTTTGTTATCGTTAAAAATAGTTGCACGTAACAAAAGGGAAAACATAAAAGCAATATAGTCCTTTGATAATTCGATCTATAACTCCATTTATGAAAAATAAGATGATTAATTTGGTGAGAATCATTTACTTTTTAGGATAAAAGCTCATATAAACTTTTAACTTTTTAATTTATCTTCTGAAGATAAACCAGGAACTTTTTTTTTTTCCTTTCTCAGAAAAAAAATCAAAATTTTAGTTTTTAAAAGCATTATTTCATAAAAAAGACACATATAAAACTATGAGTCTCACTAAATCTAATCACAAGTAAAACATAGATATCTAAAGACAAAAGGAAAAAGGAAGGAAAGAGTAGTAGGATTTATCAGTAAGAAGAAGAAGAAGAAGAAGAAAAAGTCAAATAAGAAGAATAAAAGTGAAGGATTGTTTATAAAAAATAGGGACGAGTTATTTATTGGTAAGTGGGTGAAAAAAGGAAAAAATTTTTAGAATATTTATGGGGACGTCTATGGAATGTTAAGACGGGTGTAACAAGTAATAATTGATATTTAATTTTTATAGGGTGGGTGTTTAAGAAAGAGGTTGGGAAAGGCAAACAGATGGGTGTTTATTTTTAAGAAATATAATTTATGAATCCTGTGTTTGTTTTTGTGTAGTTTAAGATAGAATCAAAATTTTATTACGACATTAGCGAGGTGTAGTCAGAACTGGGATGAGATGGTGTACGTGCCAACGGCATATTGGTATAAGGTCATGTGAATATTAAGTTAAGTCATTAGGGTTTTCTAGAAAAAAAATGTGATTTGGATTTTATTGAGTTTTTTTATTTAAATTATAATTTCGTCAAGTAATTTAAATGGTATTTTGGATAGTTTTGAGGTCAAAATTAAGTATTGATCTAGAAAAAATATAGATTGATGTATTAATTATAGTCTAATGATATAAAATGCCCATGAAAAATTCTAACTTTCGGGCAGAGTATTTGAATGTGTGAGCAGAGATGGCAGATTCTCAAATGGGTATTGCAATTTATCTTTATGTGGTTGAAAAAAAAAAAAAAAAAACCAAAACAAAACAAAACTGAATTCTAAGTGATGAACGGCAGGTTGACTTTTGAAGTGAAACAATTTTGAAGCAAAGGTCGAAAGAAAACCATGGAAGTGGTTTATGGCACAGCCTTAGAAGTGTAGAAGAGGGTGGCCACTGTTGCCAATGAAGAGATTAACTTGGCATGGGTTATGCAAGATGACATAAAGAAGCTCGAGAATACCACGTCCACTCTCAAAGCCGTGCTCTTAGATGCCGAGAAGAAGCAGGAAGGAAACGAACAACTAAACCTCTGGTTGAGGCGGCTCAAGGATCTCTTCCTCGATGCTCAGGATGTGCTGGATGAATACAAGTGTGAACTACTCAGAAGAGAAGTGGTGAAGACACATGGAAGCTTTGGTAGAAAGGTATGCCGTGTAACAGCCGAAAAATTTTACTGTTCTTGGAAAATGTGTATATCGTATGTACAGTATCGAGAAAAGGGTCAAGACGACATTTTCTCGACCTGAAACTGATATATTTGGAATCAGGATGCTCAAATTAGTCAATTGAGCACAAAACAGAAATTTCGACCGGAAATCTGAAAAATACGCAGTACCGGAAACTGGTCGAGATGACCTCGGATTAAGATAAAACTGATAAATTTGGATTCAGCACGTCCAAATTAGTCAGGATAGCCCAAGTTAAAAATTTTGGGGAAAAGAGTATAAATAGGAAATCTTGGGGGTTAAATTCATAAATTCCTCATAAATCCCAAAAATCTGAAATTTAACCCCAAAATTCTCTCAAATGTAAATAGTGACCAACTTTCACATACGACCTCCGTTCACGACACCGCCGGCACCGTTGGAAAGCTCTCGCCGAGCTGAGTCTAACGGTGGGTCGACGCGACGGAGCAGCCGCCGGAGCAAGCCGCACGCGCAGCCCGAAGCTCGCCGGAGCTGTGAATTTCAAACGGCCGTATCTCCGCCGTCCGGCCACCGTTTGCCACGAAACCGGTCCCAAAAGGTTCGTGGTGAAGAGTACTACAAAACCCATGTGGTGGTTCACGGCAACAACCGCCGTATCGCACCGACCGAGCTTCGAGAATTCCGTCGTCGCCGCCGTGGGAGCCACCGTCGATTTTCGCCGATTCCGGCCAAATTGAGGAGAGCCACCGGTGCAGAAATGGTCGTGGGGTTGTGGGGAGCAAAAACCCTCAACCAATTTCGGGGAAAAAGTCCGGCACGGCGGAGTTCCACCGTCGCCGCCGTGACCGTAGCTTTCGGGGGGATTTTCCGGCGATAGGAGCCTCCCAACATGAAATTGAGGCCACCAATGGATTCCTCCCGTCGAGCTCTTCAAGATGGGCTACTCACTTGCCACCGTCGCCGCCGTCAACCGCCGGTCAACGGCGAGTCACCGCCGGTCAACGGCGACCGTTGACCAAAATTTGAAGATTGGCCCGTTGGCCTATTTTTGACATTCCGGACGCATCCGCGGAGTCGGATTTGCAAAACGGAACTCCAGATGCAAAGAACGAATGAATAAAGTTTGTGCGATCGAGACCGAACGGCATTTTCGGTATAATCTCGACCACTCTTGTTCCTCAATTTGTTAATTGAGATGAATGTATGTTAATGAGATGTATTGATATGAGAAATTGTAAAAGAAAGAAAGAAAAAATGGATGAAATAGCAGATATGAAAAAAGTATGAAAATGTGTAAATTTTACGTAAAAAGTGTGCAACTTTTACGTAAAATTAGGCCTCTGGTATAGTACGTGATTAATTAGACGAGGTTAGATGGTTTTGAGGCGTTTCCTAAACGCCGGGAGCCTAAAAATTAAGAGGAAATGCTGCCGAAATTTTTAAAATGGCGTAAAGGGCATTTCTGGAAATAAGGGTTTAAAAATGTGATCGGGCAAGTAAACCCGAGCCCCTTATGAATTTAAGATAAGAAATGGAAAATGGATGTTTTAAGAATTGTAAAACGACCTTCGAGGCTTGAAATGTAAGAAAAGCAAGAAATCGACTTTTATGTCGGAATAGAATTTCCGAGGGCCGGGAATAGTAAAAATTGTGAAAAATATAGAAATTAATCTGGAAAAAAGTCCAATAAGTTTTTAAAAGTCAAATGGATGATTTATGAGCTTAGAAAATTCAGTCTAAGCATTAAAACGAGAAGGTTAAGATTCAAAGACCCGTCAGGGGCAAAACGGTCATTTGGACCAAAAATTTCAGAAAGTTAGAAAAAGAGTCGTTAAAGCCTAGAACATAATCCTAAGGCTTTAATTAAAGTTTTAAAGGCCAAAGTTAAGAGTTAAGCATGGAAACAATGAGAAAAGTTCCGATTGGGGCAAAATGGTAATTTTGTCAAAAGTTTACAGAAAAGTTAAAAGTGAAACGTTAAGCTCCTAAGTTCTTTATTAAGAAATAAAACGTAGTATTTTTACGTTTTATAAAGTTTTATACATGAAATAAAGATTTTAAATAACCGTTAATTTTTCGGTTATAGGAGTTTAACGCGACAGTGATGATGGACTGTCGAGGAACCACAGAAAGCTGACGTTAGCAGCATTGAGGTAAGTTCAGACATTTAATTGTCTGTGCACGAACAAATTGATATGGTTATGTTTAGGTGGAAAAATATATTTTCCCTTAAACTATATAATTGTTTGATTTGTAATTGATGACGGTTGCACAATTATTGGTATAGTTGTGTACTAGACTATATGGTTTATGGTATGACTGTGTAATTTATACTATTGTTACAATTGTTTCAGATTCACGGGAATCTGATTCTTTATATTGTTATGACTGCATTGAGTATTTGGATGCCTTATATTTAATGAGGCAACCTCCCAAGAGTGTGAGGTATCGTTTTAAAGAAACGATGAAAATAATGAGAATAAATAAATTAAGTATAATTTATGTACTGTTCTGTATATGTGACAAGTTTGGACGAGAGGTTCCAAACTTACTGGATTCCATTTTTATGATTCCAGTTACTACGTTATGATCGTAGAGCAGTATTAATGCTTGATTAATCACAGTATTAATATGTGATGTTCACAGTCTTTATGACTGCACAGTAAAGATGTTATCATATGTACACTTGAACATTAAACAATAAGGTAATGAAAACCTAATGTTTTGGCGTACCGGCCTCTCGCGAGGGGAGGTTATTTCATTGTTAAAGCAGAAGACATAGCACAGATGAGGGAGAGCCAGGGTAGCTCCCAGGCCCCTCTACAGTGCGTTTTTCGGTACGATCAAAACGGGCCCATACAGAGTGAAAATACAGATAAGATAATAAATGAACAGAATAAATCGAAAAACTGAGCATAAAACACTTAAGACATAATTGTTGTGTTTGACTGCAATGTGTTGCGCTAACTTATATGTTATGCGCATTTGTATATATATATGTTTATACATTACATGTTGTGCTAATTAATAAAGATATAGCACTACGGGCACGAGGTCCATACAATTTAACGGGCACGAGGCCCATGATATATAGGGCGCGAGGACCATACAGTATGACGGGCGCGAGGCCCAGGGCGCAAGGTCCATAAACTGAAAGCAATGAATGATGTAATGAAAGAAATAATGAGAAACATGAAAAAAGGAATAAATGAGTATTGTATGAGCACTACCACATGATGTGATGTTTGTGCTAACTCTATATGTGATGTTAAGTTAAGACATCAGGGTAAAGTTTTAAGAGATGTCATGGGTGACATCAGAGGATACCACTGTGATTACAGTTGGTATATTTATAGTTATTCTAATTTTATAGAATACTTATAGTTATCACAATTTATGTGATTATTTGTCATTACATCAGACTAAAGTTTTAAGAGATGACATGAGTGACATCAGAGTATACCACTGTTATTACAGTTGGTATATTTATAGTTATTCTAATTTTATAGAATACTACGAGTTATCACAAATTATGTGATTATTTGTATTAATGCACGATATGTTTTTAGTAGTTATATACTACAGATTAGTATATATGTTTATATGATAGAATATAACAGTACAATATACTGTTTTATGATTCCTGTTTTTATGTTTGAACTTACTGGGCGTTTAGCTCACCAGTTTGTTCGTGTGCAGGTAACAAGGTTAAGCAACCTGCCATTTGAGTTTATTGAGATACGGGATTGGTGGAATGGGTTGCGAATGTCATGTCAAAGGTTATGGACCCGCTATGCTTAATTTGTCAGATAGAAAGAGAGAAAGTGAGTAAGTGTAAGTATGTATATATATAAAAAAAAAAAAATTTCCGCATCTTTTTATATCAATATGAAAAGAACAAATAGTAGAAGTAAGAATAGATGTCAAGTGACAGGCCCGCGCGAGGCGGGGTGTCACAAGGTGGTATCAGAGCGGTTCGGTTCACCATAACCTATCATGACATTGTCTGCATCCTCTTCCGCACAGTCCAAGTGAGTTAGTTTTATTTTATATTGTTAATTGTTTATTTATTGAAAATAAACAATATTATAGAAGATGAAATGATGAATCCACTGTATGATCGTGGGTAAAATGATATGAGTAAAGTGTTAGATGATTGCTCTGGGAACTCCTCTACTACTCAGAGTAGGAATGAGGATTTATGCCCGAGCTGCACAGATTTTAAAACCAGTTGTCCACCATGTTTCGAGGACATATAGCATTCCAGCACTCTATGGAAGTACAGTACCGGTTTCATATCATTAAGATGACTCTTCGACTGTGTGTCATTGATTAGGATAATTGGGTTCTGATAGCTGTTGACATGCATGCACCTTTCAGAGAAGATGCTCTCATGTGTACTGGGATTCTTGAGACCAGGATGAGCTCTAACTAGACCAAGTTTCGCCATGCCATGATTGAGTGACTCTCTCAGAGGAGTCCAGAATCAGCCCCTAATTTCCTCATGGACACAGGAAAAGTCACACCGTCTGTATTCCCTAGAGTTACGGATATATGGGAATTGGTTTATCGGACTGAGAAATTATAGTTGACGTTCGATAACACAATTCTAATGTATGCTATATGTTATTAGAAACTGAGGAGGACTTATACAACATAGAGTGGAAAGGTAGCTTACAGATTGACAGTGCCATCAGATTTGTCCATGGTACATGTCATATTCCATTTTTTCAGGTTATGGAAGTATGTACTGGATTTTTATCATATTTTTAAAATATGAGCTAATACAGGTCTTTGACCCTAGAATGTTTTAATTATCCTCTGGGGTAAATAGAGATTGAATGAATTAAGTTTCATAAAAATTGATGTTAGAAATTCATTTTAACCAAAGTCGAGCGCCAAGCGCTTACAACAATTTTTACGATAAGGCCAGGCGCTAGATTGGGAGTGCCAGGTGCTTTTACTGTTACAAAAATTCTAAATTGAATTTTTGCCTTGTTTCTAGTTCTAATCACGCTTGATCATTTTATTGCGTGAATTATGATTGTAAAGCAATACTAGGAACTAATTAAATACAGTATTGATTATCAGATGTTAAAGTATATTCAGTGAAACGTTAATTAAGAGGATTCAGAAGAATTTCCTCTAGAACTAGATGAATGAGATGTATAAAGTGAAAGGAGGTACGTATATGTATTTTTTATATATATGAAAGATTGTCTTGTATAAGACTTTAATGCCAAGATGTATGAAATGACATAAAATAAAACATATAAAAGTTATGAAATAAACGAAATGATGAGTTTATGATATAGTCTATCATGAAGACTATGATGATATTTAATGATGATGTATTATGTTAATTGAAATTTCGTGAATTTTTAGAATTCTACGAAATTGTTTATGACAAAGTATAATAGTGCATTTTAATGCAATTATAATATAACCAAGAAAATGGTTAATATGTAAAGTTAAGATGATAGAAGGGGGTGACGCCCCACATTGTTTGAAAGGAGTAGAGAAGTTACAGTCTATTCCCGAAAATATGGATGAAAGAAAATACGGAATTAAGATAACAGTTAAAGAGGATAGAATAAATGTAAGGTTCTGAGAAAATTCAAGATCAGCCAGCAGTGGCAATAGATCAAGTAGTATCCTCTTTGGTAATACTTGAAAGAGGCCATGAACCCTAACTAATGAAACATCAAGAATTTTACTTGTGAATAGCTCTGACGAAAGAGACCGTCGGAATTTGAGAGCTTCATTGATTCTTTAGAAAAAGAAGAAGAATGACTATCCTCGCTATGAATGATCTTAGATTTCATAAATCTAATAGAACAAGAGAAGGTTTTGTGTATGACCTTCATTCTGAGGAGAGACGCCCACTTGTGGTAAAATATCCTTCATAAGATAAGGATGTATTTATTATGAGTTAGAACAAGATTCTAGACAAGTTAACTAAAAGTAGTACAGCCCTGGAGCATTATGCTTTAACAGATGAAATTTTCTGAATTAAAGCAGGGTAATACGTTAGTAAGTGAAGTCTATAGAAATTTGACCAGTTGATTAGAATGTGTCTATACGTAGTCTCTACATAGAGAGAAATTTGTAATATACAGTGACGCACCTATAGTAGGGTTAGGTGCAGTTTTGATGTAAAATTGTAAGATGAATACTTATGTTTTACGTCCACTAAAGGATCATGGGAGGAATTACCCATGTATGATTTAGAAACTTATTACGAAGAAGTTAAATATACGACATAGAAGATGGCTAGAGTTGGTAAAGGATTGTGATTACGAAATCCTCTACCATCCAAACAAAACTAATAGAGTAGCAGATATGGGATCTAACTCTAACTAGTCCTCAAGAAAGGGTTTCCAGGAACGGATTGATCCTATATTAAAGAAGGATTAATGTTCCGATAGATAAAGATCTCAGAGGACGGATCTAGTTAAAGGATCATGAAATGTTATATTCAGTTTATCTTGAAATCATTAAGATATACCAGGATTAAAGCTACAATTCTAGTAGAAAGGAATGGAGAATGATATTGTGACACTTTTGAGTAGTCGCATGACTTACCAAAGAGTTAAGATCAAACATCGATGTCCAAGTGGAAATTTGGAATCCTTGGAAATTTCTGAATGAAAATGAAAGCATATCATGATAAGATTTATAGTAAGATTATCAAAGACCGAGAGGGCTATGATGCCATCTGGGTTACTATAGATAGATTAACGAAAACGGTACGGTTTATAGTGGTGAAAATAACTTTTTCAGTGAAAAAGTTGGCAAATTGATATGTAGTACATGTTATCTAATTGCATGGCATTTCGAAATGAATCGTGTAACGACAGATTTTCTGGAAGTTTATTTCGAATTTCTAGAAATATGTGCAAAAAAAAAAATTTATGGATACGAAACTAAGATTCAGTATCGCATTTCACTCTCTGATGGATGGGCAGTTAAAGTAAACTATTCAGACCTTGAGAGATATGTCTCGAAATTAAGTGATAGATTTTTCGAGAGTTTGAAATGAGAATTATATTAGAATTTCTCATACAACAATAGCTATCAAGCCTTAGATGGAATAGCACAATACAAGACACTGTACGAATGAATGTTTTATGAAAACGTTTACGAAAGAAACGTTTTATGGAAATGTTATAAAAATGTTATGAACAGAATGTTATAAATGTTTTATAAAAAGAAAGTTTTTGACTTTGCTTTTTATGAAAGATGAGCAACTGTGACATGATAATTTGATATGTTCACAAAGTCAGATAGAATGAAATGAAAAGTTAATGTGAAGTAAGAAAGTTATATTAAAGATTTAAATGTTGACGTACCAGCCTAGGAATATGATGTTTTATGTTTATGTTAAACTGGTGGAGGACGGTCAATAGAAACGCTCCCCAGTTAGACTGTGGAGGACGGTTAAGAAACGCTCCCAGTCATGTATTACTCTAAAAGAGGAGGTAGCTATTTTAAATGTTTAAAGTCTTCCGTAAGGTAGGTACGATCAACGATGAATCTGTAAATGAAAGTAAAGTAAGGCATAGAAAAGAAAGAAACGAAATGATATGTAAAGTGATGAAAGGAAAAGTACAGAATGATATGAGTTAAAAGAATAGAACGATAAAAATTTTATAAGGAATAAAGAGTGCACAGAATTAGCAGAAAAGTTAGATAGACAAACGATGAAGATTCCTGGAGTTAATGAAGGGAACTTCGTGTTTTCTAAGGTATCGCCCATAAAGGGGATAAAGTGCTTCTATAAGAAGGGAAAATTAAATCCAAAGTATATTGGGTCATTTGAAAGTAACGAGTACATGGGGAAGATCGCCTATATATTGGCATTACCCCAGATGTTTATGCTAAGAAAGTACGTGCCCAATCCATCATATGTGTTAAAATATGAACTTTTGCAAGTTCAAAATGACATAAGTTATGAAGGACAATTAGTTCAAATATTGACTTAAGAAGAGAAGATGCCATGGGAAAGTTATGACATTGAGAAACTACGTAAGAGCATAGAAAGGAAAAGGAATTGAAATTGTTATACTCCTACTTGTGCTGATTTTCGAGGACGAAAATTCTAAAAAGGAGGGGTAGATGTAACAGCCGAAAAATTTTACTGTTCTTGGAAAATGTGTATATCGTATGTACAGTATCGAGAAAAGGGTCAAGACGACATTTTCTCGACCTGAAACTGATATATTTGGAATCAGGATGCTCAAATTAGTCAATTGAGCACAAAACAGAAATTTCGACCGGGAATCTGAAAAATACGCAGTACCGGAAACTGGTCGAGATGACCTCGGATTAAGATAAAACTGATAAATTTGGATTCAGCACGTCCAAATTAGTCAGGATAGCCCAAGTTAAAAATTTTGGGGAAAAGAGTATAAATAGGAAATCTTGGGGGTTAAATTCATAAATTCCTCATAAATCCCAAAAATCTGAAATTTAACCCCAAAATTCTCTCAAATGTGAACAGTGACCAACTTTCACATACGACCTCCGTTCACGACACCGCCGGCACCGTTGGAAAGCTCTCGCCGAGCTGAGTCTAACGGTGGGTCGACGCGACGGAGCAGCCGCCGGAGCAAGCCGCACGCGCCGCCCGAAGCTCGCCGGAGCCGTGAATTTCAAACGGCCGTATCTCCGCCGTCCGGCCACCGTTTGCCACGAAACCGGTCCCAAAAGGTTCGTGGTGAAGAGTACTACAAAACCCATGTGGTGGTTCACGGCAACAACCGCCGTATCGCACCGACCGAGCTTCGAGAATTCCGTCGTCGCCGCCGTGGGAGCCACCGTCGATTTTCGCCGATTCCGGCCAAATTGAGGAGAGCCACCGGTGCAGAAATGGTCGTGGGGTTGTGGGGAGCAAAAACCCTCAACCAATTTCGGGGAAAAAGTCCGGCACGGCGGAGTTCCACCGTCGTCGCCGTGACCGTAGCTTTCGGGGGGATTTTCCGGCGATAGGAGCCTCCCAACATGAAATTGAGGCCACCAATGGATTCCTCCCGTCGAGCTCTTCAAGATGGGCTACTCACTTGCCACCGTCGTCGCCGTCAACCGCCGGTCAACGGCGAGTCACCGCCGGTCAACGGCGACCGTTGACCAAAATTTGAAGATTGGCCCGTTGGCCTATTTTTGACATTCCGGACGCATCCGCGGAGTCGGATTTGCAAAACGGAACTCCAGATGCAAAGAACGAATGAATAAAGTTTGTGCGATCGAGACCGAACGGCATTTTCGGTATAATCTCGACCACTCTTGTTCCTCAATTTGTTAATTGAGATGAATGTATGTTAATGAGATGTATTGATATGAGAAATTGTAAAAGAAAGAAAGAAAAAATGGATGAAATAGCAGATATGAAAAAAGTATGAAAATGTGTAAATTTTACGTAAAAAGTGTGCAACTTTTACGTAAAATTAGGCCTCTGGTATAGTACGTGATTAATTAGACGAGGTTAGATGGTTTTGAGGCGTTTCCTAAACGCCGGGAGCCTAAAAATTAAGAGGAAATGCTGCCGAAATTTTTAAAATGGCGTAAAGGGCATTTCTGGAAATAAGGGTTTAAAAATGTGATCGGGCAAGTAAACCCGAGCCCCTTATGAATTTAAGATAAGAAATGGAAAATGGATGTTTTAAGAATTGTAAAACGACCTTCGAGGCTTGAAATGTAAGAAAAGCAAGAAATCGACTTTTATGTCGGAATAGAATTTCCGAGGGCCGGGAATAGTAAAAATTGTGAAAAATATAGAAATTAATCTGGAAAAAAGTCCAATAAGTTTTTAAAAGTCAAATGGATGATTTATGAGCTTAGAAAATTCAGTCTAAGCATTAAAACGAGAAGGTTAAGATTCAAAGACCCGTCAGGGGCAAAACGGTCATTTGGACCAAAAATTTCAGAAAGTTAGAAAAAGAGTCGTTAAAGCCTAGAACATAATCCTAAGGCTTTAATTAAAGTTTTAAAGGCCAAAGTTAAGAGTTAAGCATGGAAACAATGAGAAAAGTTCCGATTGGGGCAAAATGGTAATTTTGTCAAAAGTTTACAGAAAAGTTAAAAGTGAAACGTTAAGCTCCTAAGTTCTTTATTAAGAAATAAAACGTAGTATTTTTACGTTTTATAAAGTTTTATACATGAAATAAAGATTTTAAATAACCGTTAATTTTTCGGTTATAGGAGTTTAACGCGACAGTGATGATGGACTGTCGAGGAACCACAGAAAGCTGACGTTAGCAGCATTGAGGTAAGTTCAGACATTTAATTGTCTGTGCACGAACAAATTGATATGGTTATGTTTAGGTGGAAAAATATATTTTCCCCTAAACTATATAATTGTTTGATTTGTAATTGATGACGGTTGCACAATTATTGGTATAGTTGTGTACTAGACTATATGGTTTATGGTATGACTGTGTAATTTATACTATTGTTACAATTGTTTCAGATTCACGGGAATCTGATTCTTTATATTGTTATGACTGCATTGAGTATTTGGATGCCTTATATTTAATGAGGCAACCTCCCAAGAGTGTGAGGTATCGTTTTAAAGAAACGATGAAAATAATGAGAATAAATAAATTAAGTATAATTTATGTACTGTTCTGTATATGTGACAAGTTTGGACGAGAGGTTCCAAACTTACTGGATTCCATTTTTATGATTCCAGTTACTACGTTATGATCGTAGAGCAGTATTAATGCTTGATTAATCACAGTATTAATATGTGATGTTCACAGTCTTTATGACTGCACAGTAAAGATGTTATCATATGTACACTTGAACATTAAACAACAAGGTAATGAAAACCTAATGTTTTGGCGTACCGGCCTCTCGCGAGGGGAGGTTATTTCATTGTTAAAGCAGAAGACATAGCACAGATGAGGGAGAGCCAGGGTAGCTCCCAGGCCCCTCTACAGTGCGTTTTTCGGTACGATCAAAACGGGCCCATACAGAGTGAAAATACAGATAAGATAATAAATGAACAGAATAAATCGAAAAACTGAGCATAAAACACTTAAGACATAATTGTTGTGTTTGACTGCAATGTGTTGCGCTAACTTATATGTTATGCGCATTTGTATATATATATGTTTATACATTACATGTTGTGCTAATTAATAAAGATATAGCACTACGGGCACGAGGTCCATACAATTTAACGGGCACGAGGCCCATGATATATAGGGCGCGAGGACCATACAGTATGACGGGCGCGAGGCCCAGGGCGCAAGGTCCATAAACTGAAAGCAATGAATGATGTAATGAAAGAAATAATGAGAAACATGAAAAAAGGAATAAATGAGTATTGTATGAGCACTACCACATGATGTGATGTTTGTGCTAACTCTATATGTGATGTTAAGTTAAGACATCAGGGTAAAGTTTTAAGAGATGTCATGGGTGACATCAGAGGATACCACTGTGATTACAGTTGGTATATTTATAGTTATTCTAATTTTATAGAATACTTATAGTTATCACAATTTATGTGATTATTTGTCATTACATCAGACTAAAGTTTTAAGAGATGACATGAGTGACATCAGAGTATACCACTGTTATTACAGTTGGTATATTTATAGTTATTCTAATTTTATAGAATACTACGAGTTATCACAAATTATGTGATTATTTGTATTAATGCACGATATGTTTTTAGTAGTTATATACTACAGATTAGTATATATGTTTATATGATAGAATATAACAGTACAATATACTGTTTTATGATTCCTGTTTTTATGTTTGAACTTACTGGGCGTTTAGCTCACCAGTTTGTTCGTGTGCAGGTAACAAGGTTAAGCAACCTGCCATTTGAGTTTATTGAGATACGGGATTGGTGGAATGGGTTGCGAATGTCATGTCAAAGGTTATGGACCCGCTATGCTTAATTTGTCAGATAGAAAGAGAGAAAGTGAGTAAGTGTAAGTATGTATATATAAAAAAAAAAAAAAAAATTTCCGCATCTTTTTATATCAATATGAAAAGAACAAATAGTAGAAGTAAGAATAGATGTCAAGTGACAGGCCCGCGCGAGGCGGGGTGTCACATGCCGCTTCTTCTCGCGCTCGAATCCACTTGCATTCTGCTTTAGCATTGCTAATCAAATTAAGGCGATAAGGCAAAAGCTAGATGATGTTGCTAAAGAGAAGAGTAATTTCCACCTGACTGAACATTTATCAAGATGAAAGGCAAGTGAAGCAGGAGATGACATCCTCCTTCGTTAGGCCTTCAGAAGTTGTTGGTCGAGAAAGTGATAAAGAGAAAATTGTGTATGCGTTGATGCAGAAAAACAACAGTGATGTTATCTCTGTTATTCTGATAGTTGGTGTTGGCGGACTAGGAAAGATGGCACCTGCCAAGTTAGTGTACAACGACGATAGAGTTATTGGGTGGTTTGATTTAAAACTGTGGGTTTGTGTACAACAAGATTTTAATGTTATTGAATTGACAAGAAAAATTCTCAAATCTTCTATTGTTGCAACTAATAAAAAGAAATGAGAATTTCGTGGTACATCAATCATTGATACAAACAAGATATATGAGTAACTTGTCTATAGATCAGTTGCCAATGTTCTTGCAAACCATTTTAAAGGGCAACAAGGTTTTTCTAGTTTTGGATGACGTATGGAATGAAGATCGGGTTTGTAACAACCGGGAAAATTAATATTTCTCGGAAAATTAATACACAATGAATTTAAGCGTTAAAATGTGAAATTAAGTGATTTAATATTGTTTGGAACTAAATAAAATGTTCTAACAATGTTAAAAGATGAAAAATGAGTAATAGTGATATTATGTGTGTGCACGTGTGTGCCACTCACAGTATCAAGAAGTAGGTCAAGATGATATTTTCTTGACATAAAACTGATAAATTTGGGTTCAGCACACCCAAATTAGTTAGGATAGCCTATCAGCATGCTCAAATTTGATAATTGAGTACAAGGGTAATTTTTGACCGAAAATTCGCAGTATCGGAAATTGGTCGAAATGACCTCAGATGAAAATAAAACTGATATATTTGGATTCAGGACGCCCAAATTAGTCAGCATAGCCCATGTTGAAATTTTGGGTGAAAAAGTATATAAAGAGCGGGGAAAAAATGAGATTTCTTTATTTGCCCATGTGTATTCTCTCTCTTCATTTCTCTTTCTCTCTCTACCCGAATTGTGTACAGTAACCAACTTTCACATACGGCCTCCGTTCACGGCACCGCCGGTGTCATCGGAAAGCTCTCGCCGAGCTGAGTCCGATGGTGGGTCGACGCGACGGAGCAGCCACCGGAGCAAGCCGCACGCGCCCCCTGAAGGTCGCCGGAGCCGAAATCTTCCCAGCGAGATTTCTCTGCCGTCCGGCCACCGTTTGCCACGAAACCGGTCCCAAAATGTTCGTGGTGAAGAGTACTACAAAACCCATATGGTGGATCGCCTCAACACCGGCAGAATCGCGTCGCCCAACTCCGCCCGTCGCCGCCGTGAAACCCGTCGTTTCCGGCGATGTTGAGCTGCACCACTGATACAGAAATGGTCGCCGCGAAGAGGGGAGCAAAATCCCTCAATCAATTTCAGGGAAAAAGTCCGGCACGGCGGAGTTCCACCGTCGCCGCCGTGGCCGTGACTTTCGGGGTCGATTTCCGGCCATAGGAGCTTCAAATGGTGAAATTGACACCACCAATGAGTTCCTCACGTCGAGATCTTCAAGATGGGCTACTCATTTTTCACCGTCGCCACCGGTCAACGCCGGTCAACGGCCGGTCAACGGCGGTCAACGTCGGTCAACGGCGACCGTTGACCGAAAATGGAAGTTTGGCCCGTTAGCCTATTTTCGACGTTCTGGACGCATCCGCGGAGTCGGATTTGCAAGACGGGACCTCAGAGATGATGAACAAAGAATTAGGGTTTATGCCGTTGAGACCGGACTGCAATTCGGTATAAATCCCAACCTTTTTATGTTCCGCAATTTAATTGTTTGGGACTGTTATATGATTTTATGATTATTGGTATGAAAAATATGGAAAAGAATGTATGTAAAAAGAAGAAAACGACTGTAATGGAGAAAAAGAAAAATATGTGATGATGTAACGATTTTACGTAAACAGTATGAGTTTTACAAAAAATCTAGGCCTCTGGTATAGTACGTGATAGAATTAGATTAGGATAGATGGTTTTCAGGCGTTTCATAAACGCTGGAACCCCAAAAATTAAGCGGAAATGCTGTCGAAATTTCTAAAAATGGCATCAGGGGTAATATGGGAAACGAGGGGTAAAAATATGATCGGGAAGGAACCCGAGCCCCCTCGAGGAATTAGGGCATGGAAAAAGGAATGGGTAAGGTACGATTAGTAAACCGACCCTTCGAAACCCTAGAACGCAAGAAAAACATGAAACCGATTCTTAGGTTCGAATAGTACTTCCCGAGGGCCGGGAATGTGAAAATTGGTAAAATGATAAGAATTGATCCGGAAAAGATCCGATAAGATTTAGAAAGTTAATTAAATGATTTTGGGTTTAGAAAATCCAGCCTAAGTATGAAAATGAAAATGTTATGGTTAAACGACCCATCAGGGGCAAAACGGTCATTTTGCCCAAAGATTATCAAATTATGGGAAAAGAGCCCCAGTGACCTTGGAATAGGTTAATGAAGTTTGTAAAAGCCAAAATTGAGGTTTAAGTCATGAAAAATCATGTCAAGGGCAAAATTGTAATTTTGTCAAAAGTTAGGGGTAAAATTGTAATTTTTCAAAAAGTTGGAGAAAAATTCGAAAATGGCCATTAAGGTTTAGAAAGCTGTCCTAAGGCTATAATTAAGGATTATAAGATCATAATTTAGCTTTTTAATAAAATAAAGGCTATAAATGAAAATGTGATTAACAGACAAAGTTTGTCTGTAGGAACCCGATCCAGACGCGACAAAGGACGTCAATGGATTCTAAGAGGAGGATAAGCACGCTATGAGTAAGTTCAGACATTTACCCGTCTGCAACTATGAACAAACTTATAGTATTTATATGTGTTATATGTTAATGTCATGATGTGATTTATGATGATGCTATAGTAACACTATAGCAATACTATGATGATGTTAAAAGATAGGTTTTAATAAATAATTTATAAAAATATATATATGTATATATATATGTATATATTGAATTATGAAGAAAAGGTATTATAAAAGTTTTATGAGAATAAAGATGTGAGAAAGAGAGATAGAAGAATGGAAAGAGTAAGAATGAAAAGAGTAAGAATGAGAATGTTATGATAGAATGCATAAGAAGAAGATGAGATATGAAAAGAAAGAATAAGATGTTTATGAAATGTTTTATGGAAGTTAAGTTATGATTGATAGAGCAACGATGATCGGTAATGAAAGGAATTAAGAAAGATATGTTTTATGATAATGAAAGGATAGATGTTTTATGAAAAATGATATGAAAGCAAAGAGTTAGACAAGAAAGAGAAACAATGATAGGTTATGATGAAAGGTATGATGAAAGGATTAGAACATAACGATAAGATGTGATTGATAGAATAGAACGATAGGCTATGATCGATAGGCTATAATTGATAGAATGATACAAATGATAAGATAAATAGAGAATAATTGTCTGCACATAATTGAATATAATTTTGTTTGTTATGATGTGATGTGATGTTATATAAGTAATATGTGCTATATGTATGATATGCTAAGGTGTGATTAACATAATTCACACAAGTAAAGTAAAGAATTAAGAAAAGAAAAACAACGAAAGAACATATGTTCCATGGAGTGTTATATGAAAAATGAGAAAGGAAAAATGATGAATGTCATGAAAAAGATGTACAACGAAAAATCAATATAAGAAAAATAAAAGCCTACAAGATAATAAGACTGAAAACTTAAGTTGTTGGCGTACCGGTCTCCCTACAATGTCGAGACTTCCGGTCTATATCCTCCGCGTAGATGTGGCGCTACCCCGAAGGTGTGGTAGATTATAGGTTGGACCAGCCCCGAAGGTGAGGTTTTATGTGACTGTGAGGTAGGTTAGTGGGTAGCTCCCCCTCCTCCCACTGTCCGCGCGCAACTAGGTACGTCCAACAACGGGCCCAACCAAAGGAAAGTGGAAAGAAAACAAATGAAAGAAGAGTGAAAAGAAAAGAGAAGAGAAGAAAAGAAAAGAAAGGAAAAGAGAAGAAAAGAAAAGAAAGGAAAAGAGCGTGAAAAGAAAAGAAAGGAAAGCAGAGAGAAAAGAAAAGAAAAGAAATGATACGAAAAGAAAAGAAAAGTAAAGAATGACATAAAAAGAAACAAACGATATGAAACATAATAGAATTATATATATGATGTGATGTGAATGACACGTTTTTACGTGATGTTATGCTAGTGTGTATGTTACTAGCTTTTAAGATATGAAATGTTAAGAGATGATGATAAAGCGATAGAAAAGTTATAAAGGTTTAGAACAGAAAGTTATGAAATGATAGGAATGAAAAGTAAAGAAATGACGAGGTTAGAATAGAATGATAAGAGATTATCAATAGAATGACGGGAATGATTAGCGAAGAGATAAATGAGTATGAGGAAGCTCACATAATATGTTATGTTTCGAGGATATGTATAGACGATGTATATGATGTGTATATATGTGATGTCATATATTCTAGTAATAACATATATTACTAGTATTTATAAGTTAATGAATGTATGTTTGAACTTACTGAGCATCTAGCTCATTAGTTGTTTATATGTTGCAGGTAAGCAACCTGTTAGTTTAAAGTATTATGATGGACAACGGACGGATCTGCACGTGCCAAGGGACTGGGCGAGGGTATGGTACTACCATGAGTCTTTCGCTGAGCGTTCAAAAAGGAAGATGAAAGAAAGAAAGTTATGAAATATGTGTTATAAGAGTATGATAGAGTTATAGATATAATATGTAAGTTAAAAAAAAAAAATTGCTATAGAAATTGCTTCCGCTAGAAGATGAGAACGTTAAGAATGGAAAGTTAAGTATGTTAAGTAAGAGGATGACGACCCACGAGGTTGCCAGCCATCGCGGTTGGCGTCAGAGTTCGGCTGGTTGGTATGATAACGTACGTAGGGGGTCGCCACAGGGTTAAGTGAAACGAGATGAGAGATTTGCTGTTGATAGTGTGTGCCATGGGGAGCAGAGTCATAGTTACAACACGGAATACTCCAGTAGCATCGGCGATGGGCACAACTCTAGCACATTATTTGGAATGTCTCTCTGAGGAGGATTCTCTATCTTTATTCTTCAAATACGCATTTAAAGACGAAAAATCGGCTGAAAATTTTCCAAAGTCAAAACATTGGCAAGCAAATTGTGGAGAAGTGTGGAGGGCTTCCTTTGCCATTGAAGACTTTGGGGAGTTTACTTTGCACAAAAACCGTAGAAGGTGAATCGATACGTATAAGGGATAGCAGGATATGGGAAGTGAAAGGAGAACACAAAGATGCTATTTTATCCGCACTTAGATTAAGTTATGATATAATGTCGCTATGCTTGAAAACAATGTTTTGCTTATTGTTCTCTTGTTCCGAAAAACGTTCAAACTAGTGTCTTGAAGATGATCTTGATGTGGACAGCACTCGGCATCATTCAGTCAGCCGAAGATCCTGAAGTGGAGTTAGATATTGGGAAGATGTATTTCAAAAATCTATGTGGGAGATCATTCTTTCAATATCTACAAGATGCCGAGAAATCTTTAAATGTCTTTCAAAGGTTTGAAATGCACGATTTGATTCATGATCTTGCAACTTCAATCATCCAATTTGAGCACTTCATTATAATTTCTCAAACTAAAAGTATCCCTGATCTGAGAGTGAGACATTTGAGGATATTTTTGAAGGCTGGCCATGGTCAAAGTCTCTTAGCAATCTTGCAGAAATTGAAAAAAGTGCATAGCATTTTTCTCGATTGTGAGAGGGATGAAAAGCCTAAAACTGAGGAGTCCTTCCTAATGCTTTCCACATGCATCTCACAATTCAGATACTTGCGGCTGTTTGATATATATCGTTTATCTTTTGATGAGTTGCCAAGTTCAATTGGCACCCTCAAGCATTTGAGATATCTCAATTTAGCTGAAAACAAAACGATCAAAAAGCAACCTGATTCAATTTGCAAGTTGCAAAATCTGCAAACTTTGTTACTTGACAGATGTTCAGAGCTAGAGGAGTTACCTAGAGATATAAGAAACTTGGTCAGCCTCAGAGTTGTTCTCATAACCACAAAACAAACCAGCTTTCCTGAGAACGGAATCGGACGCTTCAGATCTCATCAATTTCTGGCTATTGGTGAATGCAGAAATTTGAGATCCTTGCCTTGCCGCAAGATATGAGATATTGTTCGACATTACGTACTCTGGTTTTGCTTGAATGTAGTCAGCTTGAATTGGCGAGTGAACCGGGTGAAGTCATCCAGTTGAGTCTTCAAACATTCATTATTGTTAATTTACCACAGACGACTGCTTTGCCCCAGTGGCTACAAGGAGCTGCTCAAACTCTACAACAAATGAGTATTTATTATTGTCCCAAATTGGCTGCATTGCCAGAGTGGCTGCCGGACCTCACTTCACTTGAGAGGCTTCAAATTTTAGGATGTCTACGGTTGACTTCTCTTCCTGAGGGAATGCAACGGCTCACGTCCCTGACGCATTTGGAAATTTCAAAATGCAATGCGTTGGAGGAAAGATGCAAACCTCAAGGTGGCGAGGATTGCCCAAAGGTTGCTCATGTTCGCAACCGTGTCATTGGCGACCAACCTCTACCTGACGATGACTAGGTATGTCTAAATATTCCATAGACTTACATTATGATCTTCATTTACTATTATATTTCTCTAGTCTGCACGTGTTCTTGAATTTTCTTTTTTTTGGTAAATCTAGAAGCCAGCTTTGTAATATTTAAGACTAATTTATTTGAAAGTCGTCAAATCTGCATTTTCTTCCATTAAAAAATAGCAGATGCAAATTCGTCTTCGAAATATGTTAATACCATTATTCATGTTACTGCAAAAGCTTTTTTCTCATTTCATCTGAAATTTGTTTGTTTCTAGAAGCCTGCAGCTGCAACAAGTGGAAGCGTCAACTCAAGTACCCAATTGCTAAATTATATCTAAAGAATGGTAAAGTGCTTGTCATGTGTTTCACTATATCTATTTGTGTGTATCTGTAAACTTATTCATATATATGTGTGTGTGTGTGTCTCCTTCGACGATATAATTTGAGTAATGTGTGTGGGTGCTTTTCTGATGAATTTGAGCAATGTCTAACCATATAAATATATCATTATTGATTATATAAGACTGGTATATATCTTTTGTAATGCCTGCGAGTTATGAATAAAAACCATTTTTCTAGTTTTAATTGCAACGACTAATAAAGCTCATATATGTGGCACGGTGAGGTCATGGTGCTCTTGGGATGATGGTGTAGATAGAACTAATATGGAATCAGTTGAAATAAATATGAGAAGGACCCAGAAAATACTCGTTGATCCTCTTCCACTTACATTTTTTTTTTTAAGTTCTCTCTTTTCTTTTTCTTTTCTTGAATGTATTTTCAATATTATATACTAAGTCCAAAATTAAGGGTTAATAGACCAAAGGTATGAGTTTGTAGATTAAATGTAATTTGATGATATAGTTTTGTGTATTAAACAATTTACACATAGAAGGGGGTAAGAGCAAAAATTTTATTTTTGATTTTTGAACTTTTGTGCTTTTATAAACCTGTCTCTCGAACTTTGAAACATGGTGCTTACACCCTAAAATTTTCAATTATTTGCAAGAATGTCCTTCGTACTTTAAATTATTAACATAAACTCCCTTTTGTTATATTTTGGCCACTTAAGACTTGATAAAAACTTTATTTTTACCTATTAAACTTTGGTACATTTGTAACCTTACCTCCAAATTTTGAAAATTGATACTTTTATCTCTCAAAATTTAAAATATTAGAAAACATATTTCGTCCACTTGAGGCTAATGTGGTACTAGTTTAAAAAATTAAAAGTTAATTTAGACTAAAATCTTTTTTCTTGCAAAAATAACCTTAAAAAATCTATCAAAATTCAAGGTTTCTGAATATGCAAGCTCCTTTAATTTTTCCTCATTTTTCATATAATGATTTAAATTTTAAAAACAAATCTCTAGCGCATTAGTCATTTTCAGGTTTGGTATACTGCCTATGTATTTATTTATTTTTTATTTTATTGTCTTTTTATCCTTTCTGGTATTGTTCGTTTGTTTGTGTGTTTTAGTTTTTTAGCCCTTTTTTTGTTTGGACCTTTTGTTTAATGAAGTTGGAACTTTTCAAAATTGAAAAGGGTTAAATTTATTCTTGCTTTGTTTTCGATCTTGTCGAAATGATATTGTTAACATTGGGTAATAGGTGAAGTTTGTTCGTACGTCCTTAGTATTATTTCCACCTTGATGTTTTTATGTCTTTTGCTTGATATGTTTATAGAATGGATAAGGATTAGATGGTTGCCGAGGAAACAACAAAAGAACATGCAACGTGGGGTCGAACTTGACAGATTAGTTGTTTGGAATAAACTGATAAACATAGAGGAATTATAAAGACGTAAATTTATTATCCCTTCACATTTTTAGTTGTCTAGAATGCGTAGAGAATGATTTCTATGGTTAAATAACCAGAACTCAATGACTGAGTTTAGGACTTGGTAAGGGAGACCACCGAATGGTGTGGCCTAGTGGTTAAGACTCATGGTAGTGGGCTGGTGGTCACAAGTTTGAGTATCGGGTTACTTTCTTGAGGTATTAGATATGAAGAATTGTTTTCTGCCAATCCAATACTCGATTGAGTGTCTTTAATACTCATAGAGTGTCTGAGATTACACCCTTACGTGTCCTTATCGCTAAACCATTCGGTGGAATTGGGGTGATCAGCTCTTTATTAAGGAGTAGTTTGCATCATATTGGGCAAAATGAACATTTTTGTCAACATTTAAGGGGTTCTTTTGGTCACACCTAGAGGAGTATACTAACGCTGATGGCCTCTTTCTCAGACTTTTCATTTAGCCAAAAAAAAAAAAAAAACAAAATATAAGTGTATAAAAGTCAATAAATAACATGAAAATAATATTTTATAGAGTTTCACATGTCAATAAAAGATTAGCCACATGCTTCGATCTCTACCCCTTGTCCTCGTCTAGTGCTAGACTTTGCAATCTTCAGACGACGACGGAGATTGCGATGGAGATGGGAGACTCCGAGCACAAACCCAAGTCCCACGTCCCATCACTGTTTTGGGTGGCACCACTATTAACTCTAACACCAAAAAATGTCCGTTGGTGACACCATTGTAGCTGTCGCCGTTGCTGGGTTCGCAACCCACTATGAGCTATCGCCCGAGGTCGCCAATCTCCTGCTGCTACTGAAGCTACCATCAAGGCCGAATACATAACTTGCCAAATTCTTTTTTTTGGTAATCAGATTTTTTTCAATTTGCTTCAATTTTTGCAATGTTCAAGATTTTCATTTTTTGCTAGAGAGATGCTCGCGCAGCCGAAGGAAAACTGGTTGGAGGAGGGGCTGCTTGTTGGCGGGGCAGAGGGGCAGCATGTGGGGTGGAGGGCTGCCAGTTGGGGGGAGGGGAGTCTTCTTTTTCTTTTTTTAATTTTTTTTTGAAATGTTTTGTAAAAATAATAATAAGATGTGATAGGTTTTATAAATTTTTGATATTTTTTTTTAATCTAGATTATTAAAAGTTGGTTTAATGATTTAAAAATTTTGTCCCTGTTGATGGGAAAAAGTGCTGATTCCCATAGTAGAAGTTCTCTTAATATTTTAGTAAATTGTTTAAGACATTGATAATTAATTTAAAATATTATATCAGTTAAAGTGTTATTTTTTTAAAATTTTTAAAATGATAATAAAATACTTTTTGATTGTTAAAAGTACTTGAGGCCATTTCTAATTTGGGGGAATACTTTTTTGTTTTTTCCCGCCCCTAAAATGTGCATATTAGGAAGTTTCACGTAAAATGGATCTGGTTCGAAGTTGTACATCTTTCGTAAAAGAACCACATCTTTTATAAAATGAGAGAGGGAGGAGTGAGAGAAAGGAATGAAGTGACTCTAGTCCGCTCATTCTTTATCCTCTTTATCTCAAATCCTTCTTGTATTATGTAGTCTTTTAACATCTTTCTAAATTCATCAACACTGGTGAACTCGGCCTACTTCAAACTTGACTTTCCCATTATCTTTTAATCGGAACTCATTTTTTCCCAAACCTTTTCCTTTTCCTTTACTCTTCTTCTTCACACACACGTTGTTCTCATCTGAACTCTCTCCACTCTCATGCCCAGATTGATTTTGACAACTCATTGGAACTTTCTTTTGATAACTTGTAATTTTCAGAGCCATTGTAGACTTTATCTGTTTTATATTCATTGCTTCCCTATTCTTGCTTTTCCTCTGACCAATTACAGTCATCTTCCTCTTCATCATTAGCTTCCTTTACATCTTCTTCTACACCATCCACACTCATATGATCTTGAGTGAATGAAATGACTCCATACCAACTTCCATGTGAATCTCTATAAATCCCTTATATTCAATAAACAATTTTTTTTTTTTACATCTTCATCATCTCTTATAGGTTGATAAGAGTTACTAGTTGGTTCCACATACAACCAAGTAATAACGGTTGGAACCTTGCCAACAGTAGAAATGGCAGAAACAACTTCATCAACTAATTCTCCAAACAACAAAAGATTCAAATTCACATTTTCAACTCTACAAGATGAAAAGCAGGGATGAGAATCTTCAATCTCCACGTGTATGCATGTGAATTTTTAACATGTTTTATTTAATCTTTTTAGTAAATTGTTTAAGATATTGGTATTTTAAAAAATTTTATTAGTTAAAGGGGTTTTTTTTTTTCAATCTTTCAAATGACACCAGGAATACTTCTTTGGTCAGTTAAACCTTGAGTGCATTTGTAATTTCAGGGAATACTTTTTAGATTTTCCTTTTCTAAAATGCACAAGTTGTGAAGTTCTGACCTGGTATGTAACTTTGGAGAGGAAAAAAAGAGGATCTTTCTTTTATTGTGTTTGGTATGGATTCCCTCCCCTAGTCTCTTTGAATTGGGAGAGATTAGAGTTCGTTTGGTTTATCGGTTGAGTCTAGAATTAAATGAAATTTTTAGGTTCAAATCATTTGACATAGTTATAATTTTTATTGACTTTTTAGAAAAAGACAAAACTGAAATAAAAAATTTGAGTTCAGACTTGTGAACCCAAACGAAACCTGAAATTGAGGTTCTTTGAAGAATTTGATATCCATCACTCAATCTGTTCCCTTCTCTTTTAGGTTTCGGAATCCTTCGACTAACCCCTTAACCCTTTTCCTTCTTCCACTTTTCCCTCCTACCAAACGAGTTCTTTAGGTGAGAGAAAAGAATTTACTATGTTGTCCTTACAAGTCTGTCTCTCCTCTCATTTTTACCTCCAATTCCATACAAGTAGAGTATTTTATTTTCTTTCCATCACATTTTACCTGCCAATATTGAATGAAAACGATATCCTTTCATCCATATATCATTTTCTATCTTTCACATTTTACATTTCTTTCCTTATTCCACCCCTTTTACCAAACAGAGTGAAAAAGGTTACATTTACTAATCTGAAATAAGGAAAGGAGAAGAATAAGGAAGGGAGTCAAGCATTTGACGAAAGTGTTTAGTTAACTAGGAAGAAATAGAGTTTCACTCTTAACTTGGTCAGTGAAAGATATTTTACACGCGTTAATGGAACACGCCCTTAATCCATAACGTTTAGCAGTAAATGTAGACACAATTATCCGTTGTCTATATTGAAATTTTCTTCAAATTATTAGAGAGAATCTGAATTGTGGCAAAACTGAAAGAGTCATTTGTATAAGAGGAATAATACGTAGATTTATTGTAATCTCCATCGAAATAAAATCAAATAAAAAGCACCCCATCAGAATGAATGGGGTTATTTTGACTAAAGCGTTATGGATGACTTGACAACTAATTCCAATTCGACTTTGAAGGAAGAAAGAAATCAGATATCTCTCTCTGCTAAATCTGGCAGAAGCAAAATTAAATTTTATTCTGCTTTGTGAATAAATTGTAAACACAGGTGATGAAAATTAATTTTTGCAGCACCTAACTCTGAAGGAAGCCAAGACTATCGCTCTTTCTATTCTGAAACAAGTTATGGAAAAGAAGGTACATCACTTGATGTAGCATTATTATTATTTTCTTAGCAACATCTTAAGATTTTCTTGAGTCTTTGGCTAATGACTCCAAGCAATGTTGATATTGCAAAAGTGGCTCCAAAATATCATTTGTACACCCCTTCAGAGGTCGAAGCCATCATTAGCTGCCTATAAGTCCCACCAGATCACCTTCATTCACATCTCCTAATTCCTGTCTAACCCATACTTGTTGTGGGCCACCCGACTAGCTTGAGTCGTCAACTCTCTTTTTCTTTGCTTCTTCTTATTTAATATGCTTTTCTTTATCTCTTTTATAGGACTTGTGCTTAAAAAAAAAAAACCATAGATTTTTTTTTCATCAAAATATAATTTCTTTGAAATCGCATATTTACATTATTCTATTTCATTTTTCATAAAATACTTGTGATCTTATTTTCTTTAAAATACATAGTAATATAAACATACTGTATTACATATATATACTTTTAAACTTACTTCACTTCTATACATAATATACTTGTCTTGTCTCTATACATTTATACATATACATTTCTATACATTTCTTTCATAGTGGAAAAGTTTTTTTGCAAAGCGGATCCATAACCTGTCAATGACACTATGGGGATCTGCCTACCCATCCTTCAGCTTTCTTTTCATAATGTAGGATGTTTACCCTTGTTACCTACATCACGAACAGACTCATGAGCTAAAGTTCAGTAAGTACAAACATACATATAAAACATGCTTCATGCATAACACTTAGGGTTAGTTGTTTTATGTGTAATTATTTCTTGCTCTTATGATTTCTTTATTCTTTTTAATTTATCGTTTTCTTTTTTTTTCTTTATCTTTCACTTGTGGGCTCGTGGTTAGGCTCACCAGTCAACCCCAAGGTCAATCTTTGAACTGCCAAACTTAAGGATAGCCCATTAAGCCATTAACTACCTTATTCTTGCTGTAACACCACACTTTTGGGGTGGAAGCTATTCTTAAACCTCACTTCTAGGGAGGCTGGTACGCCAACTTTACATTTTTGGTTTTATTATCTTGCTTATCTTTATCTTTCATTACTTTAATCTTTCAGTCTTTTCTAGTTGTGAACATGTTAAATTAGCATGTCACAAAAGCATAACCCATGTATAAAGCACAGCTTATCTACGACAAGTCAGTTCGTGAATAGACATTTAAATGTCTGTACTTACAGTGTTTGTGCTAAAGTGAGATTTCTCGGATCTTTTAAATTTCCTCAACCGTCTTTGGTTCGGTTTTATATAGACAATAATGTCGTCGGTTAATACACTTTTATTAAACTACCTTTAGTTTTCTAAGAATCTGAAATTTGGCTTTTAAGATTTTAATTAAAGTCTTATGATAACATCTAAAGCCCTAATGTTCCTATTTTGACCTTTTTAGAATCTCTTTCTCTCTCCTTTTTTTTTTTTTTTTATGTACATCCTTACACGGCTTGATACATGGCCGTGCCTATGGCCGTATACCTTTTGGGTCACTAGCTTCTTCCCACACATGGCCATGTGATCTGGGCGTGTTTACTATACATGGTCTAATACACGATCGTGTCTCTAGCAGTGTAACTCTATGTGATTTATATAATCACAACATGGCCGTGTAACCTACCCGTGTTCCTGTACATTGCATGTACACGGCTTGATACACGACCGTGTAACTCTCGGGTTGTTTATATTCTCGTTACATAGCCGTATATCCTACCCGTGTACTTACCTGTGCATCCTGCATATGTACACGGCCGTGCTCCTGACTGTGTAACTCTCTGTAATTCAAAATTTTCACTACATGGCCTTGTAACTTGGGCGTGTTCAGAATTTTTTTTCTTATTACACGCCCGTGTACTATACATAACTTAGATTTTAACTTTAAAAATTCTAGTTATGGCCTTTAAAATTTGTTTAAGTAATTCTAACATACTATTGACCCTTTTCAAGCATTTCAAAATTTCTCGATTTACCACTTTATTGCCCTTTGTTACACTGTTTCAACATTAAATTGTAAATCCTCTTTTTCTCATATTTAGAAACTCCAAATAGACATTTTACTAGTATTTGAAACGTCCGTCATCCTTTTCTCCAACCTAATTTACCAAGACTCAGATTTTTAATATCCGACCTTATTTTCTTCCTCATTTCCCAAAATACCTATTTGTGCCTTTCTAAATTTTTGATAGCATTTCTGCTTAATTTATAGGTTCCCGGCGTTTAAGTAACGCTTCAAAACCATGGTACCTACCACGTATTATACCAGATGCCTAATTTCACGTAAAAATAACAAAATTCTTACGTAAAATTCGTCATGAAACCTGAATTGTTTCTAACCAAATTCCGGTTCATTCTAACTCTCTATTCTTGTTCACAATTCTTTCACCTTATCTCTTTACAAAAACACAAATTTTCCTCATTAAATTACCCTTGGTTTTTTTTTCTTAAACAAAACCTAGCTAAGTTTTGTTTCAATGCTTCCAAATGCACAAGTTTGCACTCTATCTCAACATGCTTCATATTCTTCAATCAAATACAACTTAGTTTTTCAATTTAAAACTTCATTCCATCTCACCAACAAAACCAAACTTAAATTTCATCACTAATTCTTTATATACAATCCATGGATTTTCTTAAACCAACGGTATCAAAGTGCTTGTTTTTAATCTTTCAAACTACCTTAACTTCAATACACCCCAACAAGATTAAAATAATAAAGTTTGAACTAGAATTTCCATAATTCTTCCACCCAACGAACACAGATTTTTAGTTTCAAAAACACTAAGAAAACTTGAATTTTCCTTGCTTACCTTACTATGTTGGTCTCTTGGTACTTAGAATGAACTCTACTCAAGATTTTGTCACCAAAATTTGAAGAAACATAGGCTTAGTAAAGAGGAGAACCACGACTTTCACAACGCAGCAAGAAGATGATATTTTGACTGTTTTTCTACTGCTCCACCGACTCTAATTCACTCTCTAATCCACAAATTTTTTCCCAAATTTTCCTTAAATTAGTCCATGTAATTTTGGCATCATCTTAACCATTGATTTATGATTACTTTGAATCTAACTCATTGGATCTACCTTCCACCTCTTTACTTTCTAAATTATCTTATTTCTTACATCATAAGGATGACATAAACATGACATCATCCAATTAATCCCTTATATTATTTTGTGGTCAAAGTTTGACCAAAAGTCAAACCGAACGAAATTTTACCGAAATCGTGTAGGCGAGTTTCTGGGTCCTTCCAAGCAATTGGTTTGCCTTATTTCACTGTGGTTTGGCTAACTATCAAAACCTTAAATTTTCATCTTTTATTGAACTTAGTTTACCTAAGGTAATCTCTTGGGATTTTTAGTTCCGAAAAGGCATTGTTATTTTTCAGAAAATGATGAAATTTCTCAGGGAATGCACCGGAGGACTTATCTAGCCATCTGTGCTATCAGTTTGATCTAACTCAATCTTGAAACTCTTAAAAACCCTAAAACACTTATCTTATCTTATCTTTACTTTGACTTGCCACTACTTTGTGTTTATACTTTTCGGACACCGAAACCATTCCATTTTGAACGTTTTGGTCCGAAATCATTTTCTCAATCATAACTTTATTCTTTAATCATTTTTGGAGATTTTAAATCCTCCAAAACATTTAATTATTTCTATTAACATTATTATTTGTTTATTTGTAAATACAGTGTTTCTATACTTTTTTTTTTTTATAGAAAATTTCTAAAAACTTTAGCTTAATTCTAAATAACACTATTGAAATTCTCTGGTCAGTCACAATCATCCCTCCTTAAGAATTTTCGTCCTTGAAAATCAGAACAAGTAGGGGTACTTAGTTCTCATTTCTTCTTCTCTTTCCCACATGGCCTCTTCTATACCATGATTTCTCCATAAGACTTTGACTAATGGGATGCTTCTATTTCTCAATATTTTCTCCTCTTAAGCAAGGATTTGTACAAGTTGCTCCTCATATGACAAGTCTTCTTGAATTTGAATTGGCTCATAGTCTAGGACGAAGGGTCTGATATATACTTCCTCAGCATTGACACGTGAAAAACATTATGCACTAAAGACAACTCAGGTGGCAGTGCTATCTTATAGGCCACCTTTCCAATTCGATTAATAATAAGAAAAGGCCTTATATATCTTGGGCTCAGTTTCCCTTTCTTTTCAAATCGCATAACACATTTCATTGGCGCTATCTTCAGGAACACGAAATCCCCTTCATTTAATTCCAAGAATCCTCGTCTTTTGTCTTCATAACTCTTCTGACGACTTTGTGTAGTTTTCATCCTTTGTTGGATTTTTTGATTGCATCGATCGTTTCTTGAATGAACTCGGTCTTATACAGTTCTTTCTCCCTCAGATCGTACCAATGGATAGGAGATCTGCATTTCCGTCCATATAATGCTTCGTAAGGAGCCATTCCAATGGAGGCTTGATAACTATTGTTGTAGGAGAATTCAATCAATAGTAGCTTCTTATTCCATGCTCCCTTGAAATCTAGCACATATGCTCGAAGCATATCTTCTAATGTTTAGATCGTGCGTTCGGACTATCCATCCGTCTAGGGGCGGAATACAGTGTTGAATTTCAACTCTGAGTCCATTGCTTCTTGTACACTTTTCCAGAAATTAGATGTAAACCGACTGTCATGACATGACACTATTGTTGTTGGTACTCCATGTAATCTCACAATGTTAGCAATGTATAATTCTACCAGCTTTTCTAAGGTATACGTCATCTTTACTGATATGAAGTGAGCGGACTTGATTAATCGATCCAACACTACTCATATCGCATCAAATCCTTCACTTGTCTTAGGCAATCCTACCACGAAATCCATAGTCACGTGCTCCCACTTCCATTCTGGGTTCTCCAATGGCTGTAACTCACCTGTTGGCTGCTGATGCTCTGCTTTAATCCTTTGACATTCAAACAACTACTGACATGTTTAACAATGTCATTCTTCATTTTTTTCCACCAAAAGTGCTGTTTCAGGTCTTGGTATATTTTTGTACTACCTAGATGTACTGAATAAGGAGTATCATGTGCTTCTGTCAAAATTCTTTTCTTTAAATCCTCCTCTTCTGGTACACAAATTCGTCCTTGAAAGAGTAATATTCTATCATTAGAGAGGTGGAATTCTAATTTTTCCTTCTTGGAAGCTTCTTTTCTAAGTTTTCTGAGAACCTCATCTAATTCCTACGCTTCCTTAATTTCTTCTAGGATTATTGGCTTCAATTGCATTGCCGCCAACTTTGTTGAAACTAGCTCCACTTATAGTGAGGAAATTTCGCATTACAGTGGCTTGGGTAGCTTATTGATGGCTACTCATTCTGGCATTATCGATTTATGACTCAACGCGTCTACTACTCTATTCGCCTTACCAGGGTGGTACAAAATTTCACAGTCATAGTCTTTTACCAGTTCTAGCCATCTTCTTTGTCTCATATTAAGTTCCTTCTAGGTGAAGAAATACTTTAAGCTTTGATGATCTGTAAAGATCCTACACCGAGCTTCATACAAATAATGTCGCCATATTTTAAGTACAAACATGATAGCTGCTAACTCTAGATCATGAGTTGGGTAATTCTTCTCATACTCCTTGAGTTGGCGAGATGCATAAGCTATCACCCTTCCTTCTTGCATCAAGATGGCTCCTAATCCCGTCCTAGATGCATTGCTATAATTATCAAACTCTCCCTCATCCTTAGGGATTGTAAGAATTGGAGCACTAGTCAGTCGATTTTTCAATTCTTAGACACTTTCTTCACACTTCTTTGTCCATTCAAATTTCTTCTCTCTACGGGTAAGGGCAGTGAGAGGAGCAGCTAATTTTGCAAATCCCTCTACAAACTTGCGGTAGTATCCTGCCAATCCTAGAAAACTCTGGATCTCAATCACATTCTTCAGAGGGGACCATTTACTTACTGCTTCTATCTTTGTTGGGTCCACTAAAATCTCATCTTTGGAAATGACATGTTCTAAAAAATGGACCTTATCTAGCCAGAATTTGCACTTTGAAAACTTGGCATACAATTGGTGCCCTTTCAGAGTACGTAGTACAGTCTGAAGATGCTCTTCATGTTCCTTTCGATTTTTCGAGTAGATAAGGATGTCATCGATAAACACAATGATAAACTTGTCTAAATATTCCTTAAATACTTGATTCATTAAATCCATAAAAGTGGCTAGGGCATTCGTCAATCTAAAAGGTATAACAAGGAATTCGTAGTGCCCATACTGTGTTTAAAATGCAGTCTTTGGGATATCTTCTTTCTTGATCTTGAGTTGGTGATAGCTAGATTGAAGGTCAATCTTTGAGAAGATCGTGGCCCCCTTGAGCTGATCGAATAAGTCGTCGATCCTTGACAGTAGATACTTGTTCTTGATAGTGACTTTATTGAGTTCCCAGTAATCTATGGACATCTTTAAAGTGCCTCCTTTTTCTTCACGAAGAGGACTGGAGCTCTCCATGGCAAAAAACTAGGTCGTATGAAACCTTTCTCTAACAATTCCTTCAGTTGAGTTTGTAGTTCCTTAAGCTTTGCTGGAGCCATCCTATATGGGGCCTTGGAAATTGGAGACGTTCCAGGCAGCAACTCAATCTCGAAGGTGATTTCTCTATCATGGGGAAGCCCTAGTAATTCTTCTGGAAACACCTCTATAAATTCGTTAATCATAGGCATGTCGTTAGGTTCGAAGCTTCACTTCTTTGGTTGTGTCCATGACATAGGCTAAGCATCCAGTACAACTATTAGATATTAGCTTTCTTGCTCTGATAGAACTGATCAACATATTAGACAATTTCTGAGAGTGCCCTTTATACTCGAATTGATTTTCTCATCCCGACTGGAATACCACCTTTCACTGTTGACAGTTAATTGTTGCACTATACTTTCTGAGAAAATCCATTCTAAGGATCAAATCATAGTCAACTAATTCTAGTATGACTAGATTGATGTATAATTCTCTATTAGTAACAATTACTGGTACATGACGTAACCAACAATCGGATAGTAATACCTCACCAGATGGCAAGGTTGTCTTAAATACTTGTCCAATTTTTTCCTTAGCATGGCTAATTCTTTCTACAAAGTTATACGAGGCAAATGAATGTGATGCACCTGAGTTAAATAAAACATGTGCAGGGCTTTGAGCGATAAGAAGCTGACCTGTCATAACATTGGAGGTGCTTGCCTCCACATCTTGTTTGGTGTAAGCTAGAAGGTGTGCCTCTGTCTTTGGTGCCATTTCCTGATGCCCTGCCTGAGTATAAGATCCTTGTATGGCATGGACTTGACCAGCTTGTCGAGGTTGGAAGGGTCCTGGTTGATTATGTCAGTTGGACGTATACTGACCTAGCATAATGGCCTTCCTTGCCGCATACATAGCATGCAGTAGTCCTAATTTTACACTCGCCCCTATGCATCCTTCTGCACTTTGGGCATGCTTGTCGATTTTGTATAGCTTCAGGGCCTTGTCGTTGTTGGGTATTTTGAGCATTTTGATTCCAATTTTCATTTAGGTTGGCCTTTTGCTTGTTGAGGTTCATCTGACTTTGATTATTTTTCTGACCAGGCTTTATTCCTTGGTTAGGCCTGCTACTTTGGTTTGCTTGGTTGTTCTTTTGAGTCTGCTTTGCCAGATCTCTTTCTTTCTTCTTCTCCTCCTAAGCTTTCATTCTTTCTTCTTTTGCCTAGCCCAGACGATGTTCTGCTCTCATGGCTCTGCTTACACAATCTGCTACTATGTTTGGCGGGGTCTCGCCACTCTCCACAATTGTGGCTATATCCGGTCGAACATATTAATCATCCGTCGTATCCGCTCACCCTCTGTGGGTACTAAATATGGACACAGTCGGGCCACTCTATCGAATTTGCGGCAGGCCTCCGTCACTGTCATGTCACCTTGTTTTAGATCATCAAACTCTCTCTGTTGAGCTCTAAGAGTGTTCAGGTTGAAAAACTTCCTATTAAACTCCTCTAGGAAGTCGTTCCACGTCATTCTCCTGACATCTCTCCGCATTCTTATAGTCTCCCACCAGTATCGTGCATCCTTCTTTAACATACAAGAAGCACAAAGGACCTTTTCCTGGTCTATAAGGTTCATGAACTCAAAAATGGTATGCAGTGAAGCTAACCATTCTTCTGCTTCTAATGGATCCGTAGACCCTTCGAACTCTTGTGGCTTCATTTTTCTGAACCTTTCATACAGGGGTTCCTGATTGATCACTGGTTGGGCACCTGAAGCCATCTCTAGTGCAACTGGTACCAAAGGTACAACCGGCCATACGGCTGGCTGTGGTTCTGGTACTGGTACTTGGGGTGGAGGTGGATTTACTTATTTTACATTTCTCTGTTCTAACAGTTCTTGTAATCTCTGGTTCTGTCTTTCTTTCACATCTAGCCAAGCTTGTATATTGGCTAGTATAGCGATGAAATTGATTTCCTGAGTTTGCCTAGTTCGTGGACGAACCATGTTGCTGTGTGTAATCTATTACAAACAATAATGACATAGTTTAGTGCTCATAATAATGCAATACTTATCAAAAAATTAACTTACTTGGACTGAGCAGATGCAGATACAGGAATGTCATGGAAGGTCAGTGGAAGGATCGCTTACTCTGATACCAACTCTTATGGGCCACCCGACTAGCTCAAGTCATCCACTCTCTTTTTCTTTACTTCTACTTATTTAATATGCTTTTCTTTATTTCTTTTATAGGACTTGTGTTTAAAAAAAAGCCATAGATTTTTTTTTTTCATCAAAATATATATTCTTTGAAATCACATATTTATATTACTCTATTTCATTTTTTGTAAAATACTTGTGATCTTGTTTTCTTTAAAATACATAGTAATATAAACATACTATATTACATAAGTATACTTTTAAACTTACTTCACTTCTATACATAATACACATGTCTTATCACTATACATTTATACATATACATTTCTATTACATTTCTTTCACAGCGGAAAAGTTTTTTTGCAAAGCAAATCCATAACCCGTCTATGACACGATGGGGATCTGCCTGCCCATCCTTCAACTTTCTTTTCATAATGTAGGATGTTTACCCTTGTTACCTACATCACGAACAGACTCATGAGCTAAAGCTCAGTAAATACAAACATACAAATAAAACATGCTTCATGCATAACACTTAGGGTTAGTCATTTTATGTGTAACTATTTCTTGCTCTTATGATTTCTTTATTCTTTTTAATCTATCGTTTTCTTTTTTTTCTTTTCTTTTCTTTTCTTTCTTTTCTTTCTTTATCTTTCACTTATGGGCCCGTGGTTGGGCGTACCTAATGCGTGCAGACCAATGGGGGAAGAGGGAGCGACCCACCAGTCAATTCCAAGGTCAATCTTTGAACTACCAAACTTGGGGATAGCCCATTAGGCCATTAACTACCTTATTCTTGCAGTAGCACCACACTTCTAAGGTGGAGGCTATTCTTAAACCTCACTTCTGGGTAGATCGGTACGTTAACCTTACATTTTCAGTCTTATTATCTTACTTATCTTTATCTTTCATTACTTTAATCTTTCAATCTTTTTAGTCGTGAACATGTTAAATTAGCATGTCACAAAAGCATAACTCATGTATAAAGCAAAGATTATCTACGGCAAGTCAGTTCGTGAATAGACATTTAAATGTCTGTACTTACAGTGTTTGTGCCAAAGTGAGCTTTCTCAGATCTTTTGAATTTCCTTTCCCGTCTTTGGTCAAGTTTCCTATAGACGACAATGTCGTCGGTTAATATACTTTTATTAAACTACCTTTAGTTTTCTAAGAATCTGAAATTTGGCTTTTAAGATTTTAATTAAAAGTCTTATGATAACATCTAAAGCCCTAATGGTCCTATTTTGACCTTTTTAGAATCTCTTTCTCTTTCTTTTTTTTTTTTTTTTATGTGCATCCTTACACGGCTTGGTACATGGCCATGCCCATGGCCGTGTACCTTTCGGGTCACTAGCTTCTTCCTACACATAGCTGTGTAACATGGCCGTGTGATCTAGGTGTGTTTGCTGTACACGGTCTAATACACAGCTGTGTCTCTGGTTGTGTAACTCTCCGTGATTTACATAATCACAACATGGCCGTGTAACCTACCCGTATTCTTATACATTGCATGTACACGACCTGATACACAGTCGTGTCTCTGGCCGTGTAACTCTCAGATTGTTTATATTCTCGCTACATGGCTGTGTATCCTACCTGTGTACTTGCCCACGTATCCAGTATATATACACGGTCTCGTACACGGCCGTGTTCCTGATTATGTAACTCTCTATAATTTCACTACATGGCCATGTAACCTAGATGTGTTCAGAATTTTTTTTCTTATTACACGTCCGTGTACCCATGTACACACCCGTGTACTATACATAACTTAGATTTTAACTTTAAAAATCCTAGTTATAACCTTTAAAATTTGTTTAAGTAATTCTAACACACTCTTGACCCTTTCCAAGCATTTCAAAATTTCTCGATTTACCACTTTATTGCCCTTTGTAACACTGTTTCAACACTTAATTGTAAATCCTCTTTTTCTCGTATTTAGAAACTCCAAATGGATATTTCACTAGTCTTTGAAACGTCCGTCATCCTTTTCTTCAACTTAATTTACCAAAGACTCGGATTTTTAATATCCAACCTTATTTTCTTCTTCGTTTCCCAAAATACCTATTTGTGCCATTCTAAATTTTCGGCAGCATTTCTGCTTAATTTCTAGGTTCCTGGCGTTTAAGTAACGCCTCAAAACTATGGTACCTATTACGTACTATACTAGAAGCCTAATTTTACGTAAAACTCTTCATGAAACCTTAATTGTTTCTAACCAAATTCCAGTTCATTCTAACTCTCTATTTTTGTTCACAATTCTTTCACCTTATCCATTTACAAAAACACAATTTTTCATCATTAAATCACCCTTGGTTTTTTTTTTCTTAAACAAAACCTAGTTAAGTTTTGTTTCAATGCTTCCAAATGCACAAGTTTGCACTCTATCTCAACATGTTTCATATTCTTTAATCAAATACAACTTAGCTTTTCAATTTAAAACTTCATTCCATCTCACCAGCAAAACCAAACTTAAATTTCATCACTAATCCTTTATATACAATACATGGATTTTCTTAAACCAACGGCATCAAAGTGCTTGTTTTTAATCTTTCAAACTACCTTAACTTTAATACACACCAACAAGATTAAAACAATAAAATTTGAACTAGAATTTCCACAATACTTCCACCCAACAAACACAGATTTTTAGTTTCAAAAACACTAAGAAAACTTGAATTTTCCTTGCTTACCTTACTATGTTGGTTTCTTGGTACTTGGAATGAACTTTACTCAAGATTTTGTCACCAAAATTTGAAGAAACTTAGGCTTAGTGAAGAGGAGAACAACGACTTTCACAAGGCAGTAAGAATATGATATTTTGGCTATTTTTCTACTACTCCACCGACTCTAATTGTGATAACTGAGAAATTTATTGTTCTCGAAAAATTATGTACAAGATATGTAAATGTATTTTCATGATAAGACATGTTACAGAATATAAAGCAGATAAAAATTTTGATTTATTGGATTTTAGTCAAAATTTGACAATGAATTAATGAACATAGTGTAAAAGCTAAACATTAATTGAAATTATGATGTTTTAAATTTATTAGAAAAGTATGTGGAAAATATATATTAAGAGATCAATGGCTCACATGTAAGCCACCATAATCAATGGCCAAGATTAGCCAAACAATTGCCAATTTCTTTACAAGAAATTAAAAGAAGAATGAGAGAGATGGGGGAAAGTGAGCACGTGAGGGGCAGGAACCAAGTAAAATTATTTCACTTCATTGTGCTGCGAAGAAGGTCGTGCAGAGAGAAAGAGAAAGAAAGAAAGAGAGAGAGAGAGAGAGAGAGAGCAGAGGTGGAAACATTGTTCTCTGCGTTTTCCATTTTCAACAGCTTGGATTCTCTCTTCAAGCAAGGAAATCGTTCAAGTTTTCAGCTCAAGAGTCCACAGCAAGATGTTCTCAAGTTTCAAGTAAGGTAAACCCTCTTTTTCTCACGTTTTCGGGTGGAAAATCTAGGTTATTTTGAGGAAGAAAAAAAGAGAATGTGAGTGTTGCATGTTGAGATTTTTGGTTGAATCGAAACATGGTTCAAGTCTAGTCGTTTTTAAACACAAATTCATGAGTTGATGGTTTAGAAAACCAAGCTTCAGTTGAGTTTTCTTCAAGAAAGTTTTGATTTTTAAGTTTTGAGTCAAGGTTTTAGTGGAAGCAAAATGTGAAATTTTGCTTATGCAACCATGGATTGATGATTGTAGAAATGCAGTTTATACCTTGAAATGGTCTTATAGAGATCGATTTTGAGTGCAAGAAGTAGAACAAAGGCTATGAAAGCCTTAGAAAAATAGAGATGAGAATTTTGGACTCAGAATCAGAATTCTGGGATGAACACGGGCGTGTACAAGGGTGTGATGAGAACGTGGCCTTGAACATGCCCACATACACGACCGTGTTTCGAGAAAATTTGAGACCCGAGCGTTACACGGCTAAGAACACGACCGTGTATCGGGCCGTATAGAATAGCACACGATTGAGGAAGGGCGTGTAACAGACCATGTTCGACAGTAGGGAATACGGCCAGAAACATGGCCGTGTAGACACCCGTGTATGCAAGCATGAGTTACACGGCCATGTTGCATGAATTACACGGCCATGCATGTAAGTTCAGAGGGTTACACGGCCACGAACACGCCCATGTAGGAGGGCATGTTCGAAGCCAAAAAAAAAAAAAAGAGTCTGGAAATATGATTTTTCATATTTTGCCATATTTCAAGTACAAGATGAATGTTAGAAATAATCAATGATTATTTCTTTTATAGGAGTTCAAGCCAGACACCTCGAGACAATAGTCCCAAATCAGCAGAGGTTCACGTTAGTAGATTTTCTATAAGTTTAAGCATTGTCCTGACTGCAACATGGACAATCATGTTATGTTTTATGATGTTATGTTTGTTGTTTGGTGTGTATGTCAGACGTTAACTATCTGCATCATGATACACATGTCAATTTCATGTCATGCATATAGAAATTCATGTTTTAAGTAGATAATTTATGTACCCATGATAGACAAGTATCAAGAATAAGAAAACATGTAGGTGCACAAGGCATTATAGTGAGGTTAATAAAACTCACACTCCAAGTAAAACATATAATAGGTTCCTACTATGGGGCAATCCGTATGCTACCCAGTTGGAACTTCAGAAAAAATGGTAATTAAACCAGTTATTGACGTACCGGCCTCTCGACCCACGGGGAGGTTTTTATGTTCAGTCTTAGTTAGGGCTGTGGAGGTCAGCACTAAAGTACCGCTCCTAGTCAGGCGAGCATTTCGGTACGACCAATCAGGGGCCCAAAACCAGAACCTAATTTCAGATAATGTCCTAAGACTTAATATACAGCCATGAACATGTTTTTCAGAGTCAAGTTTCATTCATGAGCACAGCATTTCACGTTATGATTTTATGTTTTTATGTTTGAACTTACTGAGCCCATAGCTCACAAGTTTGTTCACATGTTGCAGGTAAGAGACCTGTTCACTAGTAGTACACGATGGACGATGGACAGGGTATGTACATGCCAGGGGACTGGGCAAGGGATGATGGTCCTACCACGAGTCTTCCGTTGTGTAGTTTTGAAAATTTAAGTATGTAATTTCAAGAACATGATTTTAAGTCAAGACTATGTGATAAGGGAATCATGATTCATGTATATGTTATTTTGTTAACATGATTTCCTTATCACATTCTCGAACAAGTTATTATATTACGAAAAAAAATTTATTCCGTAAAATTTTCAAGTAGTTTCAAGTTATGTATGATGCCGGCGACTCTAGAGGCCTACATACTATTGCGGTTAATTATAAAGTTGACTGTAATAGCATTGTAGAACCTCTACAGTTAGGGCGGGCCGCCACACTAATTCACTCTCTAATCCATAAATTTTTTTCCCAAATTTTCGTTAAATTAGTCCATGTAATTTTGACATCATCTTAATCATTGATTTAGGATTACTTTGAATCCAACCCGTTGGATCTACCTACCACCTTTTTACTTTCTAAATTATCTTATTTCTTACATCATAAGGATGATATAAACATGACATCATCCAATTAATCCCTTATATTATTTCGTGGTCAAAGTTTGACCTAAAGTCAAACCGAACGAAATTTTACCAAAATCACGTAGGAGAGTTTCTGGGGCTTTCTGCACAATTGGTTTGCCTTATTTCACTGTGGTTTGGCTAAAAATCAAAACCTTAATTTTTCATCTTTTAGTAAACTTAGTTTACCTAAAGTAATCTCTTGGGATGTTTAGTTCAAAAAAGGCATCGTTATTTTTCTGAAAATGATGAAATTTCTCAGGTAACGCACTGGAGGACTTACCTAGCCATCCGTGTTATAAGTTTGATCTAACTCAATCTTGAAACTCTTAAAAACCCTAAAACGTTTATCTTATCTTATCTTTGCTTTGACTTGCCACTACTTTGTGTCTATACTTTTCGGACACCGAAACCACTCCATTTTGAGCGTTTTGGTCCGAAATCATTTTCTCAATCATAACTTTATTCTTTAATCATTTTTGGAGATTTTAAATCCTTCAAAACATTTAATTATTTCTATTAACATTATTATTTGTATATTTGAAAATACAGTGTTTCTATACTTTTTTTTTTTTTGCAGAAAACTTCTAAAAACCTTAGCTTAATTCTAAATATCACTGTTAAAATTCTTTGGTCCGTCACACTTGTTTTTGCTTCTATAAACTGCTGTGAATTTAGATTTCCATATGTTTTCTGATATCATTTAGCTTGTAACAAAAGATAATTTCTGGTGGATTGTATGTAAAAATGCTGAACTTTTGGATAGGTGGACAATCTTGTCCGGTTATAAAAAAGGGCTGCTTTAAAATGTGGCGTGGATATATTTTTTGTGATTGTTTTTTAAAATTGACATAAAATTGTTCAAATAACCTGATATTTAATGGTTGTTAAATAGGCACTGCTAAAACCATTTTCAGGAGAAAAAAATAGAAGTTAAAAACGTACTTTTAAAAAACAGTTGTAAAATCTGCAGATAATCACTTGTTAACAGTGATTAAAAACCATTGGAAAATCTCATAACATTTCTTGGCTCACAATCGTACCACCATTTTAAAATTGTATTCAAATTATTTCAACGACTATTTCTTATTAATCAGACAAAGGAATCAAACTGGATGACACTAATTATTCTTATTTATTTCTTGATTTTAAAATGGTCAACTTTGTTCATTTTAAGAAAAAAAGAAAAAGAAAAATGTTACAACAACTATAAATATCAAGAAAAACCCAAACGCTGACGTGGGGCAAGTTGGTTGTACCTCATTGGCTCAAGTGCTGACTGAAAAACTAAAAAGAGAAAGGAACATAGTGAAAGTAATTGAAGCAAGGAATAAAGACTACATCCGTTATTGCTGCAAGTTTGGAACAACAAGATTTCTTACAATTAAAAACAAAGCCACAAAGGCAAACTAGAGAATAAAGAATGACTTTTCCTCTTAAAACATATAATCTAAACTTTTGTATAGAATCATTGTATTTAAAAAGAAAAAGAAAAGGAAAGTTGATACTCGTCTTCAATGTCGTCCTATTTGTCATGAAAATGCAACTTACATGTGCATTATGCCATATTATTTATAGTTGCTGAAAATTGCATCCTATAATATTCCCATATCATTCCCAATTCTCACAAGACATCAAACAATTTCTCAAAGATAACCATGGAAGTCGTTTATGGCACAGCCGTAGAAGTGTTGAAGAGGTTGGCCACCGTTGCCAAAGAAGAGATTAGCTTGGCATGGGGTATGCAAGATGACGTGAAGAAACTTGAGGAGACCACCATCACTCTCAAAGCCGTGCTCCTAGATGCCGAGAAGAGGCAGGAAGGAAACGAGCAACTTAGGCTTTGGCTGAGACGGCTCAAGGATCTCTTCCTTGACGCTCGGGACGTGCTGGATGAATTCGAGTGTGAACTACTCAGAAGAGAAGTGGTGAAGACACATGGAAGCTTTGGTAGAAAGGTACATCGCTTCTTCTTGCGCTCGAATCCACTTGTTTTCCACTTTAGCATTGTTTTACATTCCATTTCTCCAACTTCACATCTTGGTCCTTTAAACAGTACATCCATATCCAAATTAAACATATGCACATTTATTGTCTTTTTTATTGACTGACTTTTACCATTTTACCGTCATTTGCATTTTAAAAAACCATTTCATCGTCTGCTTGCATAGCTGCAATAGCCAGATTTTCTTTGGTTTTGTCAGCCTCACTTTCCATGCATTGGGCATGTGTCCATGTGTTGATGGCAATTTCATGCCATGCCATGCCACTATCGGATACCAACTGATACAGCATTTGAGACTTTGTATATATATACATCGTCAGATAACGCATTTCCATATATATATATATAGAGAGAGAGAGAGAGAGAGAGAAAGAGAGAAATGTGCATGTATACATTTTAAGTCTATAACCATGAATACATACGGGATGAAAGTTTGGCGGAAGAAACTTACCAATTCCACAAGATTCAGTGTGCTCTGAATTGAATATACACAAAGGATGACTACTGATAGCAAAAAGCCATTGTATTGGATCTAGAATAGATTTTCATCTCCACCACATATTTGCCTCTGATATCTTCAAAAAAAAAAAAATAATAAAACATAAAAAAAAGGATTAATGCAAAAATAAATTATGACTCATCAAATAGTAAGTGAATTTGAAGAACTGAAATCCTCTATTTAATTTTTTTACCTTAAATCATGTCTAACCAATTATATTATAACATATTATTGAAAAAGGCTAGATTTTAAGATATAAAAAATCATTTATAAAACATTATAAACTTTTTAAAATAATATGGTATAATATTATTGATTAAACACTATATATGATATTAATTTTTTGACAGAAGATTTGAATCTGAATTTGAATACCACGAATGTTCATCCAAATCTCTTCTTTGCTGACCCGACACCTACAGAATCGAGAAATCAAATTATTTAAGTTGTCATCTAAAATAGATGATATATTTGAGAATCATATATCTGGGCATTATGAAACGAAAACCAAAGCAAATCCAAACTAAAGTAATAAGAAAAAACAAAAGGTGGTTATTTTAAGAAAAATCTTTAGAATTAACTATAAAGCGAAAAAACGTAAAATTTCAACAAAACAGGAACAAAATGGAATTAGAAAATAAGAGAATCACGTGAAGATCAAGATAGAAAAAAGAGACATTAATCTAATTGGTAATATTGGACTAGGGGGTTAGGCGGTTAGAGAAAGTAGGGGATTGTTGAGGGTGAAACTTCTACAGTCGAATTTGTATTTAGGGCCAATGATTGATGGACTTTTAACGAGATGCACGTGAGATGCAGTAAATAAATGCAGGAAAAATAAAGGAAAGTAGTAAAAGACAGGGACACAATTTTTGGAGAGGTTTGCCTATAAATCAAGGGCTATGTCCTTTATGGTGCTTAAAAAACGTTCACTATGTATGTAGAAAGATACAAGAGAGCTCATGTAAGCCAAGAATGGGGTAGAAGATGAAGGGGATACTGAGAATACAATGAGTACCAATTGGTTCTTAATCTTTTCTCTCTCCCTCCTCTTTTTATAAGCTCTTTCTCTCTCTCCTCTAATCAACTCTATCTCTCTCTCTCTCCTCAAGCATCATTGATGAAGATTGACAAATTGCAAGGTCGTGAATATGGCAAACTTGTGATTCTAACAAGATGTAAAAGAGATGTCTCGCCAATGGAGATCCATGCTCTGTTCACAGGAGATTGGAACTCTGTTGTGACTCCCAATTGATGAAGCATTTCTCGGGCATTGCGAGGCTTATTCTTCGGAGACAGCACGTCATAGGCCTAGTTCTAGGAATTTTTAACACGGATTTACAATTATTAACTTTAGTCAATTCAAGATTTATAAGGATTTACGTGAATATAAAAGAATCTATACTGATTTTGTTGATATTTAACCAAAATTAGTATCATTTCGGTTGTTGTGACATGGCTAGAATTACTGACTCATCTTGACAGTACTTGAGTACCTTAGAGCTATAGTTTCATATGTTTGAATTCCAAACAGTCTTTGTGACAAGATTGGATGTTTGTCACAAGATCTATAATGTTAAAGATTATCTCAACATTCAAGTTTAAATATCAAATACTAAATTTTTTAAAAATCTACAAATACATCATGATAGGTCTTTGGAAACCCTAATCACAATTTGGCACTTGTAATTCTAAAAATATAGTGAAACCTTAAGCATCAAAAAGAGAATGTAGCCTTCCTATTCACAGCGAACCTCTATAAATTTATGTGTTTTCTATTTCTTGCATTTTATTTTTTTACAATGTTTTGAGTTGTTTTACATTTATGAAAGTTCTTGAAGATCCCGTGTTAGGTGAGTTTTACCTATCAATAATTGGTGCTAAAATGAGGGCCTAAACCTTTGAATCCTAATTAACCCCTTGAGAACGGTGTGATGGTGAGACGCCAAAATTTTACTGCTGAAAACACGGTGCTTCCCATAAATAACCCACCACATGTAGGCCATGTACTAGGAAAGTCGATAACTAGGACGACAACACTCAAATGCCATGTTGGAGAATTGACCACAACGATCAATGAGTTGCAAGAGAAAATCGCGTTATTGCTCCAGGGCCTACAATAGCAGAACAACAACAATGTAGTGATAGGACCATAGATCATTTGTAAGTTCTTACTATAAATAGTTCCAATAAGCCTTTTGCGACAACAAAGAATGCCCAACAATGGGATGCACGGGATAAAGCTCGCACTGAGATAATAGGAGAAACCCACAATAAAAGAAGCAAAGGAATGACAAATTTAGGAGAGCATTCTATCAGCAACCACCATAGGAGACAAAGGAGAATCACCTAGTGAAATTGATTTAGGGAACACAACCACCGGTATTCTGAAAACACGGTGGCCATGTACTAGGAAAGTCGATAACTAGGACGACAACACTCAAATGCCATGTTGGAGAATTGACCACAACGATCAATGAGTTGCAAGAGAAAATCGCGTTATTGCTCCAGGGCCTATAATAGCAGAACAACAACAATGCAGTGACAGGATCATAGATCATTTGTAAGTTCTTACTATAAATAGTTCCAGTAAGCCTTTTGTGACAACAAAGAATGCCCAACAATAGGATGCACTGGATAAAGCTCGCACTAAGATAATAGGAGAAACCCACAATAAAAGAAGCAAAGGAGCGACAAATTTAGGAGAGCATTCTATCAGCAACCACCATAGGAGACAAAGGAAAATCACTTAGTGGAAATTGATTCAGGGAACATAACCACTGGTACTAGAATGCTACCTAGAATGCCTATTGCCAATCTGCTGTCAATTTTGGGAAAGTCCAAAATTTAGGCCATTCCATCCCCCAAAATGGAGACATGCAAAATCAGATTAGATCACAATAACCTCAGAAGTTGGAGACCCCAAGAGTTGCCTCCGTGTTAGCAATGAGTTCTAAGGTAACTAAAAATGTTCTAGAGTGGTTGAGGCAACTTGACACTTAAACGAATGGGGAGCCGGAAGAGGAAGAAGAAATCAATCACTCACTCACACATGAAGTAATGGTAGTACCCCTCCTAGACAAATTCGAAGTGCAGCAAATTCCTATTTATGATGGCACAACAAATCTTAATAATCATATGAGGAGATATGATTCTCACATTAACTTTTATGGCATCTTAGATGAAATAGTTGGCAAGGCATTTGACTCGACTTTGGTGAACTCTGTAAGGGAATGGTTTAGAAAGTTGAAGTCGAATTTGATTTCTAACTATTTGGAATTGAAGAAGGCATTCCACGTATAGTACATACAAGTCAAAAAGTTGTCAACCCCAAAAGAAAGGTTCATGTCTCTATATCATTGACCTAACGAAACACTAAAGGATTGGTTGGCACACTACAATAAGGAGGTAGTCCAAATTAGAAACTATTCTAAGGAAGCTTGCTTGCTAGGAGCCATTAGTAGTATGAATACTATATCCCCTTTAAAAGGAATTTCTCCACTGTGCCACCAAATTTATTAATACAGAAAAAGCTCAGATTCTTCAAAGTCGAAAGTTGCAATTAGTCATTGTCAGCAACATAAACAGCAATAGTAAGTATTCGGAAAGGAAGAAACAATTAACTAACAACAACTGTGATTCATTTGAAAGCAAAATATCATTTGGGAATGATGATTGCAGGCCTCAACTCTTCAAAAGGTTTGACACTTATACAAAGGTGAATTATGGAATTAAAGACATTTATTACAGTGTTAGAGATAAAGACCTTTTGCAAAGGCCACCTCTGATAAAGAAGGATCTTGCCTAAAGAAACAAGAATAAATATTGCAGTTTCCATAGTGAAATTGGACATCTTACTTTAGACTGTAATGATCTAAAGAATGAAATTAAGGACCTTATCCATTACGGTTTCCTCAAAGAGTCTAAGATAGATTCTAAGAAGAATGGTATTAAAGGCAACAGAGGTAGAGACAAGGATTGGAATTATGGAGAAGATCAATAAAGGGATGATGGCAGACAAAATGATAGAGCCAGAAGTAGACTTGTAGATTACGATGGCCAGAACAATGAGCCAATTGAAGTTATTCAAATGATTGTTAGTGGGCCTTATCTAGGAAGAGATACTCAAAGGTTACAAAACCAATATGCCACGAAAGCCAAGGGAACCATTCACAAGGCAATGACGAGCGTACAGGAAAGGCCATCTAAGGTAAACATGTAGATGGATACCGAAATCACCTTCACTGAAGAAGACACCCATATAGTACATTTTCTGCATAACAACGCATTGGTCATTGAGGCAGTAATCAGCAATCATTAGGTCCACTGCATTTTAATTGATAACGATAGCTTGATGGATATTATATTTCATTCTACCTTTGACAATATAGGAATAAAGTCAGAGCAGATGGTTCATACCATCCAGTCGATTTACGGATACATGGGTTACTTAATAATATAGGAAGGTTTGATGTAGTTACTAGTCATCGTCGACACTTGTCTACTCACAATCACGACAATGGCAAACTTCCTGGTCATTAAAGGCAAGTCTCAATACAATACAGTAATAAGAAGGCCTAAACCGAGGGCGTTGAAGGCAGTTACTTTGATTTATTATCATAATACAAAATTCTTGTTGCCACATGGGACTGGAAAAGTTAAAGTTAACTATTATGAATCTTGAACTACTTACATGGAAGCTGTCCATGACTTTACAGAACTATAGATGTTGAAAAACTTGAAAAGAGAGTTTGGCATTGTATTAAGTGAAAGGGCCATAGATGATCTCGACCCCTAACTAGATGATGACAAAATAGGAACAGGGCCAGTTTAAGACCTAGTAGAAATACAAGTAGATAGCCATGATCCCTCAAAAGTTCTTAAATTAGGCTTTAGTTTTAATTGCAAAGGATAAAGCCAATATCAAGGCCTTCTTGAGGAAAAATCTTGATGTTTTCGCATGGACTCACATTTACATTATGGAAAATCAACTCAGAAATAATGTGCCATCGGTTGAACATTGATCCAAACTACAAGTCAAAAAGGCAAAAGCGATGGCTGATGAATGTAGAGTGATACAATGCCTCAAAAAAGGAGATCGATAAGTTGATTAAGAATGACCTCATCCTGGAAATGCACTACACCTATTGGATTTTGAACCTCGTGCTAGTCAAAAAGCCTAATGGGAAGTGAACATGTGCTGACTTCAACAACCTAAATAAAGCTTGCCCAAAGGATGGATTCCCACAACCCATAATTGATCAGGTAGTAAACATGATGGTCAAAAACGAGCTACTAAGTTTCATGGATGCTTATTCAGGGTATAATCAAAGCTATATGCATAAACTAGACGAGAAACACATAGCCTTTATCATTGATTGAGGACTCTATTGCTATAAAGTAATGCCTTTCAGTTTAAAGAATGCTTGCCGCATGTATCAGTGCCTAGTCAACTGGATGTTTAAGGATCAAATCAGCAAAACAATTAAGTAGGACTGGCAATTCGTGTCATGACACGACAACACGACACGAAAAAATACAGGTTAGGGTTGAGAAAATTGGTGCGGGTTGGTTTTAGGTCGAACTCATTTGACACGATCAAAAAATGGGTTAGGTTCAGGTCCACCCATTCGACACGAAATTGACCCGCAATAACATGTAGTGTGATACATGCATTGGACCCCTCCTTAATATCTAACAGTATGATTTTTTAACTACACCACTGATTGTGGTTGAATTTTGAGAACTTACTTTTTTTTTTTTTTTATACATTAAGACTTTAGACAAAGGGAGAAAAATGACTAAGAGAGAAAAAGTGAAACTCTTGTACTTTATATCTGCTACTTGCATGTATATTCATTTATTTTAGTTTTTTATTTTCCAACTTTTTTCCTAATTTATTTTCAATAATTAATCAATGTACAAAATAGCCATAATTTTTTTAAGCATTTATTATATTGTAATAATTTGATGAACTGATCACTAGACTAAAGAAATAAGTAATTCATTTTCATTTTTTGATGAAAGTATTGCATCTCAATCTAACCCAACACCTTAATCTTAGCTTTCTTCTAAGTCTTTTTTCCTTTTTTTTTTTGGACATCTTTTTTTTTCTGGCGGGTTAGCGGGTTGGCAGGTTGACAGGTTGGTGGGTCCACGGGTTGTGTCGTGACTAACCCGAAAGCACACTGGTTGGTAGGTTGTGCAGGTCGTGTCGTGTCAACTCGCCAACCCGTCAAGTCGGGTTCAGATTAAAGCTTTTTTAACCCGACAGGTTACGGGTTGTGTTCGAGTTATAATTTTAAAAATTCGTGTTGACTTTAACCCGACACGAACCCGACCTGTTGACATAAATTGCCACCCTTACAATTAAGGTATATATAGATGACATGCTGGGAAAGACCACGAAAATAGAGGACAATGTCTGTCATTTTGAAGAGATGTTTTGATCTTTCATAAGTATTTGAATCCTCTGAAGTGTGCATTCTAGGTTGTCGTTGGTAAGTTTCTAGTTTTTATATTAAATCAAAGAGGAACTGAGGCAAACCCTGAAAAGGTCTGGCCCCTAATTGATATGGTGTCAACCTAGAAGCTAAAAGATGTTTAGAAATTGATTGGATGTGTAGCAGTACAAAATAGTTTTATCTCCAAAACCACCGATAAATATGTTCCATTTTTCAATGTTTTTCACAGTTATAAAAATTTCAAATGGACCAATAAATGTGAGGTAGCTTTCCAAGCATTGAAAGAACATCTTGGCAAGCCTCCATTACTATCGAAGTTGTAGTCAGTTAGAAGTTATATGTTTACTTGGCAGTTTCAGATTATGCTATTAGCTTCGTACTAATATGGGAAAAAGATAAGGTCTAACTTCCAATATATTATTTGAGTAAACAATTATTGGATGTAGAGTCTTAGTACCAGAGATGGAGAAGCTTGTGTTTGTATTGATGGTAACAATTAGAAGTCCTTAGCATATTTTTAGGCATACAACGTTGAGGTTTTCACAAATTACCCACTCCATCAAGTGTTGCAAAAACTCAAGACCTTTGGACAACTACTTAAATGGTCCATTAAGTTCTGTCAATATGACCTCAAGTTTAAACTAAGGACCGGCATTAAAGGACAGGCAATGGCATATTTCATCATGGAGTTCACCCATCGATCAATTAATCAAGTGTGCAATGAAGTCTAAGCCCCATTAACATGGAAGCTATTTGTGGACGGGTCATCTAATGAGCACAGATTGAGAGTCGATATCATCCTAGAAAGTCCTACCAGTCATAAGCTAACCTCTGTTATCAGGTTTTGCTTTAAAACATCTAATAACAAAGCAAAATACAAAGTGTTGCTCACTGACATCCGTTTATCATGTCACATAAAAGCATAGTCCATCACCATTTATAGCGATTTACAGCTAGTGGTTAATCAAATTAAAGACGAGTATTAGGCACAAGGAAAGAAGATGGGAGCATACTTGAGCAAGGAAAAAGAAGAACTTAAGCAGTTTGCCCATTGTGATGTAACCTAAATCCCGAGGGCAAAAAATAGCAATGCGATGCACTTGCTCGACTAGCCATTGCCAAGGACTCCAAATTGCTAAAATCATACCATTGGAAATATTGGACAAGCCAACGATTCATAAGAAGGAGGAACCCATTGAAATGCAGGAGGAAAACTAGATGACCCAATCATATCTACTTATGGCATGGCATTCAACCGGAAAACAAGGCAAAGGCTAGGAAACTGTGATACTAGGCCATGATGTTTATCATGTATGAATGGTTGCTATATAAGCGAGGATAGACTACTCTATTACTGTAATGTTTGGATAAATAAGGGACCACACATATGTTAAAAGAAATTCATGATGGGGTGTGTGGGAACCATACCGGGGGGCAATCTTTGGCACACAAAGTTTTGCGTTAAGGCTACTATTGGCCTACCATCAAGCAAGATGCATTTGCTTTTGTAAGGAATTGTGACAAATGTTAAAATTTTACCCTTATACCGAAAATGCCCCCAGAAAATCTGACAGTTATAATGAACCCTTCGCCATTTGCAAAGTGGGATATTGACCTTATCGGTTCTCTACATACTTCACCACATGGTCATAAATTTGCCGTAGCTGCTATCAACTACTACACTAAGTGGGCGAAAGTGAAGCTGTTAACCTCAGTCACCGAAGCTAACTGCACAAACTTAATTGTAACTTTACCTCTCGAACTTTGAAAACTAGTAGTTATACCCTTTAAACTTTAAACTAATAGCAAGAATATCCTTTGAACTTTAAACAGTTAGTAAAAACACATATTCTTTAATATTTTGACTACATATATAAGATTGGATAAAAGTTTATTTTTGCCACTTGAACTTCAGTGCATTTGAAAAGTAAATTGCGAAACTTAAAAAGGATTAATACGTTTATAAGATTTGTTTTTAAATTTGAAGTAATTACAAGAAAATAAAATAAATAAATAAATATATAGGAACTTGTATGTTTAGATCCTAGCTGTTAGCAAAAGAATATACTTGTTTCATATTTTAGTCATATAAGATTTGGAAAAACTTTATTTTTGTTCCCTAAATTTTAGTACATTTGCAATTTTATCTCCAAACATTGAAAAACTAATGTTTATATCTCTCTACTTTTAAACTGTTAGCAAAATCACTTATATTTGGTCAACTTAAAACTGATGTGGCATTATAATAAAATTTAATTTAAAATAAAATCTTTATAATTATCAAAATAATCTTAAAAATCTATCAAAGAATTTAAATTTATAAGTTCCTTTAACTTTTTTTTTTGTTTTTCTTCTAATAATTTCAATCTTAAAAGGGTTATTTACATTTTTTATACCATGTTTTTTTACCTTTATTAAAAAATATATACCTTTTATTTTGAAATTTTACGTTTTTATAATTTCAAATTACATTTAATAAGCAAATGTATATCTTTTTATGGTCAACGTTCAATTTTGATAATTAAGATTATTAAAATATCTTTGAAAATTATAAAAAGGAAAATAAACGAAATGCTAAAAAATTTGCAAAAATTGGAATAAAAAAACATTAAAAAAAAATAAAGTGAACTAGGAAAATGTAACAAACATGATCTGACCCAAAAAAAAGCCCAATAAATGTTGGAATGCACAATCTCGGCCCAACTGCTAGAGATTTTATGCATCCTCATAGGAACTCAACCTATCAAGTTGTTTTTTTTTTTCTCTTTACCATATACCCTTGCTACGAGCAGTGTTCTGGTACAACAACAACACGCAAAACAGCAGAAAGTCAAAACACACTACGAGTTAACGCACTCCATTTGGCAACAATAGCAATAACTTCCACTGATCCCAACCGCACCGGATTCTCCAGCCCCCAACTTCTCCCACACGGGCAAACACTCCAATTTTTGCAAATTTTTTTTGAAGTACACACATCAATTTTTGCAAACACTCCAAAATTCAAGAGGCGAAAACGACATTTATCAAACAATAATTCGAACTAAAAGTTTTATTAATACAAAAATAACCTTAACATATATTAAAATTTAGTATATAATACTTTCAAAAATCTGTACAACTTTGTGAAAAACAAAGCAATATATAAAATTACTTATAATTATTTTAATAAAAGTAAAGTTCAACTGAATATAAACATTCGAGACCGTAGAAAACAAACAAAAAATGTACAAATGTAACTTATGTTTTTTTTTATTTTTGATAAGTTTAACTTTATTAAACTGTAAAGTTTACTAAAATACCCAAACAAGCCAACAAAGCTGAAAAGGATAAAAGACAAAGAAACCAAACACAAAGGAAATATGTCAAACTGTGAAAATGACTAATGCATAAATAAGATTTCTTTTAAAAATTTAATCATTATAAGAAAAAGAATAAAAATTAAAGCAACTTGCATATTTAGAAAAGTAGAATTTGGATGGATGTTCAACAATGTTTTGTAATAATAAAATTTTTACGTCAAATTAACTTTTTATTATTTAAACTAGTGCCAAAAGAGCTTTTAGTGGACGAAATGTTGACAAAGCAAGTGTTTTTATGTTTTTTAATGAGTTTAAAGTTTGAGAGGTTGATATGGACAAAGTTATTAGATTACAAAAGTTCAAGAATAAAAGTAAAATTTGTCTATGACATATAACATACATGTTCTGTATTATTTTATTATCGGAATCTCGTCAATAAATTTCGTATCATAAAAATATTGGCTATTACAGGTCCGCCGCTTTTTCTCACGCTCAAATCCACTTGCATTTCGCTTTAGCATTTCGCATCAAATTAGGACAATAAAGGAAAAGTTAGATGAAGTTGCTAAAGAAAAAAGTAATTACCACCTGATTGAACATCATCTGGATGAAAGGCAAGAGAGGAGAGAGATGACATCCTCCTTCATTAGGCCTTTAGAAGTTGTTGGCAGAGAAACTGATAAAGAGAAGATTGTGAATGTGTTGATGCAGAAAAACAACAACGATGTTATCTCTGTTATTCCCATAGTTGGTGTCGGGGGACTAGGAAAGACGGTTCTGGCTAAGTTAGTGTACAATGACGATAGAGTTACTAAGTGGTTTGATTTAAATCTATGGGTGTGTGTACAACAAGATTTTAATGTTACTGAATTGATAAGAGAAATTCTCAAATCTGCTATTGTTGCAACTAATAGGCGGTATGAGAATTTTGCGGTACATCAATCATTAAAGCAAACAAGAGATATTAGTAACTTGTCTAAAGATCAGTTGATAATGTTCTTGCAAACCATTTTAAAGGACAAAAAGGTTTTGCTTGTCTTGGATGACGTATGGAATGAAGATCGGGTTAAGTGGAACGAGATGAGAGATTTGTTGTTGACAGTGTGTGCCATGGGAAGCAGAATCATAGTTACAACACGTCATAGTCCAATAGCCTCAATGATGGGCACTACTCCAGCACATTATTTGGAATGTCTCTCTGAGGAGGATTCTCTGTCTTTATTCTTCAAAGAAGCATTTGGAGACAAAAAATCGGCTGACAATTTTCCTAAGTTAAAACACATTGGCAAGCAAATTGTGCAGAAGTGTGGAGGGCTTCCTTTGGCATTGAAGACTTTGGGGAGTTTACTTCGCTCAAAAACTGTAGAAGGTGAATGGATACGTATAAGGGATAGCAAGATATGGGAAGTGAATGGAAAGGACAATGATACTATTTTATCTGCACTTAGATTAAGTTATGATACAATGCCACCGTGCTTGAAACAATGTTTTGCTTACTGTTCTCTTGTTCCGAAAAATGTTCAAACCAGTGACTTGAAGATGATCTTGATGTGGATGGCACTCGGCATCATTCAGTCACCCGATGATCCTGAAGTGGAGTTAGATATTGGGAAGATGTATTTCAAAGATCTATGTGGTAGATCATTCTTTCAATATCTACAAAATGCTGAGGAAACTTTAAATGTCTTTCAAAGGTTTGAAATGCATGATTTGATTTATGAACTTGCAACTTCAATCATCCATTATGAGCACTCCATAGTAAATTCTCAAACTAAAACTGTCCCTGATCAGAGAGTGAGACATTTGAGGATATTTTTGAAGGATGGCCATGGTCAAAGTATCTTAGCAAACTTGCAGAAATTGAAAAAATTGCATAGCATTTTTCTCGCATGCGAAGAGGATGAAGAGCCTTATGTTGAGGAGTCCTTCCTAAGGCTTTCCACATGCATCTCAAGAAACAGATACTTGCGGCTGTTTGATTCAATGGATTTATCTTTCGAGGTGTTGCCAAGTTCAATCGGCACCCTCAAGCATTTGAGATATCTCAACTTGGCTGGAAACAAAAAGATCAAAAAGCTACCCGATTCAATTTGCAAGTTGCAAAGTTTGCAAACTCTGTTGCTTGATGGATGTTCAGAGCTAGAGGAGTCACCTAGAGACATAAGAAACTTGGTCAGCCTCAGAGCTTTAAGCATAACCACAAAACAAACCAGCTTTCCTGAGAATGGAATTGGAAGCTTGAGATCTCTTCAACTTTTGGATATTCGGACATGTAGAAATTTGAGATCCTTGCCACAAGATTTGAGATATTGTACCACATTACGTACTCTTATTATATGTGACTGTGAACAACTTGACTTGGCAAGTGGACCCACTGAAGTTATTCAGTTGAGTCTTCAAACGTTGATCATTGTGGGATTATCGCAGACGACTGCTTTGCCACCATGGCTGCAAGGAGCTACTCGTCTACAATACATGGGCATTGAAAAGTGTCTCAAATTGGCTGCATTGCCAGAGTGGCTGCCAGACCTCACTTCACTTGAGAGGCTTTATATTCTAGAGAGTCCACAATTGACTTCTCTTCCCGAGGGAATGCAACGGCTCACATCCCTAACGCATTTGGTAATTATATACTGCAATGCATTGGAGGAAAGATGCAAACCTCAAAGTGGCAAGGATTGGCCAAAGATTGCTCATGTTCGCAACCGTGTCATAGGCGACCAACCTCCTCCTAATGATGACTAGGTATGTTTTATTTGTTTATTGTGTCTAAACCATCCATAGACTTACATTATGATTTTCATTTGCTACTTTTGCATTTCTCTACTATATGTGTCTTGAGAAAATCTGTTTTTATTTTTCCTTCTTTTTTTATTTAAAAAAAAAAAATCAAAAAGCCAGTTTTGTAATATTTGAAACTGAGTTATTTGGTAGCTATTTACTCCTTGCAATCATTTTGATCCCCAATTTTTTTTTTGGTATTTTTGATTTAAATTCAATGTTTGTATTTTAACATGTGTTTAATTACACAATTATTTTAGTTTAAGCATTTGATTAGTGAAATGCTTTTTCGTAATTATTCAATTCAAACATGAATTCTAAATTATATTATTTCAAAATTTGTATCACATTTATTTTTTACCTTCACGCTGTTCAAATATTTTTATTGACAAAAACTATCCAAAAACACATTTCATTTTAATGCACAATTCAAATTTTATATTTAAATGCAAACATTTGATAATGAACATTTCAATATAGTAGGTTGTCCAAATGAATGCTTTCTTATTTGAGTAAAAGAACACACGCAATTTTGCCTTCGAAATGTGTTTGGATAATTGTTCATTTAATTAAATTTTTTTTTTAATTTCATTTCATCTAAAATTTGTTTGTTTCTCCTGATGGCTCCAGGACAGAAGCCTACTATAACTAGAGGGAGCGTCAACTAAAGTACCCAATTGCTGAAGTTGGTGTTGCATTATCTCAAGAATAATCAAAGTGTTTGTCATGTGTTTCCATTATATGTATTTTAGTGTATCTGTTGTGTATATGTAATACATATTTGTGTCTCTGAAAATATATGAGTAATGTATGTGTGTGCTCTCTAATGAATGTGAACCATGTCTAGACATATGAATGTGTTATTAATATCAGAAGACCATATATCTTTTATTAAAATTCCCTTTTTTGTTAGGTTATTTGCACCTTAAGGGATCTAATATGACCTACTCTGTTTAAAAATTAATGGAAATATACGAAAAGGACTAGGATTGCTTAATGTTGAGAGAGTTTGAGGGTTGTTTAGTTAAAATTAAAAATTAAAAACAAAACAAAACATAAACAAAGATCAAACCATCACATATTACAGAGTTTAATTATCATTTTGGTCAATCACCCTTATTTTTAATCATAAAACAATTATGAACTATTCAGGTTTTCAGAAAAAAAATTCCTCATAAAAAAAAACTTTTGAGGCAATTTTATTTTGTTTTATATTTTTTTAAATTTGGAATTAGGTATTAAATTACTATTAGATTATATGTTTAATCATAAGATAAAAATTTTGAAAATAAAAAGAAAAAACTCTTGTTTAGATTAAAGATTCGAATTTTGCCAATCGAATCCAAATTTTTTTACTTTTTCAAAATATCCAGCAAATTCATTTTCCTTTTATTAACCAAATTCTTAACTCAGAAACGAATTGTTTCAAGCCCATGTCCCAAAGAGGCTAATTTAACCATGAGCTTTCTATAACATTACTTGCCCCGTCCACTCAAAACCATCACATATGCCAAAATCCCAAGGGTCATCACTAATCCTCAATAAAAATGCAAAGTACGGTCCTGATTGGGTATTGTTTTGGGGCTTGAAAATGTTTCGGAAAGAAATATTACAGTATCCAATAAAGGCGCTTTGAAAATGATTGTGAAATAATGTTTGTTTTGCACAAATTCATAAAAACTCAAAAAACACAAACGAAAACAAAAAAATCGTTTTCATTTCTTTTAAATTTCATATCAAATTAAATATACTTTTATGTTAAACACAAATAGTTAAATAATTATACTACCCTTTAGAAATTATCATTAATTTGTTCACTTTGTGTTTCAATAAATAAAGCTATCGTTTAAATAATCAAAGTTGATAAAAAAAAAAAAAATCAGAATTGACGTTTAATTAGAAAATGATGTGAATTTGTAAATTTGAAAATCTACTAGTATGATATTTAAATTGTGGCGGCCCGCCCTGCTGTCGAGATTCTACAGTGCTATTACAGTCAACTCTGTAGTCAACCGCAATAGCATGTAGGTCTCTAGGGTCGCCGGCAATCATACTTATCTTGAAAACTACTTGAAAATTTTATGAAATAATTTTTTTTTTCCTTAACATAATAACCCGTTCGAGAATGTGATAAGGAAATCATGTTAGCAAAATAACATGTACATAAATTCATGATTCCCCTATCACATAATCTTGACTTGAAATCCTGTCTTTAAAATTACATGTTTAAATCTTTCAAAAAATATACAACAGAAGACTCATGGTGACCATAATCCCTAACCCAATCCCCCTGGCATGCACATACCCTGTCCGTCGTCCACCATATACTACTGGTGAACAGGTCTCTTACCTGCAACATGTGAACAAACTGGTGAGCTATGAGCTCAGTAAGTTCAAACATAAAAACATGAATCATAACATGTAATGCTGTGCTCATGTATGAAACTTAACTCTGAAAAACATGCTCTTGGCTTAAAGGTTAGTCTTAGGACATTATCTGATATTAAGTTCTGGTTTTGAGCCCCTGATTGGTCGTACCATAATATTAGCATAACTGGGAGCGGTACTTTAGTGCTGACCTCCTCAGTCTTAACTAAAGCTGAACATGAAAACCTCCCCGTGGGTCGAGAAGCCGGTACGCCAATAACTGGTTTAATTACCATCTTGTCCGAAGTTCCACTGGGCAGCATACTGATTGCCCCACAGTAGGAACCTATTACATGTTTTACTTGGGGTGTGAGTTTTATTAAACACACTAAGATGCCTTGTGCACCTACATGCTATCGTGGGCTTGTTACTTGTCTATCATGTGCACGTGAAACATCTACTGAAACATGAAATTCTACATGCATGACATGAACCTGACATGAGTATCGTGATCTAGACAATCAATGCCTAACGTACATGTCATACAACAAAACATAACATCATAAACATAACATGATTGTCCACGTTGCAGTCAGGACAATACTTGAACTTACAGAAATTCTGCTAGTGTGAGCCTCTACTGGTCTAAAACTGCTATCTCAGGGTCTCTGGCTTGTACTCCTATAAAAGAAATAATCGTTGATTATTTCTAATATTCATCTTATACTTGAAACATGACAAAACATGAAAAATCATATTTCCAGACTCTTTTTTTTTTTTTTAACTTCGAACACGCCCTCCTACACGGGCGTATAAAAGAAATAATCGTTGATTATTTCCAATATTCATCTTATACTTGAAACATGACAAAACATGAAAAATCATATTTCCAGACTCTTTTTTTTTTTTTTACTTCGAACACGCCCTCCTACACGGGCGTATAAAAGAAATAATCGTTGATTATTTTCAATATTCATCTTATACTTGAAACATGACAAAACATGAAAAATCATATTTCTAGACTCTTTTTTTTTTTTTTTACTTCGAACACGCCCTCCTACACGGGCGTGTTCATGGCCGTGTAATTCCTCTGGACTTAAACGTACATGGCCGTGTAATTCGTGGAATATGGCCGTGTAATTCATGCATGCTTACACAAGTGGCTACACGGTCGTGTTACTTGCCGTGTTTTCTTGCTGTCGAACATGGTTTATTACACGCCCTTCCCATGACCGTGTATCCTATAACACGGCCCGATACACGACCGTGTTCTTGGCCGTGTAATGCTCAGGTCTCATTTTTTTGAAATACGGTCGTACATGTGGGTATGTTCGGGGCTGTGTTCTAAACACGCCCTTGTACACGCCCGTGTATATGCCCGTGTTCATACAAGAATCAGGATTCTAGGTCCGAAAATATCTGCTTTGATTTTCCAAGGCTTTTATGGCCTTTGTTCTACTTCTTGCACTCAAAATCGATCTCAATAAGATCGTTTCAAGGTACTAACTATATTTCTACTACATAAATCCATGCTTTCATAAGCAAAATTTTACATTTTGCTTATAAACATCCCTTGACTTAACATGAAAAAAAAAATCAGAACTTTCTTGAAGAAAATTCACTGAACTTGGTTTTCTAAACCATTAACTCATGAATTCATGTTTAAAAACAACTAGACTTGAACCATGTTTCGATTTAACCGAAAATCTCAACATGCTAAACTCACACTCTCCTTTTTTTCACTCAAAACCCCAGATTTTTATCTAAGAAAACATGAGGAAAATGAAGGTTTACCTTACTTGAAGGTTGAGAACTTCTTGTTGTGGATTCTTGGCTGAAACTTGAGTGATTTCCTGGTTGGAAGAGAAAAATCCGAACTTGGGAGGATTTCCCTTTCTTCTCTCTCTCTTTCTCGGTCTCTCTCTCTCTTTCTTTCTCTTTCTCTTTCTTTCTTTCTCTCTCTCGGCCGCTTATCTTTGCAGCTCAAACCAAGTGAATTAATTCACTTAGGTTCCTTGGGTTTGAGGTGCCTCACGTGCCTCACTCCCTTTCTCATTTTCTTTAATTTTCTTTAAAGAAAATTGGCTATTCTCTTAGCTAATTTTGGCCATTGATCAATATGGCTTGCATGTGAGCCATTGATCTCTCAATAAGTATTTTTCATATACTTTTCTATTAAATTTAAAACATTATAATTTGAATTAATGCTTAGTTTTTACACTATGTTCATTAATTCATTGTAAAATTTTGACTAAAAACTTAGTTAATCAAAATTTTCATCTGCTCTGTATTCTGTAACATGTCTCATCATGAATGTACATTTATTTACATATCTTGTACAAAATTTTCTGAGAACGATAGATTTCTCGGTTATCACATTCACTCCTCCTTATAAGATTTTCGTCCTTGAAAATTAAAACAAGTGAGGGTATGAAAGTCTCATCTCATCCTCTCTTTTCCATGTAGCTTCTTCAATGTTGTGATTTCTCCACAAAACCTTGACTAGTGGGATAATCTTGTTTCTCAGCACCTTCTCTGCTATAGCCAGTATCTGAACAGGCTGTTTTTCATAGGTTAAATCCTTTTGGACTTGGACTGGTTCATGATGTAACACATGAGATGGATCTGACATGTACTTTCTGAGCATTGAGACATGAAATACGTTGTGTACTGCTGACAACTTAGGAGGTAATGCCAACTTATAGGCAACCTTCCCAATGCGTTTGATAATCTCATAAGGTCCAATGTACCTTAGACTCAGTTTTTCCTTCTTACCAAATCGCATAATCCCCTTCATGGGTGACACTTTCAAAAATACGAAGTCCCCTTCCTTGAATTCTAGGGATCTCCATCTTTTATCTACATAGCTCTTCTGTCTGCTCTGAGCACTCTTCATTCTTTACTAGATCTTGGCAACTGCATCACAAGTTTCCAGCATGAAATCTGTTTTATGCAATTGTTTTTCCTTCAGATCATACCAGTGGATGGGTGATCTACACTTTCGTCCATATAGGGCCTCATACGGTGCCATCTTGATAGAAGCTTGATAACTGTTGTTATATAAGAATTCTACTAGTGGTAGCTTCTCGTTCCAAGCTCCTGGAAAATCCATGACACATGCTCGAAGCATATCCTCTAAAGTCTGGATAGTCCGTTCTGATTATCCGTCTGTCTGAGGATGGAAGGCTATACTGAACTTCAATTCTGTGCCCATGGCTCTTTGCATACACTCCCAAAGTTTGAAGTGAACCATGCATCTCTGTCAGATACAATGGATTTTGGAACTCCATGTAACCTGACAACATGAACTACATAAAGGTGTGCCAGTTTCTCCAATGAGTAAGTGATCTTCATTGGTATGAACCTAACTGTCTTTGTTAACCTGTCCACAATTACCCAGATAGTATCGTGTCCTTATCTTGTTTTGGGTAGCCCTACCATAAAATCCATGGTAATATGCTCTCATTTCCATTCTGGAATCTCCAGAGGTTTTAACTTTCCTCCAGGATGCTGACGCTCAGCCTTGACTTTCTAACAAGTCAGGCATTTATTCACGAATCTTGCAATGTCTCCTTTCATTCCTTTCCACCAAAACTGCAGTTTTAAGTCTTGATACATCTTGGTGGCTCCGAGATGGACTGAATATGGCGTTTCATAAGCTTCTGACATGATTCATCTTCGAAGTTCTTAATTTGCTGGAACGTGAATTCTCCCTGATACATGATTAATCCATCTTTGGAAATCTCTTCCTAGGAGTCTATTAGACTTGAATCTTGCTTCTGAGCTTCTTTGATATCATCAAACAATGATGACTTCAGCTGCAGTTTGACAATTTTCCTGATATCAGCTCCAGCTCAAGCGAATGAATCTCTTGCTGCAATGGTCTTGATAACCTGTCAATAGGCAATTGCTGCGGAACTATAGCCTTTCTGCTTAAAGCATCTGCTACTCGGTTGGCTTTTCCTGGATGATAAAGGATCTCACAATCATAATCCTTCACCAACTCCAACCATCTTCTTTGCCTTATGTTTAACTCCTTCTGTGTGAAGAAGTATTTTAAACTCTGATGATCCGTGTAAATCTGACACTGCGCTCCATACAGATAGTGTCACCAAATTTTGAGTGCGAACACTACTGCAGCAAGTTCTAGGTCATGGGTAGGATAATTCTTCTCGTGCTCTTTCAATTGGCATGAAGCGTAGGCAATCACTCTACCTTCTTGTATCAATAATGCTCCCAAATCCACTCTTGAAGTATCACTGTAGATTTCATACTTCTCCCCCTCAGTAGGGAGTGTGAGGATCGGCGCGCTTATCAGCCGTCTCTTCAGCTCTTGGAAGCTTCTTTCACATTCATCTATCCATATATACTTCTTTTCTTTGCGTGTGAAGGTTGTGAGAGGTGCTGCCAATCGTGCAAACCCTTCCACAAATCTCCTGTAATAGCCAGCTAACGCTAAAAAACTACGTATCTCTGTTACGCTCTTAGGTGTAGGCCATCTATTTATCTCATCCACCTTGATTGGATCTACTGCAATTCCCTCTTTGGACACTACATGTCCGAGAAAATGTACTCTGTCTAACCAAAACTCACATTTTGAGAATTTGGCATAGAGTTGATGCTCTCTCAGCTTCTGAAAAACAATTCTCAACTGTGCTTCATGCTGTGCGTGAATATTTGAATATACAAGGATATCATCGATGAACACAATGACAAACTTGTCAAGGTACTCCTTGAAAACTCTGTTCATCAGGTCTATGAAAGTGGCTGGAGCGTTCGTTAACCCAAATGGCATTACTAGGAATTTATAATGCCCATAACGGGTTCCAAAAGCTATCTTGGAAACATCACCTTCCTTGATTCTTAGCTGATGGTATCCTGATCTCAAATCAATCTTTGAGAACAATGCTGCACCATTGAGTTGATCGAACAGGTCATCAATCCTAGGTAATGGATACCTATTCTTGACTGTAACCTTATTCAATTCTCGATAATCTATGCACATGCGGAACGTCCCATCTTTCTTCTTGACAAATAGTACGGGAGCACCCCATGGGGCACAGCTTAGTCTAATGAATCCCTTGTCAAGCAGATCTTTCAACTACACTTGTAACTTTTTTAACTCCACTGGTTCCATGTGGTACAGCGCCTTGGAGATCGGTGCTGTTCCAGGTAGGAGCTCTATCTCAAATGAGATTTCCTGTTCTGGAGGTGTTCCTGGTAGTTCCTCGGGAAAGACTTCAAGAAATTCTCTGACAACAAGAACATCTTCCGGTTGTAACTTCTTCTCTTCTGCTGTATCTGTCACATAAGCTAAGTATCCAATACAACCACTGGCTATTAACTTCTTGACTTTCAATGAACTGATCATCATCTTGCTTGACCTTTTTGAAGAATCGACATATTCAAAACCTTCTTCATCTTCTAACTTGAACACTATTCTTCTGTCTCTGCAGTTGATCGTGGCTTGATATTTTCCTAGGAAATCCATTCCCAAGATTACATCATAGTCTACTATCTTCATCATGATCAACTCTGCATAAAGCTCCCTATTTGCCACGATTACTGGTACATGAGGTAACCAGTACTCGGACAACATGATTTCTCCTGATGGGAGAGAAATTCTAAAAGTTCTTCTCATGTGATCTCTAGGGTATTCTAACATATCAACAAATACATATGATATGAAAGAATGGATGGCCCCAGAGTCAAAAAGAACAGATGCCAAGTGGTTAGCGATAAAAATCTGACCTGTCACCACGTTGGACGTCCCTGCCTCTGCTTCTTCTCTGGTGTAGGCTATTACCCTAACATCTGCCTGATAAGCTCTTTCTTGCACTGCTGGAGGCACTTCTGATGGGCTTTCATAACTTAATCTGAGTGCATGAACTTGTGACTACTGTGGACGTGAAGAGTTTGTTCCTGATACAGACTGGTGGTTCATAGGGTAATTCTTGATGAAATGACCTTCTTTTCCGCACTAGAAACATGCAGTCATGCCAGCTTTGCACTGACCCACGTGTTTCTTCCCACAATTTGGACAGGTGGGGTTACTTGGAACTGTAGTGGTGTTAGTCCTCCGTGACTAGCTTCTATTGTCTTGACTCTAAGTTCCTTGGAAATTGCCCTTTCTCTTCTGTTGGAACTGAGGGCCTAGATTACTGGACTGTTCTGGTCTTGTACTCTGACTGCCCTTACTTTGCTGTCCAGGTTAAGAGGCCTTAGCCAAGATCTTTTCTTTCTTCCTTGCTTCCTAGACCTTTTCCTTTTCTTCCTTCTGTCGAGCTAAATGATACTCTGCCCTCAAAGCACGACTAACACAGTCGGCTATTGAGATTGACGAGAATGGGCCACTGTCTACTACGATAGAAATCTCGGGCCTGAACATGCCTATCATCTTCTGTATCTTCTCCCTTTCTGTTGGCACCACATACGGACACAGGCGGGAGAGCTGGTCAAATCTCTTGCATACCTCGCTGATTGACATGTCACCCTGCTGTAACTCTGAAAACTCTTTCTACTGGGGTCGGAATGATGCTGGATCGTAGTATTTCTGTTTGAACTGCTCCAAGAACTCCGCCCATGATATCGTGGTCACATCCCTCCTCATACGGATTGCGTCCCACCAAAATCTTGCATCCTTCCTTAGAACAAAGGATGCACATAAGACTTTCTCTTCCTCATTTAGTCTCATGAAATCCATTATCATTTGGATCAAAGAAAGCCAATCTTCTACTTCAAGGGGATTGGTTGAACCCTCAAATTCCGGAGGCCTCATTTTCTAAAATCTCTCGTATAGTGACTCTAGGTTCACCCTAACCGGTGGTTCCTGAACCACTTCTAGCGCGGCTGGTGGCACTACTTGTTCTGCCTCAGCTGCTTGTTGTGCAGGAGTCCCTACTGATCCCTTCCCCTGTTCTAGCTGTTCTAATCTCTGTCTTAATTCTGCGTTTTCTCTCATCTGATTTTCTAGAAGAGCCTTCATCTCTTCTAATCTCTGAGTCAGAGTTGGGCATCCCCTTCTTCGTCTCTGGCCTTGGTTTTCCATCGTGCTACTTTATATCCTAAAATCACACAATGAACATATATTAGATCCTGTATAAGAGAATCCACATCATTTCTTACATTAACATATCATCACATACTTACTACAAAGTATAGGTCTCTACAGACCTTTACTTTCATGCATAACTAGTTAGTGATCTTAACATAAACTGAACTTACTTGGATCGGTGAACAGGATATGCACGGAGTCTGACGGGATATGGTCTACCAACTTTTCTGATACTAACTGTGACAATGGTTGGTATTTTAAACTGGACCTATCGTAAAAAAAAAAACTGCTCTAATACCAACTGTGACAACGATTGGTATTCTAAACTGGACCCGTTTTAAACTTGGGCTCTGATACCAACTGTGCCAACGGTTGGTATTCTAAACTGAACCTATCGTAAACTGCTCTGATACCAGCTGTGGCGGCCCGCCCTGCTGTCGAAGTTCTACAGTGCTATTACAGTCAACTCTGTAGTCAACCGCAATAGCATGTAGGTCTCTAGGGTCACCAGCAATCATGCTTATCTTGAAAACTACTTGAAAATTTTACGGAATAAATTTTTTTTTCTTAACATAACAACTCGTTCGAGAATGTGATAAGGAAATTATGTCAGCAAAATAACATGTACATAAATTCATGATTCTCCTATCACATAATCTTGACTTGAAATCCTGTCTTTAAAATTACATGTTTAAATCTTTCAAAAAATATACAGCGGAAGACTCGTGGTGATCATAATCCCTAGCCCAATTCCCTTGGCATGCACATACCCTATCCGTCGTCCACCGTATACTACTGGTGAACAGGTCTCTTACCTGCAACATGTGAACAAACTAATGAGCTATGGGCTCAATAAGTTCAAACATAAAAACATGAATCATAACATGTAATGCTGTGCTCATGCATGAAACTTGACTCTAAAAAACATGCTCTTGGTTGAAAGCTTAGTTTTAGGACATTATTTGATATTAAGTTCTGGTTTTGGGCTCCTGATTGGTCATACCGTAATGTTAGCATAACTGGGAGCGGTACTTTAGTGCTGACCTCCTCAGTCTTAACTGAAGCTGAGCATGAAAACCTCCCCGTGGGTCGAGAGGCCGGTACACCAATAACTGATTTAATTACCATCTTGTCTGAAGTTCCACTGGGCAGCATACTGATTGCCCCACAGTAGGAACCTATTACATGTTTTACTTGGGGTGTGAGTTTTATTAAACACACTAAGGTACCTTGTGCACCTACATGCTGTCGTGGGCTTGTTACTTGTCTATCATGTGTACGTGAAATATCTACTGAAACATGAAATTCTACATGCATGACATGAACCTGACATGAGTATCGTGATGTAGACAATCAATGTCTAACATACACGTCATACAACAAAACATAACATGATTGTCCACGTTGCAGTTAGGACAATACTTGAATTTACAGAAAGTCTACTAGTGTGAACCTCTGCTGGTCTGGAACTGCTATCTCGGGGTCTCTGGCTTGTACTCCTATAAAAAAAATAATCGTTAATTATTTTCAATATTCATCTTATACTTGAAACATGACAAAACATGAAAAATCATATTTCCAGACTCTTTTTTTTTTTTTCCTTTCGAACACGCCCTCCTACACGAGTGTGTTCATGGCCGTGTAATTCCTCTGGACTTAAACGTACATGGCCATGTAATTCGTAGAACATGGTTGTGTAATTCATGCATGCTTACACGGATGGCTACACGGCCGTGTTACTAGCTGTGTTTTTCTGCTATCGAACATGGTCTGTTACACGCCCTTCCCATGACCGTGTAACGCTCAGGTCTTATTTTTCTTGAAGCACGATCGTGCATGTGGGCATGTTCGGGGCCGTGTTCTGAACACACCCATGTTCATACCAGAATCAGGATTCTGGGTTCGACAATCTCTACTTTGATTTTCCAAGGCTTTTATGGCGTTTGTTCTACTTCTTGCACTCAAAATCGATCTCAATAAGATCGTTTCAAGGTACTAACTATATTTCTACTATCATAAATCCATGTTTTCATAAGTAAAATTTCACATTTTACTTATAAACATCCCTTGACTTAACATGAAAAAAAATCAGAACTTTCTTGAAGAAAATTCACTGAACTTGGTTTTCTAAACCATTAACTTACGAATTCATGTTTAAAAACAACTAGACTTGAACCGTATTTCGATTTAACCGAAAATCTCAACATGCTAAACTCACACTCTCCTTTTTTTCACTCAAAACCCAGATTTTCACCCAAGAAAACGTGAGGAAAATAAGGGTTTACCTTGCTTAAAGCTTGAGAACTTCTTGCTGTGGATTCTTGGCTGAAACTTGAGTGATTTCCTGGTTGGAAGAGAAAAATCTGAACTTGGGAGGATTTCCCTTTCTTCTCTCTCTCTTTCTCGGTCTCTTTCTCTCTTTCTCTTTCTCTTTCTTTTTCTCTCTCTCTCGACCGCTTATCTTTGTAGCTCAAACCAAGTGAATTAATTCACTTGGGTTGCTTGGGTTTGAGGTGCCTCACGTGCCTCACTCCCTCTCTCATTTTCTTTAATTTTCTTTAAAGAAAATTGGCTATTCTCTTGGCTAATCTTGGCCATTGATCAATATGGCTTGCATGTGAGCCATTAATCTCTCAATAAGTATTTTCCACATACTTTTTTATTAAATTTAAAACATCATAATTTGAATTAATGCTTAGTCTTTACATTATGTTCATTAATTCATTGTAAAATTTTGACTAAAAACTCAGTTAATCAAAATTTTCATGTGCTCTGTATTCTGTAACATGTCTCATTATGAATGTACATGTATTTACATATCTTATACAAAATTTTCTGAGAACGATAGATTTCTCGGTTATCACATAAATAAATATTATAATCTTTTCAATAATAAAATTAAAATTTACTTTAAACAAAATAAGTCAAAAGATTAAAAACAAAATAACTATTGAAAGCTCTTATTTGACGCACCACTTGAATTAGAAAAAAAAATATTTGAATTGAAAATATAAAATGGACATGTTTTTGGTAGAAAGAAAAGTAATTGTGATACAAATTTGGAAAAAAAAAAAAAAGAAGAAGAATAGGTAAATTTGAATTAGATTTGGATTGATTTTCTTTTGGATTCAATATGGATTAGTCTTTGAACTTGACTATTGTATTACTTTTTTTTTTTTTTTGGGCGAAAGAGAGTTTTCTATTATCTTTTAAAGTTTTATTTTAATAAATTAATCGAATTTTGAATTTTGATAGTTTTGATCTCTAATCATAAATTGACAATTGAAATACGAAATAAAACATAAATAGTCATATATTTATCACATAATAACTAAAAATATTGTAAAAATGGTTATATATAGTTTTTGAATGGAACAAAATAGTTATATTAATTGCAAATATGTTATAGTTATTATGGTTTTTATTTTATAATTGTGAAGATAATAATTTAACTCAACATAATTATTTTTGTAAATTTTAAGTTAGCAAGCGATGAATATATAATTAAATTTATTATATTTGATAAAAGGAATTTATAGTTAAATAACTTATTTTAAGAAGTTTTAAGATAAATAGTCTAAGTTTTTAAAAATTAGTTAAATGACATTTTTTTAAATAGTTAATCACTAATTCACTCTTAGTCAGTTAATAATTGATCATAAATACAATAACCAATTTTCTAATCAATTAGTGATTAACTGTTAATCAATCACTAATTTACCATTGAAAAATTAATTAAAAAAAAAACAACTAATTCAACTCCTCGCCTCCCTCTCTCTCTCTTTCCCTTCCATCTTTCTCAGTCGCTAGAGAAGATGAAGCTATAACAATCTGACCTCTTAGGTCGTCACTTAAAATTTGTTTACTTGGTTTTTCATCTTATATAAATCGTTACTTGTTCATTTCTAGGTCTTCAAAATTTTAGGGAATTTTTTTTTAAAACCTTATTTGCGAAAGAAGTGATTTTTTAAAAATTATAATAATTACAATTAGTTTTAATCAAAATATACTAATGTAACATATCATACTTAGTCATACTGAAGTATTAAATTGTACTAATATCAAAATAACACTTAACAAAGTCCTAAAAAATGTGTGCGGAATAAAAAATATGGGTCACATCCATAGAATTTATCGTACTTTCACCCATTACGCATCTGCATCGTCAGTCTATTAATGCTTAATATGTTATAGGCAACTTGTTGAATTACCTATAGTGGGAAACATAATAGGATGAGATAGACATAGTAAGTATAGACGTGCAATCCCACAAATGCATATAATTGAAAATGCATGACCAGTTATATAATTGTTCATTTATTCATTTAACATCTTATAGGCCCTTGTGATCGAACTGGGCCACGCGCGACCTTCAATAGGGAAGATAGGGGAGTGATTAACTCCGTTAACACCTAAGGTCATAATTTTAATTTCATTGATCATTCTTATTATCTCCTATTCGGCCGAAGGGTAAATAACCTCCCATTTAGTCGGAGATTGATACGGCACATCTTTAGTTTCACTTTCTTAAACATTAAGCTATATAGTGAGTATGCAAGAATGACATGTTCAAAAAGCATGTATGTAAACACATCATCATGGTATACTTTCGCAAAACGTGTAAATAAACACGTCATCATAACATACTTTCGTAAAGCATGTAAATAAACACATCATCATGGCATCATATCATATCATTCAAAATAAATATCAAACTCACATCGTACATAGTATATAAACAATTACACTGTAGATAGGGCCTATTCTTACAAAAGATCGCGTAACTGTGTATCTGCATAGATTGTTCTAGTTCTATCTTCAAGTCGATGCAGTATCCTAATTTTAAATTGACATCTGACAGTTAGAGGAAGATTTGTGAATCGTAGTCGTTTATGAACAAGTATTCTTTTAATTAATAATTAATTTCAGTTAATCATTAATTTGTCTGTAAATATTTGCCTTAAGAAAATAATATCCTAAATTATTAATTAAATAATTATCATGAATTAAATCTTAATTAATAATTAATTAATTTTAAATTTTAAATTAATTAATTATTAATCTATTAATAAGTTATTTAATTAATATTTAATTCCTTATTTATTGTTTTATTTAATTTCAATTTATTCATATTTGGGTCCATTAGATGACCATGGATAACCATGGTCTTTCAACATTATATTGGGCCATCTTTGTGAGTTGTGAGCTTATTTGGGCTACTGTGGCCCATTTACTTATAATTGAACTTAAACCCCCTTTTTTTAAATAGTATCTTTGACTTTGTTATCATTTTGGATCTGTTAAGGCCCATTGCACTTGGTTATCTTCATCAAGTTTTGGTGAACAATCACATGGCATCCTAGCAAGCCTAGTGGTATGTTCACTTCTCGTTACTGAGTCCTCGGATACTAATTTACCATTTTATCCCTATTTCAATGATTAAAGTATTTTTAAGTTTAAACTTATCAAATCTTATGACCTTAGCTTTTAGAAATCTCTCTTGCAGTTTTATAGGTCCACAAAACCTCTACCTACAGCCCAAAATGTTCTTCCCATCAAATTACTATTATACCTCTTAGTTTGACAAAATTACAATTTTATCACTAGACATACCTTCTTTAATCTAGACTTATTGGGTGGCTTTAAAAAAAATTATCCTAAAATCTTATAATAATGTTTACAGTGCCCTTAAGCACAAAAAAAAAAAAAAAAAAAAAAAAGATTTTCGCAACTTATCACATTTCTAAACACAATTAACTAAAAATATTACATTTAAGCCCTTTTATGTCTTTTAGAGTTGTACATTTTGCTATAACATAAACCATATTATTTCATGTATTTATTTAGCTTAATATACTATTTTAAGGGTGACAAAGATGCTGTCTAATTATAGTCTAAGTAGATTTTAAGGTTGTACATTTGACTATAATATAAACCATATTATTTTGTGTATTTATTTAATTTAATATAATATTTTAAGGGTGACAAAGATGCTGTCTAATTATAGTACATTTGACCCACCATTTATTTATTTTTATATTTTAGTCCTTATTTAGCCCCAATTAGTTCCCAATACCTTTCGGATCATTTTTTTAATGGTGTAGATGAAAAGAATGCACCAGAGTTATGATAGGATATTAACCTATGATCACACTTCAAGCCTGGCCAGCTCTCAACCAGGCCTTACTACCATACCACCATGCTCTGATCTCTGCCCCTTGTCCAATACCAGACTTTGTGATCGTTGGACGACAACAATACTGATTGAGACTACTATGAAGAAGGGAGACTCTCAGCATGATCCCAAAGCCCAAGTCCCACTCCCACTGTGGCCATCGCCATTGTGAACTCTAAACCTAAAAAGATGTCTGTTGGTGACACCACCATCGTCATTGCCGTTGTTGGGTTCTTTGCTGCTACCAGAGCTTTTGCAATCAGTGGGCTGATTTTTTGTTTTTTTTTTTTTTTTTGTTTTTGTTTTTTCTGGGTTGGGGTGCAAGTGGGGGCTATAACTCCCACTGAATTTTTTTCCTTTTAATTTTACCCAAAAAAATTTTAAAATGTTTCTACCTTGCCACCATTAAAAACTAAAAATATCTGTATAGCCCCCACCAAAAATTAAAATTTTCACATAGCCCCATTAAAACTTTATCCTCTAGTTTTTATATACTGATATTATGTATTTTATGCCCCCACTAAAATTTTTGTCTAGCTTTGCCACTGCTTGCAATCCATTTTCGCTATCAATGTCGATTGCATTACTTGCCAAATTCTTTTTTTAATTTGCTTCATTTTTTGCCATGTTTGAGATTTTCATTTTTCACCAAAGAGATGCTTATGCGGCCGAAGGAAAACTGGTTGGGGAGGGGGTGTTTAATTTTTTGAATTGTTTTGTTAAAATAATGATCGGTTGTGATAGGTTTTATGATTTTTAGATGTTCCTTTTTAATTTAGAATGTTAAAAGTTAATCTAACATTCAAAAATTTTTGAATCATTGATGGGAAAAGGTGGCTGATTTCCATTGTAGACTAGAATCTTTTTAATATTTTAGTAAATTGTTTAAAGACATTGGTAATTAATTTAAAATATTTTATCAGTTGAAGTGTTGTTCTTTTAAATCTTTCAAATGACAGCGGAATACTTTTTGATAGTTCATAGTGTTTGAGGACATTTCTAATTTCGGGGAATACGTTTTGGAATTTTTTTCCTAAAATGTACAAGTTAGGAAGGTACAACATACTGGTTACTAGGGTAGGCATTAGATGGAAACCAACTTTTTGTACCATTTATCATACAATTTAATTATAAAAAATTCCTTTCAAATCCAATAAATACAATCTAATTTATTTTATCATCAAGTCTAATCTAGTCCAAAATTTATTAGATTAGATTGGATGATTGAATAATGTTTATGTTTTTATATGAACTTACGAAACCCAACACAAAAAGACAAAGCAGAAGGCATCAATTCAATTTTTTATCATCCATTTATCATATATACAACAAATTAAAATCACCCAACATAGCAAGTAAAAACTTAAAGATAATATAACATAATCCTTGTCCAAATTAAAACAAAATGCTAAGAAAATGATAAACATAAAAACAAATATCAAATCACAATTTACATATATATATTCGTCAAGAAGATACCTCTTCTAATGTGTTAGTTTATTTCAAGTTATTCAATTCTAGCTAAGATATTTAAAAAAAAAAATTTAGAAGTGAAAAAACAAAACAAAAAAAAACCCAAGAAAAAAAGGTTAAGAGTAGAAAGGTTAAAAAACGTGCATGTAAAAAAAAAAAGATAAAAAATAAATTAAATAACATATTATATTTACATATATTTTATGTGATATAAAATTTAAGTGTATGGATTAAATTAGATTTATTAGATTTTTAAAATTGAAATCCAATATCTAATTTAATTTCATTGGATAAGTCAAATTACCATCCAAATATAATATAATAGTGTTTGGATAGTCATTTATTTATTTGGGATTTGATTGCTTCAGTTGGATGTATTAGATGAATGAATGTTGTGCCCACCTCTACTGGTTACTAGGGGTTTTTTTTTAATTTTTATTGTCCCAAAAAAAAAGATCTGATTAGAAGTTGTACATGTAATATCCCGAAAATTCAATGTATTAATTCCTAAACTTAATTAGGAATAAATTTTTGAATTTTCTATACTATAAGCATGTTTTTAAATGTCCTTGTATATTGGACTATAGTATTATGAACGAAAATTTTCAAGTTATGTTGTACTTTAGAAAATGGGATGATTTATGGTTAGAATATAATTTTTTGAAATAAAAGAAGTTCTTTAGAAAAGTGTTACAACTATAAAGTGAATTAGCTATACAAGAGAATGAGATTATGTTCTCAGCATGAAATTGATATTCAGTTTAGAAGTCAAGATCAAATCAATTTGATCTACAATGTTAAGTTTGTCATTTAGAATTTATAAATTTATATTGATGTATAAGTGTGTGTATGTATATACACATATAAAAGAGAAGTTGTTGTAATAAGGAATAGTTCTGTAAATTCCTTTGAAAACGAAGGTGTCAAATGATTTTTTTTACATAAACAGATTATAGTATTCTAGAAAAAAAAAAAAGAAGTGAAGATATGTGGTTATTAGACCACAACACTATTCACCCCCTTTGCCTCTTAGGCCCCCTCTCTCACTCACTCTGTCTTTTTTCCTTTGCTCTTCTTTAAGCACGCAGGCGTCAATGGCCGACGGCCTCTCATCAGAATCCATCACCGTGCCCTGGCTTTTGAGGAAACTCATCACTAGGAACCTCCATTACTGGAGTTTCGACGCCTTTAGCGCCACCGTTTGCTAGAAATGATGGTAAAACATTACTGGAATACCCATTTCTTTCCAACAACATAACTTTGCTCTCCGACCTCCGATTCAGGTGATTCTAGTTCCTATAGTTTTGTGGTGATAAGGAGAACAAAACCCATGCTTTGTTTCACCTCAACAACTGTTGGATTGCACCACCCAAGACCGCCACATCATCGCCACGCCCTCATTGTAGACTATTTTCGGTAGAGGTGACCGACACCACCCAACTCAATAGACTAATCGATGCGGGTAACAAAAGCCCTAAGTCAATTTCATGAAACGACCATGAGATTATGGAGATTGGACCTTGCCGTTGCCATCCAAAATTAGGAAGGATGATTTTTGGTGATTAGAGCTCCGATTCGGTAAATTGGCACCGAAAATGAGTTTCTCTCATCAAGATCTATGACATGATGTCCATCTTTGCCTACACCACCGTGGTTAACACCGGTCAAAGTTTGACTCAGCTAGCAAATTTTGAAGGATGGCCTTCTGGCCTATTTCAACATTCCAAACACGTTTACTGCATTAGATTTGCAAGACGGAATTTCAAATGTTAAGAATAGTGATTCAAAGTTTTCACACTCAAGATCGAACGTTTCTTTTGATAGTCAATTGGAGTCAAACTACCTGTGGCGGCCCACCCTGCTGTAGAGGCTCTACAGTGCTATTACGGCTAACTCTGTAGTTAATCACAATAGTCTGCAGGCCTCTAGGTCGCCGGCAATCATGCTGAACTGTAAACTGCTTGCTAATTTTGCGGAATAATTTTTTTTTCTTTAAATTCATAAACTGCTCGAGAATGTAATAAGGAAATCATGTTAACAAAATAACATGCACATGATCATGATTCTCCTATCACATAATCTTAACTTGAAAACTTGTCTCTTTTGAAATTACATTTCAAAACTGTACAGCGGAAGAATTTAAAGTGTGACCAAATCCCTCGCCCATTCCTTTCTGGCATGCATCTTCCCTGTTCGTCGTCCACCGTATACTACTGGTGAACAGGTCTCTTACCTGCAACATGTAAACAAACTGATAAGCTAGGAGCTCAGTAAGTTCAAACATAAAAACATAAACATGACATGCTGTACTGCTGTGCTCATGCATGAACTGGACTCTGTAAACATGCTGTACTGGCTGAGGATTAGACTTAGGATATTATCTGTTATTTTAGTTCTGGTTTTGGGCCCCTGATTGGTCGTACCGACATGTTAGCGCAACCGGGAGCGGTACTTTAGTGCTGACCTCCTCAGTCTTAACTGATGCTAAACATGATAACCTCCACGTGGGTCGAGAGGCCGATACGCCAATAACTGGTTTAATTACCATCTTGCTGGTGTTCCAACCGGGTAGCATACTGATTGTTCCCATAGTCAGAACCTGTTACATAAATTACTGGGGTGTGAATTATATTAACACACTAGGGTGCCTTGTGCACCTATCTGTTTTCGTGTTCTGGTTACCTGACTGACATGTGTACTGGAACATGCAACTCTACATGCATGACATGAACTGACCTGTGCTGACATGAGACTGACATGAATATCGTGATGTAGACAATCAATGTCTAACAAACACACCATACAATATACATAACATCATAACTAACAAGCTTGTCCACGTTGCAGTCAGGACAATGCTTGAACTTACAAATAATCCTCTAGCGTGAGCCTCTGCTGCTCTGGGACTGCTGTATCGAGGTCTCTGGCTCGAACTCCTATAAAAGGAACAATCACTGATTATTTACCATATTTATCTTATACTGAAAATATGCCAAAACATGAAAATTTTTATTTCTAGACTTTTTTTTTTTTTACTCTCTGGCTTCGAACACGCCCTCCTACACGGGCGTGTCTCTGCCCGTGTACCTCTCTGGACTTACATGCCTGGCCGTGTATTTCGTGAAACATGGCCGTGTACACTTACACGGGTGGATACACGGCCATGTTATAGGCCGTGTACTCCTCTATACTCTTACACGGTTACTTACACAGCCGTGTTTCTGGCCGTGTTTTCCTGCTGTCTAACATAATCTGCTACACGCCTATCCCTTGACCGTGTGCCCCTTGACACAGCCCGATACACGGCCGTGTTCTTGGCCGTGTACCTTTCGGGTATGAAATTTCTTGCAACATGGTCGTGCGTATAGGCATGTTCGGGGCCGTGTACTGAACACGACCTTGTACACGCCCGTGTACACGCCCGTGTTCATACCAGAATCAAGATTCTGGGTCCGAACTGCTCTGTTCTGATTTTCTAAGGCTTTTGTGACCTTTGTTCTACTTCTTACACTTGAAATCGATCTCCATAAGATCGTTTCAAGATATCTACTACATTTCTACTAGCACAAATCCATGATTTCATAAGCAAAAATTCCACATTTTGCTTATGAACCTCTCTTGACTTAACTTTTGAAAAATCTGTATTTTTGTGAAGAATATTCACTAAACTTGGTTTTCTAAACTATCTGTTCATGGATTCGTGTTTGAAAACATCTAGACTCGAACTACGTTTCGATTTTAACCGAAAACCTAAACGTGATTCACTCACATTCCCTTTTTCCTCTCAAAACCCCAGATTTTCCCCAAGAAAAACGTGAGAAACTAGGGTTTACCTTGCTTTAATCATGAGCTTTTCTTGCTGCTAATCCTTGACCGAAACTCAATCAACTTGCTGCTTAAACAAGAAAATCTGAACTTTCTTTGGATTTCCTTTTCTTCTCTCCCTTTTCCCGGTTTCTCTTTCTTTTCTTTCTTTCCTTTTCTCTTTCTTTCTTTATCTCTCGTCTGCCTCTCTTTGCAGCTAAGGCAAAAGTGAATTAATTCACTTTTGCTGTCGTGGGATTTGAGACACACGTGCCTCACTCCCTCTCTCTCACTTTCATTCATTTTTTTTTTCTTTAAGAAAAATGCTAGGGCTTGTTTGGCAAGTTCTTTTGGCCATTGATCAATGTGGCTCACTTGTGTGCCATTGATCTCTTAATATGTGTTTTCCACATACTTTTCTATTAATTTTAAAAACATCATAATTTGAATTAATGTTTAGTTTTTAAACTATATTCATTAATTCATCATCAAATTTTGACTAAAACTCAATTAATCAAAATTTTCCTCTACTCTGTATTCTATAATCAGTATCACTGTAAATGTACATTTATTTACATATTTTATATAAAATATTTCCGAGAACGTAGATTTATCAGGTATCACACTACCCACTGGACGTCATTGAACGATTCGGTAGTGATCTTGACCACTTTCATTCTTTAATTTATTTATTGGAATGATTACATGCTATTAATGGTTTATTTGACTATCGATACTTTAATTTTATAGTATTTGATATTAGATTAGATAAAATGATATTAGATTGAACTGAAGAAAAAAAACATATAGACAGGTATATATATATGTTTTTATTAATTATCAATACTTAAAAGTTTTACAGTATTTGATATTCAATCCAACAAAGTGAAGTTAGATCTAAATGAAATGCATATTAGTTTAATACGATAAAATTATCTTGGGTGGCACATCTTGCAGTTATAGCATGTCAAAATCTTTTATAAACTGTTTTCTTTCGAGTTTTTTTGAGTAGTTTTGGATTGTGGAAAAAGGTGGAAAAACAGGACCCATTTTTCTAAAGCTCAAAACATAATTTTTAAGCAGTTTTGAATTGTGGGGAAACGTGGGAAAATAGGGAAATTCTACCCATTTTCTACAGCTCAAAACATGGATTTTTAAGTAGTTTTAAATTATAGAAATCGAATAAAAATGGTGGAGACTCTGTCTAATTTCCTATAAAAGTACTATTTTAGAACTTTTTAAAGAAACTAAAGTCTTATTAAGTAATAAAACAAACGTTAAGAAAAATAAGTTGTTACGTATCAGATTTTTATGAAATCCAAACATAATTGGTGATTGATTTATAAGTAGTTTTATAAGTCAAATTGGCTTCTGAACAAAACATAGAAGTTTTAAATTTTTTAAAAACAAATGTTTTCCATTGGGAAAGTTTGTCAAATCCTTAATAGATTTTAAGTTATAGTTTTTAAATAAAGATTTTATTATTCAAGTAAACGACTAAAATGGGTTTTAATGGTTTCAAAACTTTTAAGAAAAAGAGGGATCTAATATCTCGATGTTTAAAAGAAGCTTTCAAAAGCTATTTTTCAACTTAATGATATTCGATACGAAAAAGTGTACTACGAAGGTAATCAATAGAGAATTTATTAATAGACGTTAATTAAATTTTCTATTGAGACCTTATGATAGGACATTTAAGTAATAGCTAAACCAACAAGTTAAGCTTAGAATTTTTGCTTATGAAATACGAATAAGGTTTTATCTTGATAAAGTGTTAAATTAATACTCGTTAGGAATATATTTTTTGGTGATAAGAATTAGATCGCATATTAGCGTAGCCAGTAGAAACGCTAAACACGGAATCCAGGTTAGTACAAACCCCGCCTACAATATGAAAACTATGGTTTTTCAAAATAATGTTTTTATACAACCAATGATATTTCAAGACAGAGTATTACAAGTAAGTTTTCTTATGAACAAGTTTAATTGCATGATTTTACAATACCATGTTTTGATGTATGATATATGACTTATGTTGAAGTATGATATGTTGCATACTCACTTAAAGAAAATGATCAAGATGAGATAAGTTAAAAAGGTGTCGTACCAACCTCTCGACTTAGGGGGAGGATTCATGTTTATGTTTCAAGTTAAGAAAGATTTGATCTTGGTAATGCTGAGATCTTACAGACCCTAACTTCCTGATGATCGTGTACACCTAGTACATACACTAAGGGCCCACATGTTAAGCAAGATAATAAGATGATAAATGAAGCCTAAATTTATCATGCATATGCTATTGAATATGTTTGAAAATGTTTTTGTGGGATTTTATGTTTGTACTTACTGAGCGTTAGCTCACTTATGTTTGTTCATACTGTAGGTATGAGCTCGATGAACCTTCTTAATAGACTGTGTAAGCGATGAGGTTTATGTGAAGGAAAGAGAATGGATACTGCCATTAAATTTATTTCTACATATTGTAAAAGGTCATATTTAAATTTGATAGGCATATATATATGTATGTTTCTAAGGTTTTAATAAAATTTCAAATACAGTTTAAGTTATCTTGCAAATTATTGGTAAGTATATAAAAATATATATATGTGTTATTAAGTTTTATGACATTTTAAGATAAGTATAAGTAATAGTTAAAAGACGACCACATAAAGAGGGTCGTTATAGTATAAAAAATATATTTATCGATGATTTTATGTACACAAACAGTTTTAACAATTTTCTAAGTTGTATTTCTTATGATTGTTTTATAAGTATTACAAGTTTTAATAAATTTTACATTAGTTATAAATTTTAAGTAAGTCTTATATGTACTCAGATTTTGAGTATGTTTTAAATTAAAAAAAATTCTGTGAAATTTTAAAATATAGTTTCAGATGAATACAAATAATTATATTCAAGCAAATAGGTTAACAGTCGCATTCAGATCAGGCCGTAACAGTACATCTTTTATAAAATGAGAGAGCGGAGTAAGAGAAAGGAATAAAGTGATTTTTAACGAAAAATGAGGCATCAGCGTGAGTATGAGGTTCTTTGGTGAGTTTAGATCTATTTATCATAAAATTTTGACACCTCACTAGAATGTCATGTTAACTGCTTGAATGAGCTTTCCTAACATTTCCGTTCATCAACCTTAATTGCTCTTTTCTCTAACCACCTTCTCCTATTTTACTGGTGAACTTTTCTGTCGTCAATCGGTTTTTTCATTTTTTCCTTTATTTCCACCAGAGCGCGCCGTCCTCCCCATCTCCACCACCCCCCCCCCCCCCACCCCCCCACCCCTCTCTCACTTCTATTTGCATTTTCTTCTTTTGCTACTGTTTGCTTTGCTGTCTGTTCCTTCTAAACATCAATAATTACGTTAAAAATTTAGGAAATATTCCTGTAAAATTATAGCTGGACAGGATTAAATAGTAAAGAAAATCACAAAAATAGAGAAGATAACACCATCACACGATTTAATTTATTGCTTAAAAGAACACCACAAACTAAGGTGGCATGTGCAAGTATGAAAATGTCGATATTGACAGAGTTGTTGAGATTTTGATTTACAGATTATATTGATAGAAATGTCAACATCGATGGATATCTTACGAAAAAATGAGTACTTTAAGCTTAAATTTATATTGAATCTTTACAGAACAATAAAACAATTAATATAACTTAGTCTACAATAATTTAGTGATAAATATAATGCATTTTTTTTTATTAAACATGAGATTTTTTTTTTAATTAAACATGAGATTTATGTTGCCTAGCACAATAAGAAATCACCATAATTATACACTGATCATAATTTTTATATGATGTTCCATACTCAATATTAACAAAATACAATACTATAACATAATACATAAATATTAAGTGCCAAATATAACAAAATATCAGAGTATATACAAACTTTAAGTGTCTTTAATACCAAAAGAAGTTTCTAACATGCTATAAAGAATTGATAGATTTTGATCTTGTTCTACATATTTATAAAGTAAAAACTATTTAAATAGCAATTTTATGAATTATCATTATCAAATGTCATGAGTTGAAGAATGTTTTTGTCACATTTATTGTTAAAAAAAATAAAAGAAAAAGAAAATAAAATGTGCTTGTAAAATTTTAAGTTTTGCAAATACAAAAATTTCCTCAAAACTTTTGAATATTACATGGACATATCCAAAAAAATCTAGGTTATTTATGGATATTCATTGATATTATGGATATTTTTGGATATTATGGACATTGGATGAACACTCTGGAAAGATATCTTTCTATCAATATCCATGTCAAGACTTCAAACTATGAATGATGTCGTGGAAATGTCAATAAAATCGTGAATATTTTCATAAATGGCTGTGAGAGTAGAGAGACAATCGGGTTATAAATATTACTAGTACATAAATTGCTTGTGACGTCGGTTGAAAAACCGACGTCTACGGCCTTTCTATGTCACTTTTAATGTGATGTTAAAATAGGTACTTTAGACATTGTTTATATTAAAACACAAGTCTAATGTCCTACAAACAAAAATAAAAAGTAAAAATAAAAAAATAGACTTGCAGCATTGGAGGCTAGAACTGACACTCACATTCCCATATATCTTGCAAAACGCCGTTGAATACAATGCTCCCAAAAGAAATTTGGTAATTGATAATATATCTATATATATATATATGTTCTTATATTTGATCTGATACTTGGTGCAAAAGTTTTGTAAAAGTCTCTCTTTAGCGCAATAGTTTTGTAAAAAGTCTATTCTCTCTCTCTCTCTCTTCCAGCCTCCATCCCCTGACAAATAGATGAAAAATATTTATATAGAATGAGATGAGGGAGGAGAGTGAAAGATGGGTTGGAGGTAGAAGAGGGAGATGAGAGAAAGAAGGGTTGGAGGTAGAAGAGGGAGAGTGAAAGATGGGTTGGCCTTTATTGCAAAGCCGGAGGTTGCTGGAGTCAGAGTTCAAAAAATACAAGAATTTTCCAGAACCTCCGTAAGTAAATTGATGATGTTTTGTTTTTTTTTTTTTTTTAATTTTTAATTTTTAATTTTTTTGCTTTTTTAATCACGTCGATTTCTATACATTTATCCACAATTGAGTTCACATTCTCCAAGAATTGTTTAATTTAGACATGGATGTGCTGTTTAAAGGACAAAGATGTGCAGTTGGAGAAATGGAATGTAAAATCGACATGATTAAAAAAGCAAAAAAAAATTAAAAATTAAAAATTAAAAAAAAAAAAAACAAAACATTTATCCACAATTGAGTTCACATTCTCCGAGAAAATCGACATGATTAAAAAAGCAAAAAAAATTAAAAATTAAAAATTAAAAAAAAAAAACAAAACATTTATCCACAATTGAGTTCACATTCTCCGAGAATTGTTTTACATTCCATTCCTCCAACTGCACATCTTTGTCCTTTAAACAGCACATCTATGTCCAAATTAAGGGGTATTTGGATAAGTATTTCATTTTAACTTCATTCAAATACAATATAATTTTACATCAAACACAAATTTTACAACAGTGCTACGAAAACAATTACTATTTAAAACATTTTTAAAACAATCACATCAACTTTTCAATTCTACTATTTATCTTTACTTTTACCAATCACATCAACTTTTCAATTCTAAAATACTTTTCATCCAAACACACATTTCATTCAAATACAAAACAAATACTTTTCAACCAAATATAACATTCAAAAAACAAATTTCATTCAAATACAATCAAAATGTAATGTGTTTACCAAACGCCCCCTAAACATATGCACATTTATTGTCTTTTATAGTGACTAACTTTTATCATTTTACCCTCACTTGCATTTTAAAAACCATTTTATCCTCTGCTTGCATAGCTGCAATAGCCAAATTTTCTTTTGTTTTTGTTAGCCTCGCTTTCCCTACCTCTGGCACGTGTTCATGCGCTGATGGCAATTTCATGCCATGTCACTGTCGGATACTAACTGGTACTGGATTTGACAGTTTGTATGTATATACACTATGGAACATTTCTATATATATATATATATATAAGTGTGCATACATACGTTTTAAGTCTTTAACCATGAATACATACGGGATGAAAGTTTGGCGGAAGAAACTTATCAATTCCACAAGATTCAGTGTGCTATGAAATGAATATGTACAAAGGATGACTACTGCTAGCAAAAAGCCAGTGTATTGGGTGGAGAAGAGATTTTCATCTCCACCACATATTGGCCACTGATATCTTCAAAAAAAAAAAAAGGACTGATGCAAAAATAAATTATGACTCATTGGATAGTAAGCGAATTTGAAGAACTGAAATCTTCTGTCTAATTTTAGTATTTCAAGTTGTGTCTAACTAATTATTATATGATATATTATTGAAAAAAACTTGATTTTAAGCTATAAAAAATTATTTATAAAACTTTTTAAAATAATATGAGATAATACTATTGGTCAGATATCATTTGAGATATCAATTCTTTTAATAGAAGATTTGAATCTGAATTTGAATACAGCAGATATTCGTCCAAATCTCTTCTTTGCTAACCCAAAACCTACAAAATCGAGAAATCAAATTTTTTAAGTTGTCATCTAAAATATGTGATATATTTGAGAATCATATGATTGGGCATTATGGAACGAAAACCAAAGCAAATCCAAAATATAGTAATAAGAAAAAACAAAAGGTGCTTATTTTAAGAAAAATCTTTAGAATTTAACAATAAAGCAAAAAAGGGTAAAATTTCGACAAAACAGGAACAAAATGGTATTATAAAATAAGAGAATCACATGGAGATCAAGATAGCAAAAAGAGATATTAATCTAATTAGTAATATTGGACTAGGGGGTTGGGCGGTTAGAGAAAGTGGGGGGTTTGTAAAGGGTGAAACTTCTACAGTTAAATTTGTATTTAGGGCCAATGATTGATGGACTTTTGGCGAGATGCAATAAATAAATGCCAAAAAATAAAGAAAGATAATAAAAGAGAAAGATACAAATTTTAGAGAGATTCGCCTATAATCGTGATGGTTATGTCTTCTATGGTGTTATGAGAGCATTCACTATGTATGTAGAAAAATACAAGAGAGCTCATGTAAGCTAGGAATAGGGTAGAAAAGATGAAGGGGATGCTTAGAATACAATGATGCTAAGTAAAATAGAGAGAAAATCGGGTGGATGATGGTGGAGATTGTGAGCGATCATTAATGGTGGCGACAAAGATTGTGCGGGAGTATGCTAGGGTGCACATGTGGGTAAAGGTGCCTCCGATTTTAGTAAGGATATCTATTTATAACTGTTGTTGGAGAGAATCTTGAATTAACTCAGATTAATTTCAAGATTTGAATTTAAATAAGATCTTGAATTATCCAAATCTTCTCAAGATAAAATCTTAATATTTAAATTTCATATATTTAAATTAATAGACTTAATTTAAATATATTTGATGCTAGAAGAATTATTAAAATCCCTAAAATCGTGGGTGGATAATTCTAGAGAATGTCCATATAACCCCTAGAATCCTGGATTGGGACTCACTAGGGACTCACTGGGGACTCCCTAGTGAGTTGCCCAGATGTACATTTTGAGACTAATTTGCGACTCACTAGATGAGTTGCACTGGGGCTTGTTTTGAGTCTCTGAGATTGTTAGCTTGCACTTTGCATTATATTCTCCGGTGACATATGTTGATAGGTGTATGATAAGAGAAGGTATAAAATTTGACTTCTAACAGGGATAAAATTTAATATCAGGCTGGGTGGTTTAGCAATCTTGTTCAAATTTTTCGTATTAATTTTTAGAGTTTAAACTGACGCCAGTTCTAAGACAAATGGCTTCTAATCTCTTTAATTAAATGCGCTACACGTCGTATTTTGGGCAAGCTTGACATTTGTAGTTCCACCAAATACTTTAGATGGTACTTTTCAAGAAGCGATGTCTATAAATTATGTTTATTCTCATATTTGTACTAGCGTGTTGCTAAAATTTTGAAAAAATAAGATTGCTTACAATTATAAACAAAGGCAAACTAGAGAATAAAGAATAAATGTTCCTCTTAACACACGTAATCCAAACTTTTGTATATAATTATTGTACTGTATTAAAGAAAAGAATAGTAAAGAAAGTTGATTCTTTGCCGTCAATGTTGTCCAACATGTCATGAAAATGCAACTTACATGTGTAATATTGAAAATTGCGCACTCTAAAACTCCCTTTTCATTCTCAATTCTCAAATTAAAGGAGTCAGATAATTTCTCAAAAGATAACCATGGAAGTCGTTTCTGGCGTAGCCGTAGAAGTGTTAAGGAGGCTGGCCATAGTTGCCAAAGAAGAGATTAGCTCCGCATGGGGTATGCTAGATGACATAAAGAAGCTTGAGGATACCACGTACACTCTCAAAGCTCTGCTCTTAGATGCTAAGAAGAAGCAGGCACAAAACGAACAAGTAAGCCTCTGGCTTAGGCGGCTTAAAGATGTCTTCCTTGATGCTAGGGACGTGCTAGATGAACTCGACTGCGAACTACTAAGAAGAGAAGTGGTGAAGACACATGGAAGCTTTGCTAGAAAGGTACTCTAACGACCCAAGTACTCATGCCATCTCTAAAACTTATTTTCTTAATTTTAAGGGTAAATTGCTCTTGTGGTCCTTGAACTCTTTAGTAGGATACAGATTAGTTCCTAAACTTTTTTTTTTTTTAATTTAAAAGGTCTCCAAACTTCTAAAATAGTGCAAAAAAGGTTCAAATCCTAACTGTCGTTAAACTTTAAACTGATTTGACCCTATGTGAGCTGCACATACGCTTTTAATTAAAGCGCATTTTAGGTAAAAAAAAATTTATAAAAGAATAACTAAAATTAATTTTCTTAAATTTATCCATTACTTATTTAGCTGTAAAAATGCGAAACTTTTTTTTATAATAAAATAATTTTTTAACTGTTAATCAATTACCAAATTAGTTTTTAGTATTCTAGATGTACTAATAATAGAAACATAAACTCCTAATATTGTAACAAAGTAGTACTAGCATAGCACTAATAACAATAACATTAATAGTAAAATTAAGTATACCAAATAGCATAATTTTAGCCCCTAATGGTAGTAAATAGGATAATATATTACCATTGTTAATAAATAGCATTTCCATTTTAATATATATTAAGTTTTCATTTTTACCATTAATGTTTTTCTCTCTTCCTCCTCTTTCTATATGCTCTTTCTCTCTCTCTCCTCGAACATTATTGATAAAGATTGACAAATTGTGAAGCCAAGAATACAGCAAGCTTGTGATTCCAACAAGATGTAAAGGAGATGTCTCGCCGATGGAGCTCCATGCTCCGTTTGCAGGAGATTGGAACTCGATTGTGACTCCCAATTAACGAACCATTTCTCAAGCATTGCAAGGCTTTTTCTTCGGAGACAGCAGGTCATAGGCCTTGTCCTAGTAAATTTTAACATAGATTTACAATTATTAACTTTAGTCAATTTGATATTTACAAGGATTTAAATGAATATGGAAAGATCTACACTGATTTTGTTAATATGTAGCCGAAATTAGTATCATTTCGACTGTCATGACGTGGCCAGAATTACTAACTCATCTTGACGAGACCTGAGTATCTCAAAGCTATAGTTTCATATATTTGAATTCCAAACGACCTTTGTGACAAGATTGGATTTTACCGTAGGATCTACAATGTTAAAGATTATCTCTACATTCAAGTTTAAATATCAAATATTTGAATTTCAAATATACACCCAATGTTATTTTTTAGGAATCTATAAATACATGAAAATAGGTCTCCAGAAACCTTAATCGCAATTTGACAGATTACACTACTTGTAATTTTAAATATATAGTGAAACTCTATGCATCAAAGAGAGGATGTAGCCTTCCCATTTACAGCAAATCTCTATAAATCTATGTGTTCTCTATTTCTTGCATTTTATTTTTTTTACTACGTTTTGAGTTGTTTTACATTTGTGATTATTCTTAGAGATCCTCATTACTAAGGAATTTGTTAGGTGAGTTTTAACCATCAATAATTGATGTTAGAATGTGGGCCTAAATGTAACACCCCCCGCCTCGTGCGGGAGACGTCACCTGAAAACTCTGCTTTACTTTAATTCTTTTCTTTCAAATCATAACAATATAGATTGCGGAATTTTTTTTTTTTTTTTAAAACCATCCATATACGTAGTACTACAACTTTCCAAAACTAGCTATCATAGTAGGAAAACTATTTTATATTACTTGCATATATTACTGTCATACTATATTAAAATTAGTTAAAGTTAAACGTAACAGTGTACTTAATACAATATTCTACAATTGTATTTTTCATTATCCTCTTCTTTCTTCTCTGTGGAATTAGCCTGGCAGGTCCATAACCAAGGCTAAGGGTTTAATGATAACAATGTATAGGAGAAGTGTTTAAATATTCTCGCGTTGACCTATAAACATTCCACTGAATGTTGAACTGTTTCGTTATAGGGCAACGACGGAAAACTAAGGAACGGAAGCAGAAACAAATTTCTGGTAAGTTCTGGCATTTAAATGTCTGAACATGAACAACTAGAATCCTATGTTGTTTTTGAATGCCAATTTATGAATAGCCTAAGTTCTTTGGCTAGAAATTTATATGTGGTTGTGAACTCGTTAAAACGCCTAAATTGGCGAATATGCGAGTGTGCAGTGATGTGTTACGTGTATATGATTATGTTTTATGGATTTTGACCCTAGAATGCTTTAAACATGTTTTAGGGTTGAATGTATGCATGAGAATTGGTTTTTATATCAAAATGTGTTCAAAAACTTATTTTTACCGGAGCCAAGCGCTAAGCGCTAGCTAAGGAGCGCCCCGGCGCTGAGCTCTCGGCCAAAATTTGATGTTTAAAATTTAGTAGAAGCGCCAGGCGCTAGGGTATGAGCGCCAGGCGCTAGTGTAAAAATTGGCTGAAGCGCCAGGCGCTAGGGTATGAGCGCCAGGCGCTAGTGCAAAATTTAGAGGAAGCGCCAGGCCCTAGGGTATGAGCGCCAGGTGCTAGGGTAAATATCCAGTATGAGTGCCAGGCCCTAGGGTATGAGTGCCAGGCACTAGTACAAAAATCAGCAGGAGCGCCAGGCGCTAGGGTATGAGCGCCAGGCGCTAGTGTAAAATTGTCTGCAGTGCCAGGCGCTAGGGTATGAGCGCCAGGCGCTTGCACCGGATTTTCAAAAGCACCAGGCGCTGTAAAGGGAGCGCCGGAGCGCTGGAGTCTCTGTCCTAAGTTTTTACAGAAAAATAAAATGAAGGGCCAGGCACTCGGGGATGAGTGCCAGGCGCTCCAACTGTTCCAAAAATGTATAATTAAAGTTTTGTGCCTTATTTTCAGTTCCAATCACGCCCCAATGTTTGAGTGCGTGAATGATGATTTTAAATTGTATTTTTGGACTGAATAGGCATAACATTGAGTACATTATTTATGAATATGTACACTGGAACAGTTAAGACATCATAGTAAGTAACATAGCACAGTAAACAATAAGGTAATGAAAAAGACCTAATGTTTGGCGTACCGGCCTCTCGCGAGGGGAGGTTATTTTATGTCGAAGCAAAAGACATACCATAGTTGAGCGAGAGTCCGGGTCGCTCCCAGACCCCTCTTACAGCGCGCACACGGTACAACCAAACCGGGCCCATAGACATAGTAAATGAACAATGCAAATGTAAATGGAGCATAATGAACTCATGCATTATGTCGAGTTGCATTGTTGTGTTTTATTATTTTGAATGTTATGTCTAAACTTACTGGGCATGTAGCTCACCAGTTTGTTCTTGTTCAGGTAATCGAGGTAAACAACCTGTAACCTGAGCCACAGTATATGGATTGGACTGCAGGAACGAAGTGCCAGTGTCATGACAAACGTAGTACCCTGCTTTAATTCAGAAAATTTCATCTGCTAAAGCATAATGCTGCAGGGCTGTACTACTTTTAGTAAGTGAAGTTTATAGAAATTTGACCAGTTGTTTAGACTGAGTCTATACATAGTCCCTACAGAGAGAGAAATTTGTAATATACAGTGACGCACCTACAATAGGGTTAGGTGCAGTTCTGATGTAAAATGGCAAGATAAATACTTATGTTTTACGTCCACTAAAGGATCATGGGAGGAATTATTCCATGCATGATTTAGAAACTTATTACGAAGAAGCTAAATATATGACATAGAAGATGGCTAGAGTTGGTAAAGGAATTGTGATTACGAAGTCCTCTACCATCCAGGCAAAGCTAATATAGTAGCAGACATGAGATCTAACTCCAACTAGTCCTCAAGAAAGGGTTTCCAGGAACGGATTGATCCTATATTAAAGAAGGATTAATGTTCCGATAGATAAAGAACTCAGAGGACGGATCTAGTTAAAGGATCATGAAATATTATATTCAGTTTATCTGGGAATCACTAAGATATACCAGGATTAAAGCTACAATTCTAGCAGAAATGAATGAAGAGTGATATTGTGACACTTTTGAGTAGTCGCATGATTACCAAAGAGTTAAGATCAAACATTGATATCCAAGTGGAAAATTGGAATCCTTGAAAGTTTCCGAATGAAAATGAAAGCATATTATGATAAGATTTATAGTAAGATTATCAAAGACCGAGAGGGCTATGATGCCATCTGGGTTATTATGGATAGATTAATGAAAACAGTACGGTTTATAGTGGTGAAAATAACTTTTTCATTGAAAAAGTTGGCAAATTGATATGTAGTCCATGTTATCTAATTGCATGGCATTTTGAAATGAATCGTACAACGACAGATTTTCTGGAAGTTTATTTCGAATTTCTAGAAATATGTGCAAGAAATCATGGATACGAAATTGAGACTCAGTATCGCATTTCACTCTCCAATGGATGGGCAGTTAAAATGAACTATTTAGAGTTTGGGAGATATGTCTCGAAATTAAGTGATAGATTTTTTCGAGAGTTTGAAATGAGAATTAAATTAAAATTTCTCATACAACAATAGTTATCAAGCTTTTATTGGAATAGCACTATACAAGGCACTATACGAATAAATGTTTTATGAAAACGTTTACGAAAGAAACGTTTTATGAAAATGTTATAGAAAAGTTTATGAAAGAAATGTTATGAATAGAATGTTATAAATGTTTTATAGAAAGAAAGTTTATAAAGTGATATAGAAAGTTTCTGACTTTGCTTTTTATGAAAGATGAGCAACTGTGACATGATAATTTGATATGTTCACAAAGTCAGATAGAATGAAATGAAAAGTTAATGTGAAGTAAGAAAGTTATATTAAAGATTTAAATGTTGACGTACCAGCCTAGGAATATGATGTTTTATGTTTATGTTAGACTGGTGGAGGACGGTCAATAGAAACGCTCCCCAGTTAGACTGTGGAGGACGGTTGAGAAACGCTCCCAGTCATGTATTACTCCAAAAGAGGAGGTAGCTATTTTAAATGTTTAAAGTTTTCCGTAAGGTAGGTACGATCAACGATGAATCTGTAAATGAAAGTAAAGTAAAGTATAGAAAAGAAAGAAACGAAATGATATGTAAAGTGATGAAAGGAAAAGTACAGAATGATATGAGTTAAAAGAATAGAACGATAAAAATTTTATAAGGAATAAAGAGTGCACAGAATTAGCAGAAAAGTTAGATAGACAAACGACGAAGATTCCTGGAGTTAATGAAGGGAACTTCGTATTTTCTAAGGTATCGCCCATAAAGGAGATAAAGTGCTTCTATAAGAAGGGAAAATTAAATCCAAAGTATATTGGGTCATTTGAAAGTAACGAGTACATGGGGAAGATCGCCTATATATTGGCATTACCCTAGATGTTTATGCTAAGAAAGTACGTGCCCAATCCATCATATGTGTTAAAATATGAACTTTTGCAAGTTCAAAATGACCTAAGTTATGAAGGACAATTAGTTCAAATACTGACTCAAGAAGAGAAGATGCCATGGGAAAGTTATGACATTGAGAAAACTACGTTAGAGTATAGAAAGGAATTGAAATTGTTATACTCCTACTTGTACTGATTTTCGAGGACGAAAATTCTAAAAAGGAGGGGTAGATGTAACAGCCGGAAAATTTTACTGTTCTTGAAAAATGTGTATATCGTATGTACAGTATCGAGAAAAGGGTTAAGACGACATTTTCTCGACCTGAAACTGATATATTTGGAATCAGGATGCTCAAATTAGTCAATTGAGCACAAAATAGAAATTTCGACTGGGAATGCGAAAAATACGCAGTACCGGAAACTGATCAAGATGACCTCAGATGAAGATAAAACTGATAAATTTGGATTCAGCACGTCCAAATTAGTCAGGATAGCTCAAGTTAAAAATTTTGGGGAGAAGAGTATAAATAGGAAATCGTGGGGGTCAAATTCATAAATTCCTGATAAATCCCAAAAATTCGAAATTCTTCCCCAAAATTCTCTCAAATGTGAACAGTGACCAACTTTCACAAACGACCTCCGTTCACGACACCGCCGGCACCATTGGAAAGCTCTCGTCGAGCTGAGTCCAACGGTGGGTCGACGCGACTGAGCAGCCGCCGGAGCAAGCCGCACGCGCCGCCCGAAGCTCGCCGGAGCCGTGAATTTCAAACGACCGTATCTTCGTCGTCCGGCCACCGTTTGCCACGAAACCGGTCCCAAAAGGTTCGTGGTGAAGAGTACTACAAAACCCATGTGGTGGTTCACGGCAACAACCGCCGTATCGTGCCGACCAAGCTTCGAGAAATCCGCCGTCGCTGCCGTGGGATCCACCGTCGATTTTCACAGATTCCGGCCAAATTGAGGAGAGCCACCAGTGCAAAAATGGTCGTGGGGTTGTGGGGAGCAAAAGCCCTCAACCAATTTCGGGGAAAAAGTCCGGCACGGCGGAGTTCCACCGTCGCCGCCGTGATCGTGGCTTTCGGGGGGATTTTCCGGCGATAGGTGCCTCCAAACATGAAATTGAGGCCACCAATGGATTCCTCTCATCGAGCTCTTCAAGATGGGCTACTCACTTACCACCGTCACCGCCGTCAACCGCCGGTCAACGGCGAGTCAACGCCGGTCAACGGCGGTCAACGCCGGTCAACGGCGACCGTTGACCAAAATTTGAAGATTGGCCCGTTGGCCTATTTTCGACGTTCCGGACGCATCCGCGGAGTCGGATTTGCAAAACGGAACTCCAGATGCAAAGAATGAAAGAATAAAGTTTGTGCGATCGAGACCGAACAGCATTTTCGGTATAATCTCGACCACCCTTGTTCCTCAATTTGTTAATTGAGATGAATGTATGTTAATGTGATGTATTGATATGAGAAATTGTAAAAGAAAGAAAGAAAAATGGATGAAATAGCAGATATGAAAAAGGTATTAAAATGTGTAAATTTTACGTAAAAAGTGTGCAACTTTTACGTAAAATTAGGCCTCTGGTATAGTACGTGATTAATTAGACGAGGTTAGATGGTTTTGAGGCGTTTCCTAAACGCCGGGAGCCTAAAAATTAAGAGGAAATGCTGCCGAAATTTTTAAAATGGCGTAAAGGGCATTTCTGGAGATAAGGGTTTAAAAATGTGATCGGGCAGGTAAACCCGAGCCCCTTATGAATTAAAAATGAAAAATGGAAAAGGGGATGTTTTAAGAAATTATAAAATGACCTTCGAGGCCTGAAATGTAAGAAAAGCAAGAAACCGACTTTTATGTCGGAATAGAACTTCCCGAGGGCCGGGAATAGTAAAAATTGTGAAAAATATAGAAATTAATCTGGAAAAGGTCCAGTAAGTTTTTAAAAGTCAAATGGATGATTTATGAGCTTAGAAAATTCAGTCTAAGCATTAAAACGAGAAGGTTAAGATTCAAAGACCCGGCAGGGGTAAAACGGTCATTTGGACCAGAAATTTCAGAAAGTTAGAAAAAGAGTCGTTAAAGCCTAGAACATAATCCTAAGGCTTTAATTAAAGTTTTAAAGGCCAAAGTTAAGAGTTAAGCATGAAAAAAAAAATGAGAAAAGTTCCGATTGGGGCAAAATGGTAATTTTGCCAAAAGTTTTCAGAAAAGTTAAAAAAATGAAATGTTAAGCTCCTAAGTTCTTTATTAAGAAATAAAACGTAGTATTTTTACGTTTTATAAAGTTTTATACATGAAATAAAGATTTTAAATAACCGTTAATTTTTCGGTTATAGGAGTTCAACGGGACAGTGATGATGGACTGTCGAGGAACCACAGAAAGCTGACGTTAGCAGCATTGAGGTAAGTTCAGACATTTAATTGTCTGTGCACGAACAAATTGATATGGTTATGTTTAGGTGGAAAAATATATTTTCCCCTAAACTATATAATTGTTTGATTTGTGATTGATGACGGGTGCACAACTATTGGTATAGTTGTGTATTAGACTGTATGGTTTATGGTATGACTATGTAATTTATACTATTGTTACAATTGTTTCAGATTCATGGGAATCTGATTCTTTATATTGTTATGACTGTATTGAGTATTTGTATGCCTTATATTTAATGAGGCAACCTCCCAAGAGTGTGAGGTATCATTTTAAGCTGTCATGATTGCATTGAGTATTTGTATGCCTTATAATTAATGAGGCAACCTCTCAAGAGTGTGAGGTATCGTTTTAAAGAAACGATGAAAATAATGAGAATAAATAAATTAAGTATAATTTATATACTGTTCTGTATATGTGACAGGTTTGGACGAGAGGTTCCAAACTTACTGGATTCCATTTTTATGATTCCAGTTACTACGTTATGATCGTAGAGCAGTATTAATGTTTGATTAATCACAGTATTAATATGTGATGTTTACAGTCTTTATGACTGCATAGTAAAGATGTTATCATATGTACACTTGAACATTAAACAACAGGGTAATGAAAACCTAATGTTTTGGCGTACCGGCCTCTCGCTAGGGGAGGTTATTTCATTGTTAAAGCAAAGACATAGCATAGATGAGGGAGAGCCAGGGTAGCTCCCAGGCCCCTCTACAGTGCGCTTTTCGGTACGATCAAAACGGGCCCATACAGAGTTAAAGTACAGATAAGATAATAAATGAACAGAATAAATCGGAAAACTGAGCATAAAACACTTAAGACATAATTGTTGTGTTTGATTGCAATGTGTTGCACTAACTTATATGTTATGTGCATTTGTATATATATGTTTATAAATTACATGTGCTAATTATTAAAGATATAGCACTACAGGCACGAGGCCCATACAGTTTAACGGGCGCGAGGCCCATGATATATAGGGCGCGAAGCCCATACAGTTTAACGGACGCAAGGCCCCTGATATATAGGGCACGAGGCCCATACAGTATAACGGGCGCGAGGCCCAGGGCGCAAGGCCCATAAACTGAAAACAATAAATGATGTAATGAAAGAAATAATGAGAAACATGAAGAAAAGAATAAATGAGTATTGTATGAGCACTACCACATGATGTGATGTTTGTGCTAACCCTATATGTGATGTTATGTTAAGACATCGGGGTAAAGTTTTAAGAGATGTCATGGGTGACATCAAATGATACCACTGTTATTACAGTTGGTATATTTATAGTTATTCTACTTTTATAGAATACTAATAGTTATCACAATTTATGTGATTATTTGTTATTACATCAGAATAAAGTTTAAAGAGATGGCATGAGTGGCATCATGGTATACCACTGTTATTATAGTTGGTATATTTATAGTTATTCTAATTTTATAGAATACTAATAGTTATCACAAATTATGTGATTATTTGTATTAATGCACGATATGTTTTTAGTAGTTATATACTACAGATAGTATATATGTTTATATGACAGAATATAACAGTATAATATACTGTTTTATGATTTATGCTTTTATGTTTGAACTTACTGGGCGTTTAGCTCACCAGTTTGTTCGTGTGCAGGTAACAAAGTTAAACAACCTGCCATTTGAGTTTATTGAGATATGGGATTGGTGGAATGGGTTGCGAATGTCATGTCAAAGGTTATGGACCCGCTATGCTTAATCTGTCAGATAGAAAGAGAGAAAGAGAGTAAGTGTAAGTATATATATAAAAAAAAAAAAAAATTTCCGCATCTTTTTATATCAATGTGAAAAGAACAAATAGTAGAAGTAAGAATAGATGTCAAGTGACAGGCCCGCGCGAGGCGGGGTGTCACACTAAACCTTTGAATCCTAATTAACTAGTGGAAAAACCCCTTAAGAACGGTGTAATGGCGAGACACTAAAAACTTGCAGCTGAAAACATAAAGGTTCTCGTAGAGAACCCACCACCCGTAGGCCGTGTACCAAGAAGGCTAACAAATAGGACAACAACACTCAAAGGTCGTGTTAGAGAATAGACCATAATCGTCAATGAGTTGCAAGAGCAAGTTGTGCTATTGCTCTAGGGCCTACAATAGCAAAACAGCAACAATGCAGCAACCATCAAGAAGTTCTTGCTATGAATGGTTCCAACAAGTCTTTTATGACAACTGAGAATGCCCAACAATGGGATGCATTGGATATAGCTTGCATTAAGACAATAGGAGAAACCCACAACCAAAGGGGCGAAGGAGTGACAAACTTAAGAGCAGGAACTAGTGAGCATTCTGTTGGTAGCCGCCATAGGAGACGAAGGAGAAACACCCTATGGAAAGTAAGTCAAGGAGCGTAATCATTGGTAGTTGGTACCAGAATGCCATCTAGAAAGTCTATTACCAATTTGGTCGTAAATGCTGGGTAAGTCCAAAATTTAGGCTAGTCCATCCCCCAAAGTGGAGACTTGCAAAATCAGATCAGATTACGACAAATTCCATGTACAGTAAATAAAAGTCACTAAGTCACTATGCACAGTACATAATCTGGATGCCAAGTCGGTGAATACATGGAAGAAATTTCTCCACTATGCCACCAAATTTATCAACGCACAAGAAGCTCAGATTCTTTAAAGCCAAAAGCTATGATCAATCATTGTCAGCAATGTAACAGCAACAATAAGTCTTTGGAAAAGAAGAAATGACAAGCCAATGACAGCTATGATTCATTTGACAATAAGAGATCATGTGGGAATGATGACCATCAGCCTCAACCCTTTAAAAGGTTTGACACTTACACAACAGTGAATTGTGGAATTGAGGACATTTATTATAGTGTTAGAGATAAAGACCTTTTGCGAAGGCCACCTCTGATAAAGAAGGATCTTGCCAAAAGAAACATGAATAAATATTGTAGTTTCTATGATGAAATTGAACATCTTACTTCAGATTGTAATGATCTAAAGAATGAGATTAAGGACCTTATCCATCACGGTTACCTCAAAGAGTCTAAGAAAGATTCTAAGAGGAATAGTATTAGAGGCAATAGAGGTAGTGACGAGGGTCGAAATCATGGAGAAGATCAATGAAGGGATGATGGTAGATGGAATGCTGGGGCTAGAAATAGACACGCAGATTGCGATGGCCGAAACAACGAGCTAGCTTGAGTTATTCACACGATTGTTGGTGGACCTTATCCAAGAGGAAATGCTCAAAGCTTGCAAAAAATAATGCGCCAAGGAAGCCAAGGAAACAATTTACAAGGCAATGATAAGCATACAGGAAAGGTCATCTAAGGTAAACAAGCAAACGGATATCAAAATCACCTTTACTAAAGAAGATGCTCGTGGAGTATACTTTCCATGTAACAATGCATTGGTCTTTGAGGCAATAATTGACAATCATTAGGTCCACCACATTTTAATTGATAATAGTAGCTTGGCGGATACTCTATATCATTCTGCATTCAGCAAGATAGGATTAAAGTCAGAGCAAATGGCTCATACCATCTAGTCATTATATAGATACAAGGATTACTCAATAATCCCAGAAGGTTTGATGTAGTTAACAGTCACCATTGGCACTCATCCATTCATAGTCACGATAATGGCAAAGTTCTTGGTCATTAAAGGCAAGTCTCAATACAATACAATGATAGGAAGGCTTAAGTCGAGGGCATTGAAGGTAGTTACTTCAATTTATCATTAGACTACAAAATTCCCAATGCCACATGGGATTAGAAAGGTTAAAGGTAACTAATATAAATCTTGAACTACCTACATGGAAGTTAAATATGACTTTGTAGAATTAAAGATGCCAAAAAACTTAAAAAGAGAGTTCAGTGTTTTATTGAGTGAAAGGGCCATAGATGATCTCGACCCCCAAGTAAATGATGACAAAATAGGAATATGGCCAGTCTAGGACCTAGTAGAAATACAGTTAGAAAGCCATGATCCCTTAAAAGTTTTGAAATTAGGCTCTAGTTTTAATTACAAAGGACAGAGCCAATATTGAGGCCTTCTTGAGGTAAACCTTGATGTTTTCGCATGGACTCACATTGACATGGTGGAAATTGACTCAAAAATAATGTGCCACCGATTGAACGTTGATCCAAACTATAAGCCAAAAAGGCAAAATCGATGGCCGATGAATGTAAAGCGATATAATGCCTTAAAAGAGGAGGTTGATAAGCTGATTAAGAATGACCTCATCTGGGAAATGCACTACCTCTATTAGATTTTGAACCTTATGCTAGTCAAAAAACCTAATCGAAAATAGTAAGCATGTGCCGACTTCAATGACTTGAACAAAACTTGCCCAATGGATGGATCCCCACTGTACATAATTAATCAGCTAGTAGATACGATGGCCAGACATCAGTTGTTAAGTTTAATGGATGCTCATTTAGGGTATAATCAGATACCTATGCATAAACTTGATGAGAAACATACATCTTTTATCATTGATCGAGGACTCTACCACCATAAAGTGATGAATTTCAGGTTAAAGAATGCCTGCACCATGTATCAACACCTAATCAATCGGATGTTCAAGGAACAAATCAGTAAAATAATAAAGGTATATGTAGATGACACGTTCGTGTAAAGAGCATGAAAATGGAGGACCATGATGACCATCTTGAAGAGATGTTTTCGATCCTTCGCAAGTATTTGAATCCCCTGAAGTATGCATTCTAGGTTTTCTTTATTAAGTTTCTAAGTTTTATGATATATCAAAGAGGAATCGAGGCAAACCCTGAAAAGGTCTAGGTACTAATTGATATGGCATCACCCTAAAAGCTAAAAGATGTTCAAAAATTGACTGAATGTGTAGCAGTACAAAACAAGTTTATCTTTAAAACCACCAATAAATGTGTTCCATTTTTCAATGTTTTTCATGGTAATAAAAAGTTCAAATGGACCAATAAATGTAAGGCAGCTTTCTAAGCATTGAAAGAGCATTTCAGTAAGCCTCCACTACTATCGAAGCCGGTAGCTGGTGAGAAGTTATATGTCTACTTGATTATGTCAGATTATGGAATTAGCTGTCAGTATATTATATGAGAAAACAACTATTGGATGTAGAGTCTTAATACCAAAGATAGAGAAGCTTACATTTGCATTGATGGTAATAACTAGAAGTCTTTAGTATATTTCCAAGCACACAGCGTTGAGGTTCTCACGATTGCCCAACTCATCAAGTGTTGCAAAAGTCCAAGACCTTTGGATAGCTACTTAAATGGTCCATTAAGCTTTGTCAATATGACCTCTAGTTTAAACCAAGGACCGACATAAAAGGATAGGCAATGGCAAATTTCATTGCAGAGTTTAGCCATCAGTCGATTGATCAAGTGTGCAATGAAGTCCAACCCTTTCTAACATGGAAGCTATTTGTGGACGAGTCATCTAACGAGCACGGATTGAGAGCCGATATCATCCTAGAAAGTCCCATTGGTCATAAGCTAACCTCTGTTACCAGGTTTAATTATAAAGCATCTAATAATGAAGCAGAATACAAAGCACTACTCACCAACATTGGTTTAGCACGTCACATGGGACCATAGTCCATCGCCATTTATAACGATTAATAGCTGGTGGTTTAATCAAATTAAGGATGAGTATTAGGCACAAGGAAAGAGGATGGTAGCTTACTTGAGCAAGGTAAAAGAAGAACTCAAGTAGTTTTCCCATTGTGATGTAACCCAGATCCCGAGGGCCAAAAATAGCAATGCGATGCACTTGCTCGATTAGCGACCGCCAAGGTCTCTGAGTTGCTAAAATTCATCCCATTGAAAATATTGGACAAGCCAATGATTCATAAGGAGGAGGAACCCATTGTAATGTAGATAATGGATGAGGAAAGCTGGATGAACCCAATCATAGCCTACCTACGGGACAGTATTCAACCGGAAAACAAGGCAGAGGCTAGGAAACTACGATACTGAGCTGCGAGGTTTATCATGTATGAATGGTTGCTGTATAAGCGAGGATACACTACTCCATTACTGTGACGTTTAAATCAACAGGGGGCCACACATGTGTTGAAAGAAATTCATGATGGGGTGTGTGGGAACCATACTGAGGGGCAATCTTTGGCACACAAAGTTTTGCGTCAAGGCTACTATTGGCCTACCATTAAGCAAGATGCCTTTGCTTGTGTAAGGAAGTGTGACAAATGTTAAAAGTTTGACCCTATAGAATTTGACGGCCATAATAAGCTCTTGCCCATTTGCAAAGTGGGGTATTGACCTTGTCAGTCCCCTACATACTTCACCACGTGGTCATAAATTTGTCATGGTTGCCATCAATTACTACACTAAGTGGGCGAAAGTGAAGTTGTTAACCTCAATCACTGAAGCTAAATGTAAAAATTTTATTGTAACTTTACCTCTTGAACTTTAAAAACTAGTATTTATATGCCTTAAACTTCAAACTAATAGCAAGAATGCCCTTCAAACTTTAAACAATTAGTAAAAACAAACATTTGTTAATATTTTGACTACATAGAACTAAAAAAAACTTTATTTTGCCATTTGAACTTCAGTGCATTCTAAAATTAACTCTTGAAGTTTAAAAATGGTTAATGTACTTATAAGATTTATTTTTAAATTTGAAGTAATTATAAGAATATATATATATAGGAAGTTTTATATTTAGATCTTGACTGTTAGCAAAAGAATATCCCTTGTTTCATATTTTGGCAATATAAAATTTAGAAAAACTTTATTTTTGTTATCTAAATTTTAGTATATTTGTAATTTTCCCCCAAACATAGAAAAACTAATGCTTATATCTCTCGACTTTTAAACAATTAACAAAATCACTTATATTTGATCCACTTAAAATTGATGTGACACTAGTGTAATAAAATTTAATTTAAAATAAAATCTTTATAATTACAAAAATAATCTTAAAATTACATTTAATAAACAAATGTATACCTTTGCATAGTCAACATTCAATTTTGACAATTAAAATTACTAAAATATCATTCTAAATTATAAATAACAAAAAGGAAAAAATATGAAATGCTAATAAATTTGCAAAAATTGGAATAAAAAAAAAAAAGAAATGACCTAGAAAGTGTAACGAATATGATCTGACCCAATATAAATCCCAACAAATGTTAGAAAGCACAATTTGGGCCCAACTGCAAGAGATTTTACGCATCCTCGTACAAACTCAACTCATCGAGTCGTTTAGGCTGTGTTTGGTAATAGTTTTGATATGGTTTTCACAATTCCCTAGGTTAAAATTTTCATAATGATTTTGAAAACTTGTTTGTTTACACCTATTCTTGAAACTCATAAGTGAAACCAAAAAAAAAAAAAAATTTTTTTCCTTTTTACACTAAACTTAGAAAACAAAAAAAAATCAGTTTTCTCTTTTTGTTTTCGTTTTCTTCTCTCTCCCCTACTACAAACTCCTACGAAGGTTACCCGTTGAAATTGTGATAGCCTTCAACCATGAGTAGTAGACCATAGGGAGCATCCCTGTTGAACCCAGTAGATTTTTGACCATAGTGAGGTTGGTGGGGAGCGAAGATCACTGATGGGATGCCCTCTGACCTTCGGTTCTTCATCTCTAATGATATAGCTGTTGACCAAACCTAGTCCACCCTCCATGAAACCCAGATCTCACTCATGAGAGCTCAGTCTCTAGCCTTATGGTCACGACGGTGATCTTGGTTTGTGGTGCGCTCTTCGACGGCCTCGTGGTCAACAGTGAGATCTCTACTCTCTCAGCCAAACACCGTTGCCTTGTCTCGACTCAAGATCTCTGCCTCCACTGACCACACCTTAGCAGATCTCCACGAAACCCAGATCTTGAACTCGTAAGAGCTCGCTTCCCTTTGTGACAAGCATTCATCTCCGACCTTACGGTCATGATGGCATTCTTAATTGGTGGTGCGTTCATTAGCAGCCTTGTGGTCACGTAGATCTCTTCCCTCTCAGCCAAACGCTGGCCCCTCGCCTCAGCTCAGGATCTCTGCCTCTACCTTGATCGCCTTTTTCATCAGAGTAGCCTTTAACACCTTGATTTGCAAATCTGAAGAGTAGCGGTGGTGACCATGGAGGCAATGGACCAGGCGACGGTCGGCGTTGGAGATGGAAGTTGGGGGTAATCAGCTGCAGGGGATTGCTCGAGGGAATCCCAAAATGGGGTATTTTTTTATTTGGTTTTTTAATTTTTTATGAGTAATATATGATATTTTCAAAATTCACTAAAAAACCATACCAAATACAATTTTAAAAATGATCAAAACACAATTCTCAAAATATTTTCATTTTGAATATTTTAGAAAACAAAAATCATTTCAAAAATAATATCAAACGCTTAATTAGTCTCTCTTTACTATACACTTTTGTTGTTCTGGTACAACAACAACACGTAAAACATAAAGTCAAAACAAACTCCGCAATTAGCATACTTCATTTAGCAACAATAGCAATGAAATTGCAACTTCCGGTGATACCAAAAGCACCGGATTCCCCACCCCCCTAACTTCTCCCCAATAGCAGTAAACACTTCAATTTTTGCAAATTTTATTGAAGTACTCACATCAATTTTTGCAAACACTCTAAAATTTAAGAAGCAAAAACGAAATTTATCAAAAATTAATTAGAACTAAAATTTTTATTAATACAAAAATAACTTTAACATATACTAAAATTTAGTGTACACTACTTTAAAAAATCTATACAACTTTGTGCAAAAACAAAGCAATACATACAATTACTTATAATTATTTTTAAAAAAATAAAGTTCCACTAAATAAAAACATTTGAGACAGTAGAAGACAAACAAAAAAATGTACAAATTTAACTTATGTTTTTTCTTTTGAAAATTTTAATTTCATTAAACTGTAAAGTTGACTAAAATACCCAAACGAGCTAACAACACTGAAAAGGATAAAAGACAAAGAAACCAAACACAAAGGAAATATATCAAAGTGTGTAAATGACTAATGCATAAATAAGATTTATTTTAAAATTTTAATCCTTATAAGAAAAGAAGAAAAATTAAAGCAACTTGTGTATTTAGAAAAGTAGAATTTCGATAGATGTTCAACATTGTTTTGTACTAATAAAATCTTTACTTCAAATTAACTTTTTATTATTTAAACTAGTGCCATATTGGATGAAATATTGAAAAGCAAGTGTTTTTTTTTTTTTTTGTTTTTTAAGAGTTTAAAGTTCAAGAGGTTAAAGAATCGATTTTTAATGTTTAGGAGGTAAAGTCACAAATGCAATAAAGTTTAAGGGGCACATATAAATTTTTATGGCTAAAATATGATATATTTGCTCACGGTTTAAAATTCGAGGGGTTTTCTCACTAATATTTGAAAATTTGATAGGTAGGACAAAATTACTAGACTACTAAAGTTTAGGGTAAAAATAAAATTTGTCTGTGACATATGACATGCATGTTCCGTATTTTTTACTATCAGAATCTTGTCAATAAATTTCATATCACCAAAATATTGGCTATTACAGGTCCGTCATTTTTTCTCGCGCTCAAATCCACTTGCATTTCGCTTCAGCATTTCGCATCAAATTAAGACAATAAGGGAAAAGTTAGATGAAGTTGCTAAAGAAAAGAGTAATTTCCACTTGATTGAATATTATTTGGATGAAAGGCAAGAGAGGATAGAGATGACATCCTCCTTTGTTAGGCCTTCAGAAGCTGTTGGTAGAGAAAGTGATAATGAAAAGATTGTAATGCATTGATGTTAAAAAAAAACGATGATGTTATCTCCGTTATTCCGATAATTGGTGTTGGCGGACTAGGAAAGACGGCACTTGCTAAGTTAGTGTACAATGATGATAGAGTTACTAAGTGGTTTGATTTAAAACTATGGGTTTGTGTACAACAAGATTTTAATATTACTGAATTGATAAGAGAAATTCTCAAATCTTCTATTGTTGCAACAAATAGGAAGAATGAGAATTTCACTGTACATCAATCATTGAAGCAAGCAAGAGATATCAGTAACTTGTCTAAAGATCAATTGCAAATGTTCTTGCAAAGCATTTTAAAGGACAAAAAGATTTTGCTTGTCTTGGATGACGTATGGAATGAAGATCGGGTTAAGTGGAATGAGATGAGAGATTTGCTTTTGACAGTGTGTGCCATGGGGAGCAGAATCATAGTTACAACACGTCATAGTCCGGTAGCCTCAATGATGGGCACTACTCAAGCACATTATTTGGAATGCCTCTAGGAGGATTCTCTGTCTTTATTCTTCAAAGACGCATTTGGAGATGAAAAATCGGCTGAAAATTTTCTAAAGTTAAAACACATTGGTTAGCAAATTGTGCAGAAGTGTGGAGGGCTTCCTTTGGCATTGAAGACTTTGGGGAGATTACTTAGCTCAAAAACCGAAGAAGGTGAATGGATACGTACAAGGGATAGCAAGATATGGGAAATGAAAGAAGAAGACAATAAAACTATTTTATCTGCACTTAGATTAAGTTATGATACAATGTCACCATGCTTGAAACAATGTTTTGCTTATTGTTCTCTTGTTCTAAAAAACATTGGAGTTAGTGACTTGGGTATGATCTTAATGTGGATGGCACTCGGCATCATTCGATCACCTGATGAGAAAATGGAGTTGGAAGATATTGGGAAGATGTATTTCAAAGATCCATGTGGCAAATCATTCTTTCAATATCTATAAGATTCCGAAGAAACTTTAAATTTTTATCAATATTTTGAAGTGCACGATTTGATTCATGATCTTGCAACTTCAATCATCCAGCATGAGCAATCCATAGTAAATTCTCAAACTAAAACTGTCCCTGATCGGCGAGTGAGACATTTAAGGATATTTTGGAAGGATGCCCATGGTCAAAGTATCTTAGCAATCTTAAAGAAATTGAGAAAAATGCATAGCATTTTACTCAAATGCGAAGAGGATGAAGAGCCTTATATTGAGGAGTCCTTCCTAATGCTTTCCACATGCATTCCAAGATTCAGATACTTGTGGCTGTTTAGTTTAAAGGGTTTATCTTTCAAGGTGTTGCCAAGTTCAATTGGTAGCCTCGAGCATTTGAGATATCTCAACTTGGGTGAAAACAAAAAGATCAAGAAGCTACCTGATTCAATTTGGAAGTTACAAAGTTTGCAAACTTTGTTGCTTGGTGGATGTTCGGAGCTAGAGGAGTTACCTAGAGACATAAGAAATTTGGTCAGCCTCAAAACTTTAAGCATAACCACAAAACAAACCAGCTTTTGTGAGAATTGAATTGGACGCTTGAGATCTCTTCAAATTTTGGACATTCAGACATGTAGAAATTTGAGATCCTTACCGCAAGATATGAGATATTGTACCACATTACGTACTCTTCTTATAACTAAATGTGAACAAGTTGACTTGGTGAGTGGACCCCCCGAAGTCATTCAGTTGAGTCTTCAAACGTTGCTGATTAGGGAATTACCGCAGACAACTGCTTTGCCACCATGGCTGCTATCACACAGCCAAAGTTCAACACCCAAAACGATAGCCCTGGGCGGCACTAAGTCACTCAAACTTAGTCAGCCTACCCACAAGTGTTTGATTCCCACGATGATCCGATCAAAGTAAGCACACACCCAGATTACGGGAACTCGCTCCCAACCCTTTTATTAACTCGATAAAAAGGAATACAATGGTTTGCCTCACACTTGGATCACCACAACACTCGTTATAGCTAGCACACTCGCACACTTGCTGCTTGGCTCTCTAGGCTATCTCGCACCCTCGAGCTTCCCTGAGTTGGTGTCTCAAGCTTTAACTCTATATACACAAAGTACATAAGGTTACAAGGGAAAATCATGGTCGACACCCCCGAGCCACTAAGGTCACTAACGGTTTAACTTATGCGTGATCAGCCCACTCTCCCACATCCGGTGCTCCCAACTGCTGCGCGTCCTGGTTACAGCCCGCTCACGCTGCCACCTGGTCATCTGGGCGCCGCCTTTCTCGGACGTGGCCGACATGCCCCTCAAACACGTCTTTGTGGTCGCTGATCATGGCCCATGTGCTCTGCTCGCTGGAACCGCCACTACCCAACCATCCCGCGTATCTTACGGCCACCAACCGTCTGGAACGCCCACGTTCGACTGACTAACTATTGGTGCCTGCGCCCTACGCAGATCGTGGCTGGTCTCGCTCACATAGCCTGCCAGCTAGCCACACAGCCGTTGCACATGCCTGCACTTCTCGGAACCGTCTGGTTGAACTTAGCCGCCTAAGCCCGATTTTCTCGCCCCTTGTCTTAGCCACTCTGGCCGCATGTGCATGCTGGTCTCTCGCCCATGCCATGCTCGCTCCCTTGTCTTAGCTACCTTGGTTGTACGTGCATGCCGGTCTCTCGCCCGTGCCACGCACTACCTCTGCCACTCATCAGAGGCTTGGTCATGCCCCGCCCAAGGCATGACCACCCTGCCTGCGCGTACATACTGGTCTCTCGCCCAAGCCATGCACTTCCTTTGCCGGCACGTATATGCTGGTCTCTCGCCCATGCCATGCACTTCCTCTGCGTACATGCTGGTCTCTCGCCCACGCCATGCACTACCTCTGCTGCTCATCAGAGGCTTGGCCACGCCCTACCCAAGGCATGGCCAATGCGGGCCTGTGCACTCACGCACAGGCCTGGCTCAAGGAGCATTAGGGGGTAACAGCTGCAAGGAGCTGCTCGTCTTCAATGCATGGGCATTGAAGAGTGTCCCAAATTGGATGCATTGCCGGAGTGGCTGCCGGACCTCACTTCCCTTGAGAGGCTTCAAATTCTAGAGTGTCCACAATTGACTTCTCTTCCCGAGGGAATTCAACGGCTCACGTCCTTAACGCGTTTGGTAATTTTAAATTGCAACGCATTGGAGGAAAGATGCAAGCCTCAAAGTGGCGAGGATTGGCCAAAGATTGCTCATGTTCGCAACCGTGTCTTAGGCGACCAACCTCCTCCTAATGATGACTAGGTATGTTTTATTTGTTTATTGTGTCTAAACCATCCATAGACTTATATTATGATTTTCATTTGCCACTTTTGCATTTCTATACTAAATGTGTCTTGAGAAAATCTGTTTTTATTTTTCCTTCTTTTTTTTTATTTTAAAAAAAAATTCAAAAAGCTAGTTTTGTAATATTTGAAACTGAGTTATTTGGTAGCTATTTACTCCTTGCAATCATTTTGATCCCCAATTTATTTTGGTATTTTTGATTTAAATGCAATGTTTATATTTTAACATGTGTTTAATTACACAATTATTTTAGTTTAAGCATTTGATTAGTGAAATGCTTTTTCACAATTATTCAGTTTAAATATAAATTCTAAATTATACTGTTTCAAAATTTGTACCATATTTATTTTTTTACCTTCACACTTCATACGGTTCAAATATTTTGGTTGACAAAAACTATCTAAAAACACATTTCATTTTAATATACAATTCAAATTTTATATTTAAATGCAAACATTTAAATGAATGAACATTTCAACATAGTAAGTTGTCCAAATGAACGCTTTCTTATTGGAGTAAAAGAACACACGCAATTTTGCCTTCGAAATGTGTTAGGATAATTGTTCATTTAATTAAAGTTTTTTTTTTTTAATTTCATTTCATCTAAAATCTGTTTGTTTCACCTGATGGCTCCAGGACAGAAGCCTACTATAACTAGAGGGAGCGTCAACTAAAGTACCCAATTGCTGAAGTTGGTGTTGCATTTTCTCAAGAATAATCAAAGTGTTTGTCATGTGTTTCCATTATATGTATTTTAGTGTATCCGTAAACTTGTGTATATGTAATACGTATTTGTGTCTCTGACAATATAGTATGAGTAATGTATGTGTGTGCTCTCTAATGAATGTGAACCATGTCTAGACATATGAATGTGTTATTAATATCAGAAGACCATATATCTTTTATTAAAATTCCCTTTTTTGTTAGGTTATTTACACCTCAAGGAATCTAATATGACCTACTCTGTTTAAAAATTAATGGAAATAAACGAAAAGGACTAGGATTGCTTAATGTTGAGAGAGTTTGAGGGTTGTTTAGTTAAAATTAAAAATTAAAAAAAAAAAAACCAAAACAAAACAAAACATAAACAAAGATCAAACCATCACATATTACAGAGTTTAGTTATCATTTTGGTCAATCACCCTTATTTTTAATCATTAAACAATTATGAACTATTCAGGTTTCAGAAAAAAATTCCTCATAAAAAAAAACTTTTGAGGCAATTTTATTTTGTTTTATATTTTTTAAAATTTGGAATTAGGTATTAAATTACTATTAGATTATATGTTTAATCATAAGATAAAAATTTTGAAAATAAAAAGAAAAAACTCTTGTTTAGATTAAAGATTTAGATTTTGCCAATCCAATCCAAATTTTTGTTAGGAAATGCCCTAAGTGTTAGAGACATTTTGATGTATTCATTTTGAACTGGATAATAAAATTATACATAGAGGTTATTCATTACACTGCTATCTGTCCTTGTCTTATTTACATGTTAAAGTAAATGTAAGCAAATATGGCTCACTGACTGCTTGTGTTAAAACTGTTAGAACGTTGCATGCAATTGACTTTTGTATGCGAGAAGACAATGTTCTAAAGTTAGCAGTCTAAACTATGGTCTATAGTCTATGGGGTTAGACCGAGCATCTAACTCATGTTAAGACTATTATGTTGTCTAAAGCCTTAGAGGGGACGGTTTGTCTTGACTGTCTGGAGCTGGACTCCCAAGTAGAGACATGGATATGTTGCTCGGTGGTGACATATTAGACCGGGACTAAAGCGTGATTGATCTACGTAGTCCGCTATGAGTGGATCAATCTGCTTTTGACGTTCATTGTGCAATTACCTTAATCCTGAGTAAATGAACTTCTTCATGTATATGACTTGTGTACTTTGATGTTCCAATGGCTTAAGCGTCTCAGAGGGTAGTAAGCTTATAGACCGGTTCGTTGGGTGCATGACTTGTATACGATGAAGGGTTTGTTTGCAGATATCGGAATCATAGCTCTGAGGAGTTAAAGGTATCCTCTTAAAGGCATTATACTGAATGTGAAAATGGACAAGGCCTTGGGTCGTCTGCTGGGCGGATGACTTCTTATTCACATATGGTGAATAATCATTTTCTTAATTCGGGAGTATAATGGAACTTTAAGATAGCCTGATCAGTAGGATTAAACGGACTTTGACCTAAGGCTGATCATGGATATCATATGAGGGTTTTGCATATATGACAAGGTCATTGGATAGTAGCTCTTCACAGGCTTACGTAATACGGTATATAATTGGGAGTTCAGTTTCAGGTTTATAGTGGCGTGACTCTGAAATTAGTGATCATATGATTGAGTTGTTCGGTACAGAATGATGATCATATGGAATCACGGGAACCCGATCATATATGTCCAATCAGTCCCTCTACTAGCTCCACATAATTCCTTAACGTTTGGCAAATTGATTTGTGTATGCTATTGGCTAGTTTATTATGCATGGATGGTGATGACACAGGATTAGGATGGTAGACAAGATTCTCTCCGGTTGGATTCAGATTTTGTTTTGGATAATAGAGTACACAATTATTCGAACTCCAAATAAAGTTGCCATGATTTTATTTGAGATTGGATTGGAGTTGTAGAAAATTATCCATGAGAACAAGAATATAAAACACAACCGTTTTGTGGAATTTGAAATTTGAATTTTGAAATTTGAAATTTGAAATTTGAATTTGAAATTTGAATTTGAAATTTGAATTTGAAATTCGAATTTGAAAATTGAATTTGAAATTTAAATTTGAAATTTGAAATTTTAAATTTTAATTTGAAATTTGAAATTCAAATTTTGAATCACAGTCCAAGTAGGATTCGAATTTGTTGTGGAAAATCCACAAGGTTTGAAATTCGAATTTAAGTTGGATTTGGAGAGGATGATCTTGTTAGAATCCTACTTGAATTTTGAATCCAAATCCCAACAAATAAGGGACGAAATTTTGAGGATAATCCTCAAGCAAATTTCGGTTTTTTGTGGATAGGATTCAAGGGAAAATTCAAGTTTCAATCCTAGTTGAATTTGGATTCTCTCCTTCCCTGAAAAGTGGCTGAAATTAGGGAGAAAATCTCCTAGGAAATTCGGTTATTTTGGATAAGGTTGAGATGAGATTCAAGCTTGAAAATCCTAGTGGAATTTTTGATTCTCCCTTATCCATAATGGCCGAAACTTTTGTAGAGATTTTCTCCAAGAGAAATTCGGATTTTTTGGTTGAAAAAGGGAGATAAAATTCTAGTTAAAATCTTGTTTGGATTTGGATTGGATTTATCCAAAGAAAACCGAATTTTTAGTGGAGATTCTCCCTTGGAAAAATTCGGATTTTATGGGTTTGGATAAGGGAAAATATCTTTTCCTAATCCAATTCAAATTCAGAGAATCACCTCATGCAGGTCTATAAATAGAGGTCCTGCCACTCCAGTTCTCTCAGACCACAGACTCTCAGGTGAGCAGGCTTATTGTTGCACAGCTCATCGTGACAATAAAGTTCTTTAGAGATCTGGGTGGTCGGAAGAAGACTAGCAGTGCTAGCATACCGATCGAGGTTCAGAGTACCCACACACTCAGCCATTCGGGAATTGGAGAATAGTAGAGAAGGCTAGTTGGTTGAAGCCTCCGGTCATTCTCCTCCTACAAGATTGGCGTCCTTGAGGTATGAGTTTTAATTGTTGTTGGTTTATTTTATATGACATCATGAGATATTTAACGATCTAAAAATTTTTATTGTTCCGCTGCGCCACTCTGATACGTTTTTACTGATTTATTTTCCTACAATTTTTTTACTTTATCAAAATATGCATCAAATTCATTTTCCTTTTCCAATCCAAACTCTTGTTTCAAACCCATGTCCCAAAGAGACAAAGTTAACCATGAGCTTTTTGTAACATTACTTACCCTGTCCACTTATAACCCATCACATTTGCTAAAATCCCGAGGGTAATCAATAATCATCAATAAAAACACAATAGAATGCAAAGTAAGGCCCTGATTGGTATTGTTTTGGGGCTTGGAAATGTTTTAAAAAGAAATATTACAAAGTCGAATAAAGGTGTTTTGAAAATGATTATGAAATAATACTTGTTTTACATATACTTGGAAAACATAAACGAAAACTAAAAATCATTTTCATTGTTTTTAAATTTGGTATCAAATTAAATGTACTTTTATGTTAAACACTAGTTTTTCTTAGTTAAATAATAACACTACCCTTTAAAAATTATCATTAATTTGTTCACTTTGTGTTTCAATAAATAAAGCTATCGTTTAAATAATCAAAGATGATAACAAAAAAAAAAATTAATCAGAATTGACGTTTAATTAGAAAATGATGTGAATTTGATAAATTTGAAAATCTATTAGTATGATATTTAAATAAATATTGTATTTTTTCAATAATAAAATTAAAATTTACTTTAAACAAAATAAGTGAAAAGATTAAAAACAAAATAACTATTGAAAGCTCTTATTTGACGCACCACTTGAATTAGAAAAAAAAAATTATTTGAATTGAAAATATAAAATGGACATGTTTTTGGTAGAAAGAAAAGTAATTGTGATATAATTTTGGAAAAAAAAAAAAAGAATAGGTAAATTTGAATTAGATTTGGATTGATTTTCTTTTGGATTCAATATGGATTAGTCCTTGAACTTGACTATTGTATAACTTTTTTTTTTTTTTGGGCGAAAGAGAGTTTTCTATTATCTTTTAAAGTTTTATTTTAATAAATTAATCGAATTTTGAATTTTGATAGTTTTGATCTGTAATCGTAAATTGACAATTGAAATACGAAATAAAACATACATAGTCATATCTTTATCACATAATAACTAAAAATATTGTAAAAATGGTTATATATTGTTTTTGAATGGGACAAAATAGTTATATTAATTGCAAATATGTTATAATTATTATGGTTTTTTTTATAATTGTGAAGATAATAATTTTAACTCAACATAATTATTTTTGTAAATTTTAAGTTAGCAAGCGATGGATATATAATTAAATTTATTATATTTGATAAAAGGAATTTATAGTTAAATAACTTAATTTGAGAATTTTTAAGATAAATAGTCCAAGCTTTTAAAAATCAGTTAAATGACATTGTTTTTAAATAGTTAATCAATAATTCATGATCATAAATAAAATAATCAAATTTCTAGTCAATTAGTGATTAATTGTTAATCAATCACTGATTTACCATTAAAAAATTAATTAAAAAAAAAAAACAACTAATTCAACTCCTCTCCTCCTTCTCTCTCTCTCTCTTTCCCTTCCATCTCTCTCAATCACTAGAGAAGATGAAGCTATGACGACCCAACCTCTAAGACTATCACTTAAAATTTACATAATTGGTTTTTTATCTTATTTAAATCATTGCTTGTTTATTTCTAGGTCTTCAAAATTTTAGAGATTTTTTTTTTGAAAAATCTTATTTGCGAAAGAAGTGATTTTTTAAAAATCATAAAAATTAAAATTAGTTTTAGTTAAAACATATTAACGTAACATATCATACTTAGTCATACGGAACTATTAAATTATATTAACATCAAAATAACACTTAACAAAGTCCTCAAAAACATATACAAAATATAAAATATGGGTCATATCCATAGAATTCATCGTACTTTTACCCATCACGCATTCGCATCGTCAGTCTATCAATGCTTAATATATCATAGGTAACTTTCCTGAATTACCTACAATAGAAAACATAATAGGATGAGATAAACTCAGTAAGTATAGATATACAATCCCACTAATGCATATAATTGAAAATGCATGACTAGTTATATAATTGTCCATTTATTCATTTAATATCTTATGGGTCCTTATGATCGTATCAGGATACGTGCGACCTTAAATAGAGAAGACGGGGGAGTGATCAAATCCGTCAACACCTAAGGTTATAATTTTAACTTCGTTGATCATTCTTATTATCTCCTATTTAGCTGAAGTGCAAATAACCTCCCATTTGGTCAAAGATTGGTACGGCACATCTTTAGTTTTACTTTTTTAAATATTAAGCCATATAATGAGCATGCAAGAATGGCATGTTCAAAAAGCGTGTATGTAAACACATTATCATGGCATACTTTCGCAAAGCGTGTAAATAAACATGTTATTATAACATACTTCCATAAAGCGTGTTAATAAACATATCATCATGACATCATATCATATAATTAAAAAAAAAAAACATTGAACTCACATCGTATATAGTATATAAACAATCACACTGCAGGTAGAGTCTATTCTTACAAAAGATCGCGTAACTATGTATCTGCATAGATTATTTCTAACTCTACTCTCAAGTCGATACAGTATCCTAATTTTAAATTGACATCCGACAGTTAGAAGAAGGTTTTTGAATTGTGTTCGTTTATAAACATGTGTTCTCTTAATTAATTAATAGTTAATTCTTTATTTATTATTTTATTTAATTCCAATTTATTCATATTTAGGTCCATTAGGTGACCATAGATAACCATAGTCTTCCATTATTATATTGGGCCATCTTTATGGATTGTGGGCTTATTAGGTTCATTGCGGCCCATTTACTTATAATTGGACTTAAACCCTTTTTTTAAAGAGTATTTTCGGCTTTGTTATAATTTTGAATCCATTAAAACCCATTACACTTGGTTGTCTCCATCAAGTTTCAGTCAACAATCACATAGCATCCCAGCAAGCCTAGTGATAGGTTCATTTCTCGTCACTAAGCCCTCAGATACTAATTTATCATTTTGCCCCTATTTCAGTGATTGAAGTATTTTTAAGTTTAAATTTATTAAATCTTATCACTTTAGCTTTTAGAAATCTCTTTTGCAATTTTATACGTCCACAAAACCTCTACTTACCACCCAAAATGTTTTCCCCATCAAATTACCATTTTACCCCTTAGTTTGATAAAAATTACAATTTTCCCACTAGACATATCTTCTTTAATCTAGACTTATTGGGTGGCTTTAAAAAAAATTATCCTAAAGCCTTAGAATAATGTTTACAGTGCCCTTAAGCAAAAAAAAAAAAAAAAAGATTTTTATAACTTATCATATTTCTAAACATAATTAACTAAAATTATAACATTTAAGCTCTTTTATGTCTTTTAAGATTGTACATTTGGCTATAATATAAAGCATATTATTTCATGTATTTATTTAGTTTAATATACTATTTTAAAGGTGACAAAGATGCTGTCTAATTATAGTTTAAGTAAATCGTATAATTTGACCAGTCATTTATTTTTTTTTGTATTTTAGTCCTTATTTAACCCCAATTAGTTCCCAATACCCTTTGGTTCGTATTTTTTTATACTTAATGTCCTTATAAAGTTTTCTCACAGGATCAGGACTCATTTTTCACAAGTTTTTGTTCTTTATATTTTTTTACCCTAAATTTTTTTATATTTACATTTTGATCATAAAATGGCATTTTAGTCATTTCTTGTCCATTTACCATGAAAACTTGACAGAATGTCTATTTTAAATCTGTAATCAAGACTACAAAGTTTCAGATTCAAAGAATGTTTCTAGGCTAGTGAAATTATGATTTACCCTTAAGGGCAAAATCATCATTTTCTGACATTTGTATTTTTTACTAGGGCTGTCAATTTATGTTATCGTGTCATGTTCGTATTGTGTTATACTCCTTAGTTGAATTATTAACTAAACCTAAACCCAACCAATTTAATATTCATGTCAAAATCTCAAACTTAAACCCAACTCATTTATTAATCGTATTAATCATGTTGACCCAAATTAACTTGTTTAAATTAAATATAAATAAAACAATGATAATAGGATCAGAGATGACTGGTCGTATTATCGCACAGGTCGATAGAGTGAGTAAAGGGGAGGGTAATGGGGTGAGATAAGTAGAGTTACAAAGGCAATGAAAGGCTAAAAAAAATAAAGTAAAATCTAGATTTTCTTTTCTATATTAAAAAATTTTAAAAATATATATAAAAGAAAAGATATATATTATATTTGAATTTTGAATTTTAAAAACTCAAAATTAAAAATAGTAAAACATTATAATATATATAACAATATAAATACATTAAAAATTATAAATGGGTAAGTTATGAGTTGTATTGATGTCAACTCATATATAATCAATTTATTAAACGTGTTATTTTGTGTCAATTGCGGGTGGCTTATTCGTACGGGTTCGACCTTTTATTTAATCGTATTTGACGGGTTCAACCCTTTTTGACCCAAACCCATTTAAGGAAAATCCAAACCCTCTAATTTCGTGCGGGTTTCGTGTCGTGTTATCGTGTTGTGATCTAAATTGCCAGCCCTATTTCTGGCCAAACTTGAGCTCTTCTTTTTGCTTATGTCAAGGGTAATATTCTGCCCTTCTACATGAGTATGAAAATCCCACTTAAAATACTATTTTCTAATTTCTTAACATTTATACACAAAATGTTATTTTTGATACTTTATGATTATTAAATCTTATTCTAGCTTATTTGTGATGTCAAAATATTTTCCTCATTATTCATGCTTCCATTAAATAGAGGACATAACATATCAATATGTCATAATCTCCTATTCTCATGCATCAATACTCATTACATGTCAAATAACCATAAAAAAAAAAAAAAAATCATATAAACATACTTTTCATCCTATTCCATACACAAATCATGTTCTCTAGCCATTTTAAATTATGGTAAGCACATATATTATCCCACTAGTAGCAAAACAACATTCTAATCATTTACCATGCTAAGATTTTTTTTTTATATTTGTAAGAACTCATTGTGAAAGAAAAGTTATGAAGAACTTGGTAAACTACTGGTTTACAAAACAGTTACCTCTTAGAAAAGTAGTGGGTTTTTAGCTCCTCTTGAAGTCTTTAAACCACTCTTGGATCCTTGAGGTAGGGGGCTAGAATAGAGATAAAACATTACTTCAAAAACATTTTTTTAAAACATCATTTTTTTTTCTAAAAAGCAAGTGGAAAAATATAGGATTTTACCATGGAAAAATGTAGGTTTTTAGCTTGGGAGTGGATGGAAAGAAATGAAGAATATTTTATCGTGGAATGGCTTTTCTTCCTTGCTAAAAAATGAACTTAGGAGTGGATGGAAGGAAATAAAGAATATTTTTGGCTTCTCTTAGCTAAAAATTTCATTCACAATGAAGAGAGGAAGCTTTTCTTGCTTATGTGGTTTCTTTATAAAAAAGAAAAGAGTGGTTTTTAGTTTATCTTAATATCATTTTATACCCAAGCTTTATTGTGGGTAAAAAAATTGAAATTTTTGGATTATTATCTTTTTAAAAACGTGCTTAGCTAAAGAGAGTAAGTTAGGAGGTGGTTTTGGTGGTTTTTTATGTATTTCTAAGTGGTTTTGTGAGTAATCATTCAAGTAGTCCATCATTTTACATTGCAATCATTATTTTTTTCTTGTATTTTCATTCTTGTTTTGCTTGTTTAGGGGTTTTGTTCAGCCTATTTTTCTGAAAAAAAAATATGTTTTTCTCTTTCTTTTTTTATTTTTTGAAATCAATACTAGTTTACTGGCAGTAGGTAGCCTTGCTTGCCTGCTTTACTCAGTGGGCTAGCGAGGGATGCACAGCATCCTTTACCTTTTTATATATATAAATTTTTTTTTTGGGCACTTGCCTAGTGGGTTTTTTATTTTTTTAATTAATTAATTAGTTTTTTTTTAGATTATAATAGGAATGCTAAATTTAATTTAATAGGTAAATCTTAGGATAATATAACATTCACTTCTTTAATTCACAAATTTGTGATTATTTATTCTCTCATTGCATAAATACATATATTTTTACATATAATATTTATACAAAATCCCAATTTAAAAATAGATAATGGGAGTAACAACACAATTTATATATTTTCTCGTCATTAATTTAAAAATTTTATTAATGGTGAAATTTAAAATTTAATTCTCTATTTAAGATGAGAATTAATATTGTAAATTTGAAGTTATTACAGAAGCTTAGTAGCTTTTGGAGAATGCCTGCCTGACATGTGAAACTCTTGCCTTCTCAAGCTTTACTTCGTCCTGATTAACCGTCGTTGTAAACAATAGGGTCAGCACAATTTTGACTGCGAGGGAGATCATGACTGCAAGATCTCGCCATTGGAGTTAGTAAGTGATCATGAAATCTCGGTCACCGGAGTTCATGAGGGAGATCTCTATCACCGAAGTTTGCAAGCAGGACTCCACGACTGTCGAAAATCATGAAGGAGAACATGACCAGCTTGGTTACCAGAGTTTGCAAGGGAGATCTCCATCACCAAAGAAGTGCAAACTGAGGATGACAACAGCCTCCATCACCACTAGTTGTTGGATTTTTAAAGAAAGAGAGGAAGGGGCAGAAAGGAGTGAAAGGGGTGTTTGGAGAAGAGAACAAAATTGATTGACTCAAATAACATCATTAGGCCATTTATCTAAAGAAAAAAAAAAAAAAGGTTAGGCTATCTACTACATTAAGTAATAAAGATGGACCACCTATCTTAATTTTTCAAAAAAATTGTTGGTCAATGAAGGGATTAGCTTGGCATACGACATACATAAGGTCTAGAATACCATGTCCACTTTTAAAGTCGTGCTCTTAAATGTTGAGAAGAAGCAGGCAGGAGACGAATAGCTAAGCCTCTAGCTTAGGTGGCTTAAACACGTCTTCCTTGATGCTCAGGACATGCTGGATGAATTTGATTGCAAACTACTCAAAAAGTGGTGAAGACACATGGAATCTTTGCTAGAAAGGTATGTTGCTTCTTCTCATTCTCGAATCCACTTGCTTTTCGATTTAGCATTGAGTAGTAGAGGTGTTCACCAAATCTGCTTATCCTTCAATCCGCTTAATCCAATCTAATAGACATCTCCGTTCAATTCCCTTAGAAATAATCTGTAATTGTAAAATTTTAAGTTAGCACGCGAAGGATTTATGATTAAAATTTTTTTATTTTAAAAGTTGTTTGTCAATTTATGATTTGGGTAAAAACCGTAAAGGAATAAAATTCAGGGACTAATATATCAAAATAAAAACTTCAGAGATCAAGGTTATAGAATGCTTAAAATTTAAGGACTAGCAGTGCTAATAACAACGCATTGGGTTCTCCACCACCGCTCTCTCTTTCTGTCTCCGTGTGTGTGTGTGTGTCTCTCTCAGAGTGTAGTTTTCACTCCCTCAGAGTCAGAGACTGAGACGGAAGAAGAAGTATAATTATAGGGCTTGTGTGGAACTGAATCTAAATCTAGTGTTTTGGAGGAGGAGAGATCGATCTCGATCTTTAAAACGCAGCGTTTTGAAGAAGGGAAAGCATGGAATCGGTCCCTTCCAACTCCCATGGAAATCTCGACGACCAGATTTCTCAGCTCATGAACTGCAAGCCCTTGTCCGAACAACAGGTAACTCCCATTTTCTCGATGATGAAATCTCGATGAATTCGTGAATTTTGCGTCAGATTTTCATTGTTTTTCTCTAGGGTTTGTGCGAGTCTAATCGGGAAAATTTCAAACTTTGTTGTTATGATCTGTGATTTTAGCTGAATTCTTTCTCTATTAAGGCAAAAAATCGAGATTTTTGTTTCAAATTGTTAGCAGATCCGTTCAAGTCTCTCATTTTAGACTTGGGTGCATAAAGATATGGTCATTTACTTTAGCATTGTAGCTTTTGGACTACTTACTGCTTCAAAACCCCCTTTAAAAGACACGCTTTTTCATTAACAAGTGATTGGCATATTGAGTTTGTTAACCCATTAGGTGTAGCAGCAAATTTTAAGAGCTGGGGTCTCTATGAAATCTAGTCGAAGAGCTCTTTCCTTGTTGGACCATTGCCTCACCTTGAAACAAATTAAGCAAGTTCAATCACATCTTACTGTTTCGGGAACCCTTTTCGACCCCTTTGCTGCAGCCAAGATTATCGCCTTTTGCGCCACATCCGATGCTAGTGATGTTTCTCACGCATATCGTCTCTTTCGTTTTATGCCTTACCGAACCACCTACATTTGGAACACTATGATCAGAGCCTTCGCTGAGAGAAATGAGGCCATGAGAGCTTTGTCTCTTTACAAGAACATGTGTGAGAATGGCTTCTTACCAAACAACTACACTTTCTCTTTCCTCCTGAGGGCTTGTACTGAGCTTTCTGACCTCGCATTGGGTTTTATGCTTCACGGTCAAGCCATCAGATTGGGTTGGGAATCATATGACTTTGTGCTGAATGGATTAATCCATTTGTATGCTACTTGTTTCTGCATGGACCCGGCTCGTAAGTTGTTTGATATGAGTCCAAGTAAGGATGTCATAACATGGACTTCTTTGATAAATGGATATGCAAAATCAGATCAGGTTTTACTAGCACGTGAATTGTTTGATAAAATGCCTGAAAAGAATACTATTTCTTGGAGTTCTATGATTAATGGCTATTGCCAGGTTGGATTATTCGAAGAGGCTTTAGAGCTTTTTAGTGACATGCAAGCTTCAGGTTTTGTGCCTAATCACGCTGCTATAGTCGGGGTGCTAACTGCTTGTGCGTTTCTTGGTGCATTAGACCAAGGAAGGTGGATACATGCATACGTGGATAGAAAAGGAATGCAAATAGATAGAGTGTTGGGCACTGCTCTTATTGACATGTATGCTAAGTGCGGTTGTGTACAAACTGCTCGTGTTGTATTTGATGAGATGTCAGAAAGGGATGTGTTTGCTTTTACTTCTTTAATTTCAGGTCTAGCTAATCATGGTCAGAGCACAAGAGCGATTGAGTTATTTATGAGGATGCAGAAAGAAGGAATACAACCAAATGAAGTTACATTTATCAGTGTCTTGAATGCTTGTAGCCGAATGGGATTGGTGGATGAAGGGTTGAGAATCTTTGAAAGCATGGGTAGTTCTTATGGGATTGAGCCGAGGGTCCAACACTATGGATGTTTAGTGGATCTCCTTGGGAGAGTTGGAATGATAAAAGAGGCAGAGAAGGTTGTAAGAGAGATGCCAATAGAACCAGACTCTTATGTGTTGGGCGCATTGCTCAATGCTTGTAGAGTTCATGGTGATGTTGAGTTGGGTCAAGAGATGGTTAAGTGCTTGGCTGAGCAAGGACTAGACCACAGTGGGGTTCAGGTTCTTCTTTCAAACATGTATGCCTCCGCTGACCAGTGGCATTATGTTACAAATGTAAGAAAGAAAATGGAAATGAAGAAGGTGGCAAAAGTGCCAGGTTGTAGTTTAATTGAAGTTGATGGTTTAGTTTATGAATTCGTTGCTGGAGACAGGTCCCATGTGCTCATGGAGGAGATAGTATTGTCATTGCTCACCATTGACAAACATTTAAAGTCTATATGTTTTGATGATACTAATGATGATAAGATTATTGATTAAGTTCTACGACATTGTTTTCTCTTACCAGCATCATGGATGTGAAAAAAATTTTTGGCATTTACGTTTTGTATCAGCTATTTTATTCTCAATTAATTTAATGCTTTTTCAACTGTTCTTGTATCATTCTATATTGGATTTTTTTTTTTAACCCTTTGCGTTGGTTATGATTCTCTTCACTGGCTGGTAATCATGTCAGTGTCCATCCCTTTTTGTTCAAGTTTAAAATTTAACCATTCATCAGCTTTCTCAAGGTGACTGACGCTATGTTTGGTTTGAATACACTTTGGTGAGCCTATAAGGACTCTTTTATTTTTTATTTTTTATTTTTTTATTATTTTTTCTTTCTTTCTTATTGGAACTGATTACCATGGAAATGAGAGGAAGTGAGAGAGAAAAAGAAGGCGAAAAAAATTGAAATGAAAAAAGGCCATTTCAGTTTCTTCTCTTCTCTTTTTATTATTTGTTTATTTTTTAATTTCTTGGGATTTTCATGATTGTTGTAATGAGGGCGTGGCTTTTCCTTGGAGTGACAATGCTCAGCTAATGAATAACCAGTGGTACCACTTATCAGATGCTGTCATTTATGCTTGCATTTTTAATCTGATTCTACAAATTTGATGTTTAATAATAATTGTTTCTCTAGCTAATGCATGCATAAATTTGTTCACCTTTGTTTAAATTTTCAGAAAACATCTTATTATCCTTGATTGGAAGTTTCTCCCAAGCAATTTCATTATATATATATATGTATGTATATATTCCTCGTTTTTTAAATTATTGGTCAATTCTCACTTCTGCCTGTAGGTAAGGACGCTTTGTGAGAAGGCTAAGGAGATATTAATGGAAGAAAGCAATGTTCAGGTGCTTTATCTTGCCATTTCTGGGTTCCTCGATCTTTATATTTATTTTCTGATCAAAATTGTAGTTTGAACCTTTGATGCATTCCCAAATTGTGCTTAACCAATATATGATGTAACTAAAATTTTGTGCCTTAATCATAAGAATTTTGAGTTTGAGGTATACAATGATCAGAGGTGTGGTTAGATCAAAACATCTGTATTTGCTATGAAAGGTTATTTGGGGTAATCTGTGTAGAGGCCGTTGCCTTTCCATATTAAGCATTTAGTTACTGTTTTAGTATAAAAATATTAGCTCACGTAGTGCTTGATTTTGGTTCTTGGGCATCTTGTCTATTTCTCTCACTGATTCCTGCCACAAGTACGATCTCTTCTTTGCTATTGGAAGTGAATACCTTGGTGTAGTTTAGCTGATGTTATAGCATATCTGTTTTCAGTTTTCATTTTCTAGTGATTTTTAAAACGTGTAAACTTTTGACATTGTCATTTTATGCAGCCTGTGAAGAGTCCTGTTACCATCTGTGGTGATATTCACGGGCAATTTCATGATCTTGCAGAGCTTTTTCGCATTGGAGGGACGGTAATTATTGTGTTTAGAGGCATTTTACTAAATTCATATTTGCCATTGAATTGCTTAATAACGTAAAAAATGTGCTTTGAAGTGAATTTAATTTGCAAATGCTCTTTTTTTAATAGTTTTTAAGTTTTAGTTTTAGTTTTTTCTTTTTCTTTTTAAATGATATTTTGTTGATAATATATGTATTATTGTAACACGAGAAGAAACCTTGAATTGATTTGAACTTTTAGGCCAACGCTAGCTATTTCTATTTTTAAGCTTTTGGTCTTTGACATAAACTGGAAGGATCTTTCTTTACACTGTTTACATTTTCACTCTTCAAAAGGTCATTAGAATACAGTAACTTTGCAGTTCTATTGCAAGAAAATGAATGAATGACTCGAGAAAAAGTCAACCTGTCAGAATGCAAATACATTTTCCTACTGTAATGTTGAAAATTTCATTGATTGCCCCAACGACATTTGGACAAAACACATTTAATCAGCAATCAGCATGAACGCTAATGCCATGATATATACATATATAAGTTTTTTTTAAAAAATTTTTTATTTAATGACTTCATTGCTGAAGTGGAGGATTTATCACCCAACAACAATTGTTTATGATTATTTTTGAGATTGGTAGTAGTAATTAAGCTATAATTATTTTCTTAAATTGTATGTAAATTAAAGTTCTTGTTTACTATGTCACGTTCAAATATTATTGGTGCATATACACTTGGATTGATACTTATTGATTTCTAAAACTGGTGCTTATACGTGTCTTGATACTTTGAGTTATGTCGAAATCATGTTTCTTTCTGAGATTTTTTATTGGAGTTATTATGTTAATTTAGATTTTTCCCTTTCTTTTACGATGGTTTTCCAATTTTATCTGAATTAAGGACAAGTATATTATTGTTCAGACACTTAGTTTTTAGCTTTTAATTTTTATATATTTGTTTATTTCATTAATATGGATGTGTGGAAAAGATTTCACGTGCAAGTGCATTACTTAACTTCAGTTGTAACTTTGCTGTAGTGTCCAGATACAAATTATTTGTTCATGGGTGATTATGTTGATCGTGGCTATTATTCAGTTGAAACTGTAACGGTAAGCATCATTTCTTTTTCCTTTTTAAACTTTTCATTTCCTTAATCTGTTAAGCTTTTCTGGGTTCAAGCACCCAAATTTAAGAAATTTCAGTGTCTTTATAGGGCATTGTATTAGTCGTATTTTGGGGGATTGTCATTGTAAATTAGGTTTAGCAGTAATTACTTTCAGTACAATATTTTCTGAAATATACTTGGGGTAAGAGGAATAACGTGAGCTGAGCTTGTTTCATTTTTCCGTTTAGCTCTTGTATTTATTACTTTATCTTTTACATTTTTTTAAAAAACTATTTTGGATTTTAACAGCAGTTCCAACTTATTAGTATTTAGTGCATTGGATTACTGATAAATTGCCAATTCATGTGTTCAGCTTCTTGTCGCTTTGAAAGTGCGGTATCCTCAACGAATTACAATCCTAAGAGGAAATCACGAGAGCCGTCAGGTATATCTATGCTTTAAGGTTTTTGAATTTGCTTCTTGTATTCCTTTCCCACTCTGATCTTATTCATTATGATTTAGTAAATGTTCCATCCATTCTTTCTCTTGTTTTCCCTTTTCTTTTCTCTCTATCTCCGGGTGTTATGGTTATCATTATAATATTTCAATTTATTCATTTGCATTGGAATCTTACGTGCTGATTGCGTTATTTGTTTCCCCATTGCAGATTACTCAAGTTTATGGTTTTTATGATGAGTGCCTGCGGAAGTGAGTTCTTAGCACCTTTTATGGGAATTTCTATATTGCAAAACATAAGATTGACACATGTCAGTAGCTTGTTGCATTGTCTAAGACCCTAGCTTGAAAATAACTACGTACTGTAATCTACTTTACAATATCAATAGATGTGCCTTTGTTTTAGTTTTTTCTTTCGTTTTCTTCAGATTCAGTATGAAGTTTCTCTCTTTTGCCTTTCCAGTCAGTAATAGAAAAGGGGAAAAAAAGACTATATTGGGATTGCAATACTTAATTCACTAGGATTTTGGAGTTGATTCTTTGGAAATTGTTGAGAACATGTCATCCAATTAGCAGTCTTGAAATGAAATTTCTTTAAGAGCATATTGGCATCTGTTATGTGCATTTTTTTTTTTCACTTATGCGGGCTATGTTCCCTAGACTAACAGGCCTAGTGCCACCGAATGCAATACCTTTCCATCTTATTATTGGTCCAGTTTGTTTGCATAGCAGGATATCCGTGTGAAAAGTGACAAAGGATATCATTATTGTATTTTGCTGGTGATAAAATGTCCTTGATGTACACCAAGCCTCTGATTCATATTGCTTTCTGTTTTCTGGTACTAAAGCTGTAAACATGATAAACCCTTTTCTGGAGGAATGAAGGAATATCTGTGGCATGTCAAATTTTCTGTGGCTTATTTCATTAACAATCAAGTTTAAGTGTTGTAACCTGAATTCGTTTTTTTGGATTGTAGTAGAATTCCGATATTATTATGTATATTGATCTGAGGAAGATGATTGTGCTTTTGCTCATGAGACTATTTTCCTCACGATTTCAAGATGTGTAGTGGTTGCAATACTTAGTTTCTTGTCCATCTCCCATTCTCCAAATCCTTTGTATTGTGTGCGTTTGACATCATTCTCACAAATCTGAAAAAATAACTTATTGCAGGTATGGTAATGCCAATGTTTGGAAGATCTTTACGGATTTGTTCGACTATTTTCCACTTACAGCATTGGTAAGTACTAATTATAAATGACAATTTCATAACTAAAGTATCAATGTTGAATACAAAAGCATTATTGCTTATGATGCCAAATATGAGACTAAAAGGATAATGTATGTCGACTTGTTTCTTCCAACTGCTTATAATATTAGCTAGCATTGGCAATTCTTCAACAAATTTTGATTTGTGAATTGGTGTTGGAAGTGGTATTATATGTGCTTTAGTGCTTTGCTTTACAATAACTTTTTGTTCTTACGTCCATGGAATAATCATAGAACTTCAATTGTTTGGGCCTTGATTTTGATTCTGCCACTACCATATATGAATGCCTATCTTTTATTTTAAGGTTGAATCCGAGATATTTTGTTTACATGGTGGACTGTCTCCATCAATTGAAACACTTGACAACATACGCAATTTCGATCGTGTTCAAGAGGTTCCTCATGAGGGTCCTATGTGTGATCTTTTATGGTCTGACCCGGATGATCGATGTGGTTGGGGAATCTCTCCGAGAGGTGCTGGATATACGTTTGGTCAGGTATTTTACTCTCTATTATGCTTTTACTTGTGAGAATTGTAGCAAAAGATAACTTTTTAGGGGGAAAAAATTTTGTTAAAGATAGCTGCTTTTCTAATCTTGGAAGAAAATAGCCGGTAAAGCTGGTTTACTGAATCTGGTCATAGGGAAAAGCAAAAAGTTCCCAGATTTACCAAAATCTGGTCGTGCAATACAGCTGGCAAATTCCGGCTTCACCAGAATCTGGCTGTTCACAAAATTACCCAAATAATCAATCCATATATTCTTGTTTCCTCCATGAAAGGCTATGTCCCTACTCTTCTGGTGCTAGAGGTTACAAATATGGCTCTTTGTTCATGATTTCTTTGGAGCACCATTTAATTAATTTATTTTTTTTAAAACGCTTTTGCAGGACATATCTGAGCAGTTCAATCACACCAATAACTTAAAACTTATTGCTAGAGCACACCAGCTTGTTATGGAAGGATATAACTGGGGTCATGTATGCTTCTTTACCACCCTGTATTTCCTGGCGTTATTTGAATTCATCTTCGGCAAATACGTCTGATCTTCTTTCCTCGTCACAGGAACAAAAGGTGGTCACCATATTCAGTGCACCAAATTATTGCTATCGCTGCGGAAACATGGCATCCATTCTGGAGGTTGATGACTGCCAAGGCCACACATTCATTCAGGTTTGTCTCTTCAACTCTTTTGCCACATGGGAAAAAAAAAAAAACTATCGATCCAAATTTTAGTCCCCATATTAATGGCCGAATCCGATTTTGGTTTTAAATCGTCCCAATCTACCAAGTTGTCCCAAAATAGTCCTTCCATCTATCTAACCGTCATAATGCCAGTGGGAATTATTTCTACTTGTCCAATTTCATCACGGAATATTTGTAGTTTTCAGTTTTGTATAATTTGGCAATTCTTCTTTGGGGTATTCATATCCTAAAAGTTGCTTCATTGCAGCGCGTACACTTATTGAATGATAAAGAGCTTGAGTGTCTACTCTTTGTTTCAGTTTGAGCCTGCTCCAAGGAGAGGAGAGCCCGATGTAACTCGGAGAACACCTGATTATTTCCTATGATGGGACAGTATATTAGTTGCTGAATTTTCAGACGCTAGTGCCTGCTAGCTGGTTTACATGTTATGTGAGCTGCTTTTGTATTTGAAATTAAGACTGCCGTTCTGCTACGGTGGCGGTCAGGTGGAGAAAAGCAAGTAAAACGGGCAGGCTAAAGCTTCCTCCTCCGGTTCATTGTGCTCAAGACTCAGCAAAGGAAGCAGCCACGGCTGGCAACGCATTCGTGTCGTATGTACCATTTCGTGCTGACAATATGGCATAATTTGTTTATTTGGTTGTCCTTTTCGTCCTTCCATTTCCAATATTTATTTGTGTTAGGATTGTCATTTTGGTGGTGTAGAGGGATGATGAGTTTACTTTATGGGTGCTTTGCTTTTTATAAATTGTTATTTTGCCGCTATTATTATTTATTAACCAAATGTGCTTATCTAGCCTTGTGTTTTTCCCATGTATAGAGAAATTGGGTGGGTTTTTTACTTGGCAAATTAGATGTTTTTGGCCACCTCTTAAAAAAAAAAAAAAGGGAAAAGAAAAGGTTGAATTCTTTTCGTATTCAAAATTTTTAGTACTAATTCAAATTCAAATTTTTTAATTACTAACTCATGGTTGTCATCATTTTATTAGTTAATATAATCAATTCATGAGGTAATCCTTTTTTATAAAAATATCAATTCACATGTTACATTGATATTCTAAAGTTAATAATTAAAATTGGTGTTTAATATTTTTCAATTTGTTCTTATCAATCAATCATATTCGGTTCATCTATGTATGATTGACTATAAAGTTAATTAATGATTGATGTATGATAGACATTTGGTTAAAAAGTGTGGTTGACATATTAATCAAACTTGAGGTATTTATTAAAACAATATTTTAAAAATATGCCATATTAATGTTATTTTTCTTGTATAAAGCACTACTATCAATATTTGATAGCAACCCATTGTATTGTTTACTCACCAAGGCCAAGGAAGTTTAACGAGTCAAAATAATGTTACTAGAATGGAGGCATCACAAGGAGCCTGACCAATAACCCCACTCCAATTACCAACGATTACCAAGGGAACACGTTAAATGGCATTTCTAAAATAACGGTTGTCAATGTCTATCTATAACGATACACCAAAAGTCATCATCTTAATATACTGACAAAAGTTTATTTTAAGTAGGTAAAAAGTTGGTGGATTGCTAAAAGTGTCTTTTTTTTTTTGGAGAAAAAGAGGTTTTGTACAGTCTTTTACAGAGGTGTTCCTAGGTAAATGAATGTTCACAATTGTGATGCAATGACTCTCGGTCGTATGATATAAGTTTCATGTTTTTGATACATGCCCTGTATGATCTGTAAAACTTGTTACAATCTCTCTCTCTCTCTCTCTCTCTCTCATGTTGCTTAAGGGGACATGGTAATCAATGAAAAACCATGCTAGGTGTTGACAGAGATCTTGTGTAAGCCAAAGGCAACATGAGAAGTTTCTTAGCCCTCCCAACACATGCTCTCTTCGTGAAGTTATCGTAATCGTTTTCCTCAATTGCATCCAAAATTTCACGGTACAGCAGCAAGGACGACCATACCTATAGATTGTCACCAAGAACACGATACAAGTCAATACCTTTTCTTTTCTAAACACTTTGAAACATTCTCTTGTTTTTACATTTTTTGTTCTAGCAGTTGTTAAATCATTTTCCTGCATTTGGACATTAGGTATGGTGATGGAGTAGGTATATTTCCCACAAAAATTATAGATATGGAATATGGAAATTGTGCCTAGAACTCATTTTGCTAGTTCCTTTGTTTCGAGAGATCAGCAAGTTTATACCGGCCAACGGCTTGCATTGTCAAGCTGAGAAGCTCCTTCTTCTGCTAGGCTGAAATAGAACCTTGCTCTTGTCATTTGTTCTTTCATGAACTCCCTCCATCTACTGGTGACCTTCTTGGAGAAAACATCCTTGTCAGATAATCCGAACTGCGCAAGCTCATCTTGAGGAAGATAAACTCTCCCTCTCATGGCGCTGTAGGAAATTTATGTAACAAAGTCAGAGAGATGCTACAAATGGAAACAAATTGCTCACAAAGATACAAACACAAACAAAAAGATCACACTGTTGATAATGCATCACTATGGGTGTTAGCGAAAGAATATGAGCTTACTCTTCCCCCACATCTCGAAGTATATTTGTCAGCTGATTTCCTATACCCAAGTAGAGTGCAGAATCATATACGCGTTTGACGGGGATCAAAGACTCCGGTGAGATTCCCATAATAGGAACACTCATTAGGCCTACAGTTCCTGCCACATAGTAGCAGTAAAGATAGAGCTCTTGGAAATTCGCGTAGCGGCATTTTCTGGTGTCCATTCTCATTCCTTCAATCATGTCAAGGAAAGGCTGCGAGTGGACAAAGAAAGGGTGAGATGGAAACAAACACCGAAAATTTCTAGGATGGAATTCGATGTGGGAAACAGGTTCTCAAAGGGAAGAAATGTAGTACCTTAATGTCTAAGGGGAACTTGGAAACAGTATCTGTGAGTGCAGCATCAAGCATGTCATAAGGGCGTCCGTCGAAGATGTCTTGAAGTCTCTCTTCCCATCTCTCCAGAGCGTCAGAGCTCATGTACGCAGCATTCGGACCGTCAACAAGTTCATCTGTCCTCCTACACCAAACTACACAGCGTAAACACAAAAAACAATTCAGCACCGTCACTTTGACAAATTCTATAGTAGAAAAAAGGAAAAAAAAAAAAAAGAAAAAAAAAAGTATGCAAGCTTTTGCAAAAAATGATTTTTGTAATGATTTTAATGGGGATCAAGAGATTCCAAAAATATGCAAAATTTATAGATGTAACTGTGACAGTGATCAAATCACTTATAACTAATATATACATATATGTGTGTGTGTATATGTGTGTTTATTGTTTTCCCAATTGATATGTGTCCATTTTGTGCTGAGCAACAAAAGAAAACTTGCCATAAATGGCCCATATGGCTCTTCTTCTTTCTTCTGTCATTAGCAATGTACCTGCATCAATATAATAGAAGACATCAAACCATGGCAATACATACATACATACAGATAAAAATTCCTCTTCATTTATCAAAGAGATAAGAGTAATCCAATACGGAGACTAAATAGTAACCATTTAATTAAAATCCAATAGCTCAGAATCCATTTGAAGACTTCCCAAGTATCTTACCAAGAAATCTTGTTAAAAGAAGACAAGGGAAATGAAATAGTACCTAGGTAGAAGGTCTTGGCATACTCTGCGCATATATTTCTGCACCTTTCATATGCTTCTTCAAGAAAGCAAGGATGGAAGTGCGCCTTTCTCTGAGCACGATCGTCGTTGTCTCTCGCGAAGTTTTTGTGGGTCCGTGTCTGCTTTTGAACGACTTCTTTGATGCGTAAATCGGTGAGCAAAATCCCCGCTTTCATCAATTCAGGAAATACTGGTATGCTGCTCTGCTTCTTAGGGGGCATACATGTCACTTCAGCTCTTGTGGTGAAGAGCCTTTGGGATTTCAATTTACCATTGCTTTGCTTCATATTGCATGGCTTAGCAGCTGAAATGGAAAGACAGGTGCTACTCATTTGAGCTGCGTTTTTCTTTTTCTTTTTCTTTTTTTTTTTCTTTTTTACACTTTTTGCTCAAGTGATTTAGTACCTGGAGATTTATCAAATAACACTCAAAAGGGTTGTTAGAAATACTTCACGGGAAGGGGGAAAAAAATAAAAAAAAAAAGACTTAAATGATTCGAAATGTTGGAACTCTCTAGGATCTCAAATGAGAGTTATACTTCTCTCTCTCTCTCTCTCTCTCTCTCTCTCTATATGTATATATATATTATATCAATCTTTAATATAAGTAGTGATTTTGAACTTTGAAGCATAGTACAATATATGACGTAAATGTGGTCCACTAAACATTTAAAGGTCTAATTACATAATATATTATATGATTTTGCTATTGCAGTTTCCAAATATTGTTTTTAATAGTTACTTACAAGAGCCAACCTATGTTGGCTAAAGAGCAAACAAAAAGAAGAATACAAATTAGTAATAAGTGACTTGTTAGAATTGGCGACGTCAAGTTACTAAGTGGAATAATAAATGGCTGTGAGGGAGGTTAAACTTAGTTCTTTTCTAAATTGTTTTATCAGATAGAATGTGGTACAATTATATGCATATTTCTAATAGTGTTAATTTCAAACTCACAAAAAGACATTAAACGTTTAGTAGGTGCTAACAGGAATAGCGTAAACTACGAAGATGCTAGTTTTGTCGCTAAGTTGGCTGCCCAAGGCATTCTTGGAGACACTGTCTTGTTATGCAGTCTAATTTTAGAATCTATATCAACTCTGATGCCCCCTTTGTAGAACTTTTTTTTTTTTTAATCTTTAATTACTTGTATTTATTCTTTTATGTGTATATGCATTTCTAGTGTTGTGAATGAGTTTACAAAGTTGAATTTTAGCCGTTTAAATTGGATAATGATTTTTCAACAGACTTTTATTATAAAACAGATTAATGTTAATATAAGTAGTACCAAGTGAGAAAATTGGCTGATGAAATGCTTCTCTTTTTAAGAAGTGATTGAAAGGTGCCAATTGACCACTTGGTTAATAGTATGGGGTAGGGTGGGATGAGACGGTTTCGACTTCTATTTTTGTCCATTTTTATGTCCCATTTAATAGTATTATGACATATAGATTAAAGAATATTAGAGTTATAAATATGAGTCGGGTTAGATGGATGGAATTGACCTATAACCGGTCTCTTTACAAACTCATGGACATAGACACTAGGGCAGTGTTAGCTCAGTCCTAATGTCTAGGCTGGGTTGGGTCCAAAGCCGTTGGGCCAAGGCTTTGGACCTGCGAGTGGGCCAGATATATATTTATTTATTTATTTATTTTCAGTTTTTACATAAAAAAAATTTAAAATTTCTTATAAAGTTATGGGTTAGGCTGTAGGGCTAGGTTGGGCCACCATTTACATACCTGGCTTAACCCACTTTATATAGACGGGCTCAACTTGGCCCATATTTCTCTTTAGACCCATTGGACTAGGCAGACACCTCATATTTAACAATATCATATTATATGCATAGAAGGTCGTACTTGCTAATTAATGTAACATAATATTAAAGTTAAAAAAAATGGGTACAAGCTAATGAGAGGACCTTTTTTTTTAGGAAGAATGAAATAGGTGACAGATTTTAGAAAATAATTGAATTAAATAGTAGGTTGTCAGATATTTATGATAAATAATAAATTTATTATATAATTAATTTATTTAAATTAGATTTATTAACAAATGATAAATTTACATATTAAAATAAATTATTTATTTATGTCTTATAAATAAATCATTTATCTAATACTAATAAAATTTTTGTTCATAAGATATATATGCTATTTACTATAAATATATTAAATATCTATTATTTATATGAATTATTTTCTGAAAACTGTTATTTAATTTTATTTCCTTTCCTTTTTTTCCTTTTAAGTACAGGGTATCAATTTGGTATAATCTAAACCCTGAGTTACGAATCCAGGAATTCAGTAAAACATAAGGTACCAAAATATAATTTCCCCTTAAATTAATTTGGTTGGGTTACTTTCTAATTCTCTAATGTTATATTCAATCTAATGCAATCTACTCATCATCATGAAGCTTGTGGTGTTTTCCTGTTACTTGTGCTCACCAGTATTTTTGTTTCCGAAATTCTCATTTGTAGATCCAATGATTAGAATGTTAACTGCATGGCTTCTAGGTTTCACTTCTCACAGTGGTTTGGTTTATATCCCAGTTAGGGAAAAAGACATGTTTGGTTTTTTTCTCCACAACTCCAACAATTAGCAGTCTGAATGGATCTTTCCACAACAACATTCGATAATTCCAAACATGGCGTGATCAAAATTCCAAATTATTATTGTTATTTAATAGTTTACATATTGTCAAAATCGTTGATTTTTCGATGAATAATATTAAGAACGTTAGTTTTAGTCTTAATTTTTGAGTATTAATATACGTGATATATAAGTTTTCATTTTTTTTTTATGTTGGTAAGTTTAAACAACTGTTATATCAAGTATAACTAAAATATTGTGTTTATTATTGAAAAAATGATAACCCACTGTCATTTAAGTTGGTCTTCATATATTGGAATTAGAATTGATATTATTAGTATTATCCTTTTTCATTTGATAAGTTGCAAATAAAATCAAAGCTTTTTTATTTGACAAAATACATTGAAGACAAATTCTCATATGTCATGTTTCTTCCAATAAAAGAAGTTCGATAAAAAAGGAAGTCGTTCCATTGGGTGCCTGATTTGTGTGCCTAAAATTTACAAGTGCCACTATGTCAAGCAATTTGCCAACCCACAAGTCACCATAAATGACACCCCCTTTTGGTCTAATATAATACAGAGAATAGTAGGTTTGTTTTACCTTCATTTAAGTTAGTCATGTCTTAATCTTCTAATGAAAAGAGAATTAAGAATAATAGGGACTTAAAGTCAGAAGTAATCCTCACAACAAGTTGCCTAAATTTCTAACAGTTGGGGTGATTATCTTCTTCTCTCTGCAATCAGCAACTAAATTCAATGTTTCTCTTATTGGTTTTTGCTGCTCCATGATAATGTCAAATGACCATCAAATTTCTTTTCAAGGTTTTATACATGGAAATTTTTTTCTTTTTTTTTTTTGTTTTTCAACAAATTAATCATAAAAACTATAAAGAAGTAATACCTAATAAAAGAGAAACTATTCAATCACTACAACAAATAGGGTTTTTTACACTAACAAAAAGTCGTCGTAAAAAACCTAAAGTCGTTACAAATATTTCTTTTGTAACCACAAGTCCTTCAATTAAATCGTCGTACATAACTGGTCACAAATACATTATTTACTACGATAAGTCATAGTCATAATTATAATAGCAATAATAGTTTTCACTAAAAAGTCACTGCAATTATTTCATTGAAAATCTCGTTGGCATGACATGACATCAATTTTTAGCAATGACATTTTCAAATTATATCATTGCAAATAATCATTCTATTGTCGATATGGCAGCAATATTTTGTGAGAACTTTTAAAAAATATCATCGCAAATAATTTTGTATTTTATAGTTATTTACGATGACTTTTGTTGTTGCAAATGTAATTTTTTATTTTATTTTTAATAATAATAATAATTTATTAATTTGTTATTAATTATTAATAGAATTTATTATCATATATTGAATTCAAATATTAAATATAAAATAATAGAATTATGATAATGAAAATAAATTAATATTAAAAAAGACAAATGACGATAAATTATCTTATTAATAAAATAAAACCAAACATTATAATATAAGTATAATGTAAATAAATAAAAAAACATCTAGATAAATAATAATAAGTACCTATCTAATCCTCTAAATTAGCTGCATCATTAGCATTATTATCGTTATCATCAGTAGCATCTAAGGAGGTAGGGGACCTGAAGGGACACAAGGCTTAAGGCGAATAAGGGGTGGGAATTTGATGTTTGGATGCATTTGGGCCATCAACTCTTGCATCACTCTCTGGCTCTCGTAAACTTGTAGGCTTTGCTCATATTGTCTTCACAAATAATCTTCCACATGCGTCAACATGCACCAATGATGTTTCGTTCGATTAGGAACTAGAGGATGAAGAAGTGCCAAAGAGAATCCTTCGTGGGAGTGAGGGACCCACTTCAGTCTTGGGTCCTCTATGCATACTGAGGGCTTGTTACATGATTCCCTTCTTGTTCTCCACAAGTGCATGTGAGTTGGAAGCAGACTGTGTCTTCTGAGTTTCTTTTTCCCCTTCCATAAGATGCTACACAAATGAAAAGAAATATATGTTATAAATACACAATCTAATTTAAATAAAGAAAGATATATAATAAAAAAGAAAAAATACTTGCAAAAGTTTGTTAAGCGTGGGGGTTAATCCAAGTATTCTAGTTAAGATGAATGTCGTCCCAATTGTCTATAGTAGACATCGACTATTGGGTCTCCATGTTGGCTTGTCCAATAATTTGAATGTGTTTGAATAGTCTAATCGACTATCAAAGTTAAATTCTATATCGAATAAACCATTAAAAAAAACACTAATCTTGTTGTCACAATGCAGGGAGTACGACACCCAATCATGTAAGCTCAACCACTTTTAGTTGCTATGATTATTTTTATTTATGCCTAACTTTTTTTTGTTAGTAAATTTGAAATTTTTATATATAACAAATCACTAATATAATAAATTTACATTACTTGAAACTTGTCAGATATGAACTTAGTACAACAAGGAACCTAGTAATCTTGATTCCTAAGGTTCTTTAGGTAGTTGGCTCTAGGTTTCCTCTCATTTGTTGCTTCACCAACAGCTTTGAAGTGCTTATAGAGGTCACTCTTCTAGTCTTTGTAGCATTTAGCAGTCTCTTTATCAACTACAGGATAGAGACTCCTGTCCTAATGCTCGTAATCAAGAAGAAACAGATCATGCAATGCAATCAACATGTCATCGCAAATTAAAAGTTTACACCACCAAATATTCCACCACTTTTTTTGTGAAAAATTAAATTTCTCTAGTATTTACGACAACATGTCATTACAAATACTTTCACAAATAAATAGCTTTAACTTGTCAACGCGAACTGTGATCAACTGCTAGTTGTGACGATATTGTTGTTGTAAATGACAACCAATGGGCACAAACTAAGTTTACGCCATGTTCCTTTTGGTGACAAAATAATATTTGCAACAAAATGTCGTCGTAAATATGTACGGCCAACTTAATCAATTTTCGTGATGAAATGTTGTCGCTATTAATCAAGCTTATGCGACAATATGTGGTTGCTGAAAGTAATTGCCACAACAAGTCTGATGTATACAAATTCCATGTATAGGATTTTCTTTTTTTTTTTTACCATGTATAAACTGTATATACAACTGTGATGTCTCTACGAGGAGTTCTTTATCCTAATCAGAGAAATAAAGGGTTTCACTTGTTTATCTTCAGACCATTTGCCAAAGGCCTAAAGGCTGCCAATACCACAGCAAATTTACAAGCAAGAAATCCCATCATACCAAATATAACTTCTTTCGGTGTTAACACCATCAGAAGATCTTCCGAGCTATAATTAACTGCAATTAACACAAAACCAAACGCCAATGCAAGGCTGGATATCGGGCCCTTAAAGCCCCCGAATGTTTGCTCAGTTCCTTTTGTATCTTCAGAACTCGATTCTGCCACTGATATTCCATCGACAGATCTCTGCAGTAGAAGCAGATACAAGAAGCCAGCAACCCCACCAGTTAAAAAGGCGAGAGCTTCACGTTCTCCAGCTGAGAAAGATGCAGCCGATGTACCAATACAGATAAAAATGGCGTCATAAAGTAGCAAAGAGAGCTTAAGATCAGTGTATTCCTTCATGCTCTTCTCGCTCGATAAACATTGGTTTGCAAGTGAAGTAGGCTCAAGAAGGCTTCTAGTAAACAAGGTGGAGGCATCAACTCCAGAAAGCTCGGTGACACGACAGGGTCTGAGTTCCAGCATGGAAACATTAGTTCCCTCCCCAAGCAGAACATCTTCGGCTTCAAATTCGTATCTGAAACCAATGTATTTAAGTTCATCTTCGTCTTTCTCTTCCAATGATCTTTGATACCCGTGAACGACAGTCAAGCCTACTCCGCCTAACCTCCATTGGCCTGCCCATAGAAAGACAAAAGAAAATTTGTTGTGATCCTTTGATCAAACAGCACTACAAGTAAAAGCTAAAATTTCATTTCTAGTGCTAAAGCAACTTCTGCTGCAAGGGCATGATTACTGAATTGAAATGGGACGTAACCGCAATGGAAGGAAACGAATACGAAAAGCAGCAACGGATTTCATTTCTAGTGTTTATTTGTCTATTAGGAAGTGGAATGCAGGAATAGGAATCCTAATGCTTAATTTCTAAAATATCCTTGTCATGTAATTATTTGGTGAAAAATTTGTAAGGCTTAAAAAAAATACTTTGGTGTTTATTCGAATTCAAAGGAAAATGATACGAGGGATTGACGTTCTCTTTTCTCATTTCCTTAGTTAGATAAGCCCCGCCAAATTAGCAATCCTGATTTGTTATGAAACATGCCTCTAAGTTTAGACAATCTTTCTATGCAATTTGAAAAAGTGAATTTATAGACAGAAACCTTTACCATTGTAGACAAGATGTAATTGCGCAATGCATCATGTAGAAACTAAGATTTAGCAGAGACAAACCCGATTCAACGCCGATCCAAATGGCTTCAAATCTCCCAAGTTGAGGACCTTCAAAAGTGAATTCATCCACAGAACCTCTTTGAAAACGAAGCAACTCATCACCGGAATCCGCAGAATTATGTCCAACCAAACTTGCAGATATTCTCTGTAATATGGAATCACCATTTTCATCTATCAAACACACTAGTACTCCAGCACTCGAGTCGCTGAGACTCGATGCGGAGAAATTACTAGTATTTAACATAACCTTATACAAAGACCGGGATTCGCCATTGCGAAAACATGGGAGAAGCTTGTCTAGAGAGGTATCAGTAGTAAAGAGTTTAACGTCTGCTGGCTGCAAGAGGCGGGCAGGCTTTGCATAGTCCCGAAAATCTGTAGCAAATAAGAAGGACACTTTCAGTTGTTTAGAGCTGAGGAATTTGAAAACGACAGAGAAAAAAAAAAAGATGGCTAAGTGACCTTGGAAATCAGATTGTTTGGAACGACACCAAGTTTGTGATTGTGACCGTGTAAATGGTGAGTGAAGCCTCTTGAGACGACGTGGGAATGAGAGGAAACGTCTTGCAGAGATTGCAACGGACTCCATTACTCTCTTCAGAATTGAATTGAGGAAGACCAGGTTCAGGACTCAGGAAGATATTTTGCAGGTCCATAGAGGAGCATGATTTTAACTTCTACTTAAAAAAATTTTCATCGTTCAAAAACAAGCGTTTGTAGTCCAACGGTTAGGATAATTGCCTTCCAAGCAATAGACCCGGGTTCGACTCCCGGCAAACGCAATTTTTAATTTTAATAACTTTTCGTTTTTGTAACGTAAAAAGAAGTTTTTGTTTGGTTTTGCTCTTAAAACAAAAAATATCATCCTCTTAATTGAGGACTGACAGGGAGAAGGAGTGATTGAAATTTATGTAATACGAGTTAAATTGATTTAAATATTAAAAATTGAAAAAAAAAAAAAAGAAATAAAAAAGATTATAATAATTGTATGGGTACGGGGGAATAGATTAAAATTTATATATTATGAATTGATGTTGATTTCAAAAATAAAAATTAGAAGAAAAGGAAAAAAAAAAAAAAAATATATATATATATATATATATATATACTATAACAGCCCAACCAATCTAGCAAATGCGCTCTTATGAACATAACTTCAACATGTCTACATTTGGAACCCAACTTCAACATGTCTACATTTGGAACCCAACTTCAACATGTCTTGTCTCTGCTCCTTCTTTTGTTTCTCTTTCCCTCAACAGCTTTCCGTGTCTAGACGCTAACTTCTACACCCATCGTCTTTATTTCTCTTCCTTTTGTTTTCCTTTTAACTTCCTACACTTAGGCTTACAAAGCAAAATCTCTTTTTCTTCGATAATCTCTTTGGTTGACATACCTTCGTTTTGCTTTGTAATTTTGTTCTCTCTTCTGGCAATCAAGGACCACAGGTTTATTCCCTCACAAAGGATCGCAAGGTGGTCCGTCTCTCTCTCTCTCTTTCTCTCTCTATTTAACATTTTATTGAACAATTTGCTATGTAGGTTGGATCTGCCTACTTATTTTTTTATTTTCATTACACCGTTGTGAAGAGAGTGATTGCAAGTTTTTCCATTAAGTTTTCTTACTCTGTGTGTGTGTGTGTGTTTCTTTTTTAAATAATTATTTTAGGATGTTTTTGCCTTTGCTTTTTCGAATTTGTTTGTTTTGGATTTGTTTGTTTTGGTTGATTTTTGTTGGATTATTTGAGTTGCTTACTCATTTATTTTATTTTATTTTCTTCGAGAGAATTTTAGATATATTTATTATAATTAGACGTGTATGTAGACTTAAATTGTCTAACATAAATAAAAGAACGATAAACACATAAAACATAAAGTTAACTCAATTTTTCTTATTTTAATTTACATATTTTTTTTAATGTTTTTCTCGATTTGATTGTGTCGTCATGACCCTTTTTCATCCTAACTTGTTATTTGGATTCATATCTTGCATATTAGACTGAAATTGCTTTACAATATTACAATAAGATGTTAATTTCTTATTAGCTTCATATTATCAATAAGTTAAAAGTTCACATTTTGGCCTCCAATTCGTGAGACAACAAATATCAAAGCAATTCTTGATCAAATCATGACAGCAAAATCATATTATATACATATATACATATACATACATATATATACATATATATATATAGACACACACATGCCAAACACAACACAAGCCCCCCCAGGTCCCAGCCACAATGGCAAGTTCTCATACCCACGCAACATCCTACGTCTTGGAAAGTTGAGCTACATGCAGAAGTGGGAGCCAATTATCTCTAAATAAACATTAATCAACCAAAATATACCAGCAAAAAACATGAATCAACCAAGCATAAAATCAACTTTATAGAGCATCATTTATATTGTAGTTCCCTTAAAAATGAAAAAAAAAAAAAGATGACGTCTTAAATATTAAGTTTATGAACAATTCTGTGGCGTGGGTTTTTAATTTTTTTTTAATTTTTTATTTCCATCTGTCAGTTATTTATTATATTATGTTAAACTTTATTTTTATATGAGTTTGATCAAATTTTATGCCTAACAAAACTCCTACTTTTAGATATACAACCTTTTATTAATATAAGGCCTTTTATAGCAATGCTTGTAGTCCAATGCATAATAAGATTAATTAATTTGGCCCTTGACTCGATCAAGAGCCTTAGGCAATTACCTAAATTGCCTTATAAGCATATTCCTTAGGATTGAGGCGCTGCGTTTATTCTCAAGAGAATAGGTTCGCTTAAAGGATCTTCAATATATATTTATTGTAGCATATTTAGAGTCTTTTTGATAACGTTTAAGAAGGAATATGCTAATGCTAGTTGTAATCACAAACCTCTTTTTTTTTTTTTAAAGAAAAAGAGAAAAAGAGGACAAAGTTGAAGTTGAAAGAGAGAGTTCCAAATAATGAAAAATCAAATTAGTAAAGTTTATCAAATATGAAATAGACAAGATGGACCCTTACTCATGACATTTATAAATAATATTTTTATTGGAAAGAGACAAGCCATGACATTTATAAATAATATTTTTGAGTTTTATCATATATGAAATAGACAATATTGGACCTAGTTTTCAATCACAAAAGTAAAAAGTCATAAAAAAAAAAAAAAGAATTGTTGGATCCTTACTCATGACATTTATAAATAATATTTTTAAGTTCAAAATATTTTATAAATTATAAACTTAAAAAAATTAAAACGGATTAATGAATTAAATATAAGATTGAGTTTAAATTTAACATTTTAGATTTGAATATATGATTTAAACAAACTCTAAATCTACTCAAATGTCTAAAATCTACTTAAAATATGTGTTTTTAAAATTTTGCTACCATAAATTTTTTGTGTTTTAATTCCTTATTCTGTTGGGGGCTTCTTCTTTCCCTATTGTGTCTCTTTTTTTCTTATTTATTTTTTATAGTTATGTATTATATCTAGTTAATATCATATTATAATGAAAATATATTTAAAAATGAGAAAATAGGTTAATCAGTCTATTTTAATCGTTTAATTTAATAAATGATTAAACTTTTTTTATTTAATAAAATGGTCTCATCTTTTCTTTTTTTAAGATTTGATTAATCATTAATTGACTATAATTAATTAATAATTAATTATCATTCATTAATTAACTATTAAAAAATATCTTTTCAATAATTTTTAAAAACTTGAAACCACTTTTTAAAAAAACTTCTAAAGATTACTTAGCTCTAAATTCTTTAAAAATAATAGAATTTATTATATACACATATATTTGTTAAAGATATATATATATGTATATAGCGCCATGTGCCAGATATATATTTTATACTCTTATCATAAAATCGTCTCCGTAAGATTATTATTTTTAAGGATAGAGCATTGGGAATTTTTTTATCTTTATTCATCTATTTTATTTTAAATTTAAAGAATATGAACATTCAAACTCTATTCTTTTAATAAAATTAAATGTTAAATTATTATTAAATTATTTTTATAATTATTTATAGTGTATTTGGTATACTTTTTTTTTATATTGCATTTAAATGTAATGTAATTTTTTTCCAAATACAAAAGCAGTTAATTTAAATACCAATCATATCACATTTTAAATCCAATGTAATTACTATTCATTATTTCACTTTTTCTATTATTTTTATTAATTACATTATATATTCTCTCTTTCCTTTTTTTCTCTCTATTTTTACCTATCATATCACATATTTATTATTAAAATATAATTCAAATACTTTTCACCCAAATACACATTGCATTCAAACGCAATACTAATACTTTTCCTCCAAATACAAATTACATTCAATGTATTGATTTAAATGCAATGTAAATGCAATGCGTTCACCAAATGGAGCATTAGTAAAAGTTATGGAATGTTTGGTAAACGCATTATGTTTTAATTATATTTGAATGTAATTCATTTTTTAAGTGTTGTATTTGGTCGAAAAGTATTTGTTTTGTATTTAAATGAAATGTGTGTTTGGATAAAAAGTATATTAGAGTTGAAAAGTTGATGTGATTGGTAAAAATAAAGATAAATAGTGGAGTTAAAAAATTAATGTAATTATTTTTAAAAAAACTTTTAAATAATAATTATTTTTGTAATATTGATGAAAAAGACTACAGTTGAATGTAAAATTTTATATTTAGTATAAAATTATATATATTTAAATATAATTAAAATAATAAAGGTGTATCGTTTAAAAAAAAAAAAAAAAGGAAATCCTTTCATAGAAAAATAACAAAAAAGGGTGGAAAATGAACACGTTGAAGTTATGGTATAATCGCCGCAATAATTCAAGATTAAACCACGGTACAACGTGTTCCACGTCTCTGTCATTCGTACTCCAAACTCTTTTGTCTTTTCACTTTTTCTCTCTGCCCCTCTCTCTCTCTCTCTCTCTCTTTTTGAGTCATATGTTATTTTGTTTATTATTTATTTAATTGAGGGGTGACAGTAAGAGTGAGAGGATTAGCCAAAAAATAATAAAAAAAATCATGTCCTGAAATTCCCAGTTTGACTATGTCCTCTTCCCAATCTCACATCTCTCCTCATCCTCAACCTTTGGTTTCAGTGCTCTCCAACGTTAGTCTGGTAACTCATTTCTTCTTCTCCAATTTGTTTTGTTTTAACCTTTTCCCATAGTGTTTGTTTTTTTGAATCTGTTTGGTTTCCCAGAAAAGTAAAAAAGAAAAAAAATAAAAATAAAGTTAGGATTCTTTTTTAATCATGATGATTTGACAAAGACTGATTACTTTTATTGGTCTGTGCATTGATTCTGATTTGTGACTTATCTCTTATTCTGATTCCGATTCTTACTAAAATTAGAGCCTATCCACCCCATTGAAGGAGGGTCTTTTTTAGTTATACATTAATTGCCTAAAGATTCCATTTTTCCTGAGAGATCTTTTAGTTATTTTCCATTTTCTGACAAATGAAATTATTCTCGCGTCTATAATAATAATAATAATAATCATAATAATAATAATAATAAAGTGGAGAGATACTTGTTTATAATTTCTGCCATTGGTTGTGCCTTTTATTTTCATCCACCTTGTTTGTTAGTTTCTTTTTCAGAAGAAACATGTTTTTCTTAAGACCTTTTGAGATCATCTAACCCCAATCAGTCATTTTGAACCTGGCGACTTTGCTTGTTTTTGATCCTTTGAACAACTAATTCCAATTTCCATTTTGCCTGATTTTTTTTCAGCCTTTTTGATAAGTGATTATCCTAACCAAAACTAGGAATTGGTTTTGAACAATTAACAGATCTTCTAGCTCAATCCTGGTGATGGAAATCCAATCAAACGATTCTAGCAATCCCAGTTCAGGACAAGAGAAACCGCCACAAAATGAGGAAGCCGCTGTTATCAGTGCTTCTCCAGTTGCTTGGGGACTGCCCGTCTCCTCCAACCACACTAATGCAGCTCCAAATGCAAAGAAGTTGACCCTGCTTCCTCTCATCTTCCTCATTTACTTTGAAGTTGCCGGCGGGCCCTACGGTGAGGAGCCTGCGGTCCAAGCAGCCGGGCCCCTCTTCGCCATCCTCGGCTTCCTCATCTTTCCTTTCATCTGGAGTGTCCCTGAGGCTCTCATCACTGCTGAGCTATCCACTGCTTTTCCTGGAAATGGTGGCTTTGTTATTTGGGCAGAGCGCGCTTTTGGCCCCTTCTGGGGTTCCTTGATGGGGACATGGAAGTTCCTTAGTGGGGTCATCAACATCGCTGCCTTCCCGGTTCTTTGCATCAATTACTTGGAGAAGATTATTCCAGTTCTCGAATCTGGCTGGCCGAGGTACCTTGCACTCTTTTTATCGACATTGTTCCTTTCGTTTCTCAACTATACCGGTTTAGCCATTGTTGGATACACTGCAATTGTACTTGGTATTGTTTCTCTTTCTCCGTTTATTTTGATGTCTCTGATTGCAATTCCGAAGATTCAGCCTCACAGATGGACCAGTTTGGGCCAAAAGGGTGTTAAAAAAGATTGGAACTTGTTCTTTAACACCCTCTTTTGGAACTTGAATTTTTGGGACAATGTTAGTACTTTAGCCGGTGAAGTTGACAAACCCCAGAAGAATTTTCCCATTGGTCTGTTGTCAGCAGTCATATTCACTTGCTTAGCTTACTTGGTGCCTCTCATTGCCGTAACCGGAGCAGTTTCTGTGGACCAAAGTCTATGGGAAACTGGCTTCCACGCTGACGCTGCAGAAATTATTGCTGGTAAGTGGTTGAAAGTGTGGCTTGAAATTGGTGCTGTGTTGTCTGCCATTGGACTCTTTGAAGCCCAACTAAGTAGCAGTGCCTACCAAGTACTTGGCATGGCAGATATTGGATTTGTGCCCAAGTTTTGCTCTATCCGTTCGAAGAGGTTCAACACTCCATTTGTGGGAATCTTGGTTTCAACTGTGATTGCTCTTGCAACCTCGTATATGAACTTCACAGTCATAATTTCGTCAGCAAACTTCTTGTACAGTTTGGGCATGTTGTTGGAGTTTGCATCCTTTGTTTGGCTGCGAAGAAAAATGCCATTGTTGAAGAGGCCATACCGGGTTCCAATGGGGTTGCCGGGTTTGATAGTCATGTGTTTGATTCCATCAGCATTTCTCATATTTGTGATGGCAATTGCCACAAAGACTGTGTTCTTGGTGAGTGGTATTATGACTGTAGCAGGGATTGGCTGGTTTTTATTCATGAGATTTTGCAAGTCAAAGAAATTACTAGAGTTCAATGAAAACGAACTAGTCCATGAAGGATCATCATTTGGATGATTTTTTACAGCATTCAGTAGTTGGCTTGTCCAATGAAGAAATGTTATAAATGTAAGTATACTCTTGTAAGGATATATGGGAAAGTAATATGATTTTCTTTTTATTATTATTATTATTTGTTTATCAAAAGTTAACGGTTTTATTATTATAATTATTTATTTATTTATTTTTTCATGCAACCAACTCCCCTGTTCCATTACCACGACTGATCATTACTTTCCAGATATCCCTTTCAAGATTCATGCTGTTACTTTGATATGGACTTGGCATAGTAATATCTGTTTGAGTGGTTAATTTCAAATTTGGTAAGCAATTCTATGTTGATATTGGGACTCCTATTCATAAGTTTTGATACTTAAATTTCTACTAAATTGATACGTTTGACTTCTAAAGTTTTAAAACTAGTATTCCTCTAAATCCCCTTCATTAGCATGGAAGCATGGAGAAGAGACTCTCTTAGTGCCCACAAAGGAGAATTTCCAAGAGCTGAAAGACCAAGAGAAGATAATTTTTTTTTACAACGCAATTTAATAGTACACAAAAACAACTATTATTGTTCATAAAATGATTCTAAGTAGTATAAAAGTGCAGGAAGGGGGGAAAAAAGTTGAAAAGATAAACATGATATTCAACAATTTCAACAAGGTATTCTTGTACGGTTTGGAATTTATGTTGTTGATCTTTTCATCCCTTTCTGTTTTTTTGGCTGAGAAGAAAAATGCCATTGTTGAAGAGCGTGTTCTTATGTGGTTATGATGCCTTTTTCCCTCCTCTAAAGATTTTTCTAGTCAATGAACTTGCTGTGTTCTTTTCTTGTTTGTAATGCAGAAGAGCTTCTTTTTTTCCCATTTTTTTTTAATTGGGATATTCCTACCCAAAATTCTTCCCTCCCATCTATTGAGCTAGCCCAAATAGGGTGCAAAAGAGTTACCTCAGACTTCTCAAAGAAAGTGTAGAAGTTGTTTCAACATTCAGTGTGAAAAAAACTTACAAATAGAAGTTCGTTTCAGCATTAACGAATTTATCGTATTTCATAACTATTTGGGAAAATAAATGAAGAAATTGACTATTTAGATATCATACAAAGTATGACAATAGGTGAAATTTTTTTATACTAATATGATAGTCTATCTAAAGATGAACAAAATGATTCTACAAAATTCTAACATCATGAAAAGCGAAAACCACTTATCACTGGGTCGAGCACTTCTTCATGCGAGATCCGACATGATTGAAGCATATATTTCGAGCTTCTGAGGATTCTCCTTTGTACCTCTCCAACTCGACTTCTAGAGCCTTCATCTTGTGATCTAGCATTTCGTGGATGCCTTTCTCATATCTAATTGCTTCAAAACCAAGAAAAGCTTTCATTGGAAAATTATCTTCCAAGTACTGACCAATGTTGAAGCCTGTAATCCCGTTAATTGACCTCATGTAGGAATTGTAGTGTTTATGTTGTTCCAATGTGACATCTTCGACCTTAGTTTTGCACATTCTATCAATGAAAATACATAACAAAGTAGAGGTGACGCTCCTCATGGCTGATGATAAATGCCGATGGCCGCCGAGATCTCCATACTTGCGAAGCATTGTTTATAAAATAGGAGCCAACGTAATTGGCACCATGTAACCATCAACATTCTCAACCTTTTGCCTTAAATTCCTGTCAGCTAATTTTAATAAACCTTCTTCAGGTGTGAAGTGAATAAGCTCCCTACAAAACGTATAAATATCAACATCTTTAGTGGAGAAAAATTGTTTCATTCTATCAAGATCTTCAATAGATCCTTTGACCTATGACGATGATGAACCAATTCGATTCTATACGCAACTGGTCCCATCGGCTCTCTCCTAAGGCCTTGAGCTCCACATCTCTCCCTTTATTGCCGTCTTAATCTATATATAAACAAGACCGGACATCCAAAACTAAGTTTATAATTATCTGCAATTGAATATAATAAAAGGGCAATGGTACATATTGTTCTGAAAATTATAATTCTTAAGATAGCATACCTCGTGAATTAAGCAATGTATGTGAGCAGCATATCTGCATTCTTCACAGCAATAAATATGAAATGATCTATCCATTTCTTCTTCACAAGCATCACAATAATATTTTTGATCTAAATCATTTTAAAATGAAATGATCGATCCATTTCTTCTTCACAAGCATCACAATAATATTCTTGATCTGAATATTTTGAAAGATAGAATAATTAGACAGAATCAAAGGATGCAAGTGGTACCTGTATTTGACGGTTGATGACAATGAACCACATAAAAAGTGAAAATTGAAAACACACGACTCAATGCAATGAAATTGAAAGGATCGAGTACAATAATTTCATTAAGAACAATTTCAACACCTTCCTTGTAAGGTTTTTGACAAGCACCACACTGGATTTCACAAGAAGAATTCTCTGCTAAAGAAAGCAAATGATCGTGACTTGGACATGCCACAATCGTGTCAATGAAAATACATTAATCTAAACACAAGTTGAATTCACAACCATCTTCACGAATCTAAAAATAAACCTACAAACTTTTCTACAACAAGAATGACAAAGGAGCATGAGAGAGTGGTGTGACTAAAAAGGATGTCTAATTTTTTTCTCGCAACTCTACAGATGATTTATGGAAAAAATTTTCACATTCTTTGAAAGTGCAAGAGTAGGATGAACCTTACCAGTCTGATTAGCATGCGAGGCATTTAGCTCCTCTTTTGTCGTGTTGCTCCATCAGGATCATCGGCTCCTGATGACAGGCACACATATTGAACAACACCATGTTTTTGATCGCCGTCAATGATGGATCTAGAAATCACGAGAGCAGAGCTGGTGATATGCGTCAAGACATTCGTTCCGTTTGAACGATTTGTCACTGTAATAGCAACAGCTGCTGTTGTTTAACAATCTCTTAGCAAGCAAGAGATGGTGGAATGGCTGCAACGGATGAGTTTTTATCTTAGTGCCTAAAAAGAGCTTAATTCTGAAGAAATCCCTTTGCAATCTTTTCTTTTTCTTTCTCTTTACTTTATTAAAGGTATTCTCTTCTGATTGTCTCATTACTTTACAGCTAAAAAATTTCATTCTTCCCCCACCAAGTAAGGAAAGAATAATTCTCCTTCATTATTATTATTTTTAAGCCTTATTTCCCAACCTTATTTCCCTTGGTTATTAATCAGAAGTTCCTTTTCTTTTGTCTAATCTCTTTAATATTACAATCTAAATCAAAACATGGTATCCAAATTTGACACCAAATCGAAATTTAGTCCATGATATTTAAAACGTTTCAAGACTAGCTCTAAACAATTTTGATTTGGCAAGAAAGTTACATTTGATTTAGAACCTGATCATAACAGATCATACAACACCCCATAGGCCATTTAAGTGAGGATATCCCAAATATTTCTATGGCTTTGAAGGTTTGATTAGTTTAGAAAAATAATAAACACATCCCAAATATTTCTATGGCTTTGAAGGTTTGATTAGTTTAGAAAAATAATAAACACACCAATTTGAATCCTAATTTTTGAATATCAATTTATATAATAAGTAAATTGTCATTCTTTTATTAATAGGTATTTTAAAGATTATTACATCAATTAAATTTATCTACCAATAAAAATAGAATAATTAAGCACTATATGAATATTAACATTCAAAAGTTGATATTAAAATTGACGTAACTATCATTAATTAATAACTCGTTTAAAAAGAGAGTAAGATTGAAACAAACATTCTATTCTCGCTTCAAACGTGTGCTACACAGGTTGACTTTAATCATGAATATTACATGAATTGCCAACCTCACATGAATCTCGTGCTATTTTCCATCAAATTTTAAGCAATCATTTGAAAAATAGTAAGGTTAGTTCCAAAAATGGTCTGCAAACTTTATTCGAATCTCACATTTTTTATAGTCTGCAAAATAAAAGCAGGGACCGGTGGGGTGGGGGTGTTGGTGGGTGGGGTGTTGGGGCCTGGTCCCTCTAGCTTATTTTTATTATTATTATTTTTTAATATAGTGTTTTTTTAATAAATTTTAATATAATAGATATGTGTATAAATTAATCTTGTCCCCTTAAGTTAATAATTCTCTATATTTTATGGGCAAATGATCTAAATTTTAATAAATAAAACAGTTTGGTTAAAATGAAAATCTCAAAAATACCTAAATAACGCACACCTTTGTAACCTTTGGAATTTTACTCTACCTATAATGATTTCAGGATCTTTACCATCTTTTAAGAAAAGTTAAATATCAACGTAATATGTCTTTTTAAAAATATTCCTAACCAGTCAAAAAGGGATTATGGTATCAGTTAACAATCCTTCTAAATACTGTTTGGTATTCTGCTAGATTTTTAATATTTAAAATTAGATTAGTTCAAATATTTTTTTGAAATTTATTATTTCAAAAATATTATTTGTTATATGATTTTACTTTAAAAACAAACTATCATAACTATTATTGTTTTAAAAAATTAGCACAAAAATGAAAATAATCAAAATACTAAATATATTATATCACAAAAATTTACAAAAATAACAAAATAAAAAATAAATAAAAAGAGCATATTTGCGCCATCCTTTCACGACGATCAATGACGAGATTCACTAGCAGATATCATGGTGTTTAATAGCTGTAAATGCAGTGGAGAGAGAAACAACAAGGGGAGACAGAGGAAGAGAAAGGAGAGAGAGGATAGAGACCGGGGGCCGAAACAGCATGTATAAGAGATCACTACAACGAGTGATGTTTGCTAATCATGACGTAGTGTTATCGATTGTTCACAGAGATGTTAGTATAATTTTAATTAAATTTTTTTCAATTCTCCTACTAATAAATTCTGACTTCACCGCTGGATCAAAGAGTGTATATATATGTATATTAATTAATTAACAAGTAAGGCTGTTGATTATTAAATTATTAAAGAAAAAATATTTCAACAGCTAAAAATATATTCTGAACACAATATAAATTTATTATTATTATTATTATTTTCCCTAAAGAGATCACTCACACTAACTCATTTTAAGATATCTTAATATTCCATTATAACATCAGGAAGAATAGAATATAAATACAGTTGGCCGTATATTAGATGTCATTGGATCGCAACAGTTAGCCGAAGATGAAAATGAAGGTTTCATTTGATTTGTAGTGTCAAATCTAAATTTTAAATTTCAGTTTTTTTTAAACCAATAAAAATTATAATTAAGTCAATTAATTTTAATATAAATTTTTATTTTATTTAGACTCGGTTCATAAATTATTTAATTAAAAAAAAGTGATTTTTAGATGCACGTGTGCATCATTAATTCCTTCACTTTCGTGAGAGAAAAAGTCTTCACGCAAGGCTCCTGTGGGCCCATGTGCAACTCATCATTTTTCACGGCGACAATAATTGTTGCCAAATTTAATTTGATTACAACACGTTAGGAGTAAAAGTGAGATAACGAGAAGTTTGACTTTGCTGTATTGTTTACGTTATTTATTATAGATAATCTAATAGTAATTTAATAATTGATTCAATTAAAAAATGAATTTAAATTTTCATTTTAAGTTTAAAACAGACAAAATTATCGTAATTGAATTGAATAAAATATTATCAGGAAAAAAAACTAGACGTTTGGTGATTTTTTTAAGTTGTTGTGAATAACAAGAGCAAAATTTCATGTGTTTAAGAAAAATATGGCTTATAACTGAAAGGGTAAATCAGCGTTGACAATCTAAGTATTAGAATTTAGAACTAAGAAAACTATAAGAATGAAGCACCAAATGGTACTAAAAATGTGAAATATCAAATATGTTTATTATCGATCAAGTATCTTATTTTCTTATTAAAAAATCAAGTATTTTATTATTTTTTATTTTTTAATTTTAACGCATGATATCTCACTCAATGCATGAGAGGAGAAATTAAAAAAATAATAACAATTTGAGACACGTTTGATTATTATTCTCTTTTTAAAAATAAAAAAATAATGATAAAATTTGTGGCCACATCATTATGATTATTATTCAATAGAGGATGTACACTGTTATCAATTTGTTTTTTATTTTTATTTTTTTTGCTCTCACTGTTTTCAGTTTGTCAGTTGGCCTTATTGGGGTTCCCTACCAATCATTCACATCGATTTTTTCCCAGGAAAATCTGAGCCCCAAAGGGGACAGGAATTAGTGCAAACAGAGAACAAAAATCCAAACTTTCTAAACAAAATATCAAAAAAGATAGAGAAAAAAAAGAAAAAAGAAAAAAAAAAACACAAAATGGGAACAACAAGCTCTGATACAACAACATCCGAGCCCCTAATAGAAGATCACGTTCATGATGTGGAACAACCACAACCGACTGATACTCAAAAACATGCCAACAACAAACTTTCTCTCATCCCCCTCATCTTTCTCATCTACTTTGAGGTCTCCGGCGGCCCCTACGGCGAAGAACCCGCGGTGGGGGCGGCAGGGCCGCTCTTTGCCATCCTTGGCTTCCTCGTCTTCCCTTTCATATGGAGTATCCCGGAGGCACTCGTCACCGCCGAGCTCGCCACCGCCTTCCCGGGAAACGGTGGTTTTGTGATATGGGCAAACCAGGCTTTTGGTCCCTTCTGGGGCTCCCTCATGGGGTCTTGGAAGTTCCTCACTGGTGTCATCAACTTGGCTTCAAATCCTGTTCTTTGTGTTGATTATCTCAAGCTGGTAATCCCAATCTTCTCTTCAGGATTCCCTCGCTACCTTGCAATTTTGGTCTCCACTTTGCTCCTCTCTTTTCTCAACTATACTGGCTTGACTATAGTTGGTTACACTGCAGTCACGTTGGGAATTGTGTCACTTTTGCCATTTGTTTTGATGACCCTTTTCGCAATTCCCAGGATTGATCCTGTTAGATGGATCAGTTTTGGTCAAGTAGGTGTGAAGAAAGATTGGACATTGTTCTTCAACACCCTGTTTTGGAACTTGAATTTTTGGGACAGTGCTAGTACTTTGGCCGGTGAAGTAGAGCATCCCCAAAAGACATACCCAAAAGCACTTTTCTGTGCTGTGATTTTGTCATGTTTTGGTTACTTATTGCCCCTCTTGGCTGCAACTGGGGCTATACCTCTGACTCAAGAGAATTGGGCTGATGGGTACTTGGCCGATGTTGCTGAGATGATTGCTGGGAAATGGTTGCAGATCTGGATTGAAATCGGCGCGGTTTTATCCGTGGTAGGATTATTCGAAGCCCAATTGTCTAGCTGTGCATTCCAAGTTTTGGGCATGGCAGAATTAGGATTCTTACCTCAAATATTTGGTGCGCGGTCCAAGTGGTTCAACACCCCTTGGTTGGGAATTTTGATCTCAACTTTAGTACCACTTGTTGTCTCTTACATGGATTTCATCGACATTATTTCATCGGCCAATTTCTTGTACAGTTTAGGAATGTTGTTGGAATTTGCATCCTTCCTTTGGCTGAGAAGGAAGTTACCGGAAGTGAACAGGCCATTTAGCGTTCCAATGGGATTGGGAGGGTTAGTTGTGATGTGCTTGATTCCGTCTGGGTTTTTGGTGTATGTCATGTGTGTGGCTACCAAAACTGTTCTTTTGATCAGTGCTCTGTCGACTCTGTTTGGAATTGGTTTGTACTTCTTTATGAATCTATGCAGAGCTAAGAAGTGGTTTCAGTTCAACAAAGGTGGAGAAATATTAGATAATGAAGGTAGTGATTAGATTGATTTCGTTGTATGGTATTACAGATGGATGCACATTATGTATGTATGTAGTGTATCACTTTTTTCTCGAGAAAATCTTTTCTCAATTTTTTTTCTTTTTAGAGTAGTTTTAGAGAGACTAAATATAATATTAATTTTAAAAAATCAACTCTTATAGTAGTAAGTTGTAATTTTTCATTAACAAATATAATTAATTGATATAACAATTCTTTATATATATATATTAATAAAATACTTATAATTCATATTTTATATAGATTAACATTAAAATTAGTGTCCTTAACTTTTTTAATATATGCAGTCAGATGGAATCTGTTTATGTTAGCCAAAAATATTAAAAAATAAAGATTAAAAAAAAATATTGAGAATATTACATTAGGGGGAAAGAGGAAAAAAAAAAAAAAAACCCTTTGGTATGTCAAATTTATATTCAGTACCATCCGTTTTGCACACCTGTTTTGTTCTATTAGATTCTATGCAGTGTTGGTAGAATTCCAAGAATGAAGTATTAAGCCCTCGTTTGGTGAACGTATTGTATTTGTATTACGTTTAAATATAATGTATTAAATACAATTTGTATTTGGAGAAAAAATATTAGTATTATATTTGAATGCAATGTATGTTGGGTAAAAAGTATTTAAATTATATTTTAATAATAAATATGTGATGTGATGGGTAAAAGTAAAGAGAAAAAAAAAAGAGAATACATGATATAATTAATAAAAGTAATAGAAAAAGTGAAATAATAAATAGTGATTGTGTTGGATTTAAAATGTGATGTGATTGATATTTGAAAGAAATATTTTTATATTTAAGGAAAAATTATATTACATTTAAATATAATGTAAAAAAAAAACTTGTACCAAACGTATGCTAAGTTAAACTGTTATGGAGAGTAAAAAGCCCAAAGTTCTTGATAGAAGTTGATTGCTCGAGGTTCGAAGGTTTAATTTTGTTTGAATTTTAATTTAATTGGGCTGCAATTATTTTATTTTTTCCCCCGACACCTAGTCATGAAAATTTTATTAAAAAATGTATATTCTTCTTCTCTTACTTCCACACACCTAACATTCAAAGAAAAGAAATAGGTGCTCTTCCATGTGATAAAAAGATTTTTTTTTTTACTATAAATTTATCATAAAATTATAATTTATATATTAAAATTTTAATTCTGATAATTTACACTCTGTGTTCATAAATTTGTAGTACTTTACACTCTATTAATAAATAATATTGATTTTTTAATAAAAACTAGCACTTCACTCGCATTATAGGTTATTAATTAGGAGTATAAAATTTTATTATTAATCAATATTAATTCAAATTTATATTTATAACAAAGTTAATTCAAATTTTAATTAAACGTAATAAAAAAATTTTAACCTAAACAAATTTAGGTTAACAAATAGATAAAAATGATTATTCATGTCATGAATTAACAAGTCATGTACAAATCACATTTAATTTCCTTCCAAAGATTAATGTTATTATCAATGGATGTAAATTGCTATGCAATTACAAATTTAGAGTGAAAATTATCAAAATAAAAAATTTAGAGTATAAATTATAACTTTATGATAAAATAAAAAAAACCCAAAAAAATACCATTAAATAATACAACTTGTACCACTCAACTGCTTATAATATTTTTTTATTGTATCTGCTTTTTATTTTGTTTTTCCTTCACTTTCCCATTTCATATATCAAACAAAACATACTATATAAATATATATATATACTTATATATATAAGCCATTGAATGAATCAGCCCACAAAAATATCATCAAACCTGCATTTACAGGCCGTCCAACCAGTTCTTATGGAAACACATGGGGCTTTCTTTTCTCAAATTCTCATTATGACAAGCACTAGCTAATTTTACATTAAAATGTCCAACCACATTTGCCCACATTTCTTAATTGCTAGTTAGGCTACCAATTATTTGTAGAGCAACATTAAAATACAATTATGGTGTTGAATATCACTTATTGACAAAGTATTGTTCACGCAAGGCTCAAACATTTTTCTAATTTTTACTATTCACATATCATCCAACCAAAAGGCTAAACGGTTATTTTGAGTCCTCAAATTATTATTCTGATTCTGCTTCCTTTGTTTGCTTGTTCTTGCTTTTACTTGTCACTTCAAATTTAATTAAATATTTACATTTAAATCCTTATTTTCATAATAAATTCTAGGATCATTTGATCAATTATTCTTTTTGTCACTCTATAGCTTCTACTCTTGCTAAATGCTTCCTTTTCCCAATAAAAATAAAATCTAATTATAGCTTCTATTTGGATGAAGTATCCATTTTTGAAAAATAGAAAATTTTCAGTTTTAGAAGATATAAAGTTGTTTAAATGGGTAAAAATTTTTTATTTTCTAAAGAGAACTCTTTTTTTATTTTTCATAAATAAAAGATTTTAATGTTTAGGTACAGAAATATAGAAATGTCTATTTTATAAAAGTGAAAAAATTTTTATTTTTTAAAAATAGATATGCCATGTGGCAGCCCGTCCTTACTGTAAAGGTGCTACGGTACTATTACAGTCAACTCTGTAGTTGACCGCAATAGTATGTAGGTCTCCAGAGTCACTGGAATCATACATTGAAAGCTACTTGTAAATTTTGCGGGATAAATTTTTTTTTCTTAACATCATAACTTGCAAACATATATATATATATCTTGTTCGAGAATGTGATAAGGAAATCATGTTAACAAAATAATATATACATGGATCATGATTCCCTTATCACATAGTCTTGACTTAAAATCATGTTCTTGAAATTACATGCTTAAATTTTCAAAACTGCACAACGGGAAACTCATGGTAGGACCATCATCCTTCCCCCAGTTCCCTCTGGCATGTACATACCCTGTCCGTCATCCACCGTGTACTACTGGTGAACAGGTTTCTTACCTGCAACATGTGAACAAATTAGTGAGCTATGGCTCAGTAAGTTCAAACATAAAAACATGAAATCATAACATATAATACTGTGCTCATGAATGAAACTTGACTCTGAAAAACAAATTCATGACTGTATGTTAAGTCTTAGGACTTTATCTGTAATTAGGTTCTGGTTTTGAGCTCCTAATTGGTCGTATCGTAAGGGGCGCATGACTGGGACTGATACTTTAGTACTGACCTCCGCAGCCTTACTGAACTGAACATGAAAAGCTCCCCGTGGGTTGAGTGGCCGGTACGCCAATAACTGGTTTAACTACTATCTTTTCTGAAGTTCTAACTGGGTAGCATACTGATTGCTCCACAGTAGGAAGCTATTACATGTTTTACTTGGGGTGTGAGTTTTTGTTAACCTCACTATAGTGCTTTGTACACCTACTTGTTTGTGTGTGCTTGATACTTGTCTATCATGTGTACTTGAATTATCTACTTGAAACATGAGTTTCTACATACATGACATGAACTTGACATGTGTATCGTGATGCACACAATCAATATCTAATATACACGCGATATAATAAAACATAACATCATAAAACATAATATAATTATCCACGTTGCAGTCAGGACAATACTTGAACTTACAGAAAGTCTGCTAACGTGAGCCTCTACTGATCTGGGACTGCTATCTCGGGATGTCTGGCTTGAACTCTTATAAAAGAAATAATCGTTGATTATTTCCAACATTTATCTTATACTTGAAACATGGCAAAATATGAAAAATCATATTTCCTAACTCTTTTTTTTTTTTTTGCTTCGAACACGTCCTCCTACACGGGCGTGTTTGTGGCCATGTAATCCTCTAAACTTGCATGCATGGCTGTGTAATTCGTGTAACATGGCCGTGTAACTCATGCATGCGTACACGGGTACCTATACGGCCGTGTTTCTGGCCGTGTTTCCCTGCTGTCGAACATGGTCTGTTACATGCCCTTCCCATGACCGTGTGTCATTCTACACGGCCCGATACACGGTCATGTTCTTGGCCGTGTACCACTTGGATCTCAAACTTTCTCGAAACACGGTCGTGTATGTGGGCATATTCGGGGCCGTGTTCTGAACACGCCCTTGTACACGCCCGTGTACACTCCCATGTTCATCCCAGAATCCTGATTCTGAGTCTGAAATTCTCGCCTCTGCTTTTCTAAGGCTTTCATGGCCTTTGTTCTACTTCTTGTACTCCAAATCGATCTCTATAAGACCATTTCAAGATATAAACTGTATTTTATTATCATTAATCCATGGTTTCATAAGCAAAATTTCATATTTTACTTCCACCACATCTCTTGACTCAAAACTTAAAATCAAAACTTTCTTGAAAAGAAAACACTGAAACTTGGTTTTCTAAACTATCAACTCACGAATTCGTGTTTATCAATAACTAAACTTGAACTATGTTTCAATTAAACCGAAAATCTCAACATGCCAAACTTACATTTTCTTTTTCTTCCTCAAAACAACCCAGATTTTTCACCCAAAAACGTGAGAGAAAAAGGAGTTACCTTACTTGAAACTTGATGACGTCTTGCTAGAGAATCTTGGGCTGAAAAGTTGAATGATTTCCTTACTTGAAGAGAGAATCTGAAACTGTTGAAAGGAATCACAGAGGATGATTTTTTTCCTCTTTTGCTCTTTCTCTCTCTCTCTTTCTTTCTCTCTCTCTCTTTCGACCACTTCTTTGCAGTTCAAGTAAGTGAATTAATTCACTTGGGCTGCTGCAAGCTGCCCCTCACATGCCCTCTCTCCTCTCTCACCATTTTCTTTAATTTCTTTTAAAGAAATTGGAATTTGCTTAGCTAATCTTGGTCATTGATCAAGGTAGCTTATATGTGAGCCATTGATCTCTTAATAAGTATTTTCCATATACTTTTCTAAAAAATTTAAAACATCATAATTTAAATTAATGTTTAGCTTTTACACTCTGTTCATTAATTCATTGTCAAATTTGGACTAAAATCCAGCTAATCAAAAATTTCATCTGCTCTATATTCTGTAACATATCTCATCATGAATATACATTTACATATCTTATACAAAATTTTCCGAGAACGATAAATTTCTCAGTTATCACATGCCAAACAAACAAAACAATAGACTATTATTACCACTTTGCCTTTCTATTCCATCAGCATAAAGATAAAGTTTAACATTCTTTACTTGCAATAAACCTTCCATCTTTTCGACCCGACTTTCATACAATCAAGAAGAAACATTGTAGAAGAAGATAGGAAGGCTGAATTGCTGAAGAAAAAATAGTACTGCGTACACTCCTTTTTTTTTTTTTTTTGTGCGTGGAAAATATGTTCTAACATATATTTTTTTCATGAATGCAAAGGAAGTATATATACATCTATATTGGGTTTAATTACATCTTAGAAAAAGCTAAAATATTTTTGAACCTTAAACCAAACTCAGATAAATCAATGTTTTAATTAATTTTTTGGTTTTTTGTTATTTATTTGACCATTGTAATTTGAATCATCTTATACTTCATAATTTTTTATTTAATAATGTAACATATAATCTTCTTAATAGGAATATAAAAAACTAAAGTAAAAATGTGCCGTAGGCACATCACAATACAAGTATCTATATATGTGTGTGTGTTCGTGTATATATAAAATTTTGTGGAATAAATCTTGTATGATTAAAGAGTGGTGGCAAAGTTGTAATTAAAATGAAAATAATGATCTATAATTAGGCTTTATTTTTATAGGAGGAAGGGATGACATGTGGTAAGAGTAGCTAGCTATCATGTGGCAATAATAGAGTTGTCACGTGACAACTTAAAAGCAATGATAAAAAAACAGTATTTATAATTTATTGACTCTTTTAATATGTAATATAAATAGATTTATATTAGAAATAATCATTTATTACATTCAATGGGACTAATCAATCAAATAGAACTAATGCGATATGGTGATCAAGATAACGGAGGATTCTCTCATTTAAAAAAAAAATCACTTTCAAAGAAAAAAATAAAAATCAAAAAGAGGCGATGCAATGTTTCACACCTTGGCAAGAAATAGATCCTGCAATTAAAACAAGGAGAACTCTGCCAGTAGAGTATACCAAAAATATATCATAAGATTAGATTAGGATCCGACAATTAAAATCTATTGTGCTCTTTTTTTTTTTTATACGCTAATATAGAATTTCTCAATAAAAAAAAGGAAGGAAAAGATCAAAACAAAAATAGTATTTTCGTGGACTGAAAATGTTTAGAGAGAATACAAGGTAGAAAATTTTGGGTGGGAGGATTCAAATGGAAGGTGAATTCTCAAGGTCAACGTGAGATACCATAGACAGATTCTTAAATATTTTTTGCTATATATCCATACGATGAGATTTTCTATACTGATTAAATTCTTCCAATTATAATAAATCAACACGCTGTCTTACTTGCTTGTGAAAGAATCCATCATTTTATATTTTCAGAATATGAGGTGCTCAGCTCCTGCAGGGCATGTTTCTCTTTCTCCGTTTATTTTGATGTCTCTGATTGCAATTCCGAAGATTCAGCCTCACAGATGGATCAGTTTGGGCCAAAAGGGTGTTAAAAAAGATTGGAACTTGTTCTTCAACACCCTCTTTTGGAACTTGAATTTTTGGGACAATGTTAGTACTTTAGCCGGTGAAGTTGACAAACCCCAGAAGAATTTTCCCATTGGTCTATTGTCAGCAGTCATATTCACTTGTTTAGCTTACTTGGTGCCTCTCATTGCCGTAACCGGAGCAGTTTCTGTGGACCAAAGTCTATGGGAAACTGGCTTCCACGCTGACGCTGCAGAAATTATTGCTGGTAAGTGGTTGAAAGTGTGGCTTGAAATTGGTGCTGTGTTGTCTGCCATTGGACTCTTTGAAGCCCAATAAGTAGCAGTGCCTACCAAGTACTTGGCATGGCAGATATTGGATTTGTGCCCAAGTTTTGCTCTATCCGTTCGAAGAGGTTCAACACTCCATTTGTGGGAATCTTGGTTTCAACTGTGATTGCTCTTGCAACCTCGTATATGAACTTCACAGTCATAATTTCGTCAGCAAACTTCTTGTATAGTTTGGGCATGTTGTTGGAGTTTGCATCCTTTGTTTGGCTGCGAAGAAAAATGCCATTGTTGAAGAGGCCATACCGGGTTCCAATGGGGTTGCCGGGTTTGATATTCATGTGTTTGATTCCATCAGCATTTCTGATCTTTGTGATGGCAATTGCCACAAAGACTGTGTTCTTGGTGAGTGGTATTATGACTGTAGCAGGGATTGGCTGGTTTTTATTCATGAGATTTTGCAAGTCAAAGAAATTACGAGAGTTCAATGAAAACGAACTAGTCCATGAAGGATCATCATTTGGATGATTTTTTACAGCATTCAGTAGTTGGCTTGTCCAATGAAGAAATGTTATAAATGTAAGTATACTCTTGTAAGGATATATGGGAAAGCAATATGATTTTCTTTTTATTATTATTATTATTTGTTTATCAAAAGTTAACGGTTTTATTATTATAATTAATTATTTATTTATTTTTTCATGCAACCAACTCCCCTGTTCCATTATCACGGCTGATCATTACTTTCCAGATATCCCTTTCAAGATTCATGCTGTTACTTTGATATGGACTTGGCATAGTAATATCTGTTTGAATGGTTAATTTCAAATTTGGTAAGCAATTCTATGTTGATGTTGGGACTCCTATTCATAAGTTTTGATACTTAAATTTCTACTAAATTGATACGTTTGACTTCTAAAGTTTTGAAACTAGTATTCCCCTAAATCCCCTTCATTTGCATGGAAGCATGGAGAAGACTCTCTCCTAGTGCCCACAAAGGAGAATTTCCAAGAACTGAAAGACCAAGAGAAGATAACTTTTTTTTTTTTCAACGCAATTTAACAGTACACAGAACCAACTATTATTGTTCATAAAATGATTCTAAATAGTATAAAAGTGCAGGAAGGGGGGAAAAAAGTTGAAAAGATAAACATGATATTCAACAATTTCAACAAGGTATTCTTGTACGGTTTGGAACTTATGTTGTTGATCTTTTCATCCCTTTCTGTTTTTTTGGCTGAGAAGAAAAATGCCATTGTTGAAGAACGTGTTCTTATGTGGTTATGATGCTTCCCTCCCCACACCACCACCCCCCACCCCCCCCCCCGCCCCCCCCCCCCCCCCCCCCTTAAAGGTTTTTCTAGTCAATGAACTTGCTGTGTTCTTTTCTTGTTTGTAATGCAAAGAGCTTCTTTTTTTTTAGTGGGAATTTCCTACCCAAAATACTTCCCTCCCATCCATTGAGCTAGCCCAGATAGGGTACAAAAGAGTTACCTCAGAATTTCTCAAAGAAAATGTAGAAGTTGTTTCAACATTCAGTGTGAAAAAAACTTAAAAATAGAAGTTCGTTTCAGCATTAACGAATTTATCGTATTTCATGACTATTTGGGAAAATAAATGAAGAAATTGACTATTTAGATATCATACAGACTACGACAATAGGCGAAATTTTTTTATACTAATATGATAGTCCATCTAAAGATGAACAAATGATTCTACCAAATTCTAACATCATGAAAAGTGAAAACCGCTTATCACTACATGATAGAAGCATATATTTCGAGCTTCTCAGGATTCTCCTTTGCACCTCTCCAACTCGGCTTCTAGAGTCGTGATCTTGTGATCTAGCATCTCATGGATGCCTTTCTTATATCTAATCGCTTCAAACCAAGAAAAGCTTTCGTTGGAAAATTGTCTTCCAAGTACTGACCAATGTTGAAGCCTGTAATCTCGTTAATTGACCTCGTGTAGGAATTGTAGTGTTTATGTTGTTCCAATGTGACATCTTCGACCTTAGTTTTGCACATTTTGTCAATGACAATACATAACAAAGTAGAGGTGACGCTCCTCATGGCTGATGATAAATGCTGATGGACCGCCGAGATCTCCATACTTGCGAAGCATTGTTTTTAAAATAGGAGCCAACGTAATTGGCACCATGTAACCATCAACATTCTCAACCTTTTGCCTTAAATACCTGTCAGCTAATTTTAATAAACCTTCTTCAGGTGTGAAGCAAATAAGCTCCCTGCAAAGCGTATAAATATCAACATCTTCAGTGGAGAAAAATTGTTGCATTCTATCAAGATCTTCAATAGATCCTTTACGGTGCAAACAAAGTTGAATTTGTCTCCATAATATTCAGACGTCTTCGTATGGTCACTAATAATTGAGTAAGCATCTCCATTGTTTCAAAGAGTTTCATTTCCTCTAACCTATGATGATGATGATCCAATATCGATTCTATGCGCAACTGGTCCCATCGGCTCTCTCCCAAGGCCTTGAGCTCCACATCTCTCCCTTTATTGCTGTCTTAATCTATATATAAACAAGATCAGACATCCAAAACTAAGTATATAATTATCTGCAATTAAATATAATAAAAGGGCATTGGTACATATTGCTCTGAAAATTATCATTCGAAAGATAGCATACCTCGTGAATTAAGCAATGTATGTGAGCAGCAAATCTGCATTCTTCACAGCAATAAATACGAAATGATTGATCCATTTCTTCTTCACAAGCATCACAATAATATTTTTGATCTGAATCGTTTTTAAAGATAGAATAATCAGACAAAATTAAAAGATGTAAGTGGTACTTGTATTTGATAGTCGATGGTAATGGACTGCATAGAAAGTGAACATTGATAACATATGACCCCATGCAACGAAATTGAAAGGATCGAGTATAATAAAATTTGTTAAGAACAATTTCAACATCTTTCTTGTAAGATTTTTGACAAGCACCACACTGTATTTCACATGAAGAATTCTCTACTATAGAAACCAAATGATCATGACTTGGACATGCCACAATCGTGTCAATGAAAATACATTAATCTACACACAAGCCGAATTCACAAACATCTTCATGAATCTAAAAATAAACTTACGATCTTTTCCACAACAAAAACGACCAGATCGAGGCTTACTAACCAGGAGCATGAGAGAGTGGTGTGAGTGAAAAGGATGTCTAATTTTTTTCTCGCAACTCTACACATGATTTATGGAAAAAAATTCTCACATTCTTTGAAAGTGCAAGAGTATGATGAACCTTACCAGTTTGATTGGCATGCGAGCCATTTAGCTCTTCTTTTGTCGTGTTGCTCCACCAGGATCATCGGCTGCTGATGACAGGCATACATATTGAACAACGCCGTGTTTTTGACCGCCGTCAATGATGGATGTAGAAATCATGAGAGCAGAGCTGGTCATATGCGTAAAGATATTCGTTCCGTTTGAAAGGTTTGTCACTCTGACAGCGGCAGCTGTTGTTGTTTAACAATCTCTTAGCTAGCAAGAGATGGTGGAATGGATGCAACGGATGAGTTTTTATCTTGGTGCCTAAAAAGAACTTAATTCTTAAGTTATCCCTTTGCAATCTTTTCTTTTTCTTTCTCTTTACTTTAGTAAAGATATTCTCATCTTTTTGTCTCATTACTTTACAGCTAAAAAATTTTATTCTTCCCTACCTAGTAAGAAAAGAATAATTCTCCTTCATTATTATTATTTTTAAACCTTATTTCCCTGGTTATCAATCAGAAGTTACTTTTCTTTTGTCTAAATTCTTTAATATTACAATCCAAATTAAAACATGGTATCCAAATTTGACACCAAATCAAAATTTAGTCCATGATATTTAAAACGCTTCAAAACTAACAACGATTTTGATGTGGCAAGAAAGTTACATTTGATTTAGAACCTGATCATAACAGATCATACAACACTCCATAGGCCATGTAAGTGAGGATATCCCGAATATTTCAATGGCTTTGAAGGTTTGATTAGCTTAGAAAAATGATAAATATACCAATTCTGATCTCAATTTTTGAGAATCAATTTATATAATAAATAAGTTATCATTCTTTTGTTGATATGGATTTTAAAAATTATCGCATCAATTAAATTTATCTATCAATAAAAATCAAAACAATTAAGCATTACATGAATATTGACATTATATTTAAATTTATGAACCTATCATTACTTAGTAACTTGTTGAAAAAGAGAGTAAGGTTGAAACAAACATTTTATTCTCGATTCAAATATGTGCTACACAGTCTGACTTTAATCATAAAAATTACATGAATTGCCAACCTCACATGCCCTTTATACTATTTTCCATCAACTTTTAAGCAATCAATTGAAAAATAGTAGGCTTTTCCAAAAATAGCCTGCAAACTTTATTCGAATCATTTTTGTTGAAGTCTGCAAAATAAAAGCAGGGACCGGTGGGGTGGGGGCGGCGGTGGGTGGGGTGTGGTTCCCCTAGCTTATTTTTATTATTATTTTTAATATAGTGTTTTTTTAATAAATTTTGATACAGTAGATATGTGTATGAATTAATCTTATCCTCTCAAGTTAATAATTCTTTATATTTTATCGACAAATTATCTAGATTTTAAAAAATAAAACAGTTTTGTTAAAATGAAAACCACAAGAATGCATAAATAATGCATACGTTTGTAACTTTTGGAATTTTACTCTAACTATAATGGTTTTAAGATGTTTATCATCTTTTAAGAAAAGTGAAATATCAATATAATATATCTTTTTAAAAATATTTTTAACCAATCAAAAAGGCATATGATATTGTTTGACAATCTTCCCTTTGGTATTCTACTATATTTTTAATATTTTAAATTAGATTAGTTCAAATATTATTTCAAAATTTATTCTTTCAAAAATATTATTTATTTTATGATTTTCTCACTTTATAAACAATCAATCATAGCTATTATTGTTTTTAAAAATTACACAAAAATGAAAATTTTAAAAATATTAAATATATTATATCACAAAAGTTTACAAAAATAACAAAATAAAAAATAAATAAAAAGAGTAGATTTGTGTTATCCTTTCATGGCGATCAATGAGGGGATTCACTGGTAAATATTATAGTGATCAGTGACTGCAGATGTAGTGAAGAGAGAAACAATGAGGGAGAGAGGGGAAGAGAAACCGTGGGATGAAATAATGTGTACAAGAGATTACTGCGACGAGTGACATTCACGAATCATGATATAGTGACATTGATTGTACATACAGATGTTAGTATAATTTTAATTAAATTTTTTTAAAATTTTATTACTAATAAATTTTAACTTCGTCGCTAGTTAAAAGAATATATATATTAATAAATTAACAAGTAAGACGGTTGATTATTAAATTAATAAAGAAAAAATATTTCAACAGTTAAAAATATATTCTGAGCACAATATAAATTTTTTTTCTTTTTTTTTTTCCCTAAAGAGGTCACTCCACTAACTCACTTTTAAGGTATCTGAATATTCCATTACACCATCAGGAAGAATAGAATATAAATACAGTTAGCCGTATATTAGACACAATTGGATCACAACAGTTAGCCGAAAATGAAAATGAAAAAAAAAGTGATTTCTGGACACATGTGCGCATAATTTATGTAGGAAAATTAATCAGTAAAAACGTATCAGAGTGGCGCAGCAGAATAATAAAAATTTTTCAGATCGTTAAATATCTCATGATGCCATATACAATAAACCAACAACAATTAAAACTCATACCTCAAGAACGCCAATCTTGCAGGAGGAGAATGACCGGAGGCTTCAACCAACTAGCCTTCTCTACTATTCTCCAATTCCCGAATGGCTGAGTGTGTGGGCACTCTGAACCTCGATCGGTATACTAGCACTACTAGTCTTCTTCCGACCACTCAGATCTCTAAAGAACTTTATTGTCACGGTGGGCTGTGCAACAATAAGCCTGCTCACTTGAGAGTCTGTGGTCTGAGAGAACTGGAGTGGCAGGACCTCTATTTATAGACCTACATGAGGTGATTCTCTGAATTTGAATTGGATTAGGAAAAGATATTCTCCCTTATCCTTAACCATAAAATCTGAATTTTCTATAGGAGAATTCAACAATAAAATTCGGCTATTATGGATAAATCCAATCCAAATCTAAACAAGATTTTACCTAGAATTTTATCTCCGCCTTTTCAACCAAAAAATCCGAAATTCCTAGGACAAAATCTCCTCCACAAATTCGGCCACTTTTAGGATAAGGGAGAATCAAAATTCCACTAGAATTTTCAAGCTTGAATCTTATTTCATCCTTATCCAAAATAAACGATTTTTTCTAGGAGATTTCCTCGATAATTTCGGTCATTTTTCAGGGAGGAGAGAATCCAAATTCAACTGGGATTGATACTTGAATTTTTCCCTTGAACCTTATCCACAAAAACCAAAATTCCATTGAGGATTATCCTCAAAATTTCATCCACCTTTTGCTAGGATTTGGATTCAAAATTCAAATAGGATTCTAACAAGATTATCCTCTCAAAATCCAACTCAAATTCGAATTTCAAACCTTGTGGATTTTCCACAACAAATTCGAATCCTACTTGGACTGTGATTCAAAATTTGAAATTCGAATTTGAAATTCAAATTTCAAATTTCAAATTTCAAATTTGAATTTCAAATTTCAAATTTCAAATTTGAATTTCAAATTCAAATTTAAAATTCAAATTTCAAATCCAAAATTCAAAATTCAAATTTCAAATTTCAAATTTCAAATTTCAAATTCCACAAAACGGTTGTTTCAAATTCTTGTTCTCATAGATAATTTTCTACAACTCCAATCCAATCTCAAATAAAATCATGTCAACTTTATTTGGAGTTCGAATAATTGTGTACTCTATTATCCAAAACAAAATCTAAATCCAACCGGAGAGAATCTTGTCTACCATCCTAATCCTGTGTCATCACCATCCATGCATAATAAACCAGCCAATAGCATACACAAATCAATATGCCAAACGTTAAGGAATTATGTGGAGCTAGTAGAGGGACTGATTGGACATATATAATCGGGCTCCCGCAAATCTATATGATCATCATTCTTTACCGAACAACTCAATCATATGATCACTAGTTTCAGAGTTACACCACTATAAACCTGAAACTGAACTCCCAATTATATACCGTATTACGTAAGCCTGTGACAAGCTATCGTCCAATGACCTTGTCATGTATGTAGAACCCTCATATGATATCCATGATCAGCCTTAGGCTAAAGTCTGTTTAATCCTACTGATCAGGCTATCTTAAAGTTCCATTATACTACCGAATAAAGAAAATGATTATTCACCATATGTGAATAAAAAGTCATCCGCCCAGCAGACGACCCAAGGCCTTGTCCATTTTCACATTCAGTATAATGCCTTTAAGAGGATACCCTTAACTCCTTATTAGAGCTATGATTCTGATATCTGTAAATGAACCCTTCATTGTATACAAGTCATGCACCCAACGAACTGGTCTATAAGCTTACTACCTCTGAGACGCTTTAGGCATTGGAACATCAAAGTACACAAGTCATATACATGAAGCTGTCCTTTTACTCAGGATTAAGGTTACTGCATAATGAACGTCAAAAGCAGATCGATCCACTCAAAGAGGACTTCGTAGATTAATCACGCTTTAGTCCCGGTCTAATATGTCACCACCAAGCAACATATCTATGTCTCTACTTGAGAGTCCAGCTCCAGACAGTCAAGACAAACCGTCCCCTCCAAGGCTTTAGACAACATAATAGTCTTAACATGAGTTAGATGCTCGGTCTAACCCCATAGACTACAGACCATAGTTTAGACTGCTAACTTTAGAACATTGTCTTCTCGCATACAAAAGTCCATTGCATGCAACGTTCTAACAGTTTAACACAAGCAGTCAGAGAGTCATATTTGCTTACATTTACTTTAATATATAAATAAGACGAGGACAGATAGCAATGTAATGAATAACCTCTATATATATAATTTTATTATCCAGTTCAAAATAAATACATCAAAATGTCTTTAATACTTAGGGCATTTCCTAACAATCTCCCACTTGCCCTAAGTCAGCAGATGTGCCATGTTACGCATCCCCATCGCCTCTACGTGCCTCTCAAAACTTCTAGCCACCAAAGTCTTAGTAAAGGGATCAGCGATGTTGTCCTCGGACGCGATCTTACATACATTTACTTGCCCTGTCTCCACGTGTCCTCTAATAATATGATATCTCTGATCGATGTGCTTGGTCCTCTTGTGGTGCCGAGATTCTCTTGTGTTGGCAATAGCCCCTGTGTTATCACAGTAAAGTATATAGGCTTGTCAACACCCGGAATGACCTCAAGGTCTCTAAAGAACTTGCGGAGCCAAACCGCTTCTTTAGATGCCTCAGCCGCAGCCACATACTCAGCCTCCATAGTAGAGTCAGCTGTGCAGCCCTGCTTCACGCTCCTCCACATAATGGCGCCTCCTCCGAGTAAAAGCACTGATTCAGATGTCGATTTCCTCGAATCCTTACAAGTCTGAAAGTCTGAGTCCGTGTATCCTATGAGTGTTAAGTCCCCTCCAGAATACACTAGCATATAATCCCTCGTTCTCTTAAGATACTTGAGTATATGCTTTACAGCTTGTCAGTGCTTGGTTCCAGGATTTGCTTGATATCGACTCACCATACCTACTGCAAAACATATGTCTGGGCGAGTGTAAAGCATAGCATACATAAGGCTACCCACAGCGGATGCATAATGGACCTTACTCATACGCTCTCTTTCTTCCGATGTCTTGGGACAGTCATCCAATGAAAGAGTTAGACCGGCAATAGAAGGCTGTGAACCTTTCTTTGCCTCATGCATTGCATATTTATCAATTATTTTATCTATGTATGAAGTTTGGGATAATGCTATCATTTTGTTCTTTCAATCTCTGAAGAGACGAATGCCTAGAACATAATTAGCTTCTCCCAAGTCCTTCATGTCAAATTATTGGTGTAACCAAAGCTTGACCGATGATAAATTCCCTACATCATTCCCAATGAGTAGTATGTCATCGACATATAATATCAGAAAGACTACTTTTCCATCCTTAATATGTTTATAAACACAAGGTTCATCAACGTTCTGCTCAAAACCAAATGTCTTAATCACTTGATCAAACCTCTGGTTCCATGAGCGAGATGCTTGCTTTAATCTATAAATGGATCTAAGCAACTTGCAGACTTTCCTTTCTTGGCCTTTCGCTACAAACCCTTCGGGGTGTATCATATAGATACACTCTTCAAGATGGCCATTCAAGAATGCAGTCTTGACATCCATTTGCTAGATCTCATAATCGAGAGCCGCAGCAATGGACAAAAGAATACGGATAGACTTCAGCATAGCAACAGGCGAAAAGGTTTCATCGTAATCGATTCCAGCCTTTTGCGTGTACCCCTTTGCAACCAGTTTAGTTTTGAAAGTTTCCACTCTCCCTTCCGCATCATTCTTTCTTTTGTAGAGCCATTTGCATCCAATAGGTTTTATCCCATCCGACAAATTTACAAGTTCCCAAACAGAGTTGGATTTCATAGAATCCATCTCATTGTTCCTAGCCTGTTTCCAAGATTTAGAATCAACATCATTTATAGCTTCATCATAGGTGACCGGATCATCCTCATGCTCATGAGTCTCGGCCTGGTATACCTCAGCATCATACATGAAGAAATTAGGTTTCTTCGAAACCCTCCCACTATGATAAGGCACCCTAAATTATTGATCGTCTGCAGGTCGTTCACTGGAACTTGGACTTGCGTCCAAGACCGAAATCTGTGGAGCAGTTCTTTCACCCGATAACTCCTCTAGCACCACTTTGCTTCGAGGCTTAAAGTCATTCATGTGACTTTCCCCCAAGAATGTCGCATGGGTTGAGACAATGACCTTTTGTTCCTTCAGGTTATAGAACAGACCTCCTTTAGTTCCTTTTGGATACCCTACAAACATGCACAATTCTGATCTTGGTTCCAACTTCTTCGCATCCCATCTAGTACATGCGCCGGGTAGCCCCATATTCTCATATGTCCAAGGGAGGGCTTCCTGCCACGCCACAATTCATACGAAGTTCTAGGAATTGATTTGCTTGGAACCTGGTTCAGAATATAGCATGCCGTTTGCAAAGCATATCCCCAAAATGATAATGGCAGCGTTGAATAACTCATCATGGACCGTACCATATCCAATAAGGTCCTGTTTCTCTTTTCGGCTACACTATTCTGTTGTGGAGTATCAGGTGCAGTCAATTGGGATAATATCCCGTTCTTTATAAGATGTCCTAGAAATTTATCGGAGAGGTATTCACTACCTCGATCAGATCGAAGTGTCTTTATGGATTTATCCAATTACTTTTCCACTTCCGCACGATATTCTTTGAACTTGTCAAAGGTTTCGCTCTTGCGGTGCATCAAATACACATATCCATACCTCGAGTAATCATCTATAAAAGAGACATAATACTCGAACCCTCCTCGTGCTGTGACGTTCATGGGGCCACATACGTCAGTATGCACAATTTCTATGAGCTCCTGAGCCCTTGTAACCTTAGCTCTAAAAGACCTCTTAGTCATCTTACCCTCTAGACAAGACTCACATTGGGGAAGACGTACCTCCTCCAGAGATTCTAGAGGACCGTCTTTCACCAATCTTTGAATCCTATCCTGATTAATATGACCAAGTCTTAAATGCCAAAGATACGCCTTATTAGAGTGAAAAACTTTCAATCTTTTAGAGTTATCTATTAATTCAGTGTCAAGCAGTGAGTACATCTTTGGTTTGATCAAATATAGGTTTCCATCCATCCACCAGAACAGATAAAAGACTTATTTCTACGAATATCAACTCTTTTACTAAAAGAAACTGAATAAAAATCCTTTATTAAACAAGCTACCGATATAAGGTTCCTCCTAAAATTAGGAACATAAAAACAGTCTTTCAATAAAATAAACCTAAATTGATCAAAATAAAGGTAAACATCTCCCACTGTCTCAGCCACCACCAAGCTGCCATCCCCAGTCCGCAACGAGAGGCTCCTATCATGTAGACTTCTCGTTTCCACGAACCCCTGCATAGAAACACAAACATGATTAGTGGTGCTCGAATCAATGACCCAAGTGTCTTTCGATTCTTCTACCAAACACGCTTCTAAGTAAAGAAGTTCCTTACCTTCCTTGCCTTTGGCGACTAGGATTTCCCGGCAAGCCTTCTTGAAATGATCTACCTTCCCACAACGGAAGCACTTGGACTTTTTAGGGTCCCTAGGCTTCTTGTTCTTCTTCTTCTTCTTCCTATCCGAGACAGTAGGATTAGAAGAACTGGAAGCCGCTTGGTTCTGATTTGGCCTCTTCCTCTTCTGTGAGGGTTTGGAAGATTCTGCTAAATTGGCCTCACCTTTGGGTTGGACTGCATCCCCATCCCTGATCATCCGCTCATAAGCTTGGAGTTGCTTTATGAGCTCGGTTAGTCCTAACTTCCTTGTCACCAGATTGTATGCGGCCTTAAACCCCACAAAATCTTTAGACAGAGTTTTGAACACCATCTCAATCTGGGTGTTGTAGTCCAACTCAGCACCGTTTTCGACAGCCTCAGCGAAGAATCCCATTAGAGTGATCATATGGTCCTTCACCGGAGTACCCGCTTTTTGCTTAAAGTTCATAATACTGGTGATAGCGGACTGTCGAGCCAATTTTTCTTGGCCTCCGAACATATCCTCCAGATTATCCATGATCTCCCTAACAACCTGATAAGTCTCATGTTGCTTTTGTAAAGCACTCGTCATGCTAGCAAGCATGTAGCATCGAGCTATATCATTGGATTCTCTCCAACGAGTATAGGCAACTGGGACCTCCTCAAGCGGTGTGTCAGGTTTAGCCCTGGTGGGCATGGTTCATCCAGTACGAACTTGTGTCTCTCGCAGTTGAGAACTATTAACAGATTTCTTTTCCAATCCTTAAGATTTTACCATTCAGTTTATTCTCAGTAAGTATTGAAATGAGGGGTGTCGGTGACATTTTAAACTGAAATAAAATTATGCTAGACATCATTACAAAGCCCAAGCAAATATACAGATAATTTAGCAAATAAAACATACAAGTATGTTCCTACATGAAACTTGAAAAACATGTAGCATTGCAACGGTAATTCTCAGCACCTATTGCTCCAAGCTATCGAGGGGTGGTCATGAAAACAAATAGCCGGAACATGGACACCGTCCAATTAATATATGTTGCCTTAAATCCTCCAAAGTTAAGACATATATTAATAACCGCTTATTTGGCCACCAGTTTAGTTAACAGAGCTTCTAGAGAAGGTTACTAACTAAACGAGTCTTGAGTGTATAACCATTGTTTACGTAGCCCGATCCACGTCCTATCAAGCCACCGAGGGGTGGTCATGAATAGAATCATACCTGAACACGTTTTCCACATAGGAGATCCAATCTAGTATACCGGTGGCAGTAAACACCTACCGAGAGGTGTGGTCAGGGCAGAACTGACGCGAGGCGTTACCATGCTTTCACATATGGATCAACAATGGAGGCCGTGGGTTTTGTTTGAAACCCTCTCCCACTCAATATTTTGAAAAACATGCAAGTTTTGACAGATTATGTATGATCAATATAGTATGAGTGGTACTCACCTATCCTATATGACATGTTATCAAATATGCATGTAAAACATCCATCAATACATATTTATACATCCATGACATATCACAGAAAAAATAATTGATAGAATAACCAAGCCATGGTTCCATCCTAGAACAAAGAAAATAAAAGATTACAAAATTCCATCCAAAGCATTCTTTGGGTCTTGAATTTTGTTCCGTCTTCTTGTATCCACCTTTATGTAGCCTCTCCATTTATTTCTCATCCCAAGAATCATTTAAAATTTAAATCTTCAAAAATTTAAATTTCAAATTCAAATTCCAAATTCGAATTTCAAATTTAAATTTCAAATTCAAACTTTAAACAATTTTAAACATCATGTGTAATAATATGTAATTTCAAAAATTTCAAATTTTTAATTACATATTTTTTAAACATGATTTAAAATTAAATCTCAAATTTAAAAATCAAAAATTTTTGATTTTTAAACTGTCACACTGACGCCCCCGAAGGAGGTAGCTGTCGTGGGCAGCCACTAGCCCCGGAGGGGCTGGCAGCCCACGGCCGCCCCCTATGTGCATCCTTGCCGGGCTGCAGGCCAAGCCTGCAGCGCCAGGCTGCGGCCAGCCTTGGGCAGGCCACTGCCACCCTCGGCTGTAGGCCAAGTCTGCGGTCGTGGGTGGTGTTGGCCTGCACAGGGGCTGCCGCAGCCCCATCCTGCCCAAGGGCAGGGGCTGCAGCCCCACCAAGGCCCGTCGGCCTATCCCGAGGGGTCGTGTCTCAATGTTCGTGTTATATTCCAATTTACCTATTAGGATCTCCAAAAAATTAATTTGAATCCCAATTAAATTGAAATTTTTCACACTATCAAAATTTCAACCTTTAAATCAAATTTAACTTTTGGGAAAAAATAAATTACGGTCTTCAATCTTCAATTTCCTCTAAGAATAATTATATAAAAATTCTTATACCGTTTCCGGTGTACAAAATTCTATCCATAAAAATTCTAAGAGACAAAAATTAAAATCCATGGGAAAATTACAGTGTTAATAAACTGCTCCCATGGTTACATAAAAATTCTTAGATACAATTTTTCTAAATTCTAAGGAACCATAACCGGTATAAACAAGCATGTTTATAATAATTCAAAAAATTGAAATAACCACATACTTTATACATAATCCATGATAACAACATAAAGGAACTCTAGAATGCCACTCTCTAAATATCAAATCCATATATAAATAAAAAGACTAAGTAATTGTCTAATTTATGTACATGGCATAGTCATGAGATGGCTCTGATACCAATTGTAGGAAAATTAATCAGCAAAAACATATCAGAGTGGCGCAGCAGAACAATAAAAATTTTTCAGATCGTTAAATATCTCATGATGTCATATACAATAAACCAACAACAATTAAAACTCATACCTCAAGGATGCCAATCTTGCAGGAGGAGAATGACCGGAGACTTTAACCAACTAGCCTTCTCTACTATTCTCTAATTCCCGAATGGCTGAGTGTGTGGGCACTCTGAACCTCGATCGGTATGCTAGCACTGCTAATCTTCTTCCGACCACCCAGATCTCTAAAGAACTTTATTGTCACGGTGGGCTGTGCAACAATAAGCCTGCTCACCTGAGAGTCTGTGGTCTGAGAGAACTGGAGTGGCAGGACCTCTATTTATAGACCTGCATGAGGTGATTCTCTGAATTTGAATTGGATTAGGAAAAGATATTCTCCCTTATCCATAACCATAAAATCTGAATTTTCTATGGGAGAATCTCAATAATAAAATTCGGTCATTATGGATAAATCCAATCCAAATCTAAACAAAATTTTAACTAGAATTTTATCTCCCCTTTTTCAACCAAAAAATCTGAAATTCCTAGGAGAAAATCTCCTCCATAAATTCGGCCACTTTTAGGATAAGGGAGAATCAAAATTCCACTAGGATTTTCAAGCTTGAATCTTATCTCATCCTTATCCAAAATAACCATATTTTCCTAGGAGATTTCCTCCATAATTTCGGCCATTTTTCAGGGAGGAGAGAATCCAAATTCAACTGCGATTGAAACTTGAATTTTTCTCTTGAACCTTATCCACAAAAACCAAAATTCCATTGAGGATTATCCTTAAAATTTCGTCCACATTTTGCTAGGATTTGGATTCAAAATTCAAGTAGGATTCTAACAAGATTATCCTCTCCAAATCCAACTCAAATTCTAATTTCAAACCTTGTGGATTTCCACAACAAATTCGAATCCTACTTGGACTGTGATTCAAAATTTGAATTTCAAATTTCAAATTCGAATTTCAAATTCAAATTTCAAATTTCAAATTTCAAATTTAAATTTCAAATTGAAATTTCAAATTTGAATTTCAAATTCAAATTTAAAATTCAAATTTAAAATTCAAAATTCAAAATTCAAATTTCAAAATCCACAAAACAGTTGTGTTTCAAATTCTTGTTCTCATGGATAATTTTCTACAACTCCAATCCATCTCAAATAAAATCATGTCAACTTTATTTGGAGTTCAAATAATTGTGTACTCTATTATCCAAAACAAAATCTAAATCCAACCGGAGAGAATCTTGTCTACCATCCTAATCCTGTGTCATCATCATCCATGCATAATAAACCAGCCAATAGCATACACAAATCAATTTGCCAAACGTTAAGGAATTATGTGGAGCTAGTAGAGGGACTGATTGGACATATATAATCGGGCTCCCGCAAATCCATATGATCATCATTCTTTACCGAACAACTCAATCATATGATTACTAGTTTCAGAGTCACACCACTATAAACCTGAAACTGAACTCCCAATTATATACCGTATTATGTAAGCCTGTGACAAGTTATCGTCCAATGACCTTGTCATGTATGCAGAACCCTCATATGATATCCATGATCAGCCTTAGGCCAAAGTCCGTTTAATCCTACTGATCAGGCTATCTTAAAGTTCCATTATACTACCGAATAAAGAAAATAATTATTCACCATATGTGAATAAGAAGTCATCTGTCCAGCAGACGACCCAAGGCCTTGTTCATTTTCACATTCAGTATAATACCTTTAAGAGGATACCCTTAACTCCTCATTAGAGCTATGATTCCGATATCTGTAAACGAACCCTTCATCGTATACAAGTCATGCACCCAACGAACCGGTCTATAAGCTTACTACCTCTGAGACGCTTTAGCCATTGGAACATCAAAGTATACAAGTCATATACATGAAGCTGTCCTTTTACTCAGGATTAAGGTTACTGCATAATGAACGTCAAAAGCAGATCGATCCACTCAAAGAGGACTTCGTAGATCAATTACGCTTTAGTCCCGGTCTAATATGTCACCACCAAGTAACATATCTATGTCTCTACTTGGGAGTCCAGCTCTAGACAGTCAAGACAAACCATCCCCTCCAAGGCTTTAGACAACATAATAGTCTTAACATGAGTTAGATGCTCGGTCTAACGCCATAGACTACAGACCATAGTTTAGACTGCTAACTTTAGAATATTGTCTTCTCGCATACAAAAGTCCATTGCATGCAACGTTCTAACAATTTAACACAAGTAGTCAGGGAGCCATATTTGCTTACATTTACTTTAACATGTAAATAAGACGAGGACAGATAGCAATGTAATGAATAACCTATATATATATATAATTTTATTATCCAGTTCAAAATAAATACATTAAAATATCTCTAATGCTTAAGGCATTTCCAAACAATAAAGTTTTGGTCTGCAGACGTCCGTGCCAAACGGGCCCTAAAAGTCTTTATGTAAGGCTCTTGTGGGCCCATGTGCAACTTATCATCTTTTCACGGCAAAAATAAGGGTTAGTTAGGAGGTGTTTGGAGATAAATTTTTTTTATTGGAAAAAAGTTATTTTTAGAAAATATATTTGAAAAAAAAAATTATTTAGAGTGAAAAAATAAAAAATTTTAAAAAGTTTTTTAGAAAAAAAAATCAATATAAATATTGTTTTGTTTATCTTGAAATTATATGTAATTTAAAAAAAATCATTTTATTTGGATTTGTATGTGTAAAGTTATAGACTTTTAAAGTTTGTAACTTACTGTAACATTTTAAAAATATAAATAGTAAAAAATAATGATGTATTCGATAAAAAGTGTTTTGGATAAGGCAAAACTAATGCTCCAAACGGTACTAATTGTTGCCAAATTTAATATAATGACAACACGTTAGGAATAAAAGTTAGATAATACGCAGTTTAACATTATTTATTCTCTATAATTTAACGATGATTAAATAACTGACTCTACTAAAAAATAAATTCAAATTTTTATTTTAAGTTAAAAAAAGAAAAAACTATCGTAATTGAACTGAATAAAATATTATTGAGATAAAAAACTAGTTGTTTGGTAATTTTTTTAAGTTACTTAACAAAACTAAAATTTTATATGTTTAGAAACTGAAAGGGTAAATTAACGTTGCCAATCTAAGTACTAGAATTTAGAACTAAGAAAACTATAAGAATGAAGCACTAAATGGCACTAAAAATGTGAAATATCAAATATATTTTTATCAATCAAGTATTTTATTTTCTTATTAAAAAATCAAGTATTTTATTTTAATGCACGAGGGGAGAAATTAAAAAATTAATAACAATTTGAAGCATGTTTGATTATTATTCTCTTTTTAAAAGTTAAAAAAATGATAACTCATTTATTATTATTGTTATTATTATTATTATTATTACGAAAATAATAAGATAAAATTTGTGGCCACATGGTTATTATGGTCATTATTCAATAAAGAACGCAGGCTGTTATCAGTTTTCTTTCTCTGACTGTTATCAATTTGTTATGATTATTATTTATTTTGTCTGAGCCCCATAGGGGAGAGGTATTAGTGAAAACAGAGAACTAAAATCCAAACTTTCTAAACAAAATATAAAAAAAGATAGAGAAAAGAAAAGGAAAAAAAAAAAAAACACAAAATGGGAACAACAAACTCTGAAACAACAACATCCCAGCCCCTGCTAGAAGATCACGTTCATGATGTGGAACAACAACAGGAATGCCTAAATAATGCACATCTATGTGACATTTGAATTTTACTCCACCTATAATGATTTTTTGTCACCTTTTAAAAAAAATCAAAGATCAACGTAATATTTCATTTTAAAAATATTTCTAACCAATCAAAAAAGCATTACAGTGTTGTTTGATAATCTTTCTGAATATTGTTTAGTATTCTACTATATTTTTAATATTTTAAATTAGATTAGTTTAAATATTTTTTTAAAATTTATTATTTTAAAAATATTATTTGTTATAGGATTTTCTCATTTTATAAACAATTAACACAAAAATGAAAATAATCAAAATACTAAATATATTATATCACAAAGATTTACAAAAAAAAAAAACAAAATAAATAAATAAATAAATAAAAAGAGCAGATTTATATCGCCCTTCCACGACGATCGGTGAGGAGATTCACTAGCAGACATCATGGTGACCAGTGACTACAGATGCAATGGAGAGAGAAACAACTAGGGGAGAGAAAGGAAGATAGAGAAGAAAGACCGTAGGATGAAACAGCGTGTACAAGAGATCACTGCGACGATTAGTGTTCGCAAATCATAACGTAATGACATCAATTGTGTACAGAGATATTAGTATAATTTTAATTAAAATTTTTTTAATTCATCTATTTATAAATTTTGGCTTCGGCACTAGTTAAAAGAGTATATATATCTATTAATTAATTAACAAGTAAGACTGTTGATTAATAATTTAAAAGAGTATATATATTAATTAATTAATAGGTAAGACTGTTGATTATTAAATTATTAAAAAAAAATATTTTAACAGTTAAAAATATATTCTGAGATCAATATAAAATTATTTTTTATATATTTTATTTTCCTAAAGAGATCACTCACAGTGGCTCACTTTAAGATATCTGAATATTCCATTGTAACATCAGGAAGAACAGAATATAAATGCAGTTGGCCATAGGTTGGATACCAGTGGATCGCAACGGTTAGCCGAAAATGAAAATGAAAAAAAAAAAAAAAAAAAGGGAAAAAGGAAAAAGGAAAAGGGGTAGTGATTTCTGGACACATGTGCGCATCATTAATTCCTTCACTTTCGTGAGAGAAAAAGTCTTTTATGTAAGGCCCTTGTGGACCCACGTGCAACTCATCATCTTTTCACGGCAACAATAATTTAATTACAACACGTTAGGAATAAAAGTAAGATAATGGCAGTTTAGCTTTGCTGTAGCGTTTACATTATTTCTTATAAATAATGTAACGATAATTCATTAACTGAATTTATTAAAAATAAATAAATTTTTATTTTTATTTTAAGTTAAAAAAGAAAAAATTATCGAAATTGAATTAAACAAGATATTATCGAGATAAAAAACTAGACGTTTGGTAATTTTTTTAAGTTGTTATGAATAATAAAAGCAAAATTTTTGGTTATTTTTAGTTTTAGAAAATAAAAAGTTGTTTGGATTTTTTTTAAAAGTGAAAAATTATTTGGATTGGTAAAAAATTTCTTTTTTACAGAGAATTTTTTTCTATTTTCTAAAAATGAAAAATAGAAATTTATGAAGATTTATTTTCTTAAAATGAAAAATTTTTATTTTTAAAAAATAGAACTCCTAAATAAACGTAGCTGTTTAGAAAAATACGGCTCATAATTGAAAAGGTAAATTAGTATTGACAAATCTAAAGGATTAGAATTTAGAACTTAAGAAAACTATAAAAATGAAGCACTAAATGGTACTAAAAATGTGAAATATCAAATATGCTTATCAGCAATCATGTATTTTATTTTCTTATTAAAAACCAGGTATTTTATTTTATTTTATTTTATTTTTCAATTTTAAAGCATAATATCTCACTCAATGCATGAGAGGAGAGATTAAAAAATTAAGAACAATTTGAGGCGTGTTTGATTATTATTCTCTATTTAAAAGTGAAAAAAAAAATGTAAAACTTGTGGCCACATTATTATGATTATTATTCAACAAAAAACGTACACTATTATCAATTTGTTTTTTATTTTAATTTTATTTTTGCTCTAACTGTTATCAGTTTGTCAGTTGGCCTTATTGGGGTTCCCTACTAATCATTCACATCGATTTTTTTCCCAAGAAAATCTGAGCCCCAAGGGGGAAAGGTGTTGGTGAAAACAGAGAACTAAAATCCAAACTTTCTAAACAAAATATCAAAAAAGATAGAGGAAAAAAAAAGGAAAAAAAAAAAAAAACACAAAATGGGAACAACAAACTCTGATACAACAACGTCCCAACCCCTACTAGAAGATCGCGTTCATGATGTGGAACAACCACAACCAACTGATCATCCAAAACATGCCAACAACAAACTTGCACTCATTCCTCTCATCTTCCTCATCTACTTTGAGGTCTCCGGCGGCCCCTACGGCGAAGAGCCCGCGGTGGGGGCGGCGGGGCCGCTCTTCGCCATCCTTGGCTTCCTCGTCTTCCCTTTCATATGGAGTATCCCGGAGGCACTAGTCACCGCCGAGCTCGCCACCGCCTTCCCGGGAAACGGCGGTTTTGTGATATGGGCAAACCAGGCTTTTGGTCCCTTCTGGGGTTCCCTCATGGGGTCTTGGAAGTTCCTTACTGGTGTCATCAATTTGGCTTCATATCCTGTTCTTTGTGTTGACTATCTCAAGCTGGTAATCCCAATCTTCTCTTCAGGATTCCCTCGCTACTTTGCAATTTTGGTCTCCACTTTGCTCCTCTCTTTTCTCAACTATACCGGCTTGACTATAGTTGGTTACACTGCAGTCACGTTAGGAATTGTGTCACTTTTGCCATTTGTTTTGATGACCCTTTTCGCAATTCCTAAGATTGATCCTGTTAGATGGATCAGTTTTGGTCAAGCAGGTGTGATAAAAGATTGGACATTGTTCTTCAACACCCTCTTTTGGAACTTGAATTTTTGGGACAGTGCAAGTACTTTGGCTGGTGAAGTAGAGCATCCCCAAGAGACATACCCAAAAGCACTTTTCTGTGCTGTGATTTTGTCATGTTTTGGTTACTTATTGCCCCTCTTGGCTGCAACTGGGGCTATTCCTCTAACTCAAGAGAATTGGGTTGATGGGTACTTGGCCGATGTTGCTGAGATGATTGCTGGGAAATGGTTGCAGATCTGGATTGAAATCGGGGCGGTTTTATCCGTGATAGGATTATTCGAAGCCCAGTTGTCTAGCTGTGCATACCAAGTTTTGGGCATGGCGGAATTAGGATTCTTACCTCAAATATTTGGTGAGCGGTCCAAGTGGTTCAACACCCCTTGGTTGGGAATTTTGATCTCAACTTTAGTACCACTTGTTGTCTCTTACATGGATTTCACCGACATTATTTCATCGGCCAATTTCTTGTACAGTTTAGGAATGTTGTTGGAATTTGCATCCTTCCTTTGGCTGAGAAGGAAGTTACCGGAAGTGAACAGGCCATTTAGTGTTCCAATGGGACTGGGAGGGTTAGTTGTGATGTGCTTGATTCCGTCTGGGTTTTTGGTGTATGTCATGTCTGTGGCCACTAAAACTGTTCTTTTGATTAGTGCTCTGTCGACTCTGTTTGGAATTGGTTTGTACTTCTTTATGAATCTATGCAGAGCTAAGAAGTGGTTTCAGTTCATCAAAGGTGGAGAAATATTAGATGATGAAGGTAGAGATTAGATTTGATTTGGTTGTATGGTAGTACAGATGGATGAACATTATTTATGTATGTACGTAGTGTATCACTTTTTTTACTCAAGAAAATCTATTCTCAATTTTTTCTTTTCTTTTCGTTTGTGTTTAATGCTGTGAAACTCTTGTTTGTTCTCATACAATTAGTATACTTTATTATTAGTATTATCATTATTATATTTAGAGTAGTTTTAGAGAGATCAACTATAATATTAATTTTAAAAAATCAACTCTTATGGTAGTGTTTTTAATATTTTTCATATGTAGACATAGGAGGGAAAAAAAAAAAAAAAAAACCCTTTGGTATGTCAAATTTGTAATCAGTACCATCCGTTTTGCATTTTGTTTTATTGGATTCTATGCAGTGTTGGTAGAAATCCAAGAATGAAGTAATTAAGTTCAACTGTTATGCAGAGTAAAAAGCCCGAAGTTCTTAATAGAAGTTGATTGTTCGGGGTCTTAAGGTTTAATTTTATTTGAATTTTAATTTAATTGGGCTGCGATTAAATTTTTTCTTTTTTTCCCGATACCCAGTCATGAACAATTTATTAAAAAATGTATATTCTTCTTCTCTTGCTTCCACGTACCTAACATTCAAAGAAAAGAAATAGGTGCTCTTGCGTGTCAGATAAAAAGATTTTTTTGTATTGATGTATAGAAAATTTATCGTTAAATTGTGCTTTATATATTAAAATTTTAGTAGACGTTTGGTGATAGCTTTTTTTTTTTTTTTTGTGAAAGCTTTTTTTTAGCATTATATTTAAATGCAATGTAATTTTCTCCCAAATATAAAAGCATTTCATTCAAATACTAATCACATCACATTTTAAATCTAACACAATCACTATTTATTATTTTATTTTTTCTATTACTTTTATTAATTACATCGTATATTCCCTCTCGCTCCTTTTTTCTCTCTACTTTTACCTATCACATCACATATTTATTATTAAAATACAATTCAAATACTTTTTCTCCAAATACACATTGCATTCAAATGCAATGCTAATACTTTTCCTCCAAATACAAATTACATTCAATACATTGCATTAAAACGCAATATAAATGCAATGCGTTCACCAAACGAACCCTTATAGACTCCGTTTGATTCGTTGGTTTAAAATTGAAAAATGAAAAAAATTTTTATTTTAAGAAAATGAACCTTTTTAAATTTTTTTATCTGAACATTTAAAAGTTTTCATTTTTGAAAAATAAAAAAAGAACTTTCTAAAAAAAAAAAAAAGGATTTTCATCTACCCAAACAACTTTTCACTTTAAAAAAAAATTCCAAACAACTTTTTACTTTTTATATCTAAAAATTTTTTATTTTTCAAAAATTAACTTCCTATCTAAACGGACCCTAATTTTGACAATTTGTACTTTATATTTATAAATTTATAGTACTTTACACTTTATTAGTAAATAATGTTATTTTTTTCAATAAAAACTAGCACTTTACTTGTATTATAGATTTTTAATTAAGAGTATAAAATTTTGTTATTTATCAATATAAATCCAAATTTACATTTATAATATAGTTAATTCAAACTTTTCTATTTTAATTAATCTTAATTCAAAATTTTAACTTAAATAAATTCAAGTTAACAAATACAAAAAAATGATTAGTTAAGTCATGAATTAACAATTTATATACAAATCATATGTCAATTTTCTTAAAAAGATTAATATTATTATTAAAATAAAAAATTTAAGATATAAATTATAACTTTATGATAAAATAAAAAAAAGAACTCAAATAAAATATCATTAAATAATACTACTTGTACTACTCAACTGCTTATAATATTTTTTTTTATTGTATCTGCTTTTTATTTTCTTTTCCCTTCACTTTCCTATTTCATATCTCAAACAAAACATATTATATAAATATATAAATATTAATATTAATAAATATATATATATATACACACACTTATATATAAGCCATTGAATGAATCAGCCCACAAAATATCATCATACCTGCATTTATAGGCCGTCCAACCAGTTCTTACGGAAACACATGGGGCTCTCTGTTCTCAATTCTCATAATGACAAGCACTAGCTAATTTTACATTAAAATGTCCAACCACAATTGCCCACATTTCTTAATTACTAGTTAGGTTACCAATTATTTGTAAAGCAATATTAAAATACAATTATGGTGTTGAATATCACTTATCGACGAAATATTGTTCATAGGATTGAAATCTTCTATCTAAAAAATAGTGTTTTAAATAGTATCTAATCAATAGTATTGTGACACATTATTTTAAAAAATTTAAAATGTTTTATAAATTATTATTTTTTATTTCAACATTTTAAATTTTTTAAAATGATGTGTTACAATATTATTGATTAGACATCATTTGGGATACCAATTTTAGATAGAATTTCAATTCTTGTTCATATAAGACTCAAACATTTTTTTAATTTTTACTATTCACATATCATCCAACCAAAAGGTTAAACGGTTATTTTGAGTCCTCAAATTATTATTCTTATTCTGCTTCCTTTGTTTGCTTGTTCTTGCTTTTACTTGTCCCTTTAAATTTAATTAAATTTAATTAAATATTTACATTTAAATCCTTCTTTTAATGATAAATTCTAGAATCATTTGATTTATTATTCTTTTTTTCACTCTCTAACTTCTGCTCTTGCCAAATGCTTCCTTTTCCCAATAAAAATAAAATCTAATTATAGCTTCCATTTGGATGAGGTTAATTTGTATTTTTTTTTTCTAAAAGTGAAAGTTATTTAAATTGATAAAAAATTTCATTTTTTTAGAGAGAACTCTTTTTTCATCTTTTAAAAATAAAAGATTTTAATATTTAAATACAGAAATTTAGAAATGTCCTTTTTTTTTTTAACCTTCCCTATTATTACAACTTCGCCTTTCTATTCCATCAGTATAAAGATAAAGTTTAACATTCTTTACTCGCAATAAACCTTCCATCTTTTCGACCCAACTTTCATCCAATGAAGAAGAAGCATTGGAGAAGAACGTAGGAAGGCTGAATTGCTGAAGAAAAAAACAGTAGTGCGTACACTTTTTATTTTTTTTGGTGCGTGGAATATATGTTCTAACATATATATATATATATATAAGTACACCAACCTGTAAGTGTTTCTTAAAAAAAAAAAAAAAAACTTTAAGTATGTTATGTTTATTCCGTGATCATATGTGTGCAGTTACAAAAGAATGAGTTTTTCTCTCCCTAAACGATTTGAGTTTCCCCCACTACTTCGTGTATGCTATATAAGTTTATTTTTCTTTCCTTAAGTAATAGCGAAATATTTTTCTTTTATATATATATATATATATAGAGGAGAATGTGTAGGAAAAGACAATTTTTTGTGCTAACTTGCACGCTTTCTTCTTTTTTTTTTTTTTAAAATTTTTTTAATCTTTTGTTTGTGAATGGCTTAAATTGATGTTGTAAATTGAATTTTTTTTATTCTTTTCTTTTTTAAATTGATGTTTTAGCAAGCATATGATATGTTTGATTATGAATACCTTGCTAACCCAAAAAACTAGGGTTACATTTTGGTCTGTTCTTTTTGTATTTCCAAACGATTCCTTGATTGAAGAAATTTTTCATTTGGCTTTTCAGGAGGGGAGAAAAAAATTAATATTTTGCATTTTCTATGAAAAAAAAAAATGTTGTGGGATTCAAATAATCAAAATAACGAAGTGGGGTGTTTAAAGAATTGCATATGTAATTGCATGTGATTTTTCAACCTAAAATCCAAGGATTAAAAATTTATGTGTTTTTTCAATTAATTTATTTCAATGGCTTGTAGTGATGCACACGTTATATTCTTTTTTTTTTTTGACACCTTACGCTTAAGAAAAATGTCATTATTGATGGTTTTTTTTTTTTTTTTCATGAATGCAAAAGAAATATATATACATCTATATTGGGTTTAATTACAGCTAATACAAAGTTAAATATTTTTGAACCTTAAACCAAATTCAGATAAATCAATGTATTAATATAACTTTTCGGTTTTTTGTAATTTATTTGACCATTGTAATTTGAAGCATCTTATACTTCATAATTTTTTATAAAATAATGTAAAATATAATCTTCTTAATCGGAATTTAAAAAACTAAAGTAAAATGTGCCGTGGGCACATCACAAGTATCCATACATGTGTGTGTGTTTGTGTATATATAAAATTTTGTGGAATAAATCTTGTATGATTAAAGAGTGGTGGCAAAGTTGTAATAAAATTGAAAATAATGGTCTACAATTAGGCTTTATTTTTATAGGAAAAATGGATGACATGTGTAAGAATAGCTAACAGAATTGTCACATGACAACTTGAAAGCAATGATTAAAAAATAGTGTTCATAGGCTATTGACACTTTTAATATATAATATAGATAGACTTATATTAAAAATAGTCAGTTATTACATTAAATGGGACCAATCAATCAAATAGAAGTAATGTGACATGGTGACCTAGATAACGAAGGATTCTTTTATTTTAACAAAAATCACTTTCAAAGAAAAAAAAAAAAAATCAAACAGAGGTAATGCAATGTTTAAAACCTTGGCAAGAAATAGATCCTGCAATTAAAATAAGGAGAACTATGCCAGTAGGGTATACCAAAAATATATCATAAGATTAGATTAGGATCTGACAATTACATGCCATTGAAAAACTTTACTGAGATAAAAGATGGATTGTCAAGAATGTAGAGGAGGTATGATGGTTAGTTGGTCAGATTTGACATGGATCGTATATGAATGGTAGTTGGAGTCGGAGACTCTCTTATGGATCCCAGATGTTCTTTTTGTTTTTTTTTTAATATGTTAATATAGAATTCATCAATTAAAAAAAAAAAAAGGAAAAGATCGAAACAAAAATAGTTTTGGTGTGGATTGAAAATATATAAAGAGAATACAGGGTAGAAAAAATTGGGTGGCAGGATTCAAATGGAAGTTGAATTCTCAAGGTCAACGTGAGACACCATAGACGTACAGATTCTTAAATATTTTTTGCTATATATCCATATGATGAGATTTTTTATACTAATTAAATTCTTCCAATTATAATAATTCAACAGCTGTCTCACTTGCTTGTGAAAGAATCCATCATTTTATATTTTCAGAATATGAGGTGCTAAGCCCCTGCAGGGCATATTACTCTTTTACTCTACCGTTCAACATTTTATAAATTATATTCATCTCCCAAATGAATTCCAGTTTCTGCAACTTAATATTAGCTGGTTATCCTTATCTTACTCAGCCACCACTTGACAAAGGACAAATGACAATAAGTCGAGTTGTGAACATGAAAGTCCCTATGGCATTATTTTGTTATTTCTCTTCTTTGAGTCAAGTACTAATTTCCAAATTCACATTCATTTCTGCTGATTAATTCACAAGTTGTTCTTCATCCCGTTCAACTTTATAAGCATTTTTTTAATAATGTATTGTGAGAGTTACGTATACAATATTGAGCATGGTTTTGTCTTGTCCCTAACTATCAACTTCTAATCTTGATCTAGAAATAGAAAAACTTGACATCTTACTTGTTTGCTTTTAGGTTCATTTGGTGTGTTGAAGCTTTCGCCATCAATATTATGTCACTTTATTTCACTTGCCATGGCTATGTTGTGTCACCATCATTAGTTTAAAAAATAGACCAAAAATGACATCTTACTTGTTTGCTTTTAGGTTCATTTAACATGTTGAAGCTTGTGCCATCAATATTGTGTCACTCTATTTCACTTGTCATATCCGTGTTGTGTCACCAAAATTAGTTTGAAAAATAAACCAAAAATGAAATTAGTGGAAATCAAAGTGATCGTTTCACCATGTCGAGACCCATCTTTAAATATATTATTGGAATTCACCTGGTAAGGACAAACATATGATTTTGTGAACATTTTTTTTAATTATAAATCTACTCCTTAATTTCAATATCAATTACAAAATATTATCAAATAACTCTATTTCGTAGAGTTATTGAGTTATAGTTAACAACTTCATTGCTACTTCTTTGTATCCATTTTTTATTTTGCTAAACCCCGTATAATAATAGTCCATATTAAACCATTTCTCTGTGGAATCAACCCGGAAACCAATTTCAATTACTCCACTCACTTCGCCGCCAAGTACCCGACAAGATTATGTTTTCGTCGAAACAGTATACCTTACGGAAATCTTATCGAAAACCTTATAATGTGCCAAATCTAATTTCCCGCACATCTGTAATACATTATCAGTGATGCAATTCATGGACAGTGAGAAGTCCTTTGTAGGTTTTGCTTCAATTCTCATGTAAGCATGCAACTGCTTACCAAGTTGAAATAAATCCTATTAATCCTGCGAAATACCATGGAATGCTTATTACTAAACATCTTCAAAGCTTCTTGAAAATGGCTGAAAGATACTGCACACTAACCATAATATCAACGTTAAACAACATGACATATGGATTTTAGATACTATATTTTGGCACTCTATCATGCTAAATACTTTAACATGACATTGAACATGAAAGATGGTACTTTCCAAAAGGGAAAAACGATAGTAATACCTAGCTAGAAAAATACATGAAAATGGAAAATATACACAGAATAATTCTACTAAAAAGGTTCTAAACAATCAAAGGAGCAGACAATTTTGTCGTGCGTCAAAACCACTTGTTAGCCCGATTCTTCAGCTTCCATTCCAATGCTTTTCTCAAACACTTTTTCATAAAATCTGACATCTGCGATTTATATATTTTGAGCTTCTCACGATTTTCCTCGCATCGTTCCAACTCAGCCATGCATCTCTCCAACTCGGCTTTTAGCTCGGTGATCTTATTTTCCAGCATTTCATGGGTGTCTCTTTCGTATCTAATTGCTTCAAAACCCAAAAAAGCCTCAATTGCAAAACGATCCATGTATTGATCAATTTCGAAACCTGTTACCTCTTTAATTCCCTTTAGGTAGAAATTGCACTGTCTAAGATCATCCTTTGTGATGTCTTCGACTCTAGTTCTGCACATTCTATCGATGATTTTGCATAGTAAAGTAGAGGTGATGCTCTTCATCGCCGGTGTCAAACTTTCCTTCCCACCAAGGTCTCCATACTTGCGAAGCAATGTTCTTAAGATAGGAGCCAATGTTGTTGGTGCCATGTAACCACCAACATCCTCTACCTTTTGCCTTAAATACTTGTCATCTAAACTCAACAAACCATCTTCACGTGTGAAATAATATAACGCAACACGGAATCTCTCAAAGTCTGTGTACTCAAGCTCGAAAATTTTTTGGTAATCAATATCGAATCGACTATAATATCCATACAATTGGATCAGCATAAACTTCTTTGAAGCAAAAGGATTCATCAACATCTTCTTTTCCTGTTCAGTAAGCATATTCATCATTTCGTTCAGGGTCAATTCCTTGGTCTGATGATCCAACGTTTGATCCCATCGGTTCTCTCCTAGGGCTATCAGCTTCACACCATTTGTCTCTCCCTTTATCACTTTCATGATCTGACATACAAAGCCCAACAGATATTAAAAGGAAAAATCATAAAGAGGATATTGCACAAGATACTTTTTTTTTTCCCCTGGAAACAGAACTTCATTAGAAGGATGAAAATCAATATTTTTTTCCCGATATTTAAAGTTTTTTTTTTTGGGGCAAATAATCATTCAACTAAAATATTAACTTCAAGAGTAGATCTATTTAGTTATCTTTCAAAATGTTCAATATACTCTGTATATATATTGTTTGTGAATGCATAGGGAAAATCGTTTCTACTAATAAGGCACGCCTATTAGGTCTGCCGTATGCAATGTTATGTTTATTTTTCTTGAATTACTATTATGTCTTAATCATTTTTTATTATATTAAAGGGAGATCACCCATAAGAGAAATTGAATTAAAATCCCTGTAGATTTGTGCAGATATAAAGTCATTTTATTTCAATCTTTTTTTTTTTTAAAGGCAGCCAAGTTATTGTAAATAACCAAACCCAAACGAACATCTTTGGAAGGAGTAACCTTTTTAACACTACAAAATTATGATGATGATGATGAAATTTTAATCACAATATTAATATTTTTCAAGACTCTTTGAGTTACAATATTTTTATGTGACTAAATACCATTTTCAGTTATAAGGTTGTGACTAATATGTATTTAGTTACAAATTTTTGTTATGATTAAAACTTATAGCCACTAGATTTTTAGTCACACTGTGACTAAAACTTTTTCAATGATTAGAAGTTCTACGACTAAAAGTTTAAGTCACAACAAAATTTTTAACTAATTGCATACTAGTCACAACGTCATGACTAAAAGTTATATTTTTTAGTCACATAAAAATGTTGTGATTAAAAATTTTATAAAAAAGTGTTGTGAATAAAAGTTTCTTTTTTTTTTCTTTGTGTGTGTAACATCTCCTTGTCCAAATTTTTTTATATCATCAATTGTGATAATTTAATTACTAATTTTATGGGTTTATGACAAGTAATAACATATAATATATACCACAACACTTTCTATTAAAAAAAACTATAAAATTAAATTTTAATAAATGTTAAAAGTGTAGAATATTAAAATGGAAACGTTCCAAAAGGCAAACATTCCAGTTATTTTTTTTTTTATGAAATGATACTTTTTCCCCATCACCAAATCAGATTATCTTATAATAAGATAAGATTTAAAAAAGCTTTCAGAATATCATCCAAAAGCTTCTTATAAGTAGCATACCTCATAAATTAGGCAGTGTTTGTGTACAGCATATTGGCATTCAGCACAGTAATAAATACGGAAAGGTTGAGCATCCATTTCTTCTTCGCACCCGTCACAATAATATTCATTTGTATCATCTTGAAAGATTGAATAATTGGATAGAATCAAAAGATGAATATGATACATATATGTGATAGTAGATGGTAATGGATCACATAAAAAATGGAAGTTGAAAATACAATCCATGCAACGAAACAACATGGATCGAGTATGGCTAACTTCTCTAGGAAGAACATCTTCGACCCCATTCTTATAAGGTTTTTGACAAGCATCGCAATGAATTTCACAAGAAGATTTCTCTACCAAAGACAGTGAATGATCGTGACTTTGACATTCTACGGTTGTCCCAAGAGAAGCACATTCTATACCTAAGTTAAAATTACACCCGTCTTTAAGACAACTGAAGACGAGCCTACAATCTTTTTTGCAGCAAGAACGACAAGATAGAGGCTTACTAACCCGGAGTATGAGAGAATGAGGTAAGTGAAATGGAAGCTGAATTTTTTGTGGCAAATCAGCGCACGATTTATGCAGAAAATTATCACATTTTTGAGACGTGCAAGAATAGGCTGGACCTGACCAGCTTGATTGACATGCGAAGAATTTAGCCGGTCTTTCATTTAGCTCCACAAGGGTCATTGGCTGCTGATGGCAGAAAAATCGAATGACACCGTCATGATCTTCTCTACCATCGACATTGGTCAACGATATGGATGGCAGAGGGATCAAAGCGCATGCCATATGCATGCAGAAATTAGAGCACAACTGAGCACATGCATAGAAATATTCATCACTCCCAAAGGGTTTCTCTCAGTAGAAGCAGTAACTACTGTCGGTTAATGATTTGTTTGTAAGAAAGAGGGGGTGGAGTGGATGCAACGAGTAGTGATCGATGCGTTCTGGCAACTCAGTACATTCTCTGTGGAGGTAATATCTGCACAGGACACAATAGTAACAATCTTCTACTAATGGTGGGATTGAACGATTGCACATGCCACAAGAGACTTCTATTATGAGCGAACTTTTCTTTAGAGGATGCTCATGAGTGAAATGTTGGAAAGACATATCTCTCAAAAACTGAATAGACAAGAAAAATTAGGAAGATATGATGTTTAGTACTTTTTTTTTTTTTTTCTGCTAGAAGAAATGATATTTAGGTAGATATGATATCTAGAACTTGTAGTTGCTTGGACTCCTCCTTTTATATATGCTCCATTAGCCGCTCGAATGTTACTTCCAATAAGTTTTTCTGCAACATTTTTTCATGAAACCTTCACTATCAAGTTGTACACAAAAATAATTTTGTATATATGCGTATATGCATATATAAATTCATATGAGCAGTTTTATAAGGGATAAAACCACTTTTGTGATAATGCAGGATTTTGTTTCTCAGCACATCCTAAACTGATGGAGAATTTGAATTCAAATGAAATGATGCGGATGTTGTAGAATCATCAATGTTGTTATCATGATGTATTTACGTATTATCTCAGTTGTGAAGTTTTTTTTGGTATTTTTGTAAATTGGTATTTACGCATTATCTCAGTTGTGATTTAAATTGGTATTTTTTTTGTAACGCTAATTAACACTCAATTCTTTTTTATTTTTTTATTTTTTTAATTTTTTAAGAGAAAGTTAATCAAGAAGAAAGTTTCGGTTTGATGAGTTTGCTTCCAAGTGCCTAAGAGAACTTGTTCTGCTCATGATACCACGATTCCCTTTGCAGTCTTTTCTTTATTCAGTTCTCGTCTTAAAGTTATTCTCAATCTATTTCGTGCAAGTTACTTTACAATAAAACATTATTCTAGGATTTCCCACTTAAGAAGGAAAGCATTGTTCTCACTTAATTATCTGTTTACCATTTTTTGTTTTCCTCCCCCCTTTAAATGTTTCTTAGTTAAAGGGTTTTCTCCCGCTAATCTCTTAATTAAGTAGCGTGTACAGACAATTAAAATGTGCATATATAAAATCATGTCCCCATGTTACAATGAAGCAATGCTAGTTATATCAGTGTTTTATTTTATTTTATTTTTTTAGAAATTAAGAGAGGATAATTAGTATCAAGATTTGTTAGCAATTCTGAACTCCATTATTGTATCCACTGAAGAGAAGATCTTGCAGCAAAGAACCAAATCAAATTTATTTAAAAAAATATAAATAAAACTAAAGTACAAAGTACAAAGTACAAAGTAAGATAAGAGTAACTAGGCATGTCACATGAGCCTACAACAATAAAATGAAGTGGGGGAAAAAACGACCCCACAAAGGAGCAAACATACTAAGGACGATCCGATATCAGATCGCGGTAAGTTTATACATATCACGACTACTTAATTGTCGTTCAAAAGACTAAGTGCCACCTCATTTTTAGTTGACGTCGCCTACATTTCATGACCAAAAAAAAAAAAAAAAAAACACCAAGCTTTCGAAGAAAATTGATGTTTTCTCAAGCCCATGTGTGGCCTGCTTTGTATGTTAGTTTTAAAGACCCAAATTAAACAAACAACAAAACTGTTAATAGAAAACGTAGATGCTTATTTTTTTACATCGGTTTTTAGAAAACCATTGTTAAATACAAAATTCACGGAATCGGAAAAAATTTTTAACAATGGTTAATCAACAGTTTTGTTGTAGTGAAAATTAATTCATACGTTCTATTATTGAAAGAAAACCAATAACAGCAACATAACAAATCTCCTAAAATGCAACATATACCATCAAAATTTTAAAAATAATGATAATCATTGAATTAATTAAGTTACCCACTTCTAATGTCAACATCATTCTTACCATCCAACCGAAATCTTGGTTCAACTTGTAAATCTTATTGAAATTCATTCCTGGACCATAATCTTGCGTTCACCAATTATTCAATCTTAGAATTACATATGTAAATCTAGATCCTGTTTCAGACAAAAAAATTGCAAATATTTTATATATTTCCTTGGCTCTTTTTACTGACCATTCATTCAAGTCCACACACTCTTTCTGGTAGGAACCAATTATTTAAACATGTATTTTTTTTCATACTGCATTCCCAAAATGTTCAGAGTTTTCTTAGCCTCCTACATTCTAGGCAGTAGTTTCTTATCCTGCGGTAGAATCCCTATTATTCTAAGATAGAAGTTACACTTGATGTTCCATAATGTAACCAAAATGAACAGTTTTATAAACTTTTTACAACCATCGTATAGTGTCTCTGCATCATCCATCGTCTCAAACAAATTCGAATGATACATGTCGTGATCTTCCAAATCATTCATATGTTAACAACTATTCGAACACTGAAAATCCAAAAACCTTATAAATATCCTCAAGAGAAACATTTAACTAAAAAAATCCAGAAAATAAAAAGGCTTTACAAGAATTATTGTTTCATAATGTATTTTGAAATGTTGTCAGGATATGAAATCATGGTAAAACTGGAATCCAAATAGGGATGATAATATTACTTGTAAGGATAGGATCTCATATTGAGGCTTTGCACCTAACGAGACAAATATAGGGGAAAACAGTAGTGGATGGGACAGAAAAATATATTCAGGGATGAGGACGGGGATAGGAATTGATTCTTTTCCTAGAATTGAAAGCGGGGTGAGGACTGGGGTAGCACCTCTGTCCTAATATGCAATATATATATATATTTTTTTTATGTATTCATATGATATGTATATGTATCTATATGCTAACTTTTAAACTTAATTAGATTGTTTTCATTAAAAAAAAATGTCATTACTAACTATATTTTTTTTCAATAAAAAAGAAGGAAAAAAAAAATATTTTTAGTTAGTAATCTTGATTGGCTATACAAGTTAGTGCTTGTTATTTAGTGTTTTAGTTTACAAACTTTGTTATTTTTTGATGAAATATTTGTGTGACTTTATTACTAAGATATAACTTGTATTTGTTTAGCATTTATTTTGTTTTGTGAAACTTCTAATTTTGGTTTAAATTTATGGCTTTTTTTTTTTGTAGGTGTGTAATTTCCAAAATACATAGTTATATTAGATGGAGAATGACACGGATATAGGAAAGGCTCTCCCAACGGAAAATCTCCTCCTCTTTTTTGATGGGTTCAGAACAGAGATAGGGATGGATATCACATTCCAAATTATAGGTACGTTCAAACCAGGTTTTCATAGAGCAATTTTACAACTTATTAAAATCGCAAAGATTTTTTAAATTAATCATTCAAATATATTTCTGTGTACACACATAAATTTATACTTTTATCCCTTAAAAAAAAAACTTATATTTTTATCAAGTACATAAGTAAAGCAGATCATCAACTTCAAATGCCAAAAATATAGTTTTTGGGATGAAAAAGAAAAAGAAAATTATGTGTGTCATATTCAGTATGTTAAGTGGGTTTAGAAGGAGATTTTTTTAATCCTTTAAAACTAGAAAATTTTTATTGATTAATTAGTAAATTTTGGATTTTTTTTAATATGCATGTAGTAATAAAAACCAATCAGTAATTTAATCTTCTACATCTATACAGAATTGCCTCGTAACATTACTCTCATGAAGAGTTGTAGGGTGAAAAATTATAACTACATACATTAAAAGGACAAATAAATCTGCCTTTAAATTGATATCTTTAGATTGCGAAAATGGAATGCCCACTAATATCTTGTGGATTATCGCTTTGAGAAATAGAGCTATTACTAGTGTTACTCTTTGAAACATTAGAATGCGAATTATGTACCCACTAAGTTAACGTATTACTGACTGTTATTAGAAATATAACCATCGTTGTTATTATTAGCAATGTGTTCTTAAGATGCCGGTGTCACCATCTCCTTATTTCTAAAATCAACACGAACATGTTTATCACCCTCATTATTTTTATTGTATGCAATTTCCTCATTTCTCGTATTCCACAGCCACATCTAGATAGTTAGCTTGACTGTTAACTGTAGCAATACCTGCCTCCAAGATTAAAGCAATATTCTTATCGGCATCACCACTTTTCTTCCCAATTGGTCTTGCATTTTGATGTTCAAGAATTAGCAATTATTAATTTAATTATGTTTAAGAAGTACTAATTAGGAAAACCTAAAATTAATTAAAAATAAGTCTTATTTGGAACTCAACAACTACATTTTCAATGAGTGATAAAGCTATCTCGTGAAACAAATCGTGTCAAAATTGAAAATTCTGTTTTTGGATTGAAGACAAGTATTATTAAAGAAAAGTCAGTTAGCAATTTTACAATTAAGCAAACTTCTTTTATAGTTTATATCTAAGAGAGTTAGGTTTAGTTTTGACTTAATTCCTATTTTATTTTTAGTTTTATAAATATATATTGATTTTTTCAATTTTATTTGTAGTTTTCCGTTTCCGTTTGGGACTGTTTTATTAGCCTACAAGTATGTGTACATCCCAGCATACGTAAGAAAGACAATTTTGATATGTTTAATGAAATTTTTTAAGTGTTTAAATTTTTTTTTTTTTCCAATTTTCCATATCCTTGATAAATTTTTGCTCCACCTAAAAGTCGTTGTTAAAGCTTGTCTTTAATTAATAACGAAAACTTAGTAGATGTTTGGTGAAAGCTTTTTTTTGACATTGTATTTAAATGCAATGCAATTTTCCCCCAAATACAAAAGCATTTCATTCAAATATCAATCACATTACATTTTAAATATAACACAATCACTATTTATTATTTCATTTTTTCTATTACTTTTATTAATTACATCATATATTCCCTTTCTCTCCTTTTTTTTTCTCTACTTTTACCCATCACATCACATATTTATTATTAAAATACAATTCAAATACTTTTCTCCCAAATACACATTGCATTCAAATGCAATGCTAATGTTTTTCCTTCAAATACAAATTGCATTCAATATATTACATTAAAACGCAATGTAAATGCAATGCGTTCACCAAATGAACCCTTAGAGTTAGCAAAACTCCGTTAAACCAGGGGCTCAACACTATAACTTTTTTTTTTCTTTAATCCAACAAATCCACACGAGATTAATGCATAGGCTTGCTACTAAATTATCAGTATATTATTGATAGAAACATATGTCATCTTATGTGTGTGCCATGTTAACGTTTATATTTTAATGTTTCTTTAATATTAGAGAGACCACTTAGATACCGACTCAATAGCACAAAAGTAGTTCTCGTGATATATCCATTTCACGGGGAGTAGTACTAATAAAGATTCTTCCTTTCTCTTGGCAAACAAGCAAGGTTATATATAATTAACAATCTAATATAACTTTAGCAACTCATACAAGGTACCTTTACGAAACTTCCTTGAAAAGAAGCATATATATAACGCACATGTAAAAAAAAAAAAAAAAATCAAAAGCAAAAGCAAATATGTTGGCGAACTTTTTATAATGTTGCATAAACTTTGGTCGACTTCTTTTCTTTTCTGTTCTTTTTTCTTTGGGTACTATTATCTGGTCCACTTACAAACATTTACATATATTATGAAACATTTATATATACTAGTCCTTTTCTATCTACTAAACACTGAAGTACACTAGTTCATTACCTTATATAGAATAGCACTAGTCATCGTGTGCAAAACAAGTAACGACAAAATAACCGCTCCAACAAGAAATTTCGTAGAAAGAAAGGACATTCGGTACACACATGTTCAACAAGAATATTGAATCTCAAGAGCACTGTTTGGGTTATAATAATGACAACTTTAATTTGTAGCAAATATCTACGTAGCTATAGTATTATATACAATGCAACGTTTAGGGAAACGAATGTCAAAGAATCTTGGAATCCAAACACGTTCAAGAAACCCACCATGCAAGACCCACTTTGTTATCCAATCTCCCAAGACCTTCTTGAGAAACAAAAACAACACCAAGAAGACCAAGAGCCTCCTAAAACCCTAACCAAAAAAAGTAAGAGCAAGAGACTTGGTCTACTCCCTCTAATCTTCCTCATCTACTTCCACGTCTCCGGTGGTCCCTATGGCCAAGAGCCTGTCGTGGGGGCGGCGGGACCTTTCTTTGCAATCCTCGGCTTCATAGCGTTTCCCATCTTCTGGAGCGCCCCGGAGGCCCTCATCACGGCGGAGCTCTCTACTGCCTTTCCCGCCAACGGAGGCTTTGTCATATGGGCCCACACCGCGTTCGGCCCCTTCTGGGGCTACCTCATGGGGTCGTGGAAGTTCCTGAGTGGTGTCATAAACCTAGCTTCATTCCCTGGCCTCTGCATAGGCTATGTTGAGGCCATTGCCCCGGGGCTTGTCTCTTCAACCCTATCCCGATATTCAGTCGTGTTCTTTTCAACCGCATTCCTCTCTTTGATGAACTTCACTGGCTTACATGTGGTGGCTTATGCCTCCATACCTTTGGCCATAATCTCACTCTTTCCATTTCTAGTACTTTCTTTTGTTGCTATTCCTCAGATTGATCCTAGCAAATGGATGGTTGTGAATCAAGTGGGCAGGAACAAAGAATGGAAACGCTTCTTCAATTCCCTCTTGTGGAACTTGAATTGTTGGGACAGTGTGAGTACTCTTGTTGGGGAGATTAAAAAGCCCGAGAAAACCCTACCAAAAGCACTCGTCTCATCCATGGGGTTCACTTTTCTAGCTTACTTGATACCTCTTCTGACTTCAATCGGCGCCATATCCATGGACCTCGATGATTGGATCGACGGGTACTACGCTGTTATAGCGGAGGATATCGCCGGGCCGTGGCTTAAACGGTGGATCAAACTCGGCTCGGTGATCTCCGGCTGCGGACTCTTCCAAGCCCAACTAAGCACTTGCTCTTACCAACTTCATGGCATGGCAGAATTGGGAATACTGCCGCGGATTTTTGGAAAGAGATCGGCGTATTTCGACACCCCTTGGGTCGGGATTGTGATCTCGACATTCATAGGCCTTTTGGTATCCGCTCTGCGCCTTGAAGACGTGAGGATTTCGGTGAATTTCTTGTACAGCATGGGGATGTTGTTGGAGTTTGGCGCTTTTCTTTGGCTGAGGGTGAAGATTCCCGAGGTGAAAAGGCCGTTCAAGGTTCCGATGGGACTTCATGGACTCATAGGGATGTGCTCAATTCCTAGTGTGGTTCTGTTGTACTTGATGTGCGTGGCCGGAATTGGTGTCTATTTGCTGGTTTTTGTGCTGTCTCTGCTTGGGATTGTTTGTTACTTTGCGTTGGGGATTTTCAAGGCCAATATGTGGCTTGAGTTCAACAATGTTGACAACAAGAAGATAATGGATGAAGATCTGGGGTAAGTTCCATTTTCATTTTTAAGGTGTATTTATTTCCTCAAGTACCGTTTAATTACGTCATTACATATATATGTTTTATTTCACTTCCAACTTTCGTTTAGAAGGCATACATACATACAAATATAAATATATATATCACTAACTAATGTTTTATTCCCCTTATTGCAGACATTATGAGAAAATTGTGAAATAAGTTGGGTGTTTTAAATATGTTTACGTGCGTTCAAGCAATATGTTGTAGCCAAAGTGGTGGAGCATATTTATTAGTTAGAATATATTGTGGATGTACATTAGTAAAGCCTACTGTCGCGTAAAATTGTTGTTCCTGGATTTATATTTATATTTATATATATATGTATTTTTATAAAGGAAATAAAGTGTATTAATCAGTTTTCTGATGTGTGAGATATGGTTTGGAAGCACATTATAATGAGCGAATACAACATGGAAGATCCAAATTAAGGAGAAATCACGGATATGTAGAAGAAAAGGTTTGAAACAAACTACATCCAACAATGAGCGTAATATATATATATACACATATATGTAAATATATATGCGACCGTTGGACAACCCAACGCTTTGGAATATGTACATAGTAAATATAAGTTTCTGGGAAAGACGAAAAGCATCTAAAGATACCTTAATGACGGATCAATAACTACGAAATACTACGAAATTAATGATCTATACCTGATGAACTAATGATACCTTAATGACGGATCAATAACTTATTGATTCATATTGATTAATTAATGATCGATAACCAAGTCTATCAGTGATGGATTGTCTACCATTAACTGTACATCTTTAAAAAAAACTCATTTTTCTAAGTTAACAAAAATTGAAACATTTATTAAAAGAGTTATACCAATGACATCAATTTCAATTCTAAATTTTGAATACCAACTTGCATAGACAGTAACTTTTCATTTTTTAATTGTCAGATACAATCTTTTAATTTTAAAAATTGTTGGAGTGATCTTTTTCACTTAGACATTCCTAACAATAAAATACAATAATATCCCCACAATTCTTTATAGAAATTTCTCTCTCTATCTAGTTCTTGAGTTAAAACTTAGAGTTTCTCTCTCTACAAGTTTCTCTTTCTAAAATCTAAATAAGAATCTCTGTAATTATTTTTTTTTTTGGATGCCAAATCATAAGATTTCCTCTCTATTTATAGGTTTCAAGGTCTTCTTGGTGTTATTGCCAGATCATCTATTATTTTGCTATGTCAGCTTCAGAGCTCCAATTCTTCTTCAATTTGATTTTTTATTTACGCTACTTTGATTCAGATCTTCCTTATTTATTGAAAGACTTGTCAATTTGTCGTTTTGTTTTTAGCTTGTGACGTTGTTTTACCTATAAAAATAACGATCCCTACATCAGCCCTCATTTTTCTTACAAATTCAAAACATTTCCTTTATGAATTTAAAAAGAAAAAAAAAATTTCTTCAATTTCAATCGCCTCCACATTCTTCTAATTATTTATCTTTTTGCATGTTTGTTTTCCTAAACCATGTCTTCTAAAATCCCTCTTCATTTTAAAAAAATTTGACTTTCTTATGAAATCACTGAAGATGTTTTCTTATCACATGTTCCTGATGATGATGATATTTATACAGGCGAAAACATTGAACTAGGAAGTGTTGTTTTTAGTTTAGATTGTCTCAAAACCCTCAAGTTTCCTCTTCATCCCCTTATTCTTCAATTTCTTTGTGACACCCCCCGCCTCGTGCGGGAGACGTCACCTGAAAACTCTATTTTACTTTAATTCTTTTCTTTCAAATCACAACAAAATAGATTGCGAAATTTTTTTTTTTTTTTAAACCTTCGATATATGTAGTACTACAACTTTCTAAAACTAAATTATCATAGTTGGAAAACTACTTTATATTACTTGCATATAATACTGTCATACTGTATTAAACATAGTTAAAGTTAAACATAACAGTGTAACTTATACAATATTATACAATTGTATTTATCATTATCCTTTTCTTTCTTCTCTGCGGAATTAGCCTGGCAGGGCCATAACCTTTATCATGACACTGGCACTTCATTCCTGCAGTCTAATCCATACACTGTGACTCAGGTTACAGGTTGTTTACCTCGATTACCTGAACAAGAACAAACTGGTGAGCTACATGCCCAGTAAGTTCAGACATAACATTTTAAATAATAAGACACAACAATGCAACTTGACACAATGCATGAGTTCATTATGCTCAATTTACACCTTGCATTGTTCACTTACTATGTCTATGGGCCCAGTTTGGTCATACCGTGTGCGCGCTGTAAGAGGGGTCTGGGAGCGACCCGGACTCTCCCTCAACAATAGTATGTCTTTTACTTCGACATAAGATAACCTCCCCTCGCGAGAGGCCGGTACGCCAAACATTAGGTCTTTTTCATTACCTTGTTGTTTACTGTGCTATGTTACTTACTATGATGTCTTAACTGTTCCAGTGTACATATTCATAATTAATGCACTCAATGTTATGCCTATTCAGTCCAAAAATATTGTTTAAAAATCATCACCCATGCATTTAAACATTGGGGCGTGATTGGAACTGAAAACAAGGCACAAACTCTTAATTATACATTTTTGGAACAGTTGGAGCGCCTGGCACTCATCCCCGAGCGCCTGGCCCTTCATTTTATTTTTCTGTACAAACTTAGGACAGAGACTCCAGCGCTTCGGCGCTCTCTTTTCAGCGCCTGGCGCTTTCGAAAATCCGGTGCAAGCGCCTGGCGCTCATACCCTAGCGCTTGGCGCTCATACCCTAGAGCCTGGCGCTAATGCGAATTTTTGTACTAGTGCCTGGCGCTCGTACCCTAGCGCCTGGCACTCCTACTGGATATTTACCCTAGCGCCTGGCGCTCATACCCTAGAGCCTGGCGCTTCCACTAAATTTTACACTAGCGCCTGGCGCTCATACCCTAGAGCCTGGCGCTTTAGCCAATTTTTACACTAACGCCTGGCACTAATACCCTAGCGCCTGGCGCTTCTACTGAATTTTAAACACCAAAATTTGGCCGAGAGCTCGGCGCCGGGGCGCTCCTTAAGTAGCGCCTAGCGCTTGGCTCCGGTAAAAATAGGTTTTTTGAACACATTTTGATATAAAAACCAATTCTCATTCATACTTTCAAATCTAAAACATGTTTAAAGCATTCTAGAGTCAAAATTCATAAAACATAATCATATACACATAACACATCACTGCACACTCACATACTTGCCAATTTAGGCGTTTCAACGAGTTCACCACAACATATAACATTTCTAGCCAAGGAATTTAGGCTATTCATAAATTAACATTCAAGAATAACACAGTGTTCCAGTTGTTCATGTTCAGACAATTAAATGTCAGAACTTACCAGAAATTGATTTCTGCTTCCTTTCCTTAGTTTTCAGTCGTTGCCCTATAACGAAACAGTTCAACATTCAGTGAAATGTTTATAGGTCAACTCAAAAACATTTAAACACTTCTCCTATACATTGTATCATTACACCCTTAGCCTTAGTTATAAGTCTGAAAATTTCGGCATTATAACGGCTTAATTTTTCATTTTTCCACTGTGTCAAAACCGCTTAAATCGCGTTATTGAACACAGTTTCCATCATAAACCTGCTCAAAATCCCAGTAGATAACAATAATTCATTCTCAAAATCAAGGTATAACAATGTTTCTCAAAAATTTAGGGTTTCACTCACAACCCTAAACTTTCCTCTTTGTCTTTCTTCCATTCCACACTCAATACCACATCAAATTCCTTTTCCACTTCATAATACATAATTATCACTATTCCATAAGGGTTTTCACCCTCCTTTCCACGTCAATTTCCCCCCCTCATGCAACATTTTTGTTTTCAAAAACTAACCCCACAAAAACTTCAAAAACAAGTTCAAAACATGTTTTTCCACTTGATTTTCATCAAAACACTCAAAAACTCTCTATCTCCATTTTGTTCCACTATTCACATAAACACAAAAACACTTAAAAACAAGCATTAAAACAGAATTTTGAAGAACTTACTTGAGCTTTGAAGTGAATACTCCTCAACTTAAAGTTTTCTCACACTTTTTCTTCAAATTTTGCAACTTTTGAAACTTTGGAAATTTTTGTGAGCAAAGGAACGTGGGAGAAGAAGAAGAACAGAGAAAATGGTGTTTTTCTGCTGTGAGGGACGTGAAAAATCAGGGGAAAAAGTTTATACAAATCCTTAGGGGCATTTTTGTAATTTTTGAAAATTTTGGGGTCAAAATGAAAATTTCTTTGGGGCATTTTTGCAAAATTTTGGGAACTTTTTCAGCTGAAATACAGCTGTTTCTCCCCCTCTCTTCCACGTGCATGAGCAGATCATCATGCATTTAATGCAAATTTTCTTTCCAAATTTTGATTTTAAAGGAAATTTCAAAAATTTCCTTAATTTTAATAGCCTTTGGATCAAAAAGGATGATTTGATCTCATCCATTGATTCCTATATTAATAAGAAAATATTATTTATTTATACAGTATATGTTTTTCTTTAATAACAGTATAATTTTCATCTGTCGAAATTTTGACCGAAAAGCTATACTGGCCAAATTTCGCAGTTTACCTCTCGAAATGCTGTTAGAGCCTTTCAATGCATTTATATCCTTTAAAACACTCCATAAACCCTAGATATTTCATTATTTTCCATCTGGGATCTATGTTTGCCACATTTTGAATCTCAGTAGAATTCTGTTTTTCGATACCGAAAATGCACTATTTGAGGCATTTCGATTCGACAATCATCACATCTATAGCCAATAAAATATTTATCAATTCGAATAAATATACTTATCAACTCTAATGATGATTTATTAGAGTGAAATTTATATATTTTCGTCACACTAATATATATAAATTTTCACTATACAATGTTCCCGAGAACGATTTAAAATCTCGGCTGTTACAATCCTCTCCCCTTAAAGAATTCTCGTCCTCGAGAATTTAAAACAAGTGGGGATATAGGGCTCTCATTTCATCTTCTCTTTCCCAAGTAGCCTCTTCTATTTGGTGATTACGCCATAACACTTTGACTAATGGGATTGTTTTGTTCCTGAGTACCTTGTCTTCTCGTGCGAGTATTTGAACAGGTTTTTCCTCATAAGACAGGTCACTCTGTACTTGTATCGGCTCATTTCTCAAAATGTGCGATGGATCAGGTACATATTTACGCAACATAGAGACATGAAAAACATCATGTACCTTGGATAAATCAGGTGGTAATGCCAATCTGTAAGCCACCTTCCCGATCCGTTTGATAATTTCGAATGGTCCGATGTATCTCGGACTGAGTTTGCCTTTCTTTCCAAAACGCATAACTCCTTTCATAGGTGCAACTTTAAGAAATACAAAGTCGCCTTCTTGAAATTCAAGAAATCTGCGTCGTTTGTCGGCATAACTCTTTTGTCGACTTTGGGCTGTTTTCATTCGTTTCTGTATCTTTTCAACTGCTTCTGAAGTCTCTTGAACAAAATCAGTTTTATGCAGTTGCTTCTCTTTTAAATCATACCAATGGATTGGGGATCTGCACTTCCTGCCATAAAGAGCTTCATAGGGTGCCATTCCGATCGAAGCTTGATAACTGTTGTTGTAGGAGAATTCGATCAACGACAGTTTCTCATTCCATGCTCCTTGGAAATCCATGACACAAGCTCGTAACATATCCTCTAAAATCTGAATGACTCGCTCAGATTGTCCATCAGTTTGAGGATGAAAAGCCGTGCTAAACTTCAATTTTGTGCCCATTTCTTGTTGTACACACTTCCAGAATTTAGAGGTAAAACGACCATCTCGATCAGATACAATAGATCTTGGAACTCCATGTAATCTAATCACATTCGCAACGTACAAACTTGCAAATTTCTCCAATGTGAATGTCGTTTTCACCGCTATGAATCGAGCTGTTTTCGTCAGTCGATCTACTATCACCCATATAGCATCATAACCTTCTCGTGTCTTGGGTAGCCCTACCACTAAATCCATGGTAATATGCTCCCATTTCCACTCTGGAATATCTAGAGGTTCTAATTTCCCGCCTGGGTGTTTGTGCTCTGCTTTGACTCTCTGGCAAGTTAGACATCGACTAACAAACTCAGCAATGTCATTTTTCATTCTCTTCCACCAAAATTGTAATCTTAAGTCATGATACATTTTGGTGGCTCCTGGATGAACAGAATAGGGTGTTTGATGGGCTTCTTTCATAATCTGCTCCTTCAATTCTGTATTGGCAGGTATGCAAATTCTTCCTTTCATCAATAGCATTCCATCTGTCTCGATGTTGAATTCAATTTCTTCTCCTTTATTGACTCGGTCTCTCATCTCTTCCAAGTACACATCTTGTTTCTGAGCCTCCTTAATCCTATCGTACAGTGTTGGTTTCAATTGTAGCATAGCCAAACTTCCAGAAATTAATTCTATTTTTAGCGAATTAATCTCCTTTTGTAGCGGCTTGGACAATCCATCGATAGGCAATTGTTGTACCGATGTTGATTTGCGACTCAGTGCATCAGCAACTCTATTCGCTTTCCCTGAATGATATAAGATCTCACAATCGTAGTCTTTCACGAGTTCTAACCATCGCCGCTGTCTCATGTTCAACTCCTTTTGAGTAAAGAAGTATTTCAGGCTCTTGTGATCTGTGAAAATTTGACATTGAACACCATATAGATAATGCTTCCAAATCTTTAATGCAAACACGACTACAGCTAGTTCCAAATCATGAGTTGGATAATTCTTCTCATGATTCTTTAGTTGTCGTGAAGCATAAGCGATAACTCTCCCATTTTGCATCAATACCGCTCCTAATCCTTCTTTCGAAGCATCGCTGTAGATGTCGAATCTTTCCCCATCAGTAGGAATGGCAAGGATAGGTGCACTTGTTAATCTCCTCTTTAATTCTTGGAAGCTTTCATCACATGCTGCTGTCCACTCGTACTTCTTTTCCTTTCTAGTTAACGCCGTAAGTGGTTCAGCAAGCCTAGCGAATCCCTCCACAAAACGCCTGTAATATCCGGCTAATCCCAGAAAACTACGAATTTCAGTAGCGTTTTTCGGAATAGGCCACTTGCTAACAGCTTCAATCTTTGCGGAGTCAACAGAAATTCCATCCTTAGACACCTTGTGTCCTAGGAAATGAACTTGATCTAACCAGAATTCGCACTTTGAAAATTTGGCGTATAGCTGGTGATCTCTGAGTGTTTGTAGTACCCAGCGTAAGTGTTCTTCATGGTCTTCCTGGGTCTTCGAATAAACAAGGATGTCATCAATAAATACGATGACAAACTTATCTAAAAATTTCTTGAAAACTCGGTTCATCAAGTCCATGAATGCAGCTGGAGCATTCGTCAATCCAAACGGCAACACCAGAAATTCATAGTGTCCGTATCTCGTCCTGAATGCCGTCTTTGTTACATCACTATCTTTAATTCTCAGCTGATGGTACCCAGAACGTAGATCAATCTTCGAAAACACTGAGGCTCCCTTCAGTTGATCAAATAAATCGTCGATCCTGGGTAGTGGGTACTTATTCTTGATGGTGGCCTTATTCAGCTCCCTATAGTCTACGCACATTCGTAGAGTTCCATCCTTCTTTTTCACGAATAGAACCGGAGCTCCCCAAGGCGAATAGCTCGGTCGAATGAAACCTCTATCTAATAACTCCTTTAATTGCGTCTGTAGCTCCTTCAGTTCAGCTGGAGCCATCCGATAAGGGGCCTTGGATATCGGCGCTGTTCCTGGTACTAATTCGATCTCAAAAGAAATTTCCCGTTCAGGTGGAAATCCAGGTAATTCATCTGGAAATACATCCACAAATTCGTTGACTATGGGAATATCCTTTGGTTGTAACTTTTCTTCTTTTGTCACATCAGTAACAAAAGCTAGATATCCCACACATCCTTTAGCTATCAACTTGTGAGCCTTCATTGAATTTATCAGGATCCTCGATGACTTTGGAGATGAAGCAACATATTCAAAACTTTCTTCTCCATTTGGTCGAAAGATTATCCTTCGATGACGGCAGTCGATTGTAGCCTGATACTTTCCCAAGAAATCCATTCCTAAGATTACATCATAATCTGCTATCCTTATCACAAACAAATCAAGAAAAAGCTCTCTATCTGCCACAATTACTGGCACATGTCGTAACCAGTAATCCGACAACAATACTTCACCCGAGGGCAACATAGTCCTAAAGGTTCTTCCAATTCTATCCTTAGCATGCTCTAACCTGGCGGTAAATTCTTGTGATGCAAATGAATGTGAAGCACCCGAATCAAATAAAACATATGCCGAGTGTTGAGCGATAGAAATATGACCTGTAACAACCGTGGATGTGCCCGCTTCTGCATCCTCTTTTGTGTAAGCCATCACTCTTGCATTGGTTGGAGGTGCCTTTTCACTTTGTTCCTGTTGTCGTGATGACGTCTCTGCCTTTGCTGTAATAGCGTGCATCTGAGGATTTGGCAGACGCTGAGGAACCGTGCCGGCTTGATTCTGTCGATTACTTGGGCAGCTTCTTGCATAATGACCTTCTTTGCCACAATAATAACAAACATTGCGGCCTAGTCTGCATTCTCCCAAGTGCTTCTTTCCGCATGTTGGACAATTTGGAGTGCTCACAGGGCCTGGTGTACTAGGACCAGCACTTGCTGCATTCTTCTGTTGCTGATTCCTATTACCCCTGAAATTCCATTTTCTTTTATTAGAATTTTGAGGCCTCTGTCCACTTCCTTGTCCAGGCTTTGAGGACTGATTGGAACGATTTCCTTGTGGTGTTTGACTTCCACTTTGACCTTATTTCAATTGTTGTCTCTCCTTTTTCCGAGTTTCCCATGCTTGAGCCCGTTCTTCTCTGGCTCTTGTCAAGTGAAATTCAGCTTTCAAGGCTCGGGAGACACATTCAGCTACTGACGTGGGTGGAGATGCGGCACTGTCGACCATTACGATAATTTCTGGTCGAAAAGTCCCAATTATCTTTCGGATACGATCCCCTTCAGTAGGGACCATATAGGGACATAACCTCGACAGCCGGTCAAACTTGCGGCATACCTCCATCACTGTCATGTTTCCTTGCTTCAAATTCTCGAACTCTCTCTGTTGTGGTCCGAGAGCAGCAGGGTCATAGTACTTCTGATTAAACTCCTCCACAAAATCATTCCAGGTTATCTGGCTCTCGTCTCTTCTTAAGCAAACCATTTCCCACCAGTACCGTGCATCTCTGTTCAGCACGTACGAAGCACAGAGGACTTTTTCCCTGTCAGTCAAATTCATAAAGTTTATGATCCTCTGGAAAGATGATAGCCACTCTTCAGCTTCTAACGGATCTAAGGATCCATCAAACTCCGGTGGTCTCATTCGTCGAAACCTTTCGTATAGGGGTTCCTGTGGGACAATGACTTGTGATTCCGGAACCCTTTCCCTCGAAGCTGAGACTGCCGGGGAGTTATGTTCAACTTCCAGGGCTACAGGTGCTTCTGGTGTCATGGGTGGTGGTGAAGCTTCCCTTTCAGCACGTTCGCGATGAATCTGATTTAGTTGGTCTCTTAAGGCTTGATTCTCTTGTATTTGGGTTACTAATAAAGCTTCTAATTCGGTCACCCTTTCAGTCAGGGTGGGAGGTCTACCACGTCTAGGAGGTTGGACTCTCCTTCGTGCCATTTGATTTCTTTAGATCTATCAACACAAATCAAACGTTCAGTATCGACATTGAGAGAAATACCATTAATTTTCTCTTTTCATTTATCAATGCAATCATAATAGAATATGCAATCACTTAATCTTAAGTAAGCGACCATGTATAAACATATTCTTGTATTCACATACATTTAATTCACATCCAGTACTTATACATATTCCTGTCAATTTCCATAATATACAAAACTTGCATTTATATACACATAAGTTAACTTCAATAACTTATGGGGTATCACTCCTATCTTCATCACTGCCCAAAGGAAATTCCTCTGGATCTTCTTCACTGTCATCCTCATTTTCATTAGTTGAATCACTAATTACATGGATTGGACCTGCAATACATGATTCGCCTGAGGATTTCACATCGTCATTCTCCCTCACTGGTGGTGGTTCATCACGTCTGGAGGATACGTCACCGCGGGGGTCATTATCTCTCATTATCCTATCATATTTTTCTATCAACATTTTTCTTTCTACCTCTTTCACTGAAGTAATATATTGCTCCAGTGTCTCGTCGAGTGCAGGGACCGTTCGAAACTTCAGTTCATGAGTTAGTCCTCTCCAGAGCATTGCACACTGCTCCTCTTCGGTCGGGGTTGGCCAAGGACTACTCATAATAATCTCATTCCAAAAACGAGCTGCATAGGATACTACCGTATCTGACAGATGCATCCTAAAATTCTCTGCTTTCATGACAAAATTTCGACCCTCTGTAAACGTTGGAGCTATTGGTGGTGTTGATGACGATGGTACGTCTGCAGTTGAAGGAGCCATTTCCGACGTTCTTGTCATTCGGAATCGAATAAAAGGTCTTTTCCCTGTTGTTCGGGAACCTGGTCGGTTACTCATTTTCAAATCCTAGTATTCATGCATTATGTACAAAATTTAGAATAAGAAAACAATGAAACATTAACTTACTTGGACTGCGCAGAAGGAAATGGTCGCAATGTCATAACAGGTTATAGAGAACCGCTGCTCTGATACCACCTTGTGACACCCCCCGCCTCGTGCGGGAGACGTCACCTGAAAACTCTACTTTACTTTAATTCTTTTCTTTCAAATCACAACAAAATAGATTGCGAAATTTTTTTTTTTTAAACCTTCGATATACGTAGTACTACAACTTTCTAAAACTAAATTATCATAGTTGGAAAACTACTTTATATTACTTGCATATAATACTGTCATACTGTATTAAACATAGTTAAAGTTAAACATAACAGTGTAACTTATACAATATTATACAATTGTATTTATCATTATCCTTTTCTTTCTTCTCTGCGGAATTAGCCTGGCAGGTCCATAACCTTTATCATGACACTGGCACTTCATTCCTGCAGTCCAATCCATACACTGTGACTCAGGTTACAGGTTGTTTACCTCGATTACCTGAACAAGAACAAACTGGTGAGCTACATGCCCAGTAAGTTCAGACATAACATTTTAAATAATAAGACACAACAATGCAACTTGACACAATGCATGAGTTCATTATGCTCAATTTACACCTTGCATTGTTCACTTACTATGTCTATGGGCCCAGTTTGGTCATACCGTGTGCGCGCTGTAAGAGGGGTCTGGGAGCGACCCGGACTCTCCCTCAACAATAGTATGTCTTTTACTTCGACATAAGATAACCTCCCCTCGCGAGAGGCCGGTACGCCAAACATTAGGTCTTTTTCATTACCTTGTTGTTTACTGTGCTATGTTACTTACTATGATGTCTTAACTGTTCCAGTGTACATATTCATAATTAATGCACTCAATGTTATGCCTATTCAGTCCAAAAATACTGTTTAAAAATCATCACCCATGCATTTAAACATTGGGGCGTGATTGGAACTGAAAACAAGGCACAAACTCTTAATTATACATTTTTGGAACAGTTGGAGCGCCTGGCACTCATCCCCGAGCGCCTGGCCCTTCATTTTATTTTTCTGTACAAACTTAGGACAGAGACTCCAGCGCTTCGGCGCTCTCTTTTCAGCGCCTGGCGCTTTCGAAAATCCGGTGCAAACGCCTGGCGCTCATACCCTAGCGCCTGGCGCTTCAGACAATTTTACACTAGCGCTTGGCGCTCATACCCTAGAGCCTGGCGCTAATGCGAATTTTTGTACTAGTGCCTGGCGCTCGTACCCTAGCGCCTGGCACTCCTACTGGATATTTACCCTAGCGCCTGGCGCTCATACCCTAGAGCCTGGCGCTTCCACTAAATTTTACACTAGCGCCTGGCGCTCATACCCTAGAGCCTGGCGCTTTAGCCAATTTTTACACTAACGCCTGGCACTAATACCCTAGCGCCTGGCGCTTCTACTGAATTTTAAACACCAAAATTTGGCCGAGAGCTCGGCGCCGGGGCGCTCCTTAAGTAGCGCCTAGCGCTTGGCTCCGGTAAAAATAGGTTTTTTGAACACATTTTGATATAAAAACCAATTCTCATTCATACTTTCAAATCTAAAACATGTTTAAAGCATTCTAGAGTCAAAATTCATAAAACATAATCATATACACATAATACATCACTGCACACTCACATACTTGCCAATTTAGGCGTTTCAACGAGTTCACCACAACATATAACATTTCTAGCCAAGGAATTTAGGCTATTCATAAATTAACATTCAAGAATAACACAGTGTTCCAGTTGTTCATGTTCAGACAATTAAATGTCAGAACTTACCAGAAATTGATTTCTGCTTCCTTTCCTTAGTTTTCAGTCGTTGCCCTATAACGAAACAGTTCAACATTCAGTGAAATGTTTATAGGTCAACTCAAAAACATTTAAACACTTCTCCTATACATTGTATCATTACACCCTTAGCCTTAGTTATAAGTCTGAAAATTTCGGCATTATAACGGCTTAATTTTTCATTTTTCCACTGTGTCAAAACCGCTTAAATCGCGTTATTGAACACAGTTTCCATCATAAACCTGCTCAAAATCCCAGTAGATAACAATAATTCATTCTCAAAATCAAGGTATAACAATGTTTCTCAAAAATTTAGGGTTTCACTCACAACCCTAAACTTTCCTCTTTGTCTTTCTTCCATTCCACACTCAATACCACATCAAATTCCTTTTCCACTTCATAATACATAATTATCACTATTCCATAAGGGTTTTCACCCTCCTTTCCACGTCAATTTCCCCCCCTCATGCAACATTTTTGTTTTCAAAAACTAACCCCACAAAAACTTCAAAAACAAGTTCAAAACATGTTTTTCCACTTGATTTTCATCAAAACACTCAAAAACTCTCTATCTCCATTTTGTTCCACTATTCACATAAACACAAAAACACTTAAAAACAAGCATTAAAACAGAATTTTGAAGAACTTACTTGAGCTTTGAAGTGAATACTCCTCAACTTAAAGTTTTCTCACACTTTTTCTTCAAATTTTGCAACTTTTGAAACTTTGGAAATTTTTGTGAGCAAAGGAACGTGGGAGAAGAAGAAGAACAGAGAAAATGGTGTTTTTCTGCTGTGAGGGACGTGAAAAATCAGGGGAAAAAGTTTATACAAATCCTTAGGGGCATTTTTGTAATTTTTGAAAATTTTGGGGTCAAAATGAAAATTTCTTTGGGGCATTTTTGCAAAATTTTGGGAACTTTTTCAGCTGAAATACAGCTGTTTCTCCCCCTCTCTTCCACGTGCATGAGCAGATCATCATGCATTTAATGCAAATTTTCTTTCCAAATTTTGATTTTAAAGGAAATTTCAAAAATTTCCTTAATTTTAATAGCCTTTGGATCAAAAAGGATGATTTGATCTCATCCATTGATTCCTATATTAATAAGAAAATATTATTTATTTATACAGTATATGTTTTTCTTTAATAACAGTATAATTTTCATCTGTCGAAATTTTGACCGAAAAGCTATACTGGCCAAATTTCGCAGTTTACCTCTCGAAATGCTGTTAGAGCCTTTCAATGCATTTATATCCTTTAAAACACTCCATAAACCCTAGATATTTCATTATTTTCCATCTGGGATCTATGTTTGCCACATTTTGAATCTCAGTAGAATTCTGTTTTTCGATACCGAAAATGCACTATTTGAGGCATTTCGATTCGACAATCATCACATCTATAGCCAATAAAATATTTATCAATTCGAATAAATATACTTATCAACTCTAATGATGATTTATTAGAGTGAAATTTATATATTTTCGTCACACTAATATATATAAATTTTCACTATACAATGTTCCCGAGAACGATTTAAAATCTCGGCTGTTACAATCCTCTCCCCTTAAAGAATTCTCGTCCTCGAGAATTTAAAACAAGTGGGGATATAGGGCTCTCATTTCATCTTCTCTTTCCCAAGTAGCCTCTTCTATTTGGTGATTACGCCATAACACTTTGACTAATGGGATTGTTTTGTTCCTGAGTACCTTGTCTTCTCGTGCGAGTATTTGAACAGGTTTTTCCTCATAAGACAGGTCACTCTGTACTTGTATCGGCTCATTTCTCAAAATGTGCGATGGATCAGGTACATATTTACGCAACATAGAGACATGAAAAACATCATGTACCTTGGATAAATCAGGTGGTAATGCCAATCTGTAAGCCACCTTCCCGATCCGTTTGATAATTTCGAATGGTCCGATGTATCTCGGACTGAGTTTGCCTTTCTTTCCAAAACGCATAACTCCTTTCATAGGTGCAACTTTAAGAAATACAAAGTCGCCTTCTTGAAATTCAAGAAATCTGCGTCGTTTGTCGGCATAACTCTTTTGTCGACTTTGGGCTGTTTTCATTCGTTTCTGTATCTTTTCAACTGCTTCTGAAGTCTCTTGAACAAAATCAGTTTTATGCAGTTGCTTCTCTTTTAAATCATACCAATGGATTGGGGATCTGCACTTCCTGCCATAAAGAGCTTCATAGGGTGCCATTCCGATCGAAGCTTGATAACTGTTGTTGTAGGAGAATTCGATCAACGACAGTTTCTCATTCCATGCTCCTTGGAAATCCATGACACAAGCTCGTAACATATCCTCTAAAATCTGAATGACTCGCTCAGATTGTCCATCAGTTTGAGGATGAAAAGCCGTGCTAAACTTCAATTTTGTGCCCATTTCTTGTTGTACACACTTCCAGAATTTAGAGGTAAAACGACCATCTCGATCAGATACAATAGATCTTGGAACTCCATGTAATCTAATCACATTCGCAACGTACAAACTTGCAAATTTCTCCAATGTGAATGTCGTTTTCACCGCTATGAATCGAGCTGTTTTCGTCAGTCGATCTACTATCACCCATATAGCATCATAACCTTCTCGTGTCTTGGGTAGCCCTACCACTAAATCCATGGTAATATGCTCCCATTTCCACTCTGGAATATCTAGAGGTTCTAATTTCCCGCCTGGGTGTTTGTGCTCTGCTTTGACTCTCTGGCAAGTTAGACATCGACTAACAAACTCAGCAATGTCATTTTTCATTCTCTTCCACCAAAATTGTAATCTTAAGTCATGATACATTTTGGTGGCTCCTGGATGAACAGAATAGGATGTTTGATGGGCTTCTTTCATAATCTGCTCCTTCAATTCTGTATTGGCAGGTATGCAAATTCTTCCTTTCATCAACAGCATTCCATCTGTCTCGATGTTGAATTCAATTTCTTCTCCTTTATTGACTCGGTCTCTCATCTCTTCCAAGTACACATCTTGTTTCTGAGCCTCCTTAATCCTATCGTACAGTGTTGGTTTCAATTGTAGCATAGCCAAACTTCCAGAAATTAATTCTATTTTTAGCGAATTAATCTCCTTTTGTAGCGGCTTGGACAATCCATCGATAGGCAATTGTTGTACCGATGTTGATTTGCGACTCAGTGCATCAGCAACTCTATTCGCTTTCCCTGGATGATATAAGATCTCACAATCGTAGTCTTTCACGAGTTCTAACCATCGCCGCTGTCTCATGTTCAACTCCTTTTGAGTAAAGAAGTATTTCAGGCTCTTGTGATCTGTGAAAATTTGACATTGAACACCATATAGATAATGCTTCCAAATCTTTAATGCAAACACGACTACAGCTAGTTCCAAATCATGAGTTGGATAATTCTTCTCATGATTCTTTAGTTGTCGTGAAGCATAAGCGATAACTCTCCCATTTTGCATCAATACCGCTCCTAATCCTTCTTTCGAAGCATCGCTGTAGATGTCGAATCTTTCCCCATCAGTAGGAATGGCAAGGATAGGTGCACTTGTTAATCTCCTCTTTAATTCTTGGAAGCTTTCATCACATGCTGCTGTCCACTCGTACTTCTTTTCCTTTCTAGTTAACGCCGTAAGTGGTTCAGCAAGCCTAGCGAATCCCTCCACAAAACGCCTGTAATATCCGGCTAATCCCAGAAAACTACGAATTTCAGTAGCGTTTTTCGGAATAGGCCACTTGCTAACAGCTTCAATCTTTGCGGAGTCAACAGAAATTCCATCCTTAGACACCTTGTGTCCTAGGAAATGAACTTGATCTAACCAGAATTCGCACTTTGAAAATTTGGCGTATAGCTGGTGATCTCTAAGTGTTTGTAGTACCCAGCGTAAGTGTTCTTCATGGTCTTCCCGGGTCTTCGAATAAACAAGGATGTCATCAATAAATACGATGACAAACTTATCTAAAAATTTCTTGAAAACTCGGTTCATCAAGTCCATGAATGCAGCTGGAGCATTCGTCAATCCAAACGGCAACACCAGAAATTCATAGTGTCCGTATCTCGTCCTGAATGCCGTCTTTGTTACATCACTATCTTTAATTCTCAGCTGATGGTACCCAGAACGTAGATCAATCTTCGAAAACACTGAGGCTCCCTTTAGTTGATCAAATAAATCGTCGATCCTGGGTAGTGGGTACTTATTCTTGATGGTGGCCTTATTCAGCTCCCTATAGTTTACGCACATTCGTAGAGTTCCATCCTTCTTTTTCACGAATAGAACCGGAGCTCCCCAAGGCGAATAGCTCGGTCGAATGAAACCTCTATCCAATAACTCCTTTAATTGCGTCTGTAGCTCCTTCAGTTCAGCTGGAGCCATCCGATAAGGGGCCTTGGATATCGGCGCTGTTCCTGGTACTAATTCGATCTCAAAAGAAATTTCCCGTTCCGGTGGAAATCCAGGTAATTCATCTGGAAATACATCCACAAATTCGTTGACTATGGGAATATCCTTTGGTTGTAACTTTTCTTCTTTTGTCACATCAGTAACAAAAGCTAGATATCCCACACATCCTTTAGCTATCAACTTGTGAGCCTTCATTGAATTTATCAGGATCCTCGATGACTTTGGAGATGAAGCAACATATTCAAAACTTTCTTCTCCATTTGGTCGAAAGATTATCCTTCGATGACGGCAGTCGATTGTAGCCTGATACTTTCCCAAGAAATCCATTCCTAGGATTACATCATAATCCGCTATCCTTATCACAATCAAATCAAGAAAAAGCTCTCTATCTGCCACAATTACTGGCACATGTCGTAACCAGTAATCTGACAACAATACTTCACCCGAAGGCAACATAGTCCTAAAGGTCCTTCCAATTCTATCCTTAGCATGCTCTAACCTGGCGGCAAATTCTTGTGATGCAAATGAATGTGAAGCACCCGAATCAAATAAAGCATATGCCGAGTGTTGAGCGATAGAAATATGACCTGTAACAACCGTGGATGTGCCCGCTTCTGCATCCTCTTTTGTGTAAGCCATCACTCTTGCATTGGTTGGAGGTGCCTTTTCACTTTGTTCCTGTTGTCGTGATGACGTCTCTGCCTTTGCTGTAATAGCGTGCATCTGAGGATTTGGCAGACGCTGAGGAACCGTGCCGGCTTGATTCTGTCGATTACTTGGGCAGCTTCTTGCATAATGACCTTCTTTGCCACAATAATAACAAACATTGAGGCCTAGTCTACATTCTCCCAAGTGCTTCTTTCCGCATGTTGGACAATTTGGAGTGCTCACAGGGCCTGGTGTACTAGGACCAGCACTTGCTACATTCTTCTGTTGCTGATTCCTATTACCCCTGAAATTCCATTTTCTTTTATTAGAATTTTGAGGCCTCTGTCCACTTCCTTGTCCAGGCTTTGAGGACTGATTGGAGTGATGTCCTTGTGGTGTTTGACTTCCACTTTGACCTTGTTTCAATTGTTGTCTCTCCTTTTTCCAAGTTTCCCATGCTTGAGCCCGTTCTTCTCTCGCTCTTGTCAAGTGAAATTCAACTTTCAAGGCTCGGGAGACACATTCAGCTACTGACGTGGGTAGAGATGCGGCACTGTCGACCATTACGGCAATTTCTGGTCGAAAAGTCCCAATTATCTTTCGGATACGATCCCCTTCAGTAGGGACCATATAGGGACATAACCTCGACAGGCGGTCAAACTTGCGGCATACCTCCATCACTGTCATGTTTCCTTGCTTCAAATTCTCGAACTCTCTCTGTTGTGGTCCGAGAGCAGCAGGGTCATAGTACTTCTGATTAAACTCCTCCACAAAATCATTCCAGGTTATCTGGCTCTTGTCTCTTCTTAAGCAAACCATTTCCCACCAGTACTGTGCATCTCCGTTCAGCACGTACGAAGCACAGAGGACTTTTTCCCTGTCAGTCAAATTCATAAAGTTTATGATCCTCTGGAAAGACGATAGCCACTCTTCAGCTTCTAACGGATCTAAGGATCCATCAAACTCCGGTGGTCTCATTCGTCGAAACCTTTCGTATAGGGGTTTCTGTGGGACAATGACTTGTGGTTCCGAAATCCTTTCCCCCGAAGCTGAGACTGCCGGGGAGTTATGTTCAACTTCCGGGGCTACAGGTGCTTCTGGTGTCATGGGTGGTGGTGAAGCTTCCCTTTCAGCACGTTCGCGATGAATCTGATTTAGTTGGTCTCTTAAGGCTTGATTCTCTTGTATTTGGGTTGCTAATAAAGCTTCTAATTCGGTCACCCTTTCAGTCAGGGTGGGAGGTCTACCACGTCTAGGAGGTTGGACTCTCCTTCGTGCCATTTGATTTCTTTAGATCTATCAACACAAATCAAACGTTCAGTATCGACATTGAGAGAAATACCATTAATTTTCTCTTTTCATTTATCAATGCAATCATAATAGAATATGCAATCACTTAATCTTAAGTAAGCGACCATGTATAAACATATTCTTGTATTCACATACATTTCATTCACATCCAGTACTTATACATATTCCTGTCAATTTCCATAATATACAAAACTTGCATTTATATACACATAAGTTAACTTCAATAACTTATGCGGTATCACTCCTATCTTCATCACTGCCCAAAGGAAATTCCTCTGGATCTTCTTCACTGTCATCCTCATTTTCATTAGTTGAATCACTAATTACATGGATTGGACCTACAATACATGATTCGCCTGAGGATTTCACATCGTCATTCTCCCTCACTGGTGGTGGTTCATCAAGTCTGGAGGATACGTCACCGCGGGGGTCATTATCTCTCATTATCCTATCATATTTTTCTATCAACATTTTTCTTTCTACCTCTTTCACTGAAGTAATATATTGCTCCAGTGTCTCGTCGAGTGCAGGGACCGTTCGAAGCTTCAGTTCATGAGTTAGTCCTCTCTAGAGCATTGCACACTGCTCCTCTTCGGTCAGGGTTGGCCAAGGACTACTCATAATAATCTCATTCTGAAAACGAGCTGCATAGGATACTACCGTATCTGACAGATGCATCCTAAAATTCTCTGCTTTCATGACAAAATTTTGACCCTCTTTAAACGTTGGAGCTATTGGTGGTGTTGATGACGATGGTACGTCTGCAGTTGAAGGAGTCATTTTCGACGTTCTTGTCATTCGGAATCGAATAAAATGTCTTTTCCCCGTTGTTCGGGAACCTGGTCGGTTACTCATTTTCAAATCCTAGTATTCATGCATTATGTACAAAATTTAGAATAAGAAAACAATGAAACATTAACTTACTTGGACTGTGCAGAAGGAAATGCTCGCAATGTCATAACAGGTTATGGAGAACCGCTGCTCTGATACCACCTTGTGACACCCCCCGCCTCGTGCGGGAGACGTCACCTGAAAACTCTACTCTACTTTAATTCTTTTCTTTCAAATCACAACAAAATAGATTGCGGAAAATTTTTTTTTTTTAAAACCTTCGATATACGTAGTACTACAACTTTCTAAAACTAAATTATCATAGTTGGAAAACTACTTTATATTACTTGCATATAATACTGTCATACTGTATTAAACATAGTTAAAGTTAAACATAACAGTGTAACTTATACAATATTATACAATTGTATTTATCATTATCCTTTTCTTTCTTCTCTGCGGAATTAGCCTGGCAGGTCCATAACCTTTATCATGATACTGGCACTTCATTCCTGCAGTCCAATCCATACACTGTGGCTCAGGTTACAGGTTGTTTACCTCGATTACCTGAACAAGAACAAACTGGTGAGCTACATGCCCAGTAAGTTCAGACATAACATTTTAAATAATAAGACACAACAATGCAACTTGACACAATGCATGAGTTTATTATGCTCAATTTACACCTTGCATTGTTCACTTACTATGTCTATGGGCCCAGTTTAGTCATACCGTGTGCGCGCTGTAAGAGGGGTCTGGGAGCGACCCGGACTCTCCCTCAACAATAATATGTCTTTTACTTCGACATAAGATAACCTCCCCTCGCGAGAGGCCGGTACGCCAAACATTAGGTCTTTTTCATTACCTTGTTGTTTACTGTGCTATGTTACTTACTATGATGTCTTAACTGTTCCAGTGTACATATTCATAATTAATGCACTCAATGTTATGCCTATTCAATCCAAAAATACTGTTTAAAAATCATCACCCATGCATTTAAACATTGGGGCGTGATTGGAACTGAAAACAAGGCACAAACTCTTAATTATACATTTTTGGAACAGTTGGAGCGCCTGGCACTCATCCCCGAGCGCCTGGCCCTTCATTTTATTTTTCTGTACAAACTTAGGACAGAGACTCCAGCGCTTCGGCGCTCTCTTTTCAGCGCCTGGCGCTTTCGAAAATCCGGTGCAAGCGCCTGGCGCTCATACCCTAGCGCCTGGCGCTTCAGACAATTTTACACTAGCGCCTGGCGCTCATCCCTAGAGCCTGGCGCTAATGCGAATTTTTGTACTAGTGCCTGGCGCTCGTACCCTAGCGCCTGGCACTCCTACTGGATATTTACCCTAGCGCCTGGCGCTCATACCCTAGCGCCTGACGCTTCCACTAAATTTTACACTAGCGCCTGGCGCTCATACCCTAGAGCCTGGCGCTTTAGCCAATTTTTACACTAACGCCTGGCGCTAATACCCTAGCGCCTGACGCTTCTACTGAATTTTAAACACCAAAATTTGGCCGAGAGCTCGGCGCCGGGGCGCTCCTTAAGTAGCGCCTAGCGCTTGGCTCCGGTAAAAATAGGTTTTTTGAACACATTTTGATATAAAAACCAATTCTCATTCATACTTTCAAATCTAAAACATGTTTAAAGCATTCTAAGGTCAAAATTCATAAAACTTAATCATATACACATAACACATCACTGCACACTCGCATACTTGCCAATTTAGGCGTTTCAACGAGTTCACCACAACATATAACATTTCTAGCCAAGGAATTTAGGCTATTCATAAATTAACATTCAAGAATAACACAATGTTCCAGTTGTTCATGTTCAGACAATTAAATGTCAGAACTTACCAGAAATTGATTTCTGCTTTTGTTCCTTTGTTTCCCTTCGTTGCCCTATAACGAAACAGTTCAACATTCAGTGAAATGTTTATAGGTCAACTCGAAAACATTTAAACACTTCTCCTATACATTGTATCATTACACCCTTAGCCTTAGTTATAAGTCCGAAAATTTCGGCATTATAACGGCTTAATTTTTCATTTTCCCACTGTGCCAAAACCGCTTAAATCGCGTTATTGAACACAGTTTCCATCATAAACCTGCTCAAAATCCTAGTAGATAACAATAATTCATTCTCAAAATCAAGGTATAACAATGTTTCCCAAAAATTTAGGGTTTCACTCACAACCCTAAACTTTCCTCTTTGTCTTTCTTCCATTCCACACTCAATACCACATCAAATTCCTTTTCCACTTCATAATACATAATTATCACTATTCCATAAGGGTTTTCACCCTCCTTTCCACGTCAATTTCCCCCCCTCATGCAACATTTTTGTTTTCAAAAACTAACCCCACAAAACTTCAAAAACAAGTTCAAAACATGTTTTTCCACTTGATTTTCATCAAAACACTCAAAAACTCTCTATCTCCATTTTGTTCCACTATTCACATAAACACAAAAACACTTAGAAACAAGCATTAAAACAGAATTTTGAAGAACTTACTTGAGCTTTGAAGTGAATACTCCTCAACTTAAAGTTTTCTCACACTTTTTCTTCAAATTTTGCAACTTTTGAAACTTTGGAAATTTTTGTGAGCAAAGGAACGTGGGAGAAGAAGAAGAACAGAGAAAATGGTGTTTTTCTGCTGTGAGGGACGTGAAAAATCAGGGGAAAAAGTTTATACAAATCCTTAGGGGCATTTTTGTAATTTTTGAAAATTTTGGGGTCAAAATGAAAATTTCTTTGGGGCATTTTTGCAAAATTTTGGGAACTTTTTCAGCTGAAATACAGCTGTTTCTCCCCCTCTCTTCCACGTGCATGAGCAGATCATCATGCATTTAATGCAAATTTTCTTTCCAAATTTTGATTTTAAAGGAAATTCCAAAAATTTCCTTAATTTTAATAGCCTTTGGATCAAAAAGGATGATTTGATCTCATCCATTGATTCCTATATTAATAAGAAAATATTATTTGTTTATACAGTATATGTTTTTCTTTAATAACAGTATAATTTTCATCTGTCGAAATTTTGACCGAAAAGCTATACTGGCCAAATTTCGCAGTTTACCTCTCGAAATGCTGTTAGAGCCTTTCAATGCATTTATATCCTTTAAAACACTCCATAAACCCTAGATATTTCATTATTTTCCATCTGAGATCTATGTTTGCCACATTTTGAATCTCAGTAGAATTCTGTTTTTCGATACCGAAAATACACTATTTGAGGCATTTCGATTCGACAATCATCACATCTATAGCCAATAAAATATTTATCAATTCGAATAAATATACTTATCAACTCTAATGATGATTTATTAGAGTGAAATTTATATATTTTCGTCACACTAGCATATATAAATTTTCACTATACAATGTTCCCGAGAACGATTTAAAATCTCGGCTGTTACATTCTTGACGCTTGTCAGCTTTCCCCTTTTCAAATTACTCCTTCGTCTTTTCATTTATTAGCATGTTACATTTCTGCTATTGAAAAGAAAGGTTTCTCGTTTGCGTTTTCTGACAGTTTTTTTCTTCCTTCGATTTTGAACGTTTTGGGTTTTACTTTTATAGGCTTTCACCTAAAGAAGGTATCCTTATCATTTTTGCTAACTTCCTTGTTCACAACGATCCCAATTGGGACAAATACCCTGTTTTAGTTAAAAGGCATTGGCATTTTAATTCTATCTTCCAAGTTTCAAGAGATACTTGTGCTCCATCACTTACTCTATAGATCTTCGTTTTGAAAACTTATTCAATCATCAATCCGAATTTCATATTGCTACCAAGACCGTCATTGTTAGACATTACATCCAAGCTCCGAGCTTATCTCTTTGCAATCTCTATCTTGCTCGTTATACGCTCAGTCATTATAAACTCTTAGTTTCTAAAGCGAAACTTAAGGAGATAGAGGATATGCTTCTAGAGATCAAGCCTGAGCAACTTGATTTATCCAGACATAAGCATCGAAGAGAAGATCCTTCTCAACAAGCTTTTCTTAAGGTATTAATGTGGTCCATATGACAGCTCTGCTCCTCATACTCTTCATGCCAAATTTTCTCCTTACTATGGTGACAATGGTTCTGAAATTTTGCGTCCATGCTTCTTTCGACCTGATGGAACTCTAGTTCTGAACATGGATTATTCTTAGGGTCCTGCTAGTGGCAAAACCATTATGCATGCTGTCGATACCCTTACTAACATTCAACGTCAATACCATTATTCTTACATCGAATTGGAAGGCATGGGTAATGCTACTGCCATCCTATACAAAGAAGCTCATCATGGTGCCATGCGTTAGCTTCTTCCTACCATTCATTAATGTGAGAAATACAAAAAGCTATACAACAAGGTTTTTAATGAGCGCGAGGAACATAAAAAGTTAAGATAAAAAGCCAATGATTTACTAAAAGCCCTCAAGTTCGATCTTTATGCCAGCCTTCAGAATCAGCACCAGAGAGATTTGATGGACATTAGTTGCTAACAAAATCATGTATGTAGTACTTCCTTGTCGTCTTCAGAGAGGTCTGGTTTTGAAAACACAATCGCTAATCTTCAAAATGAGCTTTTAAATCTGCGTGCTAAGTTCTAGTCTTGTGATCAGGTTAATCCATCTTCTTCTTTTTACATTGATTCTCTTGAGAATGAGAATAACATTGTGAATGAAGAGAACGAAGCGTTAAAAGCTCAAATACTCGAATTTAAAGCGTCAATTCGAAATTGACCGGCCAAAAGATTCAGGCTACAAATTTTTATTGCAAGGATGTCAACATTCTCTTTGACTATCCTTCTAACGACTAGTTTTCTCAATTTGCTCATCAAATAAAGCTTCTAGAAAAGAAAATAAATGGCCTCGATATGATGGTAAGTTTTGAACTTCAGGAAAATGGGAGATTGAAACAAAAATGCAAGAAGAAAATTTAGGCTCTTAAAGATTACTTTTGTCAAAAATATCTTAGACTTGATTCATGCTTGGGTTGCAACGGTTTCGAATTGGATTGGCTCACAGATGTGAAGGATTTATCCAAGAGAAAGTTAAAAGGTATTGTTGATTTCTACAAAGCTTATGCGATTAATTTCGAGACTAAAAACTATCGAGCCATTCGAGACAGGAAAGTTAGTGATGAAGTTGACTCCAACTCTTATCTGAATTCTGACTCTGATTCTGCCAGCGATGACTCTACTAACTTTGATTCACCTATTCGTTAGATTACATGTTTTAATGTAGTTCATTCATGTTTTGTAATTGTTTTGTTATACACTCCGTGTATTAATGGACACAATTTTTGTTTTGCTTCTCTCTTTTTATGTAGTTGTTTTTTATTTAACTATTTTATTTTTCTAAGTCATTACTCATAGTTGAATTTGATTCATGTCTCTGACCATTCTGTTTTAAACATTTAGTCTTTTAAATAAAAGTCTGAGCAATGGTTTAACCTGAATAATCGAATAATTACGTTTGATTTGAAATAACTAGATAATCACTCTGGCCTATAGATTAGTAGAATTGTTACTCTGAATTATTGTCATTTTTTGTGACTTTCCTTAAAAACTGCACCTTTTCATTTCCCGTCATGACATCACCTATTAACCATTTGAAACTTTTCATTTTTTGAGATGGTTGACTTTCCCAAACAAATTGGTTTTATTTACAGTTCTCCCATTCTTAATTTTCCCAACCTCTTTTCTAAAAATCTTTTAGCTTAAAAGTTATTCTCTTTCTCCCTATTTTCTTTTTCATCTTTTCTTCATGCAACGTGAATTTCATCCTCATCCTTTTTTAATTCTTGCTTTCACCGTGCCTCCAAAGATTTCTTCTCTTTCTCTTGAAACCGTCAGGAAGATTTGTCGAATTCCTAAACCTGGTGATTTGATTGTCACCTTCAAACAACTTTTATGCTTTCAATTTCCTCTCCAACCTCTTTTTAATCAGTTCTTTTCCTCACTACAACTCCGCCCCAACTAGTGTAACCCTAATACGTTCCGTATTTTGAGCAACTTCTGCTTGCTCAACGCTGTTAAGTCTGATTTGCTCAAAAAATAACCTTTAGGTTTGAACAATCTCTAGGCAATTTATTCTTTGGCCTGCAAAAAATGATAAAGGACATTTCCATCTCCAGATTTGCTAACACTTTGATTTCAGTCGTTTCTTTTCTAATCTTTTAGAAATCAAGAAAGATTGGGAAGATAATCTTTTCATTCTTCGGGGAATTGGGCTTGGTGTTCAAATTTACAATCTTGCCCACCTATTCCTCATGTGGAGAGTGCCCAACGTACAAATTTGATATTTGACTGTTTCTTCACAAACTTTTTGAATCAATTCATACTAATCCTTTAATTACAACATCTTTACAATGATTTCTATGGCAAATTTTTGTAGTTACCATCAATTATCCAGCTTTTACTATCTTAAATGTGAGGTTTGAGCTTTTGAAACAAGTGATGCAGTCAGCTTTTTATAACATTCTAGTGGTTATCCGGCCAAAAGGTTTTTCCACCGTTAAACGTACTAATTCAACTAAATAATTGTTTGTGTTAGGGAGAAACCATATGTGAAACTGGACCAAACCACATGTGAAACCACACTTCAAGAGCTCAACTTGACCCAAAAAGTTTCAACAATCTCCTCCTATGTGTGTGTTCACTAACTTCCCCTCGAACCAAAGTTTCTTATAGTCTGTACATCTAAGCATTGCACTCCAAATAGGAGCCAACTCGTGCATAGAGAGAAGTCGAAACCATGCAAGTTCACTAAATGCTCCACCATCCGCAACTGTAACAGCACCAATTGCGGGCAATACCAACTCTCTACAGGAAGCAACATGGAAATTTGACAACTGAGTGTGACCACTTGACCAATACGAACCATCAACTCTGATATCACTTCTTAGGAAAACATGTAATTTCCCTTTATAAAACAACTTCATAATAAACAGCACCGTACAAATGAATAGTGACATACAAATGAATAATACCGTATATGTGAAGAGTACATACAAATGAATAGTAATATACACTGAACAATACTATATAACTAAATAGTACCATATACGTGAATAGTATCATATAATGAATAGTACTATATAAACTACACTATACTATATGTAAAAAACAAACTCGACAAATATTGTAATTGAATACAAAACAAATATCAAAATACCAAAATAAAGAATAGAGGAACGAATACACTAGATTTTACGAGGTTTAGCAATTCATCTACTTCTCAAGCACCGCAGTAGGAGACCATTTCATTAACTTCAAAAATTACAAATTTTCGATAATTTTTCAATTATCCAATAATTGGATATCCTAATTAAAGGAGTCCACAAATATTTATCTAGAGGAAGAAGAGAAGTTTTTAGGATGAATTAAACTTAGAGGCGAGGGCCTATTTATAAGGCCATAAACTTAAGCCCCCCTTAATTCATAATCTATGTGGGATTTTTTCAAAGCAAACAAGCCAAACTTAACAATCTCTACCTTGTCGAGTTTGTTGATCCTACTCACCTTCTCGATTCCTCGTATCCTCAAATTGATGAAGTCGTCTGCAACAGTGTAAAGACCCATGCCCTAGCAGCACAGACCTTCACTAGAAACTTCACTTAACTTAAAACTACTTATTTTAATACCGGAATTTTAGGGGATTTTTTTTATAGTACTTTTACTATTTACGTACGTACATACATACATAAACTTTGCAAATATAACAGAGTCTCAGTACAACGGATACTCATATATACCAAACTATTAAATACTTAATATTAGTGCTCAAAATAAACTTGTGGAAGTAAACATTGGTGGTGATATTCACAACCTTACCCTCACATCCGCCTTCACCATTGTCATCGCCCAGCGTGATCTAAACCATAGGTCCCTTACCTATAGCATGAATACACACAGTGAGCTTTACGCTCAGCAAGTACAACATATTCATCCGCAAAACATGCTTTAAACATATATGCCGTACTTAAGGCATATTTAAAAACTAACAGTCATGTCATCTCATCACACAGAGCATAGAAACATATCATGTAGCATATCACTGAAAGCATGTCATATAAACCACATCATGTCATGCAACTGAGAAGCATACTATACTGAAACTAAGGCATAACATGATCAATGCGTGAACAGGTTATGCTCAAATTATGCTTCCTTATTAATTATCTTTTCTTATCTGAAGGGCTCTGATGTCAGTACTACTGCATGCGGATCATCGGATTCACCGTTATCATAGTGAGCCTTGTGCTCGGGGCCTTACGCCCATTATATACATATATTGTGGGCCTTGCGCTCGTTATATTATGGGTACATCTGGTCCCGTTATAAGCTATGGGTCTTGTGTCCGTTATACTGACACCTGAATCTGATTACCTAATTCTTAAATATGAGTGCTTACTGCATGCCTTAAATCTCTACTAAGCTTATCCCTTAATCATATGTGATAGGGATTTATAGGCATCTATCTCATGCTATTCATCATACTTGATAAAACATGGTATTCATGAATCATATGTGATTAATGAATATACTTTTATAGTTTAACATATCTCTCATAATGCATACTCAACAAGAGTAAAATAGCATTGCATTTCAACATACTGAAAATCATTTTCATTCATGTTGTAGGCGGAGTTGTACTTACTTGTCAGCCAACAATATGTACTCTTGCCTTTGTCAAAATACAGGTATCTCCCTGTAACCATAACGCAACTTCGTTAAACTTTGCTCTTAGGTCACTATGGTCATTAGTAACTATAAAAGTTATTGTTGTATGGTATCGATGCCTACCGGCACCAAACTGCTCTACTTTGAGAATTTGGTATCTATTTTGTATTTGTGCTTGATTAATTTGTCTATTTGACAAATTAATCACCATCTCTTTCAGACTCGATCCTTGACTGGTTAACCAACCAGTCAACTAACCAGTTACCTTGCGTATGATTACTTTACGTTTTTGGTTTAGTAGCCAACTAAGCTACCTCTACCATTTCTTACTGAAAACATCCTTCGTTTTTTTTTTTTCTGTGAAATTCCTTTCTTAGGATTTAAATACATATCCTTTTGAAAAACTTGTCACAATCTAGAATTTTCTTTGAAAGAACTTTTCATTTTGAAAGGGGTATGGCATCCCCACATTATTGAAAACAATATGTTTGAAATGACGTTTTATTTTTGAAAGGGGTATGGCGTCCCCATATTTTTGAAAACAAGTCTCACCTCACCCCGTTGGAAGGTGAGGGTGTTTTCTTGAAACCATTTCTTGTTTAAAAAGAACACATTTTAGTTGTGTCCTCAAAAATATGGTATTGAACTACTTTTTTGAAAACCGCTTATAACTCGTCGGAAACGATCAAATTTCGCAATTGGTGTTCATGATATTTTTAGCCCTCAACGAGATGAACAACTTCTATGTTTACCTCGGAGCTTAATTCAAACTCTAATGGGTCCTAAACTTTGCAAACCCATAGCTAATACTAATCCTGGTTTTAGAAAGTTGCCAGTTTTATGCTTCTTTAAAAACTGTCCTGTTTGGGGCTGAAACGACCAAATTTTTAAAACTCATGCAAGCTATTCTTAAGATTTCGGTGTGATCTAAAACTTTCATGTTGAGCCCGAGACCCGGTTCGGACTCTAAATTGCTCAATTTTTAAAAAATCCGAGACTGGTCCCTGTTCCCAGGTTTCTAGTCTCAGTTTTAATGTCTGATCAAAAACTTCTCGAAAACTTGATTTTAACTTTGTTTTTAGCTTAGCTCTATTAGAAGCAAAAACATTTGTAACGAAATTTCCTAAAACTTTCATATTTTACAAAACCTCAAAATCCATTTGTAACATGCCCAAAAATTCACAAAACCGTGGCCTAAAAACTGGGATAAGTTGGTTTTCAGCCAACCCAAAAACGTCAACTCATACATCCATCCATAAAAAAATTAAATCACAACCACACAAGCACAAAAACTTAAATACAATATGCTAAGGGCTCAAAATAAATTTATTACAACCAATTGCTCGTAAATACATAATAAATCTCCTCAATATATAAGCTTAAACGAAACTAAACCACAATGATAAGGTTTTTGGGTTTTATACCTTTGTGTGCTTTGGTACAAGCACAAACCGAACCAAGGATAGTGGCTGAAATTTTCATGGGGTCTAAGGGTGGAATGGAGGTCGATTCTAGGCTGAGAAGAAACACAAAATTTCCTTTATAAACCAAGCTAAATGAGCAGCCAAAACCACAAAGAAAAAGGGTTCTCGAACTTACCAAAGATTGACCTTGAAGTTGCTTGAGTTTGAAACCAAGACTAGGTCCTTAAAACTTGAAGCTTTTGGTTATTTATTTGGCCACTAAGGGGGCACAGCTGGGCAGAAATTAAGGAGAGGAAAGAAGCAAATTTTGGGGTGTTCTCTTTCTTGGAAGGTGTCGCACAAAAGGGAGAGAAAATGAACAAAAAAAAAAAAACTAGGCTTGCTTTATACAGGTTTTGTTAATCAAACTTAGCTTAGCCTTAAGCCCACTTAGTTAAGCAAATTTGCTCCTAAATGAGGGACAAATGCAATGGTTGCTACAGCTAAGGGCTGTTGCACGTAGGGTGTAGAAGACTAGGAGGCAATTGCATTAATTTGCATGGAAAAGCAATAGTAAACTTTGTCCCTAAAAAATCCCTTTTTTTTTATTCAACAAATCCAACAAAATTCTATGATTTGGGGCACCTTGTTTTTCTGATTTTCTAGCTACAACAAGGCAAGAAAATTGAGGGAAAAATTTATCTGTGTTGGCTTCTCTTCACAATCTAATTTCCCTCTATCGGTATCAGGTCATTTTTCGGTAGTATTCTAATTTTCTTCCGAAAATGGGTTCTGTCGACCCGATTCTTATTCTGATAATTTCTAATTGGGTTGTAGTGCCTATTAAGCCCACTTGGTGCCTGTCACTATTCATTTACAGTACTGTGGTTGTGTTCTAAACTGTACCAGCTCCGTGCACGCACAGTATACTTTCTAGGACTGAAATTTCAGAAATAGGTCCTATTGACTAATTTGGGCATGTTGATCATGAATTTGATAGTCTTTTGTCCATCTGAGGTCGTCTGGATTAGTTTTTGGCTACTGTATATTCTCGTCTCGAAAAACGTGTTTTGCACTCAATTGATTAATTTGAGCATTATGAGTCTAAATATATCAGTTTTATGTCAAATTAAGGCCATCTTGGCTATTAACTTGACATTACGTATCTACTATTCACAACTCACTGTTCTGTGCTTAACTAACTAGTCTGAGTATATTAACTCTGATTTTGTCAGTTTCTTGGCAAGAATAGGTCATCTTGACCAGTTTCTTACCATATTGTACTCTCCGTTTGTACTTTACTATTATGGGCTCAGTCGACTGATCTGAGCGCACTGTTCATAATTGTGCTGATATTTTATCAAGAAAGATGTCTTCTTGACCATGTTCTTGACACTGTGTACCTAGCGTACATAATTTCACTTTTTGTACTCGAATGACTGACTCGAGCATACTGCCTACCACTATAGTAGTCCTATTTCAAGGAAAGGATGACCTGATCAATCTCTTGACACTGTGTGCTGCACACATGTGCACTCTCATACAATAGCATAGTCCTAACTCATATATACAGATACACATATATATGCACTGTAAAGTAAATAGGGTAACCAGATCTCACTCTCGGTTGCCCTCTTTCACTGAATAAATAGTAATTAAACATTCTTTACCTATTTAATTCATTTGAACTGAAAAAAATTACATTGTATTTATAAAATTAATTTCTTATTATCTAGTAATTAGGTTTCATGAATGCGAGGGTCATTACAAACAGTGCCTCCAAATGCACTTACTAGTGCTATACATCCGAAGGTGTTCAAATTTGCAGGATATTAATCAAGTCCAAACAGTGCTTGAACTTGACAATTATCACCACTTTGGTCATCATATCTACAGGATTCTCTTTAGTTTAAAATTTCTGGAGAAGTATCTCACCTTCCTTGAGAATTTCCTGCACAAAGTGATACTAAACGTCGATGTGCTTCATTCTTACGTGAAACACTTGGTTCTTTGCTAAGCAAATAGCACTTTAACTGTCACAGTACACTATGATGTGCTTTTAACCAATTCGTAAATCTTCAAGTATTCCTTAAGCCAAATTGCTTCCTTAATAGCCTCCGTTACTAACATGTACTCTACCTCTATTGTAGATAAAGCAACTGTTGATTATAAAATTGACTTCCAACTAACTAACACTTTAGCTAAAGTGAACAAATAGCCAGTAGTTGATTGACACTTGTCCAAATCTCCTACATAGTCAGAATCACAATATCCAATTACAAGTTGACCAATACCAATATCTTACTCAAATACTAAACCAACATCTACGATGTTGAAAATATACTATAGAATCCTCTTCACAACTTGTCAATGTCCTTTTCTAGGATCATGCATATACGTGCTCACCACTCCAACTGCTTATGAAATGTCGGGCCTTATATACACCATTGCATACATCAAGCTACCTACCGTAGTAGCCTGCAAGACTCTAGCCATATATTCTCATTCTTCATCACTCTTGGGAGACATGCATATTGAGCTTCACATGTGGAGCAAGTAGGGTACTCACAGGTTTTGAATTATCATTCATACCAAAATACAAAAATACCTTTTTTAGATATTGCTTCTGTATTAAACAAAGCTTGCTCTTAACTCTGTCTCTACTTATCTCAATCCCGAGAATCTTCTTGGCTTCACCTAAATCCTTCATCTCGAACTCTCAATTCAACTAAGCTGTTAACTTATCTATCTCTATTTGGCTCTTCTATGCAATCAGCATATCATCAACGTACAAGAGTAGATAAATGAAAGATCCATCTTGTAGTTTTCACAAATACGCACAATGATCATACTTGCTTCTGCTGTATTTATACCCTCTCATAAAGCTATCAAACTACTTGTACCACTGCCTCGGTGACTGCTTTAATCCATACAGCGATTTGTTTAGCTTGCAAACCCAATTTTCTTTACTAGTATTCTTGAATCCTTTTGGCTAAGTCATGTAGATTTCCTCCTCCAAATCACCGTATAAGAACGTGGTCTTCACATCTAGTTAAGCTAGCTCCAGATTCAATTATGCTATCAAGGCTAACAAAATTCTAATGGAGGAATGCTTCACAACTGGAGAAAATACCTCACTGTAGTTAATTCCCTCCTTTTGAGCGTAGCCTTTAGCCACCAATCTTGCCTTGTAGTGAACATCATTCTTATCAGGAAATCCTTCTTTCTTTGTGCATACCCATTTGCACTCAATTGCCTTCTTTCCCTTTGGTAGTTGTGCCAACTTCTAAGTCTTATTCTTTTGAAGAGACTGCATTTCTTCATCCATAGCTTTCTTCCACTTTCCACTTTTTGAACTTCGAGAAGCTTCTTGAAAGTTGGAAGGCACATCCTCATCTATAACTAGAAGTGCATAGGCCACCATATCAATAAAACAAGCAAGTCTGCGAATTTCCTGTCTTGGCCTTCTTGTTGCAATTGAGTCTAACTATTGTTGTTGTTCCTCCACCGTCTCTGATTCATCTTCTATTGCTGGAGAGTCACCTGTAGCATCTGCCTTCTTTTTTTAGCTAACCGTCATCTGCTCAAACTCCACCTATTTCGAACTACTCTATTCTTCCTGTGGAGTGCTACTGGTCTGAACGACTTCGTTTGCTATCCTCTTCAACATAAGAGACTCGTCAAAGGTCACATCTCTGTTGAATATTACCTTATTTGTTTCTGGACACTAGAGGCAGAATCCCTTTATTTCAGAAGTGATTCCCATAAACACTTTACCCTTAGATCCAACTTCAATTCCTTAACATCATAATATGCAGTAGAACCAAATACATGTAAGGAATCATAATCTATAGCAGGTTTTCTAGACCATACCTCCAAAGGTGTTTTACCACCAATAACCAATGATGGTAAACGACTAATGAGATAATGCACATACGTCAAAGCCTCAGCCCAAAATGTAACGGCCAAGACATTTAAAGTACTAGGACTGATATAAAAATAATTGTATAAGTGGATGAAGGACTATGTAAAAAGAAGTGTATGGATTGCATTTTTATTGTTAAATATAATTCATAGAAGAATTATTATTAAGTTAATATGGTATACCAAGCTTAATTGTTTATGTTAATAAATGATTAAGAATAAAGTTTATATGTTGTAATTATATATTTATATATATATTAGATAGTAAGGAATTCAGAAAATGGCTTTAAGTTTTCCCACATTTAGACTTTGACCCTGGCATTTTAAGGGAATTATAAACTGGCTCCAAAGCCATTTAATGTCGTTTTGTTACTCTTAGTATGACACGACTGATTCAGAAAGAGAGAGAGAGAGAGAGAGAGAAACTGAGCTGAATTCAGAGAGAGAGAGAAAAACCGAGCTGGAGAAAGAGAGAGAGAGAGAGAGGAACCGAGCGAGAGTAGAATCTTTCCTTGGACGTTTTTGATTCTCCAAGCTCAAGAGTTTCTCCAAGAACTTGTGGAGAAAGAGAGCAAGATTTCACCACAGGTGTGTGAAATAAGTAAGTTTTCGAAACCCAGTTTTGAGTTGAATTTTTAGTTTGCATGCGTGAGGAAACTGGTGAACGAGATGGTAAGATGTTGATGTTGGTTCGTTTGGTTAAATTCAATGTCAAGGATGCTTTCCTAGCTTAAAAATTTAGAATGATCACGAAGTTAGAAAGCCAATTGAGGTAAGTTAAGTTGCTATGTTTTTGTGCATGCAAGTGATGCAAATTGACCTGTTCGATTTCAGGAAAACCGAAGAAAGGAGAAGGGGAAGATCAAAGGAGGTTGGACGGATCGATGTTAGAAGAATTTTTGTAAGTTTAAATTTATTGATTGATTAAAGAAGAACGAATTGTGTTTTTGTATGTTGTACATATGTTAGAACACCCGTTTGGACGTGTATGAGATGTTAGAGTTAAGAAAAAACCCAGATAAAAATGGAAGTGTGTGGCTGAAAATGCAGAAAATAACGTTTTCTGATATATACGGGCGTGTACTCTCAGTACATGGGCGTGTATAAGGCCGTGCATGGAGAATACACGACTGTGTCCATGTAGAAATTGTTATACAGAGGAGTACACGGCTCGTTACATGGGCGTGTATCAAGCTGTGTCACCGAGCGGTTGAGGAAGGCCTCGACTGGGTAAGTTGAGTAAGCTACACGGCTGTGTAGCCAACCGTGTTTTAATGCACATGGCCAAATCCGAGGGCATGTTAATGTAGCCGAAAATGGACTGAGCTACACGGCCCAAAACACGGGTGTGTAGGAGACCGTGTACTGCACGGTTTTGTGTACAGAGGAGTACATAGCCATGAATAGGGCCGTGTACCAACCCGTGTTTCCCATAGAGGTTTAGAAATGTCTTTTTATGATAGAAATGAAGCAAGGGATTGATGTATAAGGGTCTTAATAGAGTTTATATGCCTTTAGGATCCTTAAATATTGAACATAATAAAGATGGTAACTTAAAATGATGTAAACTTTGGCGTATCAGCCTCCCACGAGGTGGAGGTTATTTGATGATGATGATAGACAGACGAGGGAGAGCCAGGGTAGCTCTTAGGCCCCTCTTCTTGCGCGCATTACGGTATAATCAAAAGGGCCCAAAACGACGGATAAAAGATAAAAAGATATATAAAATGTGTAAATCCTTAATTGAGCATAATGAATGTAAGTTTTGACTGGACAAGATGAGATGGGATAGAAAGGACAGAAATATGATAGTATGCATTACATGCTTTGCTTTCATAATTATTTTATTTTATATTATGTTTGAACTTACTAGGCTTTAGCTCATCCATTTGTTCGTGTTCAGGTAATAGAGGTAAACAACCTGTAACCTGAACTAAGGATAAGAAGGGACAACTTTCGGAGTGGAATGCTGGTGCCATGGAATAGGTTATAGGCTTGCTATGCTAATCCGCTAAGAGGAAGAAAGAAACAGGAAAAGCATTTTTTGAAAAGTAAACTTTTGTATACTGTAAATATTGAGTACAAAGTTATTTTGTAAATCTCATATATGTGTAAGTAAGAAGAAATTATTTTCTTAAGGTATTATTCGTATACTTATATTACTTTAAGTATCATTAAACTTAAAAAGGATGATTAATGAAACTAAAGGTTAAACTGTGACATGCCCAAGTGACTTGGGGCGCCACAGTGACGCGCATAGCTCGATGCGACGTGTCACACCCAAAGTAAAAGGAAGTAGGATGGTGTGCCCGCTCGACGCGGGGTGCTACACAAAATTATCTGCCCAATGCACCATTGGACAACATATATCAAACTTTTTCCACCAATGTTTGCTTCATGCACTTTGATACCTCATTTTGTTATAGTGTAATCCTGACTGTAAAGTGTCAGATAATACTATGCTTATTATAAACATTGAAGAATGGATCACTCTTGCATTCTCCGCCATTGTGCCATAACTTTGTTGCGTTTGACTCTTTCTTGCCTACGGAAGCTACAGTTGTTGTCCCACTAACCGTAATACATTGGTAGTAATATAGGTTATTTTTCCTGACACCCTTCATCACCACGAGTGCACCTAACGTAGCCTTTAGAACCCTATCTTTTATCGTCACAACTAAGCCTTTAGACTCTAAGGCTCCTAAAGAGATTAGGTTCTTCTTCAAACTCGGCACATATCAAACTTCTGTCAGAATCCTGGATGATCCGTCATGGTACTTCAATCGGATTAAACCTATCCTGGTTATTTCATAGGTGTTGTCGTTGCCATGTAAACAATTCCTCCATTTAGTTCTTCAAAATCAAAGAATTAATTATGGTTGGGAGACATATAATAGGTACAATCCGAGTCCAATATCCATTCATCTGAATGGATTACTAAAGGTAAAATAACCAATAAGAGTTCTACATCACTGTCATATTCCGCTACATTTGCATCTGGGGCAGCTTTTTCCTTCTTCTTTAGCTTAAGTTATTTTTTCTTCTAATGTCCTTTCTCATGATAGAAAGCACACTTATCTTTACCAAGTCTGGCTCTTAAATGCGATCTCCCCCTTCTTCTTGGTGTTTGCTTTGTGGACAACCTTTTACCACCATTGCTTTTACGGTAATGTTCCTGCTTTCTTTTTTATCTTTTTTTTTTTCTTAATTTATAACTATACAAAGCAGCACAAAGTTCATCAAGAGATACTTTATCCTTTCCATAAATTAAAGCAGTCTCAAAGTATTTGAATTCATCAGGAAGGGATGCTAACAACATTAAAGCCAAATCTTCATCTTTGAAATTTTCATCTAAATTCAACAAATCTACTACCGATTGATTGAAAGCACTAATGTGGTCATTCATAGAAGTACCTAGTCGATAATTAAAGTGGAATAGTCTTTTCTTCATATGAAGTCTGTTTTAATTATTCTTCTTCAAGAACTTGTCCTCTAACACCTTCCATAACTTGTATGCTGAAGTTTCATTCTTGAAGGCATACTTCTACCCTCTGGAAAGGCACGATTGAATTGTTCCACATGCTAAACAGTTGATGGTCTTCCAATCCTTTTCATCTACAACATGTAGCTTCTTATCTTCAATTGCTATGTCTAGACCTTGTTGAAAAGGAGCATCTAGCACCTCGTCTTGCCATATGCCGAAATAACCAGTATCGTTAAACAACTCCACCGAGAATCATGAATTTGTCATCACAGTCCTCATTAGTACAGACAAGGGCATTAATGTTGTGGCTGTGTCTGCATTCGTCGTTGTTGAAACTTCCATCGTCATTTTGAAACAAACAAATGTATTCAATTACAAATAAATACAACAAGCCTAGGATGAACCATTGGCTCTGATACCACTTATTAGAGAGAAACTACATGTGAAACTGGCTTAACATACTTCAAGGGCTCAACTTGACCTAAAAGGTTAACCTATTGGGTCTTGAGTCCTTCCATGTATATAAATCACTTCATATCTTCATACACTTTCCATATGGGACAACACACACATGTATTATTCTCAATAGTTTAGACTTCTTAGTTGATCCTCAATGCATTGCGAGCTTCAAAACATGGATTCCCATAAAGTTTTTAACTCTTCCTGAAAAGTCCAAAGCTTTCTCTTTTGTGCCCTTCTTCCATCTTCACAATCTTTTCCCTTTAAAATTCCAAACGTCGATCATACAAATGCTCTATCTACTAAAGTAAAGGTCACTGCAAACAGAAGTAAGTATGAAGTAGATAGAATTCATCTTTCATTTATCTATAAAATCTTGGAATTTATCTAATTTTCCAAATTTTTTATCGAATTTTGCCAAAAGGTCCAGGTCTTTAAAATTCTTCTAAGGTTTTGTCTAGGTCCTCTAACTCTACAGTTCTTGCTTTACAAGTTAAACAAGAGCAAGGAAGCTTGAATCAGTTTGTTTTTTGTGATGATAAATTGATGAAAATAAGTCTAATACTATTGACAGTTATCCTACCAAAAAATAACATTCTTCCAAGGCCAAAAAGTCTGAAGTTTACACAATTCTAACTTCCGAGACTCAACTTGATTCAGCTATCATCCTCGAGTCCCAAACTGACGTTCGTCCTCCTAGGAAACCTCATTCCACTAAATCTTAGATGTTTGAAGTTATCTTGACATTGATTGTTAAGGTTCAGTTTAGTCTGGCTAAAATCTTTAAGTCTCAGATTGTTGTTTGTTCTACTATCATTTCATCGACCTCTTCTATGATTGAACCATTTATCTACAATCTATCTTTTGATCAACTCCTCGTCACCCAGGTTTAAAATGTAGAACCTTCTCTTTTAATGGTTGATATCTTTTTCGCTCATTTCACTCAAACCCCTGCCATACTTCCATCTAAACCTAGGTTATCTTGTTCTTGATCTTTATCTCAATTTCTTAAAATCCCTACTTCTCCATTTCTAAATCCTCCAGTTACTTCCCCTCCTATTTTGTGCTATGGTCACCCTATACCAGTAGTGAATTTAAGTAAGATCTTTAAAGTTTCTCCTTTTATTGAATGGATTGAGTAAACGTTTGGGAATTTCTGTAACGTTCCCTTACAATTAGCATTTCTGAAGCCTTTTTTCAACCATTTTTGGTTGATCTTCCTTCTAGCATCACACACTCGGATCGATAGCCAACAATGAAACCCCATAATGACTTTCTCTGATCAATCTAATATTATTTCTCGGATCCGTTCTTTTACTTCTGAGCCTTCGACTTAGGCTCAGCAAGTTTGGGCCCTTGTTCATCTTGTTGTTTCAAGTGCTAGTGATCACTCTGGCTCATCAAAGGTCCCCTCAATGCTAATTATTCTCATCTTTATTATTATATATATTCCTTTAACTTTTCCTTTCCAGAAGCTTATTACTTTATTATGTTTTTTTTTAGTACAAATAGTTTCAAGATGTTCTAAGATAAATGATGTCGAAATTCTTTGCCTTAGAGCAAAACTTTAAGATGGTTGAGGCATAAATCATTTCTGTGCAAAACCTTCTATAAAAAATTTCTAAGTTGAAAATAGATAAATTGGCACAGGAAATTGAAATGAGGGATTTGTCTAAAAAGCACACCAAGTTGGAATGGAAGAGTTTGAAGTCAGAGGAAAAGGTTTTGGCAGTGTCCAAAGCTCTTGCAACCAAAGAAAATAAATGGATCCTCATGGAGAACAAATGTTGCAATGATTTGAAGGAGAACAACAATTATTGTAATGATCTGAGGGAGAATAAAGAGTTAGTGGCCAATCTTACCATGAGAAATCAAGAATTGCTCTTTGAATCAGAATTTGATCGTGTTTACATCCTCCTATTGAAAGATCACATTTTGCATTTAGAACGTGAGGATGCCTTTTCTCTCGTTGCTTTAAGGATTGCTGAGTTGGAATCTAAACTTAAAGTTTTAAGGATGGAGAATATGAAGATTTCAGGTTTAAAAGCTAAAATGAAGATTGTAAAGGAAGAGAAGAATTCAAAGCTCCTACCACTTCGTCTTCGTAGAATATATCTTTTATGTACCCTCTTTTTTTTTTTTAATGATTGTCCAATAGTCTATACTTTTTATTTCAATGAATGAATGCAATTTGCATTTTATTTTCTTGTCTTGGATATATATTTCTTCTTATTTGTCTAGGGTCCCCTTTTATTAAAGATTGTCAACACTAATTCTCAATTAAAGGCTAATATTCACATCCCATTTTTACATTTTTCTTAAAAAATTTTTTTAACTTTGCGTTGTACTCAATTCTAGCCCTTTATTAGATCTTACTCAATCCTGATTTGAATTACGTTGACACTGTAACAGCCGAGATTTTTGATCGTTCTCGGGATCATTGTATAGTGAAAATTTATATATACGAGTGTGACGAAAATATATAAATTTCACTCTAATAAATCATCATTAGAGTTGATGAATATATTTATTAGCGTTTAAAAATGCTTTATGGCTATAGATGTGATGAATTTCGAATCGAAACGCCTCAAATAGTGCATTTTCGGTATCGAAAAACAGAATTCTACTGAGACTTAAAATGTGGCAAACATAGACCCCAGATGGAAAATAATGAAATATCTAGGGTTTATGGAATGTTTTAAATGATATAAATGCATCGAAAGGCTCTAATAGCATTTTGAGAGGTAAACTGCGAAATTTGTCCAGTATAGCTTTTCGGTCAAAATTTCGACAGATGAAAATTATACTGTTATTAAAGAAAAACCTATACTGTATAAAAAAATATTATTTTCTTATTAATATAAGAATCAATGGATGAGATCAAATCATCATTTTGATCCAAAGGCTATTAAAATTAAGGAAATTTTAGAATTTTCCTTAAAAATCAAATTTAGAAAGAAAAAATTGCATTAAATGCATGATGATCTGCTCATGCACGTGGAAGAGAGGGGGAGAAACAGCTGTATTTCAGCTGAAAAAGTTCCCAAAATTTTGCAAAAATGCCCCCAAGAAATTTTCATTTTGACCCCAAAATTTTCAAAAATTGCAAAAATGCCCCTAAGGATTTGTATAAACTTTTTCCCCTGATTTTTCACGTCCCCCACAGCAGAAAACCTCCATTTCTTCTGTTCTTATTCTTCTCCCACGTTCTTTCACTCACAAAATTTTCAAAGTTTCAAAAGTTGCAAAATTTGAAGAAAAAGTGTGAGAAAACTTCAAGTTGAGGAGTATTCACCTCAAAGCTCAAGTAAGTTCTTCAAAATCCTGTTTTAATGCTTGTTTTTAAGTGTTTTTGTGTTTATGTGAATAGTGGAACAAAATGGGTTTAAGATAGTTTGGAGTGTTTTGATGAAAATCATGTGGAAAAGCATGTTTTGAACTTGTTTTTGAAGTGTTTGTGGGGTTAGTTTTGAAAACAAAAGTGTTTCATGGGGGAGGGGAAAATTGACGTGAAAAAGAGGGTGAAAATCCTTATGGAATAGAGATAATTATGTATGATGAAGTGGAAAAGAATTTGATGTGGTATTTGAGTATTGAATGGAAGAAAGACAAAGAGGAAAATTTAGGGTTGTGAGTGAAACCCTAAATTTTGGAAATATTGCTATACCCTGATTATGAGAATGAATTATTGTTATGTACTGGGATTTTGAGCAGGTTTATGATGGAAACTGTGTTCAATAACGCGATTTAAGCGGTTTTGGCACAGTGGGAAAATGAGAATTTAAGCCTTTATAATGCCGAAATTTTCGGACTTATAACTAAGGCTAAGGGTTTAATGATGACAATGTATAGAAGCAGTGTTTAAATGTTCTCGCGTTGACCTATAAACATTTCACTGAATGTTGAACTGTTTCGTTATAGGGCAACGAAGGAAAACTAAGGAAAGGAAACAGAAGCAAATTTCTGGTAAGTTCTGGCATTTAAATGTCTGAACATGAACAACTGGAACACTGTGTTATTCTTGAATGTTAATTTATGAATAGCCTAAATTCTTTGGCTAGAAATGTTATATGTTGTAGTGAACTCGTTTAACGCCTAAATTGGCAAGTATGCGAGTGTACAGTGATGTGTTACGTGTATATGATTGTGTTTTATGGATTTTGACCCTAGAATGGTTTAAACATGTTTTAGGGTTGAATGTATGCATGAGAAATGGTTTTGGTATCAAAATGTGTTTAAAAAACCTATTTTTACCGGAGCCAAGCGCTAAGCGCTAGCCAAAGAGCGCCCCGGCGCTGAGCTCTCGGCCAAAATTTGGTATTTAAAATTCAATAGGAGCGCCAGGCGCTAGGGTATGAGCGCCAGGCGCTAGTGTAAAAATTGGCCAAAGCGCCAGGTGCTAGGGTATGAGCGCCAAGCGCTAGTGTAAAAATTAGCCAAAGCACCAGGCGCTAGGGTATGAGCGCCAGGCGCTAGGGTAAATATCCAGTAGGAGTGCCAGGCTCTAGGGTATGAGTGCCAGGCACTAGTGTAAAAATCAGCATGAGCGCCAGGTGCTAGTGTAAAGCTGTCTGAAGTGCCAGGCGCTAGGGTATGAGCGCCAGGCGCTTGAACCAGATTTTCAAAAGCGCCAAGCGCTGTAAAGAGAGCGCCGAAGCGCTGGAGTTTCTGTCCTAAGTTTTGCAGAAAAACAAAATGAAGGGCCAGGCGCTCGGGGATGAGCGCCAAGCGCTCCAACTGTTCCAAAAATGTATAATTAAAGTTTTATACCTTATTTTCAGTTCCAATCACGCCCCAATGTTTAAGTGCGTGGATGATGATTTTTAAACAGTATTTTTGGACTGAATAGGCATAACATTGAGTACATTATTTATGAATATGTACACTGGAACAGTTAAGACATCATAGTAAGTAACATAGCACAGTAAACAACAGGGTAATGAAAAAGATTTAATGTTTGGCGTACCGGCCTCTCGCGAGGGGAGGTTACCTTATGTCGAAGCAAAAGACATACCATAGATGAGGGAGAGTCCGGGTCGCTCCCAGACCCCTCTTACAATGCGCACACGGTACATGGATTGGACTGCAGGAACGAAGTGCCAGTGTCATGATAAAGGTTATGGACTTGCCAGACTAATTCCGCAAAGAAGAAAGAAAAGGATAAAGAAAAAATACAATTGTATGATAATGTATTAAGTACACAGTTATGTATAACTTTAACTATTTTTAATACAGTATGACAGTATTATATGCAAGTAATATAAAATAGTTTTCCAACTATGATAACTTAGTTTTGGAAAATTGTAATACTACGTATATCGATGATTTAAAAAAATATATATTTCCGGAATCCATTACGTTATGTTTTGAAAAAGAAGAATTAAAGTAGCAGAATTTTCAGGTGACGTCCCCCGCACGAGGCGGGGGGTGTTACAGACACAGAGCTTTTTTACGAGGTCTGCACCAAGTTTTAATCATAGGTTTTACTCAATTTCAACATTTTATCATATCTTACTCATTTCTGATCTGAATTATATTGATGCAAAACTGCATGTTTAAGATTTACAACAATTCTTAATCACGAGTTTTACTCAATTCTAACCTTTTATCAGATCTTACTCACTTCCAACCTGAATTATGTTAATGTAGAATTTATTTTTTGAGATATGCATTAATTCTTAATCACCAGTTTTACTCAGTTTTAATCATTGACCAGGTCTAACTCTATTTTGAATTTTAGTGATATAAAACTTCTTTTTTTGAGATCTGCATCAATCCTTAATCATGACTTTTACTTTGTTCTAACCTTGTATCAAATCTTACTCTTTTTTTATCTAAATTATATTGATGCAGAACTTTTTTTTTTTTTTTTTTTTTTGAGATTTGCATAAGTTCTTTATCACGGATTTTACTCAGTTCTAACCCTTGATCTGGTGTCACTTATTTCTGATCTGAATTATATTGAATCAAAACTACTTTTTGAAGATCTGCACCAATTCTTAATCACAGGTTTTGCTCAATTTTAACCTTTTATCAGATTTTATGCATTTTTATCTGAATTATATTGATGCAAAACATCTTTTTTGATATATGCATCAATTTTTAATCATTGGTTTTACATATTTCTAACTCTTGATCAGAACTTATTCAGTTCTGACCTAAATTTTATTGATATAAACTTCTTTTTTGAGATCTGCATCAATTCTTAAGCATGGATTTTACACAATTCTAACCTTTTATCAATTCTTACTCATTTTTGATCTAAACTATATTGATGCAGAATTTCTTTTTTGAGATCTACATCAGTTCTTGATCATAGATTTTACTCAGTTTTGACCTTTGATTAGGTTTTACTCATTTTTTTTTTTTGAATAATATTAATGTAGAACTTCTTTTTTGATATCAACATCAATTCTTAATCACTAGTTTTATTCAATTTTAACCTTTTATCACATCTTACTCATTTCTTATATTAACTATATTAATGCAGAACTTCTATTTGAGGTTTGCACCAATTTCAATATCAATGTTACTCAATTTTAACCCTTATCAATTCTTAATTAGTTTTGACCTAACTTTCAATAAATGTAAATTGAGTTTAATGATTACTCTAGATTTGCTTTGATTACTCTGCATTGTTTCCTTTTTATATTTTCTTTGACCTACCCATTTTGGACTATATGAGTTCTATAATTTTCATATTTTACCATCTGTATTCAATTTGACTGTTTATCCCATCAATGTAGGATGCGATTCTCTAATTTCTTATTGACTTTTTAGTATCTCTCATCATTAATTTACATATCTGTTTATATCCATCCGTATTTTGAGTCACTTGTTAATTCTCTAAAAACTTGTTATTTTCGAAATTAATTTACTATTTTTTTCTTAAATTCTCCTATGCAAGTTAACTCTATAAATTGCTTGTCTTTGCTCTTTTGTTCCAACATCTCACATTCAAAATCTTTTTATCTTAAGTATCATATGGAATGATGGTGGTGAGTTCGTGGAATATGAGAAATTCTTTGGCTAACTTCCTCTTGAATTTCTTCTATCCCGGAGCCTCCACCTCCAACATTCCATCGACTCTTTCTATTTTGAAAACAAATATGTTTATATATATATATATAATTTCAGTCCTTAATAAATTTTCTGAGGTTTCGACATGATTGGTTTCGATATGATTGGCCAATGGAATATGATGAACATCTATATTAAAATTTCTTTTATGTTTATCATATTCCACTGGTCCAACGATGTTGGTCATATGACCTCAAGTATGCTTCATCAGACTTCTTTTAAAATAATCAATCAAAATAATAATCATCATATTTTTTAATAAATTTAAAATATATTAAAATATTCAAAATATTAAAAGTAAAAAAAATTAATTAAAAAATTATTAGAAGAGTAATTTATTTCTCTTCTTCCTCTCTGGTAAGATCATCCACCGGAGAGGAAGCCTTGCGGTCAGTGGAGCCACTGCCATCACGACGGAGAGTCGCAAGATCTTGCCACCGACGGAGAGTCGCCGCAATCGAGAGGCAAAACGGCGGCCAGCAAAGCTGCGAAGATCAATCACGAGGATGGTGCTAACCAATGAGATCGCAATCGCAATCGCGAGGCCGAGCTACATTGACAGCGACGGCAACTGGTGGATCGTGAGTGGAGGAGGTGGCGACGGCAGCTGTTGCAGACCGATGGCCCTTGAAGCACTGAAATCATTAGGTCGTCGTGTCCGATCATTGTATGCGGCGACGCTGTCAAATCGCGACGGGGAGAGAGAAGTAGAGTCAGAGGAGAGAAGAAGAAGAACGGTGGGCGACATATTGCAATCGGAGTTCACAAGGCTTCGAGCTCCAATGATAGCAATCAGCTATGACCACATGATCTCAGCGATTTCTTCGCCTGCGACAGTTGTGGTTAACAAAAGGATGGCAACGACCGGCGACTGCGATGGTCGGAGGAGACGGCGGCTTAGCGGAGAGTAGATCGGAGAAATAGAGAGAGATCATGGAAGAGAAAGGAGAGAGAGAGAAAGAGAAGAGAGTGGGGAAGAGAGAGAGAGACAGGGAAGAAGAGACAGAAAGGAAGTTTGTGAATTTGGGGTATCTTTGGTGAATGTATGATAGGATGAAAAAACGTTATTGGAAAAAATTAAAGAAGAGTAAAAATTTGAATCAACATTCTAACGAGGTAAAAATTTAGAAAGAGTTTGATCGAGGTTTTTGGAAATATTTTTTTAGGTTGAAAAAAAAAAATTTTGAAAAATATATTTGGAAGAAAAATTATTTAAGGTGAAAAAATAAAAAAATTAATTTTTTAATAAAAAATTTAATATAGATATTATTTTATTTTTTTTGAAATTTTATATAATTTAAAAAAATTATCTTATTTAGATTTATATAAATAAATTTATAGATTTTTAAAATTTAAATTTTATTATAATGTTTTAAATATATAAATAATAAAAATATTAAAATATTAAAAAAAATATTTTAGAAATGTTTTTTTTTTTGGCCCAAACGCATCCTTAAAGTGAGTGCATCAAATGAGTTATTTACGAGGTTTCTTAAAAGTGAATTTGTCCAAAAAAGAGAGTTAAATAAGGCAGGAGAGAGAAATTTCAATTTAAGATCATACAATAAAATGAATTTGCTAAAATGAATAAGAAAGGATTAAGGTTAGACATATAATATATAGACAAAGAATTAAGGTTCTTCCATTTATAAAACGGAAAGAAGATTAGATTTGTATAGTTGTGCCCTTCCATCACATATAAGTTTTTTCAAGGCTTCGTTTTGCATCGAGGAGTCAATTACTCTCTGCAATGTTTGCCTCCTTTTAAAACTGGAAAGTGACATTTTCTAAACAATGTTATTAATGCGAAAGCCAATTAATTTATAAACAAAAAAAAAAGATAAAAGAAAACAAAATAAAGTATGGGGCATATAAGTACAATTTGCTGATCATTATATATTCCAGCTACAGTAAAAACTAAAAAATGAAAATAAAAGAGTTATAAAAACAAAACAAAAGAAAGACGACGAGGGGGGAAAAAAAGGTGGTTATAGTGTATGTAAACAAGAACATCAATCAAATTTATACACAATTGCATTCGTGATGTTGTTATATATTAATTTGAGTTTTAATGATATCTGTACGATCTCTTGAACTCAGCAGGAATCGTCGACGTGATCAAAGCACATCCATTGGGATTTGGGACAGTTGAACTCCCAACTGTAGCTTTAATGTCTGACACTGGTACTCGCAAAATAAATAAGCCCTCTAACTACTTCTTAAACAAACGCATTAATTTTATTTTGACTTGATGATTCATTAGACGAGTCTGTTTCATCCATTTTAAAACATTAATTTGAATGGTGTGGTATCTATTCTCGTTTGACAATTCAAAAAGTGTTTTAGAGAAGGTTTGAAATTCATGTCTCTATACCTTAAATCTTTTTTTTTTTTTTTTCAAAATTTTAATATTTTTTATTATTTATATTTTTAAAATATTACATTATATTTAAAACTTTAAAAGCCTATAATTTTATATATACAAATCTAAATGAGATGATTTTTTTTAAATTACATAAAATTTTAAGAGAAACAATACAATATCTATATCGATAATTTTTTTTTAAATTTTTTATTTTTTCAACCCAAACAATTTTTTCCTCCAAACATATTCTTCAAAATCAACTTTTTTCCAAACCTAAAACCACAACTCTAAAACCTCCTCTAAACACCCTATTAATATTGAGATGGTAGAAATAATTGAAAATGATCATTTTAGGGGGAAAAAAAATTGTTGCAGAATCATTTTGAGCTTATTCAAATTTTAAACATGAATGATTGTTTTTAACATCCATCCAAACACTCGTTCAAATGTTTCTAGTCAAATTATTTTATATATATTGTGAATTTATGAACACTAATTTTAATAATAACTGAAATGCTTTTCTTCATATTTTTCATTAAAATATTTTTGTCTAAATTATAATCATTCAGTTACACGAATCAAACAGAATATTAGAGCGTGTTTGGTTTTGTTTTCAAAACAGATTTCACGATTCCCTAGGAAATCGATTTCAAAATCGGTGTGAAATTGTGTTTGGTTTGTATTGTTTTTGAAAACAGATTTCAAAACGAATCCAAAATCTCCTTTGCTCCCAATGTAAAATTGAAAACGACTAAAAACCATTTTCTCTGATTTCATTTTTTCCATTTCTCCCATTTCTCTGATTTAATTATTATGGTTAATTAAGATTTAATTGATATAGTAATTACTTAAATATTATGATTATTAATTTTTAATTCATTTTTCAATTAAGAAATTTTATTAATTTTTAATTTTTGGTATTCATAATAATTTTTTTAAATCAAACATAAATATGTTTTTATAAAATACTTATAAAATGACTGGTTTTTAAAAATATAACTAAACACAGTTTCACTTTTTTGTTTCTCAAAACATATACTCAGAAAATAATACCAAACACAATTTCAGAAACGTTCTCAAAATTGTTTTCAAAACGATCTCAAATTCAGAGAATTTGAAAATATAACATATTTCAAAAATAATACCAAATGCTACCTTAATTTTTCTCAAAAATAAGACATACCGACAATAATATAATAAAAATAATCAATGTAGTCATAACCATACTTGGCCCATATTGATTGTGTTGGCACCGAACTAAGTACTCTTGTACCCCAATCAAACGCTCCACTCAATAGTATTTGTTAAAACGAAAAGAAAATAACAAATCACATTCATTTTTTTCCTCATAAACGGACAGAGAGAGAGAGAGAGAGAGAGAGAGATCCTATATATAGCTAGCTTCGAATTAACCAAAATCCTGTTAGATAAAAGTTGTGGTACCAGGACCCTTGTTTTCTCTTAAAGTTTTGGACCATCTCTGACTCATAAGTGCATTATTTTAGAGTTGTTTTGCATCAAGATGGTGTAACTTTAACTTTAAATTTAAAAGTCATCTCCATCCGATCTTTTTCAAATTTTACTCTAAAAAAAAACCCTTTAAATTCCGTTTCATTCCATTTATATCAATTATTCTATCTCATCAATTAACTACTTATATATATATATGTGTATTACAATCACTGTTTTTGTTTATGTTTTATTTTGTATTAAGATTAGTGCTATTTAAATTGGTGTAATGTGAACTTATGAAATATTGTGCATCTTATATTAATGTCTGCAACAAATTTAATTGTTTCAATTTTAACATTAATTATTTATGACATTACATATTAATTTCAGATTTATAAATGGTAATGCACTCTATCTCTTCCACGTTGTATGATAATTATATAAAATCGAGTTATTTTACTACTTTTTCATGCGTTAAAATTAGCTTATCCTTATAAGTTTTATTTGTTCTTTATTTGTTTTGATTTATTTTGTTTTTTTTATTTTAATTTAGATTTTTAATAAATTTTCAGAGATTTAATAAAATTTTGCTTTATTTTATCTTATCTTTTTATTTTAGCAATAGTATATAAAATAAGTTTAAAATTAAATATTTCTAATGAATTTATCTATAGCATTTTATTTTAGAAAAATCTAATTTTAACACTTTGTTTTTTTTTTTTTTTTGCAGTGTCAAATTGCGGTAAAAAAAATTCATGTGCTTGAAGTGGGTCTCACTGGATATTACTATTTATGCCAAAAAATTATGAGCTTGGCTATATTTTGTTTTGATTCTCTCATCAATATGAGCATTTTAAAAAAAGAATCACCCCAATCAGAGCTCATATGAAGAAGTTATGATAATTTTCAAAATTAGTCAATAAGGACAAACCTGAGTTTCTTGCATATTATAACGTTTTAAGATAGGGATCTAGTGCACGTATGATCACATAAGCTGATTTTTTCGGTCTAATACTAACGTGACATGTGACAGAAGCTACAAAGGAACTAATAAAATTGTGACACGTGGCATCCTCTTGGTTTCAGCAAATTAGAATCAAGCTTAGTATGCACTCTACTACACTAGATCCTTTCTATTCACATGCACTACCGCTACTGGACTGTAGTAAAGTTGACTTTCTCTACTTGTTCACACGGAAGTTGGTGGAATAATGCAAATACACAGCCTATAAATGTGATAGTTTAGGCTTTTCTAGTCCTCGGATTAATGTAAAGTTTAGACAGATAACATATTTATAAAATATGTTAATTATATTTTTAATGTTTATGACAAAGTTTATGACTGTTTTATAATAATGTGAGACGAGATGACAGTGATGGAAATGACTGTTGGATCGAAATGTTGTTGACAGTGTATTTTTGATATCAAATAAGGGAAGAATTCCCTAAGAAGAGAGATACTGACTGGAGACCTTGGATGAAAATGATGAAATATTTAGGGTTATATAATATACTGATTTAATATTGTTTAGAATGTAACAAAATGTTCTACTAAGACTGATGGACAAGAATTCCGTGATGGAAAATTTCACCGAAACGAAACGGGTGAAACGGTGCCAAATTGATGACCAAAACCCTAGAATTTTACATATAATGCACGAAAGGATGAAAGATTTACGGTAGTGATTTTATGAGTGTCACATATAGTGTTAAGAAGTTGGTCAAGATGATCTCTTCTTGACTTAAAACTAATATATTTGGAATCAGTATGCTCAAATTAGTCAATTGAACATTAAAAATAAAATTTGACCGAGAAATACGCAATACCGAAAAATGGTCAAGATGACCTCGGATGGCCATAAAACTGATATATTTGGGTTCAGCAAGCCCAAATTAGTCAGTATAGTTTAAGTTGAAATTTTCGCACCAGATCAAGTGTAGTGTCAATACTGTAAATTGACACAATTTAAATTACAGAGCAAGAAAAAAAGTGATAAATTAAGAATTTAAGGGTCAAAATGACAGAAAGAAAAATTTTGGGGTAGAAATTATAAATATGAGAAAATACGATGCCAAAATGAGAAATCCCCCAAAATTTCCCCCACGCTTTCTCTTTCTTCCCTTCTCTTTCTCTCTCCTCCACCATTGTGAACAGTAGCTGCCTCACCAGAACAGCGTCTGTTTTTGACACCGCTGGCACCGTGGGAAAGCTCTCGCCGAACTGAGTCTGACGGTGGGCCGAGTTGACGGAACGACCACCAGAGGAGGCCGCACACGCCGCTCGAAGTCGCTGGTGGCCTAAAACTTCCCATCACCGTATCTCCGCTGTCCGAGCTCCTATTGCCACCATTCCGGTCCCAAAAGATTCGTAGTGAAGAGTACAACAAAACCCAAGTCTTGGTTTACCTCATCGACAGCTGGATCTCGCTGCTTGAGTTCGTCATGTCGCGGCCACATCACTGCCATCGAAGTCACTATTTTCGACAGAATCGAGGTGCACCACCTAGCCAAAAAGACTCACCGTTGGGTAAGGAACAAAAGCCCCAACTCAATTTCAGGCAACCACATCGGCACGGTGGAGATCTACCACCGCCGCTGTGGTCATGGCTTTCAAGGGTGATTCCTGGCGAAGGAGGCTCTGATTCAAGAAATTGAAGCCAGAATTGAACTCCTCTCGTCGAGCTCTTCAAGATGGTGTGCCCATTTACCACCGTCACTGCCGTCAACCGCCGGTCAATGCCGGTCAACGGCGACCATTGACCAAAAAGTGAAGAATGACCATTGGCCTATTTTCGACGTTCCGGAAGCATCAGCGGCATCCGATTTGTAAACCGAAATTTCAGATGTGAAGAACGGAGCATTAAAGTTTGTGCGCTCGAGATCGAACAGCTTTTCGGTATAAATTTCGACCACTTTTCATTCCACAATTTATTTAATTGGATTAATGTATATTAATATGATGTATTGGTGTGAGAAATTGTAAAAAGAAAGAGAAAAACGGATGAAATGACGGAAAAGAAAAAAGATGTGAGAATGTGGAAATTTTACGTACAAAGTTGAGTTTTACGTAAAATTTAAGCCTTTAGGTTAGTACGTGATAAAGTAGAATGACGTTAGATGGTTTTGAGGCGTTTTCTAAATGTCGAGACCTCAAAAATTAAGCAAAAATACTGTCAAAATTTCTAAAAAACGGAACCAAGGGTATTTTTGGAAACGAGGGATAAAAATGTAATCGGGAATAGAAAACCGAGCCCCTTGAGAATTTAGGATGGGAACGGAAAAGAGACATTTTAAGAATCAATAAAACAACCTTTGAGGCCTGAAAAGTAAGAAAAGCAAGAAACCGACCCTCATGTCAGAATAGTACTTCTCGATGGTCGAGAATGTAAAATTTAAAGAAATGGTAGAAATTGATCCGGAAAAGGTTCAGTAAGATTTAAAAAGTTGATTTAAGGATTTTGGACTTAGAAAGTTAAGTCTAAAAATTTAAAATAAAGTTTACAGTCAAACGAGCCATCAGGGGCAAAATGGTCGTTTTGACCAAAGATTCCTAAAATATGGGAAAAGAGTCCTAATGACCCCAGAATAGTATAATGAGATTATTAAAAGTCAAAATTGAGGTTTAAGTCAAGAAAAATCTCGTCAGGGGCAAAATCGTAATTTTACCAAAAATGAGGGGTAAAATCGTAATTTTGTAAAAAGTTTAAGAAAAATCCAAAAATGACTGTTAAGGTTTAAAAAGTTGTTATAAAGCTATAATTATGAGTTTTAAGACCCGATTCAAGCTTTTAATAGAATAAAAGCTGTAAAATGAAAGTATGATTAATAGATAATATTTTGTCTGTGGGAGCCCAACGGGACAGTGATGAGGGAATGTTGACGGATCACAAGAGACGGGCTTTCACAGAATTAAGGTAAGTTCAAGCATTTAAATTGTCTATATATGAATAAATTGTTATTATTAAGTTCATGTTGAAAAGTATATTTTTCATAAACCAATATGATGTTGTGACTTGTGATTGACGAGAGGTGCACGTCCACTAGCATGGTTATGTACTTGACTGTATGTTTTACAAAAGTGACTATATAGTTCAAACTGTTTCAGATTCATTCGAATCTGATGATTATACTATTATGATTGAACTGATGACTGATACGCCTTATATATATCGTAGGGCGGCCTCCCGCGAGGGGAGGTTATTACTTTATAACACCTCTCGCAAGGGGAGGTTGTTATTTTATGACTGATGACTGGGATTTAATTCTTATAATTCCATTTACTGAATTATGACTGTAAAGTAATATGATGACTGATTAAGTCCAGTATTAAGTATATGATGATAGTGATGCATGATCTCAACAATTGGATAATTAATAGAGGTGTCGTACCACAGGCTCGAGGCTCACATATAGTATAACAGACGCGAGACCCATAATATATAGGGCGTAAGGCCCATATAGTATAAGGGCGCGAGGCCCATAATATATAGGGCGCGAGACTCATAAATTGATCTCGGTTAATCCGTTGATCTCAGTGCACACCAGTACGACACCAGGGCCTTTAAGATAAGAAAAGAACGATATGAACTTAACTGAACTAAAAGAATACAATAAATGAGCATAATGAACACTAACACATGATGTAATGTTTTGTGCTAACTTACATATTACGAGCATTTATAGCTCAATAAGTTTACATGTGATAACCGAGAAATCTACGTTCTCGGAAATATTTGTATAAATATGTAAATAAATATACATTTATAGTGAGACATGTTACAGAATAAAGAGCAGAGGAAAATTTTGATTAATTGAGTTTTTAATTAAAATTTGATGATGAATTAATGAATATAGTTTAAAAGCTAAGCATTAATTCAAATTATGATGTTTTAAAAATTAATAGAAAAGTACGTGGAAAACACATATTAAGATATCAATGGTACACAAGTGAGCCACCTTGATCAATGGCCAAGAAGTAGCCAAACAAGCCCTTGCACTTTAAAAAAACAAATTTAAGAAATGTGAGAGAGTGAGGCACGTGAGGGAGAGCACAACCCCCACCCCCCAAAGTGAATTAATTCACTTGGTGTATTCTGCAAAGAAGTAGCAGACGAGAGAGAAAGAGAAAGAGAAAGAGAAAGAGAAAGAGAAAGAGAGAAACCGAGAAAGAAAGATGGAAGAAAGGGAAATCCAAAGAAAGTTCGGATTTTTCTTGTCCCAGCAACAGATCAATCAAGTTTCAGTCATGAATCAGCAGCAAGAAGCTCTCAAGATTCAAAGCAAGGTAAACCCTAGTTTTTCACGTTTTTCTTGGGGGAAAATCTGGGGTTTTGAGAGGAAAAAGAGAATATGAGTGAATCATGTTGAGATTTTTAGTTAAAATCGAAATATGGTTCGAGTCTAGATGTTTTCAAACACGAATCTATGAGCTGATGGTTTAGAAAACCAAGTTTAGTGAAATTTCTTCACAAAAGTGTAGATTTTTCAAAAGTTGAGTCAAGAGATGTAAATAAGCAAAATGTGGAAATTTTGCTTATGAAATCATGGATATGTGATAGTAGAAATGTAGTAGATATCTTGAAACCATCTTGTGGAGATCGATTTCAAGTGTAAGAAGTAGAACAAAGGTCATAAAAGCCTTAGAAAATCAGAGCAGAGCAGTTTAGACCCAGAATATTGATTCTGGTATGAACACGGGCGTGTATAAGGGTGTGTTCAATACACGGCCCCGAACATGCCCATATGCACGACCGTTTTGCAAGAAAAAAATCAGACCCGAGAGGTACACGGCCAAGAACACGACCGTGTATCGGGCTGTGTCAAGGGGCACACGGTCAAAAGAAGGCGTGTAGCAGACCATGTTAGACAGCAGGAGAACACGGCCAGAAACACGGCCATGTAAGTAACCGTGTAAGAGTCCAGAGGAGTACACGGCCAGTAACACGGCCGTGTATTCACCCGTGTAAGTATACACAGCCATGTTCCACGAATTACACGGCCAGGCATGTAAGTCCAGAGAGGTACACAGGCAGAGACACGCCCGTGTAGGAGGGCGTGTTCGAAGCCAGAGAGTAAAAAAAAAAAAAAAAGAGTCTGGAAATAAAAAATTTCATGTTTTGCCATATTTCCAGTATAAGATGAGTATTGGAAATAATCAGTGATTATTCCTTTTATAGGAGTTCGAGCCAGAGACCTCGATACAGCAGTCCTAGAGTAGCATAGGCTCAAGCAAACGGATTTTCTGTAAGTTCAAGCATTGTCCTGACTGCAACGTGGACAAGCTTGTTAATTATGATATTATGTATGTTGTATGACGTGTATGTTAGACATTGATTGTCTTCATCATGATATTCATGTCAGTCTCATATCAGCACAGGTCAGTTCATGTCATGCATGTAGAGTTGCATGTTCCAGTACACATGTCAGTCAGGTAACCAGAACACGAAAATAGGTCGGTGCACAAGGCACCCTAGTATGTTAATAAAATTCACACCCCAGTAAATCATGTAACAGGTTCCGACTGCGGGGGCAATCAGTATGCTACCCAGTTGGAACACCATCAAGATGGTAATTAAACTAGTTATTGGCTTATCGGCCTCTCGACCCACGGGAAGGTTTGTAACAGCCGAGATTTGTAATCGTTCTCGGGATCATTGTATAGTGAAAATTTATATATATTAGTGTGACGAAAATATATAAATTTCACTCTAATAAATCATCATTAGAGTTGATAAGTATATTTATTAGAGTTTATAAATGCTTTATGGCAGTAGAGGTAATGATTTTCGAATCGAAACGCCTCAAATAGTGCATTTTCGGTATCGAAAAACAGAATTCTACTGAGACTCAAAATGTGGCAAACATAGATTCCAGATGGAAAATAATGAAATATCTAGGGTTTATGGAGTGTTTTAAATGATATAAATGCATTGAAAGGCTCTAACAGCATTTCGAGAGGTAAACTGCGAAATTTGGCCAGTATAGCTTTTCGGTCAAAATTTCGATAGATGAAAATTATACTGTTATTAAAGAAAAACCTATACTGTATAAATAAATAATATTTTCTTATTAATATAGGAATCAATGGATGAGATCAAATCATCCTTTTTGATCCAAAGGCTATCAAAATTAAGGAAATTTTGGATTTTTCCTTAAAAATCAATTTGAGAAAGAAAAAATTTGCATTAAATGCATGATGATCTGCTCATGCACGTGGAAGAGAGGGGGAGAAACAGCTGTATTTCAGCTGAAAAAGTTCCCAAAATTTTCAAAAATTACAAAAATACCCCTAAGTATTTGTATAAACTTTTCCCCTGATTTTTCACGTCCCCCATAGCAGAAAAACTCCATTTCTTCTGTTCTTCTTCTTCTCCCACGTTCTTTGCTCACAAAAATTTTCAAGGTTTCAAAAGTTGCAAAATTTGAAGAAAAAGTGTGAGAAAACTTTAAGTTGAGGAGTATTCACCTCAAAGCTCAAGTAAGTTCTTCAAAATTCTGTTTCAATGCTTGTTTTTAAGTGTTTTTTTGTTTATGTGAATAGTGGAACAAAATGGAATTAGAGTGTTTTTGAATGTTTTGATGGAAATCATGTGGAAAAGCATGCTTTGAACTTGTTTTTGAAGTTTTGTGGGGTTAGTTTTGAAAACAAAAATGTTGCATGGGGGGGGGGGGGGGAATTTACGTGAAAGGAAGGGTGAAACCTTATGGAATAGTGATAATTATGTATTATGAAGTGGAAAAGGAATTTGATGTGGTATTGAGTGTGGAATGGAAGAAAGACAAAGAGGAAAGTTTAGGGTTGTGAGTGAAACCCTAATTTTTTGGGAAACATTGTTATACCTTGATTTTGAGAATGAATTATTGTTATGTACTGGGATTTTGAGCAGGTTTATGATGGAAACTGTGTTCAATAACGCGATTTAAGCGATTTTGGCACAGTGGGAAAATGAAAAATTAAGCCGTTATAATGTCGAAATTTTTGGACTTATAACCAAGGCTAAGGGTTTAATGATAACAATGTATAGGAGAAGTGTTTAAATGTTTTCGAGTTGACCTATAAACATTTCACTGAATGTTGAACTGTTTCGTTATAGGGCAATGAAGGAAAACAAAGGAACGAAAGCAGAAATCAATTTCTGGTAAGTTCTGGCATTTAATTGTCTGAACATGAACAACTGGAAGTATATGTCATTTTAGAAATTTCAAAATATGTATAGCCTAAATTCTTTGGTTAGAAATATTATATGTTGTTGTGAACTCGTTAAAACGCCTAAATTGGCGAGTAGACGAGTGCGCAGTGATGTGCTTTGTGTATATGGCTGTGTTTCATGGATTTTGACCCTAGAATGTCTTAAACATGTTTTAGGGTTGAATGTATGCATGAGAATTGATTTTTATATCAAAATGTGTTCAAAAACCTACTTTTACCGGAGCCAAGCGCTAAGCGCTAGCTAAGGAGCGCCCCGGCGCTGAGCTCTCGGCCAAAATTTGGTGTTTAAAATTCAGTAGGAGCGCCAGGCGCTAGGGTGTGAGCGCCAGGCTCTAGTGTAAAAATTGGCTAAAGCGCCAGGCTCTAGGGTATGAGCGCCAAGCGCTAGTGTAAAATTTAGTGGAAGCGCCTGGCCCTAGGGTATGAGCGCCAGGCGCTAGGGTAAATATCCAGTAGGAGTGCCAGGCCCTAGGGTATGAGCGCCAGGCACTAGTACAAAAATCAGCATTAGCGCCAGGCCCTATGGTATGAGCGCCAGGCGCTAGTGTAAAATTGTCTGAAGCGCCAGGCGCTAGAGTAAGAGAGCCAGGCGCTTGCACCGGATTTTCTTAAGCGCCAGGCGCTGTAAAGAGAGCGCCGAAGCGCTGGAGTCTCTGTCCTAAGTTTTTACAGGAAAATAAAATGAAGGGCCAGGCGCTCTGGGATGAGTGCCAGGCGCTCCAACTGTTCCAAAAATGTATAATTAAAGTTTTATGCCTTATTTTCAGTTCCAATCACGCCCCAATGTTTAAGTGCGTAGATGATAATTTTTAAATAGTATTTTTGGACTGAATAGGCATAACATTGAGTACATTATTTATGAATATGTACACTGGAACGGTTAAGACATCATAGTAAGTAACATAGCACAGTAAACAACAAGGTAATAAAAAAGATTTAATGTTTGGCGTACCGGCCTCTCGCGAGGGGAGGTTACCTTATGTCGAAGCAAAAGACATACTATTGTAGAGGGAGAGTCCGGGTCGCTCCCAGACCCCTCTTATAGCGCGCACACGGTATGACCAAACCGGGCCCATAGACATAGTAAATGAACAATGCAAATGTAAATTGAGCATAATGAACTCATGCATTGTGTCGAGTTGCATTGTTGTGTTTTATTATTTTAAATGTTATGTCTGAACTTACTGGGCATGTAGCTCACCAGTTTGTTCTTGTTCAGGTAATCGAGGTAAACAACCTGTAACCTGAGCCACAGTGTATGGATTGGACTGCAGGAATGAAGTGCCAGTGTCATGATAAAGGTTATGGACCTGCCAGGCTAATTCCGCAGAGAAGAAAGAAAAGGATAATGATAAATACAATTGTATAATATTGTATAAGTTACACTGTTATGTTTAACTTTAACTATGTTTAATACAGTATGACAGTATTATATACAAGTAATATAAAGTAGTTTTCCAACTATGATAATTTAGTTTTAGAAAGTTATAGTACTACGTATATCGAAGGTTTTAAAAAAAAAATTTCCGCAATCTATTTTGTTGTGATTTGAAAGAAAAGAATTAAAGTAAAGTAGAGTTTTCAGGTGACGTCTCCCGCACGAGGCGGGGGGTGTTACAAGGTGGTATCAGAGCAAACGGTTCTCCATAACCTGTTATGACATTGCACGCATTTCCTTCTGCGCAGTCCAAGTAAGTTAATGTTTCATTGTTTTCTTATTCTAAATTTTATACGTAATGCATGAATACTAGGATTTGAAAATGAGTAACCGACCAGATTTCCGAACAACTGGGAAAAGACCTTTTATTCGATTCCGTATGACAAGAACGTCAGAAATGACTCCTTCAACTGCAGACGTACCATCGTCATCAACACCACCAATAGCTCCAACATTTACAGAGGGTCGAAATTTTGTCATGAAAGCAGAGAATTTTAGGATGCATCTGTCAGACACGGTAGGATCCCATGCAGCTCGTTTTCGGAATGAGATTATTATGAGTAGTCCTTGGCCAACCCTGACCGAAGAGGAGCAGTGTGCAATGCTCTGGAGAGGATTAACTCATGAACTGAAGCTTCGAACGGTCCCTGTACTCGATGAGACACTGGAGCAATATATTACTTCAGTGAAAGAGGTAGAAAGAAAAATGTTGATAGAAAAATATGATCGGATAATGAGAGATAATGACCCCCGCAGTGACGTATCCTCCAGACTTGATGAACCACCACCAGTGAGGGAGAATGACGATGTGAAATCCTCAAGCGAATCATGTATTGCAGGCCCAATCCATGTAATTAGTGATTCGACTAATGAAAATGAGAATGACAGTGAAGAAGATCCAGAGGAATTTCCTTTGGGCAGTGATGAAGATAGGAGTGATACCCCATAAGTTATTGAAGTTAACTTATGTGTATATAAATGCAAGTTTTGTATATTATGGAAATTGACAGGAATATGTATAAGTACTGGATGTGAATTAAATGTATGTGAATACAAGAATATGTTTATACATGGTCGCTTATTTAAGATTAAGTGATTGCATATTCTATTATGATTGCATTGATAAATGAAAAGAGAAAATTAATGATATTTCTCTCAATACCGATACTAAACGTTTGATTTGTGTTGATAGATCTAAAGAAAGCAAATGGCACGAAGGAGAGTCCAACCTCCTAGACGTGATAGACCTCCCACCCTGACTGAAAGGGTGACCGAATTAGAAGCCTTATTGGCAACCCAAATACAAGAGAATCAAGCCTTAAGAGACCAACTAAACCAGATTCATCGCGAACGTGCTGAAAGGGAAGCTTCACCACCACCCATGGCACCAGAAGCACCTGTAGTTCCAGAAGTTGAACATAACTCCCCGGCAGTCTCAGCTTCGGGGGAAAGGATTCCGGAACCACAAGTCATTGTTCCACAGGAACCCCTATACGAAAGGTTTCGACGAATGAGACCACCGGAGTTTGATGGATCCTTAGATCCGTTAGAAGCTGAAGAGTGGCTATCGTCTTTCCAGAGGATCATAAACTTTATGAATTTGACTGACAGGGAAAAAGTCCTCTGTGCTTCGTACGTGCTGAACAGAGATGCACGGTATTGGTGGGAAATGGTTTGCTTAAGAAGAGACGAGAGCCAGATAACCTGGAATGATTTTGTGGAGAAGTTTAATCAGAAGTACTATGACCCTGCTGCTCTCGGACCACAACAGAGAGAGTTCGAGAATTTGAAGTAAGGAAACATGACAGTGATGGAGGTATGCCGCAAGTTTGACCGGCTGTCGAGGTTATGTCCCTATATGGTCCCTACTGAAGGGGATCGTATTCGAAAGATAATTGGGACTTTTCGACCAGAAATGCCGTAATGGTCGACAGTGCCGCATCTCCACCCACGTCAGTAGCTGAATGTGTCTCCCGAGTATTGAAAGCTGAATTTCACTTGACAAGGGCCAGAGAAGAACGGGCTCAAGCATGGGAAGCTCGGAAAAAGGAGAGACAACAATTAAAACAAGGTCAAGGTGGAAGTCAAACACCACAAGGACATCGCTCCAATCAGTCCTTAAAGCCTGGACAAGGAAGTGGACAGAGGCCTCAAAATTCCAATAAAAGAAAATGGAATTTCAGGGGTAACAGGAATCAGCAACAGAAGAATGTAGCAAGTGCTGGTCCCAGTACGCCAGGCCCTGTGAGCACTCCAAATTGTCCAACATGCGGAAAGAAACACTTGGGAGAATGCAGATTAGGCCGCAATGTTTGTTATTATTGTGGCAAAGAAGGTCATTATGCAAGAAGCTGCCCAAGTAATCGACAGAATCAAGCCGGCACGGTTCCTCAGCGTCTGCCAAATCCTCAGATGCACGCTATTACAGCAAAGGCAGAGACGTGATCACGACAACAGGAACAAAGTGAAAAGGCACCTCCAACCAATGCAAGAGTGATGGCTTACACAAAAGAGGATGCAGAAGCGGGCACATCCACTGTTGTTACAGGTCATATTTCTATCGCTCAACACTCGGCATATGCTTTATTTGATTCGGGTGCTTCACATTCATTTGCATCACAAGAATTTGCCGCCAGGTTAGAGCATGCTAAGGATAGAATTGGAATGACCTTTAGGACTATGTTGCCTTCGGGTGAAGTATTGTTGTCAGATTACTGGTTACGACATGTGCCAGTAATTGTGGCAGATAGAGAGCTTTTTCTTGATTTGATTGTGATAAGGATAGCGGATTATGATGTAATCCTAGGAATGGATTTCTTGGGAAAGTATCAGGCTACAATCGACTGCCGCCATCGAAGGATAATTTTTCGACCAAATGGAGAAGAAAGCTTTGAATATGTTGCTTCATCTCCAAAGCCATCGAGGATCCTGATAAATTCAATGAAGGCTCACAAGTTGATAGCTAAAGGATGTGTGGGATATCTAGCTTTTGTTACTGATGTGACAAAAGAAGAAAAGTTACAACCAAAGGATATTCCCATAGTCAACGAATTTGTAGATGTATTTCCAGATGAATTACCTGGATTTCCACCGGAACGGGAAATTTCTTTTGAGATTGAATTAGTATCAGGAACAGCGCCGATATCCAAGGCCCCTTATCGGATGGCTCCAGCTGAACTGAAGGAACTACAGACGCAATTAAAGGAGTTATTGGATAGAGGATTCATTCGACCGAGCTATTCGCCTTAGGGAGCTCCGGTTCTATTCGTGAAAAAGAAGGATGGAACTCTACGAATGTGCGTAGACTATAGGGAGCTGAATAAGGCCACCATCAAGAATAAGTACCCACTACCCAGGATCGACGATTTATTTGATCAACTGAAGGGAGCCTCGGTGTTTTCGAAGATTGATCTACGTTCTGGGTACCATCAGCTGAGAATTAAAGACAGTGATGTAACAAAGACGGCGTTCAGGACGAGATACGGACACTATGAATTTCTGGTGTTGCCGTTTGGATTGACGAATGCTCCAGTTGCTTTCATGGATTTGATGAACCGAGTTTTCAAGAAATTTTTAGATAAGTTTGTCATTGTATTTATTGATGACATCCTTGTTTATTCGAAGACCCGGGAAGACCATGAAAAACACTTGCGATGGGTACTACAAACACTCAGAGATCACCAGCTATACGCCAAATTTTCAAAGTGCGAATTCTGGTTAGATCAAGTTCATTTCCTAGGACACAAGGTGTCTAAGGATGGAATTTCTGTTGACTTCGCAAAGATTGAAGCTGTCAGCAAGTGGCCTATCCCAAAAAACGCTACTGAAATTCGTAGTTTTCTGGGATTAGCCGGATACTACAGGCGTTTTGTGGAGGGATTCGCTAGGCTTGCTGAACCACTTACGGCGTTAACTAGAAAGGAAAAGAAGTACGAGTGGACAGCAGCATGTGAAGAAAGCTTCCAAGAATTAAAGAGGAGATTAACAAGTGCACCTATCCTTGCCATTCCTACTGATGGGGAAAGATTCGACATCTACAGCGATGCTTCGAAAGAAGGATTAGGAGCGGTATTGATGCAAAATGGGAGAGTTATAGCTTATGCTTCACGACAACTAAAGAATCATGAGAAGAATTATCCAACTCATGATTTGGAACTAGCTGCAGTCGTGTTTGCATTAAAGATTTGGAGGCATTATCTATATGGTGTTCAATGTCAAATTTTCACAGATCACAAGAGCCTGAAATACTTCTTTACTCAAAAGGAGTAGAACATGAGACAGCGGCGATGGCTAGAACTCATGAAAGACTATGATTGTGAGATTTTATATCATCCAGGGAAAGCGAATAGAGTTGCTGATGCACTGAGTCGCAAATCAACATCGGTACAGCAATTGCCTATCGATGGATTGTCCAAGCCGCTACAAAAGGAGATTAATTCGCTAGAAATAGAATTAATTTCTGGAAGTTTGGCTATGCTACAATTGAAACCAACACTGTACGATAGGATTAAGGAGGCTCAGAAACAAGATGTGTACTTGGAAGAGATGAGAGACCGAGTCAATAAAGGAGAAGAAATTGAATTCAGCATCGAGACAGATGGAATGCTGTTGATGAAAGAAAGAATTTGCATACCTGCCAATACAGAATTGAAGGAGCAGATTATGAAAGAAGCCCATCAAACACCCTATTCTGTTCATCCAGGAGCCACCAAAATGTATCATGACTTAAGATTACAATTTTGGTGGAAGAGAATGAAGAATGACATTGCTGAGTTTGTTAGTCGATGTCTAACTTGCCAAAGAGTCAAAGCAGAGCACAAACACCCATGCGGGAAATTAGAACCTCTAGATATTCCAGAGTGGAAATGGGAGTATATTACCATAGATTTAGTGATAGGGCTACCCAAGACACGAGGAGATTATGATGCTATATGGGTGATAGTAGATCGACTGACGAAAACAGCTCGATTCATAGCGGTGAAAACGACATTCACATTGGAGAAATTTGCAAGTTTGTACGTTGTGAATGTGATTAGATTACATGGAGTTCCAAGATCTATTGTATCTGATCGAGATGGTCGTTTTACCTCTAAATTCTGAAAGTGTGTACAACAAGAAATGGGCACAAAATTGAAGTTTAGCACGGCTTTTCATCCTCAAACTGATGGACAATCTGAGCGAGTCATTCAGATTTTAGAGGATATGTTACGAGCTTGTGTCATAGATTTCCAGGGAGCATGGAATGAGAAACTGTCGTTGATCGAATTCTCCTACAACAACAGTTATCAAGCTTCGATCGGAATGGCACCCTATGAAGCTCTTTATGGCAGGAAGTGCAGATCCCCAATCCATTGGTATGATTTAAAAGAGAAGCAACTGCATAAAACTGATTTTGTTCAAGAGACTTCAGAAGCGGTTGAAAAGATACAGAAACGAATGAAAACAGCCCAAAGTCGACAAAAGAGTTATGCCGACAAACGACGCAGATTTCTTGAATTTCAAGAAGGCGACTTTGTATTTCTTAAAGTTGCACCTATGAAAGGAGTTATGCGTTTTGGAAAGAAAGGCAAACTCAGTCCGAGATACATTGGACCATTCGAAATTATCAAACGGATTGGGAAGGTGGCTTACAGATTGGCGTTACCACCTGATTTATCCAAGGTACATGATGTTTTTCATGTCTCTATGTTGCGTAAATACGTATATGATCCATCGCACATTTTGAGATATGAGCCAATACAAGTACAGAGTGACCTGTCTTATGAGGAAAAGCCTGTTCAAATACTCGCACGAGAAGACAAGGTACTCAGGAACAAAACAATCCCATTAGTCAAAGTGTTATGGCGTAATCACCAAATAGAAGAGGCTACATGGGAAAGAGAAGTTGAAATGAGAGCCCTATATCCCCACTTTTTTAAATTCTTGAGGACGAGAATTCTTTAAGGGGGGAGGATTGTAACAGCCGAGATTTGTAATCGTTCTCGAGATCATTGTATAGTGAAAATTTATATATATTAGTGTGGCGAAAATATATAAATTTCACTCTAATAAATCATCATTAGAGTTGATAAGTATATTTATTAGAGTTTATAAATGCTTTATGGCAGTAGAGGTAATGATTTTCGAATCGAAACGCCTCAAATAGTGCATTTTCGGTATCGAAAAACAGAATTCTACTGAGACTCAAAATGTGGCAAACATAGATTCCAGATGGAAAATAATGAAATATCTAGGGTTTATGGAGTGTTTTAAATGATATAAATGCATTGAAAGGCTCTAACAGCATTTCGAGAGGTAAACTGCGAAATTTGGCCAGTATAGCTTTTCGGTCAAAATTTCGACAGATGAAAATTGTACTGTTATTAAAGAAAAACCTATACTGTATAAATAAATAATATTTTCTTATTAATATAGGAATCAATGGATGAGATCAAATCATCCTTTTTGATCCAAAGGCTATCAAAATTAAGGAAATTTTGGATTTTTCCTTAAAAATCAATTTGAGAAAGAAAAAATTTACATTAAATGCATGATGATCTGCTCATGCGCGTGGAAGAGAGGGGGAGAAACAGCTGTATTTCAGCTGAAAAAGTTCCCAAAATTTTCAAAAATTGTAAAAATGCCCCTAAGGATTTGTATAAACTTTTCCCCTGATTTTTCACGTCCCCCATAGCAGAAAAACTCCATTTCTTCTGTTCTTCTTCTTCTCCCACGTTCTTTGCTCACAAAAATTTTCAAGGTTTCAAAAGTTACAAAATTTGAAGAAAAAGTGTGAGAAAACTTTAAGTTGAGGAGTATTCACCTCAAAGCTCAAGTAAGTTCTTCAAAATTCTGTTTCAATGCTTGTTTTTAAGTGTTTTTGTGTTTATATGAATAGTGGAACAAAATGGAATTAGAGTGTTTTTGAATGTTTTGATGGGCTTTGAACTTGTTTTTGAAGTTTTGTGGGGTTAGTTTTGAAAACAAAAATGTTGCATGGGGGGGGGGGGGGGGGAATTTACGTGAAAGGAAGGGTGAAACCTTATGGAATAGTGATAATTATGTATTATGAAGTGGAAAAGGAATTTGATGTGGTATTGAGTGTGGAATGGAAGAAAGACAAAGAGGAAAGTTTAGGGTTGTGAGTGAAACCCTAAATTTTTGGGAAACATTGTTATACCTTGATTTTGAGAATGAATTATTGTTATGTACTGGGATTTTGAGCAGGTTTATGATGGAAACTGTGTTCAATAACGCGATTTAAGCGATTTTGGCACAGTGGGAAAATGAAAAATTAAGCCGTTATAATGCCGAAATTTTTGGACTTATAACCAAGGCTAAGGGTTTAATGATAACAATGTATAGGAGAAGTATTTAAATGTTTTCGAGTTGACCTATAAACATTTCACTGAATGTTGAACTGTTTCGTTATAGGGCAATGAAGGAAAACAAAGGAACGAAAGCAGAAATCAATTTCTGGTAAGTTCTGGCATTTAATTGTCTAAACATGAACAACTGGAAGTATATGTCATTTTAGAAATTTCAAAATATGTATAGCCTAAATTCTTTGGTTAGAAATATTATATGTTGTTGTGAACTCGTTAAAACGCCTAAATTGGCGAGTAGACGAGTGCGCAGTGATGTGCTTTGTGTATATGGCTGTGTTTCATGGATTTTGACCCTAGAATGTCTTAAACATGTTTTAGGGTTGAATGTAAGCATGAGAATTGGTTTTTATATCAAAATGTGTTCAAAAACCTACTTTTACCAGAGCCAAGCGCTAAGCGCTAGCTAAGGAGCGCCCCGGCGCTGAGCTCTCGGCCAAAATTTGGTGTTTAAAATTCAGTAGGAGCGCCAGGCGCTAGGGTGTGAGCGCCAGGCTCTAGTGTAAAAATTGGCTAAAGCGCCAGGCGCTAGGGTATGAGAGCCAGGCGCTAGTGTAAAATTTAGTGGAAGCGCCAGGCCCTAGGGTATGAGCGCCAGGCTCTAGGGTAAATATCCAGTAGGAGTGCCAGGCCCTAGGGTATGAGCGCCAGGCACTAGTACAAAAATCAGCATTAGCGCCAGGCTCTATGGTATGAGCGCCTGGCGCTAGTGTAAAATTTTCTGAAGCGCCAGGCGCTAGGGTAAGAGCGCCAGGCTCTTGAGCCGGATTTTCTAAAGCGCCAGGCGCTGTAAAGAGAGCGCCGAAGCGCTGGAGTCTCTGTCCTAAGTTTTTACAGGAAAATAAAATGAAGGGCCAGGCGCTCGGGGATGAGTGCCAGGCGCTCCAACTGTTCCAAAAATGTATAATTAAAGTTTTATGCCTTATTTTCAGTTCCAATCACGCCCCAATGTTTAAGTGCGTAGATGATAATTTTTAAATAGTATTTTTGGACTGAATAGGCATAACATTGAGTACATTATTTATGAATATGTACACTGGAACGGTTAAGACATCATAGTAAGTAACATAGCACAGTAAACAACAAGGTAATGAAATAGATTTAATGTTTGGCGTACCGGCCTCTCGCGAGGGGAGGTTACCTTATGTCGAAGCAAAAGACATACTATTGTAGAGGGAGAGTCCGGGTCGCTCCCAGACCCCTCTTATAGCGCGCACACGGTATGACCAAACCGGGCCCATAGATATAGTAAATGAACAATGCAAATGTAAATTGAGCATAATGAACTCATGCATTGTGTCAAGTTGCATTGTTGTGTTTTATTATTTTAAATGTTATGTCTGAACTTACTGGGCATGTAGCTCACCAGTTTGTTCTTGTTCAGGTAATCGAGGTAAACAACCTGTAACCTGAGCCACAGTGTATGGATTGGACTGCAGGAATGAAGTGCCAGTGTCATGATAAAGGTTATGGACCTGCCAGGCTAATTCCGCAGAGAAGAAAGAAAAGGATAATGATAAATACAATTGTATAATATTGTATAAGTTACACTGTTATGTTTAACTTTAACTATGTTTAATACAGTATGACAGTATTATATGCAAGTAATATAAAGTAGTTTTCCAACTATGATAATTTAGTTTTAGAAAGTTGTAGTACTACGTATATCGAAGGTTTTAAAAAAAAAAAAATTTTCCGCAATCTATTTTGTTGTGATTTGAAAGAAAAGAATTAAAGTAAAGTAGAGTTTTCAGGTGACGTCTCCCGCACGAGGCGGGGGGTGTTACAAGGTTTTCATGTTTAGCATCAGTTAAGACTGAGGAGGTCAGTACTAAAGTACCGCTCTCAGTTGCGCTAACATGTCGATACGACCAATCAGAGGCCCAAAACCAGAACTAAAATAATAGATAATATCCTAAGACTAACCTATCAGCCAAGAGCGTGTTTACAGAGTCCAGTTTCATGCATGAGCACAGCAGTACAGCATGTCATGTTTTATGTTTTTATGTTTGAACTTACTGAGCCCATAGCTCATCAGTTTGTTCACATGTTGCAGGTAAGAGACCTGTTCACCAGTAGTAGACGGTGGATGATGAACAGGGTAGATGTATGCCGGGGAGGATTGGGCGAGAGATTGTGGTCACCTTTAATTCTTCCGCTGTATAGTTTTGAAATGTAATTTCAAAAAGAACAAGTTTCAAGTTAAGATTATGTGATAGGAGAATCATGATCATGTGCATATTATTTTGTTAACATGATTTCCTTATCACATTCTTGAACAGTTTATGAATTTAAAGAAAAAAATTTATTCCGCAAAATTAGCAAGCAAGTTTTCAGTTTAGCATGATTACCAGCGACCCTAGAGGCCTGCAGACTATTGCGGTTAACTACAGAGTTGGCCGTAATAGCCATGTAGAGCCTCTACAGCAGGGCGGGCCGTCACATTACATGTTACATGCTTGTGCTAATTGTCGAAGATATCATTGTAATATCCGAGAATTATATCATTTTCGGAAATATATACATTATATAAAATATAATGATTTTAAATGTGTAAAAATGTGAAAATGAATTATTTAATACTGTTTAGAATACCATAGAAATGTTCTAACGGTATTAAAAGTTAGGAATTAGGATTAGAATGCTTCACTAAGTCAAAATGGAAAGAAAAGGTGCCAAATCGGCATCAAAAATCCTAAGAGAAACAGGACAAAAACGTTTGACTGTGTTTTCGCCCAAATAAAAGAAAAATAGGGCAAACTGATTGCATGGATGTCCTCAGGAAACCGCCGGGGCAATTTCGGAACAGTTTCTCCGGTTTGACTTTTGATCAAAAAGTCAACCGATAAATGTGAATAGTGATGATATGAGGTATTATTAAGAGATATTATCTCTATAATGATGTTATAAGTATATTAATCAAAAGTTGATAGAATGTATTATGAAATCTAAGGGCTTAGATTGTTTTATCTAGATTGAAGGGCTTAGATTAAGCCAAAACATATGTTTTTAATTGTTAGAAAATAGAGAAACATTAGGGATGCTTGGGTGGCGCCATTTGATTGGCTAAGAAGGGGATTAATTCCTTCTCCCCTTAAGTGCAAGAGGGCGTACGTTTAAGAGAGAGAGAATAGAGAGAAAAACATTTAGTTTTCTCTTTTCCCTTTGATAATGTTCGACCTCCCTGCAGCCGTGAAAGAAACCAGAAGAAGAAGAAGAAGAAGAAGAAGAAGGAGAAGGAGAAGGAGAAGGAGAAGGAGAGAGAGAGAGAGAGAGAGAGAGAGAGAGCAGAAAACACTTAGCCATTCTCCCTCTTCCTTTCGAGAACATTCAGTTCTCTATAACCACGAGAGACTGCGACTTCTCTCCCCCAAAACCCAGATTTTCTTCAACATTGGCCCTCTGAATTTCGATTTCAGTCCCCTAAGAGTAAGAGGACGTTTTTGGATTGAGGTAACTTCTTTCCCTCTAAGTTTTCTTGTGATTTTCGGACCCAAAAATGTGGGTGTATGTGAATGTATGTGGACGAAAATATTGTGGTCCAAAAATTGTTGAGATTGATTGGTAATGGTTTAGGAAAGAATATATTCAAGTTTGAAAGTGTGAGCTCAAGATTTAGTTGGTTTTTCTTGAAGAAATTTATAGATTTCGAAGATTGATTACGAAATCTTTGAAATTGATTTTGTTATGTTTAATGTTGAAGAAAGAATAATAATGATTATGTGAATGTTTGGAAAGAATTTTTATGAGTTGAAAGTTCAAGTTTGAATTCTTGATTCATGATGTTTTGGAACGCTTTATGTGGTAAATGGTTTAAGAAGGATGGATTGATATAAGCAAATGCGAGAAAGAAATCAAGTGAATAGATAAGCATTTTACATAGGACGTGAGTGTTCTATGTAAAGTTAAGCCTTTGGTATAGTAATTGACAGGTACCGTAGATTTGAGGCATTATTTAAACGCTGAGGAACTTTGAATTTAAGTAGAGACGCTGCCGATACAACATTTCGGCAACAAAGAGTAAGTTAGGAAATAGAGATTAAGAAAGAGAGTACGAACATTTAATGGATTAGAAAAATGTAAATTGAAAATTTGAAATGTTAGAAAAGCATATGAACATGAACTAGGATCATAATGATATCCTAAGGGTCAACTTTAAGTGAAAAGAGTAAGAAATGGATCATAAAAGGCATTAGAATAGCTTAGATGTAGTTTAGAAAGCCAAAATCCCGATTTTGTTCAGTACACGGACGTGTATTGGTCAAACACGGGCATGTAGCTGAAAAACGGCCCAAACACGCCCAACACACATGATCGTGTAGTGAGAGAGTTTGAAAACCAAGAGTTACATAGCTTCAGATATGGTCATGTAACCAACCATGTTGAAGGGAAACGACGAAGGATATGGGCGTGTTGCAGACCGTGTGCGCTGAGCAGGCGACACGGCCACGCACACAGCTCGTGTAGGAGACCGTGTGGCTGAGGCAGGCTACACGGGTGAGACGAACACTGGCATTTGAGTGATACACGGGCATGTAGCCAAAATCTAGAGAGGTACACGGGCTTGTACACGGCCGTGTACCAGGGCGTGTAAGAAGAGACAATGCATGACTGTATAGGAGTATTACACAGTCATGTAGCAGGTTTTCCAGAGGATTACATGGGTGTGTACACGGCCATGTAAGAGGCTGTGTACAAACATAAAATAAGAAAAATGTTGAATTTTGATGCTATTTTGCTATGATTTAAATAAGAAATGAATTTTAGAAATAATCATTGATTATTTTTGCTATAGGAACTTGACGGAGACGTGATGAAAGGATGTCGATGGATTTCAAGAAGAGGACAAGAGTACCAGTAAAGTAAGTTGAAGTATTTTGACTGTCTGTAACATGGGACATGTTATGTTTATATGTTCTATATTCAGTCTGTAGGTTCAGACTGATTCTTATTATATGTAGTTTATATGATATAAGAAGATAAGTGAAAGTAAGAATTAAGAAAGAAAAAAAGAATAACGAACAAAACAATGATAAGATGTTTTACACTAGATAAGAAAGAAAGGTCTATGACAAGTCACGAAAAAGAATTATGAAAGGAAAGTATGAAAAGATGTTTCAAGGAATGTTCACAAGGATAGAAAGAAAGAAAAGCTAATGTGAGAAAGATAAAAGTATTAAAGATAATAAGAATAAAGATTTAAATGTTGGCTTACTGACCAAGGAATATAATGTTTTAAATATTTAAGTTAAACTGGTGAAGGACGGCCAATGGAAACACTCCCCAGTTAGACTGTGGAAGACGGCCTATGGAAACGCTTAGTCATCCAAAAAATTTTTTTTTTCTGTAAGGTAGGTACAACCAACAACGGGCCCTTAAGTAAAAGAAAAGATAAGAAAAGAAAAGAAAGAAAAGAGGAAGAATGATACGTTGAGAATGAAAGAAAGATTACAAGAATAGTTTCATTGAGAATAAATGAGCATAATAAAGCTACATGTGTGATATTTTGTTGACATGCATACGTAATGATTTGTGTGCTTATGTGAGATGTTATATGCTTATATATGTTATATGTTCTAGTAATAAAATATATTACTAGTATCTATAAGCTAATAAATGTATGTTTGAACTTACTGAGCAATTAGCTCACTAGTTTGTTCAATGTTGCAGGTAAGTAATCTGTTAGCAAAAAGGACTATGATGGATGACGAATGGATATGCACATGCCAAGGGATTGGGTGAGGGTTATGGTACTGCTATGAGTCTTCCGCTGAACTATTTAAAAGATGTTGAAATGATGTATTTATGTAAAGTATATAAATGAAAGAAAAACATGTACGTTATGTAAGATGTAAGTATTGAGGAAAAGAAAAATTTTATATGCGAATTTAGCTTCCACTTTAAAATGTTAAAAGTTAAATGATAAAGTTAAACGAAGAAGTTAACTATGTTAAGTAAGAAGAACTCATGGCCCACGAGGTTGCGACCCATCACAGTTGGCGACAGAGCTCGATCGTGACGGCACCGTGCAACCTCCATGAAGGACGGCCCGCGACAATCACTGTTGTCACAGTTAGCATCAGAGCGAGGTTTAAAATAGGGCCATTGTAGCTTGCTAGTACATCAATGCATGATTGAACTGAATTAATAGTTTTGAACGAATAAAACTGGACTGTTATGATAGAACTAGACTGAACTGATAGGACTGGACTGAACGGATAGGACTGGACTAAACTGATAAGACTGGACTGAATTGATAGGACTGGACGGAACGATAGGACTGGACTGAATTGAACAGATAAGAGTTGAGAGTAATGAGATAGATAAGAGTTGAGAGCAATAAGACTGATAAGAGTTAAGAGCAATGAGATTGATAAGAATTGAGAGTAATGAGACTGATAAGAGAAAATAAAATGGTAATGAGAAGGTGTCAGTTTTGGCGTACCGGCCTCCCGCAAGGTAGAAGTTATTTTATGGCTGATGATAGACTGGACTGATGAGGGAGAGCCAGAGTCGCTCCCCAATCCCTCTTATTGTGAGCATTACGGTACGATCAAAACAGGCCCATAAGATAGAGATGAGTGATAAGACTAAGAAAGAGATTGAACAAATAAATAGTTGAGTATAATAAATGAGCGAAATGACAGTATATGTATTTTATGACGCCTCCTGTGAGGGGAGGTTATTATTATTTATGAAGCCTCCTATGAGGAGAGGTTATTATTATTATTTTATGACACCTCCCGCGAGGGGAGATTATTATTTTATGAGAGATAGACTGGACAGATAAATAAATAAGCATAGCATGAGCACTTACGCTATACGTGAATGATTGTGCTAGTGAACCAGAGTAAAGTTGTAAAGAGATATGATTGAGAGAACTGGATTGAACAGAGAGGATTAGACAGTTATGATGAGAATGAGATGACTGTTATGATAGATTTTATAAAACTGATATGATTAGACTGGATGGAGAGGATAGAGATGATGTGATAGAATTATTAAGACTGTCAATGACAGTTTTTACTTTGACCAATGAGTTTTGACTCAAAGAATATTTATGGTTATGTAACAAAGTGTTATGGTATAATTTACTGTTTTATGAGTTATATATTATGTTTGAACTTACTGGACATCTAGCTCACCAGTTTATTCTTGTGTAGGTAGTGAAAGTAAACAACCTACCATTTGAGCTATACTGAGGATGCTGGGCCGGTAGAATTGAGTGCTGATGTCATGTCAACGTTATGGACCCATTATACTTACCCGCTGACTGAAAGAAAGAAGAGAAAGAAAAAGGAAAAAAAAATTTTTGCCGTAACTTTTAACTATTTCTCAAGATAGAAAAAAGCAATAGAAGTAAGAACTGACGGTTAGAGACGGAGAATGACCTTCACGTGAGGCGGGGCGTCACAATAAAAGGCCACTTATATGGAGGTATTTGGAGAAGAGATAGAGATAGAGAGAGATCTATAAGAGAGATCAAGTGTAAAATAAAGCTTTCTATGAAGCTAAAACAAATATATATTTCTTTTTTATTTTGGTTTAGTTTTATTTTAAAAGGAGGAGTTTTTGTAGATCCTGCGGGTGCAAATTTCAGTTTTTTTTTTTTTTTTGAAAAGAAAGTACAATAATAATGAAAAGGATTACATGTATATTTTCTCAAATTAGTTGGTTATTTAAACAAGCAATATTTTTGTTGATGAGTGAGGCATAGAAGTATATGATCTGGACCATTAAACTTTCAAGATGCTTCTTGTCATTCACCACATGATAAAACGTTAGATTGAGCTCTATCGGAGACATTATTTGTATGTGTGCACATAAATTATCCGAGACCTTTAGAATATTCTATATCAGTCGGCATCATTGTTAAGTTTGCAACTGGTGGTTGGGTGTATTAATTTGTATGTTACTGCAGTACAAAAAAAAAAAAAAAATCCAGATCTAGTACCCCCGGTGATTACCGGCCTAGCAATCTATAAAATGTTCGTCTATGTATATATACATATATATATCTATATTATAATCTGGCGTCTTTATGAAATGACATTTATATATTTTGTTTTGTTAAACGTAATGCATCAATCAGTAATATATAATTTTTCATGATAAAAATTATTTGTATCAAAGAAAAATTAGGTTGGATGAGCCAATTTTTATCATCTAATTTAATAAATAACTGAACATTTTTACTTAGTAAAATAATCGTTTGTTATTTTTTTTTATGTTTGGTTAATTAATGAGTTCTAAAAAAATAAGTAATTTTTATTACAATCAATTAATGATTGATTAATAAAATCAGTAATTTATATTTTAGTCAATCATTGATTGATTGTAATTTTATCAATCACTGATTAACTGTAATTCAGTCAATCATTTAAGAATATTGATTAATCATTTTAAAGAAAAATGATCTTTTAACTAATTTTTAAAAACTTAAGTCATTTGTTAAAAATTTTATTAAAAAAAGGCTATTTGGCTAAAAATCCCTTATATTAATCATACTAAATAATACTATTTTACATATAATTTTACCTACAGTTACATGTAAATAAACTAGTTTTTACGTGATTTTAAATAAAAAGTACAACTATCAATCTTGTCCAGTTGTTGGACAATAGACAGTATATATATACATGCACAGACACACTCAAACATATATATGGATAGAAGTTAGTTCTAGCTTTCTAATTAAAGAGCAAACTCCTCTGCAAAAAATTAGTTGTTCATATATTTATATATAGATAGATAGAAAGTTGATAATGGAATCAGATAAAGAAGGCATGAGATTGAGAAGACAAGCTCTAAGACCGATTCAAACGAAGAGTAGAAAGAAAGATGGCGAAGAGATGCAGGAAGAAGAAGAAGAGGAGCCAGTGAGTCCAGCAGGGATGTTTTTTAATGAACCGAACTTCAACGTGCATGTTGTTGCTATAATTGGTTCGAAATCAAAGATTGACCTCGATGTTTTTAAGGACAAATTGCCCCATACTTTGCTCAAGCACCCTCGCTTCTCTAGTTTGTTGGTAAGTCTTTAATTCATTTTTATTAAATTATTAAATCAACAATAATGGAAACTCTCATGGTATAAAAAATATAATATAATAAAGTACAAGTTATTTAATTACTTTAATTATAATCAGTTCATTAAAAAAATATATTAATATGCATGCCTACTTTTAATAGTTGTTGGTTAAAATTAAATCAAACATCTATTAATGCTTTCCTAGCTACAAATTAAATTCTGCAGGTTATTGAAGAAAAAGATGGAGGAAAGGTCACGAAATGGGTTAGAACAAAAGTGGATTTGGACAAGCACATTATAGTTGCTGATATTGACTCAAACAATATGGAATCCCCAGATAAGTTTGTGGAAGACTACGTCTATAACCTCACCAAAACAAGCCTTGACAAGTCGAAACCGATGTGGGATCTCCATGTCCTACATGTTAAAACCTCTAACGCCGAAAGTGTGGGGATTTTTAGGATTCATCACTCGCTCGGCGATGGAATATCTCTCATGTCTCTGATCCTAGCTTGTGCCCGCCAAATCGATAATCCTCAGGCTTTGCCAACACTCCCCACAAAGAAAAACCAAGATAACAAAGCTATTAATCCTGGTTTTATCACAAGATACTCGCAGTGCTTTAATGGTTTTTGGTGGCTTCTCCAATTGCTTTGGAATACTATTGTTGATGTATTTCTATTTATGGCAACGGCGTTTTTCTTCAAAGATGCTCAAACGCCTATTCGAGGTCCTCCGGGCTGCGAGTATAATCCTCGACGAATTGTGTTTCGAATCGTTAGCTTGGATGATTTCAAGTTGGTGAAGAATGCCATGAACTTGGTAATTTTAAGCACTGCTGGTTTTGATTATTAACTAGTCTCGGTCTGTTTAACTATAACAAAGTTGATTTATTGTTGGCCCCTAAATTTAATATTCTAGAACAATATTACACCTAAAAGCTAAAAGAGTTTAACGTTTTTCCTTTCGTGTAATAAATTCCCCTTCACATCAACGGGCTAAAATGAGACTTGATTAGTTCGATCTGAGGGATAAATACCACAATTATGTTTTGCCATATGAAATTTCTATTATGTTCTTAAATTCATGTAAAAATGTTGAAATCGAAAAATAAAAGTACTCTTTACTCATTACGTAGGATTGCTATTCTTGAGTTCAGATTTAAAGAGTATGGCTTCTATAGATTAGTTATCTGGGTATGAGATATGTCTTTTGATAATTATTTTTTAAATATGTATATGATTTAGGATCTGTGGCTCTATTTACTAAAGATGAATAATGATTTCTTAAATTTTAAATTTGAAAGCTCATATATTCAATCCGCTAAGCTAGACTAAGCAAGTAGGTATATATGAGAGATGTGTAATATTCATGCATATATGGCAGCTTTAATTAGATGGCTTTTCATTTGTATCTTTTTTTAACTTTTTCATTTTGCGTGAAATTAAGGATTTTATATTGTCAACTTTAATTAGATGTTTTAAATTTTTTATTTATAGCGGTTGCCATCCCTTTTATTTATATTGTTTTCTTTGGGCGCTCTTGCAGACCATAAACGACGTGGCTTTGGGAATAACACAAGCTGGTTTATCCCGGTATCTTAATAGAAGATATGGTGAGCATCAAATTCCAAACACTCGTTTTCTTTATACATGGTTATTTTTATTTTTATTTTTAATAAATAATGATAATAAAAATTAGTATTAAGTACTCCATCAACACTCTTTTAGTACCGTCATCATTTATAGAAAATTTTGTTTATGGTAAAATACTAGCCATTAAGATGTAATAATAAAATCGTGGTTATAACCATAATTTAATAGTAATTTCACAATTAACTTTATATAAAGGTAAAGAGTTTGAGTTCCTCCATTTCTAATTTAAAAAAGCAAAAATGTAGTAATAAAGTCAAAGATATTAGGTCCACCAAACCTAACTTATATAATTGAGATTGATATGGTTCGACAATTCTATCATTATCCCAAATTTCTGATTTCATTCATGTTTGCCAGGTGAGATTAATAGGAAAGATGGACAGTCAACCGAGTTCAAAACAAGTCTTCCAAAGAAAATTCGTGTGAGAGGAAATATACTCGTTAATATTAGACCAAACCCTGGAATTCAGGTCGGAAATATAGTTCACTATAATTTTTATTTTGAATATATTCATTTATTTATCTCATTTTTGTAACATATATTTCTTACATATGTCTGAAAATCATCCTTAAAAAATTTTTTTTTGATTACATACAAATGTATAGGCTTTAGCTGATATGATGGAGAAGAATAGTGAAGCAAAGTGGGGCAATTGGCTCGGTTATGTCCTTTTCCCCTTCACTATTGCTCTGAAAGATGACCCATTGGATTACATTCGTCAAGCAAAAGCTACCATTGATCGAAAGAAGCACTCTCTTGAAGCTCTTTGCACTTTCTCCATTTCTGGATTACTTTTCAGTCTTTTTGGCGTCAAGGTACACATCCAATAATATTAATGCTTAAAAGACGCACCCATTGAGAAATATATGTTTGTTAAGCCTCTCACTCCGTTATTATTAAGAAAAGAAAAATGGCAATCTTCCCAAAGGGCATCGAGGAACGTGATGTCTATAAGAATTTGTAAAAATGTATACATTGGTAAAGTTAGAAATTTTTTTTAAGAAAGTCTAAATTGAATCAAAATTTTGAACCAAAAGTACACTGTTAAAATCTTTTGTCATCTCTTTGCATCTTTTCTTTTTTCCTCACCCTAAATGAATCAATTTTACAATAGAGTTTAATTTAATTTTAAAGTTTACATATTTCAAAAAATTTTGAACTCACATGGTAGTATAGTTGATTTTAATTTATTTGAGTTATTAAACTTTAAATGTTTATACTTAAAATCAAAATTTAGGGAGAAATATGTAAATCATATAACAATTAAAAGAAATTTAGGGGACAAATAAAAGTTTATGTAGAGGGGAAAACTATAAGGGATCAATGAAATTTTCAAAACTAAAGAGATAAAGAGGAAATTTACAAAATCCAGGGGAGGTATATGCCCCCGCTCCCGCCCCCACATGACAAAATCTCCCTCTGCCCCTGAATATATGTATTTTATGTACATTTATGTAAGTAATTGAGTTTAGATGCGATACATGATCATTGTTAAACTTGTTTTCTCCATATATACATGCTTATAATTAATTATTATTGTTACAGTCAACAGCTGCTCTACTTCATAGAATTCTCTCCGGCACAACAATGGCCTTCTCCAATGTAGTCGGACCAGCTGAGGAGATTGGTTTTTACAACCACCCAATGACTTTTTTAGCTGCAACAACTTACGGCCAACCACATGTAATCCTTCTAAAATTCTCATTAAAGTTTTTGCACATCAATTTATGAGGTATCATAGAATAAAAACACCTTACCAATTATTTGCACAGTTCGGAAACGCCACATCATAGCAAAACTTGATGAATATCTTAAGATTTCTATCTGTGCAGTACCAGTAAGATAATTTTTTTGAAAAATATCGATTGCTTAATTAACAAGTATAAATGAATCGCAGGAGTTGATGGTTAACTTCCAAAGTTACGTAAACAAGATGACCATTGTTCTATCTGTGGACGAAACCACCATTTCCGATCCTCACCGGCTATGTGATGATATCGCAGAGTCACTGGAGCTTATCAAAGATGCTGTGATAGAGAGAGGCCTTGTTAATCACGTTGAGAGTCATCACTGACTCTTACAAAACTCTAGAATATCTTAAAGGAATAAAGATCTTTTAGAAAAAGTATTAATATTTTAAAAGAATATATTCTAGATAAATTTATAATAATCTATAATATCTGTGTAAGTTTTAGATTTTTTTTGAGATATCTAAAAATCTTTAAAAGATTCTAAAAATACCTTGAAAGCTCTAGAAGTTTCAAGAGTTCACTGAAACTTTTTAGAAAATTTGTTTTACTTGTAGAATTTAGGAGAAGATTGTGAAAGATTCTAGAGAAATTTGGTATTGCCACCCACCTTCCCCAATCTTAAGCTACGGCAACTACTACAAGCTTCAAGAAAGCTTGATATATGGCTACATACTAGAATGTTTTAGCAAATACAAGTTGGCATGATTAACCGACGTACTAGATTATTCTAGTGTTTAATAGCAACCACCTTTGGTTGCCTACAATAGAGACCCTATGGTCTCAGTGGAAGTGTGCCCAAGAGTCCAAAAATCCTAGAGAGCAAAGGTGTTCTAGTTTAATGTGTGAGTGCTAATTTAATGTATTAAGTTATTATGGTTGTGTTTTTTGTTTTCAAAGTGGTCTTAAAGTCTCGTTATAATTGCTTTTAGAAATTAATAAAATTATTTGTATAACCATGTGTGTTTTTCTCTCCACAAATCAGCAGTAAAAACCGCATAGAATATTGGTCCTCTAGTTTTTACTATCTTCTGATATCTTATTTCTTATATATCATACAACTTGTCTCTCACCCAAAAGGGTGATTGTCAAATTATTATTATATAACAACACGAGTCAGCATATTTTTGAGTTTGTTTGTGAAAGTTTTTTAAAAATCCCATACCCGAAGACTTCAGCTGCACAATCAATTTGTCCAGTAGTATTGATTCGACTGACATGACCCCAAATTCCTATCCCATTTTGTGCATCCACAATTAAAATATTTTAATTGATTTACTGATGCAGTGGCAAGTTATCATTCTAAGGACATGAAAGGAGACAAGAACAAGAGAACATGAGATTTCCAACAATGCATGATGGATCGTTGATGAAAGGAAAAAAATGAGAAAACCCAAAAAAAAAAAAGAAGTGTCCTTGAATTACTAGATCTGACGATAATGACTTGCCATATCTTTTATTCTTTCACTATTTTTTTGTTTTTTATTTATATTTTTACTTATTATTATTTTTGTTATCTAGTGGTCGTCGACAAATATTCACCAGATATGGATGACCATATGTCTTACACCGATATCGGTGAATGATCGTTTGTCATGTAATGAGAGTTTTCGGCAACTTGTGCTGACAACGGATTCCCATAAATGACTTGTAGTTATCCAGTGAATGACACCGATGACCACAAATTAACTACATATATTTAAGTTTCGTTAGTTGACGGTCTAAACTCAAATTTTTTGACTTAGTTTTGTAAAAATCAATAAAAATATTAATTTAAACTTAAAAATTTCGTTCCATTTTATACTTAGCCTCTGAACCAAACAAACTCTTAGTCTTGCGCAATGCTTGCAACCACAGAACTGATAGATTTGGTGTTTGACAACACCAACGACCATAGCACAGTCAACATCCGACCTTGCACTAGGTTTGTAGCCATGAAATTGACAATTCTTGTCATGTGGTGACTGACCTGGTTTTGCGCAACACCAACAGTTTTAATGTCGTGCAGATTTGGCATTGGATGTCAACAATGACTGTAGAGCTGGTTGATGGGCGTCTTATGACTTGCTGGATCTTTTTATTTTGGTTATCCACAGCCTGTTGCGGATGTCGGATGACCAACAGCCGGATGACCATCGCTGTTTCACCGATGCTGATAACCGACTCTAATTGGATGACCTTTCGTCATCTAATGAATGACGCTGCCGGCAACGAGTCCGAAAGTGATGCAAGTAGTGATGATGTAGCAATTTAGGGTGCTAGTGAATGCTAACTACCAAAATAATAGATATAGCATTAGAATTAGATGTTGGTGAATGCTAACTAGTTAGGATGTGTTAGCTTTCTTAATGCTAAGTGCATCTCTGTAGGAGTGCAAAATACACCTGCCAATGATTTATTTTAGTATTTGTTAAAAAAATTAGTGTTATCTTTAATGGTAAATTTGGTAAATATTAAATTTGGTAATAAATTTATCATCAAGTATAACTATTAAATTTGACTTTAATTGCTATTCATTTGTGTGTTTACATTTTTTTTTTTTATCTAATCATTACAATTTTCTCGTCTCTAAATATATTTAAAACTCTATATTTTTGAATTTTAATGGTTGATAATGTTGATGATCAAAATTAATAGATATAGAATTTGAATTGGAATTATACATTCGAATACAAAGTCTCAAATTTACCCTTTTTGTAACATATATAATGCGTACAGACATTTACACGGACATTGAAGATGGTCTAACTGCTCTTCCTCTTCCTTTATTGAATATTAAAACAAGAAAAAGAATTTTACGGTAGAGATCGGTACCAAATTATGTTGATTTGGTTAATTTTTATTTATATATATTTTATTTAAATTTGGGGTTAGTGGATTTGAATTATAAACTTTTACGTGAAGTTGAATATGGTATTACCACTAAGCTATTCATACACCACTATAAATTATATGTTTAAACGTAAAAAGAGCTTTAGGGTACATTTAAACCACATTTCAAACCAGCCTTTTCACATCCGCTTTTGTCTTTCTCTAAAAATTCAACATAAATTTAAACTAATTTCTAAAAAGTCAACTAACTCTAATCTAAAATTTTCATTCCAAAGGCTATGGTAGGAACTTTTTTATATACTCTACCGGTAGGACTCATTTTTAAACTACCCAGATTCAATCAAACAGCTAAGATATTACTTATAGATTACAATTATAATATACCTTAACTCATAATAACTAAGAAATTAAACAAAATTTTAAGCAAAAAGAAATAAAAAACAAAAATACCTACAACTTTCACTGTCGCCCCCCTCCCTCGAACCTCCCACCAGCAACTCGACCTAGCAAAGTCATGGTAGATCCAATGGCAACCCCTTATCCCCTACCCCCTTCCTCGCGACCTCCTACCAGTATCCTGAGTGGTGAAGTCGCACACCCCTCTGATCTAACGGAATGCACCTTGTTGACAATTACCATCATAAGCCTAGTACCGTCCCAGTCCATTGTCAAAGATTCAAGGTCATCGTCGCCCCCACTGCGAAAACTTCATCGTCGCCCTCTTTACCAAACTTGCAAATTCGAGAGTTCACTCGAGCTTAGTGGCCGAAGCTCAGTTGCAACAGTGAATCCCATCCATCTTTGTCGCATCACCAAGATCCTTTGCCATCATTATGAAATCTACCTACATAGAAGCCTTCATCATCGTCGAGAGAGAGAGAAAGAGAAGGAGGAGAGAGAAATAGAATAGGATAGAGAGAGAGAGGGATGAGAGATCTCATCGGTGGTGGCGGCGGCAGAGTCATCATCGTTTTCACCTAGCTAGCTCTAGGTGACTAGGGGTGCACGTGTGACATCCCCCGCCTCACGCAGGCGATGTCACTCAACTTTTTATCTTTACTTCTTTTTCAATACATTAAATAATAAGTAGCATAATTTTTTTTTTTTAAATCATCTGTATACATAGTTATACAAACCTTTCTAAGACTAAAATATCGTAGTATGGAAACTAGTTCTTACTATTTGCATATTGTAATAACATAATGTCTTGAAATAGTTACAATCAAACATAGCAGTTTAATTTATACAATATCATACAATTTCACTTTTTATTTTCCTTTTCTTTAACTTGCGGAAATAGCCTGGCAGGTCCATAACCTTTTCTTATGAAACCGGCACTTCATTCCTGCAGTCCAATCCATCCTCTGTTGCTCAGGTTATGGGTTGCTTACCTCGATTACCTGAACATGAACAAACTGGTGAGCTACATGCCCAGTAAGTTTAGACATAACAATTAAAGCGTATAAACATCACAGTATAAATCAACAATCATGTATAGAGTTCATTATGCTCAGTTTTCATTATACATTGTTCATTTACTATGTTTATGGGCCCGTTTTGATCGTACCGTAAGCGCGCTATAAGAGGGGCCCGGGAGCTATCCTGGCCCTCCCTCATTTGTACTATGTCTATGCTTCGACATGAAATAACCTTCCCTTGCGAGAGGCCGGTACGCCAAAAACATTAGGTTTTCATTACCTTGTTACTTACTGTGCAATAATACTTACTATAACATCTTTACTGTTTCAGTGTATATATTTATAATTCATGTACTCACTGCTATGCCCATTCCGTCCAAAATACTTCTTAGAAATCATCATTCACGCAATAAAACATTAGGGCATGATTGGGACTGGAAATGAGGCACAAAACTTAACTTTAATATTTTTGGAACAGTTGAAGCGCCTGGCACTTATACCCTAGCGCTTAGTACTCATACCCTATCGCCTAGCCCTTTAAATTTTTTTCTACATAAAATTTGAACAAAACGCCCAGCGCCGTGGCGCTCCCCTTGCAGCGCCTGGTGCTTTCACAATTTTTGGCACAAAGTGCCTGACGCTCCTTCTATGATTTTGACACCAAATTTTGGCCGAGAGTCCAACGCCGGGGGGCTCCTTGGCCAACGCCTGGCGCTTGGCTCCACCTAAAATTGGTTTTTAACATCAACATGACATATAACCTATTTCATGCAATCTCACTTCACCCTAGGACATGTTTAAGACATTCTAGGGTCAAAAATTCATAATTTACTATCATGCACACATAACATATCAGTACACACCCGTGCACTCGCCAATTTAGGCGTTTTAACGAGTTCATCATGTCATTTTACTTTGCTAGTGAAAGAAATTAAGCCATAAACATAATTTGCATGTTTCTATTCAACATATGGATCCAGTTGTTCATGTCCAGACATTTAAATGCCGGAACTTATCAGAAATCTTCTAGGGTTTCCTTAGAACGATCTCTTGGTTTCCTTTTCTCATTTTCCAGTCATTGCCCTATACGGAAACAATTCGACATTAAGTGGAATGTTTATAGGTCAACACTAAAGCATTTAAACACTTTCTTATGTACATTATCATCCTCAAACCTTTAGCCTTAGTTATAAGTCTGAAAATTTCGACATTATTGTGACACCTTGCCTAGTACGGACCTGTCACTGGACATCTATTCTTACTTCTACTATCTGTTCTTTTCATATTTAAATAAAAAGGTGCGGAAATTTTTTTTTTTAATCATATATATACATACTTACTCTCACTCTCTTTCTATCTGACAGATTAAGCATAGCGAGTCTATAACCTTTGACGTGACATTCGCAACCCATTCCACCAGTCCCGTATCTCAATGTAACTCAAATGGCAGGTTGTCTAACTTTGTTACCTGGACACGAATAAACTGGTGAGCTAGATGCCCAGTAAGTTCAAACAAAAAAACATAAATAATAAAACAGCATATCATACTGTCATATTCTGACGTATAAACAGATATACTGTCTGTAATACATAATTACTTAAAAACATATTGTGTATTAATACAAATAATCACATAATTTGTGATAATTAGTAGTATTCTAAAAAGTTAGAATAACTATAAACATACCAACTGTAATAACAGTGGTATTCTCTGATGTCACCCATGACATCTCTCATAACTTTACTCTGATATTCTAACATAATATCACATATAAAGTTAGCACAAAACATCACATTATGTGGTAGTGCTCATATACTACTAATTCATTCTTACTTTCGTATTTCTCATGATTTCTTTCATTACATTATTCTTTACTTTCAACTTATGGGCCTTGCGCCCTAGGCCTGGCGCCCGATATACCGTATGGGCCTCGTGCCCTATATATTATGGGCCTCGCGCCCGTTAAACTGTATGAGGCTCGCGCCCGTAGTGCTATATATTTAATAATTAGCACAAACATGTAACTTATAAACATGTGTAAATACAAATGCACATAACATATAAGTTAGCGCAAAGCATTGCAATCAAACACAATAATTATATCTTAAGTGTTTTATGCTCAGTTTTTCGATTTATTCTGTTCATTTATTATCTTATTTGTACTTTAACTCTGTATGGGTCCGTTTTGATCGTACCGAAAAGCGCGTTATAGAGGGGCCCAGGAGCTACCCTGGCTCTCCCTCATCTGTGCTATGTCTTCTGCTTCGACATGAAATAACCTTCACCTAGCGGGAGGCCGGTACGCCAAAACCATTAGGTTTTCATTACCCTGTTATTTAATGTTTAAGTATATATACAATAACATCTTTACTGTGCAGTACATTAACTTCTCATATTCTAGTACAGTAGCTGTACTCAGACTTGTGTAGTCATAAAGACTGTAAACATCATATATTTAATGCTGTGATTAATCAAGTATTAATACTGCTCTATGATCATATCTCAGCCACTGGAATCATAAAAATAGAATCCAGTAAGTTTGGAACCTCTCGTCCAAACTTGTCACATAAACAGAACAGTACATTAATTATACTTAATTTATTTATTCTTATCATTTTCACCATTTCTTTTAAAACAACACCTCACACTCTTGGGAGGTTGCCTCATTAAATATAAGGCTTACAAATACTTAATTTAATCATAATAACATAAGGAATCAGATCCTAAGGAATCTGAATCAATTTATAACAATTTAATCATACTATAAATCACACAGTCTAGTACACGACCATACCAGTGGTCGTGTACCTGTCATCAAACATAAGTCACATAATCATATAGTTTAGAGGAAAATATATTTTTCCATCCAAACACAAACATATAAATTTGTTCATGCACAGACAATTAAATGCCTGAACTTACCTCAATTCTGCTAACATCAGCTTTCTGTGGTTCCTTGACAGTCCATCATCACTGTGCCGTTGAACTCTTATAACCGAAAAATTAACGGTTATTTAGAATCTTTATTTCATATATAAAACTTTATAAAACGTAAAAACACTACGTTTTATCTCTTAATAAAGAACTTAGGAGCTTAACGTTTCATTTTTACCTTTTCTGTAAATTTTTTGGTAAAATTACCGTTTTGCCCTTAGCGGAACTTTTCTTATTTTTCCATGCTTAACTCTTGACTTTGACCTTTTAAACTTTAATTAAAGCCTTAGGATTATATTCCATGCTTTAATGGCCTTTTCTGTAACATTTTCGAAATATTCGGTCAAAATGACCGTTTTGCCCTTGACAGGTTTTTAAATCTTACCATTCTCGTTTTAATGCTTAGACTGAATTTTCTAAGCTCAAAAATCATCAAATTGACTTTTAAAAACTTAACGGACCTTTTCCAGGTTAATTTCTATATTTTTCACAATTTTTACGATTCCCGACCCTCGGGAAATACTATTCCAACATAAGAGTCAGTTTCTTGCTTTTCTTACATTTTAGGTCTCAAAGGTCGTTTTACAAATTCTTAAAACATTCATTTTTTCCATTTCTTATCTTAAATTCATAAGGGGCTCAGTTTTACCTATCCAATCACATTTTTAGCATTTATTTTCAGAAATGCCCTTTATGTCCTTTTAAAAATTTCGGCAGCATTTCCCCTTAATTTTTAGGCTCCCAGCGTTTAGGAAACGCCTCAAAACCATCTAACCTCGTCTAATCTATCAAATAATATACCAGAGGCCTAATTTTATGAAAAAGTTACATACTTTTTATGTAAAAGTTCTACATTTCCATACATTTTCATATCTGCTATTTCATCCGTTTTTTTTTTCTTCTTTCTTTTACAATTTCTCATATTCATACATCAAAATAAACATACATTCATCTCAATTAATAAATTGAGGAATGAGAGTGGTCGAGATTATACCGAAAATGATGTTCGGTCTCGATCGCACAAACTTTATTCTTCCATTCTCTGCATCTGGAGTTCCGTTTTGAAAATCTGACTCCGCGGATGCGTCCGGAAAGTCGAAAATAAGCCAATGGGCCAATCTTTAAAATTTGGTCAACAGTCGCCATTGACCGGCGTTGACCGCCGTTGACCGGTGGTTGAAGGCGGTGATGGTGGTAAGTGAGTAGCCCATCTTGAAGATCTCGACGAGAGGAATCCATTGATGGCCTCAATTTCATGTTTGGAGTCCCCTATCGCCGGAAATTGTCCTCGAAAAACTCAAAGGCGGTGGCGATGTTGGATCTTCGCCGTGCCGGAGTTTTTCCCCTAAATTGGCTGAGGGCTTTTGCTCTCCACAACCCTAAGAACCTTTTTGCACCGATGGCTCCCTTTGATTTGGCCAGAATCGTTGCGATTTGACGGTGGCTCCCACGGCGGCGACGGCCATTTTTGTCGAGGGTCAGGTGGTGCGATACGGCGGCTGTTGCCATGAACCACCACATGGGGTTCTGTAGTACTCTTCACCACGAGTCTTTTGGGACCGGAATCACGTCGATCGAAGCTCGGACGGCGGAGATACGGTGGAGAGAAATTTTCAGCCACTGGTGACTTCAAGTGATGCGTGCGCCTCCGTCCGGCGTCGGCTCCGTCGCGTCGACCCACCGTTGGACTCAGTTCGGCGAAACCTTTCCAACGATGCCAGTGGTGTCGAAAATGAAAACCGTTTCTGATGTTCGGTTACTATGCACGGTGGAGAGAGAAAATGGGAGAGGAGAGAGAAAATGTGGGGAAATTTGAAAATTTTCATTTTGACCCTGCATTTTCTCATATTTATACTTTTTGGCCTAAAATTTCAACTTAGGCTATCCTGACTAATTTGGGCGTGCTGAACCCAAATTTATCAGTTTTATTTTCATCTGAGATCATCTTGACCATTTTTCGGTACTGCGTATTTTTTGCATTCCCGGTCAAAATTTCTGTTTTGTGCTCAATTGACTAATTTGAGCGTCCTAATTCCAAATATATCAATTACAGGTCGAGAAAATATCGTCTTGACCCATTTCTCGATACTGTACATACACTATACATGTTTCTCGAGAACAGTCAAATTTCTCGGTTGTCACAATTATAACGGCTTAAATTCCGATTTTTCCACTGTGCCAAAACTACTTAAAATGCGTTTTTGGACACAGTTTTCATTATAAACCTACTCAAAATCCCAACACATAACATAGATTCATTCTCAAATTCATTCTCATATACCAAGTATAACAAGGATTTCCACATTTTTCCAAACTTAGGGTTTGCTGCAAACCCTAAATTTCTTCTTTCTTTCTTCCATTCCATATCTATATTCCAAAACTAATTCATTCTCTAACTCACCACACCACTCCATCACAATTCCATAAGGGTTCCTATTCACCCTCTTTTCACGTCAAAATGCTCCTCCCCATGCAACAAAACATTTTCAAAATCCAACCCCACAAACATTTCAAAACCAAGCCCTAAACATGCTTTTCCACTTGATTTTCACTAAAACAACCAAAATCAACCAAACCCCATTTTGTTCCACAATTTCCATAAACATGAAAACACTTAAAAATAAGCATTAAAACATGTTTTTAAAGGACTTACTTGAGATTGAAGGTGAGACTTCCTCAAAGTGAAGCTTTTTCACACTTTTTCTACAAATTTTGCAAGTTTTGGAAATTTGGGAATTTTTGGGTGAACATGGACGTGGGAAGAAGAATGCAGAAGTTTTTGCTGAGTTTTTGGCTGTAATAGACGTGAGAAATCAGAGGGAAAAGGTTATAAAAATCCTTAGGGGCCTTTTTGTAATTTTTGAAAATTTTGGGGTCAAAATATATTTTCTTGGGGGTATTTTTACAAAGTTTTTGGAATATTTTCAGCTGATTTCAGCTGTTCCACTCCTCCTCTTCCACGTGCATGGGGCAGCTATGCTTCCAATTAATGCACATTTCTTTCCTTTGATGAATTTTAAGAAAATTTCCAAAAATTCAACAAATTCTCTCCACCCTTGGATCAAAGTGGAGCTTTAATCTCATCCATTGATTTCTTATATTAATAAGAAAATATTATTTGTTTATACAGTATAGGTTTTACTCTAATTACTGTATAATTTTCATCTGTCGAAAATTTGACCAAAAAGTCATACTGGTCAAATTTCACAGTTAACCTCTCGAAATGCTACCAAAGCCTTTCGATTCATTTATATAATTTAAAAGACTCCATAAACCCTAGATATTTCATTGTTTCCTATTTCGGGTCTATGGTTGTAACATTTTAAGTCTCAATAAATTTCTGTTTTTTGATACCGAAAATGCACTATTTGAAGCATTTCGGTTTGACAATTATCACATTCATTGTCTTCTCACTTCATCATTGTCATAAAACATTTATAAACTCTAATTAATCATTATTAGTACAGTTTATACATTTTTGTCACATTCATACATGTTGGTTTATATTACACAGAAGTTCTGAGAACAGTAAAAAGTTTCAGTTGTCATAGCATGACAAGTGAATTGGGCAACTATTGGGTGGTTTAGGTAGTTTTGTTTTATAGCAGGTTGTGCAAATTCCAAACTGTAACCACCTAAATTTTAAGCAGCTTGGGCGGTTTTTTTGGCTAGTGGTATGGGCTGTATATCGAGCAATTTGCTTTTTATACCTATATTTTTTTCTTAGAGATTTTAACTAAAGTATGAAAGTACTTGACATAAATAATAAAAGATAAATATGATTATTGACATATCTTTGATAAAACAATTAGAAGTAAGCATGTTAATGCAAAATCAAATTTCATAATCATGTCATATGCAATAGGGAATATAATCCCATATCCAAAGGTTCAAAACCTAATTAACAAACATCCAAATTTCAAAATTCAATATCCAAATACTGAAAAACAAAAAAATAAAATGAAATTCAAACTTCAAGTTCAGAAGGAGCAATACCTGGTTTGAAGCAATCATGCAAACTAATCAGTAGAAACTAGTAAGGTTACTAAGTAAAGAGTATGTGCAATTCAAGATATGTTTGGACGTTATTAGTAATTTAAATACTTAATAAGAGCTAAACACTTGATTTTAAAGTTAAGAACAACATTTTATTTTATATAATGTAAGGCTTAAACTATGAGTTATTTAGTAGTAAATTAATAACTAGTAGGCAAGAGAATTTTTTTTTAAATAATAGGGGCGAGCGGGGTGGTTTGAAACCAATTTGTAAAAACTCAAACCCTGTCTAAAGGGCAGTTTTGATATGAACCCACCCATAGCACGTGGGACAAGGCGGGACGGATGTCAGATATTTTTGTGCAGCCCTATTGGTGATTCGAGGGAAGGGTGGACGGTGGAAAGGGCTGGCCAATGAGTAGCTTTTTTTTTTTTTGCCTATTTTTTAAATTTTTTAATAATATAAGTTAAAATATATCATAATTATTATATACAAATAAATATTAACTATCTAATTAAATTTAAACAGTCAAAATTGGTTCTTATCACAAATTATAGTAAGGTATATGAAAAAAACCACTATCACAGTCTTTTTCATTATTATTATTATTGTTATTATTATTATTTGTCATTTACCCGCGCGGTGATAAAACTGCTGCCACACATTGATTGATAAAAAATGCTACAGAATTTCCAATAGCCAGCGTCCTGTCCATTTCACAAGCTTTGAAAATCAAGAGCCACAATCCATTCAAAAAGAAAGAGAGAAACAAAGGAGAACCACAACCACGTTTTTTTTTATTTTTATTTTAATTATTCGTTAGTTTTTGATTTGCCACTCCATTTTCCCAATTTCAAACAAGAGCCTATTAACACATCCATATTTTATTGCGAATTTTACTCGAGGTTTTTGCTTGTGAGAGGTCCAAAGAAGAAAAAAAGTTCAAAGTGCAACAGATTCAACGGACAAAACGACAAAATAACAAGGGGAAAATGAAAAACAGCTCAGTTGACAAAGTAAAGGTGTCTGCATAATCAGTAAACGACTAAAAATTTTGTTCCAGCGAAGGGAGATTTTAAGTAAAATTTTCTGGAAGGGGCCAGGCAACACTTCACATTTGTGAAGTACCTAACACAAGGAAATTTCCGCACAAACATAATGCCGGTCCGTTTCCTTCATAATTTTTCAAAAAAAAAAAAAAAAAAAAACTAAGACAAAAACAAATGTTTCTTAAAAAAATAGTTAAAACTATGTAGGATAAATTGTTATTTGTAGAGGTAAAATTTACTATCACAAAAAGTTAGAGTCAATGATTAAAATAGAATGATTGATGAGTCATTGATGTGTCATTTATAAGTCGTAAAAATAAAGTAAATAACAAGAAAAGTAAATAGACACATTAACATGTAGTTTAAGAGAGATTCACATGTAATATCTAGATTATGTTCTCTGTAGGGTTTTTGAGAGCTTTTACTCTGTATGAATAAATGTTCCAACTGTGTTTTTGAGTAAGAATAAGAGAGACTGAACATGGGAGTCGATGTAATAGAGAGAGCAGGGAAAAGCTCGTGGAGTAATAAGCCTCTATTTTTAGATACTGATTGGCTGATTCTAGTTGTTTAATTCTAGTGGTGGATTATGCCTTTAATTCTGATTAGTAGTCGTCTTTTCTTATATTGATTGACTTTCCAATTTAGATTTTGTTGAAGTAATTTGGAACTAATCTTTTCAGTAGGATTCGTTCCTATTGACTGGGATTCTTCTTTGATATACTTGATATGGTTTTCTTTTTACCAATCACAAAGTCAACTTTACTTATTTGATCTCAAGGGACTCATCAATCGTTCGCCAGCCATTTTGCTGTCAAGATGACTCGTTTATGGGACCCGGGGGCTATTTATTTGTGAGTCATTCTTATGTTCTTCGATGAAATGCCTAATGACACGTGTTTAATAAGAGATAAAGTACAAAATTTGATCTCAATACTATGAAGCTACAAGAAAAATGTATATATATACACGCACACACACGTTAGGAATCCTGATTTTATGCTTAATGCTATGTTTTCCATAATTGTTAATCTCTATTAATAATACTTAATAAAACGTGTTTTTAAACATTAAATATAATGGTTAAAACAAAGTCTTAAGTTGAAAGTTCGTATTTATTCGGTGTATGTGAAGTATATGTCATTCCTTTCACCTTTAGGCACATCAAGCAGTTTCAGTACTTCACGTCAAATAATAACCTAAACAATACAAATGGGAAATAAGTAGGACATATTTGAATTTGATGAAATAAATTGTTAGTGTTTGGATGGATATGTGATGTCGGATGAGGACCAAGGCATCTTGCATTCGTTACTTTATGGATTTGGTTAGGCCTCTTTGAAATAATTTGTCAAATGTTCATTATTAAATCTACATGATCTTGTAAGATATTTGTTTATTTGTTTAGTTTTTTGCTTTTTCAATCTCGATGGTCTAATTTGATTTTTTTTAGTGTTATTTTGAAAAATTAACATCAATTTCACTATTTATAGTTATTATCATAACTTTGTAACTCAAACTTTAAAAATTCATAATTTTATTTTTTTTGTAAAAAAAGAAAGTTTAAAAGGGATTTTTTTTAATTGCATATAACTTTAAGATGAATGACATAAGTTTCATGATATATATTTTTTTTCTGAATACATTGCAAAGTTTTATATTTTTAACTTTAATAATTTATCAACTATCCAAACATATATGTGTTTTTGTCTAAATGTTATTTTTAAAAGCTATTTTAGATATAGCTAAAGATATAGATTATATATTATAAATTGTATATCTACAGAAAATACAAGATTTTTATTTAAAAAACCAAAATGACCGCAAAAAAGAGAGTGACCAAATAAGCAAGCAACAAGAATGTGCTAGGCATATTAAGACTAAGACTTTGTTCCACTAGTGAGTCTAATTTAAATTTTTTTAATTAATTAAAAATTATAATTAAATTAATTAATTTAAATATAAAAAATTTATTTTATTTTAAACTTATGAATAAAATGTATTTTAAAGTAAAAAGGAAGAATTATTTTTTTGACAGAAATTAAAGTGAAAGAAGAATTGTGATTTGATCCAAGGAAGCGTTCGAATATACTCTCTCTCGATTGATATATGGTTCTGTGAAGAACACGTTATAACCGGATAAAGTAGAAACGTATTCCTCTCTCTCTCTCTCTCTCTCTCTCTCTCTCATCTGACGAAGTGAATTTTCTATTGTCAACTCTTTCCCACTAAAATCCTTAGCGTTTCCCTATTTCAATATTTTTTTTCCCCATAATCCTTGTTATACCAGAAGTGATCCTAATTAGTTTTTTTTTTTAAATTATTATTTTAATCATCCCATTCGTGCCTTCTTATTTTTTAGTCTTAGCTAAAAAACCGATATCAGTGCGCGATTCCAATTTTGACCATATCATGTATACATGAGATGTACCTAAAATAAAAAAATTAAAAAAAATTATAATTAGAGTCTGAAAGTTATAGAATAAACAAAATGCAAGACTTAAAAAAAGTTGAAATACTTTTCACCATCACAGGACTAGAGTTTGTTTGATTTTAAAATCTAGTTTACAAAATAAAATAAGTTAATCTAATTGATTCTAAGTTAATTTAATTTAATATAATTCACTTTTATTATTTTTTATATTTACTTTTATTATTTTAATATAATTTTTAATATAAATTTTCTCTATTTTCATAATTTTCAATACAAATCAAATTAAATTAAATTAAAATAAAATGATCAACTTAATTCAATTTACAAATTAGAATATGAACCTAAATGCGTCTGTATTTTGAATACTAAACAAGGAGGGTGCCAAGTGATGTAAGTTGATACACGCCCATGCAACTTAAACCGAATTTGAAAACAAAAGTAAAACATATATGTGGATTAAAGGCAATGATCACAGTTGATTTCCTCCTCCCACAAGAAAAAGATCATTTACTTTTTCCAATAAATAATAAACAAAAAATTAAAAAAAAAAAAAACACTGGAATGTGACATAACCAGTAGGCAAAGTTCAGCCCATCTAGAATTTTGATCACTCTTGGCAATCTGAAACGGATTAAAAAAAAAAAAACGACAAAGTGACAACGACTCCAAACTCATCCTCATTGAAAAGACATTTTGGAATTTTTGTTGTTTTTCAATCGAGTCAGCCACGAAGAGCGTTATCCCGTTACCCACTCTTGCCACTTGGCAGGCTCCACCCACGAGATGACTACCAGTGACACGTGTCCAGACACCAAACTGTTTCTAGCCTTATCCAACCCTTTTTATACCAATAAATAAATTGATGATTATAATATTTTATTAAAACAAATTTATAATAATTAATTGATTTATAAATACATATTTTTACGAGATAAATAGATTTTTATATGTAATACTGTCCAATCCCGTGGGGGAAAGAAAATTTAAAAAAACAATGGAAATCAAAAGTTGATTATTTGATTTGTCTTTTTTTCTGCATTAATACGTGTTAATGTATTATCATACGTAATTGAAGCTTCTTTGATCTCAAATTCTCAATCTCGCATCATATAAGTACGCCAACAGGTTAGACTCACTTCACGAAGAAAAAGAGAAAACAAATAATAATAATACTAAAAAGGCAAAAACGACACGAGTTCTAGAATCTCTTTCCTCAGGAAAAAATGGAAATTTCGAAGCACTTCTCATTCTCTGAGCTGATTCCGGGCCTTCCAGACGAACTCGGCTTGGAATGCTTGACTCGTCTCCCCTACTCGACTCATCGAGTCGCCACCCGAGTCTGCCGGCGATGGCGATCCCTCATCGAAACCCGAGAATTCCACCGCCTCAGGCGAACAAACGGCCACACCCACAAGCTCGCTTGCCTCGTACAGGCCCTTCCCAAGCGAAACGCTGCCGAAACGGAAGCTCCGACCCAGGAGAACAACACGAAACGCGGCGGCGAAACGGCGGCGAGTTTAGGAATTGCCGTCTACGACTCGGCCGATTCAAGCTGGCACCGACTCGATCCGGTCCCAAAGTACCCGGACGGGCTTCCGCTCTTCTGTAGGGTCGCGAGCTGCGAAGGGAAGCTAGTAGTGGTCGGAGGGTGGGATCCACAAACGTACGAACCGGTTACGGACGTTTTTGTTTTCGATTTCTCCGAGAATCGGTGGAGAGAAGGACAGAAAATGCCGACCAAGAGGTCGTTTTTCGCCGCCGGGGCTCATTCGGGTCGGGTCTATGTTGCAGGCGGGCACGACGAGAACAAGATCGCGCTGGGCAGTGCGTGGGTTTACGATTTGGCGAGGGACGAGTGGAGCGAGTTGACTCGGATGAGTCGGGACCGGGACGAGTGCGAGGGGGCGGTTATTGGGAGCGAGTTCTGGGTTGTGAGCGGGTACGGATCAGATAATCAAGGTGCGTTTGATGCAAGTGCGGAGATTTACGACTCCAATACGGGCACGTGGCGGCGCGTGGAGGGCGCGTGGGAGGAGGGGAGGTGTCCGAGGGTTTGTATAGTGGGGGTTTGGAGGGGAGAAGAGAGGAGGCTGGCAAGTTGGAGTGAGTTGGACTCGGCGGTTCGGGTTGGCACCTGTGGAGTGGTGCTGGGTGATCGGGCCATGGTGGTGGGTTCGGGTTACCAAGGTGGGACCCACGGGTTTTGTATAGTGGAGTTGAGGGAAGGGCAAAATGGGAAAGTGGAAAAGATTAGTGTGGCTGCTGAGTTTTCCGGACCAATTCAATCTGCTTGCTGTGTTGAGATCTAGTGGGACAACACTGTATTGAATTACGTGAAAAATATTTTATGCAACCATTTTTATTTATTTGGATATGTGATTATATTTTAGAAAAAAGAAAAAAGAGCTGGGATAATGTTCTGGAACATTATAAAATACTTTAATTTATAGAAATCCTAAAGAGAAAAAAAAAAAAAAAACATAATTACAACGTGAGATCCTACATCTATCATGATAGAGACGAGCAATAACTCCCTCTATAATTGTTAGACCGGTAAAGAATATGCTAAAAAAAAAAAAAAAGAAAAAGTCTCTCAACACCATGAAATAAATACCCGAAACTTCATTTCAACAACTTATTGGCTCTTTTTATTATATATAATAGATAGATAATAGAGATATATATACATATATATTTTAATGAAATTAAGAATCTTTATTTTTGATAAAATTAAATATAAAATTATTATTAAAATATACTTGTCACTATATAATTAATTTTTGGCATCAATGTTTTTGCTGAAAAGATTGTTCATAGGTTTTATTAGTTCCAGAGTGCGCATGGTTTCCAAAGCCATAATAAAAAAAAAAAAAGAAAGAAAGAAAAAGTGAAAAGGGAGTCATAGATTGTAGAGATCATTTTTGCGAGTTTTGAACTTAGGATGTCGATTTTAACTGATTGTAGTTATAGTTTAATGGTTTTTTATACTTAATTCTACTATTATGTAAGTTTTCGTTATTCATATAAATTTAAAAAAAGAAAAACAAAAAAGAAAATCGTTCTCCAAACAAAGGACCCAAAAGAAGAAGTTATTTTCTTCTTGGCATGGGCAGTGGCCTGTGATATAGCCTGTAATAGCTCCAATTTAAAGGAAAGGGGCGAGTTCAGGGGGGAAAAAAAAGAGAGAGAGAGAGAGAGATAGAGAGATAGAGATAAGGACTTTTATATCCTTTTTAAGAATTTGGACAGCTATTAATAACAAATAAAAATATAAAGGTTTGAGTAGAAATTACAACTTCATATAATTTTTTTTTTAAGAGCAAACGGGAACACAAAAAATACATGATTAAATCCTGCAAACTCAACTTAATAATGAAAATTTAACGCTAACTTAAGTGCTGAGATTTAATTGTTTAAATTTATCCACCCAAATTCGAAAAAAAAAAGCACACACTTAGTCAACCATCTTATTGGTAAATTACTTACCAAGGAGAAAATATAAAATTACTGCTCTCGCTGAGATAGAAAACAATAAAGCAGTGTTGTCAATCATGATTATGTCATTTTAGGAAGTAACATATGAATAAAGAGATAACACCATCAAACACATAGCTAATATGAAGTGTTTGCTTATAAATGATCCTCACCACTCAAGGCTACCGATTCGACTTCATCATCGTATGCATCTGATTCCAAACTTTTTAGTGGAACGGTTTGCACTTGCATCCCCTCGTTGTATTTCCCTGCTCTTCTCGATTCACCAAAAGGGTTCTTGAAGGTGGCTCGTATAAGATCAAAGTAAAGCGGAAACTGCACAGCAGCAAAGAAGGAAATCGGCAAGCAAGTCAAGGCGTACACTGGGAAGGCGGCGTATTTGAGCGTGTCTCCGAGCACAAAAAAGTGACCAGAGCAAAAGGAAATGATTATAGAAGCTACAGACACAAAAAGAGACGTTAACCCTAGTAGAAGCTTCTGTGGCAGGCTTTTTTCGAAGTCCTTTTGTTGGTATCGAGATGTAAGAATAGAGAGGAACATGGCCAATGAAGTGACAGAGAAAAAGAGGGCCACAAGCGAAGTGATACCAAATATTGTGAATGCAAGTTGGTTTTCCAATTTGGGCTTTCCGTTTTTGTCGTTTGTGCCCCCCGGGATGGTGGTGGAGGTGGCAAATGCAACAGTGGCAATAAGGGCAGCAATAAGGGAGCAGGATTGAGAGGTTTTGGTCATCCATTTGCCGCCATCTTTTACAAGCTCCTTGTGGCTTTGGGTGAAGACCTTCTTTGGGACTTCCCCATCATTGTTGTAGCGGTTAAAAAAGTTTGGTGGCTTGGATTTGTTAATAAACTGCATAAGGACAGAAAGTTCTCCCAATTGTAAATAACCTTCCGAAATATCTATCACATAAATTCGAGTTATTGTGACAAATAATTAACTGATAATCCAAATACCATCAGCTGCAATGATCCTATATGTCAAGGTCTCTTCTTATAAGTACTTTACCAATTATGTATCATTGGTGTTATTCTGTATCCCACTAATATCATCATTTTGAAGATCTTCGAGACTAAAATGATGGCTACATCACCTACTAGGCCAGGCTGCCCTTAAAGTGAGGCTACAAAGTTTCAAAACCAAAGCACATCTTGTGTAAAATCATTTTGACATATGAGCATGGTTATATGGATAGAAATGATTTCATTTTGTAAATTTATTTACCTTATACCATTTGATTTCCCACTGCATTTGCAGAGCCTCACCAGGAATCGACCATGGATCGTGATTCTCTCCAAGTTTTGCCGCCAAATGCAATGCACTATTCCCACAAACATCAACAGCTCGAAATGCGTTATCTGTGACATGAATAGGATGTTCCTTCCCATTATTCTTATTTAGCAACATCTTGTACAATTCCAGCTGCCTAGTCTCGACTGCTACCAACACTATATTCTTCTTGTCCGCGTCTACATCATTGACGGCCACCGGATATTCATCAAGGATTGCCTTCACCATTTCCATAATGCCATTTCTGGCAGCCGTCAAAAAGGCGGTTTCGTTCTTCTCACTCCTCTTTTCACTACTAATCATCTCATTCTTATTCTCTGGAAAAAGAAAAACGAATTTAATGTGCAAAGTTTTAGCTTACTTTTGTAGTAATAATAATAATAATAATAATAATAATTTGTTATTATTATTATTAGATCAAATTTATAATTTCACGTTATATTTTACAGTTTAATCTTTACATTTATTTAATTTGATATTAAAATCTCTTCTCTAATTTAATATTATTTATCCATCAAATTAAAAAAAAAAAAACCCTTGATCATGTTTACACGTGAACTTGCACTTGTTAACTTGCATTTGTGGAATGGTAGTAAAGTCCATATTATTATTATTATTATTATTATTATTATTATTATTATATTACCATTGGTCAGCATGGGGGTTTGGTTCTTCGCTTTAGGTGCAGAGGCTGTTAATTCTTTGGAATCGGATGATCTTTTTGCTGAACTACTAGTCATCTCATTCTTTATTTCTGGAAAAAAAATATATATATATATTAACGTGCAATGTTTTGGCTTACTTTTGTAATGGTGGTGGTGATGATCGGAAACGCGGTCCAAAATTTCAGGATCCAAGTCTGCAGGCGTTCCTCCAGAGTTGTCATAGGCATACAATATGGAGAAATTCAGAAGCATTTTCATGACCTGACGTGACCATATATGCTTTTCTTTATGTCTCTTTATCCTATTTACTCTTGCGTGCCCTACGAATAATATTAACCAGTATATAAGGAAGTTTATAATATATGATTGTTAGCCATACACACACATATATATATCTTTCATCTTCAATATATATTAAAAGCATAAATATTAGTTTTCGTCCTTATTTTAACACTTATCATATGATTCTTCTAATACTTTTCGTATACTTTTTTTTTTTTTAACTTGCATATTTCACAAGGACGAAGTGCATGCTCTCTAACCAATATATATAAATATATATAAGATTCTTAACACAGTGGGTCCCTAAGCTTTTAGTATATTTTATGATTAATTTTGTCCCTGATTTATTTGCTTATTTATTAATGTATATACATATATATTTTTTTACAGATGACTCTTTCAGCTTTCATATTAACTTGTATATGTTAGTTTAAAAAAAGTATACACAGTAGTATACCGTAAAGACAAAAGGACATAAGTGTTAATTCAGTAACCGTGCTAATCGTAATATGTGTGCAAAATTTGTCAAAGGGATAGGTTAGAACTTAGTTCACATCAAATACCTAATCCGAGAACAACCAGCATTGCCTTGTGTATATTATCGATCAGCCTTGACCATAGTTGCGTTTGAGTGCGTCCTGTGGAAAAGGCAGACTTAAGTTGTACTGTCATGTTCAAGTTTAAGACTTACTGCATATAAGTTGTGTTAACATCCTTAATTTTATATTCTCAATGACAAATAATTGAAAATAAATAAATTTTTTTTTTTGCATAAACACGTTATTCATTAAGTTAAATAGTTTCATATGAAATATTAAAAAATAAATAAATAAATTATTATTATTATTATTTTCACCAGCTAGGAAACGTTCTCTCAAACAAGTATATATATACATATTCTTTCATCACCTGTTGGTTCTCTTCTAATTTGACAGTCCTCCTGTCTTTCTAGGTCTGCTTTTGAACGTCCACATGCTTGGGTTTTAGAATTCACAGGAGATGAAGAAGCAAAACCATAGAAAATTAGAAACATTTTAGTATGTAATCAGAAAATACACTTAAAAAAATTTGTGAAAGTAATGTAAGTATACGCGTGATATATCTATATGTATATATGTATGTATATATACCAAGTAGAAGGACGTTGAACGGAGACTGAAAGCAAACCCAAGTACTGCGGTGAGTTTGTGGATTGAGGCTGCTGGTCTTTTTCTTGGCATATGATGTAGCTAGCTCTAGCGGAGTCACATGAATACCTTGCAATAATGTAAAACATAAAAAAAAAAAAAAATACAGTGATTTTTGCAATAAAATATTTCGTTAAAGAATTCTGTCGTTAACTAATAGCTAATTTTTAGCATACATAAGACAAGCCTGAAAATAATTTATTTATTTATTTGTTGTTTAAATGATGTAAAAGACTATTGATATCAAAGGTTATCTACAAATTCTAATTAGATTGGTACCTATTAGTTATAAAGTTGTCCCACACTAAGTCTGTCACTCAAATTTATAAACAAAAAAAAAAAAAATTATGAGAAGGGAAACTAAAAAATGAACAAAAATGCTGACTCTTGAAAAAGTAAAAACCGAATAAAAGCTAAAACAAACATTTCAGTTAGAGTGAAAATGATTAAATTATAAGAATAATATATATGCTTACATCTGTAGATGATACTTTCCCATCGTCCAAGACTGTAACCAATTTTGAAGGCAGAAGGCTTGGTTGCTAAAATATTGAGAGGGAGATCTCCATCTGTATTGACTTTATTTACGAGATCTTCATACAGGCAAATTATTTGAAATGCCAAATCTGTTTGCAATAATAATAATAATAATAATAATAATTATGTGGTAATAATATTTGAAGATAATATAATTAGCAAGGATTGAATAATAATATTATTGTTGATAAATATATGTTCTAATTTTATTAGTGGAATTAAGAAGCTTTAAACATCCATTCATCACTCACCAAAGTGCCCTCTGAAGATTGCAGAGTGGAGCACGGTCTGCCCATCTTTAGTCCTTGTGCAGTAAGCGTAGCCTTCCTTGCGGCCACAACTTTGAGTCAAGCAGAGGAAAGCATCCTTGTGGCCCTGCTGGGCAGCCAAGAAGAGTGGTGTCTCGCCCTCTGAGTTCCGAACTCCTACCAAAGATGAATCATGCGCTGCTATCTCCTCGCACATGGCGACGCTCCCCATTGACGCAGCGATGTGCAGCGGGGTGTTCCCTTCATTGTTTTGGATTCGGAGTATCTCTTTGGGCTTAGTAATCCCTGCATTTGTTGATATGGCTTCCAGGAGTTCCTTGACGATGTCCTCACGGCTCGCTGCCACCGCCACATTCAATGCCGTGTCGCCTGACCTTGTGATCTTTTGAGTGTGACAGCTTGAATCTTCGATGTAGTGGTTTACAATTTTTTCCCATTTACCCATCATCGCATTTTTGAACAAGCTATTCATCGGGTCTGTAAGACTCGAATCCGCTGAACTAGGTGCAGCCATTTTTTTTTTCTTTTTTAATCTAGTACCATATGTTATAATCACTATAACTAGATCTGCCAATATATACATATGAATCGTTCTTTGAATATACACACACTATATCCAATCGATTTATGGGTATTTATAAGGTGAATGCGTGTTGTATAAGGGAGATTGAGGAGAGGAACATTAGATGCTTGTATTACACTAAAACTAGTCAAATGTTTCACTATTGGACACTTGTTACTTCCCTTTACAAAAGCACACACAAGTTCAACTTAATTTTCCAAACCCCAATCGAATCTTAGATTGAAACACACAATTCAAGTGGTACTATATTTAATTTTTATTAAGAGAAATTAACATTGTAGAAATTTTTTTTGTAAAGTGAGTTTAATATAGGATGCCAAACGAGGCTACAATATCCACAAAAAATTTAGCATGGCCAAAATCAAGTATATTTAAAATGAATAAATAAAGTTGAGACAATTAATTGTTAGAGAATCTACGTAATTATAATTTATGTATTTTTGTATTTTTATATTGATTGCAATTGTGTAATTAGGATCATCGGTAATCTTATAATTAGTTTCCTAGTTTAGCTTATATGATTTTATTTGATTTGTAAAATCTTAATTCAAGGAATGTAGCTAGGATTTGAACCTGCAGTTATAGCCAGCTTTCTGACTAAGAAGTATAGTGATGCATTTTCGAGTACGTTCTTTCTCCTTCCCATGTTTCTTCTAGAGTAGTAAAGTTGACTTCTTGTAATTTATATATATATAGAATCACATTAATGGAAAGGCTATGCCATAATTTCTCAAAATTTTTTTATTGATATCCCAAAATAACAAAATCTGAATCTGATTGGACGTTTGGGACACAAATTTTTTTAGCATTGCATTTAAATGCAATGCTATTTTCTCCCAAATACAAAAACATTTCATTCAAATACCAATCACATCACATTTTAAATCTAACACAATCACTATTTATTATTTTACTTTTTCTATTACTTTTATTAATTACATCATATATTCTCTCTCCCTCTTTTTTTTCTCTCTACTTTTACCCATCACATCACATATTTATTATTAAAATACAATTCAAATACTTTTCTCCCAAACATACATTGCATTCAAATGCAATGCTAATACTTTTTCTCCAAATACAAATTACATTTAATACATTGCATTCAAACGCAATGCAAATGCAATACGTTCACCAAACGAACCCTGAATCTATAGTTGTGTTATATATTGGATTTTTGTTATATGTATTTTTATGTAATTGGAAAATTAAACGACTCCTATTTTTTATGTTGTTGTTTGAATTTATGCTAAATTTCTGCATTTTCTGGATCAAATAGTCAATTTTGATCGTAAGATACTTACATGCTGTTAATGAAATAAAAAATATATATTTAAAAAGCAAACTAAAACACTATACAAATTACAAAAGAAAATCCAAGCTCCCAAAGGCACAATTGGCCCCGATCTACCACAATTAGCCAGCTCACGGCACCCCGCCACCAGCAGCTGCCACAATCTATTACAATCTTGTTTTGTTTTTAAAATTTTTTTTTTCTAATTTTATCTCTTCAAGAGTATTAATTAGGTCTTAAAAATTGACTTGTTACACCCTTCTCATTATTCTAAAGAAATCTCTACAATTCAATTATATTCTTTATCTTTTTTATAATCATCAATCAATAAATAACCTCTTTTTTTTTTAACAATCTTTTTTTGTCATTTAATGTCTTTCTTATTTTTTGACTTTTTTTTTTAAAGAAATCCAATGATCCTTTTTCTTGAAAAAAGTTTTAATAAAACAAATGCAGTCATAGCTTTTTTTTTTTAAAGGATGATAGTTGAACTGAAAAACAACAAAGTCACAAGACATAATATAATTCTTTGATAATTCAATTTGTTATTCCATATATCAAAAGCAAGATGAATAATTTGTTAGGAATCCATTAGCTTTTTAGGATAAAACATATAAAGGTTTTACTTTTTAATTTATCTTCTGAAGATAAAATTGTATATATATTTTTTTCATCCTTCAGAACAAAAATCAAGATTTTTTTTTTAAATAAAAAATTACTTCTTAGAAAGGGTACATATAAAACCATGATTTTTAAAAAAAAAAAAGCTACGATTTCATTAAATCTTATTTCAAATAAAACATGGACATGAAAAAAATAATCATTAGATTAAAACAAAAGTAGGAGAAGAAGAAAAACAATAAATGATAAAAAAAAGGATTGTTTAAAAAAAATGGGTGGTGGGTATAATAAGGATAAAGAATAGAATAGAATTGTGGAAATTTTCTAGGAATAATAAGAGGAGTGTAGCAAGTAATAATTGACATTTGAATTTAATTGATGGGTAATTTAAGAAAGAGGGTAAGAAAAAGAGACAGAAGGGTATTAATAGATGCAGCAAAAGAAAATGACAGAGAAGGAAGTATACTAGCTTTAATTTGACTTAAAAAAATTATTATTCTGTCTTGGTATAAAAAAATAAGATTCCCAATTAATTATTTCACAATCTTATTAAAGATCTAGATATATTGTGGATCCTACGTTGCTCCTTAATTAAAGTTGCACGACAAATCTAACTAACCCAAATAATCAAAGGGGAAAAATTAATTAAATTAAGAGAATAAAGGAAAGAAAAACTGATATTCTGGTTTATTTTGTGATTGCAATCTTATTCTAGCGACGAATTTCAAACATGATTCTATCACATATTATAGACTTTGAAATCTACTCATCTCATATTGAATATTTCATTTTCTTATACTGACAAAAATTTAAAACAATAGCATGCAATTTGGAAAAATAATAAATATTCAAAGTTGAATTTGTGTTAACGATTAATATAATATATATATTTATATATGCTATTATGAATTAGTAAGAATGAATTTTAAATTGTCCCTAAAAAATTGAGGTATGTAGACTTGGATCATAAGTAAAGATTATTCTAAAGCTCAATGATGTGCTTTGCCTTGGAATTTAATCTTTTTTCTTTATCAAAGTCTTGAGGAATCTTATTTAAAAAAAAAAAAGTTCTGAAGAATCTTAAGAGAAATAAAGACAGGGAAATAATGATTAAATAAAAGTAGATGATGGCTTCAAGCCTTCAATGAAGAATAGGATAGCGGGAAACTCTAATTTTTTTACTCTTCCTAAAATCACTGCTGCATCTTTTCCTGCTTTTGAACCAAAGAGAAAAGAGCTTGAGAGATAATATTACTTATAATCCAAGTCAAGGATCAAATAGGTTTACTTTTCTCTCCAAAGTCTTCAGGATTAATATTTATTTTAATTTTTTTTATAGGAAAAGAGTCTTCATGATTTTTTTAATTTTGAGATAAAGTCTTCATGATTTTAGGATTCCTATTTCTGGTTTTAGTGTTCCGCTCACATTTTTGGAAACTATTCTGTCTATTTTAAGGACAATTTATTTTGGTGATAATTTACGTGGATAATTGACTCCATATTTATTGGTCATGTATTTTGATGTGCCAAATACAAACCTTCAGCAATTGATGTGGTTATCATCTCAGTAGATTGGAGGCAGTATTTATAAATGAGAGCAATTATTTAAACATAAGAAATCTATATACACTTTTACAAAAAGTTAATGCAATTCTTTAAAACGTTATTCAAGACTTGGATAGTATTATTAGAGATATTGGACATTTATTTATGCATATAACTGAATGATTTTCTATCTATTAGACTTTATTAAAAAGGTTCTAAAACTTGTAATAATAGAAAACGTAAAGATCTTAATTGAGTTAAAATTGAATGATTTAGGTGTGCATAATAACTCTGTAAAATTGAGTTATTGTCACTATATTTGTGCATTAAATTAGCTATGTTCCTTAGTATTTTAATTTATGTTAAGTTAATTTACCCTAATTTAACTTAATATTTATTTTGAGTAATTTTAATATGTTTTTTGTTTAGTTTCCCCTTCAAAAACAATTAATTTTCCTTATTTGTGTATGTAAATTATGTGAAACATGGAGTATAATGGCCGTTAAAAAGCTTCATAAAATCAAATTTTGAAATTTTGCATCAGATCTAGCTAGGCTCAAGCACGTGCTCAAGAATTGCACCCACACGCACTCTCTCAGTTGTTGGATCAACTCATGGATGGCTAGATCGCATGGGTTGGAGCAGAGTTGATAAGAGCAGATGGATGGAAGAGCTGAGTCGCCTGGGCTCGGGCGAATTGGATCCACTACAAGCATGCTCCACTGAAACTGCGTGCGCCCTTTCTTTTGCCTTGCTAGTGCGCTCCACGCGTCTAGTAGGCCCTACTTGCTGAATCTTGTGCCGCTACGTGTCACCTACCCAAAAATGGAGGAAAAAAGGAGTATAGGGGTGGTCTGGAGCTGTGAAGGCCAAGAGTTGGAGGATGAGACAAAAAATCAGGGCAAAGGGAAAGGGGGAAATAACGAGGAAGAAGGGAAAAAAATAGATAATTAGGAAAAATAGTAGTTTAGAATTTTAATTTTAGGATTTAGTTTTTTAGGTAGCGTTTGGTATTGTTTTTGAAATCTGTTATGTTTTCAAATTCTCTGAATTTGAGATCGTTTTGAAAACAATTCTGAGAACGTTTCTGAAATTGTGTTTGGTTTTATTTTCTGAGTGTATGTTTTGAGAAACAAAAAAATGAAACTGTGTTTGATTATATTTTTGAAAATCAGTTATTTTATAAGTATTATATAAAAACATATTTATGTTTGATTTAAAAAAAATTTATTATGAATACTAAAAATTAAAAATTAATAAAAATTTTTAATTGAAAAATGAATTAAAAATTAATAACCATAATATTTAAGTAATTACTATATCAATAAAATCTTAATTAACCATAATAATTAAATCAGAGAAATAGGAGAAATGGGAAAAATGAAATCAGAGAAAACGACTTTTAATCGTTTTCAATTTTACATTGGGAGCAAAGGCGATTTTGGATTCGTTTTGAAATCTGTTTTCAAAAACAATACAAACCAAACACAATTTCACACCGATTTTGAAATCGATTTCCTAGGGAATCGTGAAATCAGTTTTGGAAACAAAACCAAACACCCTCTTAATTTTTAGATTTAAGTTTTATTTTAAACAAAAATATACAGAAGGCATTTTGAAGAGCAAAATGAGAAGAGAGATGTGAAAGAAAAGAAAGAGGAGGCATGTGACACTCCAAATGCATTTCTTCTTTCCTTTTTTCAATTTCTTTTTGTTTTGTGATTAAGAATACTTGAGTTATTGTTTGGTGAACTTTATTTTTATTTATGAAGTAATTTGTTTATATAGAGTTTCCTCTTTATATAGTTATGACTATGTGATTTATTTTCTCATTTTCAATTGATCTATGAATTTTTTCATATTATTGAGTGTTTCGTACTGATATTAATACTTGTAAATGCTTGATCATTATTTACATGATTTGGGATTCAATTTATGATTGAGAAGTAATAATTGTTTTGACCTATGTATAAAATGTCATGGGAAATCTATAGGACAAAGATATCTATAGACTTATGTGATCTTGTGTTCTTTGTGCTTAATGCATTCCGGTTGGTTTAGAATTTTCACATATATATATTGGAAGTTTGCTTATTGGGATATTTTATTGATATTTGAGAAATATTAACAAATAAATTAGACAAGACCATAACGCTATCAACATAAAGTATTTATTTACTGATAATTTGCTATAACAATGGTTTATTGATTTATTTATACGAAGTCCCTGATCATATATTTTATTTACTGTTCTATGTGATTCCTCTGTTTTGCTTCAAGTATCTCTATTTTGGAAAATAGTACAAGCTCAAAGCCAAAGAAACAACAAGAATAAAGCGAGCTGAATGTAACAGCCAGAAAAAATTTTACTGTTTTCGGGAAATGTGTATATCGTATGTACAGTATCGAGAAAAGGGTCAAGACAACATTTTCTCGACCTGAAACTGATATATTTGGAATCAAGATGCTCAAATTAGTCAATTGAGCACAAAATAGAAATTTCGACCGGGAATGCGAAAAATACGCAGTACCGGAAACTGGTCGAGATGACCTCGAATTAAGATAAAACTGATAAATCTGGATTCAGCACGTCCAAATTAGTCAGGATAGCTCAAGTTAAAAATTTTGGGGAGAAGAATATAATGGGAAATCGTGAGGGTTAAATTCACAAATTCCTCATAATTCCAAAAAAATCCGAAATTCAACCCCAAAATTCTCTCAAATGTGAATAGTGACCAACTTTCACACACGACCTCTGTTCACGACACCGCCGGCACCATTGGAAAGCTCTCGCCGAGCTGAGTCCAACGGCGGGTCGACGCGACGGAGCAGCCGCCGGAGCAAGCCGCACGCGCTGCCCGAAGCTCGCCGAAGCCGTGAATTTCAAACGGCCGTATCTCCACCGTCCGGCCACCGTTTGCCACGAAACCAGTCCCAAAAGATTTGTGGTGAAGAGTACTACAAAACCCAGGTGGTGATTCACGGCAACAACCGCCGTATCGTGCCGACCGAGCTTCGAGAAATCCGCCGTCGCCGCCGTGGGATCCACCGTCGATTTTCATCGATTCCGGCCAAATTAAGGAGAGCCACCGGTACAGAAATGGTCGTGGGGTTGTGGGGAGCAAAAGCCCTCAACCAATTTCGGGGAAAAAGTCTGGCACGGCGGAGTTCCACAGTCGCCGCCGTGACCGTGGCTTTCGGGGGGATTTTCCGAATAGTGGCCTCCAAACATGAAATTGAGGTCACCAATGGATTCCTCTCGTCGAGCTCTTCAAGATGGGCTACTCACTTGCCACCGTCGCCGCCGTCAACCGCCAGTCAACGGCTAGTCAACACCGGTCAACGGCGAGTCAACGCCGGTCAACAACGACCGTTGACCAAATTTTGAAGATTGGCCCGTTGGCCTATTTTCGACGTTCCGGACGCATCCGCGGAGTCGGATTTGCAAAACGAAACTCCAGATGCAAAGAATGAAAGAATAAAGTTTGTGCGATCGAGACCGAACGGCATTTTCGGTATAATCTCAACCACTTTTGTTCCTCAATTTATTAATTGAGATGAATGTATGTTAATGTGATGTATTGATATGAGAAATTGTAAAAGAAAGAAAGAAAAATGGATGAAATAGCAGATATGAAAAAGGTATGAAAATGTGTAAATTTTACGTAAAAAGTGTGTAACTTTTACGTAAAATTAGGCCTCTGGTATAGTACGTGATAAATTAGACGAGGTTAGATGGTTTTGAGGCGTTTCCTAAACGCCGGAAGCCTAAAAATTAAGAGGAAATGCTGCCGAAATTTTTAAAATGGCGTAAAGGGCATTTCTGGAAATAAGGGTTTAAAAATGTGATCGGGCAGGTAAACCCGAGCCCCTTATGAATTTAAGATAAGAAATGGAAAATGGATGTTTTAAGAATTGTAAAACGACCTTCGAGGCTGAAATATAAGAAAAGCAAGAAACTGACTTTTATGTCGGAATAGAACTTCCCGAGGGCCGAGAATAGTAAAAATTATGAAAAATATAGAAATTAATCTGGAAAAGGTCCAGTAAATTTTTAAAAGTCAAATGGAAGATTTTTGAGCTTAGAAAATTCAGTTTAAGCATTTAAAACGAGAAGGTTAAGATTCAAAGACCCGTCAGGGGCAAAACGGTCATTTTGACCAAAAATTTCAGAAAGTTAGAAAAAGAGTCGTTAAAACCTAGAACATAATCCTAAGGCTTTAATTAAAGTTTTAAAGGCCAAAGTTAAGAGTTAAGCATGAAAAAAATGAGAAAAGTTCCGATTGGGGCAAAATGGTAATTTTGCCAAAAGTTTACAGAAAAGTTAAAAATGAAATGGTAAGCTCCTAAGTTCTTTATTAAGAAATAAAACGTAGTATTTTTACGTTTTATAAAGTTTTATATGTGAAATAAAGATTTTAAATAACCATTAATTTTTCGGTTATAGGAGTTTAATGGGACAGTGATGATGGACTGTCGAGAAACCACAGAAAGCTGATGTTAGCAGAATTGAGGTAAGTTCAGACATTTAATTGTCTGTGCACGAACAAATTGATATAGTTATGTTTAGGTGGAAAAATATATTTTCCCCTAAACTATATAATTGTTTGATTTGTGATTGATGACGGGTGCACAACTACTGGTATAGTTGTGTATTAGACTATATGGTTTGTAATATGACTGTGTAATTTATACTATTGTTACAATTGTTTCAGATTCACGAGAATCTGATTCTTTATATTGTCATGATTGCATTGAGTATTTGTATGCCTTATAATTAATGAGGCAACCTCCCAAGAGTGTGAGGTATCATTTTAAAGAAACGATGAAAATAATGAGAATAAATAAATTAAGTATAATCTATGTATTGTTCTGTATATGTGACAGGTTTGGACGAGAGGTTCCAAACTTACTGGATTCCATTTTTATGATTCCAGTTACTACGTTATAATCGTAGAGCAGTATTAATGTTTGATTAATCACAGTATTAATATGTGATGTTTACAGTCTTTATGACTGCACAATAAAGATGTTATCATATGTACACTTGAACATTAAACAACAGGGTAATGAAAACCTAATATTTTGGCGTACCGGCCTCTCGCGAGGGGAGGTTATTTCATTGTTAAAGCAAAGACATAACATAGATGAGGGAGAGCCAGGGTAGCTCCCAGGCCCCTCTACAGCACGCTTTTCGGTATGACCAAAACGGGCCCATACAGAGATAAAGTACAAATAAGATAATAAATGAACAGAATAAATCGAAAAACTGAGCATAAAACACTTAAGACATAATCGTTGTGTTTGATTGCAATGTTTTGCACTAACTTATATGTTATGTGCATTTGTATATGTATATGTTTATAAATTACATGTTGTGCTAATTATTAAAAATATAGCACTACGGGCGTGAGGCTTATACAGTATGACGGCCGCGAGGCCCAGGGCGCAAGGCCCTTAAATTGAAAGCAAAGAATGATGTAATGAAAGAAAGAATGAGAAATATAAAGAAAAGAATAAATGAGTATAATATGAGCACTACCACATGATGTGATGTTTGTGCTAACCTTATATGTGATGTTATGTTAAGACATAAGGGTAAAGTGTAAGAGATGTCATGGGTGACATCAGAGGATACCACTGTTATTACAGTTGGTATATTTATAGTTATTCTAATTTTATAGAATATTTATAGTTATCACAATTTATGTGATTATTTGTCATTTCATCAGAGTAAAGTTTAAAGAGATGACATGAGTTACATCAGAGTATACCACTGTTATTACAATTGGTATATTTATAGTTATTCTAATTTTAAAAGAATACTACTAGTATAACAAATTATGTGATTATTTGTGTTAATACACGATATGTTTTTAGTAGTTATATACTACAGATAGTGTATATGTTTATATGACAGAATATAACAGTATAATATACTATTTTATGATTTATGTTTTTATGTTTGAACTTACTGGGCGTTTAGCTCACCAGTTTGTTCGTGTGCAGGTAACAAAGTTAAACAACCTGTCATTTGAGTTTCTTGAGATACGAGACTGGTGGAATGGGTTGCGAATGTCATGTCAAAGGTTATGGACCCGCTATGCTTAATCCGTCAGATAGAAAGAGAGAAAGAGAGTAAGTGTAAGTATATATATATAAAAAAAAAAATTCCGCATCTTTTTATATCAATATGAAAAGAACAAATAGTAGAAGTAAGAATAGATATCAAGTGACAGGCCCGCGCGAGGCGGGGTGTTACACTGAAAGGCTAAAACAACCAGAAGACCATTTTAGAAGTTTGAGCCATGATAACTCTATAAAATAGAGTTATTTTATCACTTTTTTATGCACAAAAATTAGTTTATTCTTGAGAATTTTAGTTGTTTTTGATTTATTTTGTTTTATGTACTTTAATTTAGATTTTCATAAATTTCGTAAAGTTTTTATTTAATTTTCATCTTTTTTTAATAGTATATTAAATAAGCTTAAAATTATATATTTCTAATGAATTTACTTATAACATTTTATTTTGAAAATATCTAATTTTAGTACTTTGTTTTTTTGTAACGTCAAAGAAGACATCACTATTCATGTCAAGAAACTGTGAAAACCAAGCTTATGACGGATTCTACAGCACTGGATTCTTCTTAATGTGTTGTAGCAGCACTGCAGCAAGCATGCATTGACACTGTAGCAAGCATATACCTATACTATAGCAGACTGTAGTAAGCATGTATCAATTACTGGAGTACTGTAGCAAGCATACATCAACATTGTAGCAAGCATGTACCAACACTGTAGCAGACTGTAGCAAGCATGTAACGAATACTGGAGTACTGTAGCAAGCATGTGTCAACATTGTAGCAAGCATGTACCAACACTGTAACAAGCATGTACTAATACTATAGCAGTACTGTAACAAACATGCACTGAATACTGGAGTACTATAGCCAGCATGCATCGACACTGTAGCACCGATCACTGTAGCACATATGCACCGATCACTGTAGCATTATAGCAAGTTTGAAAATTTGTGTTGTGTAGTACCGAATACTGTAACATGTTTGAAAATTTGTGTTGTGTAGCACCGAATACTATAGCATGTTTGAAAACTTGTATTGTGTGGGTACAAAATACTGTAGCAAGTTTGAAAAGTTTTCGTGAAGGTTAGGTGGAATAGTGTAAACTTATGCTTATAAAAGGAGGCATTCTTGGAGAGATTAAAATAAAGAGGATACATTTTGTCTCTCTCATTTTTGCCTTGCTTTCATTTTGATGTTTTCTCTCTAGAATATTGTGAGAATGTTTTGTAAGTTAGGCTAGAGTTCTTGGGTGAGGTTAGAGATAATCCTATATATATAGTGAGCTTATTTGGGTTTTGATTCTCTATAGTTTGTAATATTTATATATTTGAGTAAATAATTTTCTTTCATTTCATTTATTTTTCACATCAATATATTTTGTTGACAACTTTTATATAAATTCAGTCAAGCTTTTTTTATGTAAATGTTGTATGATACAATATATTAATAAACATAGTTTTATAAGTAGTCTTTTACTGCATTGTCACCGGTGGCATATTGTTGATTTTAGATTTTTTATAAGACAATATTTTCTAACACTTACATAAGAATTTTATTTATTCGAATACATTTAATTCATAAGTTCTTCAAATCTTATCTTCCGATTGATTTTTTGGAATGTGAAACTTTCAATTGTTTCAATTTGGGAATCAAAATTCAAATAGGTGAACGAAACATATAGGGGATTCTCGATGTCTTACTGTTTTTAACTATTGAATTTTCTCTACTTTAAATTGCATTATCTTTCAACCAAATTGTTCTAAAATCACAAAAACATTTTCTTTTTTTCCTTGTTTAATTGCGTATCTCTCTAACATTTGTGTTTTACTAATCTCTTTTGTTTGTTTTTTTTATCACCTCCTCGTAGGATCGACCATCCTAATTGTACTATAATTGACCGCTTTATTTTGTCACAATTTGGGCGTAATCAAGCCATGACTTGCACTTTGCTATAGGTCTTCAAATATGCCTCATCAAAAACCCTCTAACCAAAACCTAATGGAATAAATGTTAGAGGGGAAAAAGAGTGCATATTTACCAAAAGATTAGTTAATTACAAAATCTATAGGTAGGTAACTCTCCAAAATCTTTTGCCAGTGCTATTGAACAAAGATCAGAGCTTTAAACTACCATTCTTCATTCTACATGTGAATCGTTGCACCAACAAGCCTCTCTACTACATGATTTCCTTCCCTGTAAATATGCAAAGCCTTGTAAGTAATTCCACACATAAAATGAACTTCACATATACACTTTGCTAGAAACTTCCAAGGGACACTCGTGCTTAAAAAACAAAGAAGATTAACAGCATAAGTAGAGTTGTACTTAAACCAAAGACAGTGCCATCCAAACTTCTTAGCATCTTCTACTACAGTAATAATTCCCATTAACTTAGCTTTATAAGCAGACAAAACTCCTAAAGACTCAGCAAAACATCCTTTCCAAAAACTACGATAAATTCTGAAAATACCTCTACAACTAGCCATTCCAAAGGAACCATTCATCCATGTTAATTTTGATCCAGTCCGGGCTTGGGTTAAACCAATTCACTGAAATAACATGCGATGCTCTGGTAACTCTATTCTAGAGATTGAAAGTCTTAAGAATCAAAAGATCTAAGACAGAGTTATTCATACTCCCAGAGTCCAAGAGGAACCATATTGTCAAATATCATCTGATTGTGAACTTTCCAAATGATCCAAAAAACTGAAATGATCCCAGCAATCCACATATTATAAACTTGCTTACTCATTCTAGCTTCAAAAACAAATTGAAGGAGCTGGCGAATATCCCTTTCATTTAAGCGTGCATGAAAAGTGCTTTCCAATCTGTCCCATATAAAATTAACAAAACTGCAATGAAGGAAAATGTGATCCATCGTTTCCTCACTAGAATTGCCAAAACAACAACAAGAAGAGAGATGAAAACCAATCTTTTGAAGATTATTCTCCGTAACAAGACGACCATGAGCAGCTTTCTACATGGTCAAATATATTCTTGGCTGAATAGATTGATGCTAGATTCCCTTCCCCCTTCTCCCCCCCCCCCCCCCCCCCCCCCCCCCCCCCCCCCCCCCAAAAAAAAAAAAAAAAGAAGATTCAGTATTTCTTGGCCGAATATGCTCATAAAAATCCCGAGTTTTGGGAAGTCCCTTGGAACAATGCTTCCATCTCAATTCATCTTTATCCACTGAAATGGGAACACTTTCAATATCCCTAACGATACTAGGATACGCATCCCAAAAAGAATTCGGAATAACCCACCTATTATCAAATAATCAATCCAATTATCCTTCCAGAAATTAAACTTATTTATATGCATTCATCAACTAAAGCCTTGTATTGAATACCTGCTGTCGGCCAAATAGAGGACATGACTGGCCCATTCGTGGTGTGATGGAAGTCAATAACATACCTTTTCCTCATGAATTCACATGCTAGAAAATCATCATTCATGATATGCCAAGCTAATGAATGAAGAAAAGCTTTATTCACATCTTCAAAAGGTCAAATACCTAAGTCTCCCTCCTTTTTAGGCAGATAAACTTTTGCCCAAGCCACCGCAATAAGTTTCACTTTATTAACACTTCCATACCATAACAATTGGCTCATAGCTGAAGAAATTTTGCTAATCAAATTAGACGGACAATTTTAAATTATGAAACTATGATTTAAGGAGCTCGTAGCGACTGAACTAATGAGAGTAAATACTCCTAACATCAAAAGAGAACCCCTCCTCCAAGTTGAGAACTTGGAAATAATCTTATCAACAACAGATTGGAGTACAAGACGCTTAGGAGTCCCCATGAGCAAAGGTACAACTAAATACCATAAAAGAAAAGACCCTTGACACATCAAAAGTTTGTTAATGAAATCACTGTTCCTTCTTATAGAAACAAATTTACTAATGTAAATCTCTGATTTTTCAATGTTAATCATTTGACTAGAGAGAGCTTCATATAATATTGGAAATTTTCTTTCAAGCAAGTGATATTTTTATAAGTTGCTCTATAAGAAGACAAACGTTGTTGGGAAATCGGGTAATTTTCCTTTACAAAACAACTTCACAATGAATAATATCGCACAAATGAATAGTGATATGTAAATGAACAGTATCATATAAGTGAATAGTGCGTATAAATAAATAGTGACATATATGTAAACAGTATCATATAAACTATACTATACTATATACACTAAACAAACCCGATAAATATTGTAATTGAATACAAAACAATTATCAAAATACTAAACTAAAAATAGAGGAACGAATATAATAGATTTTATGAGGTTCAGCAATTCGCCTACTCCTTGGACATCGCAACGGAAGACCACTTCACTAACTTCAAAGATTACAAACTTTTGGTAATTTTTCAATTACCTACTAATGAGATATCCTAATTAAAGGACCTCCACAAATATTTAACTAAACAAAGAAGAGAAGTTTTAGAATGAATTAAACCTTAGGGGTAAGGGCCTATTTATAAGGCCATAAACCTAAGCCCCCCTTGATACAAAAACAATGTGGGACTTTTTCCTCTTCAACAAACAAGCCAAACTTAACAATCTCTACCTTGGTGAGTTTGTCGATCCTACTTAGCTTCTTGATTCCTTATATCCTCAAATTGATGAAATCATCTGCAGCAGTGCCTCCAAATGCACCTAGTGGTGCCATACATCTGAAGGTATTCAAACTTGTAGGATATTAATCAAGTCCAAACAGTGCTTCACCTTGACAGCTGTCACCACCTTGGTCATCATATCTGTAGGATTCTCTTCAGTCTAAATCTTTTGGAGTAGTATCTCACCTTCCTCGAAAATCTCCTGCACAAAGTGATTTCGAACGTCGATATGCTTCGTTCTTGTATGAAAAACTTGATTCTTTGCTAAGCAAACAGCACTCTGACTGTCACAATGCACTATGATGTGCTTCTAACCAATTCCCAAGTCTTCAAGCATTCCTTGAAGCCAAATTACTTCTTTAACAGCCTCTATTATTGCCATGTACTCTACCTCTAACCAACTAACTAGCGCCTTAGTTAAAGTGAACAAATAGCTAGTAGTTGATCGACGCTTGTCCAAATCACCTACATAGTCAAAATCACAGTATCTAATAACAGGTTGACCAATACCAATATTTTGCTTAAATATCAAACCAACATTTATGGTGTTCTGAATATACCGTAGAATCCTCTTCACTGTTTACCAATGTCCTTTTCCAGGATCATGCATATACCTACTCACCACTCCAACTGCCTGTGAAATGTCAGGCCTTGTACACACCATCGCATACATCAAGCTAACCACCGCATTAGCATATGGGACTCTAGCCATATATTATCGTTCTTCATCACTCTTAGGAGACATTTGTGCACTAAGCTTCAAATATAGAGCAAGGATGGTACTCATAAGTTTTGAATTATCATTCATACCAAAACATTGTAATACTTTTTTCAGATATTACTTCTGTGTTAAGCAAAGCTTGCCCTTACCTCTGTCTCTGTTTATCTCCATCTTGAGAATCTTTTTGGCTTCACCTAGATCCTTCATCTCGAACTCTTGATTCAACTGAGCCTTCAATTTATCTATCTCTGCTTGGCTCTTCGATGCAATCAGCATATCATCGATGTACAAAAGTAGATAAATGAAAGATCCATCCTGTAGCTTTTACAAATACACATAGTAGTCATACTTACTTCTAATGTACTTATGCCTTCTCATAAATCTATCAAACTACTTGTACCACTGCCTCGGAGACTGCTTTAATCCATACAGTGATTTGTTTAACTTGCAAACCCAATTTTCTTTACCAGCAATCTTGAATCCTTCTGGTTGAGTCATGTAGATTTCCTCCTCCAAATCACCATGTAAGAACGCGGTCTTCACATCTAGTTGAGCTAGCTCCAAATTCAACTGTACTACCAAGACCAACAAAATTCTAATAGAGGAATGCTTCACAACTGGAGAAAATACCTTATTATAGTCAATTCCCTCCTTCTGAGCATAGCCTTTAGCCACCAATCTTGCCTTATAATGAACATCGTTCTTGTTAGAAAATCCTTCTTTCTTTGTGTATACCCATTTGCACCCAATTGCCTTCTTTCCCTTTAGTAGTTGTGCCAACTTCCAAGTCTTATTCTTTTGAAGAGATTGCATTTCTTTATCCACGGCCTTCATCCACTTTCCACTCCCTGAACTTGAGGATGCTTCTTGAAAGCTAAAAGGCATGTCTTCATCTACAGCCGAAAATGCGTAGGCCATCATATCAGTAAAATGAGTAGGTCTACAAATTTTCCGTCTTGCCCTTCTCGTTGCAATTGAGTCAGACTGTTGTTGTTGTTCCTCTACTATCTCTGATTAATCTTCTGTTGCTGGAGAATCACCTGCAGGTGCTGCCTTCTTTGTCGGGCTAATTGTCATCTGCTCAAACTCTACCTGTTTCGAAGTGCTCTCTTCCTCCTGTGGAGTGCTATTGGTCTAAACATCTTCATTTGCTATCCTTCTTAACATAGGAAACTCGTCAAATGTTATATCTCTACTAAAGATTATCTTCTTTGTTTCCGGATACCAGAGGCAGAATCCCTTTATTTCAGAAGTGATTCCCACAAATAAAGCCTTATTTGCTCTTGGATCTAACTTGGATTCCTTAACATGATACTATGCAGTGGATCCAAAAACATGTAAGGAATCATAATCTGTAGCAGGTTTTCCAGACCATGCCTCCAAACGTGTTTTACCACCAACAGCCAATGATAGTAAACGATTAATGAGATGATGCGCATATGCCAAACCCTCAGCCCAGAATTGTCTGCCCAACCCAGCATTAGACAGCATACACCAAACTTTCTCCACTAATGTCTGGTTTATATGCTCTAACAACCCATTTTGCTGTGATGTATCTCTGACTGTGAGTGTTGGACAATGCCATCCTCATTGTAAACATCAAAGAACGGATCACTCTTGTATTCTTCGCCATTGTTTGTTCTGAGCTGCTTTATCTTCCTGCCCATCTGGTTTTCAACCAGATTTTCCCACTTAATTAAAACTCTAAGCACTTCTTCCTTTGTCTTTGTTTTCATACTGTATACCCAAACTCTTCTAGAGTAGTCATCAACAAAAGATATAAAGTAATGTTTACCTCCCAAAGAAGGTGTTCTGGAAGGCCCCTACAAATCTAAGTGAACATAATCCAAAATACCTTTCGTATTATGGATAGCGGTGCCAAACTTCACTCTCTTTTGCTTTCCAAGACCGCAATGCTCGTAGAATTCAAGCTTGCAAGCCTTTGCACTTTTCAACAATCCCTGTTTTGCTAGAATTTGCAAGGATTTTTTCACCAGTATGTCCCAAACATATATGCCATAACTTGGTCGTTTCTGACTCTTTATCACCTTCGGAAGTTACTACTGTTGTCCCAATAACCGTACTACATTGGTAGTAATACAGGTTGTGACAACCGGGAAATTTCATCGTTCTCAGAAAAAAATTGGTGCATGGAATGTACTTGATGAATTTTATGTTTAAAAATAGGAAATGTAGTGATTTTATGTGTGTACGCGTGTGTGTCATACACAGTATCAAGAAATTGGTCAAGATGACCTTCTCTTGATATAAAACTGATATATTTAGAATCAGGATGCTCAAAATAGTCAATTAAGTATAAAATGTAAATTTTGACCGACAGATATGCAGTATCAAGAAATTGACCAAGATGACCTTTTCTTGATATAAAACTGATATATTTAGAATCAGTATGCTCAAAATTGTCAATTGAGCGTAAAATGTAATTTTTGACCGATAGATATGCAGTATCAAGAAATTGGTCAAGATGACCTTTTCTTGATATAAAACTGATATATTTAGAATTAGCATGCTCATATTAGTAATTTGAGCACAAAAAGTAATTTTTGATCGGGAAACATGCAGTACTAGAAAACTGGTCGAGATGACCTCGAATGAAGTTGAAACTGATAAATTTGGGTTCAGCATGCCTAGATTAGTCAGTATAGCCTATCAGTATGCTCAAATTAGTTAATTGAGCGCAATTGTAATTTTTGACCGAGAATTCGCAGTACCGGAAACTAGTTAAGATGACTTCGGATGAAAACGAAACTGATATATTTGGGTTCAACACGCCCAAATTAGTCAGAATAGCTCATGCTGAAATTTTGGAAAAAAAAAGTATATAAAGGGCAAAAAAATTGGATATTTGCAAATAGGGCCGCATAAATTTCCTTATCTAGATTTTCTTCGACACCACCCCATAAATGAACAGTAACCGACCACCGAAAACGGTGTCCATTTTGACACCGCCGGTCTTATTGGAAAACTCTCGTCGAGCTGAGTCCAATGGTGGGTCGAATCGACAGAACGGCCGCTGGAGCAAGCCGTATGCACCGCCCGAATGCCGTTGGAGACTAAAATTTCGATCGACCGTTTCTCCGCCGTCCGACCTCCAATCAAGGTGATTCTGGTCCTAAAAGTTTCGTGGTGAAGAGCAGAATAAAACCCAGGCCTCATTTCAGCTCAACAACCGCCGAATCGTGCCACCCGAAATCGTGCCGTCACTGCCGTGGAAACCACCTATTCCAGCAGAGTTGAGCCACACTACCAGTACCAAAATGCTCAGAATTTCATGGGGAATAAAAGCCCCAAACTAATTTCAAGAAAAAAAGCCAGCAAGATGGAGAACGGACAACGACGCCACCGTCGCTCTTTTGGGGGTTCGATTCTGGTGATAGGGGCCTCGATTGGTGAAATTGACAACACCATTGGGTTCCTCACATCGAGATCTATGAGATGGTGGCCTCATTTTTCATCACCACCACCGGTCAACACTTGTCAACGGCAGCCAACGTCAGTCAACGGCGACCGGTGACCAAAAATTGAAGAATGGCCCGTTGGCCTATTTTTGACGTTTCGGACACATCCGCAGCGTCAGAATTGCAAGACAGAATTTCAAAAGTGAAGAATGGTGAAATAAAGTTTGTGCACGCGAGATCGAAAGATGCATTCGATCGTCGATAGGACGATTTCGATAGTGATTTATGTCCCTTCATTCCTTAATTTATGTTTTAGAATGATTATGTATTAATTATATATTTTGGCATGTGAAATTGTAAGAAAAATGGATGAAAATGATGAAAAAGAAAATGTGTAAAATGTAAATATTTTTACGTAAAAGTTGAGTTTTACATAAAAATATAGGCATCTAGTATAGTATGTGGCAGATTAGAATTAGGTTAGATGGTTTCGAGGCGTTTCCACCAAAAAATTAAGCGAAAATACTACCGAAATTTTGAAATCAGCACAGAAGGGTATTTTAGGAATCGAAGGATAAAAATATGGTTGAGATGGAAACCTGAGCCCTCTCGGTGACCTAGGCCCAAAAAATAAAGGAAAAACGACCTAGGGTCGAAATAGTACCACCCGAGGGTTGGTGAATAGTAAACCAAGAAATTGTGGCAAATAATGTCATAAAAATTTAGTAAAGCCTAAGAAAAATTTATTTATGATTTTTGGGCTTCGAAAATCTAGTCTAAGTATTAAAATGAAAATGTTACAGCTCAAAGACCCGTCAGGGGCAAAACGGTTATTTGATCAAAAAATTTCAGAAATGATAGAAAAGGGCCCCAATGGACTTAGAATGACTTAATTAAGATTTTAATTGCCAAAATTAAGTTGTAAATCAAAGAAAAGTATGGTTATGATGAAAAATCCCGTTAGGGGTAAAATGGTAATTTTGTCAAAAGTTAGCAGAAAAGTTATAAATAGGATATTAGACTCCTAAGTTTACGATCGAGAAATAAAACGTAGAAGTTTTACGTTTTATCAAGTTTTATGTATGAAATAAGTATATAAAATAACCGTTATTATTTCGGTTATAAGGATAAAGAGACGTCTGCAGACCAAGGAAGCAAGAAAAGACATGCTAGCAAAGTATTAGTAAGTTCAAGCATTTATTTATCTATAACATGAACTGACATGTTATATTAGGTCTATGTTTAAGTGTTATATGAAATTCATGTATGTGAGTGCTACATGCACTAAAGTGTGACTAAAAGAATCTACACTATAAAAATTATGTTAAGAAAGAAATGATTTATGAAATGCAAATGAAAGAAAAGAAATGGACAAAAGAAAGAATCGATTTACGACATGCTTATGAAAGAGAATAAATGAAAGAAAGAAAAGAAAAGAAACGAAAGAAAAAAAGAAAAGAAATGAATGAAAGAAAGAAAGGAAAAGAAACGAAAGAAAGAAAGGAAATAAATGAATGAAAGAAAGAAAGGAAAGAAAATGAAAGAAAGAAAGAATGAACAAACAAACAAAAAGATAAAGTAAAGAAAGAGAAAGATAAGTAAGATAATAAGACTAAAAATTTAAGGTTGACATACCAACCTCCCCAGAAGTGAGGTTTAAGAATAAGAATAGCCTCCACCCCAAAAGTGTGGTATTACCGCAAGAATATGGTAGTTAATGGCTCAATGTGCTACTCCCAAGATAGGTAGTTCAAACATTGACCTTGGGGTTGATCGGTAGGTCGTTCCCCCTTCCCCCATTGATTTGCGCGCATTTGGTACGTTCAACCATGGGCTCACAAGTGAAAGTGAAAGAAAGAAAGTTAAGGAAAAGAAAAGCAAAGAAAAGTTAAGAAAAACTAAAAGAAAAGAATAAGATAAGAAAAGAAAAGAATAAGATATGAAAAGAAAAGAATAGAACGACATGATATGAACGAAAGAAAAATCAATGAAAATGAAAGCTAAGCGAGAAAAGAAAAGAAAAGAATGACATGAAAGAAAGAAAATGAAAAAAAATAAACAAGCATAATGCAACTAAAATGTATGCATATGTTATGTTATGCATAGGTTGATATGTATAAGTTAATCTTACAATTTTAAGTATATTTGCGACGTTTTAGCATATATTTAGTATGCTATGTTTATATTGATATGTGTATACAATGTTTTGTATAATGTTAAGTATGTTATGCTTAAGAGGTTAAGCATACATTAAGTATGAAAGTTTGTTCTCGATGTTCGAGTACGTTAAGTATGAAATTGAAAGTAATGTATGATGTATATTATGTTAATGTTCTGATGCCACAGTTGGTATCAGATATTCTCTGTCTGAAAAGGTATGAGTTATTATTTTGTCATGAATGTATGTTTGAACTTACTGAGTCTGTCGCTTGCAAGTTTGTTTATGTTGCAGGTAAACAACCTGCTCGACGATAAGACAAGTGAAGGATGACGGATGTGATCTGCATGTGCCAAGGGAGTGGGTGAGGGTTATGGTACTGTTATGAGTCTTCCGCGAGCTGTTTAAAGAGAGTATTAAAACGGATGTTAAAATGATGTTTTATGATTTAAATTAAGTACCGCAATGTAATATGTTTATCATAGTAAATGTTTTACAATGGTATAGTTTTCAAGTTTAAGGTTTAAGAAAAAAACATTCATTCCTTATTTTCACATTCAAATGATATGTTAAAATAAATATGATAAAGAAAGTATATTCAAAGTAAGATCCCAGCCATTACACGTGGTATCAGAGCACAAGTAAGGATAGTAATAGTAGACGAGATGTCACACAGGTTATTTCTTTTGACACCCTTCATCACCACTAGCGTGCCTGATGTAGCCTTTAGAACTCTATCTTTTATCGTCACGACCAAGCCTTTGGACTCCAAGGCTCCCAAAAAGATGAGGTTCTTCTTCAAATTCGGCACATACCAAACTTTTGTTAGAACCCTGGTTAATCTGTCATGGTTCTTCAATCGGATTGAACCTATCCCAGATGTTTTATAGGTGTTGTCATTGCCTATGTAAACAACTCCTCCATTTAGATTTTCAAAATCAAAGAACCACTCCCAGTTGGGAGACATATGATAGGTACAACCCGAGTCTAATATCCATTCATTTGAATGGATTGCTAAAGGTAAAACAACCAATGAGAGTTCTTCGTCGTTGTTGTATTTGGCTATATTTTCTTCTGAGACAGCTTTTTCTTTCTTCTTCAGCTTGGGGCATTTTTTCTTCCAATGTCCTTTCTCATGATAGAAAGCACACTCATCTTTATCAAGTCTGGCTCTTAAACATGATCTTCCTTTTCTTCCTGGTTTTTGACTTTGCAAATGACGTCTTGCCACCATTGCTTCTACTACGATGTTACTGCTTTCTTTTTTATGCTTTTTTCTTAATTCATAACTATACAAAGTAGCACAAACTACATCAAGAGATACTTTATCCTTCCCATGAAGTAAAGCAGTCTCAAGGTATTCGAATTCATCAAGAAGAGATGCTAACAACATCAAAGCCAAATCTTCATCTTTGAAATTTTCATCTAAATTTAACAAATCTGCTACCAATTGATTGAAAGCAGTAATGTGGTCATTCATAGAGGTACCTGGTCAATAATCGAAGCGAAACAATCTTTTATTCATATGAAGTCGGTTCTGACTACTCTTCTTCAAGAACTTATCCTCCAATGCCTTCCATAACTTGTATTGCTAAGTCTCATTCTTGAACGCATACTTTTGCTCTCTAGAAAGGCACGACCAAATTGTTTCATAAGCCAAATAGTTAATGGTCTTCCAATCCTTCTAATCTATATCATTTGGCTTTGTTTCTTCAATAGCTAGGTCTAGACCTTGTTGAAATAGAGCATCTATCACCTCACCTTGCCATATACCGAAATGACCAGTACCGTCAAATAACTCAACCGAATATCTTAAATTTGACATCACAGTCCTCGTTAGCATAGACGTAGAGGTTGATGCTATGGCTATGTCTGCATTCCTCGTTGCCGAAACTTCCATCGTCATTTTAAAACAAACTAATATATTCAATTACAAACAAATACAACAAGCCTAGGATGAACCGTTGGCTCTAATACCACTTGTTAGGAAATCGGGTAATTTCCCTTTACAAGACAACTTCACAATGAACAGTATTGTACAAATGAACAGTGACATACAAATAAATAGTATGTATAAGTGAACAATGCATTTAAATGAATAGTGACATACACGTGAACAGTACTGTATAAACTACACTCTACTATATGCACTAAACAAACCCGACCAATATTGTAATTGAATACAAAACAATTATCAAAATACTAAAATAAAAACAAAGGAATGAACACATCAGATTTTACGAGGTTCAGCAATTTGCCTACTCCTCGGGCACTGCAACAGAAGACCACTTCACTAACTTTAAAGATTACAAATTTTTGGTAATTTTTCAATTATCCACTAATGAGATATCTTAATTAAAGGACCTCCACAAATATTTAACTAAAGGAAGAAAAGAAGTTTTGAGATGAATTAAACCTGGGGGGTAAGGGTCTATTCATAAACCTAAGCCCCCCTTGATACAAAAATAATGTGGGACTTTTTCCCCTTCAACAAACAAGCCAAACTTAACAAACATCATCCACAAATAAAAGGTGAGATGGAATAACACCTCCTCTATAAGCAGATATAGGAGTAGAGGACGCTTCGTTAATTTTCTGCTAAAATAACCTCGGCAGTCATTACTAAAATGTTATTGTAATTACGTCATCAAAAGATTGGTTAGGCTGACATGACAGTCATTTTTTATGACCACAAAAATGAAAAATGTTGTTGCAAATATGTATGATCTTGCTAACATAGCACAAAATATTTACGACGACACATTTTGAAAAGCTGTCGCTAATAGTAATTGGATTTATTGTTATTTGCGACAACAATTATCGTCGCAAATACCTTTTATTTTAATTTGTATAATTTTTTAACAATTTATAATTATTTATTAACTTAATAATTTTATTGGTATATGTTATTTTTATATATTTAAATTCAAAATTAGGTAGAAATATGTGAATTATAATAATAAAAATAAATCATAATATTAAAAAATTAATTGAAAGTCATACATTTATTTAAAAATTACATTCATTAAATTAAGTATAATGCATTAAATTTTAAAAAAATACATAAATAATAATAAATGATTCATTCTCCTAAATTGGAAATAGCATCACTAGCATTGGCATCATCATCGTCTACAATAGTTGGAAGAGGTAAAGAACCCAAAGGAGGTGTTTGCAAATAGCTCGGGTGGGGTAATAGTCTAGAACTGAATATCCAGATGCATCCAATCCAACATCTCTTGCATCATCTTATGGCTTTTGTAAAATTGCAAATTTTACTCATACTATCATCACAAGTATTGTTCCATGTGCAAGACAACAAGAGTTGAAGATCTGATGTCAAATTGTGAACCAAAAGATGAAGAAGCGCCAAAGACAATCCTACATAGAAGTGTAGGGCTGACGCCAAACTTATGACCTCTACGTGTACCTAAGACATGCTTCATAATTCTTTCCTTATCTATAAATGGTGGAGTGGATGATCCAAAAGCAGACGTCCTTTGGGTTTCCCTCTCCCCTTCCAACACATGCTACATATTAAAAAAAAACATATGCTATAATTATATGGTTTAATTTAAATAAGAAATTATAATATTAAAAAAAAACTTATAAATATCTGCTTAGCTTGAGGGTTAACCTAAGTATCCTCATGACGATGCATGTCACTCCAATTGTCTATGGCAAACATTGGCTGCTAGGTCCCCATGTTGGATTGTCTACCAATTTAAATGTGTTAGTTTCGTATTATTTTATTACCAAAGAAAAGTTTACATAGAATGGGAAATTAATAAAATCTTACTAACCTTCTTTCGACGATTCTAGGTAATCGATATACGACCAGGTAAGCTAGACCACTTTTGATTACTGGGATTACATTTGTTTTTCTCTAACTTTTTCTATTTATGATTATAGTTAGCATTGTTAAAAATAAAATGATTATATATAATCAACGACCAACTTAATTGTTCTACAATTTCCTGAAGCTTGTCGGACATAAGCCTATCATAGCAAGTACCCCGATGATCTTGATTCCTGAAGTTAGTGAGGGGTGGCTCTAACTGTCTTTTCATTTGCTGCCCCACTAAGGGCTTTGAAGTGGTTATGGATGTCACTCTTCCAATCTTTGTAACATTTAGAAGCATCCTTATCAACTACAGAATGGAGGATACCGTCCTCGTAGTTGTAATTGAGATTAAACTAATCCTGTAATATAGTAAACATGTTAATTGATTTTATTATAAATAACTTTAGAAAAAAGTTAATAACAGTGTAGTTGAATAATACCAGCATGCGTTCCTGAATCTCTCTCTTGTGATAGGGGTCAACATCTTTCCAGACATTGTGATATGGCTCACATATGTCCTTTGTATGAATGCTGATTGCATTATCAAACCAAGGACCATATTTGCCAAGTGCTTTCTTAGTACCTCCATCCTCATCAAATTTGAGATTGTTCTTTCCGTATCTTGCAACTTTTACTACAATCTCATGACCTTTCACCTTTTTTCACCCTCCACATCATCGAGGTATGGCATCCACAGTTATGAGCACAAATCAAGGATAATTTAGTATAATATTTACTGATTATACAATAATGATTTAATAATTTTAACAAAATTATAATTATGTACCGGATTCATAATGTAACGGCAATCTAAAAAGGCCAGGTAAAGCCTGCACTACCCCTAAAGAGCTAGCTGAGGTTGCCACTGGACCAGATGTATTAACCTATTAACAAATTAAGTTTAGTTAAATAACATATTTGAATCTGTACATATTATATATTAATGTTTATTTGTGAGATTAAGAAGAAGTAATAAGGAAAGCAACAATCAACAATCGCAATACACGTTTTCTATTCATCGTTGCTACTTATATATTGAACATCATCACCCTCACTAATGTTATCATCATCTTCAGAATCAATGAACTCCTCTTCTTCGTACTCTTCCAAAGTTTCATATCCTCTCCCAGCATATTAGAGTTAGCCTCTAGAGTGAGGCACTTAACTTTCAAGATTGTCTCAATGTCGAATGTGACAACATTAGATGTTATATCTAGTCGATTCCATGCCAATATGTCAATCTTTGGTAGTTCCACAACTAAGTCAACATTTGAAGAGTCGGTATGTTGAATTACTATCACGTTATCGGCATTCGCTTTTGGAATATCCCATATATGCCAATGTCCAAAGTGTTCAACAACTTTCTAATTTAGCTCATTGAACAAATCATCCATATAAAAAACTTGTTCTACTTGAGATGCAAGAAAAAATGATTTATTCTCATACCACGAGTCCTTACCAAAGATGCTTATTCTGTTCTTGTATTGATGAACTCTCTTTTTTTTTTTTTTTGGATGAGTGTCAAACGACTTATACTTAAAAATAATAACAAAATTGTTGTTTATATAGAATAATTTGTAAATCTATTTTAAGACTCTATAGTATATTTGGTTCTTTGGCCCATGAACACAAATACCACTATTTTGATTGATATCTCAATTGTATGTTAAATACTTAACTCCGTTCACCACACAACCTAAATAGCTTTTAATAGATATGCTTGACCGAGACAAAAATGAAACCAATTGTATGGTCACTTCTTTTGCATTATAATCTTTAAGATTTGACACCTATCAATATTAACAAAATTTCTTAGAAATTAAGAATAGCTAGAAAATCTGGATATCTAATTTGTGATGTATGTGACGTCCCGTGCCCTTAGTGGCCTGGACCATCACTAAAAACTGCTTCTTTAACTTCTTCTTTAAAACTGATATTTAAACTTACTTAACTCAATACCATAATTTTGGAGAATTTTTTTTTTGCATACGTATTTACTATTCACGTATGTATACTATTAAAAATGCAAAATCTGAAAACATAGGGATTTCAATTATACATACATACTTATAGTGACTGTTTAAATAAATACTATTCCAAATATACTATTTAACTATTTGTTATTCAAACATACTGTTTAACAATTACTATTTAAAAATACTGTTTACTCAAGCTGTGCGGAAGAATACTCGCGGTGTATCCATAATCTCGCCCTCACATCTGCCTCCACTGCTATCATCGCCCATTGGTGTTTAAGCCATAGGACGCTTACATACAGCATGAACACATACCGTAAGCTTTACACCCAGTAAGTACTACATGTTAACCGCAAAATATGTTTAAAACATAGTACATACTTAAAATCATATAAGCATGTCAAGTATCAACATATACTACATATCACATATGAGAACATAGCATATCACTAAATACAAGACATCACATACTTTATGCATAACAGAATACATCGTGTACTGAATGTATATCTACTGTAACTAGAAGCATGCTGAACTGTAGCTAAGGCATATCGTAACAATGCATGATCCGATTATGCTCATATTATGCGTCATTATTTATTATCTTTTCTTTACTCTGCTGAGGGCCCGTGTGTCAGTACCATGTGCACGCAAACCATCGATAACACCCATGGTCAAAAAGTTGGAGAGCTATCAATGGATGCTCAACTTTCTGCTTTTACTTACTTTAACTTGGAAAACCTTTGCAGCTGGAGAGGCCAGTACGACATGCTTATTACTTTCCATCTTATTTATCTATGCTAGTCATATGCTTCTCTAAGCTGTCCCTAATCCTACGCGGTAGGGATATATGGCATCCAACTTGCTCTTTCATTAATATACTCGATTGTGAAACTATATGCTCTTACGTATGCTGTGCATCATCGTGTGCATGTTAGGCATACTTAACATACTGTAAAATCATCATTTAAAACTCATTTTATTCATGCTGTAGGCAAAGTTGTCTTACCTATCAGTGGACAGTTTATATTCTCGCCTTCGTCATAATACAGGTACCTCCCTGTAATCATAACGCATTTCGTTAACATTCGCTCTTAGGTCACTGTGGTCATTAGTGACTAATAAAAACTCTATCGTTAGGTGATACAGATCCTTATTGGTACTAATTGCCCTCCTCTTGAGATTTTGATTTTCTAATCGTAGTTAATTAATTTATTTGCCTAATAAATTAATTAACGTCGCTCCTAGGTCACTCTATCATTAGTGACTAATAAATCTATCGTTGTGTGATATCGATGCCTATCGATACCCAACTCCTCTACTTTGGGAATTTGATATCTAATTTCTAATGGTGCTTGATTAATTTGTCTATTTGACAAATTAATCACTATCTCTCATTATCTCATTCAAACTCGATCCTTGACTGGTTAACCGACCAGTCAACTGACCATATATCTTGCGTATTGACTGTTTAGCCTATTGGTTACCTTTACTGATATAATCGCCCTAAATTCTATACTTAGCTTACACCCATCCCTCGGGTGATACTATTCTGACATAGGGGTTGTTTTCTTACATTTTTAGGTTTCTAATGGGCAGTTTACTAATCCTTAAAACATCCAACCTTCTTTCCCAGGCCTAGGTTATTGAGGGGGGGCTTGGGTTTCCATCCCGATCACATTTGTATGCCTCGTTTCCTAAAATACCCTTTTGTGCTGTTTTAGAAATTTAGATAGCATTTCCGCTTAATTTTTGGGTTCCTAGCATTTAGGAAATGCTTCAAAACTATCTAACCTATTCTAATTTACCATGTACTATACCAGAGGCCTAATTTTATGTAAAAGCTTAACTTTTTACGTAAAAATATTCACATTTCCCACACATTTCTTTTTTGACATTTTATCCCTTTTTCTTACAATTCCTCAAGTTAGTAATCCATATTTGACACACAATTATTCCAATAATAAAATGAGGAATAAAGAGATCAAAACTACTACCAAAATTGTTCCCATCGGCGATCAAAAAAGCCGTTTGATCTCGACTACATAATCTTTGAATCATCATTCTTCACTTTTAAAATTCCGGTTTGCAAATCCGATACCGCGAATGTTTCCGGAACGTCAAAAATAGGCCAACGGACCATTCTTCAATTTTTGGTCACTGGGTCGCCGTTGACTGGCGTTGACTGCTGTTAACTAGCATTGACTGTGGCAGCGAGGGAAAAGGCGACCACTATCTTAAAGAGCTTGATGAGAGGAACCCATTGGTGATGTCAATTTTACCAATCGAGGCTCCTATCACTAGAAATCGACCCTCGAAAGTCAATAACGGTGGCGGTGGTTAGATCTCCCTCTTCCTGACGTTGTTGCCCAAAATTGATTTAGGGCTTTTGTTGTGATAACCGGGAATTTTGGATTCTCGGAGTAGGTTAAAATTGTATGTATATAACAATTTGAATGAATAAAATGCGAAAAAATTGTGTTTTAATACTGTTGTGAATAGTGTAAAAATATTATAGCAGTGTTAAAGTATGTGAGTTCGAGGATAAAAAATCTTACCAGACATAATTGGGTGAGACGGTTCGAAATCAGAGCCGAAAACCCTAGAGAGTGCATTAAAATGTACTAAAATAATAGAAATTTACGCTAGAGAATACTGATCAAACGGAAGCAAAATAAGACAGACCGATGGCACTGGAGGCGCCGAGAACCCACCTACTCGATTTCGGTGAAGTTCCGTTTGGATCGGATTTCGGTCAAAAATTGATCATGAATTAATTAGTGAATTAATATGAATAGTAGGATGACATCACTATGATTATGTCATGAACAAAAATTATTTTCCTTAATTAGGAAAGTAATTTTGAAAGGTATATGGTTTAAATTAGGTTACTTTATGATCAATGGCCAAGATTATGCCAAAAAGCCATTGAAAAATTTTTTATAGAAATTTTAAAAGGCCATTCGGCCACTTGGAAAGGAAGAAGAAAAAAATTTGATTTTTACCCCAAAATCCTTAATTTTTAGTCCTTGAACAATTAGGAAATTGTTAGGAAAAAATTACAAACAAGCCCTTGTTTTTTCCAGTAAATAGGCATCAAAATTCAATCAAAAAAATAAAAAAAAAATTAGCCAAACTCTTGCCTTTTCTTCAGCCCAAAAACCGTGAGCTTTCTTCCCCTTTAAACCAAAAATTTGTTCCAAAATTCACACCAAACTAAGCTTGCATTACATTTCTTACATCAAGCCAACAATTAGATAAGGTGAGCTTCTAAATTGAAGCATTTTTCCTTGGTTTTCCATAGAAAATCCGTGGGTTTGGAGTGTTGAAAAACAATAAAAAAAAAATTGTTGTTTTGTTGATTCTATGATTGGTTTGATGTTGTAGTATTTAAAGCATGAATTAGGGTTTAAAAACAAGCAAAAGTTTTGCATGTTTCCCTTGAAAAACCGTGGCTTCAATGGTGTTAAAAATATATGAGTTTTGATGTTTTGATTTAGTGTTTATGTTCATTCAATTATGCATTGAATTAAGCATGAATTGGAATAAGGAAACAAGAAAATTTTGATGTAATTTTCTTGGTAAAATCGTGGGCATGAACATTAAGAAATGAAAAATTTTTAATGTTGAAGAATGTTGATAAAAATCCTAGGAAAGAAAATAAAATTTTCTTTGTATTTATGCATAAAAATCCGTGGCTATGCTAGGGTTAAAATGCATGTTTTGTTAGGTTTTTGATGTTGTTTTATACATTAGAAAACCTAAGAATGATGTGATGTGATGAAAACTTATTTTGATGTGATTAACTAGTAAATCGAAGAAAGTTTGAAAGAAAAATGTTGTGGTTTGTGTTGGTTTCTGAATATTGAATCATGTGGAAAATTTTTATACAAAGTTTGGAAACTTTGTATAAAATAGGCCTCTGGTATAGTACATGGTAGGTACAAAGGTTCTGAGGCATACCTAACACCGGGAAACCTTAAAATATAAGCGGAAATGCAACCGAAATTTCTTAAATCGGCTTAAGGGCATTTCAGGAAACGAGGGGTGAAATTATTGGACTCGGGAAGGAAACCGAGACCCCTCGGTGGATTAGGGTTAGAAATGGAAAACCAACCCAAAAAGAATAGTAAACCGACCCTAAAAGACTAAAATGCCTAAAACAGGAAAAAAAATTTATGTTAGGGGTATTTTGGGAAACAAGGGAAAAATATATGTCGGGATAGGAAACCCGAGTCTCTCGAGGACCGAGGGTTGGGGATGGGATAAATAACGTTTAATGAGTAGTGAAAGGGTCATTTGAGACTCTGAAACGTTCCAAAAATGAAAAAACGACCCTAGGTGATGGATGAATAGTAATCGAGGGCCGGGAAAAATAAAATAGAGATTTTGCAGCAATTTAAGCTGTAAAACAATACTGAAGCCTAGGGAATATTATTTTAAAATATTTGGACTTAGAAAATTTGAAAAAAATGATAAAATGGAACAGTTACAGTCCCGAGACCCGTTAGGGGTAAAATGGTCATTTTGACCAAAAATTTCTGAAAGGCTTGGAAAGGACCCTAAAAGACCTAAAATAACTTAGATAAAATTCTAAGACTCAAAATAAAGGTTTTAGAGTTAAAAATCTTAGAATTTCAAAGAACATGGGCGTGTAGAAAAATACACGGTCGTGTACATAAAGAATTTTTCAACCCGAGAGGTACACGAGCTTGAACACGGGCGTGTATCAAACCGTGTACAGTTACACGGCTAAGATAAAAAACAACATGGCCATGTAAAGTAAAACCGAAAGTACACGGGCTGGGACAACGGCATGTTTCAGGCCGCGTACCACAAACAAAGTTTAAAAGCATTGAATTATTAAGTGAAATAAATGTATATTTAAAGTGATAATTAAAATAGGGTATTAACAGACAATATTATGTCTGTACGAACCCAAAATAGAGATAGAACTGCGGAGGAGCTTCGGAAGTGGACACTAGCGCAGTATTGGTAAGTTCAAGCATTTTCGTGTCTGCAACATGAAATACTGTATTGATCTATTCTGTACTAGATGTACACTAGATATAAAATCCTATAAGCATTTGGGGGTTAGTTAGAATAACATATCCTAGATAACGAGAATAAGCAAGACCTACGGGCAATGGAGGATAATGACCTAGAGGTGACATATAAGATCACTTGGTCAAGACTATAAACTGAAAGATGGTAATGAAACCATTAAGGCGTACCGCCCCTCCAACATAGTGGTGGAGGTTTGTTCAAATCTTATGGGGTTATCAGGACTGCGGAGGTCGATGTTCTAAGGTCGCTCCTTAGACCCTTCCAGTCAGCACGCTAATAATCATCGGTACTGCCATAAACAAAGCTCTAAATTAGAAATCAAATAGAGAATAAACAATCAATAAAATGATAAAAATCATAATAGAGCATAACTGAAGTTTACGTTAGAATAATGTAAATTCAGTTAGGATATGTGAATAGTACCTCGTTAGGATAAAGTGAATAGTGACCGGTTAGGATAACTGTTACTAATCATCGACTAAAGGTCAAAGTCACTATTCACGGTGAATAATACTATTTATGGTGAATAGTACTATTCATGTGTGAATAGTTTTATTCATAGGAAATTGAGTTTTTAGTATTTTTGAATCAATATGATTCTTACTATGCATATTTGAACTTACTGAGCCTGTTAGCTCATCAGTTTGTTCATATTGCAGGTATGAAACCTGTCCAATAGATTTTTGGATGGCGGCAGGATGGAAGCGTGTCAAAGGGGTAGGGAACTCACCGTGGACTTGGTCCTGCCATAAGTTTTCCGCTGAGCTTTTTGAGTTGAAGAAAATATGTATAGAAATAAAATATACAATACATATATATATATTATATATGTTGTATAATATGTTGTACTTATTTAAGACATATAAAAGTTAGTATTGTATTTTATATAGCTTTCTTACTTGATTTTCTTAAGAGAAAGTATGTATTAAAAAAAAATTATGGGCAAAATTTTAGGCCCTGATATTTAAGAATTATGAGTAAAAGAGTTTAAAATTGACGACCCAGATTCGGCACACGAGTGGTCTTGGTCGACCGTAGAGTCGATTCATGACGGTTGCGGGTGGTCGGAATCAGGGGACGTCATAGGTTGGTATCAGACGGTTGACAATATCCCTATTGACATGAAGCGCGATCTGCTCGTCAATCCAAGTAAGTTAGCTTTCCTTAAGTTAGTTAACCTTTCATTTATTTGAAATTATATATATTTTTGTAGGACATAAGATGACTAGACCACCGTATGTGAGACCTCATCCATACCGACCTAGAGGACCGATCCGAGTATGGACTAGACCCGTGATCAAACTGTCCATGATGCCACGAGCGATGCAGCAACCACCTGTGCCTGAGCCACTAGCACCGAGGGTAGCAGCGCCGGCACCAGTATAAGCACCGTCTCCACGACCGATAGTGAACCCAGCAGTAGCAGTAGACATTCCAGTGGTGGGAGATCGGGCTCGTATAGGAGCCAGAGTGTCAATACGAGCTGTACATGCATTTAGAGGTAGTCATCCACTGGCGTTCGAGGGAGGTCAGCAGGGGATCTCTATGAGAGATTGGCTACATGACATTGAGGTCATCATAAGCCAGTGCGATATAGATCAGGATTGCTGGGTTCTGATGGCCATCGGCACATTCCGTGAGGATGCACGGTTATATTGGGAGTATTGTGATCAAGAGATGCTGCTAGCAATGGATTAGGCCAAGTTTTGCCAAGTCATGCTAGAGCAGTTCCCACAAAAGAGTGCTGCACCAGTGGTAGACCCTCCTGAGAGTAGGATAGTTCCACTACCACCGACTATGCCCAGTTATGCGGATATCAGAGACTTTGTTCTGAAGGCAGAGAGGTAGCAGATGATGTTGAGTGATACTGTATTTTCATATGCGGTCAGATTGCATGATAGCATTGTAAGGGCGTGTCCTCTAACCAACATTATAAATGATAACTTTTGTGATATATTTTGGAAGGGACTCACCCTAGACTTACGACAGAGAGTAACCCCTTTATACCCTGCTACCTTACGTGAGTTTATTATTGATGTAGCCAAGGTAGAGGAAGAGATGATGAGGAGTGCATGGTGCGCAAAAGGCATGAATAGTTGCTATAAGAAGCAATGTTAGATCGCCTATATGGATCTAGGCTGATGGCAAACAATCATGAGGCAGGTCCGTCAAGACAACCAGAGGGAGCAGATCCAGCAGAAGGCTCAACGCCGTCTGAGGCCGGAAACGGAATGAACAATGAGGAAATGGATCCAATCGAGTTTTTGGCTATTCTAGAGTAACCTCAGCTAGGAGATTAGTGTAGAAATACATGTGTGGTATAGATATGTATATATAACCATATATGTGTATATATGACAGCGTTGAAAGGCTATTTTGAGGAAAGCCTTCGAACTAATTGTGACTCCCCGTGCCCTAGGCCCCCAGGACCATCACTGTAAAACTATTGTTTCTTTACTTTTACTTATATTTTCTTGCAATTGAATATTGCTTACTTAAAATCTCTTTAATAGGTTACCCTAATTTTAGAAGAAATTTTTTTTTTCTAAATGCGTACGTATTGACTGTTCATGTACATGTACTATTAAAAGTGGAATTTGAAACATAATAAATTTAATCTTGCAAACATACTTATACTATTGATTTTGTGGAATAGTATTTTTGAATAGTATCAATCGGCTGCTATTCGAAAATACTATTTAACTATTACTATTCAAAAATATTGTGTAACCATTACTATTCAAAAATACTATTTAACGGTTACTATTTAAAAGTACCATTTACTGGTACTGTACTGTTACTGTTTAAAATACTATTTACTTAAACTGTGTGGAAGTTAAACTCGTATGGTGTCCATAACCTCACCTCACATCCGCCTCCGTCATTGCCCATCGTGGCTTATGCCATAGGACGCTTACCTATAGCATGAACACACTCTGTGAGCTTTAAGCCTAGTAAGTACAACATGTTAACTGCAAAATATGTTTAAACATAATACATACTTAAAAAAGCATAAGCATGCAAGATAGTCACATATACCACTTAGTATATACCATATTATCACATATAATGTCATAGCATACAAACTTTACATACCATATGCATACAGATTACTTCATGTAAATGCATGTATCTTACTATAGCTGAAAGCATAGTGAACTAATGCGGACAGTGTACTATGCATGATCCGGTTATGTTCATTTATGCTTTAGTACTCTTTTCTTTCTCTTGTCTATTTAGCGCCCATGTGTCAGTACCGTGTGTGCGTAGACCAACGGTAACGCCCGAGGTCAATTAATGCCGAAGAGCCATCAACTGATGCTCAACTTATGGCCTTAACTTTCTTTAACTAGAAACCCCTTCAACTGCAGGAGCCGGTACGACACACCTATTTATTTCCATCTTGTTTAACTATTCTAGCCATATGCTTCTCTAAGCTGTCTCCAATCCTACGCGATAGGGATCTATGGCTTCTAACTTGTTCTTTCATCAATTTACACGATTGTGAAACTATATGCTCTTATGTATGCTGTGCAACATCGTGTGCATGTAAGGCATACTTAACATACTGTAAAACCATCATTTTAACATCATTTTATTCATGCTGCAGGCGGAGTTGTACTTACCTAATTACAAGCATTTGTATTCGCGCCTTTAGAAATTTGTAGGTTACTGCCTATCATCAATAACGTCTCTTGTTAATATCTTCTCTAAGTCACCAATACTGTTAGTGACTAAAGTAGATAATCACTTGGTACCGATGGCCGTCGGCACTACTTGCTCTCTATCTCGAGAGTTAACTTCTTCACTTGTGGTTATTAATTTATGGCCCCATAATTAATTACCATGCTCTTAGGTCACTTTTACCTATATTCATCTTTCATGTGGTACCGGGATCCTTCGGTACCCTATTGGCCTGTCTGGGAATTTGGTGTCTAATTTCCGTCATGTTTGATTAACTATCTTCTTGACAGTTAAATCAACGTTCCTCTCAGTGTTGCTCTAAACACGATCCTTGACTGATTTACCGATCAGTCAACTGACTGGTTACCTCATGTTTTGGCAACTAGGTAGCCTATCGAGCTATTATGTGTAGGCTTGGTAAAGTAACCGTCCAGGTTACTTTGCCTGTTTGGGTGTGGTAGCCTACCGGGCTACTTCTACCATTTCTTAAAAACGTCCTTTGTTCTTTGTGAAATTCCTTTGAAAACTTTGTTCAAATCTAGAAATTCTTACAAAAGGATTTTTTCATTTTGAAAGGGGTATGGTGTCCCCACATTTTTGAAAGCAAAGTGTTTGAAATGGTTTGAAAGGGGTATGGTGTCTCCACATTTTTGAAAATGAGTCTCACCTCACCCTGTTGGAGGATAAGGGTGTTTTTGTTGAAATCATTTCTAAGTCATTTCAAGGGAACACATTGTAAATGTGCTAAAAAATGTGGTGTTGGACCACTTTTGAAAATAATTTGAAACTTGTTCGAAATGACTTTGTTTGAGAAATCGACGTTCATGAAACTTTTCGTTCTTGACGAAATGAACAATTCTCGCGTTCATTGTAGAGCCTAACTCTAACTCTAACGACTCCTATATTCATCAAACTTGTGGCCTTTGTGCCCAGTTTTTATAAAAGTTCTAGTTTTACACACTTTTAAAAACAGGTCTGTTTGGGGCCCGAAACGACCGAATTTTTGGAACCCGCACAAGTCAGTTTCAAGGTTTTATCAAGATCTAAAATTTCTTGTTTTGACCAAAATCTAGTTCAGCCTCTAAAAGGATCATTTTAATAAAAATCTGAGACTGTTCATTTGGTCCAGATTTGTTACTCCTAGTTTTGGATACCGAACAAATACCAGCCAAAAAGTCTATCGTAGGTTTATTTTTGGCCAATGGCTATTTGATGCAAAAACGACCGTATCGAAATTTCCTTAAAACTTCATGTTTTTTCAAATCCTAGATTCAGATCCTAACTAGGTCAAAATGGCCAAAATCCGTGGCTTATCCTGAGGATAGATTTTGTGTCCAACCACCCTCTACACACTCGTGCACACACATATCTCAAACCACTTGTAAACTAAAGTAAACATAACCACAATCACAAAACTTTAAAAACTAAAAGCTAAGGGCTCAAATAACTTATTACAACCCATGTACATAAACAAATATACATAAATCTCCTTTGATCAAAAACTTAAAAACAACTAACCACAAAAGATGGGGGTTTTTAGGTTTATACCTTAGAGTATTTTGATCTAAGCACAACCGAGTCAAGGGTGGCTATCAAGGCTCCATGGAAAACAAAGGGGGTTGAGGGGTCACTTGTGCTAGAATGAGAACACAAGGAAAACAAAACGTTTCGCTAAATATCAAGCCAAGATGAAAAACTAAACCATAGAAAAATTTCGGTTCTAGGGTCTTACCGAAACTACCTTGGAAGAGTGCACCTCTAGCAACTTGTGTGGCCAAGCTTTTGTGTGAAATTTATGTGAAAATATGGGTGGTTTAGGGGCTGAAGAGGGGTCGGATTTTCTGAAGAGAAAGGGGAGAGAAAGCTGTATTTTTCTTGAGAGTTTTTGTGAGCAAATAGGAAAAGTGAGACCTAAGGGTGGTTGCACCTTTTTATAGGCAACTCTAAGCAACTTTGCTTAACTCTAAGCCCTCTTAATTAAGCCACAATTTAGCTCAATTGGGGGACAAAAATCTATGCTGTAGCCCTTAAATTTTTGGAGGCCATGATGGAGGGTGAAAGGGAGCAAGTTTGCATTAAATGGTCATGGTCCTCTTGTCCTTAAAACCTCATTTTTTTAATGTAAAAACTCCAACACATCCCTTGATTTAAGGGATCATTTTCAGCTGGTTTTGCAGCTATTTTCCTGACTAAAGGGGGCATGGTTTGGTTGGGGTAAAGGTCCAACCGAATCGGTTCTGTGTAGTCTAGTTTTCTATTGCGTTTTTTGACTTTTTCTCGGCAGTGTTCTAATTTTCATCCAAAAATTGGATTTTCTGAATCCGATTTTTGTACTGATGATTTCTAATTGTTTTATACTGTCTAAGAGCCTATTCTATATCAAATCACTATTCATTTCCTATACTGTGATTGTGTCTACACTGTATTGTCCTTTCACACGCAAACCGGGGTGTTCCTAGGTGAAATTTCAGACACAGTCTATCTTGACTAATTCGGACGTTCTGATTTTAATTTTATCAAGTCTTATGTCCGTCTGGGGTCGTCTGGACCATTTTTTGAGATCTGTGTGGTCCCACCTCGAAAAACGTGTCAGGTGCCCGTTTGACTAATTTGGGCGTCCTAAGTCTAGATATATCAGTTTTGAATCAAACTAAGGCTGTCTTGGCCATTAACTTGACACTGTGTCTTACACTATTCACTATTCACTGTTCTCTGTTCTAACTGACTAGTTTGAGTGTTCTGGCTCCGATTTTGTCAGTCTCTGGGTGAGAAGAGGTCATCCAGACCATTTTCTCGATATTGTACCCCTACTAGGGAGATTCTCGTTGTTGTGCTCAGACGTTTAGTCTGAGCATTTTAGTGATCTGCTCACCAGTCTTGTGTCAGGAATTGGTCATCCAGACCAGTTTCATGACACTGCGTATCTCATACATTTATACACATAACAGGGTAGACCGGGTTCTCTGTCAGTTACCCATTTTCATTGTATGAATAGTAATAAATAGTACTGCACCTGTTTAGTCTATTCAACTGGAATTTATGCTATATTTATCGACTTAATTACTCATTTCATAGTAATTAGGTTTCACGCATTACGAAAGTCTTTAAATTGGCTCTCTGTTCAGTACACGACCTTCTACACGGGTGTGTACTAGCCGAGCTTTCTTAACACGGCTGTGTCTTGGACCATGCTCACTTTACCCGAGTGGTACACAGCTACTTACACAGCCGTGTACCTGACCATGTAAAACTACACGGCCATGTTAACTCACACGGCCTCTCTCATAAAACAATCCGATCAGTACACGATTTCTTACACGACCATGTACCTGACCGTGTTCGATGTATTTGCACTAAAAATGTATCAAATTATTCTTTAACTTCTCATTGAATAATTTGTTAAGTTACAGGGATGGAGTGGTCCTTACACTAATGTACTTTTGAAATAAAAAGAAATGACAACCATATTTTGACATATTCAATGTGTGAAATGTTGCAATTATGTGATGATCAAAACTATTTGTACTTATATTGTAAAAATATGATTGTGAAAACCTAACGATCGATTTTTATATGATTTTAGGAAATAGGATAAGATGGTGAATCCAAGAAATCTACGGAACATGCGAGGACATCTAGTGTTATCAGAAAGAGTGGACGAGCTGGAAGCATTAATAGAAGCTCAAATGAGAGAAAATGCTGAGTTAAGACAAAGACTCGAGCAAATGGAGCAGAGACAGGAACAGGAAGAAGACCAAGCACCACAAATGGCCGCACTAGAACCAGAAGTGCTGCCAGTGGTACAAGAAGAAGTGGTCCAACCCCAACCACCACCCAGGGCCAATATCGAGCCATTATATGAAAGATTCCGACGTATGAGGCCACCAGAGTTTGAGGGCTCTACAAACCCTTTGGATGCTGAGGAGTGGTTGTCTTCACTCCACACGATATTGGAGTTTATGGAATTGAATGACTAGGAGAGGATTCTATGTGTATCCTTTGTTCTAAAAAGGGATGCAAGGTTCTGGTGGGAGTCAGTTAAGTTAAGGGGAAACATGTACACCATGTCTTGGTTGGATTTTCTGGAGGAATTCAATCAAAAGTATTATAATCTAGCATTGTTACGACCACAACAAAGAGAGTTCGTAGAGTTAAAGTAAGGGGACATGACAGTAATAGAAGTCTGCAACAAGTTTCAACAAGTTTAATCAGTTGTCTAGACTATGCCCATACACTGTCACCACTGAGAGGGAGAAAATCCAGAAGATGCTAGGGATGTTTCGACCCGAGATCTCAGCGTTGGTAGACAGTGGGTTGACGCCACTTGACACTGTATCTGATTATGTTGTCGTACGCTAAGGGCAGAGTATTATCTGATCCGACAAAAGGAAGAGAGAGAGAAGGTCTGGGATGCGAAGAAAAAGGAAAAGATTTTGACCAAAGCTATACAAGCTGGACCTTAAACTGGACAAAGCAGCAAGCAAAGTTCGATTGTCAAGGCTGGACAGCCAAGCACCTCTGGTCAGCAGTCTCAGGAGAAGAGAAAAGGAAACAATTCCGGGAACAGGAACTAGTAAAGGAGAACAAACAATAACGCTGGCCCTATGATTCGAGACTGCGTAAACTGTGGGAAAAGACATTCGGGTCGATGTAGATTGGCCACAAATGCTTGTTTTCAATGTGGGAAAGATGGTCACTTTGCCAAAAAAATGTCCAGAAAATAGGTAGAACATGTAAGGTTCATCTCAGTCACAACAACATCCCCAGGCACATGCATTACAGGCCAAAGCTGAAGGGTCATCCCATTCTGAGAGGCAGGAAAGACAAGAACGCTTGCCTCGAGTAGATGCGAGAGTTATGGTCTACACGAAGGAAGAAGCAGAAGCAGGAACGTCAAATGTAGTGACTGGTCAGCTTTCTGTCGCTAATAATTTAGCGTCTGTTTTATTTGACTCGGGAGCTACACATTCCTTCATTTCATACCAATTTGCTAATAGGATAGGATATCCTAAGGACAATATGGGTATGACATTTAGAACTGCATTACCCTCGGGGGAAGTCCTGATGTCCAATTACTGGTTACCGCACGTGCCAATAATTGTGCCAAATAAGGAGTTATTTGCAGAATTGATCGTGATGGAGCTTGCCAACTATAATGTAATACTAGGAATGGATTTCCTAGGGAAGTATTAAGCCACAATCGATTGCCAAAAGCGGATGATAAGGTTTTAACCCAACCAAGAAGAGGGATTTGAGTATGTCGATACGTCACAAAGATCAAAGAAGATAATGATCAACTCAATAGGAGCAAAGAGGATGATGTCTAGTGGTTGTGCTGCATACCTAGTATGTGTTTTGGACATGTCAAAGGAACAAAAGCTCCAACTCGAAGACGTTCTTATTGTAAAGGAGTTCATTGATGTCTTTCCAGAAGAATTACCAGGATTGCTGCCTGAATAAGAAATTTCCTTCGAGATCGAGCTATTGCCAGGAACTACACCAATCTTAAAGGCACCATACCGGATGGCACCGGCAAAGTTAAAAGAGTTACAGGAGCAGCTGAAAGAACTTCTTGACAAAAGATTCATACACCCAAGCTATTCCCCATGGGGTGCTCCAGTACTGTTTGTTAAGAAGAAAGATACCTCATTTCGGATGTGCATCAATTATCAGGAACTGAACAAGGTTACTATCAAGAATAGGTATCCGCTACCTAGGATTGATGATCTGTTCAATCAACTCACAGGTGCAGCAATATTTTCCAAGATTAATCTGCGATCAGGATATCATCAACTGAAGATCAAGGAGAGTGACATCCACAAGACCGCATTTCGGACTCGTTACGGTCATTATGAATTTCTGGTAATGCCGTTTGGGTTAACAAATGCGCCAGCAGCCTTTATGGACTTGATGAATTGAGTCTTTAAGGAATATCTGGATAAGTTTGTTATTGTGTTCATCGATGACATTCTTATATATTCAAAGACTCGAGAGGAGCATGAAGAGCATTTGAAGATTGTTCTGCAAATGATAAGGGAGCATCAACTCTATGCCAAGTTCTCTAAATGTGAGTTTTGGCTGGATAGAGTACAATTTCTCAAACATGTGGTTTCTAAGGAAGGAACCACTGTGGACCCTGCGAAAGTGGAGGCGATCAACAAATGGCCCGTACCTAAGAGCGTGACGGAAATACGAAGTTTCTTAGGTCTGGCTGGCTATTATAGAAGATTCATTGAAGGATTTGCGTGACTTGCCACTCCTATCACGGCACTTAAATGCAAGTAAAGGAAGTACGAATGGAATAAAATGTGTGAGAAAAGCTTCCAAGAGTTGAAGAAACGACTAACGAGTGCGCCAATACTTACACTTCCAACGGAAGGGGAGATGTTCGTGATATATAGCGAGGCTTCAAAAATGAGATTAGGAGCCGTCCTGATGCAAGGTGATAAGGTGATTGCGTCTCGCGTCAATTAAAGGACCATGAGAAGAATTATCCCACGCACAATTTGGAGCTTGCCGCAGTAGTGTTCACATTAAAGATCTGGCGACACTATTTATATGGAGCTCAGTGTCAGATTTATACGGACCACCAGAGTCTGAAATACTTCTTTACACAGAAAGAGTTAAATATGCAGCAAAGGAGATGGCTAGAGCTGGTAAAGGATTATGATTGCGAAATCCTCTATCACCCAGGAAAGGCCAATCACGTTGCAGATGCGTTAAGTAGGAAATCTACTATTCTGCAACAATTGTCGATTAGGAAACTTCCAAAGCCATAACAGCAAGAAATCAACATGCTGGAGATAGAGTTAATAACTGGAAAGGTAGCTGTGCTGCAATTGGAGTCAACACTGTATAAAGATATCAGATAAGCCCAGAGACAAGATTCAAAGCTAGCAGGTTCGCAAGAAGAAGCATTTGAAGATGGATTAATCCTACATCGGGGAAGAATTCAAGTTCCAGATGATTAAGGATTAAGAAGGCGAAATATGGCCGAAGCTCATAAAACGCCTTACTCAATACATCCCGGAGTCAGCAAGATGTACTAGGATTTGAAGTTGCAATTCTGGTGGAAAGGGCTGAAGAAGGATATAGCGGAGTTTGTAAGTAGGTGTACGACGTGCCAAAAAGTTAAGGCTGAACATCATCATCCAGGTGGGAAGCTAGAGCCGTTAGAGATTCCTGAGTGGAAGTGGGAGCATATCACGATGGACTTTGTGATGGGACTACCAAAGACCCGAGAAGGCTATGATGCCATCTGGGTTATTGTAGATAGGCAGACTAAGACGGCAAGGTTCATTGCAGTAAAGATGACCTTCTCATTGGAAAAGTTAGCGAGCTTGTATGTTAACCATATAGTCAGACTACATGGAGTTCCTAAATCCATTGTGTCATATCGTGATCCACGATTCACTTTAAACTTCTGGACATGTGTGCAAGAAGCTATGGGAACAGAAGTACGACTGAGCATAGCATTTCATCCGCAGACAGATGGGTAATCTGAGCGAACCATTCAGACTCTAGAAGACATGCTGCGTGCATGTACAATAGATTTCCCGGGGAGCTGGAATGAGAAACTTCCATTGGTAGAATTTTCGTATAATAACAGCTACCAAGCTTCGATAGGTATGGCACCTTATGAAGCTTTGTGTGGAAGGAAGTGTAGATCATCGGTTCACTGGTACGACCTACAAGAGAAACGACTGCATAAGACAGATTTCATCCAAGAAACAGTGGATGCAGTTACAAAAATACAGCAGCGGATGAAAATAGCCCAGAGTCGACAGAAGAGCTAGGCGAACAAAAGACAAAGATCCCTGGAGTTCAATGAAGCGGATTTCGTATTCCTAAGAGTTTCACCAATGAAAAGAATAATGCTGTTCGGAAAGAAGGGGAAGTTGAGTCCAAGATATATTGGACTATACGAGATCATCGAATGCATTGGTAAAGTTGCCTATAGATTGGCATTACCTCCAAAAATGTCGGTGGTACATAATGTGTTTCACGTATCGATGCTACGGAAGTACATATCAGATCCATCTCATGTGCTGAAACATGAACCGATCCAAATTTAGGAAGACCTGACCTATAAGGAGAGACCTGTTCAAATACTGGCACGCGAGGATAAAGTTTTGAGGAATAAAACAATCCCATTATTCAAAGTGTTGTGGAAAAATCACAACATTGAAGAGGCTACATGGGAGCATGAGGACGAAATGAAGAATTTGTACCCCCACTTGTTCTAAATTTTCGAGGACGAAAATTCTATAAGGAGGGGTGAATGTGATAACCGGGAATTTTGGATTCTCGGAGTAGGTTAAAATTGTATGTATATAACAATTTGAATGAATAAAATGTGAAAAAGTTGTATTTTAATACTATTATGAATAGTGTAAAAATATTCTGGCAGTGTTAATGTGTGTGAGTTCGTGGATAAAAAATCTTACAGGACATCATTGGGAGAGACGGTTTGAAATCAGAGCCGAAAACCCTAAAGAGTGCATTGAAATGTACTAAAATAATAGAAATTTACGGTAGAGAATTTTGATCAAACGGAAGCAAAATAAGACAGACTGATCGCATCGGAGGCGCCTAGAACCCGCCTACGCGATTTCGGTGAAGTTCCGTTCGGATCGGATTTCGGTCAAAAATTGATCATGAATTAATTAGTGAATTAATATGAATAGTAGGATGGCATCACCATGATTATGTCATAAAAAAAATTATTTTCCTTAATTAGGAAAGTAATTTTGAAAGGTGTATGGTTTAGATTAGGTTACTTTATGATCAATGGCCAAGATTATGCCAAAAAGCCATTGAAAAATTTTTTATAAAAATTTTAAAAGGCCATTCGGCCACTTGGAAAGGAAGAAGAAAAAAATTTGATTTTTGGCCCAAAATCCTTACTTTTTAGTCCTTGAACAATTAGGAAATTGTTGGGAAAAAATAACAAACAAGCCCTTAGTTTTTGCCTATAAATAGGCATAAAAAAAATAAAAAAATTAGCCAAAAATCGTGAGCTTTCTTCTCCTTTAAACCAAAAATTTGTTCCAAAATTCACACCAAACTAAGCTTGCATTACATTTCTTACATCAAGCCAACAATTAGATAAGGTAAGCTTCTAAATTAAAGCATTTTTCCTTGGTTTTCGATAGAAAATCTGTAAAAAATTGTTGTTTTGTTGATTCTATGATTGGTTTGATGTTGTAGTATTTAAAGCATGAATTAGGGTTTAGAAACAAGCAAAAATTTTACATGTTTCCCTTGAAAAACCGTGGCTTCAATGGTGTGAAAAATATATGAGTTTTGATATTTTGATTTAGTGTTTCTGTTCATTCAATTATGCATTGAATTAAGCATGAATTGGAATAAGGAAACAAGAAAATTTTGATGTAATTTCCTTGCTAAAACAGTGGGCATGAACATTAAGAAATGAAAAATTTTTAATGTCGAAAAATGTTGATAAAAACCCTAGGAAAGAAAATAAAATTTTCTTTGTGTTTATGCATAAAAATCCGTGGCTATGCTAGGGTTAGAATGCATGTTTTGTTAGGTTTTTGATTGTTTTATACATTAGAAAACCTAAGAATGATGTGATGTGATGAAAACTTATTTTGATGTGATTAACTAGTAAATCGAAGCTAGTTTGAAAGAAAAATATTATGGTTTGTGTTGGTTTCTGAATATTGAATCATATGGAAAATTTTTATTCAAAGTTTGGAAACTTTGTATAAAATAGGACTCTGGTATAGTACGTGGCAGGTACAAAGGTTCTGAGGCGTACCTAACGCTGGGAAACCTTAAAATATAAGTGAAAATGCTGCCGAAATTTCTAAAATCGGCTTAAGGGCATTTCGGGAAACAAGGGGTGAAATTATTGGACTCGGGAAGGAAACCGAGACCCCTCGGTGGATTAGGGTTAGAAATGGAAAACCAACCCAAAAGAAATAGTAAACCGACCCTAAAAGACTAAAATGCCTAAACAAGAAAAAAAATTCGTGTTAGGGGTATTTTGGGAAACGAGGGAAAAATGTAGGTCGGGATAGGAAACCAGAGCCTCTCGAGGATAGAGGGTCGGGAATGGGATAAATAACGTTTAATGAGTAGTGAAAGGGTCATTTGAGACTCCGAAACGCTCGAAAAATGAAAAAATGACCCTAGGTGACGGATGAATAGTAATCGAGGGCCAGGAAAAATAAAATAGAGATTTTGCAGTAATTTAAGCTGTAAAACAATACTGAAGCCTAGGGAATATTATTTTAAAATATTTGGACTTAGAAAATTTGGAAAAAATGATAAAACGGAACAGTTACAGTCCCGAGATCCGTTAGGGGCAGAATGGTCATTTTGACCAAAAATTTCTGAAAGGCTCGGAGAGGACCCTAAAAGACCTAGAATAACTTAAATAAAATTCTAAGACTCAAAATAAAGTTTTTAGAGTTAAAAATCTAAAAATTTCAAAGAGCACGGGTGTGTAGAAAAATACACGGTCGTGTACATAAAGAATTTTTCAACCCGAGAGGTACACGGGCTTGAACACGGGCGTGTATCAAGCCGTGTATAGTTACACGGCTAAGATAGAAAACAACATGGCCATGTAGAGTAAAATCGAAAAGTACACGAGCTGGGATAAGGGCGTGTTTCAGGCCGTGTACCACAAACAAAATTTAAAAACATTGAATTATTAAGTGAAATAAATATATATTTAAAGTGATAATTAAAATAGGGTATTAACAGACAATATTATGTCTATAGGAACCCAAAATAGAGATAGAACTGCAGAGGAGTGTCGGAAGTAGACACTAGCGCAGTATTGGTAAGTTCAAGCATTTTCGTGTCTGCAACATGAAATACTGTGTTGATCTATTCTGTACTAGGTGTACACTAGATATAAAATCCTATAAGCATTTGGGGGTTAGTTAGAATAACATATCCTAGATAACGAGAATAAGCAAGACCTACAGGCAATGGAGGATAGTGACCTGGAGGTGACATATAAGATCACATGGTCAAGACTATAAACTGAAAGATGGTAATGAAACCATTAAGGCGTACCGCCCCTCTAACATAGTGGTGGAGGTTTGTTCAAATCCTATGGGGTTATCAGGACTGTGGAGGCTGATGTTCTAAGGTCACTCCTTAGACCCTCTCAATCAGCGCTCTAATAATCATCAGTACTGCCATAAACAGAGCTCTAAACTAGAAATCAAATAGAGAATAAACAATCAATAAAATGATAAAAATCATAATTGAGCATAACCGAAGTTTACGTTAGAATAATGTAAATTTGTTTAGGATATGTGAATAGTACCTTGTTAGGGTAAAGTGAATAGTGACCGGTTAGGATAAATGTTACTATTCATCGATCAAATGTCAAAATCACTATTCATGGTGAATAGTACTATTCATGTGTGAACAGTACTATTCATAGGAAATTGAGTTTTTAGTTTTTTGAATCAATATGATTCTTACTATGTATGTTTGAACTTACTGAGCCTGTTAGCTCATCAGTTTATTCATGTTGCAGGTAAGAAACCTGTCCAGTAGATTTCTGGATGGCAGCAGGATGCGAGCGTGTCAAAGGGGTAGGGAACTCACAGTGGACTTGGTCCGGCCATAAGTTTTCCGCTGAGCTTTTTGAGTTGAAGAAAATATGTTTAGAAATAAAATATACAGTACATATATATATTATATATGTTGTATAATATGTTGTATTTATTTAAGACATATAAAAGTTAGTATTGTATTTTACATAGCTTTCTTACTTGATTTTCTTAAGAGAAAGTATGTATTAAAGAAAAAAAATTATGGGCGAAATTTTTGGCTCTGTTATTTAAGAATTATGAGCAAAAGAGTTTAAAACTGACGACCTGGATTCGGCACACGAGTGGTCTTAGTCGGCCGTAGAGTCGATTCATGATGGTTGCAGGTGGTCGGAATCAGGGGGTGTCACATTTGTTCCCCGTATTGTTCTGGCCATTTTCGTATCCACCGTGTAACTCAACTCTGCCGGAATCAACGGATTCCACGGTGGCGATGGCAAAGACTGGCTGTTGACGTGAATTGAAGCCTGGGTTTTATTCTACTCTTCATCACGAATTAATTTGGACCAAAATCGTGGCATTTGGATGTAGCACGGCGGAGATACGATGGCTTGAATTTTGCGTCACCGGTGGTCTTCGAGCCATGCGTGCGCCTTCCCCGACGGCCATTCTGTCGATTCGGCCCACTGTTGGAATCAGCTCATCGAGAGCTTTCCAATGGTGTCGGCGGTGTCAAAAACGGAGGTCGGATTCGATCGGTAGTTACTGTTCACATTCGTGAGGTGTAGGGGAAAAAAGGAAGATAGGGAAAAATTATGGGCCCTTTTTACAATTGTCCAATTTTTTCGCCCCTTTATACTTTTTTTTTTGAAAAATTTTAACATAGGCTATACTGATTAATTTGGGCGTGTTGAACCCAAATATATAAGTTTTATTTTCATCCAAGGTCATCTCGACTAGTTTTTCGATACTGTGATTTCTTGGTCAAAAATTACTTTTTGTGCTCAATTGACTAATTTGAGCATACTGATTCTAAATATATTAGTTTTATTTCAAGAAAAGGTCATCTTGGCCAATTTCTTGATACTATGGTTATGCCTACACTGTGTTGACACTGCGTACGCATAACGAGACGTTTTCACGCAAAATTGCAAACATAGTCTATCCTGACTAATTTGGACATGTTGATTTCAAATTTATCAGTTTTATGTCCATCTGAGGTTGTCTAGACTAGTTTTTAGGATCTGTGTGACCCCACCTCGAAAAACATGTCGGGTGCCGATTGACTAATTTGGGCATCTTGAGTCTAAATGTATCAGTTTCGGGCTGAGAAAAGGTCGTCTTGACCCTCTTCCCGATACTGCATACCTCTCAAACAAAAATTCATGTTTTATGCTCAATTGACTAAATTGAGCATGCTGACTGTTAATATAGCAGTTTTATACCAGATAAAGGCCGTCTTGGCTATTAACCTGACACTGCGTATCTGCTTTTTACTATTCACTGTTTTCTACTTAACTAACTAGTCTGAGTGTTTTGACTCCGATTTTGTCAGTGTCTAGGCGAGAAAAGGTCATCTAGACCACTTTTCTCGATACTGTACATCTATTAGGGTAATTATTGCTATTGTGCTCAAATGACCAGTCTGAGCGACGACTAGCTCCTCAGTTCTGTGTCAAGAAATGGTCGTCTGGACCGGTTTCTTGTTACTGACGACCAGTTTCTTGATACTACATGCCTTACACGCATACTCACATGTACTAAGGTAAACCGATCTCACTCTCGATTGCCCCTTTCACTGTATGATAGTTTTGTGTTAAGAAATGTTCGTCTAGACCGGTTTCTTAATACTGCGTGTCTCACACGCACACTCACATAATAGGGTGGACCGATTTCATTATCGGTTACCCCTGTCACTGCATGAATAGTAATTAAACGTTACTGTACCCATTTAATTCATTCAACTAGAAAGTATACTGTATTTATTAACTTAATTACTCATTACATAATAATTAAGTTCCATAATTCATGAGAGTCATTACAACGACTCTCGGCTCATTACACAGCCTTCTATATGGGCTCTTACACGGGTGTGTGCAAGGTAACACAGGCATGTACATTTCGAACACGAGTGTGTACTAGTTAAGATTGCTTAACATGCCCATGTTCTAAAACACGTTCACCAACCTAAGCGGTACACGGCCACTTATACGGCCGTGTACTTGACCATGTCACACTACACGACTATGTACACTTACACGGCTTTTCTCACGTTTTCAGTCAAATTGGTACACGACCACTTACACGGCTATGTACTTGACCATATTCTCTAAATTTGCACTAAAAGACACCAATTTATTCCAAAAATTCATTTCTTGAATTCTCATTCAACAGTGCTTAGGTTACATAAACGGGGCGGTCTTTATAATGTATAAAATTATAAAATAAGGATATACATTATTCCAAAACCATCTTGAAAATTCCTTAGATTGAATTTCATCTATTGAATTGGTACAATTGCTTTCCTCTAGCTCTTTCTTATGCTTACTGTTTATTAGGGAATTTTAGTAAGTAATACAATTATATTTAAGATAACTATATAATGAAATTTAGAGTAATACTTATTCGATGTATTGTTGAATTTCTGAACAATTATGTAATATGTACCAATTGAGTTTATTCCACGAATTATTATCCAATGTAATCAGGGTCATCATCCCGGCCAATTGGATGATATTAATTTTTGAAGACAAATATCTTATTGACGTTACCATTTTCGTCCTCTACCTAATTTCTCTTAGGTCTATAAATCTTGTCTCAATATTATTTAGATATATTAAACAAAAGATTAGAGCTTCATTGATGATATATGCCTCGGTAATCAATTCCTTTAGTAGTGCATGATTTCTGACATATTTTTTTAATGACCAAGAAAGTGTTCAAATGGATACATCCACCTTAAATGCACAGGTCCCCCACGAATGACTTCTTCTAAGTGCATGACTAAATGGACCATAATATCAAAAAATATTGGAGGGAAAATTGTTTCTAACTTATATAAAATTAGTACAAAATCTTGTTGAGCTTTTTCTAAATCACTTATTCTCAATGTCCTCGAATATATCAATTAAAAAAATTATTTAATTATGTTATCACATTGACGATCTCTTTTTTCACAAATGGTCAAATCCCAATTGGCAATAATTGCTGTATAATAACATGACAGTTGTATGATTTTAACCCAATAATCTTATTGGTTCCCTCAATCACGTTTTCCTATGATTTGAAGCAAACCCATATGGAAACCTTGCTAACTTTAAAAATGCACAAAACTTTTTGGCATCATCTGAGATTAATGTATATGCCGTATATGGTTTCATCCAACGATCACCTTCCTTATACAAATTCAACTCCTTATGTACCCCTATGTTTTATAGGCCGATCCTCGCCTTGTCTATATCCTTACCCCTATGTTTTACAAGTCGATCCTCGCCTTGTCTATATCCTTACTTTTTCTGTCAATATCAGAATTATGCCTAACAAGTTGTCACACATGTTCTTCTCAATATGCATGACATCTAAATGGTGGCCCATTGATAATGAGGTCTAGTAAGGTAATTCCCCAAAGATACTCTTCTTTGTCCAATTAAGCTCTGTACAATGTCTCTTTCGTTTCTTACTACTATATTTTTCATGTTTATCAAATAATCTGAATCCAAACTAATCTAATGTGGCAGCCCGCCCTACGTAGAGGCTAACAGTACCTACCATAGTTGAGCTTTGAAGCCAATTATGATAGATTGTCACCTTATTGGGTCGCCGTCAACTTACTTTTAATTTGCTATCATTATTTAATATCCTTATTTAAACTTTGATTTTAACGTGAAATTTAGGAACACATTTTTTTAAAAAACTGATCTTGGAAATTGAACATCATAAAACATTAACTATGGTAAACATTTTATATTGTCGTACTTAATTTACATCATAAAACATTGTTTCAAAATTCCTTTAAATCAGCTCAGTGGAAAACTGGTAGCAGGACCATTTCCCTCGCCCAGTCCCTATAGCAAATGCAGATCCTGCTCCTCATCCATCCAATTTCTACTATCTTACAAGTTGCTTACTTACAACATGAATAAACTTATGAGCAACAGGCTCAGTATGTTCAAACATAAAACCAGTAACATTAAGTGTACTGTTCGTACATGTTAGACTTAATTATGCTTGTTTACAGAAAAAGTTTAAGTCTTAGGTCTTTCTCTTGCATTATATTCTTATCTTGCATTATGTTCTAGTTTTGGGCCCCATGTTAGTCGTACTGTAGTGTAGGCATGACTGAGAGGGACTCTAGAGAGTGACCCATCAGCCAATCTTTAATAGTCTACTTAGCATGAACATGAACATAACATAACATAATATGAGAAACCTTTACCTAGTGAGAGGCCGATACGCCAAAAGTAGTTTCATTACTATCTTTCATGTGGTTTTGACCCGATGACATTCTCATTGCCTCCTTGGTCTGGAACACTTTACATTACTTTCTTTATGTGTGTGTATTTTATTTTACACATTATTGTGCATATAGCATCTTTCTACATACTTTACATATTGCTTATAGCGTATAAACATGTTAAGTAAATTCATGTTGCAAACAATAAAATATTTGAACTTACAGGTATCTTGCTAAAATCTGCTTCTTGGGATCAACTGACGTTCCTTCATCGCGTTTTAATTGGGTCCCTACATACAAAATATTGTCTATTAATTTTCACTATCATTTATTACTTTTCATCTATCCGTTATATCTTTATCGTTATAAAACATTTCATCACTGTGTACAATACATGGGCTAATACACGGTCGTATCCATGGTCATGTACTTGCTCGGGTCACTAAATTCCTTAAATACATGGTCGTGTAATTTGTTTATTCATGCATAAGTACACGATCCAATACACAGCTATGTCCAAGACCGTGTAATTCTTGGGTTGTTGAATGTCTCATTACATAGCCGTGTACCCTAGGCATGCTCAGAATTCATTCTCGTTACACACCCATGTTATTCAAATACATACCCGTTTACTGCTTAAAACTTGAATTTGACCTTAAAAATCTAAATTTGGCCTTTAGAAGTTTATTTAAGCCATTCTAAGGCACTCTCGGTCTTTTCTGAGCATTTTAGAAATTTTTGGTCAAAATGACCATGCCCTTAATGGGTTAATGGACCGTAAAATTTTTATTTTAGTATTTTAATGGGATTTTCTAAGCCCAAATCATAAAATAATTTTTTTTAGGCTTTACCGAGTTTTTATAGCATTAATTACTGAAATGTTTAGGTTGCTATTCACTGACCCTCAGTGTTACTATTCCGACCCTTGGTTGTTAATCCGCTTTTTCTTGCATTTAGGGCCTCTGAATAGACATTTCACTAATATTGAAAATGTTCATCATCCTTTCCCCGACCTGGGTTAGCGAGGGGGCTCGGGTTTTCAAATCCCGACCCTATTTTACCCTTCGTTTCCTAAAATACTCATCGGGCATTTTTAAAAATTTTGACAATATTTTTGCTTAAATTTTAGGTTACCGACGTTTAGGTAACGCCTCAAAACCTTGGTATCTATCACGTACTAAACCAAAGGCCTAATTTTTACGTAAAACAAAAACTTTTTATGTAAAAATTTCCTTATAAATCGAGTGGTTTCTAACGATGTTTTGGTTCGTTTTTACCTATTCTCACCCTCGGTTTTTATCAACACTTTACATTTACATTTTCCTCACATGTTTTCCATTTCCTCACACTATTAACCCCACGGTTTTTGTTGCATATCAAGCATAGAAATTGAATTTTTTTGCTTCTAATTTCTTTCCTCACTCACTCACATACCAATGCTAATTTTTTGAATCATGAAATTATCAAAACCAATATTAAAATCTTCATTCAACAACCACATGTATACTCATGGTTTTCACTTGGGACACATGCATCAAAATGTGTTTTCAAGTTTCAAATCCCTTCCTTACTTCATTCACAAGCCAACATCACTTTCTAGAACAAAAATTAACAAAACAACAACATAAAATTTTCCTTTAACTTCCCCTAACTCCCACGGATTTTCTTGAAGAAAACATGCATAAATTTTTGTGTTTTTCAAGCTCACACTCATTCCTTTCATAACTTTTTAACACAAAAACTAACCAAACCAAAGCTTGAAATCATCACACCAATTCTCAATGCAGCCACAGTTTTTCAATAAAAAAATGAAGAAAAAGCTTGCAACAATGGAAGCTCACCTCACTAGAGTTGATCACTTGAGCTTGGAGTAAGTTTGAAGAAAGTTTGGAGGGAATTTTTTTTGAAGAAATTTGGCTTGGTTTGGTGGGTGGTTTCTCACAGAAAAACAGGGCAGCAATGGCTAAAAGTTTGGTTGATTTTTTTTTTTTGGTTTTCCTTACGCTTGAAACCGTATAAAAAGGCAGCCAAAAGAAGGGGGACCAAATGGCAAAATTTTAGGGGCATTTTGGCAACTTTTTAGTGCAAATTTAGACAACTTTTGGGGTTGATTTGGAATGATTAAAAAATTTTGACTGATTTTTTTCACTCTTCACAGTCTCATCCTTCATCATTAATCCCAAATTTTCTTTAAATTTTTTATATGTTATTTTGGCAAGGTCTTAGCCATTGATTCAAGATCACTTTGAATCTAAGCCTTTAGATCATGCTATTTCTTTCCACCCTATTTTACTCTTCATTTATGACATTATAAGGTGACCTCATAGATGACATCACTTAATATATATATTCAGTCAAAGTTTGATCAAAAGTCAAACCAAACGAAATTCTCTCAAAATCGTACCGACGGGTTTCTCAGGCCATCCATGTGATCGGTTTTCCTTAATTCACTTCTATTTGGCCAAAAATCCATGCTGTAAGTTTTTTGTCTTTTTGTGGATTTTGGGTACTATCTAGGGTTTTTGGTGCCGAAAAGGGCATTGTATGTCCTATTTCGGTTCGGTAAAATTTCCTATTACCGAATACCCTTCCTTTAACATTGTTAGAACATTTTATTGCGTTCTAACCAATATTAAATTATACATTGTACATTTTAAACATAAAAACCATTGCATTCATACAATATACTTATGTTTCAAGAACAGTAAAATTTCTCGATCATCACATCTAATTAAGCTAATATTTTCTGAATGGATTTCTGAGGCAAGGGAGGTCGTTGTTCAACATTGCAATTAACTTTTTTGTTGTTTCTCAATCTATGATTAAGTGGAAGCCATTACCAATGCTTAACAAAACAAGTTTTATTCGTCATTCGCTTAGATGGTGTTCCATTGTTACAGGGTAGACATGTTAAATATCTTTGACCACTCTAGCCAGATAAATAACTACAGGTAAAGAAATCTTTCACTGTCATCAGCAATATAGCCCATATCCAAAACAATGTATTCAAAGCAACGTCAGGCATAATGACCTTTTCATCGCACATTTCTGTTAACTCATCCATAAGGGCCTTAAGAACACATCTATGTCTTTTCTAGGAGCATTTGGATCAAGTATCAACAATGTTAACATCTTGTATGGGTCCTTGATGCATAACCACGATGGTAAATTATAAGTAGTCATAACCATCGTCCACATACTATACGAGAGACTTATATTTCTAGACAGGTTGAACCCATCAGCAACTAACTATAATCGCACATTTCTCGGTTCATGTGCAAAGTCCAGGTGCCACACTATCTCTTTAGCAATGTGACAAGAAGCATACAAATGCTTCAATTAATCCTTTAAAGGGAAATAACGATGTACTTTCTACCGAACTTTCTTTCCCTTTTACTCTTCCATTGACTTGTATTACAGACTGGACATGACTGCAGATTTGTATTCTCCTTCCAAAATAAAGCACAATCATACTTACATATATGAACTGTTTCATAGCTTAATCTTAATTTACTCAGTAGTTTCTTTAATTCATAATAAGAAGTAGGTAATTTATTTCCATCTGAGAAAGCATCTTTCAAAAGCTTGAACATTGCATCCATACACTTATTTGGCCACTTATATAATACCTTTAAGTACATAAGTTTTGCTAAGAAATTCAATGATGAATACTTAGTGCAACCCAGATACAATCCTGCTTGTAGCTTGGTTAAGAGATCCTTGAATTCATCATACTGCCTATCCTCTATACCCACTTCTATCTCACTTAACATATCATCATTATCATCAATCCTAGCAATATCATTTATTATTGCAAACATCTCATTAACCGGTTCACTAACAATTGAATCAGTACTTGAAATCGGTTCAACTTATTTATAATGAATCCATTTATTATATGTTGTATCAAAGCCAAATTGATGTATATACACCTTCACTGTTTCTACTAGCATCATCTTATGATTTCTACACCTAGTGTAATGACAACTGATATGCCCGATGGAATTTGTATAGTTCTTTACGATCTTGATGAAAGAAGACAACCTATCCCAAAACTCATCAAACAATCGATTCTTCATATATATCCAATTCTTATCCATTGGCATTTCAACTATAGACACAATAATACACAATTATTATATAATGTATGTATGCATATGTAATTCTGCATACCACTTTTACTTCAAACCTACAGGGTAAGGTCCTATCCCATTTAATATTGTAATCTACACATTGTGTCACTCATCCTATAGTGCCTTTTTTCAATAAAAATTTCGATAACATCTCCGTTTAGTTCTCCTAAGTGTGCTATTATATGCACACCTAAAGAACAAAGAAAGACATATCTAAACATCTACCAAAAGTGCAAGTAAAATATAATGACAAACACAGAAAATATAATATTAAACTATCCAAACGGGACAATTCAAGCATTGGCTCCTATGTATCAATTCTCGAATAGGTCTAAAGGTAATTCATGAATGTACATGCAAAATGCAAATCAACAAGTTGTACTCACATATAAAATTTTTATTTTTATTTTTTTTGTAACTATACAGTTATAAATCACAACATAGTAAACAAAAAACAATATGGTTAATATTATGTGAATTTATGATGTTTTATGAAAACTGATTAAATTTATTTTAATTCTAACTAAATTTTTAGTTTAATACTTTTTTTTCTTTTAACATGATTCATTATTTTTAATGATTTTTTTATTTCATTATCAATTTTTTTAAATCATATTAATCATTATTAAAATTTTTTTTATAATATTTATTTAATAATTTCATAGACTTACTTTTTTAGATTATATCAATTTATTTATTTATTTTTAATAAATCATATTTATTATTTTTAATTCAATTATATAATATAATAATTTAGTATTTTTTATAATTGTTCATATGTTTATTTTTTTAAATATTTACATAATCAATATTATAGTATGATATATATCATTCTTTTATTTGCACTTTACACATAAATATCATTTTATTTAAAATTTCAATATTTTTTTTATAATTATTATTATTTTTCATTATATTATTGTTTTTAACTTATTATCAATTTTTATCATTTATCCATAAATTTAATTTTTAATTTTACTAATAAAGTTTCAAAATATTTTGTTTAATGAAATTGTAATTTTTATCCATTTTATCTAACCGAATTTAATCATCAATTTAAGAAATTAATTTTTCAATATATATTTTTAAAAACAATTTAATCAATTAATATACACGAATTTAACAATTATAAACAACCATACCAAAACTTTTTCTAAAAAAACACTACAACAAAAACACCATCACAATATAGATATCAATATCAACATATCTAAACATAACAAATAATTCAACATCCACATACACACATACACATAATTTCGTTAAACAACATAAACAAATAACTTATAAAAATCCAAACTCGTAAACAACAGGGGTCACAAAACGACAGTGAATGGAGGTAGAGGATGTGGGACCTAGGCAACACCAATTGGGGCAGAGGAGGTGGCTGCAACAATTATAGGAGGCAAAAATTATAGAGGGCGATAGTTGTAGGGGGCGGCGATAGTCCGAGGCTGTTTTGTGGTCTGAAAATGGAAAGAGGACAACATAAGGGAGAGAAGGCGGCGAGAGGGAGAAAGAATGGTGTGAGAGAACCAGAGAAAATAAGAAAGAAGGCTCGGGCTGTAATTTTTATACATAGTTTTGCAATGATATAAAGTAAAATGACGTCATAAATATTGACCAAAACGATGTCGTTTTATCACAGTCAGTAAATGTATTGTGTGAATATTCCATGAATGATCTGGAAAAATTACCAAAATTTTTTTTGTGATGACTTTTTTAATATGTTGTCACAAATACTATAGAAAAACCGCCAATTTATCCACCATTTTTTTGGTCAAAATTTAAATTTCAAATTTATTTATGACAACATGTTTTCTCCAATAATAAAGTAATAAATGGCAAAGGTTGGTTGATGATAGTTGTAACTATTTAATATTTATGTCGTCGCAAATAAGCTCCATCTTTTCATCAAAATTTAGATTTCAAACTTTTTTGTGATGACATGTTGTTACAAATACTACAACATAAAATGATAACAGTTGGTTGAAGCCAGCTATAATTGTTTAGTATTTGCAACGATATATCGTCACAAAAAAAGGCAAAAATTCCACCATTTCTTTATCAAATTTTAAATTTCAAATTTTTAAGTCGTCTAAAAAAAACCACTTGATAAATGTCATTAAATATTTGATGATAGCTGTAATTAACCTATATTTTGCAATGACATGTCATCATAAATAACTGTAAATTGGTGGGAAAAACTTTCGTGCTAAGAATTTTTTAACGATAAACTTTATTTGAAATGACATGTCATCATAACTTATGTCTATACATATTTGCAACAACATGTCATCACAAATAAGTAAGCTAATGCGATGCGATGACATGTCATTTAAAAAAAAACTTTTATTTGTGTCAACACGTCGTCACCATAAACAGTATTAGTGACAATAATAATCGTTGCTAATAATGTCATCGTTAAGACCATTTTTTGTAATAGTGAATTTTGATGTAATATTTGCAACATATCCTTCTTTTTCAGCCTTTAGTAGATATTTTTAGATCGTCACACACCTTATTTGCTTTAAAGCTCAAAATTTTAGCAATTTAAACCATTGTAAAAAGGTTTGTTTCCTCGTTTTCTATTCACTAGGGATGCATTTCTTATCCTTATTGATGACTAGGAAGGCTACATAAATCATAACTTTCCATAAAACCACTATTAGCATGGCATTGTATGGAACCATAATCTTAATACAAAATTGATATCATATCTTGTTAAGTCACATAAGATTACAACATATCATTCATTTAAGTTGTGTCGTCAAAACATCACCATGATTGTCGACAGCGATTTATCATTTTCGATGTACAATATGCCATATGTACCTTACACATGGTAGCATGCAATCTTCTAAAGCAAGATACATTAGTTTGGTCTATTAGGAGTGCCTTAGCACTTGAATACACACGTTCGATAAATGAGGTGGCATTCATACTACTCTGAGGGTAAAAGTAAACGAGCATTGGGGTGCATGTTGGAAAAAACAAAAAATATATATAGCAGAATTATAAAAAAAATTTCAGAGATTGTTAGAACTCATGTTGCCATATATGATAAATTATCAACAATTAAATATACCTTTTAAAGAAAACACCAGGATACCGGAGTGAACATCAGAAGCTTAGGAGGACAACACCAGGAAGGGCTTCAACTAACTAGCATTCTCCAATTCCAAGACGGTTGAGTGTATGGGCACCCATTTCCTTGATTGGTATTCTATGTAGTTGTCTCCTTCCAACCACCCAGATCTCTTCAAGAACTTATTACTATAATGATTTGTGCAATAATAATCATACTCACCTAAGAGTCTATAGTCTAAAGAGAATAGGAGTAGAATTACTCCTATTTATAATATTACATGAGGTGACTTTTTGAATTTTGAATTGGACCAAGAAAAGATTTTCTCTGACCAATTTTTTCTCCAAAAAACCAACTCTACCAACGGGGAAAACCCCTAAAGAAATTAGACTACTAAGAGGTGAGGAGTATTCAAAATTTAAATAAGATTCAAACTTGAATTTTCTATTCTTCACTAACCTCAAAACTGATTCCCCTTTAGGCCAACTCCTTGATTAGAATCAAGTATGATTCAAATAAGATTTTTTCTTCTCCCTTATCCATAAGAAAACTAAATTTCTCCCTAGGATTATCCTTAAAGAATTCGGCTACCCATAGGGCTTGTGATTCAAAATTTGATTCAAATTTCAAAATCTACAAATCTTTGAATTTTATCAACATAGCTAATTTTCCCCAACTCCAATTAACATTCAAATAAAATCATGGCAACTTTATTTGAAGTTCGAATAATTGTGTAATCTCTTATCCAAAACAAAATTGAAATTCAAATAGGAAAAATCTTGTCTTTCACCCTTATTCATTATGGATGCCTCCCTTAGATGGTGCAAGGATAAGATTTTGTTCAATTCAATTTCAAATAGGATAATCTTTTAAATTTCAAATATTTATTTTAAGATAAGATTTGCAAAATTCAAATTAATCAAATATTTGAATTTCAAATTCAAACATAATTAATTTAAACTTTAAATCTTATCATCCAAAAATATATATTAATTAAATAATTATCCCATTCATTGAATAATACAAAATTAAATTTTACCCCTCCAACACACAAAGAAAAAGGCCTACACCCTTGTGGAGGGTGATTTGGATTGTTCTCATCACTAAATGCAAAACAAACAAGTTATGTAAGAATACCCGATCAACTACCATCTTTAAGGAACTATAAGAGTTAGCAGAGGAACTGATTAGACATACATAATCGAGCTCCCGTGAATCCATGCAATCATTGTTCTATACCAAACAACTTAATTACATGATCACTAATTTCAAGATCATTTTACTATAAATCTGAAATTGAACTCTCAATTATACTACAAATTATGCAAGCCTCAGAAAGGACAATATCCAATAACCTTGTCATTACTGCAAAGCCCTTATATAATATCCATGATCAACCTAGGTCAAAGTCCATTCAACATTTTGATCACGCTATCTTAAATATCTATTATACACCTAATAAGAGAATGATTATCCACCATATATATTGTGATAACTGGGAATTTTTAGATTCTCGAAGTAAATTAAAATTGTATGTATATAACAATCTTAATATATAAAATATGAAAAAGTTGTATTTTAATACTGTTGAGAATACTGTGAAAATGTTTTAACAGTGTTAAATAGTGTGAGTTCGGAGATGGAAAATCTTCCCGAATGGAATCGGGTGAGACGGCTCGAAAACGAAGCCAAAAACCTTGGAGAGTGCACCAAAGTGCAGTAAAAGATTAAAAATTACGGTAATGAATTCTGGTCAAATAGAAGCAAAATAAGGTAGACCGATCGCACCGGAGGCCCGCCTACGTGGTTTCGGTGAAATTCCGTTTGGTTTGACTTTCAGTCAAACTTTGACCATGAATTAATTTACGAATTAATATGTGAATTAATTAGATTAGGTCAAATGTGACATCATAATTATGATGTCATTAATGAAAATTAAAACTTGTAAAGTAAGTACGGTGATTTGTATGGCTAGGATTTAATGCTTTTTGGATCAATGGTCAAGATCAAGCCAAAATGGCTTGGAAAAAAATTTGGAAAATGGGAAATAGGAGGCTCGGCCATGTGGAGAAAAATTCAGCCAAAATTTTTATTTTTGGCCCAAAAAGTTAGCAAAAAAGTCCCTAGACAATTTTCTAATTGTTGGAAAAATTTGCACAAAGGTCTTCCATTTTTGTCTATAAATAGGTGATGAAAAATCACTTGAAAAATTAGAAAAACTAAGCCAAACTCTTGCTCCCCAAAACCGTGAGTTTTCTTCCTCCTTTAAACTAAAATTTGTTCAAAGTTTCACATCAAATTAGCCTCTAAAATCACATTAAGGATCAAGAAGATAAATTGATAAGATGAGCCTTCAAATTGAAGCAAATTTTAGTGATTTTCTTTGAAAAATCCGTGGCCTCCTTAGTGTTGAAAAATGATAAAAGGTTTGATGATTGGTTTGGTGTTTATGTTCATCTACTGATATGTTAATTTAAGCATGAATTGGAATTTAGAAACAAGCAAAATTCAATGCATGTTCCTTAAGAATTCGTGGGCCTTGGGTATGGAAAATGAGAAAAATGTTGTGATATAAATGGTGAAAAAGGTTGATAAAGCACCATAGGAATAGAATGAAAATTTTCTTATGGTTTGAGCATGAAAACCATGGCTTATGGCTAGGTTTAAGTGAAAATTTTCTTAGGTTTTTAATGATTGAAATGTGCCTTTGAAACCTTAAGAATGGAATGTGATAATTGAACATTATGATGAAAATGTTTGGTGTTGTTTTCAAAGAGGAAGCCGTGGCATTGATTGAAGAAAAATAAATGAATTAGTGTTGTAAATGATTGATGGCTAATGTGGAAAATTTTTATACAAAGTTTGGTAATTTTGTATAAAATAGGCCTCTGATATAGTACGTGACAAGTACAAAGGTTCTGAGGCATACCTAATGCTGGAGAAACCTAAAAATACATGCAGAAATGCCATCGAAATTTCTAAAATGGCATAAGGGTATTTCGGGAAACGAGGGGTTAAAGTTTAGACTCGAAAATAAAACCGAGAACCTTAGGTATGTTGGAATAGACAACGGAAAATGAAACTCAAAAAGGATTGATACAATGATCCTTAATGTCTAAAATACCGAAAACGAGAAAAATTCACGTTAGGGGTATTTTAGGAAACAAGGGAAAATAATTAAGGACAGGATAGAAAACCCGAGCCCCTTAGGAACTAAGGCTCAGGAACGAGATTAGAAATATTTCAGGAGCAGTGACATACCCATTTGAGACTTTGAAACGCTTAAAAAACCAGAAACAACCCTAGGTGACAGATGAATAGTATCTGAGGGTCGGGTGATGAATAGTATCTGAGAGTTGGGTGATGAATAGTTATTGGTTCTGCAGCAAATAATGCTGTACAAATACATCGACGCCTAAGAAATATTATTTTATAATATTTAGGCTTAGAAAATCCCAGAAAAATAATAGAACGGAATTGTTACGGTCCCGAAACCCGTTTGGGGTAAAATGGTCATTTTGACCAAAAGTTTCCAAAAAGCTTGGAAAAGGCCACTAAGGATTTAGAATAATTTAAATAAGATTTAAGGTAAAAAAATCCAAATTTTTGAAGTACACGGGCGTGTATTTTGAAAACACGGTCGTGTAATGAAGAAATTGAAAAATAGATAAGTACACGGGCTTGAACATAGGCGTGTACCAAGCTGTGTATTGCTACACGGCTAGATAGTGAATTACACGGCTGTGTAGCATAAACTTGAGAGGTACATAGGCTTGGACACGGGCGTGTTACAAGCCGTGTACCACATAGAAAAATGAAACATGTTGTATAATTTATAACAAAATAAATATATTCAAAGTGATAATTAATAGTGGGTATTAACAGATAATACTCTGTTTGTAAGAACCCAAACTAGAGAAAATATCAAAACTACAGAGGACTTCCGGGAGTGGATGTGGCGGCCCGCCCCGCTGTAGAGACTCTACATGGCTATTACGGCCAACTCTGTAGTTAACCGCAATAGTCTGCAGGCCTCTAGAGTCGCCGGCAATCATACTGAACTGAAAAACTTGCTTGTTAATTTGCAGAATAAATTTTTTTTCTTTAAATTCATAAACTGTTCGAGAATGTGATAAGGAAATCATGTTAACAAAATAACATGCACATGAATCATGATTCCCCTATCACATAATCTTAACTTGAAATCTTGTTCTTGAATTACATGGTTTAAATTTCAAAATCTGTACAACGAAAGACTTAAGGGTGACCAAATCCCTCGCCCAATCCTCCTCGGCGTGCATCTTCCCTGTTCGTCGTCCACCGTATACTACTGCTGAACAGGTCTCTTACCTGCAACATGTGAACAAACTGATGAGCTATGAGCTCAGCAAGTTCAAACATAAAAAAATAAAACATGACATGCTGTACTCCTGTGCTCATGCATGAAACTGGACTCTATAAACATGCTCGTGGCAGAAAGGTTAGTCTTAGGACATTATCTATTATTTTAGTTCTGGTTTTGGGCCCCTGATTGGACGTACCGACATGTTAGCACAACTGGGAGCGGTACTTTAGTGCTGACCTCCTCAATCTTAACTGATGATAAACATGAAAATATCCCCGTGGATCGAGAGGTCGATACGCCAATAACTGGTTTAATTACCATCTTGTTGGTGTTCCAACTGGGTAGCATACTGATTGCCCCCACTGTCGGAACCTGTTACATGATTTACTGGGGTGTGAGTTATATTAATATACTAGGGTGCCTTGTGCACCTACCTGTTTTCGTGCTCTGGTACCTGTCTGATATGTGTACTGAAACATGCAACTCTACATGCATGACATGAACTGACATGAGCTAACATGAACTGACATAGATATCGTGATGCAGACAATCAATGTCTAACATATACGTCATACAACCTATATAACATCATAATATAACAAGCTTGTCCACGTTGCAGTCAGGACAATGCTTGAACTTACAGAAAATCCGCTAACGTAAGCTTCTGCTGCTCTGGGACTACTGATTCGAGGTCTCTGGCTTGAACTCCTATAAAATGAATAATCATTGATTATTTCCATTGTTCATCTTATACTAAAAATATAGAAAAACATGTAATTTCTATTTCCAGGCTCTTTTTTTTTTTTTTTACTCCTTGGCTTTGGACACGCCCTCCTACACGGCCGTGTCTCTGGCCGTGTACCTCTCTGGACTTACATGCCTGGTCATGTACTTCGTGGAACATGACCATGTATACATACACGAGTGGATACAAGGCCGTGTACTCCTCTGGACTCTTACACGGTTACTTACATGGTCGTGTTTCTGGCCGTGTTCTCCTACTGTCTAACATGGTCTGCTACACGCCTTTCCCTTGACCGTGTGCCCCTTGACACGGCCCGATACACGACTGTGTTCTTGGTCGTGTACCTCTCGGGTCTGAATTTTCTTGCAACACGGTCGTGTGTATGGGCATGTTCGGGGCCGTGTACTGAACACGCCCTTGTACACGCCCGTGTTCATACCAGAATCAAGATTCTGGGTCCGAACTACTCTGCTCTGCTCTGCTCTGAATTTTCTTGCAACACGGTCGTGTGTATGGCTTCTACTTCTTACACTCGAAATCGATCTCCATAAGATCGTTTCAAGGTATCTACTACATTTTTACTATCACCAATCCATGATTTCATAAGCAAAAATTCCACATTTTGCTCATTTACACCTCTTGACTCAACTTTTGAAAAATCTGCATTTTTGTGAAGAAAACTCACTAAACTTGGCTTTCTAAACCATCAACTCATGGATTCGTGTTTGAAAACATCTAGACTCGAACCATGTTTTGATTTTAACCGAAAACCTCAACATGATTCACTCACATTCTCTTTTTTTTTTTTTTTTCACTTAAAACCCTAGAGTTTCCCCCCCCCCCCCCCCCCCCCCCCCCCCCCCGAAAAATGTGAGAAACGAGGGTTTACCTTACTTTGAATCTTGAAAGCTTCTTGCTGCTGATTCATGATCCAAACTCGATCGATCTGTTGTTGGAACAAGAAAATCCGAACTTTCTTTGGATTTCCCTTTCTTCTCTCCTCCTTTTTCTCGGTCACTTTCTCTCTTTCTTTCTTTCTCTTTCTTTCTTTCTTTCTCTCTCGTCTGCCTCTCTTTGCAGCTAAGGCAAAAGTGAATTAATTCACTTTTGCTGCCGTGGGATTTGAGACCCCTAACTCACACACGTGCCTCTCCTTCTCTCATTTGCTTTCATTCTTTTTTTTTTTTTTGAAAATGCTAGGGCTTGTTTGGCTATTTCTTGGCCATTGATCAATGTGGCTCACTTGTGTGCCATTGATCTCTGAATATGTATTTTTCACAAACTTTTCTATTAAATTTTAAAATATCTTAATTTGAATTAATGCTTAGCTTTTAACTATTTTCATTAATTCATTATCAAATTTTGATTAAAACTTAACTAATCACAATTTTCATCTGCTCTGTATTTTGTAACCTGTCTCACTATAATTGCACATTTATTTACATATTTTGTACAAAATTTTCCGAGGGTATCGATTTCTCAGTTATCACATTCACCCCTCCTTATAAGATTTTCGTCATCAAAAATTTAGAACAAGTGAGGGTATGAAAGTCTCATCTCATCTTCTTTCTCCCACGTAGCCTCTTCAATGTTGTGATTTCTCCACAATACTTTGACTAGTGGGATGGTCTTGTTTCTCAGCACCTTTTCTTCTCTAGTCAGTATCTGAACAGGTTGTTCTTCATAAGTCAAATCCTCTTGGACTTGGACTGGTTCATGTTGTAGCACATGAGATGGATCTGACATGTACTTTCTGAGCATAGAGACATGGAATACGTTGTGTACTGCTGACAACTCAGGAGGTAATGCCAACTTATAGGCAACCTTCCCAATGCGTTTGATAATCTCATAAGGTCTAATGTACCTTGGACTCAGTTTTCCCTTCTTACCAAATCGCATGATCCCCTTCATGGGTGACACTTTCAGAAAAACGAAGTCCCCTTCCTTGAATTCTAGGGATCTCCGTCTTCTGTCTGCATAGCTCTTCTGTTTGCTCTGAGCATTCTTTATCCTTTGCTGGATCTTGGCAACTGCATCGCAAGTTTCCTGCATGAAATCTGTTTTATACAGTTGTTTTTCCTTCATACCATACCAGTGGATGGATGATCTGCACTTTCTTCCACACAGGGCCTCATACGGTGCCATCTTGATGGAAGCTTGGTAACTGTTGTTATATGAGAATTCCACTAGTGGCAGCTTCTCATTCCAAGCTCATGGAAAATCCATGACACATGCTCGGAGCATATCCTCTAAAATCTGGATAGTCCATTCTGATTGTCCGTCTGTCTGAGGATGGAAGGCTATACTGAACCTCAGTTCTGTGCCCATGGCTCTATGCACACACTCCCAAAAGTTTGAAGTGAATCGTGCATCTCTGTCAGTTACTATGGACTTTGGCACTCCATGTAACCTGACAACATGATCTACATAAATGTGTGCCAGCTTCTCCAATGAGTAAGTGATCTTTATTGGTATGAATCTGCCTATCTTTGTCAATCTGTCCACGATTACCCAAATGGCATCGTGTCCTCCTCTTGTTTTGGGTAGTCCTACCATAAAATCCATGGTAACATCCTCCCAGTTCCATTCTGGAATCTCTAGAGGTTCAAACTTTCCTCCAGGATGCTGATGCTCAGCCTTAACTCTCTGGCAAGTAAGACACTTACTGAAAAATCTTGCAATGTCTCCTTTCATCCCTTTCCACCACAACTGTAGTTTCAAGTCTTGGTACATCTTGGTGGCTCCGGGATAGACTGAATATGGCATCTAATGAGCTTCTGACATGATTTGCCTTCGTAGTTCTTCATCTGCTGGAACATGAATTCTCCCCTGATACATGATTAATCCATCTGTGGACATTTCTTCTTGGGAGTCTGTCAGACTTGAATCTTGCTTCTGAGCTTCCTTGATATCATCAAACAATGATTACTTTAACTGCAGTGCTGACAATTTTCCTGATATCAGCTCCAGCTCGAGTGAATGAATCTCTTGCTGCAATGGTCTTGACAACTTGTCAATAGACAACTGCTGCGAAACTGTCGCTTTTCTGCTTAAAGCGTCTGCTACTGGGTTGGCTTTTCCTGGATGATAAAGGATCTCATAGTCATAAATCCTTCACCAACTCTAACCATCTTCTTTGCCTCATGTTTAACTCTTTCTGTGTGAAGAAGTATTTTAAACTCTGATGATCTGTGTAAATCTGACACTGTGCTCCATACAGATAGTGTCGCCAAATTTTGAGTGCGAACACTACTGCAGCGAGTTCTAGGTATGGGTGGGATAATTCTTCTCGTGTTCTTTCAATTGACATGAAGCATATGTAATCACTCTGCCTTCTTGCATCAATACTGCTCCCAAACCCACTTTTGAAGCATCACTATAGATTTCATACTTTTCCCCCTCAGTAAGGAGTGTGAGGATCGGCACACTTGTCAGCCGTCTTTTTAGCTCTTAGAAGCTTGTTTCACACTCATCTGTCCATATATACTTCTTTTCCTTGCGTGTGAGGGTGGTAAGAGGTGCTGCCAATCTTGCAAATCCCTCCACAAATCTCCTGTAATAGCCAGCTAACCCTAAGAAACTGCGTATCTCTGTCACGCTCTTAGGTGTAGGCCATTAGTTGATTGCTTCCATCTTGACTGGATCTACTGCAATTCCCTCCTTGGATATGACATGACCAAGGAAATGTACTTTGTCTAGCCAGAACTCGCATTTTGAGAATTTGGCATAGAGTTGATGCTCTCTCAGCTTCTGAAAAACAACTCTCAACTGGGCTTCATGCTCTGTGTGAGTCTTTGAATATACAAGGATGTCATCGACGAACACAATGACAAACTTGTCAAGATACGCCTTGAAGACTCTGTTCATCAGGTTCATGAAAGCGGCTGGTGCGTTCATTAACCCAAACGGCATTACTAGGAACTCATAATGCCCACAACGAGTTCTGAAAGCTGTCTTGGGAACATCGCTTTCCTTGATTCTCAGCTGATGGTATCCTGATCTCAAATCAATCTTTGAGAACACTGCTGTACCCTTGAGCTGATCGAACAGATCATCAATCCTAGGTAATGGATACCTATTCTTGACGGTAACCTTGTTCAATTCTCTGTAATCTATGCACATGTGGAACGTCCCGTCTTTCTTCTTGACAAACAATACGAGAGTACCCCATGGGGCATAGCTCGGTCTGATGAATCCCTTGTCAAGCAGATCTTTCAGCTGCACTTATAACTATTTTAACTCCACTGGTGCCATGCGGTACGGCACCTTAGAGATCGGTGCTGTTCCAGGTACGAGCTCTATCTCAAATGAGATTTCTCGTTCTGGAGGTAGTCCTGGTAGTTCCTCGGGAAAGACTTTGAGAAATTCTCTGACAACAGAAATATCTTCTGGCTGTAACTTCTTCTCTTCTACTGTATCTGTGACATAAGCTAAATATCCAGTACAACCACTGGCTATTAGCTTCTTGGCTTTCATTGAACTGATCATCATCTTGCTTGATCTTCTGGAAGAATCGACATATTCGAAGCATTCTTCATCTTCTGGCTTGAACACTATTCTTCTATTTCTGCAATCTATCGTAGCTTGATATTTTCCTAGGAAATCCATTCCTAAGATTACATCATAGTCTACGACCCTCATCATGATCAACTGTGCATACAGCTCTCTATTTGCCACGATTACTGGTACATGAGGTAACCAGTATTCTGACAACATGATTTCTCCTGATGGGAGAGTAGTTCTAAAAGTTCTTCCTATATGATCTCTAGGGTATTCTAACTTATCAGCAAATGCATATGATATGAAAGAATGGGTGGCCCCAGAGTCAAATAGAACAGATGCCAAGTGGTTAGCGACAAAAATCTGACCTGTCACCACGTTAGACGTCCCTGCCTTTGCCTCTTCTCTGGTGTAGGCCATCACCCTAGTATCTGCCTGTGGAGCTCTTTCTTGCACTACTGGATGCACTTCTGATGGACTTTCATAGCTCAGTCTGAGTGCATGTACTTGTGACTGCTGTAGACGTGAAGAGTTTGCTCCTGATACTGACTGGCGGTTCATGGGGCAATTCTTGATGAAATGGCCTTCTTTTCCACGCTGAAAACAGGCAGTCGTGCCAGCTTTGCATTGACCCACATGTTTCCTCCCATAATTTGAATGGGTGGGGTTACTTGGAACTGTGGTGGTGTTAGTCCTCTTTGACTGACTTCTGTTGTCCTGACTCTGAGTTCCTTGAAAATTCCCCTTTCTCTTCTGTTGGGAATGAGGGCCTGGATGACTGGACTGCTCTGGTCTTGTACTCTGACTGCCCTTGTTGTGCTGTCCAGGTTGAGAGGCCTTAGCTAAGATCTTTTCTTTCTTCTTGACTTCCCAGACCTTTTCCTTTTCCTCTTTCTGTCGGGCTAGAGGGTACTCTACCCTCAAAGCATGACTAACGCAGTCGGCTACTGAAACTGGCGGAAATGGGCCAACGTCAATCAAAGCAGAGATCTCAGGCCTGAACATGCCTATCATCTTCTGTATCGTCTCCCTCTCCGTAGGTACCACATACTCACATCGGCGGGAGAGCTGCTCAAATCTCCTGCAAACCTCACTGACTGACATGTCCCCCTACTGTAACTCTGAGAATTCTTTCTGCTGGGGTCGGAGTGATGCAGGATCATAATATTTTTGGTTGAACTCCTCCAGAAACTCTGGCCATGACATTGTGGTCATGTCCCTCCTCATGCGGACTGCGTCCCACCAAAATCTTGCATCCTTCCTTAGAACAAAGGATGCGCACAAGACTTTCTCTTCATCTGTAAGTCTCATAAACTCCATAATCATCTGTATTGAGGAAAGCCAATCCTCTGCTTCTAGGGGATTTGTTGAACCCTCAAATTCCGAAGGTCTCATCTTCCGAAATCTCTCATATAGTGGCTCTGGGTTCACCTTGACCGATGGTTCTTGAACCACTTCTGGTGCCGCTAGTGGCACTACTCGTTCTGCTTCTGTTACTGGTTGTGCAGGAGTCCCTACTGATCCCTGCCCCTGTTCTAACTGTTCTAGTCTCTGTCTCAACTCTACATTTTCTCTCATTTGATTTTCTAGAAGAGCTTGCATCTCTTCTAATCGCTGAGTTAGAGATGGGCGTCCCCTTCTCCTTCTTTGGCCTTGGCCTTGATTTTCCATCGTGCTACTTTATATCCTATAATCACATGATAAACTTATATTAGATCCTATATAAAAAGGATCCACATCATTTCTTGCATTATCATAACATCATATACTTACTACAAAGTATAGGTCTCTACAAACCTTAACTTTCATGCATAACTAGCAGCTTATATTAACATAAACCTAACTTACTTGGATCGGCGAACAGGACATGCACGGAGTCAGGCGGGATATGGTCAACCAACTTTTCTGATAACACCAACTCTGACTACAGTAAGTATTCTAAACTAGACCCATTTTTAAAACTTGGGCTCTGATACCAAATGTGTCTACGTTTGGTATCCTAAACTGAACCCATTGTAAAAACTTCACTCTGATACCACCTGTGGCGGCCCGCCCTGCTGTAGAGGCTCTACATGGCTATTACGGCCAACTCTGTAGTTAACCGCAATAGTCTTCAGGCCTCTAGAGTCGCCAGCAATCATGTTAAACTAAAAAACTTGCTTGCTAATTTGCGGAATAAATTTTTTTTTCTTTAAATTCATAAATTGTTCGAGAATGTGATAAGGAAATCATATTAACAAAATAATATACACATGAATCATGATTCCCCTATCACATAATCTTAACTTGAAATCTTGTTCTTGAACTACATGGTTTAAATTTCAAAATCTGTACAGCAGAAGACTTAAGGGTGACAAAATCCCTCGCCTAATCCTCCCCGGCATGCATCATTCCTATTCGTCGTCCACCGTATACTACTGGTGAACAGGTCTCGTACCTGCAACATGTAAACAAACTGATGAGCTATGGGCTCAGTAAGTTCAAATATAAAAACATAAAACATGACATGTTGTACTGCTGTGCTCATGCATGAAACTGGACTCTGTAAACATGCTCGTGGCTGAAAGGTTAGTCTTAAGATATTATTTGTTATTTTAGTTCTGGTTTTGGGCCCCTGATTGGTCATACCGACATGTTAGCACAACTGGGAGCGGTACTTTAGTGCTGACTTCCTCAGTCTTAACTGATGCTAAACATGAAAACCTCCCCATGGATCGAGAGGCCGATACGCCAATAACTGGTTTAATTACCATCTTGCTGGTGTTCCAACTGGGTAGCATACTGATTGCCCCCACAGTCGGAACCTGTTACATGATTTACTGGGGTGTGAGTTATATTAACATACTAGGGTGCCTTGTACACCTACCTGTTTTCGTGTTCTGGTACCTGTCTGACTTGTGTACTGAAACATACAACTCTACATGCATGACATAAACTGACATGAGCTAACATGAACTGACATAGATATCGTGATGCAGACAATCAATGTCTAACATACATGTCATACAACCTACATAACATCAGAATATAACCAGTTTGTCCACATTGCAGTCAGGACAATGCTTGAACTTATAGAAAATCCGCTAACATAAGCTTCTGCTGCTCTGGGACTGCTAATTCGGGGTCTCTGGCTTGAACTCCTATAAAAGGAATAATCACTGATTAATTCTATTGTTCATCTTATACTGGAAATATGGAAAAACATATAATTTCTATTTCCAGACTCTTTTTTTTTTTATTTTTATTTTTTTTACTCCTTGGCTTCGGACACGCCCTCCTACACGGCCGTGTCTCTGGCCGTGTACCTCTCTGGACTTACACGCCTGGCCGTGTACTTCGTGGAACATGGCCGTGTATACTTATACGGGTGGATACACGGCCGTGTACTTCTCTGGACTCTTACACGGTTACTTACATGACCGTGTTTCTGGCCGTGTTTTCCTACTGTCTAACATGGTCTGCTACACGCCTTTTCCTTGACCGTGTGCCCCTTGACACGGCCCGATACACGGCCGTGTTCTTGGCCGTGTACCACTCGGGTCTGAATTTTCTTGCAACATGATTGTGTGTATGGGCATGTTCGGGGCCGTGTACTGAACATGCCCTTGTACATGCCCGTGTTCATACCAGAATCAAGATTCTGGGTCCGAACTACTCTGCTCTGATTTTATAAGGCTTTTATGGCCTTTGTTCTACTTCTTACACTCGAAATCGATTTCCATAAGATCATTTCAAGGTATCTACTACATTTCTACTATCACCAATCCATGATTTCATGAGCAAAAATTCCACATTTTGCTCATTTACACCTCTTGACTCAACTTTTGAAAAATCTGTATTTTTGTGAAGAAAACTCACTAAACTTGGTTTTCTAAACCATCAACTCATGGATTCGTGTTTGAAAACATCTAGACTCGAACCATGTTTCGATTTTAACCGAAAACCTCAACATGATTCACTTACATTCTCTTTTTTTTTTTTTACTTAAAACCCTAGAGTTTCCCCCCCGAAAAATGTGAGAAACGAGGGTTTACCTTGCTTTGAATCTTGAGAGCTTCTTGCTACTGATTCGTGACTGAAACTCGATCGATCTATTGCTGGAACAAGAAAATCCGAACTTTCTTTGGATTTCCCTTTCTTCTCTCCTCTTTTTTCTCGGTCACTTTCTCTCTTTCTTTCTTTCTTTCTTTCTCTTTCTTTCCTTCTTTTTCTCTCGTTTGCCTCTCTTTGCAGCTAAGGCAAAAGTGAATTAATTCACTTTTGTTACCGTGGGATTTGAGACCCCCACCTCACACACGTGCCTCTCCTTCTCTCATTTGCTTTCATTCTTTTTTTTTTTTTTTTGAAAATGCTAGGGCTTGTTTGGCTATTTCTTGGCCATTGATCAATGTGGCTCACTTGTGTGCCATTGATCTCTGAATATGTATTTTTCATATACTTTTCTATTAAATTTTAAAACATCTTAATTTGAATTAATGCTTAGCTTTTAACTATTTTCATTAATTCATTATCAAATTTTGATTAAAACTTAATTAATCAAAACTTTCATCTGCTCTGTATTCTGTAATATATCTCACTATAATTGCATATTTATTTACATATTTTGTACAAAATTTTCTGAGAGTATCGATTTCTCGGTTATCACATTCACCCCTCCTTATAAGATTTTCGTCCTCGAAAATTTAGAACAAGTGAGGGTATGAAAGTCTCATCTCATCTTCTCTCTCCCACGTAGCCTCTTCAATGTTGTGATTTCTCCATAATACTTTGACTAGTGGGATGGTCTTGTTTCTCAGCACCTTTTCTTCTCTAGCCAATATCTAAACAGGCTATTCTTCATAAGTCAAATCCTCTTGGACTTGGACTGGTTCATGTTGTAGCACATGAGATGGATCTGGCATGTACTTTCTGAGCATGGAGACATGGAATACATTGTGTACTGCTGACAACTCAGGAGGGAATGCCAACTTGTAGGCAACCTTCCCAATGCGTTTGATAATCTCATAAGGTCTAATGTTCCTTGGACTCAGTTTTCCCTTCTTACCAAATCGCATGATCCCCTTCATGGGTGACACTTTCAGAAAAACGAAGTCCCCTTCCTTGAATTCTAGGGATCTCCGTCTTCTGTCTACATAGCTCTTCTATCTACTCTGAGCACTCTTTATCCTTTGCTGGATCTTGGCAACTGCATCGCAAGTTTCCTGCATGAAATCTATTTTATGCAGTTGTTTTTCCTTCAGATCATACCAGTGGATGGGTGATCTGCATTTTCTTCCATATAGGGCCTTATACAGTGCCATCTTGATGGAAGCTTGGTAACTGTTGTTATATGAGAATTCCACTAGTGGCAGCTTCTCATTCCAAGCTCCTGGAAAATCCATGACACATGCTCGGAGCATATCCTCTAAAGTCTGGATCGTCCATTCTGATTGTCCGTCTGTCTGAGGATGGAAGGCTGTACTGAACCTCAGTTCTGTGCCCATGGCTCTTTGCAAACACTCCCAAAAGTTTGAAGTGAATCGTGCATCTCTGTCAGTTACTATGGACTTTGGCACTCCATGTAACCTGACAACATGGTCTACATAAAGGTGTGCCAGTTTCTCCAATAAGTAAGTGATCTTTATTGGTATGAATCTAGCTATCTTTGTCAATTTGTCCATGATTACCCAAATGGTATCGTGTCCTCCTCTTGTTTTGGGTAGTCCTACCATAAAATCCATGGTAACATCCTCCAATTTCCATTCTGGAATCTCTAGAGGTTATAACTTTCCTCCAGGATGCTGATGCTTAGCCTTAACTCTCTAGCAAGTAAGACACTTACTGACAAATCTTGCAATGTCTCCTTTCATCCCTTTCCACCAAAACTGTAGCTTCAAGTCTTGGTACATCTTGGTGGCTCCAAGATGGACTGAATATGGCGTCTCATGAGCTTCTGACATGATTCGCCTTCGTAGTTCTTCATCTGCTGGAACATGAATTCTCCCCTGATACATGATTAATCCATCTGTGGACATCTCTTCTTGGGAGTCTGTCAGACTTGAACCTTGCTTCTAAGCTTCCTTGATATCATCAAACAATGATGACTTCAACTGCAGTGCTGACAATTTTCCTGATATCATCAGCTCCAGCTCGAGCGAATGAATCTCTTGCTGCAATGGTCTTGACAACTTGTCAATAGGTAACTGCTGCGGAACTGTCGCTTTTCTGCTTAAATTGTCTGCTACTCGGTTGGCTTTTCCTGGATGATAAAGGATCTCACAGTCATAATCCTTCACCAACTCCAACCATCTTCTTTGCCTCATGTATAACTCCTTCTGTGTGAAGAAGTATTTTAAACTCTTATGATTTGTGTAAATCTGACACTGTGCTCTATACAGATAGTGTCGCCAAATTTTGAGTGTGAACACTACTACAGCGAGTTCTAGGTCGTGGGTGGGATAATTCTTCTCGTGTTCTTTCAATTGACGTGAAGCATATGCAATCACTCTGCCTTCTTGCATCAATATTGCTCCCAAACCCACTTTTGAAGCATCACTATAGATTTCATACTTCTCCCCCTCAGTAGGGAGTGTGAGGATCGGCGCACTTGTCGGCCGTCTCTTTAGCTCTTGGAAGCTTTTTTCACACTCATCTGTCCATATATACTTCTTTTACTTGCTTGTGAGGGTAGTGAGAGGTGCTGCCAATCTTGCAAATCCCTCCACAAATCTCCTGTAATAGCCAGCTAACCCTAAGAAACTGCGTATCTCTGTCGCGCTCTTAGGTGCAGGCCGTTGGTTGATTACTTCTACCTTGACTGGATCTACTGCAATTCCGTCCTTGGATACAACATGACCGAGGAAATGTACTCTGTCTAGCCAGAACTCACATTTTGAGAATTTGGCATTGAGTTGATGCTCTCTCAGCTTCTGAAAAACAACTCTCAACTGGGCTTCATGCTGTGTGTGAGGCTTTGAATATACAAGGATGTCATCGACGAACACAATGACAAACTTGTCAAGATACTCCTTGAAGACTCTGTTCATCAGGTCCATGAAAGCGGCTGGTGCGTTCGTTAACCCAAACGGCATTACTAGGAACTCATAATCCCTATAACGAGTTCTGAAACCTGTCTTGGGAACATCGCTTTCCTTGATTTTCAACTGATGGTATCCTGATCTCAAATCAATATTTGAGAACACTGCTGCACCCTTGAGCTGATCGAACAGGTGATCATTCCTAGGTAATGGATACTTATTCTTGACTGTAACCTTGTTCAATTCTCTGTAATCTATGCACATGCAGAACGTCCCGTCTTTCTTCTTGACAAACAATACGGGAGCACCCCATGGGGTATAGCTCGGTCTGATGAATCCCTTGTCAAGCAGATCTTTCAGCTGCACTTATAACTCTTTTAACTCCACTGGTGCCATGCGGTACGGTGCCTTCGAGATCGGTGCTGTTCTAGGTATGAGCTCTATCTCAAATGAGATTTCCCGTTTTGGAGGTAGTCCTAGTAGTTTCTCGGGAAAGACTTCGAGAAATTCTCTGACAACAGGAATATCTTCTGGCTATAACTTCTTCTCTTCTGCTGTATCTATGACATAAGCTAAATATCCAGTACAACCACTAGCTATTAGCTTCTTGGCTTTCATTGAACTGATCATCATCTTGCTTGATCTTCTCGAAGAATCGACATATTCGAAGCATTCTTCATCTTCTGGCTTGAACACTATTCTTCTATTTCTACAATCTATCGTAGCTTGATATTTTCTTAGGAAATCCATTCCTACGATTACATCATAGTCTATGATCCTCATCATGATCAACTGTGCATACAGCTCTCTATTTGCCACGATTACTGGTACATGAGGTAACCAGTACTCTGACAACATGATTTCTCCTGATGGGAGAGTAGTTCTAAAAGTTCTTCCCATATGATCTCTAGGGTATTCTAACTTATCAGCAAATGCATATGATATGAAAGAATGGGTGGCCCCAGAGTCAAATAGAACAGATGCCAAGTGGTTAGCGACAAAAATCTGACCTGTCACCACGTTAGACGTCCCTGCCTCTGCCTCTTCTCTGGTGTAGGCCATCACCTTAGTATCTGCCTGTGGAGCTCTTTCTTGCACTACTGGATGCACTTCTGATGGACTTTCATAGCTCAGTCTGAGTGCATGTACTTGTGACTGCTGTGGACATGAAGAGTTTGCTCCTGATACTGACTGGCGGTTCATGGGGCAATTCTTGATGAAGTGGCCTTCTTTTCCACACTGAAAATAGGTAGTTGTGCCAGCTTTGCATTGACCCACATGTTTCCTCCCATAATTTGGATAGGTGGGGTTACTTGGAACTGTGGTGGTGTTAGTCCTCTTTGACTGAATTCTGTTGTCTTTACTCTGAGTTCCTTGAAAATTCTCCTTTTTCTTCTATTGGGACTGAGGGCCTGGATGATTGGACTGCTCTGGTCTTGTACTCTGACTGCCCTTGCTGTGCTGTCCAGGTTGAGAGGTCTTAGCCAAGATCTTTTCTTTCTTCCTGGCTTCCCAGACCTTTTCCTTTTCCTCTTTCTGTCGGGCTAGATGGTACTCTGCCCTCAAAGCACGACTAACGTAGTCGGCTACTGAAACTGGTAGAAATGGGCCAATGTCAATCAAAGCAGAGATCTCAGGCCTGAACATGCATATCATCTTCTGTATCTTCTCCCTCTCCGTAGGTACCACATACGGACATAGGCGGGAGAACTGCTCAAATCACCTGCAAACCTCACTGACTGACATGTCCCCCTGCTGTAACTCTGAGAATTCTTTCTGCTGGGGTCGGAGTGATGCAGGATCATAATATTTTTGGTTGAACTCCTCCAGAAACTCTACCCATGACATTGTGGTCACGTCCCTCCTCATGCGGACTGTGTCCCACCAAAATCTTGTATCCTTCCTTAGAACAAAGGATGCACACATGACTTTCTCTTCATCTGTGAGTCTCATAAACTCCATAATCATCTGTATTGAGGAAAGCCAATCCTCTACTTCTAGGAGATTTGTTGAACTCTCAAATTCCAGAGGCCTCATCTTCTGAAATCTCTCATATAGTGGCTCTAGGTTCACCCTGACCTGTGGTTCTTGAACCACTTCTGGTGCTGCTGGTGGCACGACTCGTTCTGCTTCTGTTGCTGGTTGTGCAGGAGTCCTTACTGATCCCTGCCCCTGTTCTAACTATTCTAGTCTCTGTCTCAACTGTGTATTTTCTCTCATTTGATTTTCTAGAAGAGCTTGCATCTCTTCTAATTGCTGAGTTAGAGATGGGCGTCCACTTCTCCTTCTTTGGCCTTGGCCTTGATTTTCCATCGTGCTACTTTATGTCCTATAATCACACGATAAACTTATATTAGATCCTGTATAAAAAGGATCCACATAATTTCTTGCATTATCATAACATCATATACTTACTACAAAGTACAGGTCACTACAGACCTTAACTTTCATGCATAATTGGCTGCTTATATTAACATAAACTTAACTTACTTGGATCGGCGAACAGGACATGCACGGAGTCAGGCGGGATATGGTCAACCGACTTTTCTGATAACACCAACTATGACTATAGTAAGTATTCTAAACTAGACCCATTTTTAAAACTTGGGCTCTGATACCAAATGTGTCTACGTTTGGTATCCTAAACTAAACCCATCGTAAAAACTTCACTCTGATACCACCTGTGGTGGCCCGCCCTGTTGTAGAGGCTCTACATGGCTATTACGACCAACTCTGTAGTTAACCGCAATAGTCTGCAGGCCTCTAGAGTCGCCGGCAATCATGCTGAACTGAAAAACTTGCTTGCTAATTTGCGGAATAAATTTTTTTTTTTAAATTCATAAACTGTTCGAGAATGTGATAAGGAAATCATGTTAACAAAATAACATGCACATAAATCATGATTCCCCTATCACATAATTTTAACTTGAAATCTTGTTCTTGAACTAAATGGTTTAAATTTCAAAATCTGTACAGCGGAAGACTTAAGGGTGACCAAATCCCTCGCCCAATCCTCCCCAGCATGCATCTTCCCTGTTCATCATCCACCGTATACTACTGGTGAACAGGTCTCTTACCTGCAACATGTGAATAAACTGATGAGCTATGGGCTCAGTAAGTTCAAACATAAAAACATAAAACATGACATGTTGTACTGCTGTGCTCATGCATGAAACTGGACTCTGTAAACATGCTCGTGGCTGAAGGGTTAGTCTTAGGACATTATCTGTTATTTTAGTTCTGGTTTTGGGCCCCTGATTGGTCGTACCGACATGTTAGCGCAACTAGGAGCAATACTTTAGTGCTCACCTCCTCAGTCTTAACTGATGCTAAACATGAAAACCTTCCCATGGATCGAGAGGCCGATACGCTAATAACTGGTTTAATTACCATCTTGCTGGTGTTCCAACTGGGTAGCATACTGATTGCCCCCACAGTCGGAACTTGTTACATGATTTACTGGGGTGTGAGTTATATTAACATACTAGAGTGCCTTGTGCACCTACCTGTTTTCGTGTTCTGGTACCTATCTGACATGTGTACTGAAACATGCAACTCTACATGCATGACATGAACTGACATTAGCTAACATGAACTGACATAGATATCGTGATGCAGACAATCAATGTCTAACATACACGTCATACAACCTACATAACATCATAATATAACAAGCTTGTCCACGTTACAGTCAGGACAATGCTTGAACTTACAGAAAATCTGCTAACGTAAGCTTATGCTGCTCTAGAACTGCTGATTCGGGGTCTCTGGTTTGAACTCCTATAAAAGGAATAATCACTGATTATTTCCATTGTTCATCTTATACTGGAAATATGGAAGAACATGTAATTTCTATTTCTAAACTCTTTTTTTTTATTTTTTTTATTTTTTACTCCTTGCCTTCAGACACGCCCTCCTGCATGGCCGTGTCTCTTGCCGTGTACCTCTCTGGACTTACATGCCTGGCTGTGTACTTCGTGGAACATGGTTGTGTATACTTACACGGGTGGATACACGGCCGTGTACTCCTCTGGACTCTTAGACGGTTACTTACATGGCCGTATTTCTGGCCGTGTTTTCTTACTGTCTAACATGGTCTGCTACACGCCTTTCCCTTGACTGTGTGCCCCTTGACATGGCCCGATACACGGCTGTGTTCTTGGCCGTGTACCTCTCGGGTCTGAATTTTCTTGCAACACGGTCGTGTGTATGGACATGTTCGGGGCCGTGTACTGAACACGCTCTTGTACACGTTCATGTTCATACCAGAATCAAGATTTTGGGTCCGAACTGCTCTGCTCTAATTTTCTAAGGCTTTTATGGCCTTTGTTCTACTTCTTACACTCGAAATCGATCTCCATAAGATCGTTTCAAGGTATCTACTACATTTCTACTATCACCAATCCATGATTTCATAAGCAAAAATTCCACATTTTGCTCATTTACACCTCTTGACTCAACTTTTGAAAAATCTGCATTTTTGTGAAGAAAACTCACTAAACTTGGTTTTCTAAACCATCAACTCATGGATTCGTGTTTGAAAAGATCTAGACTCGAACCATATTTCGATTTTAACCGAAAACCTCAACACGATTCACTTACATTCTCTTTTTTTTTTTTTTTCACTTAAAACCCTAGAGTTTCCCCCAAAAAAATGTGAGAAACAAGGGTTTACCTTACTTTGAATCTTGAGAGCTTCTTGCTGCTGATTCGTGATCGAAACTCGATCGATCTGTTGCTGGAACAAGAAAATCTGAACTTTTTCTGGATTTCCCTTTCTTCTCTCCTCTTTTTTCTCGGTCACTTTCTCTCTTTCTTTCTTTCTCTTTCTTTCTTTCTTTCTCTCTCGTCTGCCTCTCTTTGCAGCTAAGGCAAAAGTGAATTAATTCACTTTTGTTGCCGTGGGATTTGAAACCCCCACCTCACACACGTGCCTCTCCTTCTCTCATTTGCTTTCATTCATTTTTTTTTTTTGAAAATGCTAGGGCTTGTTTGGCTATTTCTTGGCCGTTGATCAATGTGGCTCACTTGTGTGCCATTGATCTCTGAATATGTATTTTTCACATACTTTTCTATTAAATTTTAAAACATTTTAATTTGAATTAATGCTTAGCTTTTAACTATTTTCATTAATTCATTATCAAATTTTGATTAAAACTTAATTAATCAAAATTTTCATCTGCTCTGTATTATGTAACATGTCTCATTATAATTGCACATTTATTTACATATTTTGTACAAAATTTTCCGAGAGTATCGATTTCTCGGTTATCACAGTGGATGTTATCGCAGTGATGGTAAGTTCAAGTATTTTTATGTCTGCAACATGAAATACTGTATTGTTTAATTATGTACTAGTTGTACATTAGTTGATAAGTCCTACGGGCATTAAGGTGTAGTTAGACTAACACACCCAAGAAATTGATAAGTGTACTATAGGTACACTAGGGAAAGAGTGTGACTGAATGTAAGACACACCCTTAAAAAGGGAATATGTAAGACCTACGGGCAATAGAGATTATTGACCTTAAAATGATGATTAACGTCATCTAGTCAGAACCGTAAATAAAAAATGGTAATGAGACCACCTTTGGCGTACCGCCCTTCCAACAGCGTAGTGGAGGTTTACAGGTCCTACGGGAATATGATGACCGCTACGGGCGATGATAGGACTGGAGAGGAAGGAGCCTTAGGGTCGTTCCCAAGGCCTTCCCAGTCAGCATGCATAAATATTAGTATGGCCACTATGAGCTCAAAATCAAAATATAAATAAAGATAATAGATAAAAAAAATGTTATGAAAGCTATAACTGAGCATAATTGAACACAATTGACACTAATACTAAGTGTAGTAGACTCGGTTAGGGTGACATAAATAGTAATCGATTAGGATCTAAGTTACTATCCACCGATCAAAAGTCAAAATTACTATTTATGATGAATAGTACTATTCATGGATGAATAGTATTATTTATAGGAAATTGTGTTTTTAATGTTTTTGAATTTATGTGATTCATAATATTTATGTTTGAACTTATTGAGCCTGTTAACTCACCGGTTTATTCATATTACAGGTAAGAAACTTGTCTACTAGACTACCTGGATGGCGGCAGGATACGCGGTGTCAATGGGATAGAGAATCCACTGTGGATCATAGTCCTACTGCTACTCTTCCGCTGAGCAACAAAAGTAGTGAATTGAAGAGAATGTATTTTGAAACAAAGTTTACAGATAGTATCTTTGTAAATAATGTTGTATTGTACAAATGATAACGAAGTTTGTATTTCATCTAGCTTTCATATAACGCTTTATGCAAGAAAAGTATTTTGAAAAGAAAAAAAATATGGGCAAAAATTTTAGGCCCTGAAAATGAGAGTTTCAAAGTAAAAAAATTTAAAACGACGACCCGACAAGGTGCACAGGCTGTCTCGGTCGACAACGGAGTCGGATCGGTGTGGTTTTGCATGGCCGAGGTTGGGGGTGTCACATATTGATAATAAGTCGTTGGACAAGCAACTGAACCAAGACCTTGTCCACTCTCACCAATCTAGCATAATGCCTTTAAGAGAAAACCTTAACTTTGCATAAAAGCTATGATTCCTATCTGTAAGCAATCCTTCCATCATATGTGAACTGTGTACCTAATGAACTGATCCATTAGCTTACTACCTATAAGATGCCCTGGCCTTTGGAACATCAAAGCACACTAGCCATGTTCATGGAGTTGTTCACTTACTAAGGATTAAGATTGTTACATAATGAACATTAAAAGAAGATTAATCCAATCATAGCGGACTACACAGATCAATCACACTTTAGTCCCAGTCTAACATGTCACTACTAAGCAATATATCTATGTCTTTACTTGGGAGTCAAAGCTCCAGATAGTCAAGATAAACTGTCCCCCTAATTGGGTTTAGACAACATAATAGTCTTAATATAAGTTAGTTGCTCATTCTAATCCCATAGACTACGGACCATCGATTTAGACCACTTACTCTAGCAACTTGTCTTCTCGCATGCAAAATATCATTGCATGCAACTTTCTAGCAGTTTAACACAAGCAGTCAATGAGCTATATTTGCTTATATTTACTTTAACATGTAAATACTTCGAGGACTTATAGCAATGTAATGAAGAACCTCCAAATTTTTTTATTAATTAGTTCAAAAATTCAATGAAAAATACATTGCCACTTAGGATGCACTTAACAGTGCATGTCGAACCCTATATCATCCTCATTACTATGCAACTACTATTGTTGTGTAGGCTGACAATACCTCACACACTTTATCTCGATTCACCTCAGCTTGAAGTATCTCAAATATAAGGTGATCTATATTTTCATATTCTTGAGAGGTGGACAAGTTTTCTAAGGTTTTGTAGTACACTTTTTCATAAAAGATCATTAACTTCTTACAACGATATATCATTAAGGATTTTTGGTAAAGTTAATAATAATAATCCATAGGCTTTTTTTCACTTGAGTCTTAGAAATCATCTAAGAATTGGTAACACTTTTTTTTCCATCGAATCAGACCAAAAAAAATGAATCATTTTGTTCCATATCTGGCGTGTAGAATACTCTAAACTCTACCCCTAACAGTGTGTGGAAATCATGCCAATCTGGTGGTTATCTCTAGTTTTAACTAATCCATATCGAGGTATGGTGTCATAGTTTTGTGGTTGCTATATTGATTAGCAATCATGGATCGATGTAACAGACCCTAAAAATGGTCTATAATAGTAGATTCATTCCATTAAAGTTTGTAGTAGTTGATAACCGTTGAAATGCTTAGTTCCATGTCATGAAAAGCAATACTGGCATATCGGTTTATCTAATTATATGAACCAATTGATGCATCCAAACCTATAAAATCTTAATTAATATATCAATATAAATATAAATAATTGATAACAAACTAACTTACTTGGATGGTGGGGAAGCTGATACTAGGCAATGTGAAGTAGGATGGTAGGATAATCTCTTTGATACCATCTGTAATGACCTAACTTGATACCATCTATAATGACCCGACTTGATTGCAACCATCACTGTAACAACTTGACCTAATCGCAGTCGTTAAATAACTTCCTTGAACATAATTACTTCTTTTAATTTGAAACTATATTTCAGAATTTTAGAGAATTTTTTTTATTTAAAACATACTTAAATTTGGGATACATATAAGCCTTACTTAAAATTCATAATTTATGTAGAATTTATTAAAACTCGTGATACTTGTAAAATAGCCATACAGAGCACAACTTGGAAAATTGTTAAAACTATATATATACATATGAAATCATTGATTATATTCTTAAATTGGATCATAGTTTACGTGAAGTCTACTATCATTCTAATTTTTGTAGATCTGAAGCAAAAATATATTTTTCATATTGTGACGACCCTTTTTATACTTTATATGATTGTCTTTTGACTCTTGCTTATACTTATCTTATAATGTCATAAAACTTGAGAACACATTTTTCTTTTACTTACTCATGAGATAACTTAAATTATATTTGAAATCCAATCAAAAGCTTAGAAATATATACATATACTTATCAATATTAAATATAAATTTTTTGCAACATGCAGAAATAAATTTCATGGTAGTATCTACCCCTTTTCCTTCACATAAACCCTGTCACTCGCACAGTCCATTAAGAAAGCTCATCGGGCTAATACCGTAGGTATTAGAATAAACATAAGTGAGTTAATACTCAATAAGTACAAATATATAATCTCACAAAAACATCTTCAAACATATTTAATAACATATGCATGATCAATTTATGCTTCATTTAAAGTCTTATTATCTTGTTGAACATGTGGGCCCTTAGTGTATGTAAAGGGTGTGCACGATTAATAGGAAATTAGGGTTTGTAAGGTTCCTAATAACACCGAGATCATAACAAAACATGAACATAAGCCTTCCTTGATTCGAAGGTTGGTGTAACATCTTTTTAACTTATCTCATCTGGATTATGTTACTTAGGTGAATATGCAATGCGTCATATTTCAACATAAGTCATTAATCATATATCATAACATAGTATTACAAAAATCATGCAATCAAACATGTTCATAAAAACTTGCTTGTAATACACTACCTTGAAATATCATTTACCATATGAAAACATCATTATGAAAACTATAGTTTCATACTGTAGGCAGAGTTTGTACTTATCTAGATTTCACATTTAGCATTTTCACTTGCAAAACTAATATGTGATATAATTCTTCTTACCTGAAAACATATTCATAACCAGTATTAACTTAATACTCTATCATAATAAATCCTTATTTGTATTTCATAATGAAACTCTAAGCTTAACTTATCAATTTAGCTATTACTTGAACTTTCGATCGTAGTGTCTCAATAGAAAATTTAATCAATGTCTGTAATAAATTCTCACTTGATTACCTTTATAGTACAATTTAATCATACCAAATAACATCAAGTTGAAAAACAACATTTGAACGTTTCTTTTGAACATCGGGATATGATATCCCTCTTTTTCAAAAAGGTTCTTTTTTTTTAAACCATTAAAAATATTTTGGTCATTTACATATGTTACAATTTTATTTGAAAAATTATAGTTTAAAATCTGTTGAGAATTTAACCTCAACGAAAAACATTTTTTTTTTAAAGATCTAAAATGTTTTGTTTGGAAGCCAGAATGCTTGCAAAACTACTTATAATTCAGTCATTAATTATGTTCAGATTTTATAATAATACGACAGCATGACGACTTATTTTCTTTAATATCCAAAAATTCAAACCTATAATAAAACAATTTATAAAAAATTTTTGGTGCACCATAACTACAAGACGTGCTACCAAGAATAATTTTATTGTGTCAAAACAAAATATATTTCATTTAAATCAAACTTCACTTTGTTCAATTGAATATCAAATACTATAAAACTTTTAAGTATTGATAATCAATCAAAACATATATATATCTATAAATTCTTCCTTTTAGTCTAACATCATTTTATCTAATCATAGATCAAGTACTATAAAACTAAAGTATTGATATTCAAAGAAACCATAAATAACATGTAATTATTCCAATAAATAAGTTAAGGAATGAAAGTAGTCGAGCTCTCTGCTAAAAACGTTCAATGACATATGGTGGGTAGGATGATTCTTATGGCATTCAAAAGAGCTATTTGATGTCGATACTTGAAACTTTGAATTGCCATTCTTGGCATTTGAAACTTCTCTCGCAAATCTAATGTCGAGAATATGTTCAAAACAACAAAACTAGGCTAAGGAGGCCTCTACATTCAACTGATTGGGTTAAACGATTGACTAGTTTGACCATTGTTGACCACTATTGACTGGTCATTGACCTATTGTTGACCAACAATCGAAGACAAAAGGAACAAAGATGTGCATCCACTCATAGATCTCGAGGGGCTGAACCCAATTCCGACATCAACTTACCTTATTGGTGCTTCGATCACCAGAATTGGAAAAATTGGCCTTTCCCATAGTTGATGATAGTGGTGAACTCCGATCTTCACTATCCCATGGTTGTTCCATGAAATTGACTTGGCAATTTTGTTTCTCACGTTAATTTGAGTATAAAGAATCTAGTGGTGCTAGTCACGTCCGTTGATAATGGCAACTTCCACAGTGATGATGTGGTGGCTCCAACAAGCCTTGGGCGGCACTATCCGACAATTGATGAGGTGAAAAGATGTATGAGTTTTGTTCTCTTTTTCATAATAAAACTATAGGGACTGAATCACCTCAATCGGAGGTCAGACGACAAAGATACGGCATTGGAAAAAAATTAGTATTCCAACATCTTTTTTTTTTCCATCAATTTTGGCGAACAACAACACAAAAGGAGACGAAACTCTAGTGGTGGAGGTTTCCAGTGATGAGCTTCCTTGATAGCTGGTTTGTGGCGATGAATTTTTGTGAGAAGCCGCCAACTAGTGATGCCTACGTGCATGCAGGGAAGCAAAGGAAGAGAGATGGAGTGAGAAAGAGAGATTGAGAGAGAGGGATAGGGGAGGAAAGATAGAGAAAGAGTGGTCTGATGGCCAACATTATGTTGTCTAATGACCACCTTTCCTTTTGCCCCTCTTTATAGAATATTTAACTAACTTCATGCACACTTTTTTTTGTTCTAGACCTTTGACTAAACATTTATATATATGTATATATATGCATATTTAATTGCAGCGTTTGCTAAATGTTTAGTATAATGTATATATAGAAACCTTTATATATATTTATATGCTTATATAAATATATATCATATTTGATCTTATCTTTATAATTTTTATTAGATCAAAAATTGATTTTGGTCCTAATCATTGGTTTGAGGATATTTCCTCATCAAATTATATTTAATCTCTAGTAAAATTGAAAACGCATATTTATGTAACATATCATAACTTGAAATTTTTGTTCATAATACTATAGTCCGAAAACACAAGGACATTTAAAAATATGTTCATAGTATAGAAAATTCAAAACTTTACTCCTAATTAAATTTAGGAACTAACACTCTAAATTTTTAGGATATTACACAGCCTCATCTTCATGACAGGTTAGATCCGCTCTAATGGATGCCCTGCTCCACACAACCACCATCACGAGAAAGACGATGTCGAGATGAGTCTGGGGACTGAACTTCAAGGTTGGAAGCCTTGCGACATGCCCGTAGACAGTACCAAAGCTCCAACCAACTACTCCAACTTTCTTCTATACTCAAAGAGAAAGAGAAGGAGAGAGGCGGCCAGGGCTCTATCTAGATCATTTTAAAAATATTGGCTAGCATAGAGACAAAAAAACATATTAATATTGGTTGTTAACCATTTTAAAAATAGTGGAACATGTGTGTATATAATTTAACTAAAAAAAAAGAGTAACAGTGTGGAGCGCCGACCCAGCTCACCCAGGCCGTCGTCCACTTTCTTTCCTTCTTACTCTTATATATCATACTTTCGGTTTCTAAAGTATGAAAACATGTTTAAAAGTTCACATTTTTATTTAATAATCTGTTTAGTAAAAACTGAGGACATATTTTTTTTATAATTAAACATATATCATTTCAAAATAATACATTTGTTCTTGGTTCATATAATACTATGTACATAAATTTAAATTCATACTGTTTTATCTCTTTACAAACATATTCTCTTTAAGCAGTTGGAAATGTAACGGGTCTACTTCCCTATCCATGACATCTTGGGAATCTGTCCGCCAGTCCATCATGTATCTTCACTTCATCTTGATTGCTGCTCACCCTTATTACCTATACCACAAACAAACTAATAAGCTAGAGCTCAGTAAGTACAAACATACGTAACAAATCACTTAGGTATAAGGTAACTAGGGTTAGTTTCATCATGATGCTTAGACTCATCTTAATTGTTCTTTAGATCATATCCTTTTTTCGTCATTCTATTTCCTTTATTTCTTTTCTTTCCTTGTTTGCTTCTTTGTTTTTCTCTTCTTTTTAATTTCACTAATGGGCCTTGTGTTGGACATACCTCTTACGCGCAGACCAATGGGAGGAAGGAAGAGCGACCCACTAACCTACCATATGGTCAATTTTTAACTTTTGGCCATTAACCTCACACTTTTGGGAGGTAGTATTCCACTGTAAGCCATTAACCTTACACTTTTGGGAGGTAGCATTCAATTGTAGTGGAATTCATAACATTAAACCTAACTTATGGGAGGCCGATATGCCAACACTTAAATTTTCAATTTTATTATCTTTCTTTCTTTTATTACTTATTCTATTAACTCACCTTATACTCATATCTATTTTCTCAAATAATCATCTAAAGACTTATCGAAATATTACTACAAAAAGTTAGTCAAACAAGAAGTCAGTTTGTGGGTAGATAATTAAATGTCAGTACTTACAGAACTTGCTCTAATGTGGTCATCCTTGGGTCCTTTGCAATTTCATCCTTATCTTTCATCGTGTTTCCTACAGACAATAATGTTATCAGTTACTTACTTTCCTTAAATTACCTTTATCCTACTTAGAAATCTAAATTTTGGCTTTTGAGATTTTAATCAAAGTCTTACAATGATATCTAAAACTTTAAAGGTCTTATATAGACCTTTCTAGAAAAACTCTTTTTTTTTTTTTTACACATAACTATGTCCATGGCTGTGTAACTCTCTGTCTACATAATTCCCTCCTTACACGGCCGTGTTACATGGCCGTGTGTATCGTACATTATATGGACACAGTCTGGTACACGGCTATGTCCCTGGTCGTGTACCTCTCTGTGATTTAATTCTTCCTAACATGGCCGTGTGATCTACCCGTGTAACCTACGAAGTGCATGTACATGGCCTAATACATGGCCGTGTCTCTGGCCGTGTAATCCTTTGGAATTTCTCTTCTCGATACATGACCGTGTAATTTGCCCATGTAGTTTGAACATTGCATGTATATGGCCTGATACACGGGCGTGTCTCTGACCATGTACCTCTCTGTAATTTGTTTTTCCCTTATTACACGCCTGTGTACTCTCAGTACATGCCCATGTACTCTCAGTACACGTCTGTGTAATACATAAAACTTGATTTTTAGCTTTAAAAATGTAAGTTTTGACTCTTAAAAACTTATTTAAATTTTTCAATAACATTCTTAGCCCCTTTTCGTGCATTTTCAAAAATTTTCTTGACTTAATCTACCCTGTTACTCGAGGGCACTATTTTTGACCATTAATCAATCATTGATTCTCTTTTTCTTACTTTTTCTCAATCCCAAATGGACGTTTCGCTAATTCGTAAAATGTCCGTATTCTTTTTCTCCTTAAAATTTTTGGCAGTATTTCCACTAATTTTCTAGGTTCCCGGCATTTAGGAAACGCCTCAAAACCATCTATCCTAATAATTTCACATGCCAAAAACTCTTTTTCTTAAATCAATACTAATAACAAATAACTCAATAATTTCCACAATCCATACACTACGCATATTTTCACAATCAACCTTCTACTACTTATCAACCAAAATTCTCAAATTTCATTTCAATATTTCATTATCTATCACATACTTAGGAATCATAAATTTCATCTCAATACTAACAAGAAATAAGAGATTTAAAATTACCTTATTACCAAAAAAATCTTCTTACTCCTAGAAGGTTATGGTTGAAGCATGATGTGAAAATCTTGAAGAAAATATTGGCTAGGGGAAAAGGATTTACTCTTTTCTTCTTTCTTCTTCTTCTCTCTCTCTCTCTTCCTTCTTCTCTTTCTCTTTCTACTTCTTCCGGTTCTTTCTTTGCCAAAAACTGATGCTCCCCTTTTTGTTAAACAAACCAATTAATTCATTTCCCTTCCATAAGATGTTGACACCTAGCACCCCCCTCTAAATCTTTCTAATTTTCCAAAAATACCATTAAAACAAATTATGGTTTAATCCTAGCCCTTGGATTAAGATAAGATCAAATCTTATCCTTAGATTCCTAATACTTTCTCCATCCCTTTTTAAGAAAAAGAAATTTGATGTCATAATTTTGATATAATTCAACTTAATCACCTATTATAATTGTTTATTTACTATTCATATTAATTCAATCCTCATTATGACCAAAAAGTCAAACCAAAGAAACTTCACTAGAATCGCCCCGGTGGGGTTTTGGGCCCTCCGGTGCAATCGGTTTTGCCTTATTTTTCTTCTGTTTGGCCAAAAATCTTGGTCAAATGTTTTTGTCTTTTAGTGTAATTGCTTGCACTTCCTAGGGTTTTCGATGCCGATTTGGCACCGTTCCTCACATTTTTGGTTCGGTAACAATTTTTATTCCCGAATTCTAAACTTTTAACATTGTTAGAACATTTTCTGACATTTCTAAACAGTATTAAATCATTTATTTTACAATTTTTAAACATAAAAATTATTGTATTAAATACAATATACATATCTCCGAGAGTAGTAGATTTTCTCGGTTATTACAAACAGTAATCTATGGTCTTTATTATTGAAACGGTAACAAATAGCAATACAAATTTAAACTAAAAGGCACCGAATTGAATTCTACACTCTATCCAACATAACAAAGATGCCCTAATTTAGTCGTTATTGGACAAGAAAAACAGAAATCACATGACACAGATATACAAACAGAGATAATCGAGGCATGATCAACATCAGTAGGTGACGAAATCATCGTAACATACTAAAAACAACATGCCCTTTTATTTTTGTAACATACTTAAAACAACGACGTTTTTTTTTTTTAATTACTTTTCATCCTCGCTCTCAAAACCTTCTTCGTGGCAACACTCGTAAATGACGATCTCTTTCTTCTTCATTTTATGGTTTCCTTTACACACAGGGCAGCAAATATCTTTGAGCTTCATTACCGCCAAGTTTGACGAGATCTCAAACCGGCAGCTAGGGTGTTTACCGCCTTCGATGGTCGTCTCTATTAAGCTTTCATGTTTCTCTATGAAAGTATCTCCAAATTTACTATTGTCGAGCTGCTGATTAGACATCACCAACTCTTTGACGACCTCTAAAAATGTCAAACCATTTCCGGCAATAACTGGCGTCGACCCTTTAATGAGCAAAGCCCACGCATCGGCATTTTTGTACAAAAACAATTTACGAATTTCTTTTGAAGCATCAGTTGTTGTAATAGTAGTACTTGTAAAAAATAGGCTTTCTAAACGACTCCAGAAGATTTTTGTCTTCATATATGTCCTCTTATCTGATTCCCCGCACATCAGAACTGGACACAACTCGATAGTGTTTTTTAGTTTTTTTTGAAGCTTCTCGACTTCTATTTCGAATTCACGGGACCAAGTCTTCTGTCTTCCTCCATAAAAGAAAACAAATTTTTCCTCCTTCATCTGCTTGGTGATCAACAATATTCGCATTTAGTTAATATATAAGAATTAATAACTATTATACAATTAATTAGAATCAAATCCTAACTTCAAAAAGATATATGGGAGGAAAAAATTAATGTTGTTTGTTACTGATTGGACAACAATATATGCTACTAAAAATAAAAATAGATAAAATTCTTTGATATAAATTTATTCAATAATACTTGAGTTGGTGATTTGATGGATCCTTGTAAAAAAAATAAGATGCTACTTAGAAAAAAAAAAAAAGCGTCTGTGTTATAGGGTACAGAAATAATTAATAATACAAAATTTAAACGTATGTTCTCAACTTTTTCGATTATTAGTCATCCCACTAAACTTGGTTATATATATATATATATATTCCGTTTAGAATGATAATTGACATAAGAGGAAACTAGTATATATCTAGCTAGCTAGGTTATGCACTTGTTTACAGATGGTCTTGTCAAATCTGACAAAAATTTGCTAAAAGGAAAAAAATAATAATAATGGTATAATGTGAATTGAAATATAATATGCATATATATATATGAAATATTTTTCAGGTTCGAACTTGAGAATTTACCCATTCTTTTACTTTAGCACTATGATTACCAACAAGGGCATCAGGCCACTTATCAGTTATCAAGTCTTGGTTGAGTGAGTCCTCATCAAATGGATAGGCCTTCATTCCTCCAGCAGCGTTGATGTAGTGAAAGGCGTTGTAGGTATCAATTTTTGCTTTTGAGTTCATCACTACCAGAATTGGCTCTCCCTTGTAGTGCCACTTCTCCTTCATGTACTTGATACTTGCTTCATCTGAAATATACCTTATTGTGTATCCTGGGATCTTCGACAAAATCTTCTGATCTAACTTATTTTTCCCTTCAGCGTCCCTCTGATCCCCAATCGGCGCCCATATAATTTTGAAATGCTCCACCTGGTTTCTCTTTTCTACTTCAGCATGAATTTGTTGGAGATCGGACATATTGTCAGCATAGTCAGATATGCCCGAAATGAACAAAAACACACGCTCCATCTTCTTCAGCTCAACAATGTCAATAACCTGTGACAAAATAGTAAAATTAACAATCTGTGGAAAAGGAAATTAATAATAGATATGCCAACTTAGTTGGGATGTGCTAAAAATATCTGTTATCAATTATCATCATAGCAACAACAAAAATGACAAACCTTTGAGTTAGAATTATTAATCAGTTGGTGGTCATTACTGCAGCTGAAAAAAATGGCCCTTAAAACCTCTGTGATATCGGTTTCCTGATCATATACTTTTAGCATATTCTGGTAACGGAGATTCACAGCTGCAAATACATAGAAAACAAAAAAGGAAAAAAAAGTGTTGGCATATTAGAAATATTTCTCATGCATATATACACACACAATATAGGCCTATAACTCTCACTTATTTAAAAAAAAATGAAAAAGAAAAAAAATGAAAACATTTGTAGGTTTCACATCTTAAAGATATCCACTGAGCTGAGTGTTTGAGATTTAAATTGTTGGCTAGCCTTTTTTAAAAAATAATAATAATAATAATAATCTTAGATTTAAATCTGAAAACCAAACCCCTTTACTCCAAACCGCTGAGCTAGGTGATTGATAATTGAGAGTATTGTCAGCTTACCTTCTTTCTCTTTGAGCTTATTTAGCCATTCCTCGTACCGTTGCAGGATACCGCTGAGTTTTTTACAATAGAATGTTAAATTCTGTGGCTTCCTGCGGATGAAAGCAAGACCGATATAAGGCCACATTAATTTTGCTGAATAATGCATCTTCTAGTTATAATTTTTCTTACTAAAGTTAAGGGGATCTTATTTTTCTATTATCAAATATATTTATGTTATGGGTATAAAGAATCAAGAATATAGGGCTCGGCTACTCCTCTTAATACCTAGCTCTCTATCTTTAGTTGTATATATACTTACGTAGCACATGTGAGAGTCTTCATCTGAGCCGCGCAGGCTACAACAGATGACATAATCCAATACACATCCAATTCTTTAACCTTTGATTGGCCTCCATCATAAGTGTCTGAGAGGTCCTCCGCCTTCAGCATTGTACCTATCACCTTCATTATGTCCCTGATAAGATCCCTAGTAGGATTAAACTTACGTGCTGTTTGCCTGCGCATAGAGTCAGCAGACACTCGTTTCAGAACCGCCATGGATTTAACAAGTTCTTGATCAGGCGCCGACTGGTAACTCTGAAACAGCAGCCAAAAATCCCCAATTTCCATGGCAAATGCTGCCAGTGTCAGCACTGCCATTGCGTTCAACTTATAAGCTGACACTATGTCAAGTATTGACTTTGTTGTTTCGTGCACCATTTCTACTCCTTCAGAGTTTTCCTCACGTAACAACATGATCTGATTAAAATACTTCTTTTATGTCATTACATCATGTCATCCGCACATCAAGAGAATTTTGTTATGAAGCTTAAATTTCAATTAAGTAATTATACTTGGTAACCTGAAAAATTAAGTGGAATTGCATTGCGCATACACACACATATACATTCTTTCATAACAATCTATCCTATGAAAATATCAGTATGTCAATAAATATACTATTTGACGTTATATTGTTTTATAACATGGTTTAATAATGATGATTTTTCAAATTATATGTGGTGCTTATAGGAAAATATCAATAAAAAAAAAGTCACTTTACTATTAATTGACTGAAATTTTCTTAATTAGGAAAGTAGTCTTAAAAAAAAAGATCTATTAGTGATGGACTAATAGACTTGCATGATGGTCGATTGACCGATGTGAATAAGTGATTACTCAGTATTAATCAATGATTAATCTGCGAATACATATATGATAAGCCATTATATTATCAATTCCACGACAGATGAATATAAAATAATAGATGCTCGATATATATGCTAAACAAAACCAAATAGAGAAAACCGGTCTTTAAAACATAGTAAGAAAGTTCGATAATTTTTTAAAAGGATCGGCCTTTAAAATAATAATGATATTCCATAGTGGTTTTATTTACAAACCCTGTTAGGTCTTGCAGTTCTCTTGGAAACACACAGCCAGCTTAAATTTAAAAATATTAAATTATTAACTCATTACACACCCTTATTAATTCCAAAATATGACATTACTTCCGCCTCATTTTAATATTTTTTCACACACATTTTACATTTTTGTTAATTTTAATATAGTAATATTTTATATGATGGTCTCTTTACGATAATAAATTTTAACCTAAAGAGGTATTTCAAAAGTAAATTGGGGTGTGTAAGTGTAATATGCTTCGGACAAGGAAATGTGAATTTTAATATAAAAAATAGAAGTTAAAAATAGCAATATTGTAATTATAAAATATAAATCTCAATATACAAATTTAATCACTAAATGTCAAAATTTAGCATTAGCACGTTAAATTAGCACCGTTAATATTAAAGATGATGTGTACAGTGATGGACTTAAATGTTCCCCCCCCCCCCCAACTTTTTGAAATTCAAATTAACCCCCCAAACTTCTTTAAATATTTGTAGTGTGCCTCCACTAATTTTTTTATAATATGCCCCACATAGCACTTAGCTTATTCTTATATTTTAGTATCATAACCAACATTTAATCATTTTTCCCGTCTAGTCTCTTTATCTACTTTTTTTTCCTAATTTTTTATTTAAGTTTTTTTTTTTATTTTAAAAGGTACATTGACTTAAAAATTACCAACAATTAAAATATTGGTACATGTAAATTTTTATTTATTAGTTAAAAAAGTTTTATCTTTAGAGGGAAAAGTGATGGTGGTAAAACAAATAAAAGTGAAATTCAATTTTCAGTTAAAAAAGTATAAGCAATTATCTACATATCATGAGTTAAATGCTTCCATTTTGCATCATAATACTAATTATATTTGAGATAATGTTTAACCACAAATTATACTATACTTTCACAAATATAAAAACCATATTTGATAATTAAAATATGTTAATAAATATGAAAAAATTAAAATTCTTTTTAAATAAAAATATTGAACTTTTATCAATATGAAGCCATTGTTTTAATTTAAAAATTTTATTGTTATATGTGCCTCACTAAGATAAATTTCCGAATACGTCAGTGGATGTGTAGCATAAGTAATGACCTGAAACAGAATCTTCTTCAACTTGCACACGGGTATCTCAATTTTGGGATCCACGATCTTCTGATCATAGGCTTTTTCCTCGTTCTCTGGTTCGTCATCCTGCGTCACTCAAATATCACATGTAAAGTACATAACCCAAATATTCCCTTTTATTTTTCACCAACTGGGGGAAACAAACAAACAAAAATAGTCGTACTAATAATAAATAATAAGTTCTCAAAATAAAGGAAGGGAAACAATAGCTAATCATGGCTGAGAGTGTCGAGTATACAGTGGGCCGTATGTACCGATTAGATGTTACAGATGATTATATTATGTTAAAATTAATGAAAACTTAAACAGAAATTAATGTGCATATGTACGATCGAAAAAATATATATAGAAACGCATACATGTATATATATGTAAACGTATATGTATGTACTGACCTCCACGAGGTCATCAAAAATTCGAGTTGAGCGGTTGAGGATGTTTTCGACGATAATGAAAAGAGAAGAGTGATCAAGTTTTATCAAATCACGACGATTATAACGGGAAAATTGTTCAGTGATTTCCTTCTCGTAATCCTTAGACTGCTTAGCGTGAACAGCGGGTTGGCGATCGGCCATGGTAACTAACTAGAAGAAAAGCTTTGGGACAGGAAAACAAAATTAAGGAAAAGATGTGGGTAATTTAAATTTAATAGACGGGTAATTTAAGAAAGATGGTAAGAAAAATAGACAGATGAGTATTAATAGATGGCGCAAAAGAAAATGACAAAGAAGGCAAAAGGCTTGCTTTAATTTGACTTAAAAAAATTATTATTCTTTCTTAAGTATAAAAAAAAAAAAAAAAAAATTCCCAATTAGTTACTTCACAATCTTATTAAAGAGCTAGAGTGGGGATCCAACGTTGTTCCTTAATTAAAGTTGCACGACAAATCTAACTGACCCAACTAACCAAAGGGGAAAAATTAATTAAATTATGAGAATAAAAGGAAAGAAAAACCGATATTCTATTTTATCTTGTGGTTGAAATCTTATTCTAGCAATGAATTTCATATATGACTTTATCACATATTATAGGCTTTAAAATCTACTTATCTCAAATTGAATGTTTAATTTTCTTATATGATGAAAATTTAAAATAATGGCGTGCAATTTGATTGAATAATAAAAAAAATTCAAAGTTGGATCTATGTTAACAAATATATATATATGCTCTTATGAATTAGTAAGAATGAAATTTAAATTATCCCTAAAAAATTGAGGTATGTGGACTTGGATTATAAGTAAAGATTATTCCAAAACTTAACGATGTGTTCTGCCTTGGAATTTAAACCTTCTTTATCAAAGTCCTGAGGAATCTTATTAAAACAAAAGATTTTGAGGAATCTTAAGAGAAATGAAAACAATTAAAGAACAATTAAATAAAAGTAGATGATGGCTTCAAGCTTTCAATTAAGAACAGGAAAGAAGGATACTTTAATCTTTTTAATCTCCTACAATCACTGCTGCATGTTTTCCTGATTTTTGAACTAAAACAGAGAAGAGCTTCAGAGATAATGTTATTTAAAATACAAGTCAAGGATCAAATAGGTTTACTTTTCTCTTCAAAGTCTTCAGGATTAATATTTATTTTAATTTTAATATTTTAAGGAAAAGAGTCTTCAAGATTTTTTTTTTTTTTTTTTTGATGTAGAGTCTTCAAGATTATAGGATTCCTATCTCTAGTTTTAGTGTTCCGCTCACATATTTGGAAATTATTCTATAATTTAAGGGCAATTTATTTTGGTGATAATTTATATATGTGGATAAAAAATCCAGCAGTAGATAATTGACTCCATATTTATTGGTCATGTATTTTAATATGCCAAATAAAAAACTCCAGCAGTTGATGTGGTTATCATCTCAGTAGATGGGAGGCATGACTTATAAATGGAGCAATTACATAGTGATCATCTCAGTAGATTGGAGGCATGATTTATAAATGAGAGCAATTACATAAAGATAAGAAATCTATGTACACTTTTACAAAAAGTTAATGCAATTCTTTAAAACGTCATTCAAGACTTGGATAGTATTATTGGAGATCTTGGACATTTATTTATGCATATAACCGAACGATTTTCTATCTATTAGAATTTATTAATAAGGTTCAAAAACTTGTAATAATTGAAAACTTAAAAATCAAAATTGTGTTAAAATTAAGTGAATTAGATTTACATAATAACTCTATAAAATTGAGTTATTTTCACTATCTTTCTGCATTAAATTAATTATGTTCTTGAGCATTTTAATTTATGAGTTAATTTAGCCCAATTTAGCTTAATTTAATTTAACTTAATTTATTTTGAGTTATTTTAATGTGTTTTTTTTAGTCCCTTCAAAAATAATTAATTTTCCATGTTTGTGTACGTAAATTAGGTGAAACATGTAGTAATATGGCCATTAAAAAACTTTATAAAATCAAAATATGAAATTTTGCTTCAAATCTACAATCAGGCTCAAGTGCTCTGTGACAGCTTGCAGCTAGCTACCTCAACCTTAACTTACTTTTAACTCATTGTAATACTAAGTATAACGGCTGGTATCTTACTTTGAACATACTTTCCTTATCATATTTATTTTAACATATCATTTGAACGTGAAAATAGAGAATAATTTTTTTTTTCTTAAACTTTAAACTTAAAAACTATACAGTCGTAAAACATTTATTATAGTAAACATTTTACATACTTTAAACCTTATTACTTCATAAATATTTCGTTTCAATACTCTCTTTAACAGCTCAGCGGAAGACTCATAGTAGTACCATAATCATCGCCCAGTCCCTTAGCACATGCAGATCTCATTCATCACATCATTTGTCTTATCATCGAGCAGGTTGCTTACTTGCAATATAAACAAACTTGTGATCGATAGGCTCACTAAGTTCAAACATAGATACATACATGGTATATAAGAACTCATACTTTTTTGGTCAGAGCATATCTGATACCAACTATGGCATCAGAACATTAACATAACATATATCATACATTATTTTTAACTTCATACTTAACACATTCTAACATCGAGAACAAATTCATACTTAATGTTCTTAAACATCACATAATTTAAACATAGTATACTTAATATATGCCTAACATCTTAAGCATATTGTGGCGGCCCGCCCTGCTGTAGAGGCTCTACAGTGCTACTACAGCCAACTCTGTAGTCAACCACAATAGTCTGCAAGCCTCTAGGGTCGCCGGCAATCATGCTGAACTGTAACTACTGCTAATTTTGTGGAATAAATTTTTTTTTCTTTAAATACATAAACTGTTTGAGAATATGATAAAGAAATCATGCTAACAACTGATCATGATTCCCCTATCACATACTCCTGGATTTAAAACTTGTCTCATTGAAATTACATTCAAAATATATATACAGCGGAAGATTTAACTGTGACCAATATCCCTCGCCCAATCCTGCCCGGTATGTGTCTACCCTGTTCGTCGTCCACCAATATTACTGGTGAACAGGTCTCTTACCTACAACATGTGAACAAACTAATGAGCTATGGGCTTAGTAAGTTCAAACATAAAAACATGTAACTAACATGCTATACTGCTGTGCTCATGCTGTACTGCTGTGCTTATGCTGTACTGCTGTGCTTATGCTGTACCGCTGTGCTTATACTATACTGCTGTGCTTATGCTGTACTGCTGTGCTTATGCGTGACTGGACTCTGTAAACATGCTGTACTGGCTGAAGGTTTAGTCTTAGGACTTTAATCTGTTATTTTAGTTCTGGTTTTGGGTCCCTGATTGGACGTACCGACATGTTAGCACAACCAGGAGCGGTACTTTAGTGCTGACCTCCTCAGTCTTAACTGATGCTAAACATGATAACCTCCCCGTGGTTCGAGAGGCCGTTACGCCAATAACTGGTTAATTACCATCTTGCTGGTGTTATAACTGGATAGCGTACTGCTTGCCCCCACAGTCGGAACCTGTTAATCTATTTACTGGGGTGTGAATTAATTAACACACTAAGGTGCCTTGTGCACCTAACTGTTTTCTTGTTCTGATACTGTCTGGTCTGTGTACTGGGACATGCAACTCTATATGCATGACATGAACTGATATGAACTGACCTGTGCTGTGACTGACATAAACTGACATAAGATCGTGATGTAAACAATCAATGTCTAACAACACGTCATACAACATACATAACATCGTAATAAAGCAAGCTTGTCCACGTTGCAGTCAGGACAATGCTTGAACTTACAGAAAGTCCTCTAGCGTAAGCTGTTGCTGCTCTAGGACTGCTGATTTGGGGTCTCTGACTTGGACTCCTATAAATGGAAAAATCACTGATTATTTACCATATTTAGCTTATATTGGAAATATGGCAAAACATGAAATTTTTCCCTTCCAGACTCTTTTTTTTTTACTCTCTGGACTCGAACACGCCCTCCTACACGGCCGTGTCCGCGCCCGTGTACCCCTCTGGATTTTTAAGCCTGGCCGTGTAATTTCTGGAACATGCCCGTGTATGCTTACACGGGTGGGTACACGGCCGTGTTACTGGTCGTGTACTCCTCTGTGCTCTTACACGGCTACTTACACACCTCTCTTTGACCGTGTGCCTCTGGACACGGTCTGATACATGACCGTGTACCTCTCGGGTCTGATTTTTCTTGCAACACGGTCGTGCGTATGGGCATGTTCGGGGCCGTGTTCTGAACACGCCCTTGTACATGCCCGTGTTCATACCAAAATCAAGATTCTGGGTCCGAACTGCTCTGCTCTGATTTTCTAAGGCTTTTATGGCCTTTGTTCTACTTCTTACACTTGAAATCGATCTTCATAAGATCATTTCAAGGTATCTACTACACTCCTACTATCACAAATCCATGATTTCATAAGCAAAAATCCAACATTTTGCTTATTTAAAACTCTTGACTTAACTTTTGAAAACTTTGTATTTTTGTGAAGAATATTCACTAAACTCGGTTTTCTAAACCATCTGTGCATGGATTCGTGTTTGAAAACATCTAGACTCGAATCACATTTCGATTTTAACCGAAAACCTAAACGTGATTCACTCACATTCTCTGTTTTCTCTCAAAACCCCAGATTTTTCCCCAAACGAAAAACGTGAGAACTAGGGTTTACCTTGCTTTGATCGTGAGCTTTTCTTGCTGCTAATCCTTGATCGAATCTTGATCGATCTGTTACTTGCACTAGAAAATCCAAACTTTGCTTGGATTTCCCTTTTTCTTTCTCTCGGTTACCTTTCTCTCTTTCTTTTCCTTTCTCTTTCTTTTTCTTCTTTCTTTCTTTTCTCTTTCTGCCGGCTGCTGTGCAGCTAAGGGAGTTAATTCCCCCTACCTCACGTGCCTCTCACACTCTCCCTTGCTTTCTTTTATTATTTTTTTTTTGAAATGGTAAGGCCTTGTTTGGCTACTTCTTTTGGCCCTTGATCAATATGGCTCACTTGTGTGCCATTGATCTCTTAGTATGTATTTTCCACATACTTTTCTATTAATTTAAAACTTCATAATTGAATTAATACTTAGCTTTTAAACTATATTCATTAATTCATTTTCAAATTTTGATTAAAACTTTATTAATCAAAATTTTCCTCTGCTATTTATTCTGTAAACTGTGTCACTGTAAATGTACATTTATTTACATAATTGTACAAAATCTTTCCGAGAGTATGGATTTCTCGGTTATCACATTCACCCCTCCTTATAAGATTTTCGTCCTCGAAAATTTAGAACAAGTGAGGGTATGAACGTCTCATCTCATCTTCTCTCTCCCACGTAGCCTTTTCAACGTTGTGATTTCTCCACAATACTTTGACTAGTGGGATGGTCTTGTTTCTCAGCTCCTTTTCCTCTCTAGCTAGTATCTGAACTGGCTGCTCTTCATAGGTCAGATCCTCTTGGACTTGGACTGGTTCATGTTGTAACACATGCAATGGATCTGACATGTACTTTCTGAGCATAGAGACATGGAATATATCGTGTACTGCTGACAGCTCAGGAGGTAATGCCAACTTGTAGGCAACCTTCCCAATGCGTTTGATAATCTCATAAGGTCCAATGTATCTTGGACTCAGTTTTCCCTTCTTACCAAAACGCATGATCCCCTTCATGGGTGACACTTTCAGAAAAACGAAGTCTCCTTCCTTGAATTCTAGAGATCTCCGCCTTCTGTCTGCATAACTCTTCTGTCTGCTCTGAGCACTCTTCATTCTTTGCTGGATCTTGGCAACTGCATCGCAAGTTTCCTGCATGAAATCTGTCTTATGCAGTTGTTTTTCCTTCAGATCATACCAGTGGATGGGTGATCTGTACTTTCTCCCATAAAGAGCCTCATAAGGTGCCATCTTGATGGAAGCTTGATAACTGTTGTTGTATGAGAATTCCACTAGTGGCAGCTTCTCATTCCAAGGTCCTGGAAAATCTATGACACATGCTCGGAGCATATCCTCCAAAGTCTGGATAGTCCGTTCTGATTGTCCATCTGTCTGAGGATGGAAAGCTGTACTGAATCTCAATTCTGTGCCCATGGCTCTTTGCACACACTCCCAAAAGTTGGAAGTGAATCGTGCATCTCTGTCAGATACTATGGTCTTTGAAACTCCATGTAACCTGACAACCTGATCTACGTACAGCTGTGCCAACTTCTCCAATGAGTAAGTGATCCTGATTGGTATGAATCTGGCTGTCTTTGTCAATCTATCCACGATTACCCAGATGGCATCGTGTCCTCCTCTTGTTTTGGGTAACCCTACCACAAAATCCATGGTAACGTTCTCCAATTTCCATTCTGGAATCTCCAGAGGCTCTAACTTTCCTCCAGGATGTTGATGCTCAGCCTTGACTCTCTAACAAGTAAGGCACTTACTCACAAATTTTGCAATGTCTCTTTTCATCCCTTTCCACCAAAACTGTAGCTTCAAGTCTTGATACATCTTGGTGGCTCCAGGATGGACTGAGTATGGCGTCTCATGAGCTTCTGACATGATTCACCTTCGTAGCTCTTCATCTGCTGGCACATGAATTCTCCCCTGATACCTGATTAATCCATCTGTGGACATCTCTTCCTGGGAGTCTGTCAGGCTTGAATCCTGCTTCTGAACTTCCTTGATATCATCAAACAATGATGACTTCAACTGCAGTGCTGACAATTTTCCTGATATAAGCTCTAGCTCAAGTGAATGGATCTCTTGCTGCAATGGTCTTAACAACCTGTCAATAGGTAGCTGCTGTGGAACTGTAGCTTTTCTGCTCAAAGCATCTGCTACTCGGTTGGCTTTTCCTGGGTGATAAAGGATCTCACAATCATAATCCTTCACCAACTCCAACCATCTTCTTTGCCTCATGTTCAACTCCTTCTGTATGAAGAAGTATTTCAGACTCTGATGATCTGTGTATATCTGGCACTGTGCTCCATACAGATAGTGTCGCTAAATCTTGAGTGCGAACACTACTGTAGCAAGTTCTAGGTCGTGGGTGGGATAGTTCTTTTCGTGCTCCTTCAGTTGACGCGAAGCGTAGGCAATCACTCTGCCTTCTTGCATCAATACTGCTCCTAAACCCACTCTGGAAGCATCACTGTAGATCTCATACTTCTCCCCCTCAGTAGGGAGTGTGAGAATCGGCGCACTTGTCAGCCGTCTCTTCAGCTCTTGGAAGCTTCTTTCACACTCATCTGTCCATATATACTTCTTTTCCTTGTGTGTGAGGGTGGTGAGAGGAGCTGCCAATCTTGCAAATCCCTCCACAAATCTCCTGTAATAGCCAGCTAACCCTAAGAAACTGCGTATCTCTGTTACGCTCTTAGGTGCAGGCCATTGGTTGATTGCTTCCACCTTGACTGGATCTACTGCAATTCCCTCCTTGGACACTACATGTCCGAGGAAATGCACTCTGTCTAGCCAGAACTCACATTTTGAGAATTTGGCATAGAGTTGATGCTCTCTCAGCTTCTGAAAAACAACTCTCAACTGGGCTTCATGCTCTGCGTGAGTCTTTGAATATACAAGGATGTCATCGATGAACACAATGACAAACTTGTCAAGATACTCCTTGAAGACTCTGTTCATCAGGTCCATGAAAGCGGCTGGCGCATTCGTTAACCCAAATGGCATTACTAGAAACTCATAATGCCCATAACGGGTTCTGAAAGCTGTCTTGGGAACATCATCTTCCTTGATTCTCAGCTGATGATATCCTGATCTCAAATCAATCTTTGAGAACACTGCTGCACCCTTGAGCTGATCGAACAGGTCATCAATCCTAGGTAATGGTTACCTATTTTTGACGGTGACCTTGTTCAATTCTCTGTAGTCTATGTACATACGGAACGTCCCGTCCTTCTTCTTGATAAACAGTACGGAGCTCCCCATGGGGCATAGCTCGGTCTGATGAATCCCTTGTCAAGCAGATCCTTCAGCTGTACCTGTAACTCTTTTAACTCCACTGGTGCCATGCGGTACGGCGCCTTAGAGATCGGTGCTGTTCCAGGTAGGAGCTCTATCTCAAATGAGATTTCCCGCTCTGGAGGTAATCCTGGTAATTCCTCGGGAAAGACCTCGAGAAATTCTCTGACAACTGGAACCTCTTCTGGCTGTAACTTCTTCTTTTCTGCTGTATCTGTGACATAAGCTAGATATCCAGTACAACCACTGGCTATTAGCTTCTTGGCTCTCATTGAACTGATCATCATCTTGCTTGTTCTTCTTGAAGAATCGACATACTCGAAGCATTCTTCACCTTCTGGCTTGAATACTATTCTTCTGTTTCTGCAATCTATCGTAGCTTGATATTTTCCTAGGAAATCCATTCCCAAGATTACATCATAGTCTACGATCTTCATCATGATTAACTCTGCATACAGTTCTCTATCTGCCACGATTACTGGTACATGAGGTAACCAGTACTCTGACAACATGACTTCTCCTGATGGGAGAGCAGTTCTAAAAGTCCTTCCTATGTGGTCTCTAGGGTATTCTAACTTATCAGCAAATGCACATGATATGAAAGAATGTGTGGCCCCAGAGTCAAATAGTACAGATGCCAAGTGGTTAGCGATAGAAATCTGACCTGTCACCACGTTGGACGTCCCTGCCTCTGCCTCTTCTCTGGTGTAGGCCATCACCCTAGCATCTGCCTGTGGAGCTCTTTCTTGTCTTTCCTGCACTGCTGGATGCACTTCTGTTGGGCTTTCATAACTCAACCTGAGTGCATGTACTTGGGACTGCTGTGGGCGTGAAGAGTTTGCCCCTGATGCTGATACTGACTGGCGGTTTATGGGGCAATTCTTGATGAAGTGGCCCTCTCTTCCACACTGAAAACAGGCAGTCGTGCCAGCTTTGCATTGACCCACATGTTTCCTCCCACAATTTGGACAAGTGGGGTTACCTGAAGCTGTGGTGGTGTGAGTCCTCCTTGACTGACTTCTGTTATCCTGACTCTGAGCTCCCTAGAAATTCCCCTTTCTTTTCTATTGGGGCCGAGGACCTGGATGACTGGACTGCTCTGGTCTTGTGTTCTGGCTACCCTTGCTGTGCTGTCCAGGTTGAGAGGCCTTAGCCAGAATCTTTTCTTGCTTCCTGGCTTCCCAGACCTTTTCTCTCGCTTCTTTCTGTCGGGCTAGATGGAACTCTGCCCTCAAAGCACGACTAACACAGTCGGCTACTGAAACTGGTGGGAACGGGCCAACGTCAATCAATGTAGAGATCTCAGACCTGAACATACCCATCATCTTCTGTATTTTCTCCCTCTCCGTAGGCACCATGTACGGACATAAACGGGAGAGCTGATCAAATTTCCTGCAAACCTCACTGACTGACATGTCCCCCTGCTGTAGCTCTACAAATTCTTTCTGCTGGGGTTGGAGTGATGCAGGATCATAGTATTTCTGGTTGAACTCCTCCAGAAACTCTGCCCATGTCATTGTGGTCACATCCCTCCTCATGCGGACTGTGTCCCACCAAAATCTTGCATCCTTCCTTAGAACAAAGGACGCGCACATGACTTTCTCCTCATCTGTGAGTCTCATGAACTCCATTATCATCTGAATCGAAGAAAGCCAATCTTCTGCCTCTAGAGGATTTATTGAACCCTCAAATTCCGGAGGCCTCATCTTCCGGAATCTCTCATATAATGGCTCTGGGTTTACCCTGGCCGGGGGTTGCTGAACCACTTCTGGTGCCACTGGTGGCACTACCTGTTCTGCCTCTGCTGCTGGTTGTGCAGGAGTCCCTACTGATCCCTGCCCCTGCTCTAGTTGTTCTAGTCTCTGTCTTAACTCTGCGTTCTCTTTCATCTGGTTTTCTAGAAGAGCTTGCATCTCTTCTAATCTTTGAGTTAGAGATGGGCGTCCCCTTCTCCTTCTTTGGCCTTGGCCTTGATCTTGATTATCCATCGTGCTACTGTATCTGCTATAATCACACGATGAACTTGTGTTAGATCCTGTATAAAAAGGATCCACATGGTTTCTGGCATTTACATATTACTATGTACTTACTACAAAGTATAGGTCTCTACAGACCTTTACTTTCATGCATAACTAGCTGCATATATTAACATAAACTGAACTTACTTGGATCGGCGAATAGGACATGCACGGAGTCAGGCGGGATATGGTCAACTAACCGCTCTGATACCAACTCTGGCTACGGTTGGTATCCTAAACTAGACTCGTCGTAGAAGCTCTCTCTCTGATACCAACTGTGACTACGGTTGGTATCCTAAACTAGACTCGTCGTAAAAGCTCGGCTCTGATACCACCTGTGGCGGCCCACCCTGCTGTAGAGGCTCTACAGTGCTACTACGACCAACTCTGTAGTCAACCGCAATAGTCTGCAAGCCTCTAGGGTCGCCGGCAATCATGCTGAACTGTAACTACTGCTAATTTTGTGGAATAAATTTTTTTTTCTTTAAATACATAAACTGTTTGAGAATGTGATAAAGAAATCATGCTAACAACTGATCATGATTCCCCTATCACATACTCTTGGCTTTAAAACTTGTCTCATTGAAATTATATTCAAAATATATATACAGCGGAAGATTTAACTGTGACCAATATCCCTCGCCCAATCCTGCCCGGCATGTGTCTACCCTGTTCGTCGTCCACCAATATTACTGGTGAACAGGTCTCTTACCTGCAACATGTGAACAAACTAATGAGCTATGGGCTTAGTAAGTTCAAACATAAAAACATGTAACTAACATGCTATACTGCTGTGCTCATGCTGTATTGCTGTGCTTATGCTGTACCGCTGTGCTTATACTGTACTGCTGTGCTTATGCTGTACTGCTGTGTTTATGCATGACTGGACTCTGTAAACATGCTGTACTGGCTGAAGGTTTAGTCTTAGGACTTTAATCTGTTATTTTAGTTCTGGTTTTGGGCCCCTGATTGGACGTACCGACATGTTAGCGCAACCGGGAGTGATACTTTAGTGCTGACCTCCTCAGTCTTAACTGATGCTAAACATGATAACCTCCCCGTGGTTCGAGAGGCCATTACGCCAATAACTGGTTAATTACCATCTTGCTGGTGTTCCAACTGGATAGCGTACTGCTTGCCCCCACAGTCGGAACCTGTTAATCTATTTACTGGGGTGTGAATTAATTAACATACTAAGGTGCCTTGTGCACCTAACTGTTTTCTTGTTCTGATACTGTCTGGTCTGTGTACTGGGACATGCAACTCTATATGCATGACATGAACTGATATGAACTGACCTGTGCTGTGACTGACATAAACTGACATAAGATCGTGATGCAAACAATCAATGTCTAACAACACGTCATACAACATACATAACATCGTAATAAAGCAAGCTTGTCCACGTTGCAGTCAGGACAATTGCTTGAACTTACAGAAAGTCCTCTAGCGTAAGCTGCTGCTGCTCTAGGACTGCTGATTTGGGGTCTCTGACTTGGACTCCTATAAATGAAAAAATCACTGATTATTTACCATATTTAGCTTATATTGGAAATATGGCAAAACATGAAATTTTTCCCTTCCAGACTCTTTTTTTTTACTCTCTGGACTCGAACACGCCCTCTTACACGGCCGTGTCCGTGCCCGTGTACCCCTCTGGATTCTTAAGCCTGGCCATGTAATTTCTGGAACATGCCCGTGTATGCTTACACGGGTGGGTATACGGCCGTGTTACTGGCCGTGTACTCCTCTGTGCTCTTACACGGCTACTTACACACCTCTCTTTGACCGTGTGCCTCTGGACACGGTCTGATACACGACCGTGTTCTGGACCGTGTACCTCTCGGGTCTGATTTTTCTTTCAACACGGTCGTGCGTATGGGCATGTTTGGGGCCGTGTTCTGAACACGCCCGTGTACACACCCGTGTTCATACCAGAATCAAGATTCTGGGTCGGAACTGCTCTGCTCTGATTTTCTAAGGCTTTTATGGCCTTTGTTCTACTTCTTACACTTGAAATCGATCTTCATAAGATCATTTCAAGGTATCTACTACACTCCTACTATCACAAATCCATGATTTAATAAGCAAAAATCCAACATTTTGCTCATTTAAAACTCTTGACTTAACTTTTGAAAACTCTGTATTTTTGTGAAGAATATTCACTAAACTCGGTTTTCTAAACCATCTGTGCATGGATTCGTGTTTGAAAACGTCTAGACTCGAATCACATTTTGATTTTAACCGAAAACCTAAACGTGATTCACTCACATTCTCTGTTTTCTCTCAAAACCCCAAATTTTTCCCCAAACGAAAAACGTGAGAACTAGGGTTTACTTTGCTTTGATCGTGAGCTTTTCTTGCTGCTAATCCTTGACCGAATCTTGATCGATCTGTTGCTTGCACTAGAAAATCCGAACTTTGCTTGGATTTCCCTTTTTCTTTCTCTCGGTTTCCTTTCTCTCTTTCTTTTCCTTTCTCTTTCTTTTTCTTCTTTCTTTCTTTTCTCTTTCTGCCGGCTGCTGTGCAGCTAAGGGAGTTAATTCCCCCTACCTCACGTGCCTCTCACACTCTCCCTTGCTTTCTTTTATTATTTTTTTTTTGAAATGGTAAGGCCTTGTTTGGCTACTTCTTTTGGCCCTTGATCAATGTGGCTCACTTGTGTGCCATTGATCTCTTAGTATGTATTTTCCACATACTTTTCTATTAATTTAAAACTTCATAATTGAATTAATGCTTAGCTTTTAAACTTTATTCATTAATTCATTTTCAAATTTTGATTAAAACTTGATTAATCAAAATTTTCCTCTGCTATTTGTTCTGTAAACTGTGTCACTGTAAATGTACATTTATTTACATAATTGTACAAAATCTTTCTGAGAGTATGGATTTCTCGGTTATCACACATATCATACTTAAACATCATATAAAACATGGCACACACATATCAATTTAAACATAGCATACTTAATGTATGCTTAAACATCACAAACGTACTTAAAATTTTAAGACTGACTTATGCATATCAAATTATGCATATCATAACATATGCATATATGTTAGTCTCATTATACTTATCTACTTTTCATTCATCATTTTCATTATTCTTTTGTTCTTTCTTTTTTTCGTGTCATTCATTTCTTTTCTTTTCTCGTTTGACTTTCATTTTCATTGCTCGTTTTTTTGTTCATATCATGTTGTTCTGTTTTTTCTTTTTTTATCTTATTCTTTTCTTTTCTTGTCTAATTCTTTCACTTGTGGGCCCAGTGTTAGATGTACCTAATGCGCGCAGACTGATGAGAGGAAGGGGGAGCGATCCATTAACCTAACTCATAGTCGATCTTTAACTTTTAGCCATTAACCTCACACCTTCGGGAGGTAGCATTCCACTTTAAGCCATTAACCTCATACTTTCGAGAGGTAGCATTCTATTGTAGTGGAATTCATAACGTAAAACCTCACCTACGGGAGGCCGGTATGCCAACACTTAAATTTTCAGTCTTATTATCTTGCTTATCTTTCTCTTTTTTTACTTTATCTTTTCGTATGGTTCCAACCAAGTGACGTTTCCATTGCCCCTTGGTCCGGAACCCCTTTACATTATTTTCTTTCATTTTCATTTCATAAATCGTTTGTTTATTTCATTCATTTCTTTTCTGTTATTTACATTTCATAAATCATTTCTTTCTTAACGTAGTTTTTATAGTGTGCGTTATGTTAGTCACACTTGAGTGCATATAGCACTCACATACATAACTTTTATATAACACATAAACATAGATATAAACGTGTCAGTTCATGTTACAGACAAATAAATACTTGAACTAACAAATACTTTACTAGCATGTCTTTTCTTGCTTTCTTGGTCCGCAGACGTCTCTTCATCGCGTCTGTATCGGATCACTATAACCAAAATAATCATAGTTATTTTCATTACTTGTGTCACATATAAAGCTTAATAAAAGGTAAAAATTCTACGTTTCATTTTCCGATCATAAACTTAAGGGTTTAATATCCCATTTATAACTTTTCTACTAACTTTTGGCAAAATTACTATTTTACCCTTAACGGGATTTTTTCATGATAACCTTACTTTTCTTTGATTTACAATTTAGTTTTGGCCCTTAAAATCTTAATTAAATCATTCTAAGTCCATTAGGGCCCTTTTCTATCATTCCTGAAATTTCTTAGGCTTTGTTATATTTGTACAATAGTCATTGCTACAGCATAGGCGACTATTTGCCACCTGTCATCACCGAGGGTCAGATTTTACCTATCTTACGTTTAGGCCTCAAAGAGACGTTTCACTAAACCTCAAACGTTCATCATCCTTTTTTGAGCCTAACACATTCATAAATTTTTAAAATCATTTGAGGGGTCTTGAGCACTTTTTTCCCTTTGGTTTCTAAAATGCCACTTTGTGCCGTTTTAGAAATTTCGACAGCATTTCCACTTAATTTTTGGGTTACTGGCGTTTAGGAAATGCCTCAAAACCATCTAACCTAATTTTATTCTACCATGTACTATACTAGAGGCCTATATTTTACGTAAACCTCAACCTTTACATAAAAATCTTCACATTTTATACATTTTCTTATTTGACTTTTTTTTTCATGCACATAGTCCATTTTTCTTAAAATTTCACATGCCAAAAATACATAATTAATACATAATCATTCCAAAACATAAATTAAGGAATAAAGGGACCGAAATCATTACTGAAATCATCCCACTGGTGATCAAATGAACCGTTCGGTCTTGATCTCATGAACTTTATTTCTTCATTCTTCACTTTTCAAATTCCGGTTTGTAAATCCGATACCGTGGATGTGTTTGAAACGTCAAAAATAAGCCAACGGGCCATTCTTCAAATTTTGGTCACCAGTCACTGTTGACCAACATTGACCGCTGTTGACCGACGTTGACTGGTAGCGGTGAGGGAAAAGGCGGCCACCATCTTGAAGAACTCGACGAGAGTAACCCATTGGTGGTGTCAATTTCACCAATCGAAACTCCTATCACCAGAATCGAACCCTTGAAAATTGGATGACGGAGGTGAGCTCCAATATCCGCCGTGCTGGCTTTGTTTCGTGCAATTGGCTTAGGGCTTTTGCTCCCCGTGCCACTCTGATCATTTTGGGACCGGTGATGTGGCTCAACTCCACTGGAATCAACGGATTCCATAGCAGTGGTGACGGTAAAGCTTGGGCGATGCTATCCGGTGGCTGTTGAGGTGAAATGAGGTCTGAGATTAGTTCTACTCTTTACCACGAATATATTGAGACTGAAATCGTGGCATTTGGACCTCGGACAGGGGGGAGATATGGCGACCAGAAGTTTTCAGCCAGTGGCGGCTTCGGGTGGTGCGTGCGACTTGCTCCGGCGTCCATTTTGTCACGTCGACCTACCGTTAGACTCAGCTCGGTGAGAGCTTTCCAATGGTGCTGCCAGTGTAAAAAATGAAGGCCGTTTTCAATTTGTCGGTACTGTTCATTTTTGGTGTTGGTGGGAGAGAAAAATAAGATAAGGAAATTATGGGGGGCCTTTTTTTGAATTTTCGAAATTCCCCCCTTTTATAACCTTTTTTTTTTTTTGAAAATTTTAACTTAGGCTATCTTGACTAATTTGGACGTGCTGAACCTAAATATATCAGTTTTATCTTCATCTGAGGTCATCTTGACTAATTTTCAGGTACTGTGATTTCCTAGTCAAAAATTACTTTTTGTGCTCAAATAACTAATTTGAGCATGCTGATAGGCTATACTGACTAATTTGGGCATGCTGAACCCAAATTTATCAGTTTCAACTTCATTTGAGGTCATCTCGAATAGTTTTCATGTACTGCATATTTTCCGATCAAAAATTACTTTTTGCGCTCAAATGACTAATTTGAGCATGTTGAGTTTAAATATATCAGTTTTATATCAAGAAAAGGTCATCTTGACCAATTTCTTGATACTGCATATGACACACACGAGTACACACATAAAATCACTACATTTCCTATTTTAAACATGAAATTCATCATATATATTACATATACCAATTTTTCCGAGAATGATAAAATTTCCCCATTGTCACATTCAACCCTCCTTATAGAATTTTCTTCCTCGAAAATTAGGACAAGTAAGGGTACAAAGATTTCATTTTATCTTTGTTCATCACATATACATGTCATTTCAAACATATCTATATAACATGAAGGCTACATATATCATAGTCTTGTACATCTAATTTTCCTGTATAACTGCAACTCTAAGGAACATAGGTGGTATTGGAAATGACACCTTGCTTGCCCGTGAGGAAATTGGAGCTAATGTTGGGCTCCTCCAAGAGAATCACTCAATCGTGGTATGGCGAAACTCGGTCCAGTTAAGCGCTAATCCTAGTCACAAGAATCCCAGTACACACGAGAGCATTTCCCTGGAAGTGCTAACAGCCAAAAGGACCCAATTATCCTAATCAATAGAGCACAGCCGGAGAATCATCTTGATGGCATGAAACTAGTCCTGCATTCCCATGGAATGCTAAAGTAAAAGTGCTGTCTATCCTTGAAACTCGTACAGGGAACTAGCGCCTGTACTGCGATCTCATCATCTCATCCTTACAAAATGTTTATTTCAATTAATAAACATTTACTAATTTAAAATAAAACTGACTTGCTTGGATGGCGAACAGGATTTGTATCGTGTCAGGAGAGATACGGTCGAATTGCTCTAATATCACCTGTGACAGCTCGTAGCTAGCTACCTCAAACTTAACTTACTTTTAACTCATTCTGATACCAAGTGTAACGACTGGCATCTTACTTTGAACATACTTTCCTTATTATATTTATTTTAACATATCCTTTGAACGTGAAAATAAGGAATAGATTTTTTTTCTTAAACTTTAAACTTGAAAACTATACCGTCATAAAACATTTACTATAGTAAACATTTTACATACTTTAAACCTAATTACTTCATAAACATTTTGTTTCAATACTCTCTTTAACAACTCAGCAGAAGACTCATAGTAGTACCATAACCCTCAACCAGTCCCTTGGCACATGCAGATCTCATTCATCATCCATCATTTGTCTTATTGTCGAGCAGGTTGCTTATCTGTAACATAAATAAACTTGTGAGCGATAGGCTCAGTAAGTTCAAATATACATACATACATGACATATAAGAATTTATACCTTTTTGGTCAGAGCATATCTGATACCAATTATGACATCAGAGCATTAACATAACATATATCATACAAATTTTCAACTTCATACTTAACACATTCTAACATTGAGAAAAAATTTTCATACTTAATGTTCTTAAACATCACATAATTTAAACATAGCATACTTAATGTATGCCTAACATCTTAAGCATATCCTACTTAAACATCATATAAAACATGGCACACACATATCAATTTAAACATAGCATACTTAATGTATGCTTAAACATTGCAAACGTACTTAAAATTTTAAGACTGACTTATGCATATCATAACATATGCATATATGTTAGTCTCATTATACTTATCTACTTTTCATTCATTCATTTTCATTATTCTTTTGTTCTTTCTTTCTTTCGTGTCATTCCTTTCTTTTCTTTTCTAGTTTAACTTTCATTTTCATTGCTCGTTCTTTCATTCATATCATGTTGTTTTGTTCTTTTTTTTTTTCTTATCTTATTCTTTTCTTTTCTTATCTTATTCTTTCACTTGTAACCTAGTGTTGGACGTACCTAATGCACACAGACCGATGAAAGGAAGGGGAAGTGACCCATTAACCTACCTCACAGTCGATATCTTTAACTTTTAACCATTAACCTTACACCTTTGGAAGGTGGCGTTCCATTGTAAGCCATTAACCTCACACCTTCTGGAGGTAGCATTCTATTATAGTGGAATTCACAAAGTAAAACCTCACCTACGGGAGGCTGGTATGCCAATACTTAAATTTTCAGTCTTATTATCATGCTTATCTTTCTCTTTCTTTACTTTATCTTTTCGTTCTTTTTGTATAGTTCCAACCAGGTGACGTTCTCATTACCCCTTGGTCCGGAACCCCTTTACATTACTTTCTTTCATTTGTATTTCATAAATCGTTTCTTTCTTTCGTTCATTTCTTTTCTTCCATTTACATTTTATAAATCATTTCTTTCTTAACGTAGTTTTTATAGTGTGCATTATGTTAGTCACACTTGAATACATATAGCATTCACATACATAACTTTTATATGACACATAAATATAGATATAAACGTGTCAGTTCATGTTGCAGAAAAATAAATGCTTGAACTTACAAATACTTTACTAGCATGTCTTTTCTTGTCTCCTTGGTCCGTAGATGTCTCTTCATCGCGTATGTATTGAATCCTTATAACCAAAATAATCATGGTTATTTTTGTTACTTGTGTCACATATAAAACTTAATAAAATGTAAAAATTCTACGTTTCATTTCTCGATCATAAACTTAGGGGTCTAATATCCCATTTATAACTTTTCTGCTAACTTTTGACAAAATTATCATTTTGCTCCTAACAAGATTTTTTCATCATAACCTTACATTTCTTTGATTTACAACTTAGTTTTGGCCCTTAAACCTTAATTAAGTCATTCTAAGTCCATTAGGGCTCTTTTCTATCATTTCTGAAATTTTTGATCAAAATGATTGTTTTGCCCCTAACGGGTCTTTAGGTCATATCATTTTCATTTTAAATGCTTAGACTAGAATTTCTAAGCCCAAAAATTATAAAATCATTTTTCTTAGGCTTTGCTATATTTATACAGCAGCCATTGCTGCAGCATAGGTGACTATTTGTCACCCGTCATCATAGAGTGGTCAGACTTTACCTATCTTACGTTTGTGCCTCAATGGGACGTTTCACTAATCCTCAACCGTCCGTCATCCTTTTCTGAGCCTAACTCATTCATAAATTTTTAAAATCATCCAAGGAGTCTTGGTTTTCTCACCCGAGCACTTTTTTCCCTTTGGTTCCTAAAATACCCCTTTATGCTGTTTTAGAACTTTCGGCAGTATTTCCGCTTAATTTTTGGGTTCCCAGCGTTTAGGAAATGCCTCGAAACTATCTAACCTAATTCTATTCTATCACATACTATACCAGAGGCCTATATTTTATGTAAAACTCAACTTTTATGTAAAAATCTTTACATTTTACACATTTTCTTATTTGATTATTTTTTTCATACACATAGTCCATTTTTCTTAAAATTTCACATGCCAAAAATACATAATTAATACATAATCATTCCAAAATATAAATTAATGAATAAAAAGACCGAAATCATTAACGAATTTGTCCCACTGGTGATTAAACGAACCATTCGGTCTTGACCGCATGAACTTTATTACTCTATTCTTCACTTTTCAAATTCTGGTTTGTAAATCCGATGCCGCGGATGTGTCCAGAACGTAAGAAATAGGCCAACGGGCCATTCTTCAAATTTTAATCACCGGTCGCTATTGACCGATGTTAACTGGCGGCGACGAGGGAAAAGGCAACCACCATCTTGAAGAGCTCGACGAGAGAAATCCACTGGTGGTGTCAATTTCACAAATCAAAGCTCCTATCACTAGAATCGAAACCTTAAAAATTGGACGGTGGCGGCATGCTCTAATCTTTGTTGTGCCGGCTTTATTTCGTGCAATTGGCTTGGAGCTTTTACTCCGTGTGCTACTCTGATCATTTTGGGCCTGGTGGTATGGCTCAACTCTGTAGGAATCGATGGACTCCACGGCAGTGATGGCGAAGCTTTGGCGGCACGATCCGGTGGCTGTTGAAGTGAAATGAGGACTAGATTTTATTCTACTCTTCACCACGAATCCATTGAGACTAGAATCATGGCATTTGGACATCGTACGACGGAGATACGGTGGCGAGAAGTTTTCAGCCACCAGCGGCTTTGGGCAGCGCGTGTGGCTTGCTCCGACGTCCACTCAGTCGCATTGACCCACTGTTAGACTCAACTCGATGAGAGCTTTCCAATGGTGTCGATGGCATCGAATACAGATGTCGTTTCCGATTCATTGGTACTATTCATTTTTGGTGTTGGTGGGGGAGAAAAAGAAGATAAGGAAATTAGGGGGGGCCTTTTTTTATATTTCTGAAATTTTCCCCTTTTATACCCTTTTTTTTTTTTTTTTGAAAATTTTAATATAGGCTATCTTGACTAATTTGGGCGTGCTGAATCCAAATATATCAGTTTTATCTTCATCTGAGATCATCTTGACCAGTTTTCTGGTACTGTGATTTCTCGATCAAAAATTACTTTTTATACTCAAATAACTAATTTGAGCATGCTGATAGGCTCTACTGACTAATTTGGGCATGCTAAACAAAATTTATCAGTTTTAACTTCATTCGAGGCCATCTCGACCAATTTTCTGGTACTACATGTTTCTTGGACAAAAATTACTTTTTGTGCTCAAATGACTAATTTGAGCATACTAATTCTAAATATATCAATTTTATATCAAGAAAAGGTCATCTTAACCAATTTCTTGATACTGTGTATGACACACATGCGTACACACATAAAGTTACCACATTTCCTATTTTAAACATGAAATTCATCATGTACATTCCATGTACCAATTTTTCTGAGAATGATGAAATTTCTCGACTGTCACATACACACTCAGGAATCATGCTCACACGTACTCTATCAGTTATTGGATCAACTCATGGACAGCCAAAAAGCATGGGTTGGAGCATAGCCGACAAGAGTAGGTGGATGGAATAGCTACGTCGCCCGAGCTCAAGCGAGTTGGATCCATTACAAGCACGCTCCATTGAAACTACACACACCCTGTCTCTCACCTTGCCAGTATGCTCCACTCATCTAGTAAGCCCCATTTGTTGAATCCTGTGTTGCCACATGTCACCTGCCAAAAAAAAAAAAGAGGAGGAAAAAAGGAGTTTAGGAGCTAGGTTTAGAGCTGTAGAGGCCAAGAAAAAAAAAATCAGGGTAAAGGGTGAAGAGGAAATGAGGAGGAAAAAGCAAAAAAAAAAAAAAAAGAAAATTAGGAAATATAGTAGTTTAGAATTTTAGTTTTAGGATTTAGTTTTTATTTTTAGATTTAGGCTTTATTTATGACAAAATATAGAGAGGGCATTTTAAAGAACAAAGATGTGGAAGGGAGATGGAAACTTGTGACACTCCAAATGTGTTTCTTCTTTCCATTTTTCAATTATCCTTTGTTTTGTGATTAAGAATGCTTGAGTTATCGTTTTGTGAATTTTTATTTTTATTTATGAAGTAATTTGTTTATATAGAGTTTCCTCTTTACCTAATTATGAATATGTGATTTATTTTCTCATTTTCAATTGATTTTGTGAATTAATGCTTCTAAATGCTTGATCACTATATACATGATTTGGGACTCAATTAGAAACTAAGAAGTGATCATTATTTTGACCTATGTATGAAATGTTAGGAAAGATCTATAGGATAAAGATATCTATAGACTTATGTGGTCTTGTTTTCTTTGTGCTTAATGCATTTTCGATGGGTTTAGAATTTTCATAGATATATATAGGAAATTTGCTTATTGGAATATTTTGTTGATGTTTGAGAAATATTAACAAATAAATTAGACAAGACCATAACATTATCAAGATAAAGTATTTACCGATAATTTGCTACAACAATGGTGTATTGATTTATTTATATCAAGTCCTTGAACATATCTTTTATTTACTATTCCATGTCATTTTCTCCATTTTGCATCAAGTGCCTCTATTTTGGAAAATAGTACAAGCTCAAAGCCAAAGAAACAGCAAGAAAAAAAGTAGGCTGAAAAGCTAAAACAATTGAATGACCATTTCAGATGTTTGAGTCATGAGTTGCACTTTGCAATAGATCTTCAAATATGCCTCGTTAAAAACCCTCTAACCAAAACCCAATGGGAAAAACGGTAAAGAGCAAAAAAAGTGCATATTTACCAAAAGGTTGGTTTATTACAAAATCTATAGGCAGGTAACCCTGCCAAATCTTTTGCTAGTGCCATTGAACAAAGATCTAGAGCATTAAACCACCATTCTTCATTATAATGTGAACCGCCACACTAGCAAGCCTATCTGCTATATGATTTCCTTTTCTGTAAATATGCTAAGCCTTGTAAGTAATTCCACACATAAAATGAACTGCACGTTTCCACTTTGTAAGAAATTTCTAAGGGAGATTCGTGCTTAAAGAACAAAAAAGATTAACAGCATAAGTAGATTTGCAATTAAACCAAAGACAATGCCATTTAAACCTATCAGCATATCCCACCATAGCAATTATTCTCATTAACTATAAAACTCCCAAATACTTAGCAAAACATCCTTTACAAAAACCACGATAAATTCTAAAAATACCTCCACAACCAGCCATTCCAAGGGAACCATTCATCGAGGTTAATATAAGCTCAATTAAACTTGTTAGAAAATGGCTTATTTAAGCCATGTTAAAGACCTGTTATGAAATGAGGCCCAATTAGAGTTTGGGATTGGTCTCGATGGATTTACATTCTCTATTATAGGGTGATCAAGATTAGACATTCACACGCTCAAAATGATAATTGAGTAAATGAGAAATTGATACTCCAAATGTGCTACTTGAAATGGTAGTTTGGAAAGAAAATTACAAAATCCCACATTGGCTAGGAATGAAGCCATGGTGGTGTATATAAGTGATTGCACTTTAAGGCCTAGGTAAGCATAGATATCTGAGAGGCTCTCTCATGTGCGGGGGGTGGGGGAAGGGGTGCAAATCATAGACCTAACGCGTTAGGAGCCTAATGTACCCATGATTTGCGAACATGAATGTCGGACCTGAAGCCCACTCTGTGCTAGCTTTGTTTTGAAATTTTTTTATTTTTGGCTTAAGACCATCCATAATCTTCTTAAAAACTGAATTTTGGCTTGGCTAAAGAACTTAATGAAAGGAATAACGATACTTAATGGTGACCACCATAAATATACATTAATATGAGAGTTTCTTCTCTTGAGAAACCAAAAAGACTTTAGTTTTCCTTAAAAAAATCCAAATTTAGTCTTGGAAATGGCCAAGTACAACTCAAAGAATGAAACTCATAAAGTTTGGGATTAATATCTTGGTTTAATGGGTGATTAATCCCATTAATCCATACTTGTAACATCCCATTTGATAAGGCCATTCTGGACATGAACATATAACACAACACAACACAACACATAAAACGCTAGCTTTCGCTTTTTTTCTTTTGGTTGGTTCTCAAATTTCTTTGCAGCCTTGAAGTCATTTTTGGTGATAGAGGAAAGGTGCTAGTTCAAGTTTGTTGTGATGGATCCTATAGTGCTTCGTGCTATCATCATTGTCATTATATCTTATAAAACAGACTTCTTATATATCCTTAAGCACTCGTTAGAAAGACGAATCTGTTTTAAGAAGAGTGTGTTACACGTGCCTTGACATCATCATTCTCAATTCATTTTCTAGTTTAGTTGAAGGTTGAATTTATGTTATAGCATCTTTTGTAACAAGTTGAAAAATTTTATTGTTTTTCTTTATATGTTCCATGTTTTGTCTAACAATACCATTTACTTAAGTAATACATACGCAGAGCTCTGGTAACTCTATTCTAGAGATTGAAAGTCTTAAGAATCAAAAGATCTGAGATAGAGATATTCATACTCCTAGAGTCTAAAAAGTTGGCCTCTTAGATGCAGTGCCAAAGCAATAAAAGCAACTGATTAATGTCAATAACCATATTATCAAATATCATCTGATTGCAAACTTTCCAAACAATCCAAAAAACCGAAATGATCCTAGCAATCCACTTATTATAAACTTGCTTAGTCATGCTAACTTAAAAGTGAATTGAAGGAGCTGGTGAATATCCCTTTTGTTTGAGCATGCATGAAAAGTGCTTTCTAATCTACCCTACGTAAAATTAACAAAACTACAACAAAGGAAAATATGATCCATCGTTTCCTCACCAGAATTGCCAAAACGACAACAAGGAGAGAAATGAAAACCAATCTTTTGAATATTATTCTTCGTAGCAAGAAGACCATGAATAGCTTTCTAGACAGTGAAAGATCTTATTGGCTAAATAGATTGATGCTAGATTCCCCCCACTAAGAAGATTCGGTATTTCTTGGCTGAATATGCTCAAAAAAATCCTGAGTTTTGGGAAGTCCCTCCGAACAATGCTTCTATCTCAATTCATCCTTTCCATTGAAATGGGAACATTTTCAATATACCTAGCGATACTAGGATATGTATCCCAAAAGGAATTTGGAATAACCCACCTATTACCAAACATGTACTCACCAACTTTATAATTAAGGCTAAGGTCTTGAAGTATGTGAATACAAGACAAAATCGAATAACCAATCCAATTATCCTTCCACAAATTAGCATTTGATTTGCTTCCCTAATCCATATGCATTCATCAACTAAAGCCTTTTACTGAATAATAATTGCCAGCCAAAAAGAGGACATGACTGGCCCATTCTTGGTGTGATGGAAGTCAATAACATACCTTTCCCTCATGAATTAACATGCTAAAGAATCATCATTCATAATACATGTTAGGGAAAAACCACATATAAAACTGACCTAACACAATTTAGGAGTCCAACTTGACTCAAAAGGTTAACCCCTTTGGTTGGGTCCTTCTGTGTATATAAATCATTTCACATCACTATCCACTTTACATGTGGTACAACACACACATGCATTTTTCTCAACAATCTCCCTCTCATGTGTGTGTTTACCAAACTCCCTTTTGAACCAAAGTTTTAGTAGCTAGCATATCCAAGTATTACGCTCCAAACGAGAGCCAACTCAGGCGTGAAAAGGAGTCAAAACTATACTAGTTCCCTAAATGCTCCAGCATCCACACCTACAATGGCACCAAGTGTGGGCAACATCAATTATCCACGGAAGGCAACATGGGAACTAATAACCGTGTGTGATCACTTGACCAATACAAACCATCAGCTTTGATACCACTTGTTAGGGAGAAACCACATGTGAAACTAGTCCAACACACTTTAAGAGCCCAACTTGACCCAAAAGATTAATCTATTGAGTCTTAAGCCCTTCCATTTGTTAGGGAGAAATCACATGTGAAACTGACCTAGCACACTTTAACAGCCTAAATTAACCCAAAAGGTTAACCCTTTTGGGTCTTAGGTTCTTCCATGTAGATAAACCATTTCATATCTCCATCCACTTTCCATATGAGATAATACATACATGCATTTTTCTCAACAATACACCAAGCTAATGAATAAAGAAAAGCTTTATTCACATCTTCCAAAGGTCAAATACCTAAGCCTCCCTCTTTTTGAGGTAGATAAACTATTGCCAAAGCCACCATAATAGATTTCACTTTATCAACACTTCAACACCATAAAAAGTTTCTCGTAGCTGAAGAAATTTTGCTAATCAAATTAAATGGACATTTGTAATTCATGAAATTGTGGTTTAAGGAGCTTGCAACAACTGAATTGATGAGAGTCAATCTTCCTACCATCGAAAGAAAACTTCCCTTCCAATTTGAGAACTTGGAAATAATCTTTTCAACAATGGATTAGAGAATAGCATGCTTAGGAATCCCCTTGAATAGAGGTATAACTAAATACCAAAAAAGAAAAGATGCTTGATGCATCAAAGTTTGTTAATAACATCACTATTCCTGCTTCTAGATACAAATTTATCATGTAAATCTCTTATTTTTCAATGTTAATCATCTAATTGGAGAGAGCTTCGTATAACATTGGAAACTTTCTTTCAAGCAGACGATATTTTTATTAGTCACTTTGTAGAAAAGAAGAACGTCATCTATAAATAAAAGATTAGATTGAATAATACCTCCTCTATAAGCAAATATCGGAGTGAAAGACCTTTTGTCAACTTTCTGCTGAATTAACCTACTAAGAAACTCCTTCGCAATATAGAATAGAAGAGGCAATAGGGAATCACCCTGCCTTACTCCCCTTTTACAACCAAAGTATCCCTTCGGAATGCCATTAATCAAAACATAAAGCTTAGGTGACTGAAGAATTTCTTGACCATGAAGAACATTGGAGAGAATCTGAAAGCCTTCAGCACTTGGTAAGAAAATCCCAATGAATAATGTCGAAAGATTTTTTGATATCCACTTAATTACGCCCAAATTATAATAAAATAAAGTGGTCAATTGCATTACAATAAAGACAATTGATCCCATGAGGAGGTGATAAAAACAAACAAAAAAAAAAGATTAGTAGAAAGCGTTAGAGAAATAAGCAATTAAACAAACAAACAAAAGAAAAAAATGCTTTTGTGATTTAAAGTGAAATTAGAAAGTACAATAAAATAAAGTAATTTGATATTGAGAAAATTCAAAAATAAAAAACAGTAAGACATCGAGAATCTTCTATGTGCTTCGTTCACCTATTTAGATTTTGATTCATAAATTGACTTAATTGAAAATTCACATCCTAAATAATCAATCAAAAGATAAGATTTGAAGAACTTGTAAATTAAAATATATTCAAGTAAATAAATTTCTCACATTAAGAACTAGGAAAAAAATATCTTATAAGAAATCTAAAAACGACAACATACTTTCGGGTGATATTGCAGTAAAAGACTACTCATAAAATAATATCTATCAATATATTGTATTATGCAACAATCACATAAAAGAGCTTGACCAAATTTATGTAAAAGTTGACAATAAAATATATTGATCTAAGAAATAAAAAGGATGAAAGAAAATTATTTACTCAAATATATAAAACTTACAAATCATTAAAGAATAAAAATCCAAACAAGCTTACTACACATATAGGATCATCTCTAGTCTCAACCAAGAATTCTACCCTAACTTGCAAAGCATTCTCACAAAATTCTAGAGAGAAGTATAAGAATGAAAGCAAGACAAAAATGAGAGAGAAAGAGTGTATGTACAATTCCCTTAAGTCTCCCTCAAAATACCTCTTTATAGGTATAATTTTGCACTATTCTACCTAACATCCACATAAACTTTTCAAACTTACTACAATAATTGGTGCATACATAATACAAACTTTTCAAATAGACCATAGTAGCTACAGCAGTAAGTGCACATTTTTCAAATTTTGCTATAGTACTACATTAGCTACATGCATCTAATTAGGAAGGATCTGCTGTGGTATGGTGCATAATAAGCTTAGATTTCATAGTTTCTTGATATAAATAGTGATACCTGATGGGACCCACTTACCCAATTTGACACTGTAACAAATTAAATATTTTCAAAATAAATTGTTTTAGGTAAAATCATTGGAAATATTTAATTTTAAACTTATTTAATATATTATTAGAAAAGATAAGATGAAATAAAGTAAAATTAAATAAAGACTTCACGAAAATTATAAAAAATCTAAATTAAAGTACACAAAACTAAATATATACAAACAAATCAAACATAACTAAAATTCTTAAAGATAAGCCAACTTTTATGCACGAAAAAGTGGTAAAATAACTCTATTTTATAGAGTTATCACCACTTTAATGACTATATTTCCATATCTAACTTTTTTGTCAATAGTATTGACTCCCTCGGAAGCAAGAACAATGCAATCCTAGAAATGCCCTGAGGGAATAAAACCAAATTGATTTTTTGAAACAATGCATTGAGCAATTTTTCCCAGCCTGTCAGCAATGATCCTAGTGATAATTTTAAATAAGAAATTACGAAGTACGATAGGGCTAAAAGAATCAACCAACAAAGCGTCTTTAACTTTGGGGATTAAAAAAACAAAATTAAAGTTCAAGTTACAAGGAACTGACCTGTAAGGAAAAAACTTCAAACAGTTTCCATTAGCTTAGCACCAACAATATCCTAGCATTTCTGAATAAATAATCCATTATAGTCGTCAGGACTAGAAGCACCAAACGGAGCCTTGTGAATTTCTTCATTAGATGGCACAGTAACAAGTGTTACAAGAACAAGATGAGAATGGAAGAGAGAAATTGAATCTGTTATTCATTCTCTTTGCTTTACATTGAAGTCACCTTATATATAGAATAACCCGTCAAACTAACTAACTAACCAACTCTTTAAATAAAACGACAGTTAAAATTTCCTAACTACATTATCTATAGTAAAACGACATTGTTAACAAACTTAAACTAACAAACTAACAAATAACAATCTGTAACTGTAATAACAAATTCTGAAACTCCCCCTCAAGATGGACTGTAAATGTTTTTGATAGCCATCTTGGATAAGAGTGTTGATAACATGGGATAAGGTAAAGGCTTTGTAAAGATGTCTACCAATTGATTGTGAGATCGAATTGGCATGAGCTTGATGAATCCATCAACAACTTTGTCTTGAACAAAGTGACAATCTATTTCAATATGTTTAGTTCATTCATGGATGGTAGGATTAGTGGCAATATGGATGGCAGCTTGATTGTAAGAGCTGTTGAAGGCGTCTTCTTGCCTAGATCTTTTAGCAGTTGAGTCAACCAAACTAATTCACTGGTTGTGGCTGCCAAAGCTCTATACTCTGCTTCAGCAGAAGATCTAGAGATAGTGTGCTGCTTCTTGGCTTTCCATGACACCAAAGATTCTCCAGAAAAATACAAAAGCCAGTCACAGATTTTCTTGTATCCGTGTAGGAACCCCAATCTTCATTAGAGAAAGCTTTGAGTTGAACTGCTGAAGAAGCTGAGAAGAGTAGTCCTTAGCCAGGTACAGATTTAAGATATTGAAGGAGATGATGAGCAGCTGCTAGATGTGGAGTTCTAGGTTGGGCTAGAAACTGACTAAGCTTGTGGACAGCAAAAGTGATGTCTGGTTGGGACAAGGTGAGGTACAAAAGTCGGCCAATAAGACGCCTATATTGAGAAGCATCCATGAAAACCTTACCAACATCTGCACTGATTTTTGTCTTGGGATCCATCGGTACACTGGCTGGTTTGCTAGTAAGAAAACCAGTATCTTCTAATAGCTGCAAAGTGTACTGCCATTGTGAAAGAATGATTCCTATGTTTGACCTTGCTATCTCGAGGCCAAGAAAATATTTGAGCTTGCCTAAATCCTTGAGTTTGAACTGAGTTTAAAGAGATGACTTCAAGGAGTTAATGATAGGCATGGAGGGTCTTGTAATGATGATATCATCTACATAAACCAGTAAAGCCACAAATGAAGATCCTAACCCTTTCATGAATAAGGAATAGTCAGATTTTGACTGCAAGAAGCCAAGCTAAATCAGTGAATGTGAGAACTTAGAGTACCACTGTCTAGATGCTTGTTTAAGGCCATAAATGGACTTGTGCAGTTTGCAAACTAGCTTTCCAGCTTGCTTGAGATGCTCCCCCTGTCCAATATAACCGAGAGGTAAGTCCATATACACTTCCTCAAATAAATTACCATTGAGGAAGGCATTGTTAACATCCAATTGAGCAAGGTGCCAATTCTGACTAGTAGCAAGTGCCAAAAGATCTTTGATAGTGACTAACTTGGCAATTGGAGAAAAAGTTTCAATGAAATCTACTCCCTCTTGTTGAGTATAGCTCTTAGCCACCAACCTGGCTTTATGTCTATCCACAGTGCCATCTGAGTTGTACTTAATTTTGTATATCCATTTGCAACCAATAGAGTGTTTCCCGAGAGGTAATGGAACAACTGTCCAAGTGTTATTTGCCTCCATAGCTTCCAATTCGATTCTCATAGCCTCTCTCCAATGTGGGATCTTAACTGCTTGGTGATAAAATTAAGGCTCAAATTGAAAGGACACATTCAACACAAAGTTCTTGTAGGAGGGAGATAGTGACTTGTAAGACAGGTGATCTTCCAAAGGATACTGGCTTGTAGGAGGAATACTATTTCCAGAAGATATGAGATTGTAGTGAAAATCTCTTAAATATGATGGAGGTTTAATAATTCTAGAGGACTTCCTGACGGGAGCAATTTGTGGTGAGGAGGATGAAGTATGCAATGAAGAATTTTGTTCCTCAGAAATTAAAGAGGAATCTTTCACAGGAACTTCAGTTGAGTGATCTACTACTTCAATTGGAGGATTAGTCAGACCAGATCAGGAAAAGGGTCCACCAACTCATCTGCAGTAATCAGGGAGTGAAAAGGAAAGACCTCCTTATGGAACACAACATCTCTGGACATAAAAACCTGCTTTCTTTTAATGTCAAACAGTTTGTATCCTTTCATACCTGGGGGATATCCCAAGAACACACAGACCTGAGCCCTTGGATCAAACTTAGTTCATTGGCTTGGTAGAGTGGAAGCAAAAGCGAGGCAGCCAAATACTTTAAGGAAGGAGTATTCAACATTGGTGCCATAGAGAAGTTCATAAGGAGATTTCTGTTGGAGCAGGAGCAAAGGTGTTTTATTTATCAAAAAAGTGGCTATTAAAACACAATTACTCTAAAATTGAATAGGAACTCGTGATTAGAAGTATAGGGCTCTAGCCACATTTAGTAAGTGCTGATCTTTTCTTTCAACTACAAAATTTTGTTGTGGCCTGTCTACACAAGAGAATTGATGTAGAACTCCCTTTTGATTGAAAAATTCTATAAAGGCTAACTCCTTTGCATTGTCAGATCTAAATTCCTTGATCTTACTAGCAAACTGAGTGTCAACCATGTTAAAAAATTTTGGAATAACAGTGGATACATCAGACTTGTTTTTAAGGAAGTATACCTAAGTAAATCGAGTACAGTCATCAACTAAGGTCAAGAAATACTTGTGACCTGAGTAAGCTGATACATGGTAAGGCCCCCAAATATCACAATGTACTAACTGAAATGGAAATTGAGATCTGCGATTGTGAGAAATGAAAGGCAGCCTTCTCTGTTTAGCTAATGGACAAATATAACAAGGGTCACTTTTATTAAAACTTGAGAAATCACAATTCAGTTGACTTTTCAAGCTGTCCAACCTTTTAATGGATGGATGCCCAAGTCTATTGCACCAAACACGTATAGAAATGTTATTGACAAAAAAAATTTGCATTGAGATTGTCTATATCAAGAACATATAAGTCTTCCAGTTTGTTATCCTTGCCAATCATCCTTTTAGAGCTGATTTCCTATATGATAAAATGATCATGGAAAAAGCTAACTGTAAGCTATCTATCCACTATAAGTGCACTCACAGAAATCAAGTTAAATCTGAACTCTGGAATGAACAAGACATCTCTTAATAACAACTTGGAACTTAGTCATATATCACCACAGAAATTGACAGCCACATGTGTGTTGTTTGGCAAGATGACTGTCGAACTCTTCATAGGCCTCATACAAACAAAAATACTTGCATTTGAACAAATGTGTCTAGAAGCTCCTAAGTCCACTATCCAACATTTAGAGGAAGACAGTGATGGAAGTAAAGACACAGACGAGCATGTACCTGTGAAGTGTTGAGTATTATGGGAATCTTGATGCTCACTGGCTTTGGCAAAAGAAGCTAAGTGTTTAGTGAACATGGTCATCAATTGATGATACTGAGCTTTATCTAGGCTCTGGAAAAAATTCTCAACTTCCCCTTTGACACGATCACTGCCTTCAATCAGGTTGACTTGATTAACTGTCACTCCTTGGTTTTTGGACTGAGCATTCTTTTGCTGTTTGTAACTGGGTGGATAGCCATGAAGTTTGTAACACTTCTCGACAGTATGGCTGTGGTAGTTATAATGAGTGCAATAAGGCCTATCTTTCTTTTGAGCTTTGTTTCCCCCAGAACTATTGCCTGCAGGCTTTGGAACATCACTCTTTATGGCAAATGCGATCCCATTGGTAGAATCAGAGGTTGACCCATGCTGACTAATGGCTCTCTATCATTCCTCTTGTGAGATCAATGAGAAGACCTTGTTTATAGGTGGAAGAGGATCCATCAATAGCAGCTGACCTCTGACTTACGTAAACAACTCGTTAAGTCCCATGAGGAATGACATGATGTATTCCATCTGATTGTGAGAGTTAAGATCTTTGACACCCCTACATGTGCACTTCCCACAGCTACACACTGGTCTGTAATTGGCCAGTTCTTCCTAAAGAGACTTCAATTTTGTGAAGTAAACGTTGATAGAGTTCTATTCTTGGCTGAGATTGATCAATTCATGACGTAATTGAAAAATTCTCAGTCCATTGCTTTGTTGGAACCAATCCCTAAGGTCGAGCCAGATCTCATAAGCAAACTACGAAAAAATTATACTGGTAGAAATTTCCTTGGATACAGAGTTCAAGATACAGGAAATCACCATATTGTTGTTTCTAACCCACGAATTGAGAAGGTTTAGATCAGTACCTTCTAGTTTGGGAATGGAACCATTGATAAACCCTATTTTATTCTTCACAGAAAAGGTGATCGTCATTGCTCTACTCCAAGAGGCATAGTTATCTCCTGTTAGCACCTGTGAGACGAGAGAAAGGTCCGGATTGTCTGAGTGATGGAGATAGTAAGGATTAAGGGGATCATCAATGGCGGACTTGCCAATTGAAGCAATTGAACTGTTAGTGCTTGGTGACTCCATGGATTTCGATAACAGAGAATGCAGAGAGAACAAGAAGTTCAGAAGAATCGAGAAGTAGTACAACAGGATTCCGGCAAGCGATTTGGCAGGATTCCGGCGATTGATGAAGAACTTCGAGTAGTGGCAAAAAAGGAGTTCTCTGATACCATATTACAAGAACAAGATGAGAATAGAAGAGAGAAATTGAATCTGTTATTCATTCTCCTTGCTTTACATTGAAGTCAGCTTATATACAGAATAACCCATCAAACTAACTAACTAACCAACTCATTAAATAAAACGACAGTTAAAGCTTCCTAACTACATTATCTACAGTAAAACGACATTGTTAACAAACTTAAACTAACAACTAACAATCTGTAACTGTAATAACAAATTCTGAATATAAGCCGTCAGGACTAGGAGCACCAGACGGAGCCTCATGAATTTCTTCATTAGATGGCACAGCAACAAGTTCTTCATTCTCTTTAACCGTAACCGAGGAATGATAGTGTGAATAATCGAGAAATCCATAGGATAGCTATGAGCATCCAAAAAGAGATTCCGATAATAAATGACAACATGGTCCTTTATTTGCCCTTTTATTTCAGCAATTGAGAAAAAAGCAACACGAACGACACATAATGAAAGCCGACGTTTTTTTATTTTAATTACTTTTCATCGTCGCTATTAAAACCTTGTTCGTGGCAACACTCATAAATGATGACCTCTTTCCTCTTCATTTTATGGTTTCCTTTACACACAGGGCAGGAAATATCTTTGAGCTTCATTACCGCCAAATTAGATGAGATCTTAAACTGGCAGCAAGGGTGTTTACAGCCTTCGATCGTCATCTCTATTAACTTTCATGTTTCTCTATGAAAGTGTCTCCAAATTTACTGCCATCGAGCTGTTGATTAGTCTTCACCAACTCTTTGACGACCTCTAAAAATGTCAAACCATTTCCGGCAATAACTGCCGTCGACCCTTTAATGAGCAAAGCCCACGTATCTGCTTTTTGGTACAAAAACAACTTATTAATTTCTTTTGAAGAATCAGTTGTTGTAATGGTAGCACCTGAAAAAAACAGACCTCCTAAACGACTCCAGAAGATTTTTGTCTTTAGACATGTTCTCTTATCTGATTCCCCGCTCATCAGAACTGGACACAATTCGATAGTGTTTTTTAGGGTTTTTTTTTTTTTTAAGCTTCTCCACTTCTATTTCAAATTTACGGGAGGGACCAAGTCTTCTGTCTTCCTCCATAAAAGAAAACAAATTTTTGCTCTTTCATCTGCTTGGTGATCAACGATATTCGCACTTGGTTAATATATAAGAATTTAATAACTATTATACAATTAATTAGAATGCAGTCCTTGCAAATCCTAAGTTCAAAAAGATACATGGGTGGAAAAAATTAATGTTGTTTGTTACTGATTGGACAACAATATGTGATACTAAAAATAAAAGTTATAAAAGTATTTAATATAATTTAATTCAATAACACTTGAGTTGGTGATTTGATGGATCCTTTTTAAAAAATATGATGCTAATTAAAAGAAAAAATAATCTGCGTTATAGGGTATAGACATAATTAATCAAACAAAATTTAAACGTATATTCTTAACTTATTCGATTAATAGGCATCCCGCTAAACATGTTTATGTATATATATATATATATATTGCATTTAGAATGATAATTAACATAAGAGAAAACTAGTACATACCCAACTAGCTAGGCTATGTACTTATTTACAAATGATCTTGTCAAATCTGACAAAAATTTAATGCTAGGAAAAAAAAAAGAAATAATAGTATAATATGAATTGAAATATAATATATATATATATGGAATATTTTTCAGGTTGGAACTTGAGAATTTACCCATTCTTTTACTTTACCACTATGATTACCAAAAAGGGCATCAGGCCACTTATCGGTTTTCAAGTCTTGGTTGATTGAGTCCTCGATTGAGTCCTCGTCAAAAGGATAGGCCTTCATTCATCCAGCAGCGTTAGCGTTGATGTAGTGAAAGGCATTGTAGGCATCAATTTTTGCTTTTAAGTTCATCACTATCAGAATTGGCTCTCCCTTGTAATGCCACTTCTCCTTCATGTACTTGATGCTTGCTCCATCTGAAATATACCTTATTGTGTATCCTGGGATCTTCGACAAAATCTTCTGATCTAACTCATTTTTTGTGACAGTCGAGACTTTTATTGTTCTTAGAATTAATATATAATATGAACAGATATGTACTAATATGATAGAAATGTATAAATGGTATTTGAATAATTAATTAGATTTTATAAATGTTTTATGACAATGTTAAAGTGAGAAGATAGTGACTATAATGATTATCGGACCAAAATGCTTCAGAGAGTATATTTTCGGTATCGAAAAACAGAAATTTACTGAGACTGAAACTGTTCTAACCGTAGACCCGAGATAGGAAATAATGAAAAATCTAGGGTTTATAGAGTGTTTTAAACGGTACGAATGGGTAGCATTCCCGAAGGAAAACTATAAAAATTAGACTGTAATTAGAACAAAGCTTATACTATATAAACAAATAATATTTGCTTATCATCATGAGAATTTAAGGGGTGAGATCAAATTTTACTTTGATCCAATGGTGGAGTAATTTTGGCAAATTTTTGACCAAAAAAAAATTTTGACCTAGAAAGAATTAAGCAACAATTAATGTTGCTTTAGCTGCTCATGCACATGGAGAAAAGGGGGAGGAACAGTTAGAAAACCAGCTGGAAAAGCTCCAAAAAGTTTGCAAAAATGCCCCCATAAAAATTACATTTTGACTCCAAAATTTTAGAAAGTTACAAAAAGGCCCCCAAGATTTTTTTTATAACTTTTCCCATCTGTTATTCACATCCATTTACAGCCAAAACACACAGAATTTCTCTACTTTTCATCTTCCTCACGTTCCCAAGCTTCCAAAAATTTCAAAAATCTCAAAACTTGCAAAATTTGTGAGAAAAGTTGAATCAAGCTTCAAATTTAAGGGAGTTCCACACCAAGGGCCAAGTAAGTAGTTCAAAATCAAGCTTGAATGTTGTTTTTCAAATGTTTTCATGTTTATGAAATTGAGGAACAAAAATGGGGTTGAGTTGATTTTAGTTGTTTTGGTGAAAATCAAGTGAAAATTTTGTTTTTGTGCTTGGTTTTGAAATGTGTTGGAGTTTGAAAATGATTTTGGTTACTTAGGGTTCATAAGGTTGATGTGAATGGAGAGATGGGAACCTTTCTAGAACTTTGGTAAACTGATGTTAAAAGTTGGATATGAATTGTTTGAGTATAAATGTTGAAAAGAGAAAGAAAAAGAGGTAATTTTAAGGTTGATAAAGTTACAATCAAAAACTAGGCTTTGTGACTATGGGTTCTCATTTTGTACAGGAGGATCAAATCATGTTATGTATTGGGATTTTGAACAGGTACATAAGGAAAACTATGCCAAACGATGTATTTCGTGCAGTTTTGGCATAGTGGGAAAGTAGAAATTTAAGCCGTTATAATGCTGAAATTTTTAGATTATAACTGGAGTTAAATGTTTTAAGAATGACTAAGTTTATAAGAAGAGTATTGAAATGTTCTAGTATTAGCCTATGAATATTCCACCTAATGTCGAATTGTTTCGTTATAGGACAACAACTGGAAAACGATAAGGCAGAACGAAGGAATCAAACTGAGGAAACCTTAGCAGATTTCTAGTAAGTTCTGACATTTAACCGACTGAACACGAGCAACTTGATGCATATGTTGTGTAGAAATGTGTATGTTATTTAAATTACCTAGCCACCTCTTGCTAGAAGAGTATTCTGAGATGATTGTGACGTCAAAACACTAAAATTTGGCAAGTACACAGGTCTGTACTGATATGACATGAGTACGTATTAGTAAAAGCACAGGTTTTGGCTCTAAAATGTCTTAATTATACTCTAGGGAGACTTGAGATTGAATGAGCTAAGATTTGTGCTAGTTTGATGTTAAAAATTTAACTTAGCCGAAGTCAAGCACCAGGCACTAGGCATGGAGTGCCCAGGCACTGAACTCTCGGCCAGATTTGGATGTCAAAATTGCTGAATCAGTGCCAGGCGCTAGGGATAGAGTGCCAGGCGCTTGCACCACTGTGAAGAGTGCTAAGCGCTATAGATGGAGTGCCAAGGCGCTGAGCTCTCTGCCAAAATTTTACGTGTAATCCTAATTCAAGGGCTAGGCATTAGCATTCAAGGGCTAGGCGCTTCTACTGTTCCAAAATTTCCAACTTGAGTTTTGTGCCTCGTTTCTAGTCCTAATTACGCCCGTTTGATTTTATCACGTGAATTATGACTGTAAAGCAATATTAATGACTAATTAGGCATAGAATCAAGTATATAATGTTCATAGTATTATGACTAAACAGTAAGCAAGATGGTAACAAGAACATGAGATTTTTGGCATACCGACCTTTCCCCAGGGGAGGTTATTTTATTACAGCTGATAGACAGATTACTGATAAGGGAGAGCCAGGGTCGCTCCCTGACCCCTTTTACTGCGCACAATATGGTATGACCAAAAAGGGGCCATAAAGACAGATGACAGATAAGATAGAAATTGAGCATAATGAACTCAAGATATAACTGTTAAGTTAGACTGTAATGTTTATATGTTTAAATTATGATGTCTGAACTTACTATGCTATAGCTCACAGGTTTGTTCATGTTCAGGTAATCGAGGTAAGTAGCCTATAACCTAAGCATCACTGAATGGATTGGGCTGAGGGATGGAATGTCGGTGTTGTGAGAAAGGTTATGGATTTGCCAAGCTTATCCGCAGCTCAAGGAAAATGGGAAAGAAAAAGAATAGGTATGATATAGTATAGACTAAACCTATATGTTAAACTATAAATAGTTCCAAGACAATATTTTGCCAAAGTTGTATAAATAATAAGAAATAGTTTTCAAGCTACAGTATTATGGTTTCAAAAGTTTTATACAACTAAATATGTAGACGACTATGGGTTTTAAAAAAAAAATTTCGTAAATTTACTACAAGATAGTTATATAAAAAAAGAAAAGACAGAAGTATGATTTAAGAAAGAGTGACATTCGCTACATGAGGCAGGGGATGCCACAGTTGGTATTAGAACGGGCGGTTCACCATAACCTGTCATGACATCGCAAGCATTTCCTTCCACGCAGTCTAAGTAAGTTAGTACTATATTATTTTTACTATCCTAATTTTATATAATGTATGAATATTAGGATTGAGAGATGGATAGTCAACCATGAAGCTCTAAGTATCAGCCTTACTCACGGACGATTTGGACAAGACCGATTATTCATCCTCAAATGATAAGACTTCAAGTATCACCGACTCCAGAAAAACAAGCATGATCATCATCACAGCCCACTATTTCGAGTTTTACGGTGCTCCAAAACTTTGTTCTGAATGCAGAGAATTTTTAGATGCGACTGTCAGATAAGGTGGTATCTTACGTAATGCATTTCAGGGATGAGATTGTCTCAAGCAGTCCGTGGCCAAGGTTGACAAATGAGGAATTATATGCTATGTTTTGGAGAGGATTGACAAATGAATTGAAGCTTCGTACAGTCCCAGCACCTGATAGTTCACTGTGGCAGTATATTACTTCAGTAAAAGAGTTAGAACGGGTAATGCTGATTAAGAGATATGAGTGGACGATGCGAGATAGTGATCCACGAGATGATGTATCCTTGAGACTAGATGAATCACATCATGTGATAGACAACGATGAGACTAAGTCGTCATAGGGATCGTGTGTAGTAGTCCCTACACATGCGACTAACGATCCAACGGGTGAAGGGGATGGTGAGAGTGACGAGGATCCAAAGGAGCTTCCTCTAGAAAGTGATGAAGCTAGCAGTGACAATTAATATGTTTACTAAATGTAAAGCTTATGTGCATATGCATGTACATATGTGTTATGTATGGAAAGGCAAAAGGGCTTAATTTTGAGACTGACTGAAAAATGTACAGGAGATGAATGCGAATGACATGTATATGATTGAAAGATGATGTTTACTGAAGAAAGTCTGTTTACGATATGACAGAATGTTTATGAATATGTGACTGAATGAATGTTTCTGATGTGACTGGATGTTTATGCTATGACTGAAGTAACGATTGAAACTGATTATGCGTGATGATAGATGAAAAGAAAGAATTGATGATATTTTTATAAGTATTGGTACTGAATCATTTTGCCTTTTACTGATAGAACTAGAAGAGCAAGATGGCAAGAAGAAGGGTGCAACCTCTTAGACATGGTAGACCCCCTACCTTGACCGAACGAGTTACAGAACTAGAAGCCTTATTGGCTAACCAGATGAGAGAAAACCAAGAACTGAGAGATCAACTGAACCAAAGGAATCAAGAGCATATCAAGGAAGAAGTTCCACTTCCACCTCAAGCACACGAACCCTCATTGGCCTCATAAAATGAACCGAATCCTCCAATAGCACCTGTCCAATAAGAAATAGTTCCAAAACCACAAATTATCATCCAACAAGAACCGTTGTATGAAAGATTTCGACAGATGAGATCATCAGAATTTGATAGATCGATGGACCTATTTGAAGTAGAAGAGTAGTTGTCTTCTTTCCAGCAAATTATAAATTTTATGAATTTGATCAATCAGGAGAAAGTTCTCTGCACATCGTATGTATTAAACAGAGATGCCTGATACTGATGGGAAACAGTTTGTCTCAAGAGAGACGAGACTCAAATGACGTGGAGTGATTTTATAAAAGAATTCAACTAGAAGTATTATTATGACAACCGAGATTTTCTAACTGTTCTCGGGATCACTGTATAGTAGAAATTTATATATATTAGTGTGATGTAAATATATATAAGTTTTACTGTAATGATGATTTATTAGAGTTGATAAATGCTTTATGGCTATGAATGTAACGATTTTCGAATCGAAATGCCTCAAATAGTCATTTTTGGCATCGAAAAACAGAATTTTACTGAGACTTAAAATGTAGCAAACATAGACCCAAATGGAAAATTATGAAATATCTAGGGTTTATGGAGTGTTTTAGATGATATAAATGCATCGAAAGGCTTTGATAGCATTTCAGGAGGTAAACTGCGAAATTTGGCCAATATAGCTTTTCGGTCAAAATTTCGATAGATGAAAATTATACTGTAATTAAAGAAAAACCTATACTGTATAAACAAATAATATTTTCTTATTAATATAACAATCAATGGATGAGATCACATCTTCATTTTGATCCAAGGGTCACCAAAAATAGTAAATTTTTAGAATTTCTTTCAAAATTCAATTAAGAAAGAAATTTTGCATTTAATGCAAAGCATGGCTGCCATTGCACGTGGAAGAGGGGGGAGAAACAGCTATATTTCAAATGAAAAAGTTCCAAAAATTTTGCAAAAATGCCCCCAAGAAATTTTCATTTTGACCCTAAAATTTTTAAAAATTACAAAAAGGCCCCTAAGGATTTTTATAAACTTTTGCTCTGATTTCCCACGTCTCCCACAGTAGAAAACCACCATTTCCCCTGTTCTTCATCTTCTCCACGTTTCCAAAACTGCCAAAAATTCTAAATTTTCAAAACTTGCAAATTTTGAAGAAAAAGTGTAAGGAAACTTCATCTTGAGGAGTCTTCACCCCAAAGTTCAAGTAAGTTCTTCAAAATCCTATTTTAATGCTTGTTTTTAAGTGTTTTTATGCTTATGGGAATAGTGGAACAAAATGGGGTTAGAGTGGTTTTGAGTGTTTTGATGAAATTCATGTGAAAAAACATGTTTTAAGCTTGTTTTTGAAGTGTTTGTGGGGTTAGTTTTTGAAAACAAATATGTTGCATGGGGGAGGGAAATTTGACGTGAAAAAGAGGGTGGAAAACCCATATGGAATGGTGATGAACATGTATTGTGAATTAGAAAAGGAATTGATGAGGTTTAGAAGTGTAGAAAGAAAGAAAGACAAAGAAAAACTAGGGTTGTGAGCAAAAACACTAAGTTTGGAAAATGTGAAAGTTATGTTATATGAAATGCATAGGAATGGATTGTTATTGTGTACTAGGATATTGAGCAGATTTATAACGAAAACTGTGTTCAATAACGCAATTTAAGTCGTTTTAACACAGTGGAAAAATTAGGATTTAAGCCATTATAATGCCAAAATTTTCGGACTTATAATTAAGGCTAAGGGTTAAGGATGATAATGTATATAAGAAATGTTTAACTGCTTTAGTGTTGACCTATAAATATTTCACTAAAAGTCGAACTGTTTCATTATAGGGCAATGACTGGAAACCAAGGAAAGGAAACCAAGAGATCAATCTAAGGAAACATTAGCAGATTTCTGGTAAGTTCTGACATTTAAATGTCTGGACATGAACAACTGGAACCCTATGTTGTTTTTGAAACTTCAATTTATGTATAGCCTAATTTCTTTGGCTAGAAAAGTTATATGTTGTTGTGAACTCGTTAAAACACCTAAATTAGCAAGTATACGAGTATGCATTGATGTGTTATCTGTATATGATTATGTTTTATGGATTTTGACCCTAGAATGCATTAAACATGTTTTAGGGTTGATTGTATGTGTATGAAATGGCTTTGGTGTCAAAATGTGTTTAAAAACCCATTTTAGCCAGAGCCAAGCGCTAAGCGCTAGTCAAGGAGCGCCCCGACACTGAGCACTCGGCCAAAATTTGATGTCAAAAATCCAGTAAAAGCACCAGGTACTAGGGTATAAGCGCCAGGCGCTAGTGTAAAAATTGGTGGAACCGCCAGGCACTAGGGTATGAGCGTCAGGCTCTTGCATCAAATTCTCAAAAGCGCCATATGCTGTAAGGGGAGCACCGAAGCGCTGAAGTTTCTATCCAAAGTTTTGCAAAAAAATAAGATGAAGGGTCAGGCGCTCGGGGATGAGTGCCACGCACTCTAACTGTTCCAAAAATGTATAATTAAAGTTTTGTGCCTCATTTCCAGTTCTAATAATGCCCCAATGTTTAAGTGCGTGGATGATGAGTTTTAAACAGTATTTTTGGACTGAATGGGCATAACATCGAGTACATTAATTATAAATATGTACACTGGAATAGTTAAGATGTCATAGTAAGTAGCATTGCACAGTAAACAATAGGGTAATGAAAACCTAATATTTTGGCATACCGGCCTCTCGCAAGGGGAGGTTACCATATGTCGAAGCAGAAGACATACCATAGATGAAGGAGAGTCAGGGTCGCTCCCAGGCCTCTCTTACAGCACGCACAAGGTACGATCAGAACGGGCCCATAGAATAGTAAATGAGCTTTGTAAATGTAAATTGAGCATAATGAACTCCATGCATATTTGTTAAGTTGCATTGTGATGTTTATTATTTTAAATATTATGTCTGAACTTACTGGGCATGTAGCTCACTAGTTTATTCGTGTTTAGGTAATCGTGGTAAGCAACCTGTAACCTGAGCCACAGTGTATGGATTGTACTGCAGGGATGAAGTGCCAGTGTCATGATAAAAGGTTATGGACCTGCCAGGCTAATTCCGCAAAGAAACGGAAAAGGAAGAAGAAAAGTACAATTGTATGATATTGTATAAAGTAAACTGCTATGTTTGATTTTAACTATTTCTAATACAGTATGATATTATTATATGCAAGAAATATGAAATAGTTTCCAACTATGATAATTTAGTTTTGGGGAAATTGTAGTACTATGTATATCGATGGTTTTAAAAAAAATTTCCACAATGTATTATGATATGTTTTGAAAAAGGAGAAGTAAAGTAGCAAAGAGTTTCAAGTGACATCTCTTGCACGAAGCGGGGGGTGTCACAGATGGTATCAGAGCGGGCGGTTCTCCATAACTTGTTATGACATTGCGAGCATTTCCTTCTGTGCAGTTCAAGTAAGTTAATGTTTCATTGTTTTCTTACTCTAAATTTCATACATGATGCATGAATAATAGGACTTGAAAATGAGTAACCGACCAGATTCCCGAACAACTAGGACAAGACCTATTATTCGACCCTGAATGATAAGAACGTCGGAAATGATTCCTTCCATTGCCGACATACCATCGTCATCATCACCACCTATGGCTCCAACTTTTACAGAGGGTTGAAATTTTGTTTTGAAAGCAGAGAATATTAGGATGCATCTGTTAGATACAACAGTATCCTATACGGCTCGTTTTCGAGATGAAATTATTTTGAGTAGCCCCTGGCCAACTCTAACAAAAGAAGAGTAGTGTGCAATGTTCTGGAGAGGGTTAACCTATGAATTAAAGCTTCAAACTGTCCCTACAATTAAGGACACATTAGAGCAATATATTACTTCAGTGAGAGAGGTAGAAAGAAAAATGTTAATAGAAAATTATGATCGGATAATGAGAGATCGTGATCCCCGTGGTGATGTATCCTCCAGACTCGATGAACCACCATCGGTGAGGGAGAATGATGATGTGAAATCTTCAGTTGAATCATGTATTGCGGGTCCCATCCATATAATTAGTGACTCAACCAATGAAAATGAGGATGACAGTGAAGAAGATCCAGAGGAAGTTCCTTTGGACAGTGATGAAGATAAGAGCGATACCCCATAAGTTGTTGATATTAACTTATGTGTATGTAAATACAGGTTTTGTATATCAAGGCAAAAAGGGCCTAATTTTTGGGAAACTGATTGGAATATGTATAAGTGCTAGATGTGAATTATCTATATATGACTGTAAAAAATATGTTTATAATATGATCGCTTATTTATGACTAAGTGATTGCATATTCTGTTATGATTTCATTATGGAATGAAATTACTTATAAATGATGATAAATGAAAAGAGAGAATTAATGATATTTCTCTCAATATCAATACTGAATCGTTTGATCTTTGTTGATAGATCTAAAAGAATGAAATGGCACGAAGGGGAGTCCAACCCCTAGACGTGGTAGACCTCCTACCCTGACTGAAAGGGTGATCGAATTGGAAGCCTTATTGGCAACTCAAATACAAGAGAATTAAGCATTAAAAGATCAGCTAAACCAGATACATCACGAACGCAATGAGAGGGAAGCTTCACTTCCACCCCCGGCACCAGAAGCTCCTATGGCTCCGGAAGTTGAACCTAATTCCCCGGCAGCCTTAGTTTCGTGGAAAGAATTCCGGAACCACAAGTTATCATTCCACAGGAACCTTTATATGAAAGGTTTCGACCTATGAGACCACTAGAGTTTGATGGATCTTTAGATCCGTTAGAAGCGGAAGAGTGGTTATCATCCTTTCAGAGAGTCATAAATTTCATAAATCTGACAGACCAGGAAAAAGTTCTCTGTGCTTCATACATGTTAAATAGAGATGCACAGTACGGTGGGAAACAGTTTGTTTGAAAAGAGATGAGAGTCAGATGACATGGAGTGATTTTGTAGAGGAATTTAACCAAAAATACTATGATCCTGCAGCTCTCGGACCACAACAGAAAGAGTTCGAGAATTTGAAACAAAGAAACCTGACCGTGATGGAAGTATGTCGTAAGTTCGGCCGACTGTCGAGATTATGTCCATATATGATCCCTACTGAAGGGGATCGCATTCGAAAGATGATTGGGACATTCCGATCAGAAATCGCCGTAATGGTCGATAGTGCAACATCTCTACCAACGTCAGTGGCTGAATGTGTCTCTAGAGCTTTGAAGGCTGAGTTTCACCTGACAAGAGCCAGGAAAGAACGGGCTTAAGTATAGGAAGCCCGAAAAAAGGAAAGACAGCAATCGAGACAAGGTCAAGATGGAAATCAAGCGTCACAGGGAAACCGCTCCAACCAGTCTCCAAAGCCTAGACAGGGAGGTGGACAGAGGCCTCAGAATTCCAACAAAAGAAAAGGGAATTTCAGGCGTAACAGGAACCAGCAACAGAAGAACGCAGCAAATGCTGGTCCTAGTGCACTAGGCCCTGTGAGCACACCCAATTGCCCTACATACGGAAAGAAGTACTCGGGAGAATGTAGGTTAGGCCGAAACGTTTGTTATTACTGTGGCAAAGAAGTTCATTATGCAAGAAGTTGCCCGAGTAACCGGCAGAATCAAGCTGGCACGGTTCCTCAGCGACTGCCAAATCCTCAGATGCACGCTATTACAGCAAAGGCAAAAACGTCATCACGACAATAGGAGCAAATTGAAAATGCACCTCTAACTAACGCACGAGTGATGGCCTACACAAGAGAGGATGCAGAAGCAAGCACGTCCACCGTTGTTACAGGTCAAATTTCTATCACTTAATACTCAGCATATGCTTTATTTGATTCTGGTGGTTTACATTCATTTGCATCACAAGAATTTACTGCCAGATTAGAGCATGCTAAGGATAGAATTAGAATGATCTTTAAGACTATGTTGCCTTCGGGTGAAGTATTGTTATCAGATTACTAGTTACGACATGTGCCAGTAAATGTGGCAGATAGTGAGCTTTTTCTTGACTTAATCGTGATAAAGATAGCGGATTATGATGTAATCCTAGGAATGGATTTCCTGGGAAAGTACCAGGCTACGAACGACTGGCGCCATCGAAGGGTAATCTTTCAACCAAATGGAGAAGAGAGTTTTGAATACGTCGTTTCACCTCCAAAGCCATCAAAAATCATGATTAATTCAATAAAGGCTCACAAGCTGATAGCTAAATGATGCGTGGGATATCTAGCTTTTGTGACTGATGTGACAAAAGAAGAAAAGTTATAATCAAACGATATTCCCATAGTCAATGAATTCATGGACGTATTTTCAGATGAATTACCTGGGTTTCCACCAGAACGGGAGATTTCTTTTGAAATCGAACTAGTACCAGGAACGGTGCCGATATCCAAGGCCCCTTATAGGATGGCTCCAGCTGAATTGAAGGAGCTACAGACACAGTTAAAAGAGTTGTTGGATAAAGGTTTCATTCGACCAAGCTATTCGCCCTGGGGAGCTCCAGTTCTATTCATGAAAAAGAAGGATGGAACTCTACGAATGTGCATAGACTATAGGAAGCTGAATAAAGCCACCATCAAGAATAAGTACCCACTACCCAGGATCGACGATTTATTTGATTAACTGAAGGGAGTCTCAGTCTTTTCGAAGATTAATCTACATTTTGGGTATCATCAGCTGAGGATTAAAGATAGCGATGTAACGAAGACAAAGTTCAGAATGAGATACGGACACTATGAATTTTTGGTGTTGCAGTTTGGATTGACGAATGCCCCAGCTGCTTTCATGGATTTGATGAACCGAGTCTTCAAGAAATTTTTAGATAAGTTTGTCATTGTATTTATTGATGACATCCTTATTTATTCAAAGACCCGAGAAGACCATGAAGAGCATCTGCGATAGGTACTACAAACACTCAGAGATCGCCAGCTGTATGCCAAATTTTCAAAGTGCAAATTTTGGTTAGATCAAGTTCATTTCCTAGGACACAAGGTGTCTAAGGATGGAATTTCTGTTACTCCGCAAATATTGAAGCTGTTAGCAAGTGACCTATCCTAAAAAATGATACTGAAATTCATGGTTTTCTAGGTGTAGCCGGATACTACAAGCGTTTTGTAGAGAGATTTGCTAGGCTTGCTGAACCTCTTACGGCGCTAACCAGAAAAGAAAATAAGTATGAGTAGACAACAGCATGCAAAGAAAGCTTCCAAGAATTAAAGAAAAGATTAACAAGCACACCTATCCTTGCCATTCCTACTGACGGGGAAAGATTCGACATCTACAGCGATGCTTCGAAAGAAGGATTAGGAGCGGTATTGATGCAAAACGGGAGAGTTATAGCTTATGCTTCACGGCAACTAAAGAATCATGAGAAGAATTATTCAACTCATGATTTGGAACTAGCTGCAGTCGTGTTTGCATTAAAGATTTGGAGGCATTATCTTTATGGGGTTCAGTGTCAAATTTTCACAGATCACAAGAGCCTGAAATACTACTTCACTCAAAAGGAGTTGAACATGAGACAGCGACGATGGCTAGAACACGTAAAAGATTACGACTGTGAGATCTTATATCATCCAGGGAAGGCGAATCGAGTTACTGATGCACTGAGTCGCAAATCAACATCGGTACAGTAATTACCTATCGATGAATTGTCCAAGCTGTTACAAAGGGAGATTAATTCATTATAAATAGAATTGATTTCTGGAAGCTTGGCTGCACTACAATTGAAACCGACACTATATGATAGGATCACGGAGGCTCAGACACAAAATGTGTACTCGGAAGAGATAAGAGATCGAGTCAACAAAGGAGAAGAAACTGACTTCAGCATTGAGACAAATTGAATACTATTGATGAAAGGAAGAATTTGCATACCTGCCAATAAGGAATTGAAGGAGCAAATTATGAAAGAAGCCCATCAGGCGCCCTATTCTGTTCATCCAGGAGCCACCAAAATGTATCATGATTTAAGATTACAATTTTGGTGGAAGAGAATGAAGAATGACATTGCCGAATTTGTTAGTTGATGTCTAACATGCCTGAGATTCAAAGCAGAGCACAAGCACCCAAGCGGGAAACTAGAACCCCTAGACATTCCAGAGTGGAAGTGGGAGTATATTACTATGGATTTAGTAGTAGGGCTACCCAAGACACGAGGAGGATATGATGCCATATGGGTGATAGTAGATCGACTGACGAAAACAGCTCGATTCATAATGGTAAAAATGACATTCACATTGGAGAAATTCGCAAGCTTATACGTTGCTAATGTGATTAGATTACATGGAGTTCCAAGATCCATTATATCTGATCGATACGGCCGTTTTACCTCCAAATTCTGGAAGTGTGTACAACAAGAGATGGGCACAGAATTGAAGTTTAGCATGGCTTTTCATCCTCAAACTGATGGACAAACTGAGCGAACCATTCAGACTTTAGAGGATATGTTACGAGCTTGTGTCATGGATTTCAAAGAAGCATGGAATGAGAAACTATCGTTAATCGAGTTCTCCTACAACAACAGTTATCAAGCTTCAATCGGAATGGCACCCTATGAAGCTCTTTACGGTAGGAAGTGTAGATCCCCAATCCACTGGCATGATTTAAAAGAAAAGCAACTGCATAAAACTAATTTTGTTCAAAAAACTTCAGAAGCAGTTGAAAAGATATAGAAGCGAATGAAAACAGCCCAAATTCGATAGAAAAATTTATGCGGACAAACGATGCAGATTTCTTGAATTGCAGGAAGGCGACTTTGTATTTCTTAAAGTTACGCCTATGAAAGGAGTTATGCGTTTCGGAAAGAAGGGCAAACTCAGTCCGAGATATATCAGACCATTCGAAGTTATCAAGCGGATTGGGAAGGTAACTTACAGATTAGCATTGCCACCTGATTTATCCAAGGTACATGATATTTTTCATGTTTTTATGTTACGTAAATATGTACCTGATCCATCACATATTTTGAAATATGAACCGATACAAGTATAGAGTGATCTGTCTTATGAAGAAAACCCTGTTCAAATACTCGCACGAGAAGACAAGGTACTCAGGAACAAGACGATCCCATTAGTCAAAGTGTTGTGGCGTAATCACCAAACAGAAGAGGCTACATGGGAAAGAGAAGATGAAATGAGAGCCCTATATCCCCACTTGTTTTAAATTCTTGAGGACGAGAATTCTTTAAGGGGGGAGGGTTGTGACAACCTAGATTTTCTAACTGTTCTCAGGATCACTGTATAGTAGAAATTTATATGTATTAGTGTGATATAAATATATATAAATTTTACTCTAATGATGATTATTAGAGTTGATAAATGGTTTATGGCTATGAATGTAATGATTTTCGAATCGAAATGCCTCAAATAGTGCATTTTCAGCATCGAAAAACAGAATTTTACTGAGACTTAAAATGTGGCAAACACAGACCCTAGATGGAAAATTATGAAATATCTAGGGTTTATAGAGTGTTTTAGATGATATAAATACATCAAAAGGCTTTGATAGCATTTTGGGAGGTAAACTACAAAATTTGGCTAGTATAGCTTTTCGGTCAAAATTTTGACAGATGAAAATTATATTGTAATTAAAGAAAAACCTATACTGTATAAACAAATAATATTTTCTTATTAATATAAGAATCAATGGATTAGATCACATCTTCATTTTGATCCAAGGGTCACCAAAAATAGTAAATTTTTAGAATTTCTTTCAAAATTCAATTAAGAAAGAAATTTTGCATTTAGTGCAAAGCATGGCTGCCATTGCACGAGGAAGAGGGGGGAGAAACAGCTGTATTTCAGCTGAAAAAGTTCCAAAAATTTTGCAAAAATGCCCCCAAGAAATTTTTATTTTGACCCTAAAATTTTTAAAAATTACAAAAAGGCCTCTAAGGATTTTTATAAACTTTTGCTCTAATTTCCCACGTCCCCCATAGCAAAAAACCACCATTTCCCCTGTTCTTCATCTTCTCCACGTTTCCAAAACCGCCAAAAATTCTAAATTTTCAAAACTTGCAAATTTTGAAGAAAAAGTGTGAGGAAACTTCATCTTGAGGAGTCTTCACCCTAAAGTTCAAGTAAGTTCTTCAAAATCCTATTTTAATGCTTCTTTTTAAGTGTTTTTATGCTTATGAGAATAGTGGAACAAAATGGGGTTAGAATGATTTTGAGTGTTTTGATGAAATTCATGTGGAAAAAACATATTTTAAGCTTGTTTTTGAAGTGTTTGTGGGGTTAGTTTTTAAAAGCAAATGTGTTGCATGGGGGAGGGAAATTTGACGTGAAAAAGAGGGTGGAAAACCTTTATGGAATGGTGATGAACATGTATTGTGAATTAGAAAAGGAATTGATGAGGTTTAGAAGTGTAGAAAGAAAGAAAGACAAAGAAAAACTAGGGTTGTGAGCAAAAACCCTAAGTTTAGAAAATGTGAAAGTTATGTTATATGAAATGCATGGGAATGGATTGTTATTGTGTACTGGGATATTGAGCAGGTTTATAATGAAAACTGTGTCCAATAACGCAATTTAAATCGTTTTGGCACAGTGGGAAAATAAGGATTTAAACCGTTATAATGCCAAAATTTTCGAACTTATAACTAAGGCTAAGGGTTAAGGATGATAATGTATATAAGAAATGCTTAAATGCTTTAGTGTTGACCTATAAACATTTCACTGAAAGTCGAACTGTTTCATTATAGGGCAACGACTGGAAACCAAGGAAAGGAAACCAAGAGATCAATCTAAGGAAACATTAGCAGATTTCTAGTAAGTTCTGACATTTAAATGTCTGGACATGAACAACTAGAACCCTATGTTGTTTTTGAAACTTCAATTTATGTATAGCCTAATTTCTTTGGCTAGAAAAGTTATATCCTATTGTGAACTCGTTAAAACGCCTAAATTGACGAGTATACGAGTGTGCATTGATGTGTTATGTGTATATGATTATGTTTTATGGATTTTGACCCTAGAATGCATTAAACATGTTTTAGGGTTGATTGTATGTGTATGAAATGGCTTTGGTGTCAAAATGTGTTTAAAAACCCATTTTACCTGGAGCCAAGCGCTAAGCACTGGTCAAGGAGCGCTCCGGTGCTGAGTATTTGGCCGAAATTTGGTATCAAAAAGCCAGTAGGAGCACCAGGCGCTAGTGTAAATATTGGTGGAAGCACCAGGCGCTAGGGTATGAGTGCCAGGCGCTGCAAGGGGAGCGCCGAAGCACTGAAGTTTTTATCTAAAGTTTTCCAGAAAAATAAGATGAAGGGCCAGGCACTCGGGGATGAGTGCCAGGCGCTCTAACTGTTTCAAAAATGTATAATTAAAGTTTTGTGCCTCATTTCCAGTTCCAATCACGCCCCAATGTTTAAGTACGTGGATGATGAGTTTTAAACAGTATTTTTAGACTAAATGGGCATAACATCGAGTACATTAATTATAAATATATACACTGGAATAGTTAAGATGTCATAGTAAGTAGCATTGCACAGTAAACAACAGGGTAATGAAAACCTAATGTTTTGGCATACTGGCCTCTCGCAAGGGGAGGTTACCATATGTCGAAGCAGAAGACATACCATAGATGAGGGAGAGTCAGGGTCGCTCCCAGGCCTCTCTTACAGAGCGCACAAGGTACGATCAGAACGGGCCATAGAATAGTAAATAAACATTGTAAATGTAAATTGAGCATAATAAACTCCATGCATATTTGTTGAGTTGCATTGTGATGTTTATTGTTTTAAATGTTATGTCTGAACTTACTGGGCATGTAGCTCACCAGTTTGTTCATGTTCAGGTAATTGTGGTAAGCAACCTATAATCTGAGCCACAGTGTATGGATTGGACTGCAGGAATGAAGTGCCAATGTCATGATAAAAGGTTATGGACCTGCCAGGCTAATTCCACAAAGAAAGGGAAAAGGAAAAAGAAAAGTACAATTGTATGATATTGTATAAAGTACAATGCTATGTTTGATTTTAACTATTTCTAATACAGTATGATATTATTATATGCAAGTAATATGAAATAGTTTCCAACTATGATAATTTAGTTTTGGGGAAATTATAGTACTATGTATATCGAAGGTTTTAAAAACAAAAAATTTCCGTAATTTATTATGATATGTTTTGAAAAAGGAGAAGTAAAGTAGCAAAGAGTTTCAAATGACATCTCCTGCGTGTGGTGGGGGGTGTCACAATTATGACCCTACAGCACTTAGACCATAGCAAAAAGAGTTCAACAATCTGAAGTCTGAAGCCTATCAAAAATTTGATCGGCTTTCGAGGTTATGCCCATATATGGTCCCTACTAAAGGGGATCGGATTAGGAAATTAATTGAGGTATTCCAGTTGGAGATAGTAGTTTTGGTTGATAGTGCATCATCTGCACCAACTTCAGTGGCCGACTGTGTCTCTAGAGCAATCAAAGCTGAATTCCATCTGGCCAAAGCAAAGGAGGAAAAGGCTCAAGCATGGGAAGTTCGAAAGAAGGGGAAACAATAGACTAGATAGGCTCAAGGAGGAAATCAATCTTCACAGAGAGGTCAACCTACCCAACCAATGAGACCGGGACAAGAAATTGGACAGAGACAACGGAACCCAAATAAAAGAAAGGGGAATTTTATGGGTAACCAGAACAAGCAACAAAAGCAGTCTGCCAACGTGAGTCTAGGTACCACTGGTACCGTGAGTACCCCAAATTGTCTGACTTATGGAAAATGACATCGGGGAGAGTACAAACTGGGCCTCAATGTTTGCTACCTCTATGGTAAGGAAGGCCACTATGCCAGGAGCTTTCCAAATAGTCGACAAGTTCAAACTGGCATGATTCCACAACGCTCTCAAAATCCTCAAGTTCATGTGATCTAACCAAAGATAGAGGTGCCTGTGATGTCAAGAGAGCATATGGAAAACATACGACAAGTAAATACACGTGTGATGGCCTACACGAAAGAGGATGTTGAAACAGGAACGTCGAGGGTTGTTACAGGTCAACTCTCTATTGCTCAACACTCAGCATATGCATTGTTTGATTCTGGTGCATCACATGAATTTACTGTAAAGTTAAGCATGTTAAGGACAGAATTGGAATGACCTTTAGGACTGTGTTACCTTCGGGTGAGATATTGTTGTCCAATTACTGGTTACGACATGTACCAATAAATGTGGTAGATAGAGAGTTATTTATTGACCTAATAGTGATAAAACTAGCTGATTATGACACAATCCTAGGAATGGATTTCCTGGGTAAATATCAAGCAACCATTGATTATCGACAACAAAGAGTAGTCTTCTGACGGACGGAGAAGAGAATTTTGAATACCTGGCTTCGTCTCCAAAATAGTCAAAAATGATGATTAATTCGATGAAGGCTCACAAGCTAATATCCAGTGGATGCATGGGATACTTAGCTTTTGTGACGGATATAACAAAAGAGGACAAGCTGTGACTAGAAGATATTCTAATAGTCAATGAATTCACTGATGTCTTTCTAGATGAGCTACCACCATTTCCACTAGAGCGTGAGATTTCCTTTGAAATTGAGTTGATACCGGGGAGTGCACCGATATCCAAGGTAGCTTATCGGATGGCTCCAATTAAACTGAAAGAGTTGCAGACTCAGCTAAAAGAGCTACTTGACAAAGGGTTTATTTGATCGAGCTATTCTTCTTGGGGAGCTCCAGTTTTGTTTGTAAAGAAGAAAGATGGGACCTTACGGATGTGCATAGATTACAAAAAGCTGAATAAGGTCACCATCAAGAATAAGTACCCGCTACCCAGGATCGACGATCTGTTTGACCAATTGAAGGGATTGTCAATATTCATAAAGATAGATTTACGCTTGGGGTATCATCAACTGAGGATTAAGGACAGTGACGTGACAAAGACTGCATTCAGAACCTGATACAGACATTACGAGTCTCTAATAATGCCGTTTGGACTGACAAATGCCCCAGCTACATTTATAGACTTGATGAACCGTGTTTTCCAGGAGTTTTTGGATAAGTTTATCATTGTATTTATTGATGACATTCTTATTTATTCAAAGACTCGAGAAGAATATGAAGAGCATCTACAGCTCGTTTTGCAAATGCTAAGGGATAACTAGCTATACGCTAAGTTTTCAAAATGTGATTTTTGGCTTGATCAAGTACATTTTATAGGACATGTGGTTTCTTGAGATGGAATTTCCATAGATCCTGCCACGATCGAAGCAGTCAGTAAGTGGCCAATCCCAAAGAATGTTACAGAAATTCATAGTTTTCTAGGTCTAGTCGGATACTATAGATGTTTTATCGAGGGATTTGCTAGACTTACTGCACCCCTTATGGTGTTAACCAGGAAAGAGAAGAAGTACGAATGGATGGATGCATGTGAAGAAAGTTTCCAAGAATTGAAAAGGAGATTAACAAGTACACCTATCCTTGCTATTCCCATTGAAGGGGAATAGTTTGACATCTATACAGATACGTCAAAAGTGGGACTGGGAGCGGTATTAATGCAGAATGGTAAGATTATAGCTTATGCATCACGGCAACTAAAGAATCGTGAGAGGAATTACTCGACTTATGATCTGGAATTAGCTGCAGTCGTGTTTACACTCAAAATGTGGAGGCATTACTTGTATGGAGCTCAATGCCAAATTTATATGGATCACAAATGCAATGACCGCCATTTTCATGACACCTGCTTACCATGTAATAAGTCACTAAGGAATAAGATAGAAATAATTTGATGTCTTTTAGTGCAAATTTAATTAACACAATTAGGTACACGGCCGTGTAAGTGATCGTGCACCATTCGAACTATGTATCTGTGAGTAGCCGTGTGAGTGTACATGGCCGTGTAGTGTAATACGGTCAGGTGCATGGCCGTGTAAGAGGCCGTGTATCGCTCAGATAAATGAATGTGTTTCAAAGACATAGCTGTGTTGAGTAGTCTCAATTAGTACACGCTCGTGTTCAAAATGTACATGCCCATGTAGAAGGCTGTGTAGTGAACAAAGAGCCGCTGTAATGACTCTCATAAATTATGAAACTTAATTATTATGTAATGAGCAATTAAGTTAATAAATACATTATACTTTCCAGTTAAATGAATTAAACGGATACAGTAACGTTTAATTACTATTCATGCAATGACAGGGGCAACTAACAGTGAAATCGGTCCACCCTATTATGTGAGTGTACATGTGAGACACGCAGTATCAAGAACCAGTCCAGACGACCATTTCTTGACACAGAATTGATGAGCTAGTCATTAGTACGCTCAGACTGGTCATCTGAGCACTGTAGCGATAATTGCCCTAATAGATATACAGTATCGAGAAAAGTGGTCTAGATGACTTCTTCTCGCTCATAGACTGACAAAATCGGAGTTAGAACGTTCAGACTAGTCAGTCAAATAGAAACAATGAATAGTAAATAGAGAATAGTGAGATATACAGTGTCAGGTTAGTGGCCAAGATGGCCTTAATCTGACATAAAACTGATATATCAGTAGTCAGCAGACTCAATCTAGTCAACTGAGCATAAAAGTAGATTTTTGTTTGAGAGGTACACAGTATCAGGATGAGGGTCAAGACCACCTTTTCTCGTCCCGAAACTGATATATTTAGACTCTGGACGCCTAAATTAGTCAATCGAGCACTTGACATGTTTTTCGAGACGGGTCCCATAGATCCCTAAAACTGGTCTAGACGACCTCAGATGGATGTAAAACTGATAAATTTGAAATCAACACGTCCAAATTTGTCAGGATAGACTGTGTATGAAATTTCACGCGAAAATACCTCGTTATGCGTACGTAGTGTCAACACAATGTAGGCACAACCACAGTATCAAAAAATTGGTCAAGATGATCTTTTCTTAAAATAAAACTGATATATTTGGGTTCAGCACCCCAAATTAGTCAGTATAACCTATGTTAAAATTTTTCAAAAAATTAGTATAAATGATGAAATTGTTGGGATCCTTTTAAAAATGCCCCCATAATTTTTCCTTACCTCATTTTCTCCCCCACACCTCACAAATGTGAGCAGTAACTACCGATTGAATCCAACCTCCGTTTTCAACACCGCTGCCACCATTGGAAAGCTCTCAATGAGCTGATTCCAACGGTGTGCCGAGTCGACGGAACTAATGTCAGAGGAAGGCGCACGCACTGCCTAAAGTCGTCAGTGGCCAAAAATTTCGATCGGTCATATCTTCACTATCTGACGTCCAAATGCCAGGATTCCAGTCCCAATGGATTCGTGGTGAAGAGTAGAACAAAATCCAAGCCTCCTTTCATGTCAACAGCCATCGGATCGTGCCGCCCAGCCTTTGCCATCGCCGTCGTCGCCACCGTCACCACCATGGAATCCATCGATTCCGGTAGAGTTGAGTTACAAGATGGGTACCAAAATGCTCAGAACAACACGTAGATCAAAAGCCCCAAATCAATTTTGGGCAACAACGCCAGGAAATAGAGATCTAACCACCACCGTCGTCGCTGATCTTCGAGGCCCGATTTCTGTCGATAGGAGTCTTGATTGGTGAAATTGACACCACCAATGGGTTCCTCTCGTTGAACTATTCAAGATGGTGGCCACCTTTTCCATCACCATCGTGGTCAATGCCAGTCAATGGCGGTCAACGGTGACCTAGTGACCAAAAATTAAAGAACAGCCCGTTGGCCTATTTTCGACGTTCTGGACACATCCGCGGCATCAAATTTGCAAACCGGAATTTAAAAAGTGAAGAACGACGATTCAAAGATTGTGCAGTCGAGACCGAACGGTTCTTTTGATCGCCAATGGGAATAATTTTGATAGTAATTTGGATTCCTTTATTCCTCATATTATTATTGGAATAATTGTGTATTAATTATGGATATTAGCTTGAGGAATTGTAAGAAAAAGGGATAAAATGTCAAAAAAGGATATGTGAGAAAATGTGAATATTTTTACTTAAAAGTTGAGCTTTTATGTAAAAATTAGGCCTCTGATATAGTACGTGGTAAATTAGAATAGGTTAGATGGTTTTGAGATGTTTCCTAAATGCCGAGAACCCAAAAATTAAGTGGAAATATTGTCGAAATTTCTAGAACAGCACAAAGAGGTATTTTAGGAAATGAGGGGTTAAAAATGTGACCGGGATGGAAACCCGAGCACCCTCGATGACCTAGGTCCAGGAAAGAAGGACAGACGCTTTGAGGATTAGTAAATGCCCATTAGAAATTTCAAAATGTAAGAAACGACCCCTATGTCAGAATAATACCACCCGAGGGACGGGTGTGAGGTAAGTATAAAATTTGGGGTGGTTAAATTGGTAAAGGTAACCCGATAGGCTAAACAGTAAATACGCGAGGTATCTGATCAGTTGACTGGTTGGTTAACCAGTCAAGGACTGAGTTTGAATAAGATAGTGAGAGCCAGTAATTAATTTGTCAAGTAGACATATTAATTAAGCACGATTAGAAATTTAATATCAAATTCCCAAAGTAGAGCAGTTGGGTACTGATAGGCATCAGTACCACATAACGATAGATTTATTAGTCACTAACGATAGAGTGATCTAAGAGCAACGTTAATTAATTTATTGGGTAAATAAATTAATTAACCATGATTAGAAAATCAAACTTTCAAAATGAGGGTGATTAGTACCGATAAGGATTGGTATCACTAACAATAGAGTTTTTATTAGTCACTAATGACCACAGTGACCTGAGAGTAAATGTTAATGAAATGCATTATGATTACAGGAAGGTTCCTATAGTGTGACGAAAGTGAGAGTATAAACTGTCCGCTGACAAGTAAGTACAACTCCGCCTAAAGTATGAATAAAAAGAATTTAAAATAATAGTTTTCTAGTATTTTAAGTATGTTTCATGCACATAATGTTGCACAGCATACATAAGAGTATATAGTTTCACAATCGAGTAGATTGATAAAAGAACAAGTTAGATGCCATACATCCCGATCACATAAGATTAGGGATAGATTAGAGAAGCATATGGCTAGAGAAGATAAACAAGATGGAAATTTAGTAAGCGTGTCGTACCGGCCTTTTCAGTTGAAGAGGTTTTCAAGTTAAAGTAATTTAAAGTAGAAAGTTGAGCATCCGTTGATGGCTCTCTAGCTTTTTGACCACAAGTGTTACCGATTGTCTGCACGCACACGGTACTGACACATGGGCCCCCAGCAAAGTAAAGAAAAGATAGTAAATAATGAAGCATAATATGAGCATAACCAGATCATGCATCATTACGATATGCCTTAGCTACAGTTCAACATGCTTCTAGTTACGGTAGATATGCATCAATACACGATGTATTCTGTTATGCATAAAGTATGTGATGTTTTGCATTCAGTGAGATGCTATGTTTTGATATGTGATATGTGGTATGTGTTGATACTTGACATGCCTATATAATTTTAAGTATGTACTATGTTTTAAACATGTTTTACGGTTAACATGTTGTATTTATTAGGCGTAAAGCTCATGGTGTGTGTGTTCATGTTGCATGTAAGCAACCTATAGCATAAACACCAACGAGCGATGACGGCACCAAAGGTGGAAGTGAGGGCGAGATTATGGATACACCACGAGTATTCTTCCACACAGTTTATGTAATAAGTATTTTTAAATAGTAATGATTAAATAGTAGTAATGGTTAAATAGTATTTTTAAATAATAATCTTAAATAGTATTTTGAATAATAATAGTTAAATAGTATTTTTAAATAGTAACAGTTAAACGGTATATTTGGAATAGTATTTATTTAAACAGTCACTATAAGTATGTATGTATAATTGAAATCCTTATGTTTCAGATTCCGTATTTTAACAGTATACGTACGTAAATAGTGAATACGTATGCAATCAAGAAAAAAAAATCCCCTAAAATTATGGTATTGAGTTAAGTAAGTTTAAGTATCATTTTTAAAGAAAAAGATCAAGTAGTAGTTTTTAATGACGGTTCGGGCCGCTAAGGGCACGGGACATCACGACAAAAGCCTGAAGTACTTCTTTACTCAAACGGAGTTAAATATGTGATAGAGACGATGGCTGGAATTAGTATAGGATTACGACTATGAAATCCCTTACCATCCAGGCAAGGCCAACCGAGTTGTTGATGCACTGAGTTGTAAGTCAACATCAGTACAACAATTATCCATTGATGGATTACTAGAGTCACTGCAATGGAAAATTAATTCATTGGAATTGGAATTGATTTCTGGCAGCTTGACTGCATTACAACTAAAATCGACCTTGTACGAAGAGATCAAAGAAGCTCAAGGACAAGACCCTCACCTAGAAAAGCTCAGGGAAAGAGCAGCGAAGAATGAAGAGATTGAGTTAAGCATCATTGAGGATGGAGTATTACTGTGCCAAGACAGAATATATGTTCCAACTAATGAGGAACTTAAGAGGCTTATTATGATGGAAGCTCATATGACTCCATATTCCGTACATCCTGGAGCCACCAAAATGTACCAAGACTTGAGGTTGCAATTTTGGTGGAGAGGAATGAAGAATGACATCGTGGAATTTGTTAGTCGATGTTTCACGTGTCAAAAAGTTAAAACTAAACATATGTATCCCGAAGGAAAGCTGGAACCACTAGAGATTCTAGAGTGGAAATGGGAACACATTATTATGGATTTCATAGTAGGGCTGCCTAAAACACGAGAGGGATACGATGTTATATGGGTGATAATACACTGACTAATGAAAACAACTTGATTTATAGCATGAAAATGACATTCACGTTGGAGAAACTAGCAAATTTATATGTTACTAATGTGATTATACTGCATGGAGTTCCAACGTCCATTGTGTTTGATCGAGATAGCCGCTTTACCTCCAAATTTTGGAAGTGTGTACAACAAGAAATGGGTACGGAACTGAAGTTTAGTACTGCATTTCATCCCCAAACTGATGGTCAATCTGAGCGAATCATTTAGACTTTGGAGGATATGCTATGAGCTTGTATTATGGATTTTAAAAGAGTATGGAATGAGAAACGGTCATTGATAGAGTTTTCCTACAACAAAAGTTATCAAGCTTCCATTAGAATGGCACCTTATGAAGCACTCTATGGAAGAAAGTGCAGATCCCCAACCCCTTGGTATGATTTACAGGAAAAACAACTGCATAAAATGGATTTCGTTCAAGAAACATTAGAAGCAATTGAAAAGATACAAAGATGGATGAAAATAGCATAAAGTTGATAGAAAAGCTATATAGACATGTGATGGCCCGCCCTTCATGGAGGCCAGACGGCACCATCACGGTTGAGCTCTGAAGCTGACTGCGATAGACCGTCACCTCATAGGTCGTCGGTAACTTATTTTTAACTTACTTTTAACTTGCTCTGATACCATATGTTATGGCTGGTATCTTACTTTTAACATACTTTCTTTAACATACTTATTTTAACTTCCCATTTTAGTGTGAAAATAGGGAATAAAATTTTTTTTTTACTTTAAACTGAACTTGAAAACTGTATCATCATAAAAAATTTACTATAGTAAACATTTTACATTGTCATAACTTCATTTACATCATAAAACATCATTTCAATATCTATTTCAATACTTCTTTTAAACAGCTCAGCAGAAGACTCATAGCAGTACCATAACCTTCACCCAGTCCCTTGGTACATGTAGATCTCATTCGTCATCCATCACTTGTCTTATTGTCGTGCAGGTTGCTTACCTAACATGAACAAACTTGTGAGTTATAGGCTCAGTAAGTTCAAACATACATACATGACATATAAAGACTCATACCATATAACACAGAGTTTCATATGGTTTCGACCAGGTAGCATTCTCATTACCTCGTTGGTATGGAACATTTCACATGTCTTTCGTATATTGTGTGTATTTTATTTTACTCATTAGTGTGCATATAGCACCTTGATACATACTTTACATATCATACATAGCATATAGACATACTACGTACATTCATGTTACAAACAATAAAATGTCTGAACTTACTACACATAACATATAGACATAACAAGCCATTCATGTTGCAGACATGGAAATGTATGAACTTACAACACATAACATATAGGCATAAACATGCCAAGTAAATTCATGTTGCAGATAGTGCAATGTATGAACTTACTTATTGTATATAAAACACATAAGCGTGACCAGTCAATTCATGTTGCAGTCAAGTAAATGCTTGAGCTTACTAATACTTCAGCTCGTATCTCTTTTCTTATGAACGTTCGTTCATAAACGTTCGTTCGTTTCGTCTGGATCGGGTCATTATAAACGAAATAATAACGGTTATTTTTAATACTTATTTCATACATAAAGCTTAATAAAATGTAAAATTCTACGTTTCATTTCCCAATCATAAACTTAGGGGTCCAATATCCCCTTTATAACTTTTCTGTTAACTTTTGGCAAAATTTCCATTTTGCCTCTAACGGGATTTTTCTTCATAACCTTATTTTTCTTTGATTTATAACTTAGTTTTGGCCCTTAGAATCTTAATTGAACCATTCTAAGTCCATTAGGGCCCTTTTCTATCATTCCTGAAATTTTCGATTAAAATAACCGTTTTACCCCTTACGGGTCTTTGGGTCGTATCATTTTCATGTTAATGCTTAGACTGAATTCTCTAAGCCCAAAAATCATAAAATAATTTTTCTTAGGCTTTACTAAATTTTTATGACATTATTTTCCACCATTCCTCGATTTACTATTCATCGACTCTCGTGTGACACTATTCTGACCCAGGTCATTTATCCACTTTTTCTTATGTTTCGAGGCTCCGAATGGATGTTTCACTAATCCTCAAAACATCTGTCCTTCTTTCCTGGACCTAGGTCACCAAGAGGGCTCAGGTTTTCATTCCGACCATATTTTTACCCTTCGTTTCCTAAAATACCCCTTTGTGCCGTTATAGAAATTTTGGTAGCATTTCTGCTTAATTTTTTGGGTTCCAAGCATGTATGAAATGCCTAAAAACCATCTAACTAATTCTAATCTACCACGTACTAAACTAGAAGACTAATTTTTATGTAAAAACTTAAACTTTTTACGTAAAATTTTTCACTTTTTACACATTTTTTTTCGACTATTTTTCATACAAATAGTCCATAATTAACATTTAATCATTCCAATAAATAAATTTAGGAATGGAAATAGTCAAGATCACTACTGGAGTCGTTCAACGACATCCAACGGGTAGGTTGACTCCAATCAATGATCGATGAAGCCGTTTGATCTCACGTGCACAAACTTTAATGCACTATTCTTCACATTTGAAATTCCGTCTTGCAATTCTGACACCGCGGACGTGTCCAAAACGTCAAAAATAGACCAAATGGCCAATCTTCAAATTTTGGGGTCCGGGTCACCATTGACCGGTGTTGACTGGCAGCGGCGTGGGCAATGGTGGATACCATTTCATAGATCTTAACGAGAGAAATCCATTTCCAGTGTCAATTTACCAAAACAGAGCTCCCATCATTGAAATCGAGCTCCAACGGCAGACGGCGATAGTTATGCTCCGATCTCTGTCGTCCCAACGTTATTTCATGAAATTGGTTGGGGATTTTGTTCCCCGTGTCATTTGAGCCTTTTGAGACTGGTGGTGTCACTCACCTCCACTGGAATCAGTGAGTTCCATGACGACAATGGCGAAGGCTTAGGCAGTGTGATCCAGCTGCCGTTGAGGTGAAACAAGACCCGGGTTTTGTTCTCCTCTTCACCATGAATCTATTGGGACTAGAATCATCTTGATCGGAAGTCGGACAGTGGAGTTACAGTGACACAAAATTTTAGCTCCTCTGGCGACTTTGGGTGACGTGTGCGACTTCCTCTAGTGGCTGTTCCGTCGACTCAACCCACCATTAGACTCAGCTCAGCGAGAGCTTTCCAATGGTACCGGTGGTATCGGAAACAGACATCGTTTCCAGTGGTCGATTACTGTTCATTTTCGGTGGTGTAGGAGAAAAACAAAGAATGAAGAAAAAAATGGGGGCTTATGTGCAAATTTCTTATTTTTCCCCCTTTTATACTTTTTTTTTTGGTGAAAATTTTAACATAGGCTATACTAACTTATTTGGACATACTAAACCCAAATATATTAGTTTTATTTTTATCAGAGGTCATCTCTTCCAGTTTTCCGGTATTATGATTTGTCAGTCAAAAATTACTTTTTGTGCTCAATTGACTAATTTGAACATGCTGATTCTAAATATATCAGTTTTATTTCAAGAAAAGGACGTCTTGATCAATTTCTTGATACTGTGTATGACATACATGCGTACACACATAAAATCACTACATTTCATATTTTAAACATGGAATTCATCATGTACATTCCATGGACCGATTTTTCAAGAATGATAAAATTTCTCGGTTGTCACACTTACCCCTCCTTATAAAATTTTCGTCTTCAAAAATTAGGATAAGTAGGGGTACAAAGATTTTATTTCATCTTTGATCATCACATATACATGTCATTTCATAACATTTACATGTCATTTTATACATATCTACATAACATGAAGGCTATATATATATCATAGCCTTATACATCTAATTTTCCTGTATAACTGTAACTTTAGGGAACATAGGCAGTGTTGGAAATGACACCCCGCTTGCCCATGAGGAAACTAGGCTGATGTTGGACTTCTCCAAGAGAATCACTTAATCATGGTATAGCGAAACTTGGTCCAGTTAGGCACTCATCCTGGTCACAAGAATCCCGATACACACAAGAGCATTTCCCTGAAAGTGCTAACAGCCAAGAGGACCTAGTTATCCTAATCAATGACGCATAGCCAGAGAATCATCTCAATGGCATGAAATCAGTCCTGCATTCCCATGGAGTGCTAAAGTAAGAGTGTTATTTGTCCTCGAAATTCGTACAGGGAACTAGCGCCTATACTGTGATCTCATCATCTCATCATCTTATCCTTACAAAATGTTTATTTTCAATAAATAAACATTTACTAATTCAGAATAAAACTAACTTACTTGGATGGCGAACAGGATTTGCATCGTGCCAGGAGGGATATGGTCGAACTGCTTTGATGCCAAAATTTTCACACAAAAAAAAAAGTATAAAAGGGGGAAAAACCAGAAATTTGCACATAAGCCCCCATTTTTTCCTTCATTCTTTGTTTTTCTCCCACACCACTAAAAATGAACAGTAACCGACCATTGGAAACGGTGTCCACTTCCGACATTGCCAGTACCATTGAAAGCTCTCACTGAACTGAGTCCAATGGTGGGTCGAGTTGATGGAACAGCGGCTGGAGGAAGCCACACACACCACCCAGGTCGCTGAAGGAGCAAAAATTTTGCGATGCTGTAACTTCGTCGTCTGACTTCCGATCAAGGTGATTCTAGTCCCAATAGATTCGCGATGAAGAGGAGAATAAAACCTAGGTCTTCTTTCACCTCAACGACCGCCGGTGTAACACCCCGCCTCGCGCGGGCCTGTCACTTGACATCTTTTCGTACTTCTACTATTTGTTCTTTTCATATTGATATAAAAAGGTGCGGAAATTTTTTTTTTTTTTATATATACATACTTACACTTACTCACTTTCTCTCTTTCTATCTGACGGATTAAGCATAGCGGGTCCATAACCTTTGACATGACATTCGTAACCCATTCCACCAATCTCGTATCTCAATAAACTCAAATGGCAGGTTGTTCAACTTTATTACCTGCACACGAACAAGCTGGTGAGCTAAACGCCCAGTAAGTTCAAACATAAAAACATAAATCATAAAACAGTATATTATACTGTTATTTTCTATCATATAAACTCATATACTATCTGTAGTATATAACTACTAAAAACATATTATGCATTAACACAAATAATCACATAATTTGTGATACTAGTAGTATTCTATAAAATTAGAATAACTATAAATATACCAACTGTAATAACAGTGGTATACTCTGATGTAACTCATGCCATCTCTTTAAACTTTACTCTGATGTAATGACAAATAATCACATAAATTGTGATAGCTATTAGTATTCTATAAAATAAGAATAACTATAAACATACCAACTGTAATAACAGTGGTATCCTCTGATGTCACCCATGACATCTCTTAAAACTTTACTCTGATGTATTAACAAAACATTACATATAGGGTTAGCACAAACGTCACATCATGTGGTAGTGCTCATATTATACCCAATTATTCTTTTCTTCATATTTCTCATTCGTTCTTTCATTACATCATTCTTTGCTTTCAATTTATGGGTCTTGCACCCTGGGCCTAATGCCCGTCATATTGTATGGGCCTCGTGCCCTATATATCATGGGCCTCGCGCCCGTTAAACTGTATGGGCCTCGTGCCCGTTAAACTGTATGGGTCTCGCGCCCTATATATCAGGGGCCTCGTGCCCGTTAAACTGTATAGGCCTCGCGCCCTATATATCATGGGCCTCGTGCCCGTTAAACTGTATGGGCCTCATGCCCATTACACTGTATGGGCCTCGTGCCCGTAGTGCTATATCTTTAATAATTAACACAATATGTAATGTATAAACATATATATATATACAAATGCGCATAACATATAAGTTAGCACAAAACATTGCAATCAAACACAACAATTATGTCTTTAGTGTTTTATGCTCAGTTTTTTTCGATTTATTCTGTTCATTTATTATCTTATCTGTACTTTATCTCTGTATGGGCCCGTTTTGGTCGTACCGAAAAACGCGCTGTAAAGGGGCCTGGGAGCTACCCTGGCTCTCCCTCATCTGTGCTATGTCTTCTGCTTTAACAATGAAATAACCTCCCCTCGCGAGAGGCCGGTACGCCAAAACATTAGGTTTTCATTACCCTGTTGTTTAATGTTCAAGTGTACATATGATAACATCTTTACTGTGCAGTCATAATGAATGTAAACATCACATATTAATACTGTGATTAATCAAACATTAATACTACTCTACGATCATAACGTAGTAACTGGAATCATAAAAATGGAATCCAGTAAGTTTGGAACCTCTCGTCCAAACTTGTCACATATACAGAACAGTACATAAATTATACTTAATTTATTTATTCTCATTATTTTCATCGTTTCTTTAAAACGATACCTCACACTCTTGGGAGGTTGCCTCATTAATTATAAGGCATACAAATACTCAATGCAGTCATAACAATATAAAGAATCAGATTCCCGTGAATCTGAAACAATTGTAACAATAGTATAAATTACACAGTTATACCATAAACCATACAGTCTAATACACAACTATACCAATAGTTGTGCACCCGTCATTAATCACAAATCAAACAATTATATAGTTTAGGGGAAAATATATTTTTCCACCTAAACATAATCATATCAATTTGTTCGTGCACAGACAATTAAATGTCTGAACTTACCTCAATGCTGCTAACGTCAGCTTTCTGTGGTTCCTCGACAGTCCATCATCACTGTCCCGTTGAACTCCTATAACCGAAAAATTAACGGTTATTTAAAATCTTTATTTCATGTATAAAACTTTATAAAACGTAAAAATACTACGTTTTATTTCTTAATAAAGAACTTAGGAGCTTAACGTTTCATTTTTAACTTTTCTGTAAACTTTTGGCAAAATTACCATTTTGCCCCAATCGGAACTTTTCTTATTTTTTTCATGCTTAACTCCTAACTTTGGCCTTTAAAACTTTAATTAAAGCCTTAGGATTATGTTCTAGGCTTTAACGACTCTTTTTCTAACTTTCTGAAATTTCTGGTCAAATGACCATTTTTGTCCCTGACGAGTTTTTGAATCTTAACCTTCTCGTTTTAATGCTTAGACTGAATTTTCCAAGCTCAAAAATCATCCACTTGACTTTTAAAAACTTACTGGACCTTTTCCAGATTAATTTCTATATTTTTCACAATTTTTACTATTCCCGACCCTCGGGAAATTCTATTCCGACATAAAAGTCGATTTCTTACTTTTCTTACATTTCAAGCCTCGAAGGTCGTTTTACAATTCTTAAAACATCCATTTTCCATTTCTTATCTTAAATTCATAAGGGGCTCGGGTTTACCTGCCCGATCACATTTTTAAACCCTTATTTCCAGAAATGCCCTTTACGCCATTTTAAAAATTTCGGCAGCATTTCCTCTTAATTTTTAGGCTCCCAGCGTTTAGGAAACACCTCAAAACCATCTAACCTCGTCTAATCTATCACGTACTATACCAGAGGCCTAATTTTACGTAAAAGTTACACACTTTTTACGTAAAATTTACACATTTTCATACTTTTTCATATCTGCTATTTCATCCATTTTTCTTTCTTTCTTTTACAATTTCTCATATCAATACATCTCATTAACATACATTCATCTCAATTAACAAATTGAGGAACAAGAGTGGTCGAGATTATACCGAAAATGTCGTTCGGTCTCGATCGCACAAACTTTATTCTTTCATTCTTTGCATCTGGAGTTCCGTTTTGCAAATCCGACTCCGTGGATGCGTCCGGAACGTCGAAAATAGGCCAACGGGCCAATCTTCAAAATTTGGTCAACGGTCGCCGTTGACCGGCGTTGACTCACCGTTGACCGGCAGTTGACGGCGGCGACGGTGGCAAGTGAGTAGCCCATCTTGAAGAGCTCAATGAGAGGAATCCATTGGTGGCCTCAATTTCATGTTTGGAGGCACCTATCGCCGGAAAATCCCCCCGAAAGCTACAGCCACGGCGGCGACGGTGGAACTCTGCCGTGCCGGAATTTTTCCCCGAAATTGGTTGAGGGCTTTTGCTCCCTACAACCCCACGACCATTTTTGCGCCGGTGGCTCTCTTCAATTTGGCCGGAATCGGCGAATATCGACGATGGATTCCACGGCAACGACGACGGATTTCTCGAAGCTCGGTTGGCACGATACGGCGGTTGTTGCAGTGAACCACCACATGGGTTTTGTAGTACTCTTCACCAAGAACCTTTTGGGATTGGTTTCGTGGCAAACGGTGGCCGGACAGTGGAGATACGGCCGTTTGAATTTCACAGCTCCGGCGAGCTTCGGGCGGCGCGTGCGGCTTGCTCCGGCGGCTGCTCCGTCGCGTCGACCCACCGTTGGACTCAGCTCGGCGAGAGATTTCCAATGGTGCCGGCGGTGTCGTGAACGGAAGTCGTATGTGAAAGTTGGTCACTGTTCATATTTGAGAGAATTTTGGGGAAGAATTTCGAATTTTTGGAATTTATGAGGAATTTATGAATTTAACCCCCAAGATTTTCTATTTATACTCTTCTCCCCAAAATTTTTAACTTGGGCTATCCTGACTAATTTGGACGTGCTGAATCCAAATTTATCAGTTTTATCTTAATCTGAGGTCATCTCGACCAGTTTCCAGTATTGCGTATTTTTCGCATTCCTGGTCGAAATTTCTGTTTTGTGCTCAATTGACTAATTTGAGAATCCTGATTCCAAATATATCAGTTTCAGATCGAGAAAATGTCGTCTTGACCCTTTTCTCGATACTGTACATACGATATACACATTTCCCGAAAAACAGTAAAATTTTTCCGACTATTACAGCCGGATCACACCGTATATCATTAGATGGAAATTCAAGCTCTTTAAACCAAGATGGAAATTCAAGCTCTTACTATTGCAGCACATTACTAATATTAGAGCGCTTTAAGACATCAAAATGCTTGCTGTATAAAAAGTACTATAATTAATAACTTCTCAATGAATTTTACTGATAAGAAAAATAATTGAATACGTATGACTTACTCAATATATGGTCGTAACTCACTACAATTATTAAGGATATACCAATGAATTTTATGCAATTGGTCTTGATCTTCTACCAAAGTTATCTTTCTTGTGCCAAATAGCCTAATGGTATTATCAAATACTGAAAGAGCATTTGTTTTTGAATGATCTCGATCACAATTATGGTCTGGTTGGTTAAATTTTGTATTGATATCGTGGAGGTACATTAAATAGTAAGTTAAAGCCTCATTGACTGCATATGCCTCTGCAATTGAGCCTTCTGGTCAAGCTTTATTTTTTACGTATCTTTTGTAAGTTCACAACACTCTAAAAGAATACATTATAAAAATAAAGTTAACCATAATTTTTTTTAATGGAACAATAATCTACTGTATATACTAAGTCACTTACAAAAGATATCTTTAAAATTAAAAACCAATGTATGGACCAATTAAGTACTTTCAAGTAATTAGAGCCAAAAAAAAAAAAACAACAGAGATATGTAGAGAAAAAGTAATGACAAATTTACATTAGTATGAACTTTAAAAGAGAAAGATTGATTTTTTTTTTAAAGCTTTGACCAGTAGCCCAACTCAAAAAATATACTTTTTTTGGTCCAGTTCAACTCAATTAGCGTGCACTATCTACCTTTATCAGGATTGTTTGGATGTTTACCTGGCCTTAGTTTTGGTAGTTGACTTAATTGTCTCAATATATCATCTCCAGTAGGCAACTTTGGTCTAAAACTCCTTTCAACCTTACCACTATATTGTCGGTTGTTTCTCAAAGGATGATCTTTTGGCAAATAATGACGATGCCCCCTATAACAAATCTTACTCCTCAATCGTTTAGAATAAGTATTTTTGTTACAAGGTGGACATGCCAAGTACCCTTTTGTACTCCATCCAGATAAGGTTCCATAAGCAGGAAAATCATGAATGGTCCACATAATTGTGTTAGGAAATGCTCTAAGCATTAGAGACATTTTGATGTATTTATTTTGAACTGGATAATAAAATTATATATAGAGGTTATTCATTACATTGTTATCTGTCCTTAATTTTATTTACATGTTACAGTAAATGTAAGCAAATATGGCTCCCTGACTACTTGTGTTAAACTGTTAGAACGTTGTATGCAATGGACTTTTGTATGCGAGAAGACAATGTTCTAAAGTAAGCAGTCTAAACTATGGTCTGTAGTCTTTGAGGTAAGACCGAGCATCTAACTCATGTTAAGACTATTATGTTGTCTAAAGCCTTAGAGGGGATGGTTTGTCTTGACTGTCTAGAGCATAGACTCCCAAGTAGAGACATAGATATGTTACTTGGTGGTGACATATTAGACTGGGATTAAAGCGTGATTGATCTACAAAGTCCGCTTTGAGTGGATCGATCTGCTTTTGACGTTCATTGTGCAGTAACCTTAATCCTGAGTAGATGGACAGCTTCATGTATATGACTTGTGTACTTTGATGTTCCAATGGCTAAAGCGTCTCAGAGGTAGTAAGCTTATAGACCGGTTCATTGGGCGTATGACTTGTATACAATAAAGGATTCGTTTACAGATATCGGAATCATAGCTCTAATGAGGAGTTAAGGGTATCCTCTTAAAGGCATTGTACTAAATGTGAAAATGGACAAGGCCTTGGGTCGTCTGCTGGGCGGATGACTTCTTATTCACATGTGGTGAATAATCATTTTCTTTATTTGGTAGTATAATGGAACTTTAAGATAGCCTGATCAGTAGGATTAAATGGACTTTGGCCTAAGGCTGATCATGGATATTATATGAGGGTTCTGCATACATGATAAGGTCATTGGACGATAGCTTGTCACAGGCTTACGTAATACGGTATATAATTGGGAGTTCAGTTTCAGGTTTATAGTGGTGTGACTCTGAAATTAGTGATCATATGATTGAGTTGTTCGGTAAAGAATGATGATCATATGGATTTGCGGGAGCCCGATTATATATGTCTAATTAGTCCCTCTACTAGCTCCACATAATTCCTTAACGTTTGGCAAAATTGATTTTTGTATGCTATTGGCTAGTTTATTATGCATGGATGGTGTTGACATAGGATTAGGATGGTCGACAAGATTCTCTCCAGTTGGATTCAGATTTTGTTTTGGATAATAGAGTACACAATTATTTGAACTCCAAATAAAGTTACCATGATTTTATTTGAGATTGGATTGGAGCTGTAGAAAATTATCCATGAGAACAAGAATTTGAAATACAACTGTTTTGTAGATTTTGAAATTTGAATTTTGAAATTTGAATTTTAAATTTTGAATTTTGAAATTCAAATTTGAAATTTGAAATTTAAATTTAAATTTGAAATTTGAAATTTGAAATTTGAAATTTGAAATTTGAAATTTGAAATTCAAATTTTGAATCACAATCTAAGTGGGATTCGAATTTCTTGTGGTAAATCCACAAGGAATGAAATTCGAATTTGAGTTGGATATGGAGAGGAAAATCTTGTTAGAATCCTACTTGAATTTTGAATCCAAATCCTAACAATAATGGACGAAAATTTTGAGGATTATCCTCATGGAATTTTCAGATTTTTTGTGGATAAGGTTCAAGGAAAAATTCAAATTTCAATCCCAATTGAATTTGGATTCTCTCCTCGCTGATTATGGCTGAAAATTTGAGGAAGATCTCCTAGGAGATTTTCGGTTATTTTGGATAAGGATGAGATAAGATTCAAGCTTGAAAATCCTAGTGGAATTTTGATTCTTCCTTATCCAAAAGTGGCCAAAATTTTTGTTGGGATTTTCCCCTTGGATTTTCGGATTTTTTTGGTTGAAAAAGGGAGATAAGATTCATGTTAAAATCTTGTTTAGATTTGAATTGGATAATCCTAATGTTGGCCAAAATTTGTTGGGATTTTCCCTTGGATAATTTCGAATTTTATGTTGTGGATAAGGGAGAAAATCTTCTCCTAATCCAATTCAAATTTAGAGAATCACCTCATGCAAGTCTATAAATAGAGGTCCTGCCACTCCAGTTCTCTCAGATCACAGACTCTCAGGTAAGTAGGCTTATTGTTGCACAACTCACGGTGACAATAAGTTCTTTAGAGATCTGGGTAGTCGGAAGAAGACTAGCAGTGGTAGCATACCGATCGAGGTTTAAAGTGCCCACACACTCAGCCATTCGGGAATTGGAGAATAATAGAGAAGGTTAGTTGGTTGAAGCCCTCCGGTCATTCTCCTCCTGCATGATTGGCGTCCTTGAGGTATGAGTTTAAATTGTTGTTGGTTTATTGTATATGGTATCATAAGATATTTAACGATCTTGAAAAATTTTTATTGTTCCACTGCGCCACTCTGATACGTTTTTACCGATTTATTTTTCCTACAAATTGCTGTGTGCATTTTGAAATATTTTCTTGAAGTTGCATCAAAAGTCTCCACAACTTTATCCCATAATTCTTTCAGCTCATCAATTAAAGGACGCAAATAAACATCCATATCTTTACCAGGTGAATTTTTACCAGGGATTAATAAAGTCAACATAAAGAATATTTCTTTCATACCCATCCAATTTGGCAGATTGTACGGTACAAGAATAATCGGCCACACACTATATGAAGTACTCATATTTCCAAATAGATTAAAACCACCTATTGCAAGACCTAGTCTAACATTGCGAGGGTCTTCTGCAAACCAAGGAAAATGCTGGTCAAAATCTTTCCACTCTTGAGCATCAGCTGGATGTCTCAAAAAACCTTCTTCATTAACACGCTTTTCTTTATGCCATCTCATATGAGTAAAAGTATGTCTCGACATGAATAAACGTTTTAATTTTGGAATTAATAGAAACCACCGCAATGTCTTATGAGGTACTTTCTTTCTTTTACCATTATCATACTTATATCTTGACTCACCACACACAAGACAATGCGTGGCATTTTTGTATTCCTTCCAAAATAAAACATAATCATATTTACAAACATCAATAGATTCATATCCCAATCCTAGATCACGCAACAATCTCTTTGCTTCATAATATGAAGTAGGAATTCTTGTTCCCTCTGGAAATGCATCTTTTAACAATTCAAGTAACATGTTGAACGATTTGTTGCTCCAGCCATTCATCACCTTAATGTGCATTAACTTTACTAAAAAAATCAATGAAGAAAATTTTGTGCACTCAGGATACAACATCTTTTTGGCCTCCTCAAACAATTTGGAAAACTCTTTACAATCACTATCATTAGTTGTATCATTTTCACAATTACTTGTATTTAAATCCATAGGTGCTGTTGCATTTTCTAATGCCGGAATAATTTCATCTTGATCATCATCTGTGAGTATTGTAGAATCATCGAGTTCCACAGTCTCTTTATATATACTAGTTTATAGAGATTCCCCATGATGAGTCCAACTTATGTAATCCTTAGCGAACCCTCGTATGGTAATATGTTGTCGAACAGTTTGTAAATCTCGACTATAAAAATTATTGCAATTCTGACATGGACAACGTATCTTGTTATCTTTATCTAAAGAATTCACGGCAAATTCAAGAAATTGTTTTATACCATTCTTGTATGCATCAGACAACCTGTTGGAATCTTGAATCCAATTTTTATCCATAATTACCTATAATCTTTATCCAAATCTGCTCATAAACATACAATCAACTGATTTAATTCGTTAAATAAAGAAAAAAAAATGATAGGTTTTAATAATGAAATGCATCAAATGCTATAGTGGGGAAAAAAAAAACATAAACATAACACTATAATACGTGCATATAAAACTTTTCAATAATAGCTGATGAAAAAAAAAATATACATAGCATCACAAAAAATATAATAAAAGGAACGTAACTACTCAGGTAATAGGCGTAGTCCACTGTTTAAATGAAAATTTTGTGAAAGTAATTTAAAAAGAAATTATATATGATTTATACACACCATAATGTATGATTATATGTACAAATAATATTTATACACAACCCATAATATTTTGGATTTAGAATCCACATTCACTAGGAGTATATTAATTTCAACAAAATAAAAAAAAAGTATACTTATTTCACCCAAAATAAATAAATAAAATAGCAGACACACGAAGGGCACGTGTGTAGTAGGTCGTTAATATTTATACCCATTAAGTTCATGTACCCCGAAGTTGTGCCCCAATAATCTCGTCAATTATATTGTGTTTATTATTTTTTTGGTCACTTAGAGTATGTATGCATACATTGAGCAGTATAAGAATGAAAAACCTACAAATTAAAAACTCTTTTTCTCTATTGGATAAAAATTATATTTAATAACAATTACATAATCGTGTTAAAACTCTTTTTTTTTTCATATAATCATTAAAGAAAAAAAAAATGCATACCTCTAGTAATAGTCGTACCTACTCTTTTGATTAAACTTCTTGATTTTGTGCACCAATTAAATGAGGCAGAAGCAAAAAAAAAAAAAAAAGTAACGATAAATAAATGAGAAAGCAGAGAGAACTAAGACAAGTAAAAATAAAGAGTGCCCACCTATATATAGGAAAAGCATTCAAATTATATTCCTTCTTGGAGTCAAGAAGGCTAATCCTTTTGAATCTTGTATAGTTAAGATAAATTCGTAAAAAAATAATTTTTTTGTTAAGTATTCATTTTATTCTTGTTTAGGAAGAATAGCTGTTATTCTTTATGAAGTTTATCTATATTTCTCCTTCAAAAGTTAAGTTATATTCATAATTTTTATTTGAGCAAGGTGTACTTTAATATTAAAAAACTATTTTTTTTTCAAAAGGAAAAAAACGTGTAATTAGTTTATAATTGAATTATCAGAAATACAAGTAGCAATAGGATTTAATAGAAGATAACTTTTATTTAAAATTTGAATTATATAAGAGATTTAGGTTTGACGTTAAAAAATATTTTTTTTTTGTTAAGTATTCATTTTATGTTTGTTTAGGAATATTAGCTTTTATTCTTTATGAAATTTATCTATATTTGTTCTTCATAATTTAAGTTATATTCTTATCTTTTATTTGAGAAAGGTGTACTTTAATATTAAAACTTTTTTTTTTTCAAAAGGAAAAAAATGTGTAATTAGTTTATAATTGAATATATTAGAATTTAAATGCGAGTAGGTGTAGAATTTAATAAAAGATGATTTTTATTTAAAATTTGAATTATGTAAGACATTTAGATGGTATTTTTATGGTGATTTTGAAAAAAAAAAATTATATAAGAGATTTAGGTTGGATGTTAAAAAATATTTTTTTGTTAAGTATAAATTTTATTTTTGTTTAGGAAGATTAGCTTTTATTCTTTATGAAATTTTTCTATATTTGTCCTTCAAAAATTCAGTTATATTCTTATTTTTTATTTGAGAAAGGTGTACTTTAATATTAAAAAATTATTTTTTTCAAAAGGAAAAAAAATATGTAATTAGCTTTTAATTGAATATATTAGTATTTAAATGCGAGTAGCAATAGGATTTAATAGAAGATGATTTTTATTTAAAATTTGAATTACATAAGAGATATAGATAGGATGTTTATGACGATTTTGAAAAAAAAATATTTATACAAGAGATTTAGGTTGGACGTAAAAAAATATTATTTTGTTAAGTATTCATTTTATTTTTATTTAGGAAGAATAGCTGTTACTCTTTATGAAATTTATCTATATTTCTCCTTCAAAAGTTAAGTTATATTCATAATTTTTATTTGAGAAAGGTGTACTTTAATATTAAAAAATTATTTTTTTCAAAAGGAAAAAAAGGTGTAATTAGTTTATAATTGAATTATTAAAACTTAAATACAAGTAGCAATAGGATGTAATAGAAGACGACTTTTATTTAAATTTTGAATTATATAGGAGATTTAGGTTGGACGTTAAAAGATTTTTTTTAAGTATTCCTTTTATTTTTGTTTAGGAAGATTAGCTTTTATTTTTTATGAAATTTATCTATATTTGTCCTTCAAAATTTAAGTTATATTCTTATCTTTTATTTGAGAAAGATGTACTTTAATATTAAGAAATTTTTTTTCCAAAATGAAAAAAATGTGTAATTAGTTTATAATTGAATATATCAGAATTTAAATGCAAGTAGGTGTAGGATTTAATAAAATATGATTTTTATTTAAAATTTGAATTATGTAAGACATTTGGATGGTATTTTTATGGTGATTTTGAAAAAAAAGAATATTTATATAAAAGATTTAGGTTGGACGTAAAAAAATATATTTTTTGTTAAGTATTAATTTTATTTTTGTTTAGGAAGATTAGCTTTTATTCTTTATGAAATTTATCTATATTTGTCCTTCAAAAATTAAGTTATATTCTTATTTTTTATTTGAGAAAGGTGTACTTTAATATTAAAAAATTATTGTTTTTCAAAAGGAAAAAAAATGCGTAATATAACTATTAAAATTTGAATTACGTATTGGCTATATAATAAGATTTCTACTTTTTTTGTTTAAGTTCTTTCTTTAAAAAAACATAACTGTATAATAGTTTTCTAAGAATCATAACTTCTCATGCCCACTCTACGATGAATCATAACTTCTCATGCCCACTTCCCTTGTTTATCTGGATCCTTCTTTTCTACTTTCTCTTTTTTTTTTTTTTTCTAACATACTCTATATATTTTTCTTACCTCAATATTCCTGCAATTTCTTCCACCATATATCTCTCTATTTCTTTTCTCTTCCACTCTTTCACATGTGTCCTTATATGTGCCTCTTTGCAAGGTTAATTTAATTACTGATTACGATGGCACTAAGTACATCTATATCTCAATCTACTTCTACCGTGCAAGATGTAACTACTCAATTACAAAATTCTACTAGTGGTATTTTTTTTTTAATTCATTGTTTCATACTAGTTTTGTAGATTTTAAGAGTTAATATGATGCAAAATAAGAAAATCACTAACATTATCATTTTCATTATTTGCTTTTAGCAACAATTATAAAGAAAAATGTGCTTGGCAAGAGTAGAGGACTCAACACAAGTTGCAAGTTGGCCAAGGACAAGGTTAAGTTGCTAACTATTGAATGTAATGAAGAAGTGTTGCGAGTTGTAGGTCCTCATGCATGTATGTTTAAGAACAAAATTGGGATTATTGTTCGTGATATTGTTCCACTCACATTGAAAAGATTTGCTGAACTTCCTAAAATAGTGATGGAAGAGATATATTGAAGACTAGTTGTAAGTCATATCTACTTCTTATAATATTGTTTTGCTAAAAAATTTTTTTTGTTTATACTAATTACTAACTCTAAATCATTTTTAGAATAAGTTTGTGATTGACTTTGTTAATAAGCCGCGCCTTAAGCTTATTATCAATAAGATATGTCAAGAATGATAGAAACAGTTTCGACATGAGCTTCACACCAAATATGAAAAGTTGATGGCATCAAATCAAGATCTTAAAGCAAATCGACCGGAATCAGTGAAGGATCAACTAGATTGGGAGTGGTTATATGATCGTTTTAGAGTGATGAATTCAAGGTAATATTGTGACAACCGGAAAATTTTGCTGTTCTCAGGAAATGTATATATTGTATGTATAATATCGAGAAAAGGGTCAAGACGACATTTTCTCGACTTGAAACTGATATATTTGGAATCAGGATGCTTAAATTAGTCAATTGAGCACAAAACAGAAATTTTGACCAGGAATGTGAAAAATACGCAGTATCGAAAGCTGGTCGAGATGACCTCGGATTAAGATAAAACTGATAAATTTGGATTCAACACGTCCAAATTAGTCAGGATAGCCCAAGTTAAAAATTTTAGGGAGAAGAGTATAAATAGGAAATCTTGGTGGTTAAATTCAGAAATTCCTTATTAATTCCAAAAATTTGAAATTCTTCCCCAAAATTCTCTCAATTGTGAGTAGTGATCAACTTTCACGTACGACCTCCGTTCACGACACCGCCGACACTGTTGGAAAGCTCTCGCCTAGCTGAGTCCAACGGTGGGTCGACGCGACGGAGTAGCCGCCGGAGCAAGCCGCACACCCCGGCTGAAGCTCGCCGGAGCCGTGAATTTCAAACCGCCGTATCTCCGCCGTCCGGCCACTGTTTGCCATGAAACCGGTCCCAAAAGGTTTGTGGTGAAGAGTACTACGAAACCCATGTGGTGGTTCATGGCAACAACCACCGTATCATGCCGACCAAGCTTCGAGAAATCCGCTGTCGCTGCCGTGGGAGCCATCATCGATTTTCACCAATTCCGGCCAAATTGAAGAGAGCCACCGGTGCAGAAATGGTCGTGGAGTTGTGGGAGTAAAAGCACTCAACCGATTTTGGGAAAAAAGTCCGGCACAGTGGAGTTCCCCCGTCGCCGCCGTAACCGTGGCTTTCGAGGGGGTTTTCCAACGATAGGGGCCTCCAAATATGAAATTGAGGCCGCCAATGGATTTCTCTCGTCGAGCTCTTCAAGATGGGCTACTCACTTACCACCGTCGTCGCCGTCAACCGCCGGTCAACGGTGAGTCAACGTCGGTCAACAACGGTCAACGCCGGTCAACGATGACCATTGACCAAATTTTGAAGATTAGCCCGTTGGCCTATTTTTGATCTTCCGGATGCATCTGCAGAGTCAGATTTGCAAAACGAAACTCCAGATGCAAAGAACGAAAGAATAAAGTTTGTGCGATCGAGACCGAATGGCATTTCCGGTATAATCTCGACCACTGTTGTTCTTCAATTTATTAATTGAGATGAATGTATGTTAATGTGATGTATTGATATGAGAAATTTTATAAGAAAGAAAGAAAATGAATGAAATAGCAGATATAAAAAAGTATGAAAATATGTAACTTTTACGTAAAATTAGGCCTCTGGTATAGTAAGTGATAGATTAGACGAGGTTAGATGATTTTGAGGTATTTTCTAAACGTCAGGAGCCTAAAAATTAAGAGGAAATGCTGTCGAAATTTTTAAAATGGCGTAAAGGGTATTTTTGGAAATAAAGGTTTAAAAATGTGATCGGGCAGGTAAACCCGAGCCCCTTACGAATTTAAAATGAAAAATGAAAAAAAGGGATGTTTTAAGAATTTATAAAATGACCTTTGAGGCCTGAAATGTAAGAAAAGTAAAAAATCGACTTTTATGTCGGAATAGAACTTCCCGAGGGCCGAGAAAAGTAAAAATTGTGAAAAATATAGAAATTAATCTGGAAAAGGTTTAGTAAGTTTTTAAAAGTCAAATGGATGATTTTTGAGCTTAGAAAATTTAGTCTAAGCATTAAAAACGAAAAGGTTAAGATTTAAAGACCCGTCAAGGGCAAAACGGTCATTTTGACCAAAAATTTCAAAAAGGTAGAAAAAGAGCCGTTGAAGCCTAGAACATAATCCTAAGGCTTTAATTAAAGTTTTAAAGGCCAAAATTAAGAGTTAAGCATAAAAAAAATAAGAAAAGTTCCAATTGGGGAAAAATGGTAATTTTGCCAAAAAGTTTCCAGAAAACGTAAAAAATGAAACGTTAAGCTCTAAGTTCTTTATTAAGAAATAAAACGTAGTATTTTTACGTTTTATAAATTTTTATATATGAAATAAAGATTTTAAATAACCGTTAATTTTTCGGTTATAGGAGTTCAACGGGACAGTGATGATGGGCTGTCGAGGAATCACAGAAAGCTGATGTTAGTAGAATTGAGGTAAGTTCAGACATTTAATTGTCTGTGCATGAACAAATTGATATGGTTATGTTTAGGTGGAAAAATATATTTTCCCCTAAACTATATAATTGTTTGATTTGTGATTGATGATGGATGCATAACTATTGGTATAGTTGTGTACTAGACTGTATGGTTTATAGTATGATTGTGTAATTTATACTATTGTTACAATTGTTTGAGATTCACGGGAATCTGATTCTTTATATTGTTATGACTGCATTGAGTATTTTTATGCCTTATATTTAATGAGGCAACCTCCTAAGAGTGTGAGATATCGTTTTAATGAAACGATAAAAATAATAAGAATAAATAAATTAATTATAATTTATATACTGTTTTGTTTATGTGACAGGTTTGGACAAGAGATTCCAAACTTACTGGATTCCATTTTTATGATTCCAGTTACTATGTTATGATCATAGAGCAGTATTAATGCTTGATTAATTATAGCATTAAATATACGATGTTTACAGTCTTTATGACTGCACAAGTCTGAGTACAGCTACTGTACTAGACTACGAAAAGTTAATATACTGCACAGTAAAGATGTTATTGTATGTACACTTAAACATTAAACAACAGGGTAATGAAAACCTAATGTTTTGGTGTACCGGCCTCTCGCGAGGGGAGGTTATTTCATGTCGAAGCAGAAGACATAGCACAGATGAAGGAGAGCCAGGGTAGCTCCCAGGCCCCTCTACAGCGTTCTTTTCAGTACGACCAAAACGGGCCCATACAGACTTAAAGTACAGATAAGATAATAAATGAACAGAATAAATCAAAAAACTAAGCATAAAACACTTAAGACATAATTGTTGTGTTTGATTGCAATGTTTTGCGCTAACTTATATGTTATGTACATTTGTATATATATATGTTTATAAATTACATGTTGTGCTAATTATTAAAGATATAGCACTACGGGCATGAGGCCCATATAGTTTAACGGGCGTGAGGCCCAGGGTGCAAGGCCCATAAATTGAAAGCAAAGAATGAGGTAATGAAAGAAAGAATGAGAGACATGAAGAAAAGAATAAATGAATATTGTATGAGCAATACCACATGATGTGATGTTTGTGCTAACCCTATATGTGACGTTATGTTAATACATCAGAGTAAAGTGTAAGAGATGGCATGAGTGATATTAGAGTATACCACTATTATTACAGTTGGTATATTTGTAGTTATTCTAATTTTATAAAATACTAATAGTTATCACAATTTATGTGATTATTTGTCATTACATCAGAGTAAAGTTTTAAGAGATGGCATGAGTGACATTAGAGTATACCACTATTATTACAGTTGGTATATTTATAGTTATTCTAATTTTATAGAATACTACTAGTTATCACAATTTATGTGATTATTTGTATTAATGTATGATATGTTTTTAGTAGTTGTATACTACAGATAGTATATATGTTTATATGACAGAATATAACAGTATAATATACTGTTTTATGATTTATATTTTTATGTTTGAACTTACTGGGCGTTTAGCTCACCAGTTTATTCGTGTGCAGGTAACAAAGTTAAACAACCTGCCATTTGAGTTTATTGAGATACGGGATTGGTGGAATGGGTTGCGAATATCATGTCAAAGGTTATGGACCCGCTATGCTTAATCTGTCAAATAGAAAGAGAGTAAGTGTAAGTATGTATAAAAAAAAAATTTCGTACCTTTTTATTTCAATGTAAAAAGAATAAATAGTAGAAGTAATAATAGATGTTAAGTGATGGGCCCGCACTAGGCGGGGTGTCACAAATATAGCAATTATAACTTTCAAAATTTTTGGCAAATACTTTTTTTTGCTATTAATTTCCATCTTTTCTGTATGATGTAGAGACAATCCAATGCAATAAAAATAATCGAAGCAAGATGAACCAAGTACACAAGAGTGGCACAAGATCCATTGTAGAGCATGAATTTTATTTGGTAACTTAAATGCTTTTTCTTTATAAGAAATTGATTAATATTACACTTAAAAATAATTGCTAATTTTATTTTTATAGACGGTTGATGAGTGTGATTCGAGGAAGATTTCTTTGTTTAAGCATACATATTGGAATGAGAAAAATGGTTGGGCAAGTGACATGGCAGAGATGCAATATGTAAGTATAACACTAGTTTTTTCCTTTACTTAACGTTATGTGTTGCAGCTTATAAGCTTGGAAGATGATTGATTGTTTATGTATATATATAAATCTATTTTTGGGGTCATTGTTTTTTTTTCTTAACATTGTGCTTGACTGCATTATTAAAAATTTTGATTTTGATTTCTATGAAGATTGAAAAACATTGTTTCATTAAACATGTGCATATATTGGAAAAATTTAAAACTATAACTACACTATTCAACATGTTTATATGAGTAAGTATGTTCCTTAATAATTAAGCTACATATTTCTGACTCCTACAAAATAATGGTGTTCCTAATATATTCTAAGATGTTACAAGCTTATGCTGTGAAAAATCTCTTCATAGTAGTTTTGTAACATTAATATCATATTGATCTATTCATGTTAACATTAACATTTTTTTTTGTTTTAAGGATAAGATGCTAAAAATGAAAGAAGAGCAGCAGCAACAACAACAATTGGAAGGAGTAGACTCATCTATAATTCATGTAGATGAAGCTAAAATATGTGCACATGTCCTTGGTGAAAAAACTAGGTATATCAAGCTTGGTGGTCCTCTTCCTCGCAAGAGAATAAGAGCATCAACATCAACTATTCAATCAAATCCAGAGGTTCAACAAGAACTTGAGCAACTTAGACAGAGGGTAGCAAACCAACAACAACTTCTAGAAGATACACAACAACAAATGACATCATTATGTAATGAACATAAAAAATCACTAGCTATACTTGAGTCCAACCAACAAGAGATGATAGAGAAGATTGTTGCTGAATACACCCAAAGAAGTCAGCCATCTCCATCAAATTAGTCAGCTATCCCCATCAAAATTGTTCTCTTTCACGTCTTAATGTTTGTTAGTTAGAATTAATATTATGTTGTCTTTTTACATGTGCTAGTTAATTTAGTAGTTTGCTTGACCTTGTACTGTATTTTATGTCTTTCTATGTTACTAGATGAACTTTATAGCATTGTTTAATGCCTATGTTTTTATGTTATATTCAAACTATTTTTTAATTTTGGCCAAAAAAAAAAAGAAGAACAAGATAAATGTGTAAAATAAAAATTAAAAACTGGAACAAATTAAAAACTTTATTTTGAGATGAAATATTCATCTCTAAAAACAAATTTAAGAAAATATTTTCTTTTTATAAAGATTATAAAATATTAGTATGATTCTCTAAAATAAAAAATTTAATAATATTTTCACAATTGATTTTTCAGACAAAATGGTTTTGTTTCTAAAACTATAAATTAGAGACAAAACAACAATAGTTATTAGTTTTGGTATTTTAAACATGTTTTTTTAGGTACAATTGGTATTTGTTTCTGATGATATATAAATTTAGAGACACAAAAATTTGTCTTTGAAATCTAATAGGTTTGTCTACGAAGTCCGCAAGTGACTAAGGGTTCGTTTGGTGAACGCATTGCATTTGCATTGCGTTTGAATGCAATGTATTGAATACAATTTGTATTTGGAGGAAAAGCATTAGCATTGCATTTGAATGCAATGTGTGTTTGGGGGAAAAGTATTTGAATTGTATTTTAATAATAAATATGTGATGTGATGGGTAAAAGTAGAGAGAAAAAAAGAGGGAGAGAGAATATGTGATGTAATTAATAAAAGTAATAGAAAAAGTGAAATAATAAATAGTGATTGTGTTAGATTTAAAATGTGATGTGATTGGTATTTGAATAAAATGTTTTTGTATTTGGGGGAAAATTGCATTGCATTTAAATGCAATGCCAAAAAAATTTGTGTCCTAAACGCCATGTAAATTTTTGTAAAAAGATGTTGCCTTTTGAGGTAAAGATGTGATAACCGAGAAATCTACGCTCTCGGAAATACTTGTACAAAATATGTAAATAAATGTACACTTACAGTTAGATATGTTACAGAATACAGAGTAGAGGAAAATTTTGATTTAATTAAGTTTTAATCAAAATTTTCACAATGAATTAATGAAAATAGTTAAAAGCTAAGTTTTAAAATTTAATAGAAAAGTATGTGAAAAATACATATTAAGAGATCAATGGCACACAAGTGAGCCACATTGATCAATGGCTAGAAGTAGCCAAACAAGCCCTTGCCTTTTTCAAAAAAAAATGAAAGAAAGTAAGGGAGAGAGTGAGAGGCACGTGAGCTAAAGGGGATTTAATTAATCCCCTTAGCTGCAAAGCAGGGGAGAAAGAAAGAAAAGAAAGAAAGAGAAAAAGAAAGAAAGAAAGGGGAAGAGAGAAAAAGAAACCGAGAAAGGAGGAGAGAAGGAAGGAAAATCCAAGAAAAGTTCGGATTTTCTTGTCCTAGCAACAGATCGATCGAGTTTCGGTCACGAATCAGCAGCAAGAAGCTCTCAAGATTCAAAGTAAGGTAAACCCTAGTTTCTCACGTTTTTCTTGGGGGGAAATCTGGGGTTTTGAGAGGAAAAAGAGAATGTGAAAGAATCATGTCGAGATTTTCAATTAAAATCAGAACATGATTCGAGTCTAGATGTTTTCAAACACGAATCCATGAGTTGATGGTTTAGAAAACCAAGTTTAGTGAATATTCTTCACAAAAATGCAGATTTTTCAAAAGTTGAGTCAAGAAGTGTAAATAAGCAAAATGTTGAATTTTTGCTTATGAAATCATGGATTTGTAATAGTAGAAATGTAGTAGATACCTTGAAACGATCTTATAAAGATCGATTTCAAGTGTAAGAAGTAGAACAAAGGCTATAAAGCCTTAGAAAAATCAGAGCAGAGCAGTTCGGACCCAAAATCTTGATTCTGGTATGAACACGGGTGTGTACACGGGCGTGTACAAGGGCGTGTTCAGTACACGGCCCCAAACATGCCCATATGTATGACCGTGTTGCAAGAAAAATCAAACTCGAGAGGTACACGGCCAAGAACACGGCCGTGTATCGGGCCGTGTCAAGGGGCACACGGTCAAGGGAAGACGTGTAGCGGGCCATGTTAGGCAGTAAGAAAACACGGTCAGATACATGGCAGTGTAAGTAACCGTGTAAGAGTCTAGAGGAGTACACGGCCAGTAACATGGCTGTATATTCACCCGTGTAAGTATACATGGCCATGTTCCACAAATTACACAGGCAGGCATGTAAGTCCAGAGAGGTACACGGCCAGAGACACACCCGTGTAGGAGGGCGTGTTCGAAGCCAGAGAGTAAAAAAAAAAAAAAGTCTGGAAATGTAAATTTTCATGTTTTGCCATATTTCCAGTATAAGATAAATATGGAAAATAATCAGTGATTATTCCTTTTATAGGAGTTCAAGCCAGAGACCCCGAATCAGCAGTCCCAGAGCAGCAGAGGCTCACGCTAGCAGACTTTCTGTAAGTTCAAGCATTGTCCTAACTGCAACGTGGACAAGCTTGTTATATTATGATGTTATGTATGTTGTATGACGTGTATGTTAGACATTGATTGTCTGCATCACGATATCTATGTCAGTTCATGTCAACACAAGTCAATTCATGTCATGCATGTACAGTTGCATGTTCCAGTACACATGTCAGACAGGTAACCAGAACACAAAAACAGGTAGGTGCACAAGGCACCCTAGTGTGTTAATATAATTCACACCCCAGTAAATCATGTAACAGGTTCCGACTGTGGGGGCAATCAGTATGCTGCCCAGTTGGAACACCAGTAAGATGGTAATTAAACCAATTATTGGCGTATCGGCCTCTCGACCCACGGGGAAGTTCTCATGTTTAGCATCAGTTAAGACTGAGGAGGTCGGCACTAAAGTACCGCTCCCAGTTGCGCTAACATGTCGGTACGACCAATCAGGGGCCCAAAACCAGAACTAAAATAACAGATAATGTCCTAAGACTAACCCTTCAGCCACGAGCATGTTTACAGAGTCCAGTTTCATGCATGAGCACAGCAGTACAGCATGTCATGTTTTATGTTTTTATGTTTGAACTTACTGAGTCTATAGCTCATCAGTTTGTTCACATGTTGCAGGTAAGAGACCTGTTCACCAGTAGTAGACGGTGGACGACGAACAGGGTAGACGCATGCTGGGGAGGATTGGGCGAGGGATTGTGGTCACCTTTAATTCTTCCACTGTATAGTTTTGAAATATAATTTCAAAAAGAACAAGTTTCAAGTTAAGATTATGTGATAGGGGAATCATGATCATGTGCATGTTATTTTGTTAACATGATTTCCTTATCACATTCTCGCACAGTTTATGTTAATAAAGAAAAAAAATTTATTCCGCAAAATTAACAAGTTTCAGTTCAGCATGATTGTCGGCGACCCTAGAGGCCTGCAGACTATTGCAGTTAACTACAGAGTTGATTGTAATAGCACTGTAGAGCCTCTACAGCAGGGCGGGCCGCCACAGTTGGTATCAGAGCGAAGTTTTCACGATGGGTTCAGTTTAGGATACCAAACGTAATCACAGTTGGTATCAGAGCCCAAGTTTTAAAATGGGTCTAGTTTAGAATACTTACTGTAGCATAGTTGGTATTATCAGAAAAGTTGGTTGACCATATCCCGCCTAACTCTGTGCATGTCCTGTTCGCCGATCCAAGTAAGTTAAGTTTATGTTAATATAAGCAGCTAGTTATGCATGAAAGTAAATGTCTGTAGAGACCTATACTTTGTAGTAAGTATATGATGTTATGATAATGCAAGAAATCATGTGGATCCTTTTTATACAGGATCTAACACAAGTTCATCGTGTGATTATAGGATATAAAGTAGCACGATGGAAAATCAAGGCCAAGGCCAAGGCTAAAGAAGGAGAAAGGGACGCCCATCTCTAACTCAATGACTAGAAGAGATGCAAGCTCTTCTAGAAAACCAGATGAGAGAAAACGCAGAATTGAGACAGAGACTAGAACAGTTAGAACAGGGGCAGGGATCAATAGGGACTCCTGCACAACCAACAGTAGAGGCAGAATGGGTAGTGCCACCAGCGGCACTAGAAGTGGTTCAGGAACCACCGGTTGGGTGAATCCAGAGTCATTATATGAAAGATTTCGAAAGATGAGGCCTCCAGAATTTGAGGGTTCAACAAATCCCCTAGAAGTAGAGGATTGGCTTTCCTCAATACAGATGATAATGGAGTTTATGAGACTCACAGATGAAGAGAAAGTCATGTGTGTATCCTTTGTTCTAAGGAAGGATGCAAGATTTTGGTGGGACACAGTCCGCATGAGGAGGGACGTGACCACAATGTCATGGGCAGAGTTTCTGGAGGAGTTCAACTAGAAATATTATGATCCTGCATCACTCCGACCCCAGCAGAAAGAATTTACAGAGTTACAGCAGGGTGACATGTCAGTTAGTGAAGTTTGCAGGAGATTTGATCAGCTCTCCCGCCTATGTCCGTATATGGTGTCTACGGAGAGGGAGAAGATACAGAAGATGATAGGCATGTTTAGGCCTGAGATCTCTACTTTGATTGACATCGGTCCATTTCTGCTAGTTTCAGTAGCCGACTGTGTTAGTCGTGCTTTGAGGGTAGAGTATCATCTAGCCTGACAGAAAGAGGAAAAGGAAAAGGTCTGGGAAGCCAGGAAGAAATAAAAGATCTTGGCTAAGGCCTCTCAACCTGGACAGCACAGCAAGGGTAGTCAGAGTACCAGACCAGAGTAGTCCAGTCATCCAGGCCCTCAGTTCCAACAAAAGAGAAAGGGCAATTTCCAGGGAAACCAGGGCCAAGAAAATAGAAGCCAGTCAAGGAGGACTAGCACCACCACAGTTCCAAGTAACCCCACCTGTCCAAATTGTGGGAGGAAACATGTGGGTCAGTGCAAAGCTGACACCACTGCCTGTTTTCAATGTGGAAAAGAAGGCCACTTTATCAAGAATTACCCCATGAACCGCCGGTCAGTATCAGTACCAAGAGCAAACTCTTCACGTCCATAGCAGTCACAAGTACATACACTCAGACTGAGCTATGAGAGCCCATCAGAGGTGCCTCCAGCAGTACAAGAAAGTGCTCCACAGGCAGATGCTAGGGTGATGGCCTACACCAGAGAAGAGGCAGAGGTAGGGACGTCCAACGTGTTGACAGGTCAGATTTCTATCGCAAACCACTTGGCATCTGTTCTATTTGACTCTGGGGCCACCCATTCTTTCATATCATATGCATTTGCTGATAAGTTAGAATACCCTAGAGATCACATGTGAAGAACTTTTAGAACTGCTCTTCCATCAGGAGAAATCATGTTGTCAGAGTACTGGTTACCTCATGTACCAGTAATCGTGGTAAATAGAGAGTTGTATGCAGAGTTGATCATGATGAAGATCGTAGACTATGATGTAATCTTGGGAATGGATTTCTCAGGAAAATATCAAGCTACGATAGATTACAGAAATAGAAGAATAGTATTCAAGCCAGAAGATGAAGAAAGTTTCGAATATGTCGATTCTTCGAGAAGATCAAGCAAGATGATGATCAGCTCAATGAAAGCCAAGAAGCTAATAGCTAGTGGTTGTACTGGATATTTAGCTTATGTGACAGATACAACAGAAGAGAAGAAGTTACAGCCAGAAGATGTTCCAGTTGTCAGAGAATTTCTAGAGGTCTTTCCCGAGGAACTACCAGGACTACCCCCAGAACAGGAAATCTCATTTGAGATAGAGCTCCTACCTAGAACAGCACCAATCTCCAAGGCACCGTATCGCATGGCACCAGTGGAGTTGAAGGAGTTACAAGTGCAGTTGAAGGATTTGCTTGACAAGGAATTCATCAGACCGAGCTATGCCCTATGGGGAGCTCCTGTACTGTTTGTCGAGAAGAAAGACGGGACGTTCCGCATATGCTTCCGCATATGCATAGATTACAGAGAATTGAACAAGATTACAGTCAAAAATAGGTACCCATTACCTAGGATTGATGACCTGTTCGATCAGCTCAAGGGTGCAGCAGTGTTCTCAAAGATTGATTTGAGATCAGGATACCACCAGCTGAGAATCAAGGAAGATGACGTTCCCAAGACAACTTTCAGAACCCGTTATGGGCATTATGAGTTCCTAGTAATGCCGTTTGGGTTAACGAACGCACCAGCCGTTTTCATAGACCTGATGAACAGAGTCTTCAAGGAGTATCTTGACAAGTTTGTCATTGTGTTCATCGATGACATTCTTGTATATTCAAAGACTCACGCAGAGCATGAAGTCCAGTTGAGAGTTGTTTTTCAGAAGCTAAGAGAGCATCATCTCTATGCCAAATTCTCAAAATATGAGTTCTGACTAGATAGAGTACATTTCCTCGGTCATGTAGTATCCAAGGAGGGAATTGCAGTGGATCCAATCAAAGTGGAAGCAATCAACAAATGGCCTGCACCTAAGAGCGTAACAGAGATACACAGTTTCTTAGGGTTAGCTGACTATTACAGGAGATTTGTGGAGGGATTTGCAAGATTAGCAGCACCTTTCACCATCCTCACACACAAGGAAAAGAAGTATATATGGATAGACGAGTGTGAAAGAAGCTTCTAAGAGCTAAAGAGACGGCTGACAAGCGCGCCGATCCTCACACTCCCTACAAAAGGGGAGAAGTATGAGATTTACAGTGATGCTTCCAAAGTGGGTTTGGAAGCAGTATTAATGCAAGAAGGCAGAGTAATTACCTACGCTTCGCGTCAACTGAAAGAATACAAGAAGAATTATCCCACCCACGATCTAGAACTTGCTACAGTAGTGTTCGCACTCAAAATTTAGTGACACTATCTGTATAGAGCACAGTGCCAGATTTACACAGATCATCAGAGTTTAAAATACTTCTTCACACAGAAGGAGTTGAACATGAGGCAAAGAAGATGGTTGGAGTTGGTAAAGGATTATGACTGTGAGATCCTTTATCACCCAGGAAAACCCAACCGAGTAGCAGACGCTTTGAGCAGAAAAGCGACAGTTCCACAGCAGTTGCCTATTAACAGGTTATCAACACCATTGCAGCAAGAGATTCATTCGCTTGAGCTAGAGCTGATATCAGGAAAATTGTCAGCACTGTAGTTGAAGTCATCATTGTTTGATGATATCAAGGAAGCTCAGAAGCAAGATTCAAGTCTGACAGACTCCAGGAAGAGATGTCCACGGATGGATTAATCAGGTATCAGGGGAGAATTCATGTGCCAGCAGATGAAGAACTAAGAAGGCTAATCATGTCAGAAGCTCATGAAACGACATACTCAATCCATCCTGGAGCCACCAAGATGTACCAAGACTTGAAGCTGCAGTTTTGGTGGAAAGGGATGAAAGGAGACATTGCAAGATTTGTGAGTAAGTACCTTACTTGTCAGAAAGTCAAGGTTGAGCATCAGCATCCTGGAGGAAAGTTAGAACCTCTGGAGATTTTAGAATGGAAATGGGAGAACGTTACCATGGATTTTATGGTAGGGTTACCCAAAACAAGAGGAGGACACGATGCCATCTGAGTAATCGTGGATAGATTGACAAAGACAGCCAGATTCATACTAATAAAGATCACTTACTCATTGGAGAAGCTGGCATAGCTGTATGTAGATCATGTTGTCAGGTTACATGAAGTGCCAAAATCCATAGTATCTGACAGAGATGCACGGTTCACTTCAAATTTTTGGGAGTGTGTGCAAAGAGCCATGGGCACAGAACTGAGGTTCAGTACAGCCTTCCATCCTCAAACGGACGGACAATCAGAATGGACTATCTAGACTTTGGAGGATATGCTCTGAGCATGTGTCATGGATTTTCCAGGAGCTTGGAATGAGAAGCTACCACTAGTGGAATTCTCATATAACAACAGTTACCAAGCTTCCATCAAGATGGCACCTTATGAGGCCCTATATGGATGAAAGTGCAGATCACCTATTTACTGGTATGATCTGAAGGAAAAACACTGCATAAAACAGATTTCATGTAGGAAACTTGCGATGCAGTTGCCAAGATCCAGCAAAGAATGAAGAATGCTCAGAGTAGACAGAAGAGCTATGCAGACAGAAGACGGAGATCCCTAGAATTCAAGGAAGGGGACTTCGTATTTCTAAAAGTGTCACCCATGAAGGGGATCATGCGTTTTGGTAAGAAGAGAAAACTGAGTCCAAGGTACATTGGACCTTATGAGATTATCAAACACATTGGGAAGGTCGCCTACAAGTTGGCATTACCTCCTGAGTTGTCAGCAGTACACAACGTGTTCCATGTCTCCATGCTCAGAAAGTACATGTCAGATCCATCTCATGTGCTACAACATGAACCAGTCCAAGTCCAAGAGGATTTGACCTATGAAGAGCAGCCAGTTCAGATACTGGCTAGAGAAGAAAAGGTGCTGAGAAACAAGACCGTCCCACTAGTCAATATATTGTGGAGAAATCACAACATTGAAGAGGCTACGTGGGAAAGAGAAGATGAGATGAGACTTTCATACCCTCACTTGTTCTAAATTTTCGAGGACGAAAATCTTATAAGGAGGGGTGAATGTGATAACCGAGAAATCTACACTCTCGGAAATATTTGTACAAAATATGTAAATAAATGTACACTTACAGTTAGACATGTTACAGAATACAGAGTAGAGGAAAATTTTGATTTAATTAAGTTTTAATCAAAATTTTCACAACGAATTAATGAAAATAGTTAAAAGCTAAGTTTTAAAATTTAATAGAAAAGTATGTGAAAAATACATATTAAGATATCAATGGCACATAAGTGAGCCACATTGATCAATGGCTAGAAGTAGCCAAATAAGCCCTTGCCTTTTTCAAAAAAAAAATGAAAGAAAGTAAGGGAGAGAGTGAGAGGCACGTGAGCTAAAGGGGATTTAATTAATCCCCTTAGCTGCAAAGCAGCCGAAGAAAGAAAGAAAAAGAAAGAAAGAGAAAAAGAAAGAAAGAAAGGGGAAGAGAGAAAGAGAAACCGAGAAAGGAGGAGAGAAGGAAGGAAAATCCAAGGAAAGTTTGGATTTTCTTGTCCCAGCAATAGATAGATCAAGTTTCAGTCACGAATCAGCAGTAAAAAGCTCTCAAGATTCAAAGTAAGGTAAACCCTAGTTTCTCATGTTTTTCTTGGGGAAAAATCTGGGGTTTTGAGAGGAAAAAGAGAATGTGAGAGAATCATGTCGAGATTTTCGGTTAAAATCAGAACATGATTCGAGTCTAGATGTTTTCAAACACGAATCCATGAGTTGATGGTTTAAAAAATCGAGTTTAGTGAATATTCTTCACAAAAATGCAGATTTTTCAAAAGTTGAGTCAAGAAGTGTAAATAAGCAAAATGTGGAATTTTTGCTTATGAAATCATGGATTTGTGATAGTAGAAATGTAGTAGATACCTTGAAACGATCTTATGAAGATCGATTTCAAGTGTAAGAAGTAGAACAAAGGCTATAAAGCCTTAGAAAAATCAGAGCAGAGCAGTTCGGACCCAGAATCTTGATTCTGGTATGAACATGGGCGTGTACAAGAGCGTATTCAGTACACGGCCCCGAACATGCCCATATGCACGACCGTGTTGCAAGAAAAATCAAACCCGAGAGGTACACGACCAAGAACACGGCCGTATATCTGGTCGTGTTAAGGGGCACACGGTCAAGGGAAGGCATGTAGCGGGCCATGTTAGGCAGTAAGAAAACACAGTCAGAAACATGGCCGTGTAAGTAACCGTGTAAGAGTCCAGAGGAGTACATGGCCAGTAACACGGCCGTGTATTCACCCGTGTAAGTATATACGGCCATGTTCCACGAATTACATGGCCAGGTATGTAAGTCCAGAGAGGTACACGGCCAGAGACACGCCCGTGTAGGAGGGTGTGTTCGAAACCAGGCATGTAAGTTCAAGCATTGTCCTAACTGTAACGTGGACAAGCTTGTTATATTATGATGTTATGTATGTTGTATGACGTGTATGTTAGACATTGATTGTCTGCATCACGATATCTATGTCAGTTCATGTCAGCACAGGTCAGTTCATGTCATGCATGTATAGTTGCATGTTCCAGTACACATATCAGACAGGTAACCAGAACACGAAAACAGGTAGGTGTACAAGGCACCCTAGTGTGTTAATATAATTCACACCCCAGTAAATTATGTAACAGGTTCTGACTGTGGGGGCAATCAATATGCTACCCAGTCGGAACACCAGCAAGATGGTAATTAAACCAATTATTGGTTTATCGGCCTCTCGATCCACGGGGAGGTTGTCATGTTTAGCATTAGTTAAGACTGTGGAGGTCAGCACTAAAGTACCGCTCCCAGTTGCGCTAACATGTCGGTACGGCCAATCAGGGGCCCAAAACCAGAACTAAAATAACAGATAATGTCCTAAGATTAAACCTTCAGCCACGAGCATGTTTACAGAGTCCAGTTTCATGCATGAGCACAGCAGTATAGCATGTCATGTTTTATGTTTTTATGTTTGAACTTACTGAGCCCATAGCTCATCAGTTTGTTCACATGTTGCAGGTAAGAGACCTGTTCACCAGTAGTAGACGGTGGACGATGAACAGGGTAGACGCATGCCGGGGAGGATTGGGCGAGGGATTGTGGTCACCTTTAATTCTTCCGCTATATAGTTTTGAAATGTAATTTCAAAAAGAACAAGTTTCAAGTTAAGATTATGTGATAGGAGAATCATGATCATGTGCATGTTATTTTGTTAACATAATTTCCTTATCACATTCTCGAACATTTTATATTTATAAAGAAAAAAAATTTATTCCGCAAAATTAACAAGTAAGTTTCAGTTCAGCATAATTGCCGGTAAACCCTAGAGGCCTGCAGACTATTGCAATTAACTACAGAGTTGATTGTAATAGCACTGTAGAGCCTCTACAGCAGGCCGGGCCGCCACAAAAGATATATTACTATAAAGACAAATAATTCGTCTCTAATGATTATAAATTTAGAAACGGATTTGTAGTTAGTCTCTAATACCTACAGATACCACCTTTTAGAGATGAATTACAACGAAATAAAAATTTTGCCTCTAAAAGTTTTAGAGACAAGTTTAAGCATTTCCAGAGACAAAAATATTTGCATCTAAAAGTGCTTTTTGTTGTAGTGTTATATATATATATATTTTTCATATTTGTAAGTATGTTTCGGAGCTCGGAAATGTGAATTTTAATAAAAAAAAAGGTTAAAAATAGCAATATTGTAATTATAAAATATGAATCTCAAAATATAAATTTAACCACCCAATGGCACATTAAATTAGCACTATTAATATTAAAGATAATATGTACAGTGACAGACTTACATGGGGCCTGGGGGCACGTGCAGCACCTCCCCATGTACCGATCACATGTTACAAATAATTATATTATGTTAAAATTAATGAAAACTTAAAAAGAAATTAATGTGCATTTGTACGATTGAAAATATATATATATATAAACGCACACACACATATATATATATATTTAACCATATATGTATGTACTGACCTCCACGAGGTCATCAACAATTCGAGTTGAGCGGTTGAGAATGTTTTTGACGATAATGAAATGAGGAGAGTGATCATTGGATTTTTGAAAAACTCTTCAGAGAAATATTCTCTTGGTACTTTTTTGTTTCTTATGTGTTAAGATCAAAATAAAAATATTTAAAATTGTGAGTGTGTGAATCCTTTTATTATCTAATAAACGCCCACTTGTTCATTAAATCAAACAATATAAGTAAAGTGTGAAAGAATGTGGTATTGAAAAAAAGTGTTATTCACGAGTTCGAGTTTTTTTTTTTTTTTTTTTTTTCGAAGTTATCGATATAATTGAAAGACTATACAGTTTTATTTCTTTTCTTCTCATATATTAAATTAATATAGTTATAGAATAATAATAAAAATTTGTGAAATTTATTTTATTTCGGTCTCCCACTTCCTTTAAAATTTTAAAATATCGTTTTCGAATCCAACTATTCTCTTTTAACTCCTGATCAACAGCTTGTGGAGGAATTTTTAAATCTTACAGAGATTCCTGTAAAGGACATTTTTCTATCCTAATTGGCATTATCTATGCTTTAGATCGGAGAAATTTCTTGGCGTGATCTATAAAAAATTCTATTTGCTTCTCTTCACACTTGTAGAATTCCGTGGTGGAAAGTTTACCACAACGGTTGTAAAACCATCGGGGAATCCACGACGCTCATACAACCATAAGTGTAATATCGTTAGTGCCATGGCTTTTTATTGTAGGCACGATATCTTATACGATGGACGACTCAAAACAGTGACTTTTTTTAGGGGACAGGTAGGTTTTTTCAGAAAACGTCAAGGATAAGCGTGTGTGTGTGTGTATATATATGTATTCCAGATTTTTCATGAGTGGTCTGTCTCTTGTGTTATCTATTTAATAGCCAAAATTTCACATAATTATCCATGTCTATGATTTTTTATTTTTTTAACTTCGAAATCGGGAAATTCAAACTATACATTTTCAGGAAGATTGGGTGTAGTATTACCGTTAGATATGACTGCAATCAATCCATGTCCACAAATTTTTAATGCAAACCAATTTCAACAAATAAATATACTAATTATAAATAGCCAAAAAAAAAAGTTCAAACGTACTCATTCTTACCAATATTCAACTAGCTCGGCCAATTCTTTTTGCATAAATAATAAAAGACGTAACCAAATCAATATGCCTTCAACACAAGAACTTTTAAGCTGTGTATGTATAAGAATTTATACCCAAACTCAAATTACCAGTGGAAATTACAATACAGGGGGGAATTATCGTCCCTCTTCCTCGTTGTTTGTGGTACTGGCCAAGAAGGAAGCCTCCTTCCATCACTCGATCAGAAACTGATGAGAAAACAATGTTGGTTACCGCTTTCTCGTTGATCGCTGATAAACCAACGAGAAAAGGGAAGGTCTTATAAAAGAAAATAGAGTGTGGAAGACATGGTATAACCTTTTTCATTGAACAAACTGAATATAAATAATGTTTACAATAACAATCCTAATTGAACAATTCAAATCATAAAAGTTAAATAAACTAACTAGATAATTATTAAGAACTTAACAAGATAATTATCAAGAAACTAACTAAATAATCATATAAAATTTAAAACTAAATCTTATATATTTAAATAAAGAAATCTAAATTATTAGATAGATAAATATCAAATTATTTTATCTAATATGTCCCTACCCCCTAAATCTTAAAAAAAAAAGAATTCGAATATTCTAAAAAACTAAATATTTTTATAATCGACGAGGAAATTTTGTAGTGTAAGAATCGAGTTCAGGTAAAAAATAAAATAAAATAAAATCCAAACAGTCTCCTTTTGTCCCAATTTATTTACATCCTCCAATTGATAGTTATCTTCTTTTTACATCCTCCAATTCATTTTATATATATATATATACACACACACACACAAATTGTTTGGGTAAAGAGTGCTCGTAACTTTGGCGACCAATTGAAAATTATTTTGCCATTTTATTTGAATTGGTCATTCAAATGAGCTTTTGAGAATAATATTTGAAACCATTCAAATGGTATTGCCGATTAGAAAATTAAAATAAAAACCTCTCTTTCTTTTTTTACTCTCGCATCTCCCCATCTTTCTTCTCTCGATCTCATCTCGCTGAGCAGCGCGTGGGTTTACGATATGGCGAGGGACGAGTGGAGTCAGTTGACTCGGATGATTGGGACCGGGACGAGTGCGAGGGGGCGATTATTGGGAGCGAGTTCTGGGTTGTGTGCGGAGATTCACGACTCCGACACGGGCACGTGGCGGCGCGTCGAGGGGGTGTGTAGTGGGGGTTTGGAGAGGAGAAGAGAGGAGGTTGGCGAGTTGGAGTGAGTTGGACTCGGCGGTCCGAGTTGGAACGTGTGCGGTAGTGTTGGGTGATCGGCTTATGGTGGTGGGTTCGGGTTGCCAAGGTGGGGCCCACGGGTCTTATGTGGTGGAGTTGATGGAAGGGCAAAATGGGAAAGTGGAAAAGATGAGTGTCGCTGCTGAGTTTAATCTGCTTGCTGTGTCGAGATCTAGCGAGACAACACTGTATTACATTACATGAAAAATATTTTATGAAACCATTTTTATTTATTTGGATATGTGGGGAAAAAAAAGTTTTGAGCTGAGATAATGTTTTAGAACATTATAAAAATACTTTAATTTAAATAAATCCTAAAGGAAAAAAAAAATCATAATTACAATGTGAGATCCTTCATGAAAGAGAGGAGCAATAACTCCTCCTATAATTCTTAGACCGGTAAGGAATATGCTGAAGAATAAACAAAAAACAAAAAAACTCTTTTCAACAACATTAAATAAATAGTCGAAACTTCGTTTCAAAAATTATTGGCTTTTTATATTATATATAAAGGATAGATAATAGACATATATATATTTTAATGTTTTAAAAATTGAGATCTGAATCTTTTATTTTTAGTGAAATCAAGAATAAAATTATTATTAAATTATATCATATAGTTTCAAAAAAAAAAAAAAAGAAAGAGAAGGGAGTCATAGAGCATAGAGGTCTTTTTTGCAAGTTTTGAACTTAGAATGTCGATTTTAGGTGATTGTACTTATAGTTTAATGATTTTTCATACTTAATTCCACTATTATGCAAGTATTCGAATAAATTTAAAAAGAGAGAAAAAAAAAATCGTTCTCAAAACAAAGAACCCAAAAGAAGAAGTTATTAGAGAGAGGGAAGGGACGGATATTGCTGTAGACTAGAAATTCAGCTCACATACATTATTAATCTTGTCCCATTGATGCCCCTGATAATGTTATGCTACTCTAATTGAATTAGTTTGAAATGAAATTTTAATTGGGAGGCAAAATTTATAATCCATTTGTATTACAGGCCGGAAACTAATTTGTAATTGAATGGTGCGGATATCGAATGGTGAGTTGATTGATCCAGTTGATAAATACAAGGGCAATAAAGAAAAGTGCAGGAAAGTAAATAGTAAACATCGAGATGTAAATAGAGTTCGCCCTTAATGTTTTAGGCTATGTCACCAGTAGGATCTTTGGGAGCTTCATGACTTGTGAATAATCGATGCAACAGCAAGGACGGGAAGGAGGGAGAGAGGGAATTCAAAACGTAAAGAGAATGCAATATATGAAGAGTAATTTTTTGGGGTCTACTCAAGAGGAAGTGTTTTCTATTTATAGGAGCTGATAACTACCTTTAGCTTTTATGATTTAGTCTTCTATATTTGGTGCGATCTGGACATTATCTATTAGTATTGGTTATGGAAATTTGATTAGTGTTAGCGGAATACATTTTTAAAAAATTTATTAATAACACATGATCTCGTATATTTGTTTTATAAAATTATTAATTAGAATAATTAATACCAATTGGAAGTTCAATTATCTACACATTCATTCGGTCTTTCGCTTGACAAACAAATCTAGAATAACGGTGGATACTCCCATGACTTTTAAATGATAATCTGCTATATAATATTTCTCTTCTTCCCATAATAAGCGGTGTATAAATACAAACCGATTCTCAATAATATTAATTTCCCTTTCCAATCCTCAATGACCATATATGAAATCCTCATCTCTAAAGGGGAGAGATTATGAATCTTAGATGGAGACCAAAAGGAGTCTTACCTGGGGAAGACAAGGCTCTACTTATAATATTAGGTCAATGGCTGCAGTCTGTAAACTTACTATCCCTACTTATGAAAAATGCCCACTCTCCTAGGAGGAGAGTGGGACCTCCCCTTGCCCTTCCCTGGGGATGTGCACATGAAACATGTTGCCCAGGGAGGTGCCATGTGTACTCTTCTAACCGTATCATGCGGTCTAATTTTCTTCATTTGCTCTCCAGAAAAATGGCCTCACATAAGGTTCATGTGCATTTTTTTTCCAGTACAAAAGTAACTTCTGTTACTAATTGGGACTTTTACATCATCTCCAAGAGTTTGGACAGCTATTATAATAAATTAAAAAACATAAAGGTTTGAGGAGAAATTATAACTTCATATATACTATGAGAGTCAAATGAGTATTTTTTATTTTAACAGCAAACCGGAACACACAGAATACATGATTGAATCCTGCAAACTTAACGTAATGAAAATTTTACACTAGCTTTAGTGCTGAGATTTAGAGTTTAAATCTGTCCAACCCAATTCCAGACAAAAAATGCACACACTTAGCCGACCATCTCATTGGTAAATTAATTACCAAAAAATAAATAAATAAATAAATAAATAAAAGCACTCCTCTCGCTGAAATAGAGTGTTGTCAATCATGATTATGTCATTTCAGTAAGTAATTGATGAATAAGGAGATAACACCATACAACACATAGCCAGGATGCAGTGTTTACTTATAAATGATCCTCACCGCTCAAGGCTACCGATACTTCATTATCAGGTTCATTTAGTGGAACATTTTCCACTTGCATCCCCTCTTTATATTTCCCAGCTTTGCTCGTTTCACCAAAAGGGCTCTTGATGATGGCTCGTATATTATCAAAGTAAAGCGGAAACTGCACCGCAGCAAAGAAGGAAATCGGCAAGCAAGTCAGGGCGTACACTGGGAAGGCGGCGTATTTAAGCGTGTCTCCGAGCACAAAAAAGTGAACAGAGAAAAAGGAAATGAGTATAGAAGCTACAGACACAAAAAGAGAAGTTAACCCAAGTAGAAGCTTCTGCGGCAGGTTTTTTTCGAAGTCCTCTTGTCGGTATCGAGATGTAAGAATAGAGAGGAACATGACCAAGGAAGTGACAGAGAAAAAGAGGGCCACAAGCGATGTGATACCAAATATTGTGAATGCAAGGTTGTTGTCGTTTGTGTCCCCGGGGACGGTGGTGGAGGTGGCAAATGCAACAGTGGCAATAAGGGCAGCAACAACGGAGCAGGATTGAGAGGTGTTGGTCATCCATTTGCCGCCCTCTTTTACAAGCTTCTTGTGGCTTTGAGTGAAGACCTTCTTTGGGGTTTGTCCATCATTGTTGTAGCGGGTAAAAAAGTTTGGTCGCATGGATTTCTTAACAAACCGCACAAGGACAGAAGTTACTCTCAATTGTAAATATCCTTCTGAAATATCTACCAGAAAAATTAGTCATTGTGACAAATAATCTACTGATAAAGTAAATACCATCAGCTGCAATGATCCTATATGTCAAAGTCTCTTCTTACGTATACTTTACCAATTATATATCATTGGTGTTATTCTGCATCCCACAACTATCATCATTTTGAAGATCTTCGAGACTAAAATGATGGCTACATTACCTACTTGGCCAGGCCGGCCTTAAAGTGAGGCTACAAAGTTTCAAAACCAAAGCACATCTTGTGCAAATTCATTTGACATATGATCATAGTTATGTGGATAGAAACGATTTCATTTTGTAAATTTATTTACCTTATACCATTTGATTTACCACTGCAGTTGTAGAGCCCCACCGGGAATCAACCATGGATCCTGATTCTTCCCAAGCTTTGACGCCAAATGCAATGCACTATTCCCAGAAACATCAACCACTTGAATTGCGTTATCTTTGACATTGTTGGGCAAAATATGGAAAATACAAATAAGAACAATATAACTTATCAACTTGTTATAATAAAAGAAATATTACAACACGAATTCAACCTTTTATCGAATTTAAACAGAATCAAAAAATGATATCGAAGCACGTAAAGCACGTTCTCCTTAAAACAGATTCGTCCCTTCAATGACTGTTCGAGGATACATAGGACGTCCATTTCCCAGGATACAATGACAACGATTATAGCACGAAGCATTATCAGAATAGTCACACCGAACTTGAACTTGTACCTTTCTTCTATTACCAAAACTGACTACAAAAGTGCAAAGAAAACACAAGAACAAAAGAAAGAAAGAAAGCTAGTGCTTTGTGTGTTTGTGTTGTATTTTTGTTCATATGGAAAATGGCCTTTATATAGGCTCATAAAATGGGATGTTACATGCATAGATTAATAGGATTAATCACCTATTAAATCAAAATTTAATCCTAAAATTCATGAGTTTCATTCCTTACATTGCACTTGGCCATTTCCAAGTCCAGGTTCAGATTTTCCATGGTGGAAACCGAAGTCCCTTTGCATTCTCGAGAAAAAAAACTCCCACATTCATGTACATTCATAGTAATCTCCATTAAACTCCATTATTCCTTCCATTAAGCTCCTTAACCAATCTAATTAAGTCCTTAACCAAGCCAAATTCGATTTTGAGGAGAATTTAGATGGTCTTGGGCTTCTCTTGGGCCAAAAAGAAATAAAAAAAATTGCAAAACAAAGCCCGCACGAGGTGGGCTTTTCCAATCTGGCATTCGTGTCCGCTGGTCGTGGGTACACACATTAGGCCCCCAACCCACCAAATTCGAAATTTGCACCGCTCCATGTGCGTGAAAGAGCCTCTTAGGTATACATACTTACCTAGGCCTTGAAATGCAATCCCTTATATATACCATCATGGCTTCACTCCTAGCTAATGTGGGATTTTTTTTTTGGCAATTTCCCTTCCAAGCTACCATTTTAAGTGGCACATTTGGAGTATCAATTTCTTTTCACTCGATTGCCATTTTGAACGTATGAATATCCGATTTTGATCTCCTCACAATAGAGAATGCAAATCCATTGAGACTCGACCCAAACTCTAATTGTGCCTCATTCAAAATCAAGCTTCAAATTGGGCCTTTAATATGGCTTAAATAAGCCATTTTTCCAACAATCCCCCATATGAATGAAAATTAACTGACGATGGGAAAACATAGACTTGACATGGTGATAGAGTTCTGTAGTTGATATTTGCATAGGATAGGTAGGCATTAACCCTTGAACCTTTTCTTGTAAGATTATATTTACTTTACTGACTAACCAGTAGATGCAATGTGCTGGAATTGTTCTGTTTTTTGTGTAAACGATAATATAACTCACACAGATATCTTCCTAACATAGTTTAGTTCTCATGGTTATGTTCGTTTTGTCCATGAACATCTGCCTGGTTCTGCGAAAGTTTCTAAAGAATTGAGCTGTCACTGTGACAACTGAGAAATTTTATCGTTCTCGAAAAACATGTATACTGTATGTACATGATAATTTTAATGTTTAAAATGTGAAATTTATGATTTAATGTTGTTTAGAATGAAATAAAATGTTCTAATGATGTTAAAAGTCAAGAATTCGGTTGTGGAAAATTTTATCAAACTGAAACTGGAAAAACGGTGCCATTTCGGTATCGAAAAATGCTAGAAGATGAACTATAATAAGTCAAGTATCTAAAAAGATGAAATAACTATGGTAATGATTTTTAGCCAAACGAAATTGATTTAAGGCAAACCCATCGCACGAAAGGCCCCAGAAGCCCACTGGCGTGATTTCCGTAAAATCTTGTTCAGTTCGACTTTTGGTCAAACTTTGACTAAAAAGTATATGATGATATCATAAATGAAATAATAACAAGAAATAAAATTTAATGGAAAGAATTAGGAAAGATCAATGGCTTAGATTTAAAGAGATTTTCATCCACAGGCCAAGAATTTGCCAAAATAACATATTTCTTTTCTTTTTTTTTTTAAAAGAAATTTTGGAAAAGATATCCCTCATGATGGCCGGTTATGGGTGGCAATGGGAGGATAGTTAGGCTGCCCTTGATTCGTCCATAAATGCAAAGAATTAATTTATTTTGGAAAGAAATACAAAACATTAATGAAAAGTATGAAAAATCATTAAAAAAAATGGTGAAAATTTTTGTTTAATTTGACCAAACATTTAGGCTATTTTACAACCCTTCACCCACGGCCATCACCCCCCCAAAAAACGGCAGCCATAGCCAAGGAAAGAAAAAGAAAAACACCAAACTCAACCAAGTGAAATTTTCGATGTTTTCGCGTGAAAATCGCATTTTCGGTGCATGCAATTGAGTTCTTAGGCTAAAACAAGGTAGATGTCTCTTTCTTGAAACTTTTTCATGCATTTTTTTTTTGAGCTGTAAGACCGTGCCTTGTTGCTACTATTTTTAGAAGGAATTGATCATGGTGAAGGATGATATACTAGTTAATAATCAGGTTTTATATGTTAAATTTGGTTACGTTAAACTAGGGTAAGGATTAGTGAGTAAAACCCTTGAAACCATGAAATTTTCATGATGAATTAGGGCTAAAAACCATGGATAGGGATGAGCAAGGATTCAAGAAAATTTTAATGTTACGATATTTATTTCAGTGTTACGAAAGTTGGGTTGATGTAGGTAAATAACGAGGAACGTGAGAAAAAAAAAAAAAAAAACGCGTGTGGAACCCTAGAAAAACCGAACCTTGACTTAGGTTTTTCATGAAAAACCGTGGCCTATATTAGATGTTAATGGGGTGAAAATGATGGTGTTAACAGGAATTAGATTGGAGTTGGTGTGTATTAACATAACCGAGGGCGAAAGCAATAAAACGTCAACTAAAATTCCCAAAAACCCTAGGTTATGGAATAGAAAAATTTTGTGTAAACAATTGTGGTTTACATAAAATTTAGGTCTAGACAATGATGTTCTTGCATGAATGGTGATTTCGAGGCATCACAAGAATGCCAGGAACCCAAAATTTAAGCGGAAATACTGTCAAAATTTTTAAAAGACATTAAGGGCATTTTCTGAAACGAGGGGCAAGATATGGTGGAATGTGAAAACCAAACCCTCAAAAATCTTAAAATGAGTTAAAAGAATGTAGACATTCTAAGAATTAATTAAATCATGAATTAGACCCCGAAGTTGGTAAAATGACCAAAACGCCCTTAAAGTCGGAATAGTGTCACTCGAGAGTTGAGTGTAAAATGATCATTTAATTTGTCACAATTAATGTTGTGAAAACATGTTAAGGACTAAAAAAGTTGATTTTATGATTTTTGGGTTTAGAAAATCAAATCTAACATTAAAATGAAATATTTACGACCCAACGAGCCACTAAGGGCAAAATGGTCATTTTGTCCAAAAATTTCAGAAAGGTTAGAAAAGGAGCGTTAAGGCTTTGAATGCTATTTTAAGGCTTTAATTTAGATTTTAAAGGCCAAAAATCAAGATTTAAGTAGAAAAAAGAAAAAAAGTAATTAAATGAAAGTACAATTAACCGACGATGTCTCATCTATAGGAACCTAACATAAACGTGGTGAAGGAATGTCTATGGACCCCAAGAAGCAAATATTAGTAAAATTTCAATAAGTTTAGACATCTTCTTATTTGCAACTTGAACTGAATTGCCATGTTTATGTGTTTTACGTATAAAATGTGATTTATGTATGCAAGTGCTAAAAGTACCAACGTGTGATTGATGAAATGCACACAAATGAAGGAAAAAATGTAAAGGGTTCCTGACCAAGAGGCAATGAGAATGTCACCTAGTTAGAAACATATGAAAGATGATAATTAAACTAATTATTGACGTACTAGCCTCCCGTAAGGTGGAGGTTTTCAATGTTAATGTTAATGTTTATGTTAGACTGTGAAGGATGGGCCAGTGGGTCACTCTTCAGTGTCCCTCTCAGTCATACGTGCACACGGTATGACTAAGATAGTGCCTAAAACCAAAATTTAATGCAAGATAAAGACTCAAGACTAAAAATGTGACCCGTAAGTGAGCATAATATAAGTAATAACATTATGTTTGATACTCTGTGTTAATGTATATGTTATTGGTATTTATAAATTAATGTATGAATGTTTGAACTTACTGAACATTTAGTTCACCAGTTTGTTCATGTTACAGGTAAGCAACCTATACGCTAGTAACGTTGTTGTTGGGTGACGGTGTGACAACCGGGAAATTTCATTATTCTCGGAAAAATTAGTACATAGAATGTACATGATGAATTCCATGTTTAAATTGTGAAATGTAGTGATTTTATGTGTGTATGAGTGTGTGTCACATACAGTATCAAGAAATTGGTCAAGATAACCTTTTCTTGATATAAAACTGATACATTTGAAATCAAAATGCTTAAATTAGTCATTTGAGCACAAAAAGTAATTTTTGACTGGAAAACATGCAGTACAAAAAAATTGGTCGAGACGAACTTGAATGAAGTTAAAACTGGTAAATTTTGGTTCAGCACGCCCAAATTAGTCAGTATAGCCTATCAGTATACTCAAATTAATTAATTGAGCATAAAAGGTAATTTTTGACCAGGAAATCACAGTACCGGAAAACTGGTCGAGATGATCTCAGATGAGAATAAAACTGATATATTTGGGTTCAGCACGCCCAAATTAGTTAGGATAGCCTATGTTAAAATTTAAAAAAAAAAAGGGTATAAAAGAGGGAGAGGGGGGGGGGGGGGGATTTCGAAAATTCAAAAAAGGCCCCCCAAGAATTTCCTTATCTTCTTTTTCTCTCCCACCAATGTTGAAAATGAACAGTATCAATGAATCAGAAACGGCATCCATTTTGGACACCGTCGGTACCATTGGAAAGCTCTTACCTAGCTGAGTCCAACGGTGGGTCAATGCGACGAAATGGTTGCCGGAGAACGCCGCACGTATCACCGGTGGCTAAAAAATTCTCGCCATCGTTTCTCCACCGTCCAACGTCCAAATGCCACGATTCTGGTCCCAATGGATTTGTGGTGAAGAGTAGAACAAAACCCAGGCCTCATTTCAACTCAACGGCTACCGGATCGTGCCGTCCAAGCCTGCCCATCGTCGTCACCGTTGCTGTCGTGGAATCCATCGATTACGGTGAAGTTAAGTAACATAATGGGTACTAAAAAGATTAGAGTGGCACGGGGAACAAAAGCCCCAAACCAATTGCACAAAACAACACCAGCACGGCAGAGATCGAACATCACCGCCATCATCCAATTTTTGAGGGTTTGATTCCAGTGATAGGAGGCTCGATTAGTGAAATTAACACCACCAATAGGTTCCTTTCGTCGAGCTTTTCAAGATGGTGGCTGCCTTTTTCCTCGCCACCGCAGTCAACATCAGTCAACAGTGGTCAATGTCAGTCAACGATGACTCAGTGACCAAAATTTAAAGAATGGCCCATTGGTCTATTTTCAACGTTCCAAATACATCCGCGGCATTAGATTTGCAAACCGAAACTTGGAAAGCCAAGACCAAGGGAATAAAGTTTGTGTGCTCGAGACTGAACGGTGCATTCAATCGCTGATGTGATGATTTCGGTAATGATTTTGGTCCCTTTATTCCTTAATTTATTTTTGGAATAATTAAGTATTAATCATGTATTTTTGGCATGTGAAATTGTAAGAAAAATGGACTATGCGTATGAAAAATAGTCAAACAAGAAAATATGTGAAATGTAAATATTTTTAAGTAAAAATTTGAGTTTTACGTAAAAATAAAGGCCTCTAGTATAGTATGCGACAGATTAGAATTTGGTTATATGGTTTCGAGACATTTCTTAAACGCCGAGAACTTTAAAATTAAGTGAAAATGCCGACGAAATTTCCAAAACGGCACAAAGGGGTATTTTAGGAACCAAAGGAAAAAATGTGCTCAGGTGAGAATACCAAGACCTCTTGAATGATTTTAAGAATTAATGAATGAGTTAGGCTAAAAAAAAAAAAAGAATGACAGATGTTTGAAGATTAGTGAAACGTCCTTTGAGGCTCAAATGTAAAATAGGTAAAATCTGACCATCGGTGATGATGGGTGACAAATAGTCACCTATGCTGTAGCAATAGAAAAGCCTAAGAAAATTTATTTTATGAATTTTGGACTTAGAAAATCCAGTCTAAGCATTTAAAATGAAATGAATACGATCTAAAGACCCGTTAAAGGCAAAATGGTCATTTTGATCGAAAATTTCAAGAATGATAGAAAAGAGCCCTAATGGACTTAGAATGATTTGATTAAGATTCTAAGGGCCAAAACTAAGTTGTAAATCAAAGAAAAGTAAGATTATGATGAAAAATCCTGTTAGAGGCAAAATGGTAATCTTGTCAAAAGTTTGGGACAAAATGATAATTTTGCCAAGAGTTAGTAGAAAAGTTATAAATGGGATATTAGACCCATAAGTTTATGATCGGGAAATGAAACTTAGAATTTTTATGTTTTACTAAGTTTTATGTATGAAATGAGAATTGAAAATAACCATGATTATTTCGGTTATAGGAATTCGAATCAGACATGATGAAAGAACGTAAGCGGATCAAGAAAGCTAAGAGGGAGAGGCTAGCAAGTATTTGTAAGTTCAAATATTTAATTACCTATAATATGAACTGACATGTTTATGTCTATTTTTATGTGTTATATAAAAGTTATGTATGTGAGTGCTATATACACTAAAGTGTGACTAATATAAACGCACACTAAAAAAACTACGTTAAGAAAGAAATGATTTATGAAATGCCTAAGAAAGGAAAAGAAAAGAAATGAAAGAATGAATGAAAGAACGATATGAACGAAAAGATAAAGTAAAGAAAGAGAAAGATAAGCAAGATAAAACACTGAAAAGTTAAATATTGGCATATCGGCCTCTAATAAGGTGAGATTTTAATGAATGGCTATCCAATCGACCGGATACAAACCTGAATGTGCGGAAGTTTAATGTTAAAGTTTGACCGTGAGGTTGGTTGATGGGTAGCTCCCCCTCCCCTCATTGGTCTGCACACATCAGGTACGACCATCGATGGGGTCCGCAAGTGAAACTAAAGTAAAGTAAAGAAAAGAACAAAACAATATGATATGAAAGAAAGAAAATAAAATAAAATAAAATACAAGTAAAGATCAGTGAAAGAAAAGAAAGTAAAGTAAAGAAAAGTTAAGAAAAGCTAAGAAAAGAAAAAGGCAAGAAAAGAAAGGAACAGAATGACATGATATGAACAAATGAACGAACAATGAAAATGAAAGTTAAGCGAGACAAGAAAAGAAAAGAATGACATGAAAGAAAGAAAGAACAAAAGAATAATGAAAATGAAAGAACAAAAAATAAACAAGCATAATGCGACTAACATGTATGCATATGTTATGTTATGCATAGGTTGATATGCATAAGTCAGTCTTATAATTTTAAGTATATTTGCAACGTTTAAGCATACATTTAGTCTGCTATATTTATATTGATATGTGTATACAATATTTTGTATGATGTTAAGCATGTTATGCTTAAGATGTTAGGCATATATTAAGTATGCTATGTTTAAATTATGTGATGTTCAAGAATATTAAGTATGAAAATTTGTTCTCGATGTTAGAATGTGTTAAATATGAAGTTGAATATGATGTATGATATATGTTATGTTAATGTTCTAATGCCATAGTTGGTATCAGATATACTCTGACCAAAAAGGTACGAGTTTTTATTTGTCATGAATGTATGTTTGAACTTACTGAGCCTGTCACTCACAAGTTTGTTTATAATAAAGTTCATGTACTTGAGACCGAATGATGCGTTCGATCACCGATGGAATGATTTCAGTAATGATTTCGGTCCCTTTATTCCTTAATTTATGTTTTGGAATGATTAAGTATTAATTATGTATTTTTGGCACGTGAAATTGTAAGAAAAATAGACTATGTGTATGAAAAATAGTCAAATAAGAAAATACGTGAAATGTAAATATTTTTACGTAAAAAGTTGAGTTTTACGTAAAAATATAGGCCTCTGGTATAGTACATGATAGATTAAAATTTGGTTAGATGGTTTCGAGGCGTTTCCTAAATGCCGGAAACCTAAAAATTAAGCAGAAATACTACTGAAATTTCTAAAACGATACAAAGAGGTATTTTAGGAACCAAAGGAAAAAATGTGCTCGGGTGAGAAAACCAAGACCAATTAAATGATTTTAAGAATTAATGAATGAGTTAGGCTCAAAAAAAGAATGACAGACGTTTGAGGATTAGTGAAACGTCCCTTTGAGGCCCCAATGTAAAATAGGTAAAATCTGACCATCAGTGAGCCTGTCGCTCACAAGTTTGTTTATGTTGTAAGTAAGCAACCTGCTCGACGATTAGACAAGTGATAGATGATGAATAAGATCTGCATATGCCAAAGGACTGGACGAGGGTTATGGTACTGTTATGAGTTTTCCACTGAGCTATTTAAAGAGAGTATTGAAACAGATGTTAAAATAATGTTTTATGATGTATATCAAGTTAAGATAAAATAAAATGTTTACCCTAGTAAATGTTTTACGACGATGTGGTTTTCAAGTTTAAAGTTTAAGAAAAAAAATTATTCCCTATTTTCACGTTCAAATGATATATTAAAATAAATATAATAAAGAAAGTATGTTCAAAGTAAGATACCAGCCGTTACATTTGGTATCAAAATGAGTTAAAAGTAAGTTTAAGGTTGAGGTAGTTACGTGCGAGCTATCACAGGCAGGCAGGATTGCATGTGCCAGGGGATAGGGAGAATGGATATGGTCCTACTACAAGTTTTTTGCCTAGCAATTTGAAATGAGTTTTGAAATAATGAACTTATGTATTTATATTAAATATAAGAGAATGGATATAGTCCTGCTACAAAACAAAGGTTGTAAATTAAGTGTTGTCAGTCTAGAATAACTACCATAGTAAAGCTTTTTCTTTGAAACACATTTCTTGAAAAAATAATAATAATAATATGTGTGCCCTAAAATGATAGAGTTTAAAAAAAAAAAAAAGTAAGTTACCGGTTACCCATGAGGTTGTAGGCTATCACAGTTAGCTTCAAAGTTCAACTATGATAGTACTGTTTAACCTCTATATATGGTGAGCCGCCACACTCACAATTCTCCTTTGAAGTGGCACTACTTCTCTCTCACATAGGTGATTTCTTATTTGAGAGTAAATCGTATTACTTTGCTCAGATTCTTGATTTATCTGACGTATAAGAATCGTTAAAAACAAATATTTAACCTCTACTTGTAAGGGTTTCATTGTTTTTATTATAGGAATGGGCTAGGGTAACCCCCACTGTGAACTAAGTTTGTTTACATAATTTAGTTGTCCCATTAAACCTAGATGTAATAACCGAGAAAATCCACTATACTTGAAAATATGTATATCATATTTAATACAATAATTTTATATTTAAAAGTACAAAGTGGATGATTTAATACTGTTATGAATGCAGGAAAATGTTCTAACAGTGTTAAAAGTTAGGAAATTGAGAATAGAAATTTTAACAAACCAAAAAATGTAAGGAACGGTGCCATATAGATGTCAAAAGCCTTAGGAAGTGCAAGAAACCACACTAAAAGAGGAAAATGTTTGACCGAGATTTTCGATCAAACAGAAGAAAAATAAGGCAAAACCAACTGCACCAGAGGTCCCAGGAACCTGCCGGGGTGATTTTGGTAAAGTTTCTTCGGTTTGACTTTTTGGTCAAAATTATGATTAAATTAATATGAATTGTGAATAAACTATATTAATATGTGATCAAATTATATTATATAAAAATGATAACATCATAATTAATTTTTTTCTAAAAAGGTGAAGGAAAGTATTAAGAAATCCAAACGTTAGGATTCAATTTTATCTAGAATCAAAGGCTAGGATTAAACCAAATTTTGTTTAATTGGTATTTTGGAAATTTGGGAAAGAAATAGGGTGCTAGGTGTCAATATCTTATGGAAGCAAAATTTAATTAATTGGCTTGATTAATAAAAAAGGAGCATCAGTTTTGTGGAGAAAAACCAAAGGAAAAAGAGAAAGAGAGAGAGAGAGAGAGAGAGAGAGAGAGAAGAACCAGAAGAAGAAGAAAGAAGAAGAAAGAGAGAGAGAGATCTGTAGCTAAAAATTTTCTTCAAAATTTTCACACTAAGCTTAAATCACAACCTCCTAGGAGTAAGACAATTTCCTTAGTGATAAGGTAAGTTTAAATTTCTTACTTATGGTAAATTTGGAATTTAAGATCTATGATTTTTTTTTAGTATATGATAGATGATGAAATAATGAAAATGGAATTTGAGAGTGTTGTTTGATTATGAAAAATATGTATGGTGTAGTGTATGGATTGTGAAAACTATTGAGTTATATGGTTTTTAGTATTGATAAAGAAAAAGAGTTGTTGGGCATGTGAAAGTTTAGGACGCATGGTTTTGAGACGTTCTCCTAAATGCCAGGAACCTAGAAAATTAGCGGAAATGCTGTCAAAAATTTTTAGGATCATATCAAAAAGTATTTTTGGAGAAGTGTTGAGAAACAAAGAGGTTGATGTTAAAACTGAGCTCTTAGTACTTTAAGTTGAGGAAAAAAGAACAAAAAAAAATTAGGAATATTATAAGAGAGTTTAAATAAGTTTTCAAGAGTCAAAACTTAGGTTTTTAAGGCTAGAAATCAAGTTTTTTACAGTACACAGATGTGTACTTTAGGTACACGGGCGTGTAATAAGGAGAAAAGTATTACAGAGAAGTACACGGCCAGATATACGCCCGTGTACATTCAATGCCCAGTCTACATGGGAAATTTGCATGGTCGTGTGTTGAGAAGAAAAATTCCAGAGGATTACATGGCCAAAGACACGGCCGTGTATTAGGTCATGTACATGCACAGTGCAGGTTACACAGGTAGATCACATGGTCATGTTGAGAAAAATTAGATCACAGAGAGGTACACGGTCAAAGACAGGACTGTGTACCAAACCATGTACATAATGTATAGTTCACACGGTCATATAACACAGTCGTGTAAGGAGGGAGCTCGATAGGCAGAGAGGTACACAGTCATGGACACGGTGGTGTACCAGACCATGTTAAAAAAAAATCCCACGACACATAAAAGTTTTCTTAAGAAGAATAAAGGTAACTTGAGAAAAGGAATTAATCGATAATATTATTACTTGTAGGGTGCACGACGAAAGGTAAGGACATTAATTCAAACGACCCAAGGACAACCACATTAGAGCAAGTTCTGTAAGTACAGACATTTATTTGTCTACTCACGAATTGACTATTATATGTTTATTTCTAACTTTCACCATGCCATAATAGGAGAGTTATATATATATAAGCAAGATAATAAGACTGAAAAGTTAAATGCTGGCGTATTAGCCTCTTATAAATGAGGTTTTAATGAATGGCTATCCAATCCAACGAGATATTATCCTGATGGTGCGAAAGTAAAATGTTAAGTTCGACCATGAGGTTGGTTGGTGGGTCGCTCCCCCTCCCTTCATTGGTCTGCATGCATTTTGGTACGACCATTGAATGGGGCCCATAAGTGAAACTAAATTCAAGTAAATGAAAGTATAGAATAACATGTTATAGATGAAAGAATAGAGAGTATGAATGAACGTATCTCTAGTATGCAAAAAGGGTGACTAACATAGTTATGCATACATATTTAATGTTATATATGCATGTTTGTACTTATTGAGCTTTAGTTCATAAGTCTATACGTGTTGTAGGAAACAAAGGTAAGCAGCAGTAGAGATAAAATGAAGATATATGATGGACTGGCAAGCAGATTCCTAGGATGTCATGGATAGGGAAGTGGACCCGTTACAGTTTTAGTTGTTTAAAAAGTATATGAATTGTAAAGAGATAGACAGCATGAATGTAAATTTATACACAAAAGTATTTTGTGAACCAAGAACAAAGTTATTATTTTGAATTGGTATATGTTATAAAAAAAATGCCCTTAGTTTTTACTAAACCGATTATTAAATTAACAAAATATGAACTTTTAAACTTGTTTCCATACTTTAGAAAATGAAAGTATAATATATAAGAGTAAGAAGAAAAGAAAGTGTGGACAACGGCTTAGGCGAGCTGGGTCGGCGTCCCACAAGAGTTGGTATCAGAGCAAAAGGCGGTTCTTCCATCGACCTTCCATGACATTTCAAGTATCTGCTCGTGCACAATCCAAGTAAGCTAATATTTAAATTGATATTATATCTTTTTATGAATGCTAAATCATGTTGCTAATGTTTGAAATAGGTTATTCATAGTAACATGGTTAAGAAACGGGCAACGAATGTTAGATCAGTTTAGAAAGTTGATTTTGCCACTCAGTTAGCTAGTATACAAGCTCGTGTGGATGCTCAAGGACAAGAGAATCAGAGATTAAGAGAACAGCTGGAACAAAGAAATGCAGGACAGACTTCTAGAAGTGGAACCCCTTTACCTCATATGCCTCTAACCCAAGTACCAACACCGGAACCCCAACCATCGGTAGAACCAATCACGCCACCTATACCGGCTACTCCAGAAGTGTCCATGGGTACTCAAGTCCAACCAATGATTAATCAGGAACCTTTATATGAGCGGTTTAGGAAAATGAAACCACAGGAGTTTGAGGGTTCACTAGACCCACTCGAAGCCGAGGAATGGTTGGCCTCAATTCAGATGATCTTTGAATTCATGAACCTATCGGACCAAGAAATGGTTCTTTGTGCTTCCTACATGTTGAAGAAGGACACATGATATTGGTGGGAAACAGTAAAGATGCGGAGAGAGGTTAGAAGGATGACATGGAATGATTTCTTAGAAGAATTTAAACAAAAGTTCTTTAATCTGGACACTCTTCGAGCACAACAGAGAGAGTTTGATGAGTTGAAGCAAGGAGAAATGACAGTAGCTGAAGCTTGCCATAAATTTGACTGATTGGCTCGGTTATGTCCACATCTAGTGTCGCCAGAGAGAGAGCGAGCATGAAGAATGATGGATATGTTCCAACCGGATATTGCCACAGTAGTTGAAAGTGGCGAGCACCCACCTGCCACCGTAATAGATTGTGTGAGCCAAGCCATACGAGCTGAACATCGATTGGCCCGTGTGAAAGAGGAGCGAACTAAGGTCTGGGGAGACAAGAAAAAGGAAAAAGAATTGGCTAAGCAGACCCAGAGAAGTAGCCAGGCAAGCCAAAGCAACAGGCCTAATCAAGGTCCTAGATCTAGTCAAAGTGGCAATCAGAACTAGTCTAATCCAAACAAATGGAAGGGCAACCCCAATGAAAACTAGAGCCAAAATGTCCGAAACACTCAACAAAGACAAGATCAGAATGCTAGCCAGAATCGATAACCATGCCCTAAATGTGGGAAGATGCATCGAGGAGAATGTAGGGTTGGTATGAATGTTTACTATACGTGTGGTAAAGAAGGACACGTTGCCTGGTATTGCCCATCTAACAGCCAATACCAGCCTGGATCTTTTTAACCTTAACAAGCAATCGGTCAAGTCCATAATATGCAATCCAAATTTGAGGGACCTTAAACGAGCCGATCAGAGGATACAACCAGGACCAACGCTCATCTTTTGGCTTACACAAGGGAGGATGTTGAAGCTGGCACCTTGAACGTAGTAATAGGTCAGATTCTTATTGCCCAAAGCCTAGCATATGTGCTATTTGATTCAGGAGCAACACATTCATTTGCCTCACACACTTTTGCTAAAAGAATTAGTCATGCTAAAGATAAAATCAGTCTAGTGTTTAAAACCACTTTACCATCTAGTGAAGTATTGTTGTCCGATTATTGGTTACGAAATGTACCAGTAATTGTTACTAACCGAGAATTGTATGTTGATTTGGTCATATTGGAGCTCGTTGATTACGATGTTATCCTTGGAATGGATTTCCTTGAAAAGTATCAAGCAACGATTGATTGTCAACAACGAAAAGTGGTGTTTTAGACTGGAAGTGAGGATCAGTTCAAATATGTAGACCATACTCCAAGACTGTCAAAAATGATGATAAGTTCTATGAGGGCAAGGAAGCTGATGTCTAGTGGATGCACTGGATATCTAGCCTATGTCACCGATACAAATTTAGAGCCAGAGCTGCGACCAAGTGACGTGCCTGTGGTGGACGAATTTTTAGAAGTGTTCCCAGAAGAATTACCAGGACTTCCTCCTGATCGAGAGATTACTTTTGAGATTGACCTACTGCCTGGTACATCTTCGATATCGAAAGCCCTATATAGGATGGCCCCCGCAGAGCTTAAAGAGTTACAAGTTCAATTAAGAGAATTACTAGAAAAAGGGTTTATTCGACCTAGCTTTTCACCATGGGGAGCTCCAGTCCTTTTTGATGGGATGCTACATATGTGCATCAATTATCGAGAACTCAATAAAGTTACTGTTAAGAATAAGTATCTGCTACCGAGGATTGATGATTTATTTGATCAACTCAATGCAGTTTTCTCCAAGATAGATTTTCAATCCGGCTACTATCAACTGAAGATTAAAGATGAAGACATTCTGAAGACTGCATTTCGGACGCAGTATAGATATTACGAGTTCTTAGTCATGCCTTTTGGATTGACAAACGCATCAGCTGCTTTTATGGATCTCATAAATCAAGTATTTAAGGAATATTTGGACAACTTTGTCATTGTATTTATCGATGATATCCTTATTTACTCGAATGATCAGAAAGAACATGAGGAGCATCTGTGTATTGCATTAAGCGTTTTGAAGGAACATCAATTATTCACCAAGTTTTTGAAATGCGAATTCTGGTTAGACAAAAAGTTCATTTCCTAGGACATGTCATCTCCAAGGATAGAATTTCGGTAGACCCTACGAAGGTAGAGGCAGTCAATAAATGGTCTATTCCGAAGAACGTCATTGAGATACGGAGTTTTCTGGGATTAACAGGATACTACCGTAGATTTATGGAAGGATTTGCGAGGTTAGCTGCCCCTCTCACTACCCTCACACGCAAGGAGAAGAAATTTGAATGGACAAGAAAATGCGAGGAAAGTTTTCAAGAATTAAAGAGGCGGTTAACAAGTGCCCCAGTTCTTACAATCCCTATGGATGAGGGAGAGTTTGACATCTATAGTGATGCCTCTAAAATAGGATTGGGAACTGTCTTGATGCAAGATGGAAAAGTAATAGCATATGCTTTTAGGCAGCTCAAGGAACATGAGAAAAACTACCCAACTCATGATTTGGAATTAGCAGCCATTGTATTTGCTCTCAAGATATGGTGGCACTATTTATATAGAGTTCGGTGTAGAATCTTTACTGACCATCAGAGTTTAAAGTATTTCTTCACCCAGAAGGAACTCAACATGAGACAAAGGAGGTGGCTTGAAATAATTAAAGATTACGATTACAAGATATTATATCATCCTGGCAAGGCAAATAGAGTGGCAGACATATTAAGTCGAAAGTCTACAATGCCAGAACAGATAGCCATTGATGAACTACCTAAACCACTTCAGCACGAGATTTCTTCATTAAGATTGGAATTAATTTCAAGAAAATTAGCTGCGATGTAAATTAAGCCAACACTTTTTTAGGAGATTAAGGAGGCTCAGGAACGAGACAAAATTCTTAGAAAACTTAAAGATGAAGTCTCTAAGAATGAAAAAGCTGAATTCCATCTCGCTGAAGATAGGGTACTACTGTTCCAAGAAAGGATTTGTGTGCCAAACAATGAGGAATTGCGAAGAAGTATATTGATGGAAGCCCACAACACCCCTTATTCAATACATCCTGGTAGTGCCAAAATGTATCAGGATCTGAAACAGCAATTCTGGTGGAGAAACATGAAAAATGACATTGTCAAATATGTCAGTCATTGTTTGACATGTCAGAGGGTCAAGGCAGAGCATTAAAGACCAGCAGGTGAGCTACAGCCATTGGACATCCCAGAATGGAAATGGGAAAAAGTGACTATGGATTTATAAGTAGGGCTACCAAAGACAAGTGAAGGGTACGATGCAATATGGGTAGTTGTAGACAGGTTGACTAAATCAGCTCACTTTATACCTGTAAAGATGACATACACGTTAGAAAAGCTGACAGAGCTGTACATCTCCAATATCGTGAGGTTACATGGAGTGCCGACAACGATAGTTTTAGATCATGACAGGTGGTTCACATCAAATTTTTGGAATAGTGTACAAGAAGCTATGGGCACAGAACTGAGGTTTAGCACAGTATTTCATCCTTAAACAGATGGATAATCGGAGCGCACCATTCAAATATTAGAAGACATGCTTCGTACGTGTGTGATGGATTTTATTGGAGTATGGAATAAAAAGCTGCCACTGATAGAATTCTCTTACAACAACAGCTTTCAAACTTCTATTGGTATGGCTCCATACAAAGCACTATATGGACGAAAATATAGATTTCCCATTCATTGGTATGATCTAAAGGAAAAAGAACTGCATAAAACTGAGTTCATCCAAGAGACAATAAAGGGAGTTAAGAAAATACAGCAAAGGATGAAAACGACACAGAGTCGACGAAAGAGTTATGCAGACAAGCGACGAAGGCCCTTGGAATTTGCCAAGGGAGATTTCGTATTCCTGAAGGTTGCACCAATGAAAGGTGTCATGTGTTTCGGAAAGAAAGGGAAGTTGAGCCCACGATACTTGGACCTTTTCCAATCATCAGTCGTGTAGGAAAAGTGGCGTACAAGTTAGCCCTACCCCCTGAATTATCCTCAGTACATAATGTTTTCCACGTGTCGATGTTGAGGAAAGTACGAGCCAATTCAAGTTCAAGAAGATTTATCTTATGAAGAGCAACCAGTTCAAATACTTGCTCGAGAGGAGAATATGCTAAGAAACAGGAAAATCCCATTGGTCAAGGTTCTGTGGAGAAACCATAATATAGAACAAGCTACATGGGAATGAGAGGAAGAAATGAAAGCTAAATATCCCCATTTGTTCTAAATTTTCGAAGACGAAAATTCTATAAGGAGGGGTGAATGTAATAACCGAGAAAATCCACTATACTTAAAAATATGTATATTGTATTTAATACAATAAATTTCATATTTAAAAGTACAAAGTGGATGAATTAATACTGTTATGAATGCTGAAAAATATTCTAACAGTGTTAAAAGTTAGGAAATTGAGAATAGAAATTTTACCGAACCAAAAAATGTAAGGAACGGGGCCATATAAATTTCAAAAGCCCTAGGAAGTGCAAGAAACCGCACTAAAAGAGGAAAATGTTTGATCGGGATTTTCAGCCAAACAGAAGAAAAATAAGACAAATCAATTGCACCAGAGGTTACAGGAACCCGCTGGGGCGATTTTGGTGAAGTTTCTTCGGCTTGACTTTTTGGTCAAAATTATGATTGAATTAATACGAATAGTGAATAAACTATATTAATATGTGATTAAGTTATATTATATAAAAATGATAACATCATAATTAATTTTTTTTCTAAAAAGGTGAAGGAAAGTATTAAGAAATCCAAAGGTTAGGATTCAGTTTTATCTAGAATCAAAGGCTAGGATTAAACCAAATTTTGTTTAATTGGTATTTTGGAAATTTGGGAAAGAAATAGGGTGCTAGTTGTCAATATCTTGTGGAAGGAAAATTTAATTAATTGGCTTGATTAATATAAAGGGAGCATCAGTTTTGTGGAAAAAAACCGAAGGAAAAAGAGAAAGAGAGGGAGAGAGAGAAGAACCGAAAGAAGAAGAAAGAAGAAGAAAGAGAGAAAAAGGAAGAAAGAGAGAGAGAGATCTATAGCTAAAAATTTTCTTCAAGATTTTCATACTAAGCTTAAATCACAACCTCCTAAGAGTGAGACAATTTCCTTGGTGATAAGGTAAGTTTAAATTTCTTATTTATAGTAAATTTGGAATTTGAGATCTATGATTTTTTTTTTTAGTATATGATGGATGATGAAATAATGAAAATGGAATTTGAGAGTGTTGTTTGATTGTGAAAAATATGTGTGGTGTAGTGTATGGATTGTGGAAACTATTGAGTTATATGGTTTTTAGTATTGATAAAGAAAAAGAGTTGTTGGGCATATGAAAGTTTAGGACACATGGTTTTGAGGCGTTCTCCTAAATGCCAGGAACCTAGAAAATTAGTGGAAATACTGCCGAAAATTTTAAGGATTATACCAAAAAGTATTTTTGGAGAAGTGTTGAGAAACAAAGAGGTTGATGTTAAAACCGAGCTCTTAGTACTCTAAGTTGAGGAAAAAGGAACAAAAAGGAATTAGGAATATTATAAGAGAGTTGAAATAAGTTTTCAGGAGTCAAAACTTAGGTTTCAAAACTTAGGTTTTCAGAGAGGTACACGGTCATGGACACGGTGGTGTACCAGACGATGTTAAAAAAAAATCCCACGACACATAAAAGTTTTCTTAAGAAGAATAAAGGTAACTTGAGAAAAGGAATTAATCGATAATATTATTACTTGTAGGGAGCACGACAAAAGGTAAGGACACTAATTCAAATGACCCAAGGACAGCCACATTAGAGCAAGTTCTGTAAGTACAGACATTTATTTGTCTACTCACGAATTGACTATTATATGTTTATTTCTAACTTTCACCATGCCATAATAGGAGAGTTATATATATATAAGCAAGATAATAAAACTGAAAAGTTAAATGCTGGCGTATCAGCCTCTTATAAATGAGGTTTTAATGAATGGCTATCCAATCCAACGAGATATTATCCTGATGGTGCGAAAGTAACATGTTAAGTTTGACCATGAGGTTGGTTGGTGGGTCGCTCCCCCTCCCTTCATTGGTCTGCATGCATTTTGGTACGACCATTGAATGGGGCCCATAAGTGAAACTAAATTCAAGTAAATGAAAGTATAGAATAACATGTTATAGATGAAAGAATAGAGAGTATGAATGAATGTAAGTCTAGTATGCAAAAAGGGTGACTAACATAGTTACGCGCATATATTTAATGTTATATATGCATATTTGTACTTACTGAGCTTTAGCTTACAAGTCTATTCGTGTTGTAAGAAACAAGGGTAAGCAGCAGTAGAGATAAAATGAAGATATATGATGGACTGGTGGGCAGATTCCCAGGATGTCATGGATAAGGAAATGGACCGTTACATTTTCAGCTGTTTAAAAAGTATATGAATTGTAAAGAGATAGACAACATGAATGTAAATTTATGTACAAAAGTATTTTGTGAACCAAGAACAAAAGTATTATTTTGAATTGGTATATGTTATAAAAAAAATGCCCTCAGTTTTTACTAAACCAATTATTAAATTAACAAAATATGAATTTTTAAACTTGTTTCCGTATTTTAGAAAATGAAAGTATAATATATAAGAGTAAGAAGAAAAGAAAGTATGGACGACGGCTTGGGCGAGCCGGGTCGGCGTCCTACACTAGATCTTTGGATCTCCAGTCAACTAGGTTGGGTTTCCATTACTTTGACCTATTTTTCCATAAGCTTTAGTCCCATTCCTCTCGACGTTTTCTCAACTTGATCTTTATTCATACCTTTAGTCAATGGATCTATAATATTGTCTTTTGACCCTATATAGTCAATGGCCATAACTCCCATTGAGATCAGTTGTCAAATGGTATCATGTTGACAATGTATATGTCTTGACTTACTATTGTACATGGTATTATGCGTTATACCAATGGTTGATTGGCCATCACTGTATACGCATATTACAGGTACAGGCTTTGGACAGTCTAGAATGTAACAACCGGGATAATTCACATTTTTCGGAGAATAAATACACATTGAATTTAAGCATTAAAATGTGAAATTAAGTGATTTAATATTGTTTAGAATTAAATAAAATGTTCTAACAATATTAAAGGATGAAAAATGAGTAATAGTGATATTATGTGTGTGCACGTGTATGCCACTCACAGTATCAAAAAGTAGGTCAAGATGATATTATCTTGATATAAAACTGATAAATTTGGGTTCAGCACACCCAAATTAGTCAGGATAGCCTATCAGCACGCTCAAATTTGATAATTGAGCACAAGGGTAATTTTTGACCAAAAATTCACAGTATCGGAAATTGGTCAAAATGACCTCAGATGAAAATAAAACTGATATATTTGGATTCAGGACGTCAAAATTAGTCAGGATAGCCCGTGTTGAAATTTTGGGTGAAAAAGTATATAAAGAGCGGGGAAAAAAGCGGAATTTCCTCATTTGCCCATGAACTCTCTCTCTCTCTACATTTCTCTTTCTCTCTCTACCCGAAAGTGTACAGTAACCGACCATCGGAAACGGTGTCCGTTTTCGACACCACCGGCACCGTTGGAAAGCTCTCGCCGAGCTGAGTTCAACGGTGTGCCGAGTCGACGGAACCGACGCCGGAGGGGAGCGCACGCGCCGCCCGAAGCCGCCGGCCACCGGAAATTTCGATCACCGATATCTTCACCGTCCGACGTCCGATCAAGGTAATTCCGGTCCCAAAAGACTCGTGGTGAAGAGTAGAACAAAACCCAGTTGGAGTTTCAGCCCAACGACCGCCGGATCGCGCCGCCCAACTCCGCCCGTCGCCGTCGCCATCACCGCCGTGACACCCGTCGTTTCCGGCGATGTTGAGCTGCACCACCGGTGCAGAAATGGTCGCCGTGAAGAGGGGAGCAAAAGCCCTCAATCAATTTCGAGGAAAAAGTCCGGCACGGTGAAGCTCCACCGTCGCCGCCGTGGCCGAGACTTTCGAGGGCATTTTCCGGCGATTGGGGCCTCCAAATGTGAAATTGAGGCTACCAATGGATTCCTCTCGTCGAGATCTTCAAGATGGACTACTCACTTGCCAGCGTCGCCGCCGGTCAACGCCGGTCAACGGCTGGTCAACGCTGGTCAACGGCGACCGTTGACCGAAAATTGAAGTTTGGCCCGTTAGCCTATTTTCGACGTTCCGGACGCATCCACGGAGTTGGAATTTCAAGACGGGACCTCAAATATGAAGAATGAGGAATTAGGGTTTATGCCGTCGAGACCGGACTGCAATTCGGTATAAATCCCGATCCATTTACGTTCCGCAATTAAATTATTTGGGATTGTTATATGATTTTATAGTTATTGGTATGAAAAATATGGAAAAGAATGTATGTAAAAAGAAGAAAATGGCTGTAATGGAGAAAAAGAAAAATATATGATAATGTAATGATTTTACGTAAACAGTATGAGTTTTACGTAAAATCTAGGCCTCTGGTATAGTACGTGATAGAATTAGATTAGGATAGATGGTTTTCAGGCGTTTCCTAAATGCTGGAACCTCAAAAATTGAGGGGAAACTCTGCCGAAATTTCTAAAAACGACACCAGGGGTAGTATGGAAAACGAGGGGTAAAAATATGATCGGGAAGGGAACCCGAGCCCCCTCAAGGAATTAGGGCATGGAAAAAGGAATGGACAAGTTATAATTAGTAAACCGACCCTTCGAAACCCTAGAACGCAAGAAAAACATGAAACCGATTCTTAGGTCGGAATAGTACTTTCCGAGGGCCGGAAATGTGAAAATTGGTAAAATGATAAGAATTGATCCGGAAAAGGTCCGATAAGATTTAGAAAGTTAATTAAATGATTTTGGGTTTAGAAAATCCAGCCTAAGTATGAAAATGAAAATGTTATAATTAAACGACATATCAGGGGTAAAATGGTCATTTTGCCCAAAGACTCTCAAATTATGGGAAAAGAGCCCCAATGACCCCGGAATAGGTGAATGAAGTTTGTAAAAGTCAAAATTGAGGTTTAAGTTATGAAAAATCACGTCAAGGGCAAAATTGTAATTTTGTCAAAAGTTAGGGGTAAAATTGTAATTTTTCAAAAGTTGGAGAAAAATTTGAAAATGGCCATTAAGGTTTAAAAAAGCTGTCCTAAGGCTATAATTAAGGGTTATAAGATCATAATCAAGCTTTTTTTTTAATAAAATAAAAGCTATAAATGAAAATTTGATTAACGGACAAAACTTGTCTCTAGGAACCCAATCCAGAAGTGACAAAGGACGTCGATGGATCCCAAGAAGAGGATAAGCACGCTATGAGTAAGTTCAGACATTTACCCGTCTGCAACTATGAACAAGCTTATCGTTTTTATATGTTTGGTATGCAAATGTCATGATGTGATTTATGATGATGCTATAGAAATGCTATAGCAATGTTATGATGATATTAAAAGATATGTTTTAATAAATAATTTATAAAAATATATATATATGTATATATATATATGTATATATTGAATTACGAAAGAAAGGTATTATAAAAGTTTTATGAGAATAAGGATGTGAGTAAGAGAGATAGAAGAATGGAAAGAGTAAGAACAAGAATGTTATGATAGAATGCATAAGAAAAAGATGAGATATGAAAGGAAAGAATAGGTGTTTATGAAAAGTTTTATGGAAATTAAGTTATGATTGATAAAGCAATGATGATCGGTGATGAAAAGAATTAAGAAAAGGATGCTTTACGAGGACGAAAGGATAGATGTTTTATGAAAAATGATATGAAAGTAAAGAGTTAGACAAGAAAGAAATATAATGATAGGTTATGATAAAAGGTATGATGAATGTTTTATGAAAAATGATATGAAAGCAAAGAGTTAGACAAGAAAGAAAAACAATGATAGGTTATGATAAAAGGTATGATGAAAGGATTAGAACATAACAATAAGATGTGATCGATTGAATAGAACGATAGGCTATGATCAATAGGAGGATGATGATAAGATACGGTAGATAGGAGGATGCAAATGATAAGATGAACAGAGAATAATTATCTGCACGTAACAAAACATGTATTATTTGTTATGATGTGATGTGATGTGATGTGATATATATAAGTAATATGTGTTATATATGTTAAAGTGTGATTAACATAATTCACACAAATAAAGTAAAGAATTAAGAAAAGAAAAACAACGAAAGAACAAATGTTCCATGAAACGTTTTATGAAAAAAAAAAAAAGAGAAATGAAAGACTATGAATGTCATGAAAAAGATGTACAACGAAAAATCAATATAAGAAAAAAAAAAGTAATAATAAAATAAAAACATACAAGATAATAAGACTGAAAACTTAAGTTGTTGGCGTACCGGCCTCCCGTAGGTGAGGTTTTATGTTATGAATTCCACTAAAATTCAATGCTACCTCCCGTAGGCGAGGTTAATGGCTTACAGTGGAACGCTACCTCCCGAAGGTGTGAGGTTAATGGCTAAAAGTTAAAGATTGACTGTGAGGTAGGTTGGTGGGTAGCTCTCCCTCCTCCCACTGTCAGCGCGCACTAGGTACGTTCGACAACGGGGCCCACCAGTGAAAGATAAGAAAAGAAAAGAAAATGAAAAAAAAAATAATGATACGAAAAGAAAAGAAAGGAAAAGAATGATAAGAAAAAAAAAAGAGACGAATAATACGAAAGAATGACGTAATGAAATTGATGAAAAAATAAATAAATAATGAAACGAAGTTAAAAGAACATAATAGAATTAATATATGTGATGTGATGTATTTGATGTTATGTTTATGATGTGAATGATATGTTTTTTTACGTGATGTGATGCTAGTGTATATGTTACTAGCTTTTAAGATATGAAATGTTAAGAGATAATGATAAAGCGATAGAAAAGTTATAAAGGTTTAGAATAGAAAGTTAAGAAATGATAGGAATGAAAAGCAAAGAAATGAAGAGATTAGATTAGAATGATAAGAGATGATCGATAGAATGATAAGAACGATGAACGAAGAGATAAACGAGCATGATGAAGCTCATATTCTATGTTATGTTTTGAGGATATGTATAAATGATGTATATGATGTGTATATACGTGATGTCATATATTCTAGTAATAATATATATTACTAGTATTTATAAGTTAATGAATGTATGTTTGAACTTACTGAGCATCTAGCTCATTAGTTGTTTATATGTTGCAGGTAAGCAACGTGTTTATTTAAAGTAATATGATGGACAACGGACGGATCTGCATGTGCCAAGGGACTGGGCGAGGGTATGGTACTACCATGAGTCTTTCGCTGAGCGTTTAAAAAGGAAGATGAAAGAAAGAAAGAAAGTTATGAAATATGTGTTATAAGAGTATGATAGGGTTATAGGCATAGTATGTAAGTAAAAAAGAAAAAAAAAATTTGCTATAGAAATTGCTTCCGCTATAAGATGAGAACGTTAAGAATGAAAAGTTAAGTATGTTAAGTAAGAGGATGACGACCCACGAGGTTGCCAACCATCGCGGTCGGCGTCAGAGTTTGGCTGGTTGGTATGGTAACGTACGTGGGGCGTGGGGGACGCCACATGGAATGTCCTCCAAGAAATGTCTAAGTCATTCAGCTTCTTCGCCACATTTATCCAAGGCAACAAATTCAACTTTCATTGTGGATTTAGTTATTACTGTTTGCTTAGAAGATTTCCACGAAATAGCTGCACCACCCAAGGTGAATATATATCCACTAGTTGCTTTAGAATCCTGTGTATCGGATATCCAACTTACATCAGAGTATCCTACCAATACAGTAGGTTCTCTTGTATAATGTAGTCCATAATCACAAGTATATCTTAAGTACCTTAGTACTCTCATATTGCTTTCCAGTGGTCATCTCTTAGATTACTCGTGAATCTACTTAATTTACTCACAGTGAAGACAATGTTTAGTCTTATGCAGCTCATTAGGTACATCAGACTTCCAATCACTCTAGCATACTCCACTTAAGATATGCTTTGTCCTCTTTTTTTAGACAAATGTTGACTCACATCAATAGGAGTTTTGGCTATACCAGAATCATCTTCGTTGAACTTGTCAAGTATTTTATCTATATAGTGGACTGAGTTCTTATGAGACAATTAGGCGACTTTATGACTTTGATTTCCAAAATTACGTAGCCGGTCCTATATTAAAAATATCAAACCTTGAGTTCAACATATGTTTGGTAGATTTGATCATCCAATTATTACTACGTATAATTAGTATGTCATCAACATACAGACAGAGAATGATATAACCGTCTTCAATGTTCTTGACATAAACACATTTGTTACACTCATTGATTTTAAAATCATTTGACATCATGACATCGTTAAACATTTTATGCCATTGTTTTGATGCTTGTTTTAGTCTATATAGTGACTTCACCAATTTGTAGACTTTCTTTTCTTGTCCTGGAGCTTTACAACGCTCAGGTTGCTTCATATAGATTTCTTTCTCTAAGTCTCCATTAAGAAAAGCTGTCTTCACATCCATTTGATGAACTTTAAGATGCCGTAGTATGATAATTGCTAGTATCATCCTTATGGATGTTATTCTCATCACAGGAGAATATGTGTCAAAATAATCAAGGCTTTCTCGTTGTTTATAGCCTTTTATCACAAGTCTGGCCTTATATCTGTCAATTGTTCCATCTGCCTTCATTTTCCATTTAAAATCCATTTAGAACCAAGTAGTTTATTTCCCGGTTCAAGGTTTACTAGTTCCCAAGTGTGATTTTGTAAGATGGAATCTATCTTACTCTTTATGGCCTCTTTCCATAAACGACCCTTAATTGAGCTCATAGCTTCTTTATACATTTGAGGTTCAACTTTAGCATGTAGGTTAGAAAATTTGGTCCAAAAGACTTTTCTATCTTTTCCCTTTTACTTCATCTAAGCTCTTCCTCCATTTCTACAATTTCATCATTTTTAGAGTTTTGACTATTACTTTCTTCAATAATCTCGAAAGTTCATGTTGATGAACTTGGCTCATCTTCCTTAGTCTTACACCGAAATACATGTTCAAACAACGACGTATTCCTAGACTCTAATATCGTGCTCTTATATATGTCAGAGTTTTTAGACTCATGCATAAGGAACTGATATGCACTACTATTATGAACATACTCAATGAAGATGCAATCAACCATTTTAGGACCCATCTTCATCCTTTTTGGCATTAGTGTCATTACCTTAGCTAAACAACCCCATACTTTCAAGTATTTGTAGGAAGGTTTCCTTCCTTTCCATAATTGATAAGGGGTCCTATCAACTTTCTTTCGTAGAACCTCATTTAAAAGGTAATACACCGATAAAATGGCTTCCCCCCACATGTTCTGTGGCAACCCGGAACTTATTAATGTTGTATTCATCATATCTTTTAAGGTACGATTTTTACATTCAGTAATACCATTTGATTGGGGAGAGTATGGCGATGTGACTTTATGAATAATTCTATGTTGTGCACAAAATACACTAAATGGTTCTATATATTCACCACCTCAGTCACTTCTAACGATCTTAATCTTTTTATTAAGTTGGTTTTCAATTTCTTGCTTATAGAGAGCAAATTTCTTTACGGCTTCATCTTTGCTTTATAGCAAATATACATAGAAATACTTTGTGCTATCATCAATGAAAGTGATAAAATACTTATTACCATCTCTAATTTGAACAAACTTTAAGTCATAAACATCACTATGTTTTAGGTCCAATGGTTCAATATTCCTTTTAATCGTTTGAAATGATGACCTTGTTAGTTTTGCCTCTACATAAGTTTCACACTTATATTTTGAGTTAATATAAAATGCGAGTATGTGATCCAAGTTAATTAATCTATGTAATGTATCATAATTAACATGTCCTAGTCTATCATGCCATAAGTTAGAAGACTCAAGTATATAAGCAAAAGACTTTCTCTTTTTATTCACTTTATTGGGTTTTACGGCTATGGCATTCATTTTTCACATGCTATTTTTTACATAACCCCTCCCCACATACATTCCTTATTTGGAAAAAATAATATTATTAGCCTTAAACACCATTTTGAAGCCATGCATACTCAGCACTATTCTAAAGATGAGATTCTTCTGGATATCGGGCACATATAACACATTGTAAAGCTTTAATTCCTTGCCCGAGGTCATCTTTAAGAATATCATTTCTTGACCCTTGCTCTCAGAAGTTTTGAAGTTACCCATAAATAGTTTTTCTCCAGTTTCCAATGGAACTAGGTCAGCAAACTAGGCCCAGTCACAATAGATGTGTCTTGTAACCTGGGTCTCGAGCCACCACTCCTTTAGCTTGGAGTCAACTAAGTTCACTTCCAAGACCATAGCATATAAGCTAATGTCGGACACTTCTTTTGAGATAGAGTCCACTAAGTTGGCCTCTTTCTCCTTGTTATGTTTTGGCAGCCTATAGTCCATCGACTTATGCCCAACCTTGTTACAGTTGAAGCACTTTCCTTAGAATTTCTTTTTGGAAACTCCTCCCTTTGATCCCAACTTAGATTCCGATTTCCCCTTCTTTTTGGAGCCATCATGCTCCACCACATTAGCCTTAGCAGAGTTTGTGGTTGTGTTGGATAACTTCTCTTGGACTGTCTATAGTCTTCTTTGATACGAAGTCTATCAACCAGTTGCTCCACGGTCATCTCTTTTCTCTTATGCATCAGATAGTTCTTGAACTCCTTCTAGGTAGGGAGGTAGCTTATTAATTAGCGTAGCTACCTGAAAGGATTCACTGATGGCTATTCCCTTGGCATGCATCCCATGGATGATAAGTTGGATCTCTTGAACTTGACTAATTACAGTCTTCGAGTCCACCATCTTGTAATTCAGAAATTGGCCCACTAAGAACTTCTTAGCACCCACGTCTTTAGAATTGTATTTCTTGTCCAAGAACTCCTATAGTTCCTTAGTCATTTTCTTCAAGCTATACACATTGTAAAGCTAATTACACAAGACATTAAGCACATAGTTATGACACATGAAGTTAGAATGATTCCATGCATCAACCACTTAAAATGCTTGTACATCCACTTCATCTTCTCTAACACTATGAGAATCCTCTTTCAAAAATCTTGTAAGATTCAACTTTGTCAAGTAGAACAATATCTTTTGTTGGCACATCTTAACTTTTCAAGCTTCTCATTGTGGTTCACAAGAACTGAAACAGGCAAAGGCCGTATTGAGGTTGAGCTAAGAGTTGGGACTGATTTTGTTGTCTGAACCACTGGGGATAGCTCAGGCATCATAGTGTTGCTTCTGTTAGGAACAACCATGTTCATGTTGTCAGCCATTCCTTCAATAAAAAAAAAATTTTAAGTTCATTCAAAAACTTTCATCAAAAGGAAATGTCTCCTTAGCAAATCTGTCCTCCTTTGTATGCGAGTCTATTTTAATATTATTAGGCAAAATATGAAAAATACAAAGAAGAACAATATAACTTATTAACTTATTATAATAAAAAAAAATATTACAACACGAATTCAACCTTCTACTGAGCTTAAAAGGAATCAAAAGATGATGTTAAGACACGCGAAGCACGTTCTCCTTAAAACAAATTTGTCATCTCCAAGAGTGCTTAAGAATACATAAGACAACCATTTTCCAGATACAATGATGATGACAGTGGCACGAAGCACTATCGAAATCATCATACCAAACTTGAACTTGCACCTTTTCTCTATCACCAAAACCGACTACAAAGCTACAAAGAAAACACAAGAACAAAAGAAAAAAAGCTAGTGCTTTGTGTGTTTATGTTGTTTTTTGGTTCATGTGGAGAATGACCTTTATGTAGGCTCACAAAATGAAATATTACATGCATGGATTAATGGGATTAATCACCCATTAAACTAAAATTTAACCCTTAAATTCATGAGTTTCATTCCTTGCATTGCACTTGGCCATTTCCAAGTCTAGGTTCAGATTTTTCATGATGGAAACTGAAGTCTTTTTGCATTCTTAAGAAGAAAAAAAACTCTCACATTCATGCATATTCATGATGGTCTCTATGAAACTCCATTATTCCTCCCATTAAGCTCCTTAATCAAGTCAATTAAGTCCTTAACCAAGCCAAATTCAATTTTGAGGAGAATATGGATGGTCTTGGACTTTTCTTGGACCAAAAAAATAAAAAATAAAAAAATTGCAAAACAAAGCCCTCATGATGTGGGTTTTTACAGTCCAGCATTCGTGTTCGCAGGTCAAGGACGCATATATTGGGCCCCAAACCTATTCAAAATCGAGCCTCAAATTAGGCCTTTAACATAGTTTAAATAAGTCATTTATCCAACAGACACAAATAGGATGTTCCTTCCCATTATTCTTATTGTCATTCTCGTTATTAAGGTATGGTACATTATTACAATGAGAGTAATAATTTAGCAACATCTTGTACAATTCCAGCTGCCTAGTCTCGATTGCTACCAACACTATGTTCTTCTTGTCCGCGTCTACATCATTGACGGCCACCGGATATTCACCAAGGATTGCCTCCATCATTTCCGTAATACCATATCTGGCAGCGGTCAAAATGGCAGTTTCGTTCTTCTTACTCGTCCTTTCACTACTAGTAATCTCATTCTGATTTTCTGAAAAACAGAAAAACAAATTTAATGTGCAAAGTTTTAGCTTACTTTTGTAGTAATAATAATAATAATAATAATATTATTATTATTATTATTATAAGACAAAATTTATAATTTTACAATATATCAATTTTATATTATCTTTCACAATTAAAACATTACGTCTATTTAGTTTGACGTTATAATCTCCTCTAATTTAATATTAATTATTTATTTAATTTTATAAAAATACCCTTGATCATATTTACATGTGGACTTGCATCTGTGGAATGGTAGTCAAGTCATTATTATTATTATTATTATTATTATTATTATTATTATTATTATTATTATTATTATTGTTATTATATTACCAATGGTCGGCATGGTGGTTTGGTTCGTCGCTTTAGCTGCAACGGTCGTTGGTTTGGAATCGGATGATCTTTTTGCTGAACTACTAGTCATCTCATTCTTTATTTCTAGGAAAAAAAAAAAAAAAACGAATGTTAGTGTGCAATGTTTTGGCTTACTTTTGTAATGGTTATGATGATGATGATGATCTCATATTACCATCTTCGGAATCTAAATTCCAAATCTCAGCATCCACATTGTCATGCCACTCTCCAGCGTTGTCAAAGGTATACAACATGATGTGATTCAGCATCATTTTCATGACCTGAAGTGACTATGTATGCTTCTCTTTATGTCTCTTTTTCCTATTTACTCTTATGTCCCTTACACGCAATATTAACCAATATATAAGGAAGTTTAGAATATATGATTGTTAACCCCATATATATATATATATATCTTTGATCTTTAACATATATTAAAAGTACAAATAATAGTTTACATCCATACTCTAACACTCACTGTATGACTCTTCTAATGCTCGTCAGGTGATTTTTTTTTTTTTTTTTAGTTTGTCTGTTTCACAAGGGCGAAGTGCTCTTCGACTAAAATATATATATAAAAGATTCTTAATACAGTGGGTCCCTAAGCTTTTAGTATATTTTATTATTAATTTTCTCCCTAATTTATTTATTTATTTATTAATGTATATACATATATATATATATTTTACAGATTACTCTTTCAGCTTTCATATTAACTTGTATATGTTAGTTTAAAAAAAGTATAGACAGTAGAATGCTTTAAAGACAAAAAAATAAATGTGTTAACTCAGTAACCATGCAAATCGTAATATGTGTGCAAAATTTGTCAAAGGGATAGGTCAGAACTTAGTTCACAGCAAATACCTAATCCAAGAACAACCAGCATTGACTTGCGTAGATTATCAACCAGCCTTGACCATAGTTGCGTTTGAGTGCTTCCTGTAGAAAAGTCAAGACTCAAGTTGCACTGTCATAACTGTTCAAGTTCAAGACTCACTATATATAAGTTGACATCCTTAATTATATGTTCTCAATGACAAATAGTTGAAAAACAAATAATTTTTTTGCATAAACACGTTATTGATTAAGTTAAATAGTCTCATATGAAATATTAAAAAAATAAATAAATAAATTATTATTATTATTTTTACCAGCTAGGAAACGTTCTCTTAAACAAGTATATAAATATTTTTTCATCACCAGTTGGTTCTTTTCTAATCTGACAGTCCTTTGGTCTTTCTAGGTCAGCTTTTGAACGTCCACATGCTTGGGTTTTAGAATTTACTGGAGATGAAGAAGCAAAACCATAGAAAATTAGAAACATTTTAGTATGTAATCAGAAAATACACTTAAAAAAATTCTAAAAGTAATGTAAGTATACGCATGATATATCTATATATATGTGTATATATTTACCAAGTAGAAGGACGTTGAACAGAAAATGAAAGCAAGTGCACCAAGTATTGCGGTGAGTTTTTGGATTGAGGCTGTTGTTCTTTTTCTCGGGCTCCAGCGGAGTCACACGAATACCTTGCAATAATATAAAACATAAAATAAAAAAAAACAGTGACTCTTGGAATAAAATATTTCGTTAGTTAAAGAGTTTTGTCGTTAACTAATATCTAATTTTTAGCATACATAAGACAAGGCTGAAAGTAATTTATTTATTTGTTTGTTGTTCAAATGATGAAGAAGACGATAAATATCTAAGGTCATCAACAAATCCCAATTAGATTCGCATCTGTTAGTTATAAAGTTGTTCCACACTAAATCTGTCACTCAAATTATTATTAATATTAATATTAATATTATTTTATTTTATTTATTTTATTATTATTATGATTATTATTATTATTATTATTATTATTATTATTATTTATATATACATATACACACAAACACATATACATACATATAGATATACGTTTTGAAGGGGGCAATTTCGGTTGGTGGCTCATGGCGGTGGAGAGGGGCGGCTCGTCGGCGGAGGACGACGAGGCTCGGGCGGAGGCTCGCTTTGTCCGGCTTTTGGCTTGGCGTGGCTCGGGCGTGGGAGGCGAACGCGAGGGGGCGAGGGCACGGGGCGTCGGTGGGCTGGCTCGGTCGTGGCATTGCAAGGAGGGGGTTGTGGCGCGCGAAGGGTGAGGCGCTGCTGGCGGGTGGCTGGGCACGCGAGGCGACGGGGCTCGAGTTGGTGAGCTTGGGCACGGTCCGAGCGTAGTCGGCGTTGGGTGGCTCGGTGGGGGGCGACTCGGGCGTGGGGTTGCCGTGGAGATGGAGAGAGTGTCGGGGGGAGAGAGAGAGAGAGAGAGGGGTTGGGAGTGAGAGCTTGGAGATGGAGGAAGAAAGAGAATGAAATATGGTTTGTGAGAGTGTGGGAGAGTGAAATTTAAAAAAAAAAATAGTGAGAAAGGAGAGAGAGAGGATCGGTTTTGTGAGGGTGTAAGGGAGAGATAGAAAATGTTGAAGAGAGGGAGCGAGAGAGAGACGTGAGGGATAGAGAGAAAGTTGAGGAATTAAAAAAAATATGAGCGAGAGTTTGAAAGGATGGTATAAGGAGGGAGAAAGAGAGAGAACGTGGGTCGAATAAAGGAGAGAGGATTCAGGAGAATTCCGGAGAGAGAGAGAGAGAAAAATAAATAAGAATGGATAGAAAAATAAAAATAATAATTGGTAAAAATTAATGAGTAAATATTGTAAAATTTTTAAAATTTATCAAAATATTTAAAATATCATCAAATTAATATTTAATATACCGAAAATTTTAAAGTAAATTCTCAAGAATAAAAATTATTGTCACACTAATAATTAAACTTTTTATATTTATGTGTAAATTTTAAATTAAAAATTTCAGAATGTGATATATTTTCTAACTCCCATATTTTAATAAAAAAGATATTATACTTAAAAGATATTTTGAAACTCCTTAGATACAGAAATTTCAATAGAAATTTAAAAAATATCATGGATATTTGCAACCATGATTGTATTACAAGAAAAATATTTTATGAAACTATTTTTTATTTATTTGGCTATGTGTTTAAATTTAAGGAAAAAAAAAAAAAGAGCCGAGATAATGCTATAGAATACTTTAATTTGAATAAATAAATCCTAAAGAAAAAAAAAATCATCATTACAATGTGAGATCCGATGTCCTTTGTGAGAGAGACGAGCAATAAATCACTCTTATACTTGTTAGACCGGCAAAGAATATACTCAAAACACACGGACAACCGCGGAAAAAATAAAAATAAAAATAAAAATAAAAAATAAAAAAACATCAAGGCGAAACTTCCTTCAACAACATGAAATAAATGGCAGAAACATCATTTCAAAAAAACTTATTTGCTCTTTTTACTATTGTTGATGGGGCTAAGTAGATCCAATGGTTGACGTGTCAGGGGTGTCAACATGGCAATCTCTAGCTGGATGGTGGTTGTTCTTACATGGCCAGAGATGTTAGAGTGTTGGAGCAAAAACTAAGGCATGGCTTCCATCATGATTTGAGTCCAATTAGGCCAAATGAAATAAAAAAAGAATGGCTCCAATGACGACTCCCGTTGTCAAATCATCGGGAAAATCTGCAAAACACAAAAAAGTTGACTAAACTAGTGAGATCGAAGAATGGTGGGAGGAGTAACTAAATAGTTGATGGAGATTTAGATGAGGTAAGTTGGAGACGGCTACTGTCTTTGGAGTGCTTATGGTTTTGGCTCAAGGTCGCTCTAGAGACGAACACAAATTGCCTCCATAGACAAACTTTGATGATTTCTGGAAAACTTCCAGAAATGAGGAACTTGATGAATATAATGGAGTTCTTAAGTTTCTAGTAATAAAAGAGGAGATTTTGGAGAGTTTTTTGATGGAGGGAGAGAGAGAGCTTGGAGTACTTGTGCTTGAATTAGGTTAGGTTGTCTTGTTGTTGTTGTTATGCTAGAGAAGGGGGATTATTTATAGGGTATGGTTTAGTCACTTTGGAGGTTGTTTGGGACAAACATGCCTTGGGCTTTGAAAAGTCTATAAAGCACTCCATTCCATTTCCAATATTAAAGGTAGTGACAATTGTGTGCTTAGGTTCAAGTAGCACTAAAACTGGGAGGTAAAGTAGACAAGGTGGTCAAACTTGCAATGTTCTTCAGAAGCTTAGAAGCCTTCAGAGATTGGTTTCCTTTGCCTAATACTTATCCTTCTATCTTTAGAGTGGTGGCTTGCTGAGAACCGGTCCAAAGTAAGCAACTAGAGCAAATATAATGAAACACTTTGTCTCTAGAGCCAAAACAAGCAGTAATCTGGAGATTGATCGAAGAAACATTAGAATATTATTTTGGTCTTTAGAAGGGCAGATACAGCTATAGGAAGCTTATAAAGGCAATCCTTTTGTGCCTTTTGGTCCATTATAAAGAGAACATGATTTTTTGGGCTATATTAATGATGGGGTTTACTTTAGTCTACCTAAGGCAAGAGATTGGTTTTCTTGGCTATTTTTCCATCATCATCCATTAACCTTGGCAAAGCTAATTTGAAATCCCATCAAATGTGAAAAAAAAAAAAAACCAACATTAACCAAGGATAAAAGAGCCTAGTCGATTACTTATGGCCCACCAAACTATGACGCCCCCAATTTCGACCATATGAAACCATTACAATCAAACTTTGTAGTCGATTGAAACAGCTCGTGAACCTCGTTGGGTCACCAAAAACTTTGTTTCATTTTTTTTAAACCTTTGCATTTTGGAGCCCTTTTTTTTAAAATACTTTTCTTATATGAAAGCCATGTATGAAGGCCATCTAAAAATTTAAACTATACTTTAGTTGTCATTTTGTGACATAAACATAATTTACATAATTACATTTTCCAAACTGTATATCACAAAATACATTCTCTTCAAATCTTCTCTTTTAAAGCTCAGCGGAAGGCTAGTAGTAGGACCATAATCTACAGTGGAATTTCCTATGCCCCTTGACACCGCATATCCTACCGCCATCTAGAGAAATCTACTAGACAGATTTTTATCCGTAAGATGAACAAATTGGTGAGCTAACAGGCTTAGTACATTCAAACATAAATACTATGAATCATATAGATTCAAAAGCATCGATAATCAAATTTCCTATGAATAGTACTATTCATTCATAAATAGTAATTTTGACTTTGACCAGTGAAAAGTAAATTTAACTTTAACTGGTTACTATTTATGTCAACTTTGACCAAATACACTATACGTAAAGTTAGTATCAGTTATGCTCATTTATGGCTTTCGTTTCAGTCTTTGGTCATTATCTTTATTATGTTTTGGTTTTGGGCTCGTAATAGCTGTATCATTGTTGTGCGCTGACTGTGAGGGATCTTGGGAGTGACTCTGAGGCCAATCCTCCATATTTTATCATCACCCGAAGTGATCATTATATCCCCGAAGGACTTGTAAACCCCCACCTTACTGGAGGCCGGTACGCCAAATTTGGTTTTATTACCATCTTTCTTATAGTTTCTACTAGGTAGCATTAATCATCACCTCAAAGTCAGGAACCTTTAATACCCGTAGGTCTTTTCACATTCTTTTATTTATGGGTGTGTCTTAAATTTAGTCACACTCTAGTGCCGTAGCACCTCTTTCCATGGTGTACTCTCAGTACATGTCTCAGACTTATCAGTTTATTTGGTATGTTAGTTTAACTACACCCTAGTACCTGTAGGACTTTGCATCTAATGTACAAATAGTACGTAATTATATATCACAGTATTTCATGTTGCAGACAATTTAAATGTCTAAACTTACTATAACTGCGCTAACATCCAATTGCTGACGTCTTTTGTAGTTCCTTGTTCGCCTCTAGTTTTGGTCCCTACAGACAAAATATTTTCTATTAATTCTCATCATCATTTATTACTTTCATGTATTCAATTTGCTTTTAGCATCACACTATTTTTCATTTTTCTTTGTGATACACGGCCTGCTACACAACCATGTCTAAGGCCGTGTAAACCTCGGGTTCTTTTCCACACGATCGTGTAACCCCTATCTATCCATACAACAGTACACGACTTGGTACATGCCTGTGTCCAAGATCGTGTACCTCTCGGGTCCTTCTATACACGGTCGTGTAACCCCTATCTATCCATACAACAATACATGGCTTGGTACACCCCCGTGTCCAAGACCGTGTACCTCTCGGGTCCTTTTTCCACATGGCCGTGTAACCCTATTTGTCTGTGTAATAGTACATGGCTTGATACACGCCTGTGTCCAAGGCCGTATACTCCTCGGGTTGCTTAATTTCTTCAATACACGACCGTATACTCAAAGTATATGCCTGTGTTCTTCAAAAAATTTAGATTTTAACCTCAAAAATCTTATTTATGGACTCTAATATCTTATTTAAATCATTCTAAGTCTTTAGCGGTCCTTTTCGAGCCATTCGGACATTTTTTATCATAATGACTATTTTACCTCTAGCGGGTTTCGGGACCGTAAAATCTCATTATACCATTTTTCTAGGATTTTGTAAGCCCAATTATCATAAAATAATATTTCTTAAACTTCGATATATTTTTACAGTATTATTTGCTACAAAATCGGTGACTATTCCTCACCCGACTCTTGGATGGTACTATTCTGACATTTAGGGTCGTTTTTCATTTTTTAATGTTTCGAAATCTCAAATGGGTATTTCACTACTCCGGAAACGTTTATCATCCCATACTTAAGTCTAATGTATCGAGGATCTCAAGTTTTCCATCCTGACCATAAATTTACCCTTCGTTTCCTGAAATACCCTTTATGCCGTTTTCAAAATTTCGACAGCATTTCTGCTTAAGTTTTAGGTTTTCCCAATGTTAGGTACACTTCAAAACTTTACTACCTACCACGTATTATATCAAACGCCTATTTTATGCAAAGTTACTAAACTTTTACGCAAAACTTTTCCACACGACTAATCATTCAATCCAACACAAAAATTCAAATTTTCCTCACAATTGGCCACAGTTTTCCTATGTAAACCAGCACCAAAATTTTTTTTCTACAAAGAAATTTTATCATATTTCAATCTTATGGTTTCTAATGCATATTTCCACATCAAAAACCTTAAAATTTTTCATTCCAAACCTTATATTAAGGCCACGGTTTTCATGTCCAAAACCCTAGACAAAATTTTCTTGTTCTTAGAGTTTTCATCAAACTTTTTCTCACAAAATTCATCACAAAATTTTCCACTTATCTTCCACATAGGCAACAGATTTTGTCTCTAAAACACATCTCAAATTTTGTGTTTCAAGCTTCCATGATACAATTCAATCATAACACTAAATAGTTAAACTAAAATACAAAGTTTGCATCCAAAATTTTCATCATTTTCCCCCATACAAGGCACGGATTTTTCAATGAAAAATATAAGGAAATCAAGCAAATGAATGCTCACCTTACTAGCTTGAATCTTTGATACTTGGAGGTGGTTTTGGTGCAATTTTGGTGAAGGATTTTGCTAAAATTTTGGCTTGGAAAATGGTGGGAGTTCATGGTTTCAAATAGGTAGAGTTTGGCTAGATTTTTTTTCTGATTTTAAATGGCCAATTTTTACTTCTATTTATAGGCAAAAGGATGAGGGACTTAGTTGTAAATTTTTCCAACAATTTGGTAGCTTTTTAGGGACTTTTTAGCAAACTTTCTAGGGACTAAATGATAACTTTTGATTGATTATTTCAGCCTCCACTGACTCCAATTCCAGCCCATAAATCTAAAATTTTGCTAATTTTTGCTTACCATTTTCGCTTGATCTTGACCCTTAATTCAAATCATAACAAATACTAGCCTTTGGATCTACTTACCACCATAAATACACTTGATTTCCTTAGTTATTACATCATTAATTGATGTCATCAATGACATCATCCAATTAATTCAACATATTAATTCGTGGTCAAAATTTGATTAAAAGTCAAATCAAACGGAAATCTATCGAAATCACATAGGCGAGTTTTTTACGTCTCCTGTGCGATCGGTCTACCTTATTTTGCTTCCGTTTGACCAAAAATCACTACCGTAAGTTGTTCGTCTTTTAGTGCATTTGGTGCACTTTCTAGGGCTTTTGGCTCTGATTTTGGGCCGTTTCACTCATTTCTGTTCATAAAGATTTTCTATTTCTGAACTCACACTCTTTAACACTGTTAGAATATTTTATCACCTTCTAAATAGTATTAAAACACAATTTTTTTTCATATTTTATACATTAAAATTATCATATATATATAATTTTCAATTCTTCCGAGAATCTTAAAATTCCTTGTTGTCACACCAAACCATGACCTATGCAAGTTCCCTAAGTGTGACTAGGGGCCACAAAACAAGCCTACTTATATCACAGGATACACAATGAGTATGGGTCCTAGGAAACGGCCACATACAAAAACAAGTATTAACAATTATACAATATATAATAATTATATATTTTTTAATGAAGTTGAGAATTGAGATCTGAATTCTTCGTTTTTTAGTGAAATCAAATGTAAAACTATCGTTAAACTATATATACCTTTAACTAAATAAATACATATTTTTTGCATCAATGTTTTTGTTCAAAAGATTGTTCATAGGTTTTATTAGTCCAAGAATGAACATAGTTTAAAAAAAAAAAAGGAGTTGTAGAGTTTAAAGGGTTTTTTTTTTTTTTTTTGTGAGTTTTGAACTTATGATGTCGATTTTAAGTGATCGTAGTTATAGTTTAATGATTTTTCATACTTAATTCCACTATTATGCAAATATTCAAACAAATTTAAAAAGAAAAAAAATATCGATCTCAAAACAAAGGACCCAAAAGAGAAAGATATTTTCATCTGGGCATGGACTGCATGTCTGACAACTAGAAATTCAGCTCATATGCACTATTAATCTAGTCCCTTGATGCCCGTGATAATGTTTTGCTACTCTAACTGGTAGAAGGCAAAATTTATAATCCATTTGTATTACAGACCGGAAGCTAATTTGGAATTGAATGTTGGGATATCGAGTAGTGAGTTGATTGGTCGAGTTGATGAATTGCAAGGGTAATAAAGTAAAGTGCAGGAAGTAAATACCAGGCATCGAGATGTAAATAGAGTACGCCCTTAAAATTTAGGCAATTCACCAGTAGGATCTTTGAGAGCTTCATATTTGTGAATAATCGATACAATTGCAAGAACGGGAAGGAGGAACAAGAGAATTCAAAACATACAGTGAATGCAAAAAATGAAGAGTAATTGCTTGGGGTCTAGTCAAGTGGAGGTGTAACTATCTTTAGTTTTGCTAATTTGGTCTTCAATATTTGGTGCTCTGGACATTGTCTGTTAGTGTTGTTATGAAAATTTGATTAACGTGGTGGATAAATTTTTAAAAAATCTCCATAACACATGATCTCGTATAATTGTTTCATAAAATAATTAATTAGGATAATGAATACCAATTGGTAGTTCAATTATCTATGCGGTCCTTCGGTCTTTCGCATAACAAAAAATTTTCGAAGGGCGATGGGTACCCCCAAGGCTTTTGAATTGTTTGCCTTCTACATAATATTCTCCTCTTCCCATAATAACGATGTGTAAGCACAAGCCGATTCTCAGTATTATCAATTTCTCCTTCTAATCCTAAATAACTATGGAGTCCTTATCTCTAAAGAAAAGAGACTGGCAATCCTAGATGGAGGTCAAAAATAATCTTATCTAGGAGACACCTATAAGAGTCTATTTATACTATGGTTGCAGGATGTAAAGTAACATCTCTACCCCTACGCCTACTAATTATGGAAAATGCCCACTTCCTTAGGGGAGAGTGGGCAAGCCCATCCCCTACCGTAAGGATGCGTGCTCATGCAACATGTGGCCTAGAGAGGTGTCGCGTGTCCTCTTATAACTCCGTTACTAATAAGGTCTTTTACATCCTTTTTAAGCATTTGGACAACTAATAATCATAATAATAATAATAATAATAATAATAAAAGGTTTGAGGAGAAATTACAACTTCATATATAATTTGAGAATCAAATAAGTAATTTATTTAAAATTAAAAAAAAGAGTAAATAGGAACACACAAAATACATTATTGAATCCTGCAAACTTCACATAATGAAGATTTGACACTCATATTTAATGGTGAGGTTTAGGGTGTAAATCTGTTCATCCAAGTTCGAAACAAAAAAAATACACACTTAGCCAACCATCTTATTGGTAAAAGCACTTACCAAAAAAAAAAAAAAAGTACGGCTCTCGCTGAAACAGAAGGATCGTTAAATAGAAAGAGAGCGTTGTCACTCATGATTATGTCATTTGTGTAAATAATTAATGAACAAAGAGATAGCACCATCAAACATATAGCTGGGGTCTAGGGTTTGCTAATGAATGATCCTCACTATGTTCTGTCTTCTTATAAACTTGAGTGGAACGTTTTCCATTTGCCCACCCTCTTTGGATTTCCCTGCTCTACTCGATTTCCCAAAGGGACTCCTGAAGGTTGTTCGTATAAGATCAAAGTAAAGCGGAAACTGCACCGCAGCAAAGAAGGAAATTGGCAAGCAAGTCAAGGCGTACACTGGGAGGGCGGCGTATTTGAGCTTGTCTTTGAGCAAAAAAAAGTGACCAGAGCAGAAGGAAATGATTATAGAAGCTACTGACACAAAAAGAGACGATAATCCTAGTAGAAGCTTTCGTGGTAGACTTTTTTCGAAGTCCTTTTCTAGGTATCGAGATGTAAGAACAGAGAGAAACATGGCCAAGGAAGTGACTGAGAAAAAGAGGGCCACAAGTGAAGTTATACCAAATATTGTGAATGCAAGTTGGTTTTCTAATTTGGGCTTTCCGTTGTTGTCATCTGTGCCGCCGGGGAAGGCAGTAGAGGTGGCAAAGGCAACAGTGGCAATAAGGGCAGCAACAACGGAGCAGGATTCAGAGGTGCTGGTCAGCCAATTGCCTCCATCTTTTACATGATTCTTGTGGCTTTGGGTGAAGACCTCCTCTGGGGATTTTCCATCGTTATTGTAGCGGACAAAAAAGTAAGGTGGCATGGATTTCTCAACAAACAGCATAGGGGACAAAAAAGTACTTCCAAATGTAAATATCCTTATGAAAAATCTGTCACATAAATTTTAGTCATTGTGATAAATAATTAACTGTAAACTAATTAGTATCAGCTGCAATGATCCTATAAGTCAAAGTCAATTCTTAATAAATACATTGTTGATTATGCATCATTGATGTCATTCCGTATCCCACTACCATAATCATTTTGAAGATGGCTATCAATGGAACAAAAAAATTAACGTCACACCCGTAGCCACTAAAAGGATGGCTACACTAAATGTCTACAACCTATTTGGTCAGGCTGCCCTTGAAGTGCGTCTACAAAGTTTCAAAACCAAAACACATAATCAAGCGTAAATTTATTTGACGTGTGAGCATTGTGATAATCATCAATTCCTACAAGTAAAAAGATTATTTATGAGTTTCACATAACTTGAGAGTGGATATATTTGATGATTTATGAGATCACCTCCCAATGATATGAGGTATTTTGGGATAAAGAACAAGAGCAAAACCATGCAAGCCAAGATCAAAAGTGGACAATATCATATTTAAAGGAGACATGGGTCATTACAACCGGTCCCAAAGCCTATACCCGACTGGATATGGAGCCAACAAGGACATTGGCTCCCAAAAGGAGGTGTTATTGTAACAGTTATCGGTCTTTATAACGAAAAGGATAAATTGTATAGTTTTACATTATTTTAAATGGATATATCTAATTGTTCATAAATAAATAGACTAACTCCTTATGTTATGATTTGCCTTTTGGGTTAAAGCCTAAGAGTAAAACCGTGTGGACCAAGGTTTAGAGTGGACAAATCATATCAAAGGAAGATATGGTACGTTACAAGCATAGTTATATATGGATAGAAAAGTTTTCATTTTGTAAATTTATTTACCTTATACCATTTGATTTCCCACTGCATTTGAAGAGCCTCACCAGGAATCGACCATGGCTTGTGATTTTCCTCAAGCTTTGCCGCCAAATGCAGTGCACTATTCCCATCGATATCAACCACTCGAAATGCGCTATCTTTCACATGAATATTAGGTTTATTCCCCTTCTTATTTTTATCGTTATTAAGTGATGGCACATCATTATGAGGAGAGTAGTGATTTAGCAACATCTTGAACAGTTTGAGCTGCCTTTTCTCGACCGCTAACAACACTATGTTCTTCTTGTGTGCGTCTACATCATTGACGGCCACCGGATATTTACCAAGAATTGCCTTCACCATTTCCGTAATACCATGTCTGGCAGCGGTCAAAATGGCGGTATCGTTCTTCGCTCGTGATGGAGAACTGGTTGGTTTCGCAGAATCGGATGATGAGGAGGAAGATGAACTAGTGCATCTGCAGCATTTCTTCTTACTCCTCCTTTCACTACTAGTCATCCCATTCTTTTTTTCTGAAAAAAAGAAAAACAAATTTAATGTGCAAAGTTTTTGCATATCTTGTAGTAATAATAATAATTTATTATTATTGTTATTATTAGATCAAATTTACATTTTTACCGTTCTATCAATTTCACGTTATATTTCACAATTTAACTATTATGTCTATTTTATTTTGTATTATAATCACTTTTCTAATTTAATATTAACTATTTGTCAAATTTTACAAAAATACCCTTGATCATATTTACAAGTGGATTTGCATTTGTGGACTTCCATTAATACCATATCTGGTAGCGGTCAAAATGGCGGTTTCGTTCTTCGCTTGTGGTGGAGAACTTGTTGGCTCCTCGGAATCGGATGAACAGCAGAAAGATGAGCTAGTGTATCTGCTCCATTTCTTCTTACTCCTCCTTTTGCTAATAGTCATCTTTTTTTTATTTTCTGAAAAAAAAAAAAAACGAATGGTAATGTGCGAAGTTGGCTTACTTTTGTAATGGTGGTGATGATGATGATGATAGTATCATATTACCAAACTTGTAATTAAGAATTTCATCATCCTTGTCATTCCACTCTCCAGCATTGTTATAGGCATACATGGTGTCATTCGGTAGCAGTTTATCCATGACCTGAACTGACCATGTATGATTCTCTTTCTGTTCCTTTATCCTATTTACTCTTGTGTGCCCTAAAAACAATATAAATTTATATGTAAGAAAGTTTAGAATATATGATTGTCAGCGTGCATATATACATATATATATTTTTAGTATAAAAGCATGAATGCTAGTTTTCGTCCATACTGTCACGTGGTTTTTTTTTTTTTTTTTACTTGCCTCTTTCACAATATGAAGTGGGTGCTCTTTTAACCAAAATATATATATATATACACACACTTAACAGGTTGGGTCCCTAACCTTTTAGTATATTCTAGTATTACCTTCGTCCCTAATTTATTTATTTATTTATTATTATCTTATACAGATTACACTTTCAGCTTTTATATTAATTTGTGTATGTTATTTAAAAAAAGTACAGATCGTAGCATGTCGAAAAAGCAGGTGTTAATCAATAACCATGCTAATCGTAATATGTGTGCAAAATTTGTCAAAGGGACAGGTTAGAACTTAGTTCACATCCAATACCGAGTCCAAGAACAACAAGCATTGACTTGTGTATGTTATCGACCAGCCTTGACCATAGTTGCGTTTGAGTGTTCCCCGTAGAAAAGGCAGACTTAAGTTGTACTGTCATAACTGTCAAGTTCAAGACTAACTATAAGTTGTGTTAACATCCTTACTTATATATTCTCAATGAGAAATAATTGTGAAAAAATAATTATTTGCATAAACACGTCATTGTGAACTAGTTCGGAGTGGATTTTGATCCACCTCGCATAAGTAGTTATAGTGTTTTTTGTTTTACCTTTTTTCCTATTTTTACTATTTTAATCCTCATTAACCTTCAAATAAAGGTTTAAATTCTCCCCCAACGAGCCCTGAATTAAATAATTTCATAGGCCTTGTTCTTTATTCATTAGGCGTCTAGCTTTGCTTTCTCCTTGATTAATGTTTTTCCTTTGGTATTATCTTGTTAATTTTATTTTTCTCTTTTAATAATATATTTAGTGTGATCAAAAAGTAAAGTAGGTGTTAAAAGAGTACCGACATAGTCGCGATATCTTGATACACTTGTTAATTTCTGTTTCCACAATTTATTAAAAAAAAAAAAACTATATATGTAAGTATATGTGTGATATATATATTTATACGTATATTGTACCAAGTAGAAGGACGTTGCACAGAGACTGAAAGCAAGTGCCCCAAGTACTACAGCGAGATTTTGGATTGAGACTGCTGGTCTTTTTCTTGGCATATGATTTAGCTTGCTTTAGCGGAGTCACATGAATACCTTGCAATAATATAAAACATTAAAAAAAAAACAGTGACTCTTGCAATAAAACAATTCGTTAATTAAAGAGTTTTGTTATGTTTTGTTATTAATTAATAACTAATCTTTAGCCTACATAAGCAAGGCTGAAAATAATTTTTAAAAATTTTTTGTTGTTTAAATGATGATGAAGAAGTTGATTGATATCAAAGGTCACTAACAGATTCCAATTAGCTAGGTTGGCATCTGTTAGTTCTAAACCTGTCCGACACTAAGTTTGTCACTCAAATTTATTAACAAAAAAAGAAAAGAAAAAGAAAAAGAAAATTTTGAGAAGGAAGCTAAAATATTGAACAAAAATGCTGAAAATTAAAAACCAAATAAAAGCTAAATCAAACATTTCAGTCAGAGTGAAAAATATAAAATTGTAAGAATATTAATATATATATATATGCTTACATCTGTAGATGATACTTTCCCATCGTCCAAAACTGGAACCACTTTCGAAAGCAGAAGGTTTGCGTGCTAAAATATTGAGAGGATATTCTCCATCTGTATTGACTTTATTTACGAGATCTTCATACAGGCAAATTATTTGAAATGCCAAATCTGTTTGCAATAATAATAATAATAATAATAATAATAATAATAATTGTGGTAATAATATTTGAAGATAATATAATTAGCAAGGATTGAATAATAATATTATTGTTGATAAATATATGTTCTAATTTTATTAGTGGAATTAAGAAGCTTTAAACATCCATTCATCACTCACCAAAGTGCTCTCTGAAGATCGCAGAGTGGAGCACGGTCTGCCCATCTTTAGTCCTTGTGCAGTAAGCGTAGCCTTCCTTGCGGCCACAACTTTGAGTCAAGCAGAGGAAAGCATCCTTGTGGCCCTGCTGAGCAGCCAAGAAGAGTGGTGTCTCGCCCTCTGAGTTCTGAACTCCAACCAAAGACGAATCATGCCCCGCTATCTCCTCGCACATGGCGACGCTCCCCATTGACGCCGCGATGTGCAGCGGGGTGTTCCCTTCATTGTTTTTCATTCCGAGTATCTCTTTGGGCTTAGTAATCCCTGCACTTGTTGATATGGCTTCCAGGAGTTCCTTGACGGTGTCCTCACGGCTGTCTGCCACCGCCACATGCAATGCCGTGTCGCCTGAGCTTGTGATCTTTTGGGTGTGACTGGTCGAATCTTTGCGGTAATGGTTTACAATTTCTCCCCATTCACCCATCATCGCCTTTTTGAACATCGAGTTTTTAAGACTCGAATCCTCTGAACCAGTTGCAGCCATTTTTATGTAGTACCTTATATTATAATCACTTTAATTAGATCTGCCAATATATATATGAATTATTCTTTGAAGATACACACACTATATCCAATCGATTTATAGGTATTTATAACGTGAATGCATGTTGTAAAAGGGAGTTTTAGGAGAGGAATATTAGATGCTTGTATTACACTATAAATTGACTTGTTACAATCTTGTTTTGTTTTCATATTTTGTTTTCTTAATTTTATTCCTTCAGGAGTATTAATTAGGCCTTAAAAATTGACTTGTTACACCATTCTTATTATTCTAAAAAAACCTCTATAATTCAATTTTATTCTTTATCCTTTTCATAACCATCAATCTATAAATAACCTCTTATTTTTTTAAACAATCTTTTTTACAATTTAATGTCTTTCTATTTTTTGACTTTTTTTAAAATAAATCCAATGATTCTTTTTCTTGAAAAAAGTTTTAATAAAACTAATGCAGTTGTTGTTGTTGTTTTTTTTTTTTTAAGATAATAGTTGCACTGAAAAACAACGAAGTCACAGGATATAATATAATTCTTTGATAATTCAATTTGTTATTCAATATACAAAAAGCATGCAAGATGAATAATTTGTTAGGAATCCATTAACTTTTTAGGATAAAACAGATATAGGTTTTACTTTTTAATTTATCCTATGAAGTTGAAACTAGAATTTTTTTTTTTTTGCCCTTCAGAACAAAAATCAAGATTTTATTTTATTTTAAAACAAAACAATACTTCTTAAAAAATGTACATATAAAACATGATTTAAAAAAAAAACTATGATTTCATTAAATCTTATTTCAAATAAAACATGGATATAAAAAAATTATTAGATAAAAAAAAGAGGTAGTAGAAGAAGAAAAACAATAAATGATAAAAAAAAAAGGGATTGTTCAAAAAAGAAAAAGGATGGTGGGTATAATAAGGATAAAGAATAGAATAGAATTGTGAGGACTTTCTTAGAATAATAAGAGGAGTGTAGCAAAAGTAATAACGGACATTTAAATTTAATTGATGGGTACTTTAAGAAGGAGGGTAAGAAAAAGAGACAGAAGGGTATTAATAGATGGCACAAAAGACAATGACAGAGAAGGTAAAATGCTTGCTTCAATTTGACTTAAAAAATTACTTTTCTTTCTTAGGTATAAAAAATACGATTTCCAATTAGTTCACAATCTTGTTAAAGAGCTAGAGTGGGGATCCCAATTAGCTACTTCATACATGACTCTATCACATATTTTAGACTTCATAATATACTCATCTCAAATTGAATGTTTCATTTTCTTATACAATGAAAATTTAAAATAATAGTAGACAATTCTGAAAAATAATAACAATTCAAAGTTAGATCTGTGTTAGCAAATATATATTTATATATATGCTATTATGAATTAGTAAGAGCCCTTGAAAATTTGACCGTCACTAGGTCAAGAATCATCCAAGATTCAAACAGGATCTAGATAAAATTTTTTCTCTTCCTTCTCATTCAAAATCCAAATTTTTGCATTGTAGTTTTACACATAAAAAAATTTGGCTTCCATATGGATTTGTGATTCAAAATTTGATTCAAATTTTAAACTCTATAAATCTTATGATTTTGTATACATGGATTATTTTTCATAACTCCAATTTTAAGTCAAATAAAATCATGATAACTTTATCTAAAATTCAAATAATTATGTAATCTTTTATCTAAAGCAAAATGCAAATTAAGAGAAAATCTTGTCTTTCAATCTTTAAGAAAATTCACCCTCTACTTTAGTGCTAGGACAAGATTTTGTTCAATTTAAATTCAAATAAAATAATCTTTTACATTTCAAATATTTATTTAAATAATATTTTCAAAATTTAAATCAATCTAATATTTGTTTTTTAAAAAAACAAGTACAATTAATTTAAATTTCAAATCTTATCTTTCAAATAAATATTCACCTAAATTAAATATTTATCCCATTTATTGAATAATACAAAATTATAATTTTACTCTTGACTACCAAAGAAAAACGCCTACATCTAGAAACAAGTGATTTGGATTTTTCTCTTCTTTAAATATAAGAATACAAGCAATAAAGAATATCCTGATCAATTACCGTTTATTAAGGAATTATGTGGAGCTAATAAAGGGACCAATTGACATATATAATGTAGGTTTCAATAATTCATGTAATTATTATTTTATACTTAATAAACTGTGACATCCCCTGTCTCGCGCAAGGAATCCCACTCGTTCTTACATCATACTTCCGTCTTTTCTCTTTTTATATAACTATCTTATAGTAAATTTGTGGAAATTTAAAAATAAAAAAAACCCATAGCCATCTATATATTTAGTTGGATAAAACTTTGGAAACCGTAATACTATAGCTTGAAAACTATTTCTTACTATTTATATAACTTTAGCAAAATACTGTGTTGGAACTATTCATACATATTCTTTTTCTTTCCCTTTTTTTTTTCTTGAATTGCGGATAAGCTTAGTAGGTCCATAACTTTTCTCACAACACCGGCATTCTATCCCTCAGCCCAATCCATTCAATGATACGTAAGTTACAGGCTGCTTACCCCAATTACCTGAACACGAACAAATGGGTGAGCTATAGCCCAATAACATCAGACATCACAGTTTAAACATGTAAACATTATAGTCTAACTTAACAGTCATATCTTGAGTTCATTATGCTCAATTACTGTCTTATCTATCATTTGTCTTTAACGGCCCTTTTTGGTCGTACCGTATTGCGCACAGTAAGAGGGGTCGGGGAGCGAACATGGCTCTCCCTCATCAGTAATCTATCTGTCATTTGTAATAAAATAACCTCCCCTGGTGAGAGGCCGGTACACCAAAAATCTCATGTTCTTGTTACCATCTTGCTTACTGTTTAGTCATAATACTATGAACATTATATACTTGAATGCTAGCGCCTGGCCCTTGAATCAGGATTATACATAAAATTTTTGACAGAGAGCTTAGTGCCTTGGCGCTCCATTTCTAGCGCCTGGTACTCTTCATAGCAGTGCAAGCGTCTGGTGCTCTATCCCTAGCGCCTGGTGCTCCTTCAGCAATTTTGACATCTAAATCTGACCGAGAGTTCAGTGGTAGGGCGCTCCATGCCTAGTGTCTAGTGCTTGACTTTGGCTAGATTAAATTTTTAACATCAAACTAGCACAAAACTTAGCTCATTCAATCTCAATTCACCCTAGAATATAATTAAGACATTCTAGAGTCAAAAACTTGTACTTTTACTAATATATACTCATGTCGTATCAGCACACACCCGTGTACTTGCCAAATTTTGGCGGTTTAATGTCACAATCACCTCAGAATACTCTTCTCGTAAGAAGTGGCTAGATAATTTAAATAACATACACATCTCGTACTACACAACATATGCATCAAGATGCTCGTGTTCAGTCAATTAAATGTCAGAACTTACTAGAAATCTGCTAAGGTTTCCTCGGTTTGATTCCTTCGTTCCACCTTCTCGTTTTCCAATCGTTGTCCTATGACGAAACAATTCAACATTAAGTGGAATGTTCATAGGCCAATACTAGAACATTTCAATACTTTTCTTATAAGCTTTGTCATCCTTAAAATATTTAACTCCAGTTATAGTCTAAAACTTTCGACATTATAACAGCTTAAATTTCTACTTTCCCACTATGCCAAAACTATACGAAATACATTGTTTGGCATAGTTTTCCTTATATATCTGCTCAAAATCCCAGTACATAACATGATTTCATCCTCCTATACAAAATGAGAACCCATAGTCACAAAACCTAGGTTTTTGATTCTAACTTTATCAACCTTAAAATCACCTCTTTTCAACATCTATACTCATAAATAATTCATGTCCAACTTTTAACATCATTTTACTAAAGTTCTAAAAAGGTTCCCATCTCTCCATTCATGTCAACATAATGAACCCTAAGCAACCAAAATTATTTTCAAACTCCAACCTTACAAACCTTTCAAAACCAAGCACAAAAACATGATTTTCACTTGATTTTCACCAAAGCCACTAAAATCAACTCAACCCTATTTTTGTTCCTCAATTCCATAAACATGAAAACATTTAAAAAACAACATCAAAGCTTGATTTTGAACTACTTACTTGGCCCTTGGTGTGGAACTCTCTTAAATTTGAAGCTTGATTCACTTTTTCTCACAATTTTTGCAAGTTTTGAGATTTTTGAGATTTTTGGAAGCTTGGGGATGTGGGGAAGATGAAATGCAGAGAAATTCTGTGTTTTTGGCTGCAAATGGAGGTGAATAACAGATGGGAAAAAGTTATAAAAAATCTTAGGGGCCTTTTTGTAATTTTCCAAAACTTTAAGGTCAAAATGTAATTTTTGTGGAGGTATTTTTGCAAACTTTTTGGAGCTTTCCCAGTTGGTTTTCCAGCTGTTCTTCTCCCCTTTCTCCACCTATATGAGCAGCTAAAGCAACAATAATTGTGGCTTAATTCTTTCTAAGTCAAATTTTGGTCAAAATATTTCAAAATTCACCAAAATTTCTTCACCATTGGATCAAAGTAAAATTTGATCTCACCCCTTGAACTCTAATGATGATAAGCAAATATTATTTGTTTATACAGTAAAAGCTTTGTTCTAATCACAGTCTAATTTTCATCTATCAAAAATTTGACCAAAAGTCAAACTGGTCAAATTTTACGGCTTTCCTTCTGGAATGCTATCAAAGCCTTCTATTTCATTCATACCATTTAAAACACTCTATAAATCCTAGATATTTCATTATTTTCTATCTCAGGTCTACGGTTAGAACATTTCTAGTCTCAGTAAATTTCTATTTTTTGATACCGAAAATGTACTGTCTGAAGCATTTCAGTCCGACAATCATTACAGTCACTGTCTTCTTACTTCAACGTTATCATAAAACATTTATAAACTCTAATTAATTATTCAAATACCATTCATACATTTCTATCATATAAGTACATATCTGTTCATATTATACATTAATTCTGAGAACAATGAAAGTCTCGGCTATCACAATTATATAATTAATAGTTTCAGAGTCACACCACTATAAATTTTAAACTGCACTCCTAATTATATACAGTATTACAAAAGCCAGTGATTAGCTAACATCTAATGACCTTGTCATATATGCAAAACCCTCAGATGATATCCATGATAAGCCTTAGGTTAAAGTCCATTCAACCTGCTAATTAAGCTATCTTAAAGATCAATTATATTCTAGATTAAGAAATTGATTATTCACTATATGTAAATAAGAAGTCATTTACAAAGCAAATGACCTAAGTCCTTGCCCATTTTCACATCCTGTATAATGCATTTAAGAGGATAATCTTTTGTCCTCATTAGAGCTATGATTCCAATATCTATAAAAAAAACCCTCCATTGAATACAAGTAACAAATCTAACAGACTAGACTATAAGCTTATTATTTTTGAGATACTTTAGCCATTGGAATATCAAAGCATACAAGTCATACACATGAAGCAATTCACCTACTAAAGATTAAGATTATTGTATAATGAATGACAAATGTGAACTGGCCCATTCAAGTGGACTAACAGATCAATTGTACTTTGGTGTAACTCTGATACGTCACCATGAAGTAACATATCTATGTCTCTATGTAGGAGTTGAAGTTCCAGATTGTCAAGATAAACTATCTCTTCAATTGGCCCTAGGCAACATAATAGTCTTAACATAAGTTAGATACTCATTCCAACCCTATAGACTACAGACTATAAATTTAGATTGTTACTTTTGAATATTGTCTTCTTGTATATAAAAGTCTATTATATGCAACATTCTAACAGTTTAACAATAAGTAGTCAGTGAGCCATATTTGCTTACATTTATTTTAACATGGAGATAGGATGAGGACATATAGCAATATAATGAATAATCTCTAACATATTTTTATAAATCATTTCAAAATAAATGAAATACATTAAATATTTCTTTCCCATTTAGCGCAATCTTAATAATCTCTCACTTGCCCTAAGCTAGTACATGTGCCATGTTTCGCATCCCGATCACCTCTACATGCTTTTCAAAGCTTCTGGCCACCAAAATATTAGCTAATAGATTGGAAAATTTTCTTTGGACGCAACCTCGCATACATCTACTAGACCTGCCTCCACGTGTCCTCTAAGTAGATGGTATTTTTGATTAATGTGCTTAATCCTCTTATAGTGCCTAGATTCTCTTGTTTTGGCAATAACGCAGAGTATGATAGGCTCATCAGCACCTAGAATTACCTTAAGGTCTCTAAAGAACTTACAAAGCCAAATCACTTCTTTAGCTACCTCAGCAGCTGCCGCATATTCAACCTCTATCGTAGAGTTAGCTATGCAAACTATTTCACGCTCCTCTATACAATGGCTCCTCCTCAAAGTAAGAACACTAATCCTGAAGTTGATTTCCTCTAATCCTTACAAGTTTGGAAGTATGAATCCATGTATCCTAATATAACAACATATAATCTCTCGTTCTCTTTAAATACTTGAGTATATGCTTCACAGCTTACTAATACTTGATTTTAAGATTCACTTGATATCAACTCACCATGCTTGTTACAAAACAAATATCTGGATGAGTGTAGAGCACAACGTACATAAGGCTACCTACAGTAGATGCATAAGGGACGTTACTCATATGTTCTCTTTTGTCCGATGTCTTGGGACAGTCATCCAGTGAAAGAATTAGGCCAACAACAGAAGGTTGTGAACCTTTCTTTGCCTTTGGCATTGCATACTTTTCAAATATCTTATCTATGTATAAAGCATGAGATAATGCTATCATTTTGTTCTTTCAATCTCTTAAGAGACGAATGCTTAGAACATAATTAGCTTTTTGCAAATCCTTTATATCAAACTGTTGGGATAACTAAAGTTTGACCGATAATAAGTTTCTCACACGATTCCTTATTAGTAGTATATCATTGAAATGGAGTACCAAAAAGGCCACTTTGTTATCCTTTATATATTTATATATACAAGGCTCATCAACGCTTTGCTTAAAATTAAATGTTTTGATCCTCTAATTAAATCTTTGGTTACATGAGTGGGATGCTTGTTTTAATCCATAAATAGATCTAAGTAACCTGCAAACTTTCCTTTCTTGACCTTTTATCACGAACCCTTTGGGGATGACCATTCAAGAATACTGTCTTGACGTCTATTTATCAGATCCTGAATTCCAGAGCCCAACAATAGATAGAAGAATACGGATAGACTTTAGCATCATAACAGGTAAAAAGGTTTCGTCGTAATCGAGTTCAGCCTTCATGTGTACCCTTTTGCTGTAAGTCTAGCCTTGAAAATTTTAACTCTCCCTTCCACATCGTTCTTTCTCTTGTAGACTCACTTATACCTAATGGATTTGATTCCATAAGGTAGGTCCATAAACTCCTAAACAAAGTTATATTTCATAAAATCCAGCTCATTATTCGTGGCCTATTTTCAATATTTAGAATTAATATCATTTATAGCCTCATCATAGGCATACAGGGTCATCATCATGCTGATAAGGTTTAGCCTGATAGACCTTAGCATCATATATGAAGAAATTAGGTTTCCTATAAACTCTTCCACTACGTCAAAGTAGCATAAACTATTGATCATTTGCAGATTTTTCACCAGAACACGGACTTGTATCCAAGATCAAAACCTGTGGAGCAATTTTATCACCTGATAACTCCTCTAGCATCACTTTTTTTCAAGGCTTAAAGTTATTGATGTAACTTTCCTTCAAGAATGTCACATAGGTCGAGACAATCACTTTTTATTCCTTCAAGTTATAGATTTAACCTCCTTTTGTTCCTTTAGGATACCTTACAAACATGCACAATTCAGAACACAGTTCCAACTTCTTTACATCGCTATCCAACACATACATCGGGTAGCCCTATCTTTTCATATGTCCAAAGAAAGGCTTCTTGCCATGGCATAATTTATATGGAGTCCTAAGAATCGATTTACTTGGAACTTGGTTCAAAATATAGCACGCCATTTGTAGTGCACATCCCTAGAATGATAATGATAGTGTTGAGTAACTCAGCATGGATCGTACCATATCCAACAAGGTCATATTTCTTCTTTTGTTTATACTATTCTATTGTAGAGTACCAGATGTAGTTAATTAGGATAAAATCTCATTCTCTACAAGATGTCCTAAAAAATATCAAAAAGGTATTCGCTACCTCAATCAGATTGAAATGCCTTCATGGATTTACCCAATTACTTTTCCATTTCTATATGATACTCTTTGAACTTATCAAAGGTTTCACTTTTACAATGCATTAGGTACACATATCTATATCTTGAGTAAATCTATAAAAGTGACATAATTTTTGCACCTTAACATTCATGGGGCCATATACGTCGATGTGCACAGTTTCTAAAAGTTCATAAAGCTATCATTTTGTTCTTTCAATCTCTTAAGAGACGAATGCTTAGAACATAATTAGCTTTTTGCAAATCCTTTATATCAAACCGTTGGGATAACTAAAGTTTGACCGATAATAAGTTTCTCACACGATTCCTTATTAGTAGTATATCATTGAAATGGAGTACCAAAAAGGCCACTTTGTTATCCTTTATATATTTATATATACAAGGCTCATCAACGCTTTGCTTAAAATTAAATGTTTTGATCCTCTAATTAAATCTTTGGTTACATGAGTGGGATGCTTGCTTTAATCCATAAATAGATCTAAGTAACCTGCAAACTTTCCTTTCTTGACCTTTTATCACGAACCCTTTAGGGATGACCATTCAAGAATACTGTCTTGACGTCTATTTATCAGATCCTGAATTCCAGAGCCCAACAATAGATAGAAGAATACGGATAGACTTTAGCATCATAACAGGTAAAAAGGTTTCGTCGTAATCGAGTTCAGCCTTCATGTGTACCCTTTTACTGTAAGTCTAGCCTTGAAAATTTTAACTCTCCCTTCTACATCGTTCTTTCTCTTGTAGACTCACTTATACCTAATGGATTTGATTCCATAAGGTAGGTCCATAAACTCCTAAACAAAGTTATATTTCATAAAATCCAGCTCATTATTCGTGGCCTATTTTCAATATTTAGAATTAATATCATTTATAGTCTCATCATAGGCAACAGGGTCATCATCATGCTGATAAGGTTTAGCCTGATAGACCTTAGCATCATATATGAAGAAATTAGGTTTCCTAAAAACTCTTCCACTACGTCAAAGTAGCATAAACTATTGATCATTTGTAGATTTTTCACCAGAACACGGACTTGTATCCAAGATCAAAACCTGTGGAGCAATTTTATCACCTGATAACTCCTCTAGCATCACTTTTTTTCAAGGCTTAAAGTTATTGATGTAACTTTCCTTCAGGAATGTCACATAGGTCGAGACAATCACTTTTTGTTCCTTCAAGTTATAGATTTAACCTCCTTTTGTTCCTTTAGGATACCCTACAAACATGCACAATTCAGAACACAGTTCCAACTTCTTTACATCGCTATCCAACACATACATCGGGTAGCCCTATCTTTTCATATGTCCAAAGAAAGGCTTCTTGCCATGGCATAATTTATATGGAGTCCTAGGAATCGATTTACTTGGAACTTGGTTCAAAATATAGCACGCCATTTGTAGTGCACATCCCTAGAATGATAATGATAGTGTTGAGTAACTCAGTATGGATCGTACCATATCCAACAAGGTCATATTTCTTCTTTTGTTTATACTATTCTATTGTAGAGTACCAGATGTAGTCAATTAGGATAAAATCTCATTCTCTACAATATGTCCTAAAAAATCATCAAAAAGGTATTCGCTACCTCAATCAGATTGAAATGCCTTCATGGATTTACCCAATTACTTTTCCATTTCTATATGATACTCTTTGAACTTATCAAAGGTTTCACTTTTACAATGCATTAGGTACACATATCTATATCTTGAGTAAATCTATAAAAGTGACATAATTTTTGCACCTTAACATTCATGGGGCCATATACGTTGATGTGCACAGTTTCTAAAAGTTCATGAACCCTAGTACCCTCAGCTCTAAAGACCTCTTAGTCATCTTACCCTCAAGGCAAGATTCACATTAAAGAAGATGTACCTTCTTTAGAGTATCTAAAGGACTGTATTTCACCAATCTTTGAATCTTATATTAATTAATATGACCAAGTCTTAAATGTCAAAGATACACTTTGTTAGAGTAAAAAACTTTTGACCTTTTAGAGTTATCAACCAGGTTAGTATCTAGCGGTGAGTACATCTTAGGTTTGACCAAATAGTGATTTCCATCCATCCATCTAGAATAGATAAAGACTTGTTTTTGTAAATATCAACTCTTTTATTAAAAGATACTGTATAAGTATCCCTTATTAAACAAGCTACTGACATAACGTTCCTCCGAAAGTTATAGATATAAAAATAGTCTTTTAACAAAATAAACTTAAATTCATCAAAGTAAAGATATATGTCTCTCACCACTTCAGCCACCATCAAGCTACCATCTCTAGTTCACAACGAGAAGCTCCTATCATATAGACTTTTTGTTTCCACGAACTCCTGTAAAAAAAATACAAACATGATTAGTGGCATCCTAATCAATGACCGATGTGTCTTTTGATTCTTCCACCAAACAAGCTTCCAAATAAAGGAGATTCTTACCTTCCTTGCCCTTGGCAGTGAGAAATTCTTTACAAGACATCTTAAAATGCCCTACCTTTCCATAATGGAAGCACTTGGACTTTTAGAGCCCTTAGGCTTCTAGTTCTTCTTCTTTTTCTTCCCATCCATGACAGGAGGAATAAAAGAACTAGAATTTCCTTACTTCTTCTTTGGCTTCTTCTTGTTCCTGGAAGGTTAAGAAGATTTAGCTAAATTGGCCTCTCCCTTGGTCTAGACCGTAATCCCATCATTGATCATCTGCTTATAAAATTGCTTCATGAGATTCTAAATAAAGGAGATCCTTACCTTCCTCACCCTTGGCAACTAGGAATTCCTTGCAAAACATCTTAAAATGGCCTACCTTTCCACAGTGGAAGCACTTGGACTTTTTAGGGCTCTTAGGCTTCTAGTTCTTTTTCTTTTTCTTCCCATCCGTGACAGGAGGAATAAAAGAACTAGAAGCTTCTTGCTTCTTCTTTGGCTTCTTTTTGTTCCTAGAAGGTTAAGAAGATTCTACTAAATTAGCCTTTCCCTTAGTCTGGACCGTAATCTCATCATTGATTATCTACTCATAAGCTTGAAGTGGCTTTATGAGCTTAGTAAGTCCTAACTCCCTTGTCGCTAGATTATATATAGTTTTAAATCCCACAAAATCCTTAGACAAAGTTTTGAATACCATATCGATATGGGTGTTATAGTCTATCTCAACACCGTTATCAATAGTCTCGATAAAGAGTGCCATCAATGTAAGCATATGATCCTTCACTAGAGTACTCGCCTTTTTCTTAAAGTTCATTATACTTGTGATAATAGACTGTATGCCAACTTTTGCTGGCCTCTGAACATGTCCTCCAAGTTTGCCATGATCTCCTCGACAACTTGATAAGTTTTATGTTGCTTCTATAGAGCACTCGTTATGCTAGTGAGGATGCAACATCGAGCTCTCTAGTTAGATTCTCTCTAATAAGTACACATGACAGGGACATCTTTAAGTGGTGCATCAGGTCGGGGTCTTGGTGGGCATGGTTCATCTAGTATGAACTTGTGTCTCTTGCAGCTGAGAACTATTAGGAGGTTTCTTTTCTAGTCTTTATAATTATCATTGTTTAATTTGTTTTCAATCAATATTGAGATTAAAGGTGTCAATGGCATTTTGAACAAAAATTAAATATAAAAGAACATCACTACAAAGCCCAAGCAAACATAAAGAACATTTAGCAATTAAAACATATAAGCCACCAAGGGTGGTCATGAGACAAATAGCTGGAATATGAACCCCATCTAATTAATATATGTAGCCTTAAATACTCTAAGGTTAAAACATATATTAATAATTGCTTGTTTTGGCCACCAGTTTAGCTAATAGAACTTTTAGGGAAAGGTTAGTAGCTAAACGAGTCTAAACTGTATAACCATTGTTTATGTAATTTGATCCATGTCCTATCCAAGCCATTGAGGGATGGTCATGAATAAAACACGCCTGAACACGTTTTCCATATAGGAGATACAAACCTAGTATACTGGAGACAGTAAACACCTACTAAGGGGTGTGGTCAGGGTAGAACTGACGCGAAACATTACCATGTTTTCATATATAAATCAACAATAGAGGCTATGAGTTTTGTTTAAAACCTACTCTCATTCAATATTTTAATAAAATGAAAGTTTTTTAATTCGCATGTATGATCAATTTAGTTTGAGTGACATTTTTCTATCCTATATGACATATTATCAAATATGCATACCAATCATCCATCAATACATATTCATCCATCCATGATAAAATGTAGAAAAAAATAAATGACAGAAAATTAGATAACTCAGCCATGGTTCTATCATAGAAAAAAGAAAAATTGAAGACTACAAAATTACATCCAAAGCATTCTTTGGGTCAATTTTGTTCTGTCATTACGTATCCATCTTCATGTAGTTCCTTCATTTATTTCTCATCCTTAAAACTATTTAAAATTCAAATTTCCAAAAAAAAAAGTTCAAATTTTATACAATTTAAAATTTCATTTATAACAATAATTTAAATTTACAATTATATAATATGTAATTTTAAAATTTAAATTTACAATTACATAATTTTATACACAATTTAAAATTAAATATCAAATTTAAAAAATTGAAAAATTTTGAACCCCACCTTGTTGGTCCATGGGCTTGAAGGCCTGCACCCCCACGAACACCACCAGCCCACGGCAACCTATTCACGAGCTATTGTAGCTGTGGGCTGTAACCCTCGTAGGGGCTGCCTGTAGCCCCTCTTGCCCGAAGGTAGGGGCTACAGCTCCACCAAGGCCCATGGCCACCTCCAGACACATACCTCTAAGTGCGCGCTAGTTGGTGTACCACCCTTTGGGTTCAGTTCTCATACTTTGTGCCATATTCCCAATTTACCTATTAGGGTCTCTAAAAAAATTAAATCCTAATTAAATTGGGATTTACACAGAAAAAAAATTTTCAATCATTAAATTAAATTGAATTCTTGGGAAAAAAATAAATTATGCCTTCAATCTTTATCTTCTCCATGAATAATTACATAAAATTCCTATACTATTTCTAGTGTTCAAAAATTCTAAAAATTCAAAGAGATAAAAAAAAAACTAGAAAATCCATGGGAAAATTATGGTAACAATAAATTGCTCCTATGGGTACACCAAAAATTCTAGATACAATTTTTTTAAATTCTAAGGAACCATGATCGGTAAAATTGATCATGCTTATAATAATTTTAAAAATTAAAATAATCACATACATCATACATAATACATGATAACATCATAAAGGAAATGTGATACCCGAGAAATCTACGTTCTCGGAAATATCTGTACAATTATGTAAATAAATGTACATAAAAGTGATACAGTTCACAGAATAAAGAGCAGAGGAAAATTTTGATTAATCAAGTTTTAATCAAAATTTTATAATGAATTAATGAATATAGTTTAAAAGCTAAGCATTAATTCAATTATGATGTTTTAAAAATTTGATAGAAAAGTATGTGAAAAATACATACTAAGATATCAATGGCACACAAGTGAGCCACATTGATCAAGGGCTAAGAGGATAGCCAAACAAGCCCTTACAACTTTAATAAAAATAAAAAATAAAAGAAAGTAAGGGAGAGGGTGAGTGGCACGTGAGCATGAAAGAGAGAAGGGAATTAATTCCCTTAGCTGCTGATGCAGCCGGCAGAAAGAGGAAAGAAAGAAAGAAGAAAAGAAAGAAAGGGAAAGAGAGAAAGAGGGAGCCGAGAAAGAGAGAGAGAAAAGCAAAGGAAATCCAAAAAGTTTGGATTTTCTAGTTCAAGCAGCAGGTTGATCGAGATTCGGTCACAACTCAGTAGCAAGAAAAGCTCACGATTTAAAGCAAGGTAAACCCTAGTTTTCACGTTTTCGTTTGGGGAAAATCTGGGGTTTGAGTGAGAAAAAGAGAATGTGAGTGAATCACATTTAGGTTTTCGGTTAAAAATCGAAATGTGATTCGAGTCTAGACGTTTTCATATACGAATCCATGAACAGATGGTTTTGAAAACCGAGTTTAGTGAGATTTCTTCACTAAAACGCAGATTTTTCAAAAATAGAGTCAAGAGAAGTTCATGAGCAAAATGTGGGATTTTGCTTGCGAAATCATGGATTTGTGATAGTAGAAGTGTAGTAGATACCTTGAAATGATCTTATGAAGATCGATTTCAAGTGTAAGATACAGAACAAAGGCCATAAAAGCCTTAAAAAAACAGAGCAGAGCAGTTCGGACCCAGAATCTTGATTCTGGTATGAACACGGGTGTGTACACGAGCGTGTACAAGGGCGTGTACAGAACACGGCCCCGAACATGCCCATACACACGACCGTGTTGCAAGAAAAATTAGACCCAAGAGGTACACGGTCAAGAATACGGCCGTGTATCAGACCGTGTCAAGAGGCACACGGTCAAAGAGAGGCGTGTAAGAGACCGTGTAAGAAGACAGAGGAGTACACGGACAGTAACACGGCCGTGCACCAACCCGTGTAAGCATACACGGCCATGTTCCAAGAATTACACGGGCAGGCTTAAAAGTCCAGAGAAGTACACGGGCACGAACACGGCCGTGTAAGAGGGCGTGTTTGAGTCCAGAGAGTAAAAAAAAAAAAAAAAAGAGTAAAGGAAAAATTTCATGTTTTGCCATATTTCCAATATAAGCTAAATATGATAAATAATTAGTGATTTTGCCATTTATAAGAGTCCAAGCCAGACACCCCAAATCAGCAGTCCCAAAGCAGCAGCAGCTTACGCTAGAGGATTTTCTGTAAGTTCAAGCATTGTCCTGACTGCAACGTGGACAAGCTTGCTTTATTACAGTATTATGTATGTTGTATGACATGTTGCTAGACGTTGATTGTCTGCATCACGATGTTAAGTCAGTTTATGTCAGTCACAGTACAGGTCAATGCATGTCAGTCATAGCACAGGTCAGTTCACATCAGTTCATGTCATGCATATAGAGTTACATGTCCCAGTATACAGACCAGACAGTAACAGAACCAGAAAACAGTTAGGTGCACAAGGCACCTTAGTGTGTTGATTAATTCACACTCCAGTAATTTGATTAACAGGTTCCGACTGTGGGGGCAAGCAGTATGCTACCCAGTTGGAACACCAGCAAGATGGTAATTAACCAGTTATTGGCGTATCGGCCTCTCGAACCACGGGGAGGTTATCATGTTTAGCATCAGTTAAGACTGAGGAGGTCAGCACTAAAGTACCGCTCCCGGTTGCGCTAACATGTCGGTACGTCCAATCAGGGGCCCAAAACCAAAACTAAAATAACATATTAATGTTCTAAGACTGAACCTTTAGTCAGTACAGCATGTTTACAGAGTCCAGTCAGCATGAGTACAGCAGTACAGTATGAGTACAGCAGTACAACATTAGCACAGTAGTACAGCATGAGCACAGCAGTATAGCATGTTAGTTACATGTTTTTATGTTTGAACTTACTGAGCCCATAGCTCATTAGTTTGTTCACATGTTACAGGTAAGAGACCTGTTCACCAGTAGTATTGGTGGACGACGAACAGGGTAGATGCATGCCGGAGAGGATTGGGCGAGGGATATTGGTCACAGTTAATTCTTCCGCTGCCTAGTTTTAAATGTAATTTCAAAGAAACAAGTTTCAAGTTAAAAGTATGTGATAGAGGAATCATGAGTCAGTTTGTTAGCATGATTTCTTTATCACATTCTCAAACAATTTTATGTATTTAAAGAAAAAGAAAAATTTATTCCGCAAAATTAGCAGTAGTTACAGTTCAGCATGATTGCCGGCGACCCTAGAGGTCTGCAGACTATTGCGGTTGACTAGAAAGTTGGCCGTAATAGCGCTGTAGAGCCTCTACAGTAGGGCGGGCCGTCACAGGAAACTAGAATGCTGCTCTCTAAATATTAAATCCAGACATTAAGGAGAAAAATGATTATTTAATTTATGTATATGGCATAATTACGAGGTGCTTTGATACCAATTGTAGGAGAAAGGTAAGAAATGCACAGCAGAATTTTAAAATTTTTTTAAGATTGTTAAAAACTCGTATTGTCATATATAATAAATTATTCAACAATCATTATACATTTGAAGGAGAACACCAAGAATGCCGAAGGGGCTTCAACATACTAGCCTTCTCTATTATTCTTTAATTTCTGAGCGGTAGAGTGTGTGGGCACTCCATTTATCGATCAGTATTCTAGTGCGACTTGTCTCCTTCTAATCACCCAGATCTCTAATAATTTATTATTTCTAATGAGATGTATAGTAATAATTCACACATTTGAGAATCTGTGATCTAAAGAAAATATGAGTCTCGAAGTTCCTATTTATAAATTTGCATTAGGTGGCTTTCAGAATTTTGAATTAGAACAAGAAAAGATTTTTCTCTCTCCTTTTGTTTACCCAAAGGTTGATTTTCCCTTAGGTAAAAACCCTAAAAAATTCAACCATTACTAAGTCAAGAATCATTTAAAATTCAAACCGGATTCAGATCAGATTTCTCTCTCTCCTCCCATTCAAAATATAAATTTTTACCCTTTTGGCTTCCATATGAATTTGTGATTCAAAATTTGATTCAAATTTTAAACTCTATAAATCTTGTGATTTTGTCTGCTTGGATAATTTATCACAACTCTAATTTTAATTCAAATAAAATCATGGCAATTTTATTTGAAATTCAAATAATTGTGTAATCTCTTATCCAAAACAAAATTCAAATTAGGAGAAAATCTTGTCTTCCAAACCCTAGAGAAAATCCACCCCCTACTTTAGTGCTAGGATAAGATTTTGTTCAATTCAAATTCAAATAGGATAATCTTTTAAATTTTAAATATTTATTTTAATAATATTTTCAAAATTTAAATCAATCTCATATTCGTCTTCAAAAAAACAAATAGAATTAATTTAAATTTCAAATCTTATCTTCTAAAATAAATATTAACCCAAATTAAATATTTATCCCATTTATTGAATAATACAAAATTACAATTTTTTCCTTCACTACTAAAGAAAAACACCAACCCCCGAAAACAAATGATTCGAATTTTTTTTTTCACTAAATGCAACAATAAATGCAATAAAGAATATTCCATTCAATTACCATCCGTTAAGGAATTATATGAAACTAGTAAATAGACCAATTTGACATATGTAATGTGAGCTATAATAAACTATGCAAGTATTATTCTATATCAAATAAATTTATTACATAATTATTAGTTTTAGTGTCACATCACTATAAACCTAAAATTTCACTCCTAATTATACACCGTATTACGTAAACTAGTGATTAGCTGTCATCCCACGACCTTGTCATGTATGCAAAGCCCTCATATGATATCTATTATTAGTCTTAGGTTAAAGTTCATTCGACCTACTGATCAAGCTATCTTAAAGATCCATTACATATCCGATTAAGAAAATAATTATTCATCATATGTGAATAAGAAGTTATCTGCCAAGCAAATGACTCAAGGCCTTATCCATTTTCACATCCTGTATAATGCTATTAAGAGGATAATTTTACTTCTCATTAGAATTATAATTCTAATATCTATAAACAAACCCTTCATCGTATACAAGTCATGTAGTCAATGAACCAGTTTATAAGTTTATTACCACTAAGATGCTTTAGCCATTGGAACATCAAAGTAGACAAGTCATGCACATGAAGCTATTAACCTGCTCAAGATTAAGGTTATTGCATAATAAACATCAAAAGTGAATTGATCCACTTAAGCAGACTATACAGATCAATTGCTCTTTGGTCCAAGTCGGATACGTCACTACCAAGTAACATATTTATGTCTCTACTTGAGAGTCGAAGCTCCAAAGAGTCAAGACAAATCATCTCCCTAATTGGCTTTTGACAATATAATTGTCTGAATATAAGTTGATGTTCACTCTGACCATAGACTACGGACCATAGATTTAGACTACTTACTTTAAAATGCCATCTTCTTGCATGCAAAAGTCTATTGTATGCAACATTGTAACAGTTTAACAATAAGTAATCAGTGAATCATATTTACTTACATTTACTTTAACATGTAAATAGGATGAGAACATATAATAATGTAATTAATAACCTTTAATATATTTTTATTAATCAGTTCAAAATAAATGAAATACATTAAATATATCTTTCCCACTTAGGGCATTCCTTACTATCTCTAACTTGCCCTAAGCTAGTAAATGTACCATGTTTCACATCCCTATCGTCTCTACGTGCCTTTTAAAGCTTCTACCTACCAAGGTCTTAGTAAATGGATCAGTAATGTTGTCCTCAAATGTGCCCTTACATACATCTTTTAGAACTGCCTCCACGTGCCTTCTAATTATATGGTATTTCCGATTGAGGTGTTTGGTCTTTTGTGGTGCCTAGATTCTCTTGTGTTGACAATCATCTCACTATTATCATAGTAAAGTGTGATAGGCCTATTAACACTTGGAATAACCTCAAGGTCTCTAAAGAACTTGTGAAGCTAAACCGCTTCTTTAGATATCTTAGCCACAGCTACATATTCAGCCTCTCCCGTATGATTAGCTGTGCAACCCCGTTTCATGCTCTTGCACACAGTGGTGCCATCTCCAAGTAAGAACATTGATCCCAAAGTCTACTTCCACAAATCCTTAGAAGTTTGGAAGTATGAATCCATGTATCCTATGTGTAATAGACCGAAAATTTCCTATAGTGCTACTTAGGTTTGGGCTATGTTTTTCTAGGAATTTCTGTGAATAAGAATGTATGAAAATACTATGTTTGTAAATAAATAGATAATAGTGTTAATAGTAATAAATAAATTTTTTGGAGGATTTAAAATCTCCAAAAATGATCAAAGAATAAAGTTCATGAGTGAGAAAGTGATTTCGGACCAAAATGCTCAAAATGGAGTGGTTTCGGTATCCGAAAAAGATAGATATAAGAAAATGGCAAGTCAAAGTAAAGATCAGTCAAGATAGGCGTGTTAGGGTTTTTAAGAGTTTTGAGATTAAATTAGATCAAATCGATAGTACGAATGGCTAAGTAAGTCCTCTGGTGCACTCCCCCAGAAATTTTGTTATTTTTAGAAAAAATGAAGATGCTATTTAGAAACCAAAAACCCCAAGAGAATAATTTAGGTAAACCAAGATTGGGAAAAAAGACGAAAAACATCGGTAAGCATTTTTAGTCAAACAACAGTAGAATAAGGCAAACCAATCACACAGGAGGCACCAAAAACCTGCCTACGTGATTTCGATAAATTTCTGTTCGATTTGACTTTTGGTCAAGCTTTGATCCCGGATTAATATAATGAGCAAAAAATAGATGATGTCATAATTGGTTTATTTCTTTTAAAAGAAATGTGGTGGTTGGATCTAATGGTTATGATTTGAAGTAATTTTTAATCAGGATATATGCAGTATCAAGAAATTGGTCAAGATGACCTTTTCTTGATATAAAACTGATATATTTAGAACAGCATGCTCAAATTAGTCAATTGAGCATAAAAAGTAAATTTTGATAAAAAACATGCAGTATCAAGAAATTGGTCAAGATGACCTTTTTTTGATATAAAATTGATATATTTGAAATCAGCATGCTCAAATTAGTCAATTGAGTACAAAAAGTAATTTTTGACTGGGAAATCGCAGTACCGGAAAACTAGTCGAGATGACCTCGAATGAATGTAAAACTAATATAATTGGGTTCAGCACGTCCAAATTAGTCAGTATAGCCTATGTTAAAATTTTCACCAAAAAAAAAGTATAAAAAGGTGGAAAAGTCAGAAATTATCAAACAGTCCCCTATATTTTTTCCTCTCTCTCTCTTTTTCTCCCACACAACCGAAAATAAATAGTAACTGACCACCAGAAATGATATTCGTTTTTGACACTGTCAGTCTCATTGGAAAGCTTTTGTCTAGCTGAGTCCAACGGTGGGTCGACGCGACGAAACTGCCACCCAAAGTCACCGCAGGAGTGAAATTTTTGTGGTGCCGTAACTCCACCACCTGACCTTTGATCGAGCTGATTGCGGTCCCAAAAGATTCGTTGTGAAGAATAGAACAAAACCCAAGTCTTGTTTCACCTCAACAGCCACCGGATTGCACCGCCTAAGCTTTTACCATCACAGCCATGTCATCGCCGTGAAACTCGCCGATTCCGGCGGAGGTGAGCGACACCGCCCAGCCCAAAATGCTCAGAATGGTGTGAAATATCAAATCCCTAAGCCAATTTCAAGAATCAATGTCGGCACGATGGAGATCGAAGCATCGCCGTTGCCATCCACCATTGGAGCTCGATTTACGACGATGGGAGCTCCGTTTTGGTAAATTAACACCGGAAATGAATTCCTCTCGTTGAGATCTATGATTTGGTACCAAGTTTGGCCTATGCCACCGCTGGTCAATGCCAGTCAATAGCTAATCAACATCGGTCAATGGTGAGTCAACACCGGTCAATTTGAAGAATGGCCCTCTGGCCTATTTTCAACGTTCTGGACACGTTCGCGATGTCAAAATTACAAGACGGAATTTCAAACGTAAAGAACAATGAATCAAAGTTTGTACACACAAGATCGAACGGCTCCGTTGATCATCGATTGGAGTCAACCTACCTATTGGATGTCGTTGAACGACTTCGGTAGTGATCTAAACTATTTTCATTCATTAATTTATTAATTAGAATGATTAAATGTTAATTACGGACTATTTGTATGAAAAATGGTCGAATAAGAAAGTGTGTTAAATGTGAAGGTTTTTACATAAAAAGTTTGAGTTTTTACATAAAAATTGGGCCTCTAATTTAGTACGTGGTAGATTAGAATTGGTTAGATGGTTTTAAGGCGTTTTCTAAACACCGAGAACCTAAAAATTAATTGGAAATGTTGTCAAAATTTCTAAAATGGTACAAAGGGGTATTTTAGGAATCAAAGGATAAAATGTGGTCAAGATGGAAAGCCGAGCTCCCTCGGTGACCTAGGCCTGGAAAAGAAGGATGAACGTTTTGAGAAATAGAAAACCGAGAAATTGCGGTAAATAATACTGTAAAAATTTAGTAAAGTTTACGAAAAATTATTTTATGATTTTTAGACTTAAAAAATCAAGTCTAAACAATAAAATGAAAATATTCACAATCAAAGTCTAAGTACTATTCATGATAAATAATACTATTCACGATCAAAGTCACTATTTATTATTTTGACCAAAATTTCTCAAATACTCAGAAAAGACCGTTAGAGCTTTAGAATAGCTTAAATAGAATTCTAAAGGCCAGAATCGAGTTTTAAGTCGAAGAAAAGTAAGAAAGACCCGTCAGGAGTAAAATGGTCATTTTGATCAGAAATTTGGGAAATAGTTAAAATGAACTATTACGGTTTTAAATGTGACCCAAAGGCTTCAATTAGGATTTTAAAGGCCAAAATAAAGTTTAAGTGAGAAAAATCCGGCTAGGGGCAAAATGGTAATTTTGTCAAAAGTTCGGGATACAACGGTCATTTTTTTAAAAGTTAGCGAAAAAGTGACAAATAAGGTTAATTAAGATTTTTAAGGCCTAATTCAAGATTTTAGAAAAAGGAAAGTACTTAAATAAAAGTATAACCATTAGTCAAAGTTACTATTTATCGTCATTTTGGTAAAAGTTGACGGAAAGGTTAGAAATGGGATATTAAACCCCTAAATTCATGATTGGGAAATTAAACGTAGAATTTTTACGTTTTACTAAGTTTTACGTAAGAATAAAGATTTAAATAACCGTTATTATTTCAGTTATAGGAACTCGATCCAGATGTGACAAAGGAATATCTGTAGATCCAGAAGCGAAGAACGAGATACGAGTGGTGTATCTGTAAGTACAGACATTTAAATGTCTACTGACAAACTGACTTGCCATAGAACTATGTTTTATATATATAAGTTATACACTTGTAACATGATAATCTAACATGTTCACGAGGTTAGAAAAGAATGAAAAGTTAAAAAGTAAAGAAAGATAACAATAAGTAAGATAATAAGATTGAAAATTTAAAGATTGGTGTACCGACCTTCCCCAGGGTAAGGTTTAAAGTTTAAAAGTTTATGGCCTCCACCCCAGTTGTGTGGTGCTACCCCCAAGATGCGGTAGTTTGTAGGCTTAAAGTTTGACTGTGGGGTTGACTAGTGGGTCGCTCCCCCTTCCCCATTGGTCCGCACACAGTAGGTACGTCTAGCCACGGGCCCACAAGTGAAAGAAACGACAAGTAAAGATCAGTGAAAGAAAAGAAAGAAAAGCAAAGAAAAGGTAAGAAAAGAAAAGAAAAGAAAAGAACAGAAGAATATAAAAGAACAGAAAGAACAATGAGGACAAAGAAGAAAAATAAGCAAGCATAATCTGACTAACCTTCATTGTTAGTTGATGTGTTTAAGTAAAGTTTTAAATGTATGTTATGTCTACATAAAGTTTTAGCATGTATATATGTATATGTGATGTTTTTATATGTATGTTTATACTTACTGAGCTCTAGCTCACTAGTCTGTTCGTGATGTAGGTAACAAAGCTAAGTTACCTGCACTATGAGAGAAGAAATAGATGGGCTGGCAAACAGATTCCCAGAGTATCATGGAGTAGGTTATGGTTTCACTGTGATTTTCTGTTACAATAAAAAGAAAATATATATGTAATATAAAGAAAAAAGACAAGGTTTAATGTAAGTTAAGTTTATGAGTATTTCAATATGTTTGAAAACACATATGTTTAAATCAAGTTTAAAAAATATAATTTTTTTTATTAGTAAGTTTTTAAACACCACTTCCGTAAGTAAGTTTAAATGCCAAGTGTAATATGGCAAAGTTTAATAGTATAAGAAATGAGTATGTTAAAGAAAGTACTTCTTAAAGTACTTTAAAGGGATGAAATTAAGTGAAAAGTTTAAAGAAGGTAAGAAAAGTATAAACAGTAAAGTAAGTACGTAAACTTAAGAAGAACAAAATTTTAAGTGGACGGCTCGAGCGAGTCGGATCACCCACAAGAGGTGGTATCAGAGAGCAAGTTAGGATAGTAGTCTCCACATTTGGTATCAGAGTAAATTTAAAAGTAAGTTTAAAGTTAAGGTAGCTACATGCTCTACACTATGGGTGTTAGGTCTGCTCCAGATTATAGCAGCATCCCTTATTCTTCTTAGATACTTGAGTATATACTTCATGGCTTACCAATACTTGATTTCAAGATTCGCTTGATATCAACTCACCATACCTGCCATAAAACAAATATCTGAGTTAGTGCAAAGCATAGTATACATAAGTTACTCATAGCAGATACGTAAGGGACCTTTCTTATATACTCTCTTTCTTCTGATGTCTTAGGACAACTATCCAATGAAAAAGTTAGATCAGCATTGGAAGTTTGTGAACCTTTTTTTGTCTCTTATATTGCATACTTTTCAATTATCTTATCTATGCATTAAGCCTGAGATAATGCTATCATTTTGTTCGTTCGATCTATAAAGTGACGAATACCTATAACATAATTAGCTTCTTTCAAGTTCTTCATATCAGACTGTTGAGATAACCAAAGTTTAACTGATAATAAATTTCCTACATTATTCTCAATGAGTAGTATATCATTGACATAGAGTCCTAAAAAGACCACTTTGTTATCCTTTGTAAAATCTATGTACACTTTTACAAAAAGTTAATGCAATTCTTTAAAACATCATTCAAGACTTGGATAGTATTATTATAGATCTAGGATATTTATTTCTGCATACAACTGAATGATTTTCTATCTATTAGAATTTATTAATAAGTTTCAAAAACTTGTAACAGGTGAAAACTTAAAAATTGAAATTGTGTTAAAATTAAGTGAATTAGGTGTACATAATAACTTTATAGAATTGAGTTATTTTCACTATTTTTGTGCATTAAATTAGTCATGTTCTTGAGCATTTTAATATATGAGTTAATTTAGCCCAGTTTAGCATAATTAAATTTAACTAAATTTACTTTGAGTTATTATAATATGTTTTTGTTAAGTTTCCCTTCAATAATAATTAATTTTTCCTTATTTGTGTATGTAAATTAGGTGAAACATGGAGTAAAATGGCCATTAAAAAGCTTTATAAAATCCAAATTTGAAATTTTGCTTCAGATCTAGCCAGGCCAAGTGCATGCTCAAGAATCACGCCCACACACACTCTCTTAGTTGTTGGATCAACTCATGGACCGCTAGATTGCATGGGTTGGAGCATAGCCGACGAGGGCACGTGGATGGAAGAGCTGCATTGCCGGGCTCAGGTGAGTTGGATCCACTATACGTGCGCTACACTAAAATGTTTACCTAGTTAAGAATGCTTGAGTTCTTGTTTTGTGAATTTTTACTTTTATTTATGAAGTAATTTGTTTATATAGAGTTTCCCCTTTACTAGTTATGAATATGTGATTTATTTTCGCATTTTCAATTGATTCTTTTTCTTGAAAAAAGTTTTAATAAAACTAATGCAGTTGTCGGTTTTTTTTTTTTTTTTCCAGAAAATAGTTGTACTGAAAAACAACAAAGTCAAGATATAATATAATTCTTTGAAAATTTAATTTGTTATTCAATATATAAAAAGCAAGACGAATAATTTGTTTGGAATCCATTAATTTTTTAGGATAAAACAACTAAAGGTTTTACTTTTTACTTTATCCTACAAAGTTAAAACTACATTTTTTTTCACCCTTCAGAGCAAAAATTAAGATTTTATTTTTTTTTTAAATTAAACATTCCATCTTAAAAGGGGTACATATAAAACTATGATTTTCTTTAAAAAAAAAATATGATTTCATTAAATCTTATTAAAAAAAATGGATATAAAAAAAAATCATTAGATTAAAAAAAAAAGGGAGTAGAAGAAGAAAAACAATAAATGATGAAATAAAAATGATTGTTTAAAAAAATATATGGGTGGTTGGTATAATAAAGATAAAGAATAGAATAGAATTGTGAGGATAATAAGGATAAAGAATATATGGGCGGTGGGTATAATAAGGATAAAGAATAGAATAGACTTGTGAGGATTTTCATAGAATAATGAGAGGAGTGTAGCAAGCAACAGTGGACATTTAAATTTAATTGATGGGTAATTTAAGAAAGAGGGTAAGAAAAAAAGACAGAAGGGTTATTAACAGATGGCGCAAAAGATGGCAAAGAAGGCAAAATGCTAGGTATAAAAAATAAGATTTCCAATTAGTTACTTTACAATCTCATTAAAGAGCTAGAGTGGGGATCCCAACTAGCTACTTCATACATGACTCTATTACATATTATAGACTTCAAAATCTACTCATCTCAAATTGAATGTTTCATTTTTTTATACGATAAAAAATTAAAATAATAGCATGCAATTTGAAAATATAATAAAATTTCAAAATTGGAACTGTGTTGACAAATATATATACATATATCTATGTATTTATATATATATGCTATTATGAATTAGTAAGAATGAAATTTAAATTGTCCCTAAAAAATTGAGGTATGTGGACTTGGATCATAAGCAAAGATTATTCCGAAGTTCAATGATGTGTTCTGCCTTGGAATTTAAACTTTTTTCTTTATCAAAGTCTTGAGGAATCTTATAAAAACAAAAGGTTTTGAGGAATCTTAAGAGAAACAAAGACAATGAAAGAATGAATAAATAAAAGTAAATGATGGGTTCAAGTTTTCAATTACATAATAACTATATAAAATTAAGTTATTTTCACTATTTTTGTGCATTAAATTAATTATGTTGTTGATTATTTTAATTTATGAGTTAATTTAGACCAATTTAGCTTAATTAAATTTAACTTAGTTTATCTTGAGTTACGTTAATATGTTTTTGTTTAGTTTCCCTTCAAAAATAATTAATTTTCTTTATTTGTGTATGTAAATTAGGTGACAAGGCCATTAAAAAGCTTTATAAAATCAAAATTTGAAATTTTGCTTCAGATCTAACTAGGCTTAAGTGCGCGCTAAGGAATTGCACCCGAGCGCACTTACTCAGTTGTTGGATCAACTCATGGATGGTCAGATCGCATGGGTTGGTGCATAGCCAAGAAGGGCAGGCAGATGGAAGAGCTGCCTCGCCTGGCTTCAAGCGAGTTGGATCCACTATAGGCGAGCTTTACTGAAACCCCATGCACCATGTCTCTCGACTTGCCAGTGCGCTTCACACATCTAGTAGGCCCCACTTATTGAATCCTGTGCTGATATATGTCACCTGCCAAATAAAAAGGAGGAAAAAAGGAGTGTAGGAGTTGGGTCTGGAGCGATGAAGACCAAGAGTTGGAGGCCGAAACAGAAAAAATCAGGGCCAAGGGAGAAGAGGAAATGAGGTGGAAGAAGAAAAAATTTTGAAAATTTGGAAAATTAGGAAATATAGTAGATTAGAATACTAGTTTTAGGATTTAGTTTTTACTTTTGGATTTAGGTTTTATTTTTAACAAAATATAAAGAGGGCATTTTGAAGAACAAAGATGTGGAAGAGAGATGGAGACCAGTGACACTCCAAATGTGTTTCTTCTTTCCTTTTTTCAATTTCTCTTTGTTTTGTGATTAAGAATGCTTGAGTTCCTGTTTTGTGAATTTTTATTTTTATTTAAAAAGTATTTTTTTTTATAAATAGCTACCTAGTTATGAACATGTGATTTATTTTCTCATTTTCAATTGATTTTTTTTTTCTTGAAAAAAGTTTCAATAAAACTAATGCAGTTGTGGTTTTTTTTTTTTTTGGATAATAGTTGTACTGAAAAACAACAAAGTCACAAGATATAATATAATGCTTTGATAATTCAATTTATTATATTCAATATATAAAAAGCAAGATGAATAACTTGTTAGGAATCCATTAACTTTTTAGGATAAAACAAATAAAGGTTTCAATTTTTAATTTATCCTATGAAGTTAAAGCTAGATTTTTTTTTTCACCTTTCAGATCAAAAATCAAGATTTTATTTTGTTAAAAAAAAAAACGTTACTTCTTAAAAAGGGTACATATTAAACTATGATTTCTTTTAAAAAAATATGATTTCATTAAATCTTATTTTAAATAAAACATGGGTATCAAAAAAATAATAATCATTAGATTAAAAAAAAGGTAGCAGAAAAAGCAAAATAACAAATGATAAAAAAAAAAAAAAAAGGATTGTTTAAAAAAAGATGGGTGGTGGGTATAATAAGGATAAAGAATAGAATAGAATTGTCAGGATAATAACGATCAAGAGTATATGGGTGGTGGGTATAATAAGGATAAAAAAATAGAATAGAATTGTGAGGATAATGAGATTAAAGAATATATGGGTGGTGGGTATAATAAGGGTAAAGAATAGAATAGAATTGTGAGGATTTTCATAGAATAATAAGAGGAGTGTAGCAAGTAATAATGGACATTTAAATTTAATTAATGGGTAATTTAAGAAAGAGGGTAAGAAAAATATACAGAAGGATATTAATGGATGGCGCAAAAGAAAATGACAAAGAAGGAAAAATGCTCCATTTAATTTGACTTTAAAAAAAATTATTATTCTTTCTTAGGTATAAAAAATAAGATTTACAATTAGTTACTTCACAATCTTATTAAAGAGCTAGAGTGAGGATCCCATCTAGCAATGAAATCATACATCACATATTATAGACTTCAAAATTTACTCATCTCAAATTGAATGTTTCATTTTCTTATATTATGAAAATTTAAAATAATAGCATGCAATTTGGAAATATAATAAAAATTCAAAATTGGATCTGTGTTAACAAACATATATTTATATATATGCTATTATGAATTAGTAAGAACCAAATTTAGATTGTCCCTAAAAAATTGAGGTACGTGGACTTGGATCATAAGCAAAGATTATTCCAAAGTTCGATGATGTGTTTTGCCTTGGAATTTAAACTTTTTTCTTTATCATAGTCTTGAGGAATCTTATGAAAACAAAAGATTTTGAGGAATCTTGAAAGAAAGAAAAACAAATGAAAGAACGAATAAATAAAAGTAGATGGCTTCAAACTTCAATTAAGCACAGGAAAGAAGGAAACTCTAATCTTTGTAATCTCCTGCAATCACTGCTGCAACTTTTCCTGCTTTTTGAACTAAAGAGAAAAGAGCTTCAGAGATAATATTATTTATAATACAAGTCAACAATCAAATAGGTTTACTTTTCTCTCCAAAGTCTTCAGGATTAGTATTTATTTTAATGAATTTTTTAAGGGAAAAGAATCTTCAAGATTTTTTTTTTTTGTTTGAAGTAGAGTCTTCAAGATTCTAGGATTCCTATCTCTGGTTTTGGTGTTCCGCTCACATTTTTGGAAACTATTCTACAATTTAAGGGCAATTTATTTTGGTAATAATTTATATATGTGGATAATTGGCTCCATATTTATTGGTCATGTATTTTGATATGCCAAATACAAAACTCCAGCGGTTGATGTGGTTATCATCTCAGTAGATTGGAGGCATGATTTATAAATGAGAACAATTATTTAAAGATAAGAAATCTATGCATACTTTTACAAAAGGTTAATGCAATTCTTTAAAGCATCATTCAAGACTTAGATAGTATTATTAGAGATCTTGGACTTTTATTTATGCATATAACTGAAAAAAAAATTCTATCTATTAGATTTTAATAATAAGGTTCAAAAACTTGTAACATTTAAAAACATAAAAATCAAAATCGTATTAAAATTGAGTGAATTAGGTGTACATAATAACTCTATAAAATTAAGTTATTTTCACTATTTTTGTGCATTAAATTAGTTATGCTCTTGAGCATTTTAATCTATGAGTTAGTTTAGCCAAGTTTAACTTAATTTAATCTATTTTGAGTTATTTTAATGTGTTTTGTTTAGTTTCCCTTGAAAAATATTTAATTTTCCTTATTTGTGTATGTAAATTAGGTGAAACATGAGTAAAATGGCCATTAAAAAGCTTTATAAAATCCAAATTGGAAATTTTACTTTAGATCTAGCAAGGCTCAAGTACGCACTCAAGAATCGCAACCACACGCACTCTCTTAGTGGTTGGATCAACTCATGGACAGCCAGATCGCATGGGTTGGAGCATAGCCGACAAGAGCAGGCGGATGGAAGAGCTGCATCGCCCAGCCTCAGGCGTGTTGGATCCACTATAGGCGAGCTCTACTGAAACCCCATGCACCATGTCTCTCGACTTGCCAGTGCGCTCCACACCTCTAGTAGGCCCACTTACTAAATCCTATGTTGCTACATGTCACCTGCCAAAAAAAAAAAAAGAAGAAAAAAGGAGTATAGGAGATGGGTCTGCAGCTATGAAGGCCAAGAGTTGGAGGCCGAGACAAAAAAATTAGGGCAAAGGGAGAAGAGGAAATGAGAAGGAAGAAGAGAAAAAAATAGAAAATTAGGAAAATATAGTAGTTCAGAATTTTAGTTTTAGAATTTAGATTTTACTTTTAGATTTATGTTTTATTTTTAACAAAATATAGAGAGGGCATTTTGACAAACAAAGACATGGAAGAGAGACGAAGACTTCAAGTGCGTTTCTTCTTTCCTTTTTTCACTTTATCTTTGTTTTGTGATTAAGAATGCTTGAGTTCTTGTTTTGTGAATTTTTATTTTTATTTATGAAGTAATTTGTTTATATAGAGTTTCCTCTTTACCTAATTATGAATATGTGATTTATTTTCTCATTCTCAATTGATTCTTTTTCTTGGAAAATGTTTCGACAAAACTAATGCAGTTGTAGTTTTTTTTTTGGATAATAGTTGTACTGAAAAACAACAAAGTCACAAGATACAATATAATGCTTTGATAATTCAATTTATTATTCAATATATAAAAAGCAAGATGAATAATTTGTTAGGAATCCATTAACCTTTTAGGATAAAACATATAAAGGTTTTACTTTTTAATTTATCCTACGAAGTCAAAACTAGATTTTTTTTTTCATCCTTCAGAAAAAAAATCAAGATTTTATTTTATTTTTTAAAACAAAACATTACTTCTTAAAAAAGGTACGTATAAAACTTTGATTTTCTTTTTAAAAAATGATTTCATTAAATCTTATTTCAAATAAAACATGGATATCAAAATAATAATAATCATTAGATTAAAAAAAAGGTAGCAGAAGAAGAAAAACAATAAATGATAAAAAAAAAAGGATTGTTTAAAAAAAAATATTGGGGGTGGGTATAATAAGGATAAAGAATAGAATAGAATTGTGAGGATAATAAGGATAAAGAATATATGGGTGGTGGGTATAATAAGGATAAAGAATAGAATAGATTTGTGAGGATTTTTTTAGAATAATAAAAGGAGTGTAGCAAGTAATAATGGACATTTAAATTTAATTGATGGGTAATTTAAGAAAGTAAGGAAAAGAGACAGAAGGGTATTAATAGATGGTGCAAAAGAAAATGACAAAGAGGGCAAAATGCTCACTTTAATTTGACTTAAAAAAATTATTATTCATTCTTAGGTATAAAAAATAAGATTTTCAATTAGTTACTTCACAATCTTATTAAAGAGCTAGAGTGGGAATCTCAATTAGCTCCTTCATACATGACTCTTATCACATATTATAGACTTCAAAATCTTCTCATCTCAAATTGAATGTTTTATTTTCTTGTACGATAAAAATTTAAAATGATATTGTGCAATTTGGAAATATAATACAAATTCAAAGTTGGAATTGTGTTGACAAATATATATACATATATCTATGTATTTATATATATATGCTATTATGAATTAGTAAGAATGAAATTTAAATTGTCCCTAAAAAGTTGAGGTATGTGGACTTGAATCATAAGCAAACATTATTCCAAAGCTCAATGATGTGTTCAGCCTTGAAATTTTAACTTTTTTTTTTTTATCATAGTCTTGAGGAATCTTATAAAAATAAAAGGTTTTAAGGAATCTTAAGAGAAACAAAGAAAATGAAAGAGCAAACAAATAAAAGTAGATGATGGCTTCAAGGTTTTCATTATATAATAACTCTATAAAATTGAGTAATTTTCACAATTTTTGTGCATTAAATTTATGGCGGCTGACCCTGCTGTAGAGGCCCTACAATGCTATTACAGTCAACTCTATAGTTAACCGCAATAGTCTGCAGGCCTCTAGGGTCGCCGACAATCATGCTGAACTGAAAACTGGCTTGCTAAATTTGCGGAATAATTTTTTTTTTCTTTAAATTCATAAACTGTTCGAGAATATAATAAGAAAATCATGTTAACAAAATAACATGTACATGGATCATGATTCCCCTATCACATAATCTTAACTTGAAACTTGTTCTTTTTGAAGTTACATTTCAAAATCTGTACAGCGGAATACTAAAGGGTGATCAAATCCCTCACCCAATCCTCCCCGACATGCGTCTACCCTGTTCGTCGTCCACCGTATACTACTGGTGAACAGCTCTCTTACCTGCAACATGTGAACAAACTGATGAGCTATGGGCTCAGTAAGTTCAAACATAAAAACATGAAATTAACATGCTATACTGCTGTGCTCATGCATAAAACTGGACTCTGTAAACATGCTTATGGCTGAAAGGTTAGTCTTAGGACATTATCTGTTATTTTATTTCTGGTTTTGGGTCCCTGATTGGTCGTACCGACATGTTAGCGCAACTAGGAGCGGTACTTTAGTGCTAACCTCCTCAGTCTTAACTGATGCTAAATATGAAAACCTCCCCGTGGGTCGAGAGGTCAATACGTCAATAACTGGTTTAATTACCATCTTGCTGGTGTTCCAACTGGGTAGTATACTGATTGCCCCCACAGTCAGAACCTGTTACATGAATTACTGGGGTGTAAGTTATATTAACACACTAGGGTGCCTTGTGCACCTACCTGTTTTCGTGTTCTGGTACTGTCTGATATGTGTACTGAAACATGCAACTCTACATGCATGACATGAACTGACCTGTGCTGACATGAGACTGACATGAATATCATGATGTAGACAATCAATGTCTAACAAATACGTCATACAACATACATAACATCATAATATAATAAGCTTGTCCATGTTGCAGTCAGGACAATGCTTGAACTTACTGAAAATCCGCTAGCGTGAGCCTCTGCTGCTCTGGGACTGCTGTATCGAAGTCTCTAGCTCGAACTCCTATAAAAGGAATAATTACTGATTATTTCCAATATTCATCTTATACTGGAAATATGGCAAAACATGAAATTTTATATTTCTAGATTTTTTTTTTTTTTACTCTTTGGCTTCGGACACGCCCTCCTACACAGTCGTGTCCCTGGCCATGTACCTCTCTGGACTTATATGCCTGGCCGTGTACTTCGTGGAACATGGCCGTGTACACTTACACGGGTGAATACACGGCCGTGTTACTGGCTGTGTACTCCTCTGGACTCTTACACGGTTACTTACACGGCCATGTTTCTGGTCGTGTTTTCCTGCTGTCTAACATGGTCTGCTACACGCTCTTCCTTTAACCGTGTGCCCCTTGACACGGCTCAATACACAGCCGTGTTCTTGGCCGTGTACCTCTCGGGTCTGATTTTTCTTGCAACACGGCCGTGCATATGGGCATGTTCAGGGCCGTGTACTGAACACGCCCTTGTACACGCCCATGTTCATACCAAAATCAAGATTCTGGGTCCGAACTGCTCTGCTCTGATTTTCTAAGGCTTTTATGGCCTTTGTTCTACTTCTTACACTCGAAATCGATCTCTATAAGATTGTTTCAAGGTATCCACTACATTTCTACTATCACAAATCCATGATTTCATAAGCAAAAATTTCACATTTTGCTCATTTACACCTCTTGACTCAACTTTTGAAAAATCTAAGCTTTCTTAAAGAAAAATCACTAAACTTGGTTTTCTAAACCATCAACTCATGGATTTGTGTTTGAAAATATCTAGACTTAAACCATGTTTCGATTTTAACCGAAAATCTCAACATGATTCACTCACATTCTCTGTTTCCTCACAAAACCCCAGATTTTCCCCCCGAAAAAGCAAGAGAAAGATGAGGGTTTACCTTGCCTAATCTTGAGAACTTCTTGCTGTTGATTCTTGACCGAAACTCACTCGATCTGTTGCTTGAAGAGAAAAATCCAAACTTTCTTTGGATTTTCCTTTCTTCTCTCTTCCTTTCTCGGTTACTTTCTCTCTTTCTTTCTTTCTCTTTCTTTCTTTCTTTCTCCGCTGCTTCTCTTTGCAGCTAAGGGGAATGATTAAATCCCCCCCTTAACTCACGTGCCTCACTCCCTCTCTCTCACTTTCTTTCATTTTTTTTTTTTAAAGATAGGCTTTGTTTGGCAATTTCTTGGCCATTAATCAATGTGGCTCACTTGTGTGCCATTGATCTCTTAGTATGTATTTTCCACATACTTTTCTATTAATTTTAAAACATCATAAATTGAATTAATGTTTAGCTTTTAAACTATATTCATTAATTCATCATCAAATTTTGATTAAAAACTCAATTAATCAAAATTTTCCTCTGATCTTTATTCTGTAACATGTCTCACTATAAATGTACATTTATTTACATATTTTGTACAAATATTTCCGAGAACGTAGATTTCTCAGTTATCACAAAATTAGTTATGTTCTTGATTATTTTAATTTATGAGTTAATTTAGCCAAATTTAGCTTAATTAAATTTAATTTAGTTTATTTTGAGTTATATTTGTGATAACCGAGAAATCTATACTCTTGGAAAATTTTGTATAAAATATGTAAATAAATGTACATTTACAGTGAGACATGTTATAGAATACAGAGCAGATGAAAATTTTGATTAACTGAGTTTTAATCAAAATTTGATAATGAATTAATGAATATAGTTAAAAGCTAAACATTAATTCAAATTAAGATATTTTAAAATTTAATAGAAAAATATGTGAAAAATACATATTAAGAGATCAATGGCACACAAGTGAGCCACATTGATCATTGGCTAAAAGATTAGCCAAACAAGCCCTAGCATTTTCTTAAGAAAGAAAAAAAAAATGAAAGCAAGTGAGAGAGTGAGAGGCACGTGAGTTAAGGGGGGCAAATTACTCCCATTAGCTGCAAAGAGAAGCAGAAGAGAGAGAAAGAAAGAAAGAAAAAAAGAGAAAGAAAGAGAAAGAGAAAGAGAAAGAGAGAGGAAAGGGAAATCCAAAGAAAGTTCAGATTTTTCTCTTCAAGTAGCAGATTGATCGAGTTTCCAGTCAAGAATCAGCAGCCAGAAGTTCTCAAGATTCAAAGCAAGGTAAACTCTTGTTTCTCACGTTTTTCTTGGGGGAAAATCTAGGGTTTTGAGAGGAAAAAGAGAATGTGAGTGAATCATGTTGAGACTTTCAGTTAAAATCGAAACATGATTCGAGTCTAGATGTTTTCAAACACGAATCCATGAGTTGATGGTTTAGAAAACCAAGTTTAGTGAGTTTTCTTCACAAAAGTGTAGATTTTTCAAAAGTTGAGTCAAGAGATGTTCATAAGCAAAATGTGAGATTTTGCTTATGAAATCATGGATTTGTGATAGTAGAAATGTAGTTAATACCTTAAAATGATCTATGGAGATCGATTTCAAGTGTAAGAAGTAGAACAAAGGCCATAAAAGCCTTAAAAAGTCAGAGCAGAGCAGTTCGGACCCAGAATCTTGATTCTGGTATGAACACGGGCGTGTGCAAGGGCGTCTTCAGTACACGACCCCGAACATGCCCACATGCACGATCGTGTTACAAGAAAATTCAGACCCGAGAGGTACACGGCCAAGAACACGATCGTGTATCAGGCCGTGTCAAGGGGCACACGGTCAAGAGAAGGGCGTGTAGCAGACCATGTTAGACAATAGGAAAACATGACCAGTAACACAGCCGTGTAAGTAACCGTGTAATGTGAATCAAATAACGGCTTTAAAGGAACCAATCAACGTCAAGGGAACCAATTCAAATACCAATTGGGCTGGTTACAAGAGCGAGAGCAAAGAGATTTAAAGAAGCACTTAATGGGCTAATTCAAGAGGTTTGAGCTCAATCAAATTCGTGGCCCATTGAGCATGATTCATGATACATTAATGTAATTCAAACCCATGAGGAATTCAGCTAATTCAATCAAGCCCAAGACGTTTTTTAACCAAGGATTTTTGAATTTATGGCAGAATAACTACCTTCCTACATTTACGAATTTGGTTAGGATTAGATTTTCGGGTTTGTTAGGATTTAGGAGGATTTAGGATTATCTTTTGTAACAAATTTCAGTTAGGATTTAGGATTATCTTTTGTAAAAAATTTTCAAATAATTTTCAGATTTTTTAGGCTTATTTTTTTTTCAGATGTTTTTAGGAATATTCTTTGTAACAATTGCCTATAAATAGGCATCCCCATAGCAATAAAACATAACACATCAGTTTAATTCATAAATTTGAGAGTTTTAATTCTCTTTGGTTTTTTGAAGAACTATCTGAACTTATCGGAATTTTCCGTGGCGTTCGTTTCTGACTTATCAATCAACCCTTCCATAGTTGATTGTGGCATATTCCTTATACTAAGGTTCTTATTTCACATTAAGCAACGGGTTGAGGTCCATATACCAAGGTTCTTGTTTTTACTGAAGCAACGGGTCGAGGTCTCCCATCTATTCAAACCTGATTTTATAACGTTCTTGGGTTCATAATCTTGACGGGTCTCGTTATTCTTGGCGAGGTTCGTATCATTTGGTATCAGAGTTTAGGTTCTAAAACTCAGGTTTGCCTATCCCATTTATTTTCGTTTTTTTAAGTTTCGAATTAAGGTTGTAATTTTCGGTTGTGTTATTCAGAATTCAAATCAAGAGGATCCAAGAAAGAAAAAAAAAAAGAAAATTCGGATAAAAAAACCTAGAAAAAAAAAGTTGATTCATCATCAAGAAAGATTCAATTTTGTGAAATTCTTTTCTTGTCTGTCAATTCGTGTACTTATTGTTTTTTTTTTTGTGGGTTCTCGATAAATCGTTGTTAGAAATTTTGATTATCATTTGTTTTGTTTGAAAAAAAACCAAAAGAGACAACGAGTGGAAAAAGGTAGGAGTAGTGAGCATATTAGAGGGTAAAAGCCATTTGAGTGACAAACACGAGAGTGAGTGAATTTTCTTTTCTTGAGTGAAACACGTGAGGGAGTGCTTGTGAGGTTTCTAACCTTATTTTGTAGATTTTAAATATATCACGCAATCAAGAAGGAAACTCAACCAAAGAGGCACCATGATTGACAATTCCGAACCTGCAATTACAGTTGATGAGGGAGATGAGACGAATGTTGAGGGCTGAATTAGAACAAGTGCATAAACGGTTGGACCGGATAGAGATTGCACATTTGAAGCAGCCACAAAATGCAACTAATGTGTGTAAAAGGGAAAGAGTTCAATTTCGAGGAGTGAGAGATGAAGATGAAGAGTATTATGGGGCTAGTTTTGATAAAGAAAACGATCAGGATTTAGTTATGGGTAATAGGAGACATGGAAGGTGATTTACAAGAGTTAGGAATCAAGAAGACAATAATTTGGGTAGCATTAAGATGAAGATTCCCTCGTTCCAAGGTAAAACCATCCCTGACGATTTAGAGATGCAGTTTGATTGGTGTGTCAACATGGATGGCTTCACCAACAAGTATTCGTTCATGCTCAACGATCAGCCAATCACTCTTGTGCCGCTGACACCACAACAAATGTATAAAGATCAAGTGAGATTACAAAAAGAGGGTGAACAAAAGAAAAGGAGTGAAAAAGAAAGCAACCAAAAGATAAAAGATGAAAAAGAAAGTGAAAAAAAGAAAGAGAGTGAAAAAGAGAGAGAGGCCGAGAAAAGCGAGCAAAAAAAAGAGAAGAGTATTATGGCTGTTGAGAGAAAATCGGAGAAAAAACAAACGAATTTTTATGCAAAAGCGAGTGAAATCAAGCGAGCTATGTTTTCAAAATAGCCGATGATTGTACTTTTGTACAAAGAGGCATATTTTAACGAGCTTGACCCTCCTTTATCTAGTTATGTTGTTTCACTTTTGCAGGGATACGAGGATGTCTTTTCCGAGGAAGCACTATGCAGATTACCATCTATCCGAGGGTTCAAACATTAAATTGATTTTGTGCCTAGTGCTTCCAATCCAAATCGACAAATCTATAGTAGTAATCCCGAGAAGACTAAGGAGCTTCAAGGTCAAGCCAATAAAATGCTTCGCAAATTAGTTTTTGATCTTAGAGATTGGGTTTGGCTAGGCGTAAAGAAGAAACGAATCTCGACATAAAGACATTCTAAGCGACTTCCTAGAGGGGATGGTCCTTTCCAAGTTCTTGAACGAATCGATGACAATATATACAAATCCTTATTAGGCGATGATTTGAGGACAAATCCTTTTCAAGAGGAGGGGAATGATGTGAATCAAATAACGGCTTTAAAGGAACCAATCAACGTCAAGGGAACCAATTCAAATACCAATTGGGCTAGTTACAAGAGCGAGAGCAAAGAGATTTAAAGAAGCACTTAATGGGCTAATTCAAGAAGTTTGGGCTTAATCAAATTCGTGGCCTATTGAGCATGATTCATGATACAGTAATGTAATTCAAGCCCATAAGGAATTCAGCTAATTCAATCAAGCTCAAGACGTTTTTTAACCAAGGATTTTTGAATTTACGGCAGAATAACTACCTTCCTATATTTACGAATTTGGTTAGTATTAGATTTTCGGATTTGTTAGGATTTAGGAGGATTTAGGATTATCTTTTGTAACAAATTTTCAAATAATTTTCAGATTTTTTAGGCTTATTTTTTTTCAGATTTTTTTTAGGAATATTCTTTGTAACAATTGCCTATAAATAGGCATCCCCATAGCAATAAAACATAACACATCAGTTTAATTCATAAATTTGAGAGTTTTAATTCTCTTTGGTTCTTTGAAGAACTATCTGAACTTATTGGAATTTTCCGTGGCGTTCGTTTCTGACTTATCAATCAACCCTTCCATAATTGATTGTGGCGTCTTCCTTATACCAAGGTTCTTGTTTCGCATTAAGCAATGGGTTGAGGTCCATATACCAAGATTCTTGTTTTTGCTGAAGCAACGGGTCGAGGTCTCCCATCCATTCGAACCTAATTTTAGAACGTTCTTGGGTTCATAATCTTGACGGGTCTCGTTATTCTTGGCAAGGTTCATATCACCGTGTAAGAGTCCAGAGGAGTACACAGTGGTGTATCCACCTGTGTAAGTATACACGGCCAGGCATGTAAGTCCAGAGAAGTACACGGCCAGAGATACGGCCGTGTAGGAGGGCGTGTTCGAAGCCAAAGAGGTAAAAAAAAAGAGTCTGGAAATAGAAATTACATGTTTTGCCATGTTTCTAGTATAAGATGAATATTGGAAATAATCAGTGATTATTCCTTTTATAGGAGTTCAAGTCAGAGACCCCGAATCAGCAGTCCCAGAGCAGCAGAAGCTCACGCTAGCCGACTTTCTGTAAGTTCAAGCATTGTCCTAACTGTAACGTGGACAAGCTTGTTATATTATGATATTATGTATGTTGTATGACGTGTTTGTTAGACATTGATTGTCTACATCACGATATTCATGTTAGTCTCATGTCAACTCAGGTCAGTTTATGTCATGCATGTAGAGTTTCATGTTTCAGTACACATGTCAGACAGTACCAGGTACACGAAAATAGGTAGGTGCACAAGGCACCCTAGTGTGTTAATATAACTCACAACCCAGTAATTCATGTAACAGGTTCCGACTGTGGGGGCAATCAGTATGCTACCCAGTTGGAACTCCAGCAAGATGGTAATTAAACCAGTTATTGGCGCATCAGCCTCTCGACCAACGAGGAGATTTTCATGTTTAGCTTCAGTTAAGACTGAGGAGGTCAGCACTAAAGTACCGCTCCTAGTTGTGCTAACATGTCGGTACGATCAATCAGGAGCCTATAACCAGAACTTAATATCAGATAATGTCCTAAGACTAATCTTTCAGCCACGAGCATGTTTACAGAGTCCAGTTTCATGCATGAGCACAGCAGTATAGCATGTCATGTTTCATGTTTTTATGTTTGAACTTACTGAGCCCATAGCTCATCAGTTTGTTTACATGTTGCAGGTAAGAGACCTGTTCACCAGTAGTATACGATGGACGACGGACAGGGTAGATGCATGCCGGGGAGGATTGGGCGAGGGATTGTGGTCACCTTAAATCTTCCGCTGTATAGTTTTGAAAAACTTTAAACATGTAGTTTCAAAAAGAACAAGTTTTCAAGTTAAGATTATGTGATAGGGGAATCATGATCCATGTACATGTTATTTTGTTAACATGATTTCCTTATCACATTCTCGAACAGTTTATGATATTAAGAAAAAAAAATTTATTCTGCAAATTAGCAAGCAAGTTGTCAGTTCAGTATGATTGCCGGCGACCCTAGAGGCCTGCATACTATTGCGGTTAACCACAGAGTTGACTGTAATAGCACTGTAGAGCCTCTACAGCAGGGCGGGCCGCCACAATATTATGTTTTTGTTTAGTTTCCCTTCAAAAATAATTAATTTTTCTTATTTGTGTATGTAAATTAGGTGAAACATGGAGTAAAATGGCCATTAAAAAGCTTTATAAAACCAAAATTTGAAATTTTGCTTCAGATCTAGCTAGGCTCAAGTGTACGCTACGAAATTGCACCCATATGCACTCTCTCTCAGTTGTTGGATCAGCTCATGGATGGTCAGATTGCATGAGTCGGAGCATAGCCGACAAGAGTAGGTGGATGGAAGAGCTGCTTCGCCCAACCTCAGGCGAGATGGATCCACTATAGGCGAGCTACACTGAAACCCCATGCATCTTATCTTTTGCCTTGCCAGTGCATCCCGTACATCTAGTAGGCCCCACTTATTGAATCCTGTGCTGCTACATGCCACTTGCCAAATAAAAAGGAGGAAAAAGGGAGTGTAGGAGCTAGGTCTGGAGCTATAAAGGCCAAGAGTTGGAGGTCGAAACAAAAAATGAGGGCCAAGGGAGAAGAGGAAATGAGGAGGAAAAAGAAAAAAATTAGAAAATTTGGAAAATTAGGAAATATAGTAGATTAGAATATTAGTTTTAGGATTTAGTTTTTACTTTTAGATTTAGGTTTTATTTTTAACAAAATATAAAGAGGGTATTTTGAAGAACAAAGATGTGGAAGAGAGATGGAGACTTGTGACACTCCAAATGTGTTTCTTCTTTCCTTTTTTCAACTTCTCTTTGTTTTGTGATTAAGAATGTTTGAGTTCTTATTTTATGAGTTTTTATTTTTTATTTTTTAAATGTAATTTGTTTATATAGAGTTTCCTCTTTTCCTAGTTATGAATATGTGATTTATTTTCTCATTTTCAATTGATTATTTTTCTTGAAAAAAGTTTGAATAAAACTAATGCAATTGTAGTTTTTTTTTGGATAATAGTTGTACTGAAAAACAACAAAGTCACAAGATATAATATAATGCTTTGATAATTCAATTTATTATTCAATATATAAAAAGCAAGATGAATAATTTGTTAGGAATCCATTTACTTTTTAGGACAAAACAAATAAAGGTTTCACTTTTTAATTTATCCTATGAAGTTTAAACTAGATTTTTTTTTTCACCCTTCAGATCAAAAATCAAGATTTTATTTTATTTTTTAAAACAAAACATTACTTCTTAAAAAGGGTACGTATAAAATTATGATTTTCTTAAAAAAATGATTTCATTAAATCTTATTTCAAGTAAAACATGGATATCAAAAAACAATAATAATCATTAGATTAAAAAAAGGGTAGCAGAAGAAGAAAAACAATAAATGATAATAAAAAAGGATTGTTTAAAAAAAAAATGGGTGGTGGGTAAAATAAGGATAAAAAATAGAATAGAATTGTGAGGATAATAAGGACAAAGAATATATGGGTAGTGGGTATAATAACAATAAAGAATAGAATAGAATTGTTTGGATAATAAGGATAAAGAATATATGGGTGGTGGGTATAATAAGGATAAAGAATAGAATAGAATTGTGAGGATTTTCATAGAATAATAAGAGGAGCGTAGCAAGTAATAATGGACATTTAAATTTAATTGATGGGTAATTTAAGAAAGAGGGTAAGAAAAAGAGACAGAAGGATATTAATAGATGGCGCAAAAGAAAATGACAAAGAAAGCAAAATGCTTGCTTTAATTTGACTTAAAAAAATTATTATTCTTTCTTAGGTATAAAAGATAAGATTTCCAATTAGTTACTTCACAATCTTATTAAACAGCTAGAGTTGGGATCCCATCTAGCAACGAAATCATAAATCACATATTATAGACTTCAAAATTTACTCATCTCAAATTGAATGTTTCATTTTCTTATACGATGAAAATTGAAAATAATAGCATGCAATTTGGAAATATAATAAAAATTCAAAGTTGGATCTATGTTAACAAATATATATTCATATATTTAAATATATGCTATTATCAATTAGTAAGAACGAAATTTAAATTTTCCCTAAAAAATTGAGGTATGTGGACTTGGATTATAAGCAAAGATTATTTCAAAGCTCAATGATGTGTTCTGCCTTGGGATTTAAACTTTTTTCTTTATCATAGTCTTGAGAAATCTTATAAAAATGAAAGGTTTTGAGGAATCTTAAGAGAAACAAAGACAATGAAAGAACGAATAAATAAAAGTAGATGATAGCTTCAAGCTTTCAATTAAGAACAGGAAAGGACGAAACTCTAATCTTTGTAATCTCCTACAATCACTGCTGCATATTTTGCCATATTTCCAGTATAAGATGAACATTGGAAATAATCAGTGATTATTTCTTTTATAGGAGTTCGAGCCAGAGACCTCGATACAGCAGTCCCAGAGTAGCAGAAGCTTACGTTAGCAGATTTTCAGTAAGTTCAAGCATTGTCCTGACTGCAACGTGGACAAGCTTGTTATATTATGATGTTATGTAGGTTGTATGACGTGTATGTTAGACATTGATTGTCTACGTCACGATATTCATGTCAGTCTCATGTCAGTACAGGTCAGTTCATGTCATGCATGTAGAGTTGCATATTCCAGTACACATGTCAGTCAGGTAACCAGAACACGAAAATAGGTCGGTGCACAAGACACTCTAGTGTGTTAATATAATTCACATCCCAGTAAATCATGTAACAGGTTCCGACTGTGGGGGCAATCAGTATGCTACCCAGTTGGAACACCAGCAAGATGGTAATTAAACCAATTATTGGCGTATCGACCGCTCGACCCACAGGGAGGTTCTCATGATTAGCATCAGTTAAGACTGAGGAGGTCAGCACTAAAGTACCGCTCCCAGTTGCGCTAACATGTCGGTACGACTAATCAAGGGCCCAAAACCAGAACTTAATAACATATAATGTCCTAAGACTAACCCTTCAGCCACGAGCATGTTTACAGAGTCCAGTTTCATGCATGAGCACAGCAGTACAGCATGTCATGTTTCATGTTTTTATGTTTGAACTTACTGAGCTCATAGCTCATCAGTTTGTTCACATGTTGCAGGTAAGAGACCTATTCACCAGTAGTATACCGTAGACGACGAACAGGGAAGATGTATATCGGGGAGGATTGGGTGAGGGATTTGGTCACCCTTAAGTCTTCCGCTGTACAGATTTTGAAATTTAAACCATGTATTTTCAAGAACAAGATTTCAAGTTAAGATTATGTGATAGGGGAATCATGATTCATGTGCATGTTATTTTATTAACATGATTTCCTTATCACATTATCGAATAGTTTATGAATTTAAAGAAAAAAAATTTATTCCGCAAATTAGCAAGCAAGTTTTTAGTTCAGCATGATTACCGGCGACCCTAGAGGCCTGCATACTATTGCGGTTAACTATAGAGTTGACTGTAATAGCACTGTAGAGCCTTGACAGCAGGGCGGGCCGCCACAGTTGGTATCAGAGTGAAGTTTTACGATGGGTTTAGTTTAGGATACCAAACGTAGACACATTTGGTATCAGAGCCCCGGTTTTAAAATGGGTTTAGTTTAGAATACTTACTGTAGTCACAATTTGTATTATCAGAAAAGTTGGTAGACTATATCCCGCCTGACTCCGTGCATGTCCTGTTCGCCGATCCAAGTAAGTTCAGTTTATGTTAAGATCAGTAGCTAGTTATGCATGAAAGTAAAGGTCTGTAGAGACCTATACTTTGTAGTAAGTATATGATGTTATGATAATGCAAGAAATAATGTGGATCCTTTTTATACAGGATCTAACACAAGTTCATCGTGTGATTATAGGATGAAAAGTAGCATGATGGAAAATCAAGACCAAGGCCAAAGAAAGAGAAGGGGACGCCCATCTCTAACTCAGCGATTAGAAGAGATGCAAGTTCTTCTAGAAAATCAAATGAGAGAAAATGCAGAGTTGAGACAGAGACTAGAATAGTTAGAACAGGGGCAGGGATTAGTAGGGACTCCTGCACAACCAGTAGCAGAGGCAGAATGGGTAGTGCCACCAGTGGCACCAGAAGTGGTTCAGGAACCACCGGTCAGGGTAAACCCAGAGCCGTTACATGAGAGATTTCGAAAGATGAGGCCTCCGGAATTTGAGGGTTCAACAAATCCTCTAGAAGTAGAGGATTGTCTTTCCTCAATACAGATGATTATAGAGTTTATGAGACTCACAGACGAAGAGAAAGTCTTATGCGCATCCTTTGTTCTAAGGAGGGATGCAAGATTTTGGTGGGACACAGTCCGCATGAGAAGGGACGTGACCACAATGTCATGGGCGGAGTTCCTGGAGGAGTTCAACTAGAAATATTATGATCCTGCATCACTCCGACTCCGGTAGAAAGAATTTTCAGAGTTACAGCAGAGGGACATGTCAGTCAGTGAGGTTTACAGGAAATTCGATCAGCTCTCCCGTTTATGTCTATATGTGGTGCCTACGGAGAGGGATAAGATACAGAAGATGATAGGCATGTTCAGGCCTGAGATTGCTACCTTGATTGACGTCGGTCCAATCCCATCAATTTCAGTAGCCGACTGTGTTAATCGTGCTTTGAGGGCAGAGTACCATCTAGCCCGACAGAAAGAGGAAAAGGAAAAGGTCTGGGAAGCCAGGAAGAAGGAAAAGATCTTGACTAAGGTCTCTCAACCCGGACAATACAGAAAGGGCAGTCAGAGTACAAAACCAGAGCAGTCCAGTCATCCAGGCCCTCAGTCCCAACAGAAGAGAAAGGGGAATTTTCAGAGAACTCAGAGTCAGGACAACAGAAGTCAGTCAAGGAGGACTAACACCACTACAGTTCCAAGTAACACCACCTGTCTAAATTGTGGGAGGAAATGTGGGTCAATGCAAAGCTGGCACGACTGCCTGTTTTCAGTGTAGAAGAGACGGCCATTTCGTCAAGAATTGCCTCATAAACCGCCAGTCAGTATCAGTATCAAGAGCAAACTCGTCATGTCCACAGTAGTCACAAGTATATGCACTCAGACTGAGCTATGAAAGTCCATCAGAAGTGCATCCCGTAGTGCAAGAAAGAGCTCCACAGGCAGATGCTAGGGTGATGGCCTACACCAGAGAGGAAGCAGAGGCAGGGACGTCCAACGTGGTGACAGGTCAGATTTCTGTCGCTAACCACTTGACATCTGTTCTATTTGACTCTGGGGCCACCCATTCTTTCATATCATATGCATTTGCTGATAAGTTAGAATACCCTAGAGATCACATGGGAAGAACTTTTAGAACTGCTCTCCCATCAGGAGAAATCATATTGTCAGAGTACTGGTTATCTTATGTACCAGTAATCGTGGCAAATAGAGAGCTGTATGCAGAATTGATCATGATGAAGATTGTAGACTATGATGTAATCTTGGGAATGGATTTCCTAGGAAAATATCAAGCTACGATAGATTGTAGAAACAGAAGAATAGTATTCAAGCCAGAAGATGAAGAATGCTTCGAATATGTCGATTCTTCGAGAAGATCGAGCAAGATGATGATCAGTTCATTGAAAGCTAAGAAGCTAATAGCCAGTGGTTGTACTGGGTATTTAGCTTATGTCATAGATACAGCAGAAGAAAAGAAGTTACAGCCAGAAGATGTTCCTATTGTCAGAGAATTTCTCGAAGTCTTTCCTGAGGAACTACCAGGACTACCTCCAGAATGGGAAATCTCATTTGAGATAGAGCTCCTACCTGAAACAGCACCGATCTCCAAGGCACTGTACCGCATGGCACTAGTGGAGTTGAAAGAGTTACAAGTGCAGTTGAAGGATCTGCTTGATAAGGGACTCATCAGACCGAGCTATGCCCTATGGGGAGCTCCCGTACTGTTTGTCAAGAAGAAAGACGGGACGTTCCGCATGTGCATAGATTACAGAGAATTGAATAAGGTTACAGTCAAGAATAGGTACCCATTACCTAGGATTGATGACCTGTTCGATCAGCTCAAGGATGCAGCAGTGTTCTCAAAGATTGATTTGAGATTAGGATACCATCAGCTGAGAATCAAGGAAGATGACGTTCCCAAGATAGCTTTCAAAACCCGTTATGGGCATTATGAGTTCCTAGTAATGCCATTTAGATTAACGAATGCACCAGCCGCTTTCATGGACCTGATGAACAGAGTTTTCAAGGAGTATCTAGACAAGTTTGTCATTGTGTTCATCGATGACATCCTTGTATATTCAAAGACTCACGCAGAACATGAAGTACAGTTAAGAGTTGTTTTTCAGATGCTGAGAGAGTATCAACTCTATGCCAAATTCTCAAAATGTGACTTCTGGCTAGACAGAGTACATTTCCTCGGTTATGTAGTGTCCAAGGAGGGAATTGCAGCGGATCCAATCAAAGTGGATGCAATCAACAAATGGCTTGCACCTAAGAGTGTAACAGAGATACGCAGTTTCTTAGAACTAGCTGGCTATTAAAAGAGATTTGTGGAGGGATTTGCACAATTAGTAGCACCTCTCACCACCTTCACATGCAAGGAAAAGAAGTATATATGGACAGATGAGTGTAAAAGAAGCTTCCAAGAGTTGAAGAGACGGCTGACAAGCACGCCGATCCTCACACCCCCTACTGAAGGGGAGAAGTATGAAATATACAGTGATGCTTCAAAAGTGGGTTTGGGAGCAGTATTGATGCAAGAAGGCAAAGTAATTGCCTATGCTTCACGTCAACTGAAAGAGCATGAGAAGAATTATCCCACCCACGATCTAGAACTTGTTGCAGTAGTGTTCGCACTAAAAATTTGGTGACACTATCTGTATGGAACACAGTGCCAGATTTACATAGATCATTAGAGTTTAAAATACTTCTTCACACAGAATGAGTTAAACATGAGGCAAAGAAGATGGTTGGAGTTGGTGAAGGATTATGACTGTGAGATCCTTTATCATCCAGGAAAAGCCAACCGAGTAGCATATGCATTGAGTAGAAAAGCTACAGTTCCAGAGTAGTTGCCTATTGACAGGTTATCAAGACCATTGCAGCAAGAGATTCATTCACTCGAGCTGGAGCTGATATCAAGAAAATTGTCAGCACTACAGTTGAAGTCATCATTGTTTGATGATATTAAGGAAGCTCAGAAGCAAGATTCAAGTCTGACAGACTCCCAGGAAGAGATGTCCACAGATGGATTAATCATGTATCAGGGGAGAATTCATGTTCCAGCAGATGAAGAACTATGAAGGTGAATCATGTCAGAAGCTCATGAGACACCATATTCAGTCCATCCTGGAGCCACCAAGATGTACCAAGACTTGAAGCTACAGTTTTGGTGTAAAGGGATGAAAGGGGACATTGCAAGATTTGTGAGTAAGTGCCTTACTTGTCAGAAAGTCAAGGCTGAGCATCAGCATCTTGGAGGGAAATTAGAACCTGGAGATTCCAGAATGGAAATGGGAGAACATTACCATGAATTTTGTGGTAGGGTTACCCAAAATAAGAGGAGGACACGATTCCATTTGGGTAATCATGGACAGATTAACAAAGACAACCAGATTCATACCAATAAAGATCACTTACTCATTGGAGACGCTGGCACACCTTTATGTAGATCACGTTGTCAGGTTACATGGAGTGGCAAAGTCCATAGTATCTGACAGAGATGCACGATTCACTTCAAACTTTTGGGAGTATGTGCAAAGAGCCATGGGCACAGAACTGAGGTTCAGTACAGCATTTCATCCTCAGACAGATGGACAATCATAACGGATTATCCAGACTTTAGAGGATATGCTCCGAGCATGTGTCATGGATTTTCCAGGAGCTTGGAATAAGAAGCTGCCACTAGTGGAATTCTCATATAACAACAGTTACCAAGCTTCCATCAAGATGGCACCGTATGAGGCCCTGTATGGATGAAAGTACAGATCACCCACCCACTGGTATGATCTGAAGGAAAAACAACTGCATAAAACAGATTTCATGCAGGAAACATGCGATGCAGTTGCCAAGATCCAGCAAAGAATGAAGAGTGCTCAGAGTAGACAGAAGAGCTATACAGACAGAAGACGGAGATCCCTAGAATTCAAGGAAGGGGACTTCGTATTTCTGAAAGTGTCACCCATGAAGGGGATTATGCGATTTGGTAAGAAGGTAAAATTGAGTCAAGGTACATTGGACCTTATGAGATTATCAAACGCATTGGGAAGGTTATCTACAAGTTGGCATTACCTCCTGAGCTATCAGCAGTGCACAATGTATTCCATGTCTCTATGCTCAGAAAGTATATGTCAGATCCCTCTCATGTGCTACAACATGAACCAGTCCAAGTTCAAGAGGATTTGACTTATGAAGAGCAGCCAGTTCAGATACTGGCTAGAGAAGAAAAGGTACTGAGAAACAAGACCATCCCACTAGTCAAAGTATTGTGGAGAAATCACAACATTGAAGAGGCTACGTGGGAGAGAGAAGTTGAGATGAGACTTTTATGCCCTCACTTGTTCTAAATTTTCGAGGATGAAAATCTTATAAGGAGGGGTGAATGTGGTAACCGAGAAATCTATACTCTCGGAAAAATTTTGTACAAAATATACATTTATAGTGAGACATGTTACAGAATACAGAGCAGAGGAAAATTTTGATTAACTTGGTTTTAATCAAAATTTGACAATGAATTAATGAAAATAGTTAAAAGCTAAGCATTAATTCAAATTTATGATGTTTAAAATTTAATAGAAAAGTATGTGGAAAAATGCATATTAAGAGATCAATGGCACATAAGTGAGCCACCTTGATCAATGGCCAAGAATTAGCTAAACAAGCCCTAGCATTTTTTTAAAGAAAAATTAAAAGAAAATGAAAGAGGGAGAGGCACGTGAGGGAGAGACCTCCACCAGCCAAAGTGAATTAATTCACTTATGTTGAGCTGTAAAGCAGCCGGCAGAAAGAAAGAAAGAAAGAGAAAGAAAGAAAGAAAGAAAGAGAAAGAGAAAGAGAAAGAGAGAAACCGAGAAAAAGAGAGAGAAGAAAAAGGAAATCCAAACAAGCTCGGATTTTCTTATTCAAGCAGCAGATTGATCGAGTTTTCAGCCAAGAAACAACAGCAAGAAGTTCTCAATCTTCAAGCAAGGTAAACCCTCGTTTTTCTCTTGCTTTTTCGGGGAAAAAATCTAGGGTTTTAAGTGAAAAAAGAGAATGTGAGTAAATTATGTTGAGGTTTTCGGTTAAAATCGAAACATGGTTCGAGTCTAGATGTTTTTAAACACGAATCCATGAGTTGATGGTTTAGAAAACCAAGTTTAATGCGTTTTTGTCAAGAAAGTTCTGACTTCTTCAAAAGTTGAGTCAAGAGGTGTAAATGAGTAAAATGTGAAATTTTTGCTTATGAAATCATGGATTTGTGATAGTAGAAATGTAGTAGATACCTCGAAACGATCTTATGAAGATCGATTTTAAGTGTAAGAAGTAGAACAAAGGCCATAAAAGCCTTAAAAAATCAGAGCAGAGCAGTTCGGACCCAGAATCTTGATTCTGGTATGAACACGGGCGTGTACAAGGGCGTGTTCAGTACACGGCCCCGAACATGCCCATATGCACGACCGTGTTGCAAGAAAATTCAGACTCGAGAGGTACACGGCCAAGCACATGACTGTGTATCGGGCCGTGTCAAGGGGCACACGGTCAAGGGAAAGGCGTGTAGCAGACCATATTAGACAGCAGGAAAACACGGCTAGAAACACGGCCGTGTAAGTAACTGTGTAAGAGTCCAGAGGAGTACACGACCAGTAACACGACCGTGTATCCACCCGTGTAAGTATATACGGCCATGTTCCATGAAGTACACGGCCAGGCATGTAAGTCCAGAGAGGTACACAGCCAGAGACACGCCTGTGTAGGAGGGCGTGTCCGAAGCCAAAAAGTAAAAAAAAAAAAAGAGTCTGGAAATGTAAATTTTCATGTTTTGCCATATTTTCAGTATAAGATGAATATTAGAAATAATCAGTGATTATTCCTTTTATAGGAGTTCGAGCCAGAGACCTCGATACAGCAATCCCAGAGCAGCAAAGGCTTACGCTAGCGGATTTTAAGTAAGTTCAAGTATTGTCCTGACTGCAACGTGGACAAGCTTGTTATATTATGATGTTATGTAGGTTATATGACGTGTATGTTAGACATTGATTGTCTACATCACGATATTCATGTCAGTCTCATGTCAGCACAGGTCAGTTCATGTCATGCATGTAGAGTTGCATGTTCCAATACACATGTCAGTCAGGTAACCAGAACACGAAAACGGGTCGGTGCACAAGGCACCCTAGTGTGTTAATACAATTCACACCCCAGTAAATCATGTAACAGGTTTTGACTGTGGGGCAATTAGTATGCTACCCAGTTGGAACACCAGCAAGATGGTAATTAAACCAATTATTGGCGTATCGACCTCTCGACCCACGGGGAGGTTCTCATGTTTAGCATCAGTTAAGACTGAGGAGGTCAGCACTAAAGTACCGCTCCCAGTTGCGCCAACATGTCGGTACGACCAATCAGGGGCCCAAAACCAGAACTTAATAACAGATAATATCCTAAGACTAACCCTTCAGCCACGAGCATGTTTACAGAGTCCAGTTTCATGCATGAGCACAGCGTACAGCATGTCATGTTTCATGTTTTTATGTTTGAACTTACTGAGCCCATAGCTCATTAATTTGTTCACATGTTGCAGGTAAGAGACCTGTTCACCAGTAGTATACGGTGGACGACGAACAGGGAAGATGCATGTCGGGGAGGACTGGGCAAGGGATTTGGTCACCCTTAAGTCTTCCGCTGTACAGATTTTGAAATTTAAACCATGTATTTTCAAGCACAAGATTTCAAGTTAAGATTATGTGATAGGGGAATCATGATTCATATGCATGTTATTTTGTTAACATGATTTCCTTATCACATTCTCGAACAGTTTATGAATTTAAAGAAAAAAAAATTTATTCCGCAAATTAGCAAGCAAGTTTTCAGTTCAGCATGATTACCGGCGACCCTAGAGGCCTGTAGACTATTGCGGTTAACTACAGAGTTGACTGTAATAGCACTGTAGAGCCTCGATAGTAGGGCGGGCCGCCACACAAAACACCAGCAGTTGATGTGGTTATCATCTCAGTAAATTGCAGGCATGATTTATAAATGAGAGCAACTATTTAACGATAAGAAATCTATGCATACTTTTACAAAAAGTTAATGCAATTCTTTAAAACGGCATTCAAGACTTTGTATTATTAGAGATCTTGGACATTTATTTATGCATATAAATGAACGATTTTCTATCTATTAGAATTTAATAATAAGGTTCAAAAACTTGTAACAATTGAAAACTTAAAGATCAAAATTGTGTTAAAATTGAGTGAATTAGGCATACATAATAACTCTATAAAATTGACTTATTTTCCGTATTTTTGTGCATTAAATTAGTTATGCTCTTGAGCATTTTAATCTATGACTTAATTTAGTCAAATCTAGCTTAATTTAATTAAACTTAATCTATTTGGAGTTATTTTAATATGTTTTTGTTTAGTTTCCCTTCAAAAATATTTAATTTTCCTTATTTGTGTATGTAAATTAGGTGAAACATGAGTAAAATGGCCATTAAAAAGCTTTATAAAATCCAAATTTGAAATTTTGCTTTAGATCTAGCAAGGCTCAAGTACGCACTCAAGAATCGCAACCACATGCACACTCTGAGTGGTTGGATCAACTCATGGACAGCCAGATCGCATGGGTTGGAACATAGCCGACAAGAGGAGGTGGGGAAGATCTGCGTCATCTAGCCTCAGGTGAGTTGGATCCACTATAGGCGTGCTCCACTGAAACCCCATGTACCCCGTCTCTCGACTTGCCAGTGCGCTCCACACCTCTGGTAGGCCCCACTTACTAAATCCTATGCTGCTACATGCCACCTTCCAGAAAAAAAAAAAAAAAAGGAAGAAAAAAGGAGTATAGGAGATGGGTCTGGAGTTGTGAAGGCCAAGAGTTGAAGGCCAAGACAAAAAATTAGGGCAAAGGGAAAAGAGGAAATGAGGAGGAAGAAGAAAAAAAAAGAAAAGAAAATTAGGAAAATTAGGAAATGTAGTAGTTTAGAATTTTAGTTTTTACTTTTAGATTTAGGCTTTACTTTTAATAAAATATAGAGAGGGCATTTTGAAGAACAAAGATGTGGAAGAGAGATGGAGACTTGTGACACCCGAAATGTGTTTCTTCTTTCCATTAGTCAATTTCTCTTTGTTTTGTGATTAAGAATTCTTGAGTTCTTGTTTTGTGAATTCTTATTTATATTTATGAAGTAATTTGTTTTAATAGAGTTTCCTCTTTACCTAATCATGAATATGTGATTTATTTTTTCATTTTCAATTGATTATTTTTGTTGAAAAAAGTTTCCAAAAAACTAATACAGTTGTAGTTTTTTTTTTTTTGGGGATAATAGTTGTACTGAAAAACAACAAAGTCACAAGATATAATATAATGCTTTGATAATTCAATTTATTATTCAATATATAAAAACCAAGATGAATAATTAGTTAGGAATCCATTAACTTTTTAGTATAAAACAAATAAAGGTTTTACTTTTTAATTTATCCTA